>JARPMR010000001.1:13758475-15198683 GCA_029955525.1 Oeneis ivallda
AAAATTATTAGAAGAAGCTTGTGAACATGTGACTAAAGGAGACTGGGAAAAGGTTGTGAATAGAACTGTTAAATTAATAAGGGAAGATTATGAAAGAGATGTGAAAATAGATAATATTATAGAAAACGAACATATAATTATTAATGTAGGTGATGATAGCAGTGACGACAGTGAAAATAGTAGTATGGACGAATCTGATTAATTATGGCCTTTTGTGGCACCTTTTTTGGTATCTTTTGTATTCATATGTTTCTTGTGTGCATATAAAGTATGTATATTCATTTTCATTCAAATATTCAGTTCGTTCAAATAAATTAAATAAACATATACATTTTTGTTTTATTAAACCTATTTAATCAGGTACAAAAACAAAACTTAATTGTTTTTTGTTCGAGAATAAATTGACATTCCACATCACTATTGTAATGTGTCAAACCGGCCATCATAGCGTGCCGCTAGTGTAGTTACATAAATGCCAATTTTCAAACCTCAAACTTTAAAACCATAGGACTTTCATATAACCTTCCAACCACCATTTCACCCCCTTTAGGAGGGGATTTTCGTAAAAAACAATTCTTAGCTGACACCTACGCCTAGAAAGAATCTACGTTTCAAATTTCAAGTTAACAATAACAATAATTAAAACTTTCCTTTTAAACACTCATCCCCTATTTTACCACTCTTAAGGGCGGATTTTCCAAATCAACATACAGAATTTTGCTATTTAAAGTTAATAATCTAAATGCCGATTTTCATATGTCTAACTTCAAAAACATAGGACTTTCATATAACGTTCCAACCCCCATTTCACCTCCTTAGGGGGTATTTTCTCAAATCCATTTCTTAGCTGACACCTACGTCCTAAAAGGAACCTACCTTCCAAATTTCAAGTTTATAGGTTTTATAGTTCCTGAGATTTCGTAATGAATCAGTCAGTGAGTGAGTGACCTTTCGCTTTTATATATATATAGATTCCTCGTAACGTTAATATTATCAATGCGATATTCAGTCTCACCACATCCCGTTGACTGTATCAATATACACACAATTACCTAACAAAGCAATGCACGTTTAGTCATTAGACGATTAGCACTATTCAATAACGTTGTCGTAGATCAAACACGATCAAATGCTCCACTTACGTGTTTCGGTGTTTCCCTGATCCGATAGCTAAAGAGTAGGTGGCAATTTTAGTATGTGATAAGCTCTTTCATATTATTGATTTATAGATTTAAGAAGCAAGAATAAGAAATTCAAAAATTGAGCCTATCTGGCAAATTCTTTGATACTTTCATCTGACTCTTACACCGCGAATTGTTATCACGCGCGTATTTTACTTATTTTGGAACACAACATAATTAATAACCAGTACGAAATAATTAAAGCAACATCCCAACTGTGGTAGTAGTGGTACCCCTTCGTAGGTAAAAGCGTTCAGTTGGGTATTATTGTCTCGTCTGAAGTTGCCTGAAGTTCAGCGATTTACTTTGAGTCAACGAACTTTTATGCATAAGGTGACCGTATGTCAGGGCATTGCACTCGCAAAGTTCTACGCTGCGATTTAACAGTTTAAAAAAGTCTCAATAGAAACTGGGTGTGGGTGATAATAACTTTCGCGAGTACAAGTTATTTTAGTATTGTACCTACCAAAACTATTTTAATACTGATGCCCGCGACTTCGTCCGCGTGAATTTAGTTTTTGTTTTTTTTTTGTATTAAAACCTTCCGTGGAACTTAAGGAACATACAAAAAAATAAATTTACCGAATTGGTCCATCCATTCTTGAGTTATGCGCTTACCAACATTCATTTTTATTTATATAGATGACGTTATTAAATTTATATGATAAGAGAATTAAGAGGATTGTCTAGTTGAAAATTTTCATACAAAAAGCCATAACGTTTTGCTACCCGTAAATGTTGTCCAATGTTCATAATTTTTTGAAATGTTGCAGATACAATGAAAAACTATGCCCGTACGTTTTAATTTTAAAGAAATATTGCTTATGTTAAAAGTTATTAGTGACTAAATATCCATATTTTTGACTAAAAAACTTCCTCGACTAATTTTATTTTTTAAATTTAACTAAACTGAAATACTAAAAAAATGAAACGTACGAGCCTAGATTAAAGTGCACTGAATCTAATGAGACCAAAATTGTCTAATTTTGTAAACGTTTAGGGGGGTAAAAACGTTATGACCCGAAACAATATTTCAAGAATAAAATTTAGGCAAATAACTCCTGGACTTGCAACTCTCTCTATCGCACGATGCGGGTCGGGCAGCGAAGCGTTGTGAAACAGATAGCATTTTGGAAAATACTCTACTCGCGTCGCGTTTCGTCACTATACACTACTCTTAATATTATTCGGCCTGAAAAGTTCTTTGTCTGACGTACTTTTATTGCTATATTGACATCTAATCTATCTAATATATAAAATTCTCGTGTCACAATGTTCGTTCCCGTACTCCTCCGAAACGGGTGGACCGATTTTTATGAAATTTTGTGTGCATATCGGGTAGGTCTGAGAATCGGCCAACATCTATTTTTCATAGCCCTAAATGATAAGGGTGACCAACCACTAAATATTTTTGCGGGCGGTACGAAGTTCGCTAGGTCAGCTAGTATAATATAAAATTATCATGTCGCGGTGTTTGTTACCAAACTCCGGGGAACCTGCTGGACCGATTTTTATGAAATTTTGTGTGCATATCTGGTCTGAGAATCGGCCAACATCTATTTTTCATACCCCTAAATGATAAGGGTGACCCAATGATAAGGGTATTCATAATGCAGACCCTCCACCAGGTGGACCGACGACATCAAACGAGTCGCAGGGAGCCGCTGGATGCAAGCGGCGCAAGACCGAAGCCTGTGGAAAGTCCATGCAGGAGACCTTTGTCCAGCAGTGGACGTCTATAGGTTGATAAAGAAGAAGAAGAAGAAGTATTCATAATAATTATTGTATAAAATTTTTATACGTGAAATGATATGAAATTAATTATAATATGAAAACAAGGAAAAGCATTCACATTCAAATTCAAACACAGTTTATAAGAAAGACTTTTTAAAAATTATTTAAATAAACCGTTACTTCGTGATGTTAGTTCTGTTATAGCTGCAGCAAATACTAAATCTCGATTATAAATTATATATTTATATGTATGTATGTCGAAGTACGATCTAGGTAGATTTTTGTTATGAACGGAAGCAACTGAATAAAAAATTGTAGTAAGCATTTGTTACCCGCTATTGTACACACCAGCAGCAGCAGTTAGCTTAGCAGGCCTTCGCCTTTTTTATTTTTATTCTACCATGAAAAGGCCGTTTTCTGAATAAACATTACACGTGCATTTTTTACTGAAAACTGGGTACAAAGAAAATTTTATGCTTATTGACCGAGCGAAGCGAGGTCTCTGAGTCTACTAGAGTGAATTTGCACTTGTCCGTCCGTCCGTCTGTCCGTCCGTCCGTCCGTCTGTCAGAGCCTTATAACTTTTGAATTACTGAACGTAATTACTTCAAATTTAGATATAATATGTAAACTGATGGCCTTCAGCCGAATATTGCATAAAAAATTATAAAATCCTTTATTTCAGGGGGGCTCTCATAGAAGTGAATGCGAAGTAAAAAATTTTTATCGCGTTACATAAAATTGTTACATATCATTTTAAAGATAATTTCGAACCGAGTACAAAAATATATTTTTTAATTTTCCCCTTAAAATTGACGAAATGGGTGGCTTTCAAAGTGGGGATTTAATACGCTCGCTTGAAGACGCTCTCTAGCAGAATCGGCTATGTATTTTCAAGCTGATTTTATTTTTTAATTTCACTTGTATCCTGTACTTGAACAACAAATACTAAAATTATATGAATATTACAAAGAAACGAGATTATTTAATTTTTAATGGGCATCAGTAATTCATATAGCATCAACATAGCTTCACAATAATGCTAATAGATGGCGCAGTCATTAACTATTCCATGGAACTAGGAGTTACGACTATCCCAAAAACAGTTTTGCGTCGACCATTATTATTTAGTTACATAAAATAATAAATTATTATTCAATTAAAATTATTGTTTAGTTAAATATCAAACTTCAATAAACTATTAATTGCTGCATTTTGTATATTTTCTATTCGCGTCGATAGATGACGATTTGTACAGATGCCCGTAACCCGTTTTCACTCGTTATTACTTATTAATTCAATGTTTTCACTAACGTTGCCTAACCTTTACGGGCGATTTCTGTCAACTTCTTTATCACGATCCTGTACGGGACACCTAAAAGGACATTGGGACGGATGTTAGGACTTAGGATTGTATTTAGGAGCTACCTACGTAAAGAGACTCCTACTTAGGGGATGATTTAGGTATGTTTGGTGAAAACAGGCATAATAATAATGTCAGGTTTGGTCGTCATGTATCGATTGAATGAATAATCATAGGATACCGTTACCGCGAGGTCTCAGTTCGGTGCGAACCACTAGTAATATTATGTTTTTTATGACCTCTTATTTCACTGTGATCTTCAAAGTAAGTGGCTTCAGCTCTGACACAGTCATATAGTAAAAGTGCGAGTCGGGCCTCGCTCTTTAGGTTTCCGTACATATGAGCAAATCACTTTTTTTAAAACTAGATACATATTTAGATATCTTAGTTCTTAGATAGTACTAAATTATCATATGGGAAAAATGCTCGTTTGTTTTGGTCACAACTTTGATGCCCCCCTCCCCCCCTCCCCTATATCTTCATTCTTGAAGCTAAAAGCTAAAAAATAAAAAATATATTTGAACTCCACTTAATAAGCTCAGTCTAGACAATGACACCCCACGTGCCAGGGTAAAATTGAAAATTTTATTTTGACTCCTTAATCATGTACCGGAGCCCTCTTTATTTTTACAAGCTTTGGCTTGACCAGTTTATTTGTTTATTTATTTATTTGTTTGTTTGGGTCAAATCTTGCTAGATGAATTAGAACCACTTCCCGGTTTCCGATTGAGATGGAATTTTGCATGTATGTGTAATCGGATGACAATGCAATATTATTGTGACATGGAGCTGATCTGATGATGGAGACAAAAGATGGCTATCGGAACTCTGTAATAAAACGATGAAACCCCATCAAGTTTGGGCCCGTTTGATTCGTTATGACAAGTACTCTGGTGCTAGATGATATCCAGGATCTGATGATGAAGCTGGAAGGTGGTTTTGGAAACTCTAATAAATTGATGTAACCCTATATTAAACTTTAGTTTAATGTAAAGTCAAGAATCTACAACCATTCGAGAAAGCAGAAGTGTCGCATGTAAACGATGAAAATGGAGTAGTATTGAGTAATGTTGAGTAAAATAAAACAAATGTTGTATTTGGTGACGAATAAAGGAGTCAATTTACGTTCGATGAACTCGACTCGATAGCATAATCACCAAATAATTAGTTCCTTCACATCTATCTCATTTCAACACAGGGGTATTGAATAAATGAGGTACTTTGCGGTGTAGCCTAGCTATAAATAGCGAGAATTTCATATGACAACCTGCCTTTGAGTATTAAACACTCAAAGCAACCTGCATATTGCCCTGCTGGACCGAAGCCTAGAGCACACCGCAAAATCTGGCAATCTTCCTTATCCACCCGCTTACCACCACCTTTTTAAAGTCTTCGGTCAGTCATTCTCTTTCCTCACTACCTTGAACTCCACTCGTGTCCACTCCAGAACATGTCTGCTTCAGTGGCCATCAGTTCTGTGACTATAATGCCTACTTTATGTGAGTCTAAACACATAGCATTATTTGCCCCTATCTGTACTTGTTTAATTAGAATACCTATTTCTCATTCAAAATACTGTTCCAGTATTTCATAACAAAGTGTAAAAATGAAAATAGTATCAGGGATTGGCAGTTTGTGACTCCGACATTATTGTTAATAATACAACCGGCCAAGTGCGTGTCGGGCCACGCGCAGTGTAGGGTTCCGTAGTTGAAAGTCTCAAATATTATTGCTGACCTAGGATAGTGCTTTTGTTTTATTTATGAACTTTTCAGTAGTCGGCGTACCTCTAAAGTAGCCGGCGTACCTTTAAAGTAGCTGTTGTACCTTAAAGGTAGCCTGCGTACCTCTAAAGTAGACGGCGTACCTCTAAAGTAAACTTCAATAATTAAAAAATGTGTCTGTTATTTTCCTCGTAGGTGTAGTATAAAGCACTATGTATCACTCGGGAGAAAGTGCGATTCCTAACTCGGGCGTATTGATACACTCGGCTTCGCCTCGTGTCTCAAATGACGCCCTCGTAAGTAATGGGTCACTTTCACCCCTCGTGGAACAATGTACTATTGTAGCTCTGCCTACGACTAAAGTTTCCCATCAAACCCGTTACTCGACCAGAGACTACTTACAAAAAAATTCCAAATGGTCCCTGGGAATCAAACCCGATACCTCCTAAATTAACAGCGCTCATCACTGCAGCTGTAACAGGGATGTCGTGAAAACTTATTGGTGATCGCAGAATATGACTACTAAAATCTGGGTAACTTATGAAGTTATTACAAAATATCATTTATTTTAAATAGGGTAGGTATTATCTAATTATATACAAGAATTTACTGCGCAATTTTTGCATCCATAATATAGGTATTGTTAGCTGAGGGTAGATTTTTATAATAACTACCGAGTGCGCCGTTCGTCAATTCTATAAAAGCCAACAAGTATCGACGCCAGGCGCTATTCTGTTTCGAGTTATCACGCCGGTCGCGACTCCTTATACCTACTTGTGTTGTATTAATTATTCAATTATTGAGTAACGGATATTTGCTAAATGAAGGATTCCTTACTTTGTGTTTTTTTTGTAAAAATAATAAGGGTCCGCCAATAGTATAATAACTTTTACATCCATAATATTATGTGTAAAATTTTAATTAGGTTACGTATTAAAAGTTGTTTCAATTTTAGTATTCACATTAATGTACTTCGACCTTATCCATTAAACAATACGATTGTTGTTTAGTATTATAACCTTGAGACGAGTTTAGGTCTTATCATTTTACGAGGTGGCAGGTACAATAGTAATTACGGTAGTAGGTACTTTTTTAATGTTTTAAATGCATGCTCCAATTTCAAAATGCTTTTAGAGCATTTATCATTTAAACAATTATAAGGTTCAGTATTAAAGTAAGGAACCATTATAGTTAAGAACAGTCCGTCTATCCATCTGTCATTGTCATCATGTCATTTTATTATGAAACTGGCAAAGTTTAAGTTAAGAAGCTATTATTCAAGCGTAATTCAAGCGTCTTCCAAAAAAAATAAATACATCATAGATTTATTACAGGTAGCCGCTAGTATGAGAGTAGCGTAATATAAACAAGTGTAGTGTAGTCTATACAAGGTCTTCGATGTCTTGTACAGACAGATAGACATCCAAAGTGGTCAAGGGTTGTGTAACACCATGTTTTCATTGGAGGTTTAAAGTATATGCCAGCTATCTATTTATACAATCGTGTAAGTGTGATTAGTGAAATGAAGCCAGGAACAAGGACGAAGACCGGCACCTATTAGTGCCGACTTCACCAGCGTCGAATGACATTTTAACAAGGAATAAAGTGGGAATTTTAAAGAGGAATAAGTTCTGACAGTTTTTGTATTGAAAATACTGTCAAAATATCAAAGGAGAATGGGCGGTTTCGTCCCCAGTGGTGTATCAAGTTGTGATATATGTCATTTGAAAGGTCATGATAATAGCTTCATTTTATTGTATGACACCAACTGTGAGACTCGTGCAGGGAAAAAACTATGTTATTTTTTAATTTTTTATTATTTTCTTCTTTATCAACCGATAGACGTTCACTCCTGGACAAAGGTCTCTTGCATGGACTTACACAGGCCTCGGTCTAGCGCCGCCTGAATCCAGCGGCTCTCTACGACTAATTGATGGGATTCTGTCTACACTGCACTTCCTGGTGCGGGGTCGCCACTCCAGCACCTTGGGACCCCAACGACCATCAGATCTTCGAACTATGTGCTCCGCCCATTTCCACTTCAGTTTCGCGACTCGCTGTGCTATGTCGGTGACTTTGGTTCTCCTACGGATCTCCTCATTTCTGATTTGATCTAGCGAGGATACTCCGATCATAGCTCTCTACATCGCCCGCTGAGTGACCCTGAGCCTTCTTATGAAGGCCACAGTTAGCGACCATGTCTCTGATCCGTTAGTCATCACTGGCAACACGTACTGTTCGAAGACTTTAGTCTTCAGGCACTGAGGGATTTTGAACTAGAAGACATCTCGGAGCTTCCCCAACGCTGCCCAGCCGAGTTGGATTCAGCGGTTGATCTCTTTTTCGAAATTACACTCGTCCACAATTTCGATTGCAGAATTCTCAACGAATACTGGGTGGAGTGGAGCATGACCATTGGACATGATTTTCGTCTTGCTCATGTTCATTTTCAGGCCCACCTGTTGAAAAAACCTGTTGAGATCGTTGAGCATTGTATTGAGGTCTCTCAGAGTCTCTGCTATGACTACTATGTCAACGGCAAATCGCAGGTGAGTGATGTACTCACCGTTTATGTTGATGTCAAGTCCGTTTCAATCCAGAATCTTAAAGACGTCCTCCAACGCAGCGGTAAAGAGCTTCGGGGAGATCACTTCTCTCTGTCGCACTCCACGCTGTGAGTGGATTGGCCTCGTAGTCTGGTCCTGTATACGTACTGACATAGTTGCGTTTTCATACAAGCACTTCAACACTTGGACATACCGGCAGTCAATCCGGCATCTCTGCAGCGACCTCAATACAGCCCAAGTTGCCACCGAATCGAAGGCTTTCTCATCTTGTACTGGCTTTCTACCCGCTTTCAGGAGTTCCGCAGTGATTCCTTGAGCTGCTTGAGAACCATACTAATCTCGCATAGGCTGACGTCTGGGATATCTTCGGTATTGTGTCGGGTCAGTTTGGCTCTGGGATCTTTGGCCAAATCTTCAACAGGTTTTTGTGTCATAGTATATAACTGTTCATAGAACCTATCAACCTCTCCCAAGATCTCAGGTCGAGAAGAGACGAGACGACTGTCCGATAAACTGATCTCTCGCGAACACTTAGCCTCTGTTTCGCTCGATGGTATCTTTAATACACTTGGTATTAAAGACACGAAGGTCACGAGTTTGTACCGTAGAGATCTGCCTTTTAATCCTCTGGTAAGCAGCCGCGTCTGCCGATGACTGCAGCCTTATCTCTTGTCTCTCCTCCATGAGCTTGAGAATATGCTCAGAGAACTTTTCGGTTCTTTTCCTGGATGGGTCTTAAAGAATTTAGAACCAGATTATGGACAGTTTCCATAACCCTGTTGTTTAGATCGGCCCCAGAAACGCAATCTGCTAGGCAATCGAATCGGTTTTGCAGTTCGAGTTGGAAGGTTTCGGGGTTTTGGATATGAGCACGAGAAGGTCGGAGAGCTGACTTCCCTTTCCAGTTTTACATTAAAATTCAACGTGCCTCTTACCATCCGGTGATAGCTCCCGGTTTTCACCCTATTGATCACAGGGACATCATCATACTAATATTATAAATGCGAAAGTGTGTTTGTTCTTCAATCACACCGGAACAGAGCTACGTATCTACGTGATTTTTTGCATGGGTATAGTTGAGGACCTGGAGAGTGACATAGGCTACTTTTATCCCGGAAAATCAAAGAGTTCCCGCGAGATTTTAAAAACTAAATACACGCGGACGAAGTCACGGGCATCAGCTAGCTGAATAAATGCCGCTTGGTCGACATAAGGAATGAAAAAACCGTATAATCTAAAAAACACTGTCTTAGACTTTCACGAGCTTAAAAAAATTAAATGATTTCTAGTTCTTTTCCTGCACGTGTCTCATAATAAAATGAAGCTATTATCATGACCTTTAAAATGATATATATCACAACTTGATACAGTCTGGGGACGCAACTCATACAAAGGTGCCCATTCTCCTTTACGCTCGGATTATTTTACGTTGGTGAAATAGGCCCTAGGCGCTGTTTCAAGAATGCATTAATTTACAAAAGGGGTAAAAGGCGTAATTTGTACGAAATATGATTTTTTATTCGACGATTATAGTGCATGCTCAACTGCAATCTCCTTCGGCTAAACTGAATTAAATCCCGCGAGGGTTAAGGAATGCGATTCGCTCGCGCAAACCTTGCATTTAACGAGCTGCGGCAGTTGGATTTTTTCAAATTGGCATATCATGTACATTTTAGCGGTTCAAGCTAATTCACGTACTATTGCATATCCATGCATACATGGATCTGTCTCGGTTTGGTTGACGCAAAAGCCAAATTTTTATGATAACTCGAAAGGAAAACAGCCTAGGAAGACAAGGTCAATTGATGGTTTTATTATTTTTGTGACATGATTTCCCCCTTTAATATTATAAATGCGAAAGTGTGTTTGTTGGTGTATCCATCTATCTCGCAGCAAAGGCGAGATGGTTTAAAGTATTTTTTTAAATGGGTCTGGAGATTGACATAGGCTACTGAAATCAAGGAAAACAAAAAGTTCCATGAGATTTATAAAATTCCACGTGGATGAAGTTACGTTAAAAACGTTACGAAAAAACGTTTTTAAAGAAGAACTCCCAATTATTTCTTAGATAAAATGTAGCCTAAGTTACTCTTTGTATAATCTTCTACCTTCTTGTGAAAATTCCATCAGTTAATTGGTTCCGAAGACTATCTCATACAAATATACTGGAGACAGATACATTGTGTTAGGGCTATAATGCTATCGTTCAAATAATAATATGATTTAATAAGACTGATAGAGCTGTTGGTAAATCTACACCACTCCACAAGCAAATTCAATGAGCTAACTGTAATATAATCTAACAGTATACCAGGTTAATTGTATAAGTTAATTATATCTTCGGTGGCAAATCGATTACCATCACCCGTGCTTCGTAATAAATTATTATCATCCATATTATACGATCACATTATTTATCATCCATATTATACGATCACATTATTGCTATAATGATAGGCTATTTAGTTTTGTGTGAATACCTATACGATGTCCATAACTTTTCTTGGGACATCTTTGATTCATTTTCTGTTGAAAATTTCAGTAATTTTTTTAGTGATAAAAAGTAGCGTATACATACACTCCAACCGTGACCGAGAGACGAGAACCGAGACTGTCCGACGGACAAGACTGATACGATAGGTCTGGCCCCAAATAAGCAGTTCTGAAGATAGCCCGGATAAACAGAGACTTACAAAAATTCGGAAACCATGTCTTTTAATGGTTATTTGAGATTATTGAGTGTATGTTATTTCGTATCTCATACATAATAAATACTAGTCAATCGGTCAGCAAATAATATTTTCAAAGAAATAAAACTTATGGTCTGGGGGTCCAGAACGATCAGACCTTCGTCATTTTATAAAAGCTGAAAGATTCTCTGAGTATGCCCCCCATTGAGGTAAGAACGATCCCCTACTATAAAGTTTGGATCATGGTGGCTTTGTGAGATATCAGGTAGCAAAGCTTTATACACCTTTGCTACCCGATTTAGTGAATCATGGATTTTTATCGTCCCTCTCTATTACAATGTTATATAATATGTTAATAGGCGCAATTTAGCCTGTAAAATGGTTAATTAATTAAGATTATGTACTAAGTGTTTAACCAACGTCCTATGTAATAATTTATCCAGATAAAGAATTTAAAAAAAATCAAAATCAATCTATCAATCAAACCACTTTTCATTTGGATAATCAAAATTAAACAACACTGTCGAAATGTAACCCGTACTTGTTGATACCCCACTGATGGCGAGACGGTTAAAATAAGCGATGCGGGATGAAACGCACGATCGATATTTCCCCGGTCTGGTATGAGCGACTGAGCGTGTATAAGCCCTACGAGTCACTAAATAATATAGAAAGGAATGATAGCCAGCCGAGTCTATATTTGAGTTTATCTACGGCAACGGTATTTATTTCTGCATTTTGCACGATAAATCAAAAACTATTGTGTATGAAAATAAATAAAAATCTGTTTTAGAATGTACAGGTAAAGCCCTTTACTTTGACAGAGCAACATAGCATACAAAACTCGTATGTACACGTATTAAGTGGCCCGTTAATCGTTATTGCTCACACAAGGGGTGATTTTTATGGAATGAATAAATATTATATTTTAGTAGAATAAGTTTCAAGTAATTCAGTTTTATCCAAATACCTGTATGTCAGAGCAGGTATCCTCGTAGGCAACAAAGTCAGACATATTTGCTGCGCAACGAGGGTAGGTAGCGTGGTAAGATCATTTAATTACTTAGGATGTTTATTGTTTGAACAAAGTACCCTCAAAAGCCCCTCTTTTACATTAATTAGCTATGGATTAGAAGCGGGAATTATTACTCAAAACTAATCAGGTTTTAAGAGCACGCGTCTCTTAAAACGCTGAAACCCTACCTATAGCCGTCTCCACCATCCCCAATAATGGCCCCTTTCCACTCAGCTAATAACCACAGCACGACAGACAAACCACCATCTGAACGTGAGGGTAACTATCAAAATGAACAAATCAACCAATGGACAATTATTATGACTCTGGCGTGATCCCCATCACGATTACCTCACAGAACAACAACACAGAACAGAACCTCACAGAACAGATGTTGACGGTATGCTCGTCCCAATAAAAGAGAACCACCCCTATAACGGCCCCTGAACCTCACATTTAATCAATTTAGCCACAACACGACAGACAAACCACCATCTGAACGTGACGGTAGTTATCAAAAATATCAAAATAATAATTAATCATTTACTTTAATCTAAGCGTACACACAATATTTATTTGATTAGGGAGCGATTGCTATCGCAATCCCTCAATCAAATAGAACGACCTAGACGCGAAAGCATCTACTAGTCGAATGAGTCTCTGGGCAGAGACTCCCAAAGTATGAATTAATCATTAACACTAATCTAAGCGTAAAGACAATATTTATTCGATTCGGCAGCGATTGCTATCGCAAACCCTCAATCGAATAGAACGACCTAGATGCGAAAGCACCTACTAGTCGTATTGAGTCTCTGGGCAGAGACTGAATTCGTATCGTCAAAACAGCCGTTTTATACTAATATTTCAAGATGGCGTACCCACGCTGTCAAAGTCAAATGTCAATTTGATTAAACTAATTTCAATAAATAAAAGGATACGGAAATCAAAACAAATACTCTTAATTAATTGATATAAATTAAACGGAAATCAATTGCGCCCACATGTATTATTTATGGAAAATTCCAGTTTCCACTAGTTCAAGAGTTGAATTTAGTGAATGTAAGTACATAATAATTTGACTAGTGTTATCGAGTTGTAAGCTTTAGTTTCGAGTCAGCCGTACCTTTTAAAATTATAAAATAAGGAAATAATTATGTATTTTTAACTGGATTTTTATAGTTCTTAATAGTTCATTCAGAAAATACAGAGGAAAATATTAGTACATCTGTTTCTCTTTAAGGGCTAAACTTAATCAATTACTTAACTATTAGATATTTGTAAGATTTGTCGAATATACTTTACGTAAATGTCTAAGAAGAGCGTTCAACAATGAAAATGATTTCGATAGAAAAAAAAAACAAAATATGCAAAAACAGCCGCTGTTAAGCTGTTAAGCGGTACAGATCTCCATCACCGCTAAGCTGCTTAAAACGTATTGCCTTGTGCTGATAATATTTCTGATGAATATTTCGTTCATTTTTGTAGATTCAAATTATACATCATTTCATAAAATACATGAAAATTGTTCACATTTCTAAAACCGTGATTCCATCTATAAACAACGTTTAGAAACTAACGCCAACTCCTACCCACCCTGACTTTTTCTTTACTTTATCATTTCTGTTTAGGATTATTACGTAATTAGGTACTTATAATTATTATTCTCGCCTCAAGCTCCTTTGTGACTTTGTATGATTGTTTGTTATATAAAATTCTATAGAAATTGTAGTAGGTTCGTATTTACGAGTAAGTACTGAAAACATTATTGTTCAAGTATTTCAAGCAACCATTGCGAAATTTTACGAGGATTGTATGTCACTGCTAAACTATAATAACAGTATTATTTTTTAAGTTTCCCTTAAGTCTTATATTTGGTAACTTAATAATTACGCAGATTTATCGCTTGAATCGTGATTTATGGTTTTGAGTTTATAAAAAAAGTCCGTAGAAAATAGGAAGTTCCTTTTTTTCTGACGAATCCAACGAGCCCAAATTTGAGGGGTTACGTCGTTTTATTACAGAATTCCGATAGTCACCTTCTGGTACCATCATCAGAACCTGGATATCATCTGGGACCAGAATGCTTATCAAAATTAATTAATTAAACGAGCCCAAACTTGATCTGTTTTCCGTAGTTTTATTACAGAGTTCCCGAAACTGCCTTCCAGCTTCATTATCAGACCCTGATGGATACATCTAGGACCAGAGTATTTGTCAAGATCTTTATTACTCAAAGGTCAAGATGAATCAAACGAGCCCAAATTCGAGGGGGTTACACGGGGGTTAAACGAACTTATATACATACATACACATACATTGCAAGTTAAATAAAAGCTTGTAAAAATAGCCAAATATGACTAGCCATTTTCAAGTGATACGCTTACCGACTTACAATATTCCATTTTTATTTATGCCGATAGGTTTTAATAAAAAAACTAATAACTTACTTTTCATTTTAACGATTAACGGGAATCAAACTGAAACAATACAACGTTCAAAAATAAATATACATCAATAGCCTCTCCGGCCCATAATCGGATTATTGATTTGAGTTACCTGCAATAGTATAGGTAGAAAATCCGCTGGATTATTTCGCACGCCAATGTTTGACAGTGCGAGCCATAAAGTCTCATCTTGGTAATATTTTACATGTTTTTGGTGGGATTTCACTTCTTTTTGTAAGTTGCTTATGACAATATTTTTTTTATTATTATTTAAAGCAATATTTGTATATACACATTTATATCCCTAATTCAATTTTCAGACCTCTAGCATCGAAACTTGCGGTAATCTGATACAAACTTCCATCATGTAGTTTAAAGGGCTGGGGGTAAGATTTCCCAGTTTTAAAAATTTTTGTTGTTTGTGTACTAATACTAGCTTGCATACCAAATTTCAGCCTTCTAAGACTTCAGGAAGTATCCTAAGAATTTTGTTGATCATCAGTGAGTGAATCAGTGATGAAATTGAGATTTTTCAGATATCAGTAAAATCTAAAGTATAAGAGCTATGCAATTGATACTTTACATGTTTAATAAGTCCACTATTGACAAGATATCCCGAGAATTTAATTTAATTCAAAACCCAAGTGATGAGGGTTTAAAAAAAATGACGAAGCGCTTCGTTTGGCTCGTCTTGGTGGTGGTACCAGATTAAGCTCTTTTGTATTGAAATATTTTATGACCTGTTTTTGTCGAAGGAAATTAAATAAATATCACAGAAAAATTACTTTTATAAACGGTATGTTTTATTCATTTATAAATTTATACTTTTTAATATAGTGCTATCAATTCGTAAATGGAAAATGTGTTTCTTTATGAAAAGGAAGCCATTTTTAATTTACTATACCTATTTGCAATCATACAGCCTTAGAAATTAAATAATTTAATATAATTTATTTAGTTTTTGACTGTGTGGAAGTGGTTATGTTGAAAAATACCGCGGGAACTCAGTTTTCGCGGGTTATATAATATATGGGAAAATAGTTATTTTCATCATACCTATTCGAAAAACGAATATTGGCTTCAGAGGATAGCGGGAGCAAAATTTAATTTTAACCCCATGGGGCTTTTCATTTCTCTTCTGTGGTCCGCGTTCGTGCCTTAGTACGTGTTTATTACTACTGCGTTGGTTGCAGAAACCTGTCGATCTCTCATTCCGTTCGAAATTCAAAAATGTTTCAGAAACTGTTGTCATCGATAAGTAACGTGATCAATTTGTCGATCGGATATACGCCCATACTGTATTCAACATAAATATTAATGTTTAATTATTTCATAAAAATTTATCGTTTTTTATTTAAACTTTCAATATACGTATAGGTAATGTCTATACATAGTAGGTTGATATTCCTAGCTTTTTCTCATAAGTAATGATGAAAAATTAATTTGTGTCAAATTAGTGTGTGTCATTCTAGGCCAAAATATTTTGTTCTCGGGTGGGGTATTGAATCGCTCGCTACGCTCCGGATTCTACTATAGGACCCTTAATTTTGCTCTGAATTCAAAATAACGCCCTCGGGGAACAAAAAATTTATTTGGCCCCATAATATAGCAATAGTTATTTGCGCAAATGTAACTATGGGGCCAAAGAAATTTTTGAAGAAAAAGAAGTGAAGGATTCTAAAGAAGAATCCTGAGCGTAGCGAGAAATTCTATATACGCCGCCTGAGAACAAAATATTTTGGCCCCGAATGACACACTATTTTTCATCATTACCGATACGTATCTTCTTCTTCTTCTCTTCTTCCTGGGAATTGTCTCCGCAAGTAGGCGATGTTCGCCCGTTTTGCGTGATTCCACTGGTGCAGCTCCCCGCCGGATCACTCCAGCCAGCCGAGCTTCTTCCAGAATCCGAGCAGGCCACCGAGGTCGGCGAGGACTTCCGGAAGTGTAGCTGGAGAGCCAATGTATTCATGACCTTGGTCGGATACACCTCTGCATTTAAGCAGTACGTGTTCCGGTGTCTCGTCACCCTCCATGCATGCTCTGCACAGAGGGCTGTCGGTGATACTTAGAATGTAAAGGTGTTTGTTGAGCGAACAGTGTCGCATTCTTGCGAATGCATGATTGTTGCTGCAGAGGGGTTGGTGATCGTTGTCGTCGAACTCACCAAATAACCCTGCAATACTCCTTGTATTGCCGGGTTATTTGGTGAGTTCGTACCAGTGTTATTGATGTTGCTGTGATAGTGTTTCTTTGTGTCTTGAGATGGGCTATACGTGAGTTACAAAAGGAGATTTGCTAGGGTCTTCTTGGTGCAGACGGCGTGGCTGTAGGGGTGGTTTGGAGGCGCACCTAGGCTAGCATTATATGCCGCGTTTGTCTAGTTAGACGTGGAAATAATGGGTTCCATACTTGATACGTAACGATTACAATGTACCCTCCTTCTTGTGGGTAGTTATTTTTATTGAAAGAAAGTGATTGCTGAGAATGATGTTCTATTCTGAGATAGTTCGTGTTTCCTTTTATTAGACGCTCGACAAGGAGTACCGTCACATAATTATGTATTTCTAAGAAACCCAAGCTACAAGCTCATTACGTCAATTATTATAATAATGTTTTATTGTTTTATTGGATGCAACTGCGTGGTCCTTGGTGAACTACAAAAGGCAGGAGCTCACCGTCGTTGGCGTGCCAACGAGGGAGCCAACGATCATCATTAATTCATTTTTCATAATGAAGTGATGCCACCTTCAGCCCTCAGTGTTGGTCTTGTGATTAGAGCAGGCCGGTATCACTCATACCGGATTTTGAACATTCTTCAATATAAACCAATACGGGAACCGACTACAATCTAATAAACGAACTCTCGCATGAAAGATCTTATGAACTCATTACTTCTGATGCTCTAAAAGTTCTTGGGTTAATACGATCACAACATTATAAAGGGTCTTACCACTAGCGAATCACGTGACATTCTAAAGAAATAATTTATAAATAAAAATATTCATAGGAGTTTTAGGGTAGAGATTTTCGTAGGGTAGTTAGTTCAGATACAGTACCCACCGCCTATAACAAGCTTTACGGGGAGGGAATAAGGGACCATTTGTCACATTTTATTTATAATATAATTCCACGCTTGCTTCTCTCAAGATTTTAATCTCCTTACAGATCTAGTCATCGGAAACCCAAAAGGATGTTTTTTAATTAAAATTTAGTACAGTAAAATTCCTCAATATGTACCTACTCATACATATTATATTTCCTCTAAAAACATCATGCTAATATTATAAATACGAAATTACGTTATGTTCGTGTGTTATTTTGTCCTTGAATCATATGACAGCATTAAAAGATACTTTTTCATCATACCTATTCGAAAAACGAATATTGGCTTCAGAGGATAGCGGGAGCAAAATTTAATTTTAACCCCATGGGACATGGGACGAAACCCTAAAAAAAGATTTCATCATCATCATTAGCAACCCATCAACGGCTCACTACTGAGCGCAGGTCTCCTCTCAGAGAAGGGTTATAGGACATAGTCCACCACGCTGGCCCAATGCGAATTTTTTTCGCATTCTTCTATCGAATAGGCGAAACTACTGGACCGATTTTGACCATTTTTTCACCAATAGAAAGCTAAGTAATCAGGAAGTAACATAGGCTATAATTTATTTTTAAAAAACTTAGAGATCCTTAAAAATTGCAATAATGTAACCCAAAGTAGCAAATTTATGCTTATAAAATGCATTATTTGGCGTGTGCTGAGAAAACTATTGACGATACATAAAAATTATGTACTACGATATGATATATAAATACAATAAGTACTCATTATTCTGTACAAAAAAATCCCCGAAGGAATATATCTAGCTATCATTAAGTCACAATAGAAACTTTTGTGTTCTAAAATTTAATTAGATCGCCTTTATCGTAGTATTAATTCTTCCTTACTAATACATTTATTATTATAAATGCGAAAGTATGTTTGTTAGTTGGTTTGTCCGTCAATCACGCTGCAACAAACACGGATTGACGTAATTTTTTGGATAGGTATAGAGTAGTCTATGAGTGTATTAGACTCGGTTTGTCAGGACGCGCCCACTGGGTGATGTTTATTGTGCTGTTCAAATATTTGCAAACGTAATTAACGATGCGTCCGTTTGACCTTTGAAATTGCTTTCAAAGCTAGACGTCACAGTGTGTATTTGATTTAATTAACTTCGTGTTAGTTTAGTATGTTATCCTATGTTACACAATTATATTTATACCTGTATGTTTGTATTTAATAACTATTTCAAGCTTTTATTTAACTTTTTTGTTCATTGTATGTTGAGGTCAAATCTTGTAAGATGAATTTGAACCATTTCCCGGTTTCCAATTGAGTTGAAATTTTGCATGTATGACAATGACAATGCAATATTATTTTAACATGAAATTTATCTGATTATGGAGCCGGAAAATGGATGTACCTAATTCAATCTAGCTGGCCCCTATAGAAAAGATTGATGTCATAAGATGAAAGCGGCGGTATCTCGTAGAGTTTTCAATGTATGAAATCCAATGTATCTCTACCAAAACGATGAAAAATATGGCCTCTAAAATCGGTGTCAATCCAGCGGGGCCCTTTTTGTTTTCAGGCCGATAGATTTGAGATACATACCTAACATAAGGTCTATCAATGTACCTAAACAAAAGTGCATCAAATGTTTATGACGTCATATCAAGGTATTTCATACACACACTTATTATAAGTGTGCGAATTAGGGTTCGTTTGATACGTCTTAACAAGTACTCTGGTCCGTGATGATTTTCAGGGTCTGTTGATGAAGCCGGAAGGTGTTTTTGGGAATTCTGTAATCAAATGACGTAACCCAATCAAGTTTAGGCTCATTTTGCTCGTCGTTCCGTCTTGACGTATACATAATATACAATAATGTGGTCCTAGATTATATCCCGGGTTTAGTGATGTAGTCAGCTACTAAAAACATCTTAATTTTTTTTTTTAAATTTACAATTGTTGAATTATAATTATTATTTTAAATACCATGTGCAGTGCCAATTTCAATATCGCTGAGTTTTTGTTTTGGCATATTTTCAATACAGAAACTTTCAGAAGAACAGACCATCAAATTCATTCCTCGGAATTATTCGGCGATGGTGAAATTAGAACTATGTATTGAATTAGGTTCCAATTTCTACCTCTACAATGTATTTCATGATATAAATATTGTATTGCTAACGCTGCTGCAGTACTATACTAGAACTTAGAATTAAGTCATTAAGAGATATTTATTTTTGACTACGTGATGCCCGCGACTTCGTCCTTGTGGATTTAGTTTTTAAAATCCCTCGGGAACTCTTTGATTTTCCGGGATAAAAAGCCTATGTCACTCTCTAGGTCCTTAACTATACCCATGCAAAAAATTACGTCAAGAGCTCTGTTGCAGCGTGATTGAAGGACAAACCAACAAACAAAGACACTCGCATTTATAATATTAGTATAGTAGTATTAGTATGATTCTAAATTCTTCTGTTTACCCGACAAAGCCAAATTGTAGGATTATTATTTTAGCAGTCTATGTATGAATGTGTTTATTACGTATGTTCCACCGTAGCGCCTAAACTACTGAGCCGATTTGGATGAATGAGGTGTCAATCGATTCGTTATTATGGACCGGATGAGAAGCTACAGTCATATTGTACGAAAAAATCAATACAACGGATAGTACATCCAATTTTCCGTAGTCAGATTACAGTTTTTATGGCCTGTTTCACCACTAGCTGATAAAGTGCCTGATATATATCTAACAGATAAAATATCTGCTGGGTAAAGTTGTACGATATCTTTGTGAGTTTTACTGCCAGATTGACTTATCAGATACTTATGAAACAGAAATTTAAACGCTATCCGATAGATAAGTTGCTGATAGGCTATCAGACTGTAGAATAATAATGTAACAATAGCGTATATGGGGCATAATACTCTATACTCTATGTTTGTTATCAATGGTATACTTTCCTTGTTATCTCTGGTTCCGTGTCCCCTCTTACTTGTCAACTCGGTTTTACGCTCGGACACCTTGTTAAACTCAGTGCATTATTTTATTAATTAATACAGTTATCTTTACTTTCTACAAGTATTTTCATTTATCGACCTGTCCACGGACTCTGACAAACAACAGGTTATGGGCCCAGGTTACGTGGAACAAAAAAAGGTCGATAAAATACTACGTCGTATCGACGGCGTGGGTTCGCCATTTTTGGATCGTCAAATCAAGTCAATATCAATTAATATCCGTGTAATCATTTATCGTTTACAATGGAGGACAAAGAAGACTCCAAAATTAAATTACGTGGCGAAGATAACTGGAGTATTTGGAAATTCCAAGTGTCGCTTCAATTAAAGTCCAAAGGACTATACGACACATTGATGAAGGAAGAAAAGGGTTCCGAAAAGGACGCCAAGGCTATGGCGTTATTAGTTAATCGTATGACCGA
The DNA here is from genome assembly GCA_029955525.1 of Oeneis ivallda. Lineage (NCBI taxonomy): Eukaryota > Metazoa > Arthropoda > Insecta > Lepidoptera > Nymphalidae > Oeneis > Oeneis ivallda. The sequence continues at coordinate 13,779,695 of JARPMR010000001.1, forward strand.
GAATGTTATACCGCACGTGTTATCGTGTGACAGCGCCAGCCAGATGTGGAATAAACTATTGTCCATATACGAACAAGATTCACATGTAAGTGTTCATTTACTTTATCAGCAGTTTTATGCAGTAACATTTGAAACCAGCATAACAGAATTACTCACGAAAATAGAGAACATTAAATCCAAGATTATTGCCCGAGGAGAAAGCCTGTCCGACAAGATGATCATTACAAAAGTATTGATGAGCCTGCCCCAGGAGTATAAACACTTTGTTTCAGCTTGGGAGTCGCTTCCTGAAGAGCGTCAAAACCTTAATGAGTTAAGTGCACGTTTACATCTAGAGGAAACAAGGTCAAAAGAGGGTGAAGCCACTGAGGCATTGGTAGTTAAACAAAGGAGGCAATATCATTCAACAAACAACAATAAAAATAAATTATTATGTAAATTCTGTAAGAAATATGGTCACTCAATCGATAGCTGCTGGTTTAAACAAAGGAAATATCAAAAGAACAAGGACAATACCAATGCGTTCATATTAGCTTCTGACGAGGAAACTGCGGTCACAGCATCTTCATCGAGTGAGTGGATCTTAGACTCAGGTGCAAGTGAACATATGTGTTGTGATCGGTCATTATTCTCAAAATTTTGTGAAAGTTCTCAGCGTAAAGTGAAAATAGGTGACGGCACCGCTTTAGATGTGTTAGGGACTGGTATCATACAATGCAAGGCTTGGAACGGTGAAAAATGGATTGAAACAAAACTATCAGATGTGTTGTATGTTCCATCATTAAAAGCAAATCTTTTTTCTGTTGGTAAATGTTTAGATAAAGGTTATTTCATGAAAAGTGATCAAAATTATTGTAAAATTTTAGATTCAAAGAACAGTGTACGAGCAATTGCTAAGAGGTTAGATACTAAATTATATAAATTAATTTTTAGAGTTGAATCATCTTTTGCTAACTATGTTTCCAGTTTAACTGAGTGGCATGAAAAGTTTTGTCATCAAAATTATCAATATGTTAAAAAGTATCTTGATCTTCATAATATTAGGTATGAAAATTCAAAAGTGTATCCATGCAAACCCTGTTTACAAGGCAAACAGCACAGAATAACCTACAGTAACAGTGAGTCCAGGTCTTCAGTGCCAGGTGAGTTAATACATGCTGACTTATGTGGTCCTGTAGAATCTGTTTCTATTGGTGGTTCTAGATATTTTTTGTTGCTTAAGGATGACATGTCAGGTTATAGATTTATTTATTTTCTCAAACATAAAAATGAAGTTAAACAACATTTACAGAATTGCATAAAATTAATTAAAAATCAGACTGGAAATTCTATAAAGTTTTTGAGAACAGATAATGGTTTAGAGTTTTGTAACAGTGATATAAAATCCATGTTAGATAATTTAGGAATTTGCCATCAGAGAACAGTAGCTTATACCCCTCAACAAAATGGTCGTGCAGAACGTGAGAACTGCACCATCATGGAAGCTGCAAGAACATTAATTACAGGTATGTCTAAACGTTTTTGGGCTGAAGCTGTCAACACAGTTGTATTTACATTGAACAGGTGTGGATCCAGTCCAGTGATGAATAAAACTCCGTATGAGGTATGGTTTAATAAACCTTTTGATATTCATTTTCTTAGGAAGTTTGGTATGCAGTGTGCTGTACATATTCCTAAAGAAAAACGAAGAAAACTGGATGGAAAAACCAAATATGGGATATTTATTGGTTATGAAACCAATGTCAAAGGCTACAGAGTATATTTCTCTAATACTGATAAAGTTGAGACGGTGAGAGATGTCATTTTTCTGCCGGAAAGTGGAGAAATTCCATTGAAAAATCAGGTAACTTATAGCCATCATGACTCTGATGTAATATCTTCCAACAGTGAAGAGTCCGAAGAGGAAATGCAAAGTCAGAGCAGTAAATACTCTCAGGAGGAAAGTAAACACTCTCAAGAGGTAAATAAATACTCTCAGGAGGTAAGTAAACACTCTCAGGAGGTAAAACACTCACAGGAAAATAAAAACTCTACGGAGAATACTGGTGAGGTTCAAGACAACAAAACTGATGCATCATCAGGTACAAGTTCAGGTGTACGACACACAAAAGATATCTTCTTGCGTGAGCGTGATAAAATCAACAAGCCAAAGAGGTATGAAAATGAATTTCTAAGTTATGCTTATATGACAGAGTTAGAAAATGAACCTCAGTCCTACCAGGAGGCAATGGATTCATTGGAATCCAGTAAATGGAAAGAAGCAATTAAAACTGAACTTCAGGCTTTGGAAGATAACCATACATGGGATTTATTAACTACAGAGCCGCAACAAAACATAATTGACACCAAATGGGTGTTTAAAAGGAAGAAAAACAGTGAAGGTAAAGTACAAGTGTATAAAGCTCGCTTGGTTGCCCGTGGTTTCCAGCAAACAGGTATTTCATATGATGAAGTTTACTCAACTGTAACCAGCTTAACTACGGAAAGAATATTAATTTCTATAGCTGCATATTATGGTTGGAATATCTATCAATTTGATATATGTAGTGCCTTTCTACATAGCTCTATAAATGAGGATATCTGTATTTACTTACCAGAGGGTCATAGTCAATCAGGTAAAGTAGGAAAACTCAGGAAAGCTATTTATGGGTTAAAGAAAGCACCTAGATACTGGTATGATACTTTCTGTAACTTTATGATTAGTCAGGGTTTCAAAAGATCTAAAACTGATATGTGCCTATACAATAAAACATTTGAAAACACAAAAACATTAGTCATACAGTATGTAGATGATATTTTGATAATTAGCTCTCATGAGTCTATTGTTGAATCTTTAAAACAACAAATGGCTAAAACTTTCAAAATTAAAGACTTAGGTCTTGCTTCATATTACCTAGGCATTCGAATTCTGCAAAACAAAGACTTTATTTCTTTGGATCAGTGTGAATACTTGAAAAGTATATTGCAATTGTTTAACATGTCAGACTGCAAAGGTGTAACTATTCCTTTAGAACCAAATTTCAACAGTTCATACTTGTTAAGAGAAAGCTCTGAGAATCAAGAAATAGAAAATAGATGCAGAAAATTAATAGGCTGCATTATGTATGCTATGTTAGGTACCAGACCTGACTTGTCAATATCCATAAGTATTCTCAGTAGATTTCAAAACTGTGCTAGTACAGACCTATGGAAACACTTAAAACATATACTTAGTTATATAAAAGGTACTCTTGATATGAAATTATTTTATAAAAGGAATATTAATAATATTATTTTTAGAAATCCTTTGAAAGCCTACGTGGATGCTGATTGGGGAGGTGACACAGTTAGTAGAAAATCAACCTCAGGTTATTGTTTAATGGTTTTTAATAACCTAGTACTGTGGTGTAGTAGGAAACAAACATGTGTCTCTCTCTCTTCCACTGAGGCTGAATACATAGCACTAAGTCAATGTGTTGCTGAAGCATGTTGGTTAAGAAATCTGTTTTCAGAGTTGTCTCTGTTATCTAATAGTGAACTTAGTGTTTTGATTTTGGAAGACAATAGGTCTGCAATCTGTGCTGCTAATAACAGTGGCATATCGAAACGTTTGAAGCATATAGACATAAAATATCATTTTGTTCAAGACAAGTTGGCTCAAAATTTAATTTTAATAGATTACATAAAGACTGATGAACAAATTGCAGATCTGTTGACAAAGCCTTTACCTAAGACAAAGCTTGATAAGTTTAAAAATTGTCTTAATTTAATTTAATTACTTTTAAGAAGTTGTAGTACCGAGTAAAAGAAAAAAAAACCAGCGCAGTTTATTATGAAATGTTTATTTTTATTGTATAAATTGTTCCATTAAGGGGGGGTGTAGAATAATAATGTAACAATAGCGTATATGGGGCATAATACTCTATACTCTATGTTTGCAATGGTATACTTTCCTTGTTATCTCTGGTTCCGTGTCCCCTCTTACTTGTCAACTCGGTTTTACGCTCGGACACCTTGTTAAACTCAGTGCATTATTTTATTAATTAATACAGTTATCTTTACTTTCTACAAGTATTTTCATTTATCGACCTGTCCACGGACTCTGACAAACAACACAGACCTTTATTAGCAAGTGGTGAAACAGGTCCTTAAACTTTTATCCTTGTTAACAGATCTGGAGTACAATTATGAAGAAGAGGACAATAGTGATGTGGACAGAGAGCTGCGTCCAGTGGCGCGTCGTACAGGCAAGCACATTGCCGCCGGCGAGGAGCGACCGCGCATTAACTCCAGTCAACAGACCACACCCATTGAAGGTAAGAAATATGAGGCTGGCTACTCGTTGGCACTCACTCTACATAAGTAATATATGTCCCATAGGATTTTCCGGGATAAAATTAAGTATACGTCTTTATTCAGGGTGTAAGCTATCTCTACGAGAAAGTGTCAGCCAATTGATTGAATGATAGAGATCGTATTCTGTAGCTGAAGTTTTCAATCGTGTTGCGGTTTATTAGTTAGATTAGTTAAAAATATTTTTAACCTCTACTAATTTGCGTAAATTATTTCTAATTCTCCTAAATCTACCACAACGTTACAAGAAACCATTTAATTTTGCGTTACATTAAATAGTTGCATTAGTTAGCAAAGACGCGTTTCAATGGTACCTAACATTAAACCCTACTCTTGGTGTTCCTCCAACGACAACAGAAGCAATCTTTCTATAGAACGGGACTGGAATTTTCACGACGACAAATTCTGTTAGGCAATTTGACCAAGTTTTCATTGTCCACCGATAGACGTCTAGTGTCCACTGCTCTGCATATTCTTTAACAGGGACTTGTACATGAGACAGGCAGTAAAACTATTTAGAACGGTCTATGCAATCATAGACCGCGGTAATGCACCGCTTGTTTTCAGCGTCTCCCTTCGATTTGTCCTGTAGAATCGATCCACCTTGGTGTGTACCAACATTCTAAAAATATAAATTCAAAACACAATTTCTTGTTTTTGTTTGCAACAATGTTATAGCTTCTTAAATTTGAAGTTCAATATTTGTCGACAACCACCCACATTCTTCAAATTGAACTTGGCTTTCATTTTCACATTTTTGTTTTTGATGGGATATATAATATGTATACCTTGTTTGATCAATGCATATAGCCGCTTCTAGGTATATTATTCTGAACCCAATACAGTAATTAGCTCTTCCTATATCTCGCATTTTAAAACCATAATTACAAACATCAATTAAAGGATAACCTTTAATTGATGTTTTATTTTTAGTGCTTCATTTTCAGTAGTATAAAACAAAAGTAAATCATCCACATACACTGCAATTGTCAACTTATTTTGATCATGTCATAATGTAATAAATGCAAACAAACCTTTGATCTTTTTAAACCAATATAGTGTAAAACTTCATTCAATTTCATATTCCATCTTCTACTTGTTTGTTTTAAGCCATAGATTGATTTATTTAGCTTACATACTTGTTATTTTTTTAGAATAATGGTGATTGCTCCATATTCAATTCCACATCAATTTCACCTTGAAAAAAGTCAGACCCAGTATCCATCTGCTCTATTTTCATTTTATACTTAACGGCCAGACCAATCAAGTATCTAACTGAAGTGTGACGGATGGCAAGCGCGTATGTACATACTCATAGTCAATGCCTCGTCGCTGTCCATATCTTTTAATAACTAATCTAGTTTCATATTTACTTATGTTGCCATCTACATCAAGCTTTGTTTTATAAACCCATTTGCAAAGTATGGCCCTACCTCCGGCTGGCAGGTCTGTGAGTGTCCATGTATTATTTTATATTAGTGAATTATACTCAGATTCCATTGCTTTTTGCCACTCAGCACAACTTTCACTAGATAAAGCTGCATGTGGCGTGTCAGGATTCTCTTCTAGCGGTGTAGCGGCACTGGTTACAGCCTGACATAAATAATATTTCTTGATATTTTGTCTAAGTCTCAATGTCATCTCCAGTGCTGAAGTTTCCTCCAATGACTCCTCTGATGGTGTATAGGTCTTATTATCTATTTTAAATACATATCAACGTTTACAGCTCTGAAACAGGAATGTGTATACCATTTATTTTGGGAAATCTGTTATCGAGAGCGACAATTAAAGTATATTGTGTTTAAATAACGTTACGAGCAAGTGGCAATAAGTGGCGTTTCGATACGATAACGTATATTAACCAATTAAAATGGAGTTAGAATTTTGAAAGTCCCGCGGTAACCTGTTTTTTTCCGAGATAAAAGGTAGCTTAGGTCACTCTTCCACTAAACAAAAATCACTTTGATACGTTGTTCCGTTGTTGAGTGATTGTAGAACAAACCAACAAATACACTTTCGCTATTGGTAAGAATGAGTAATCCAAAAACATCGATACATGAGCTTTTGCAACTCAGGCATTCTTATCTACCTATGTAGCTTACTGTCTATAGTAGAGTAGCTATAAAGACTCACTCTGGTGTAGACTTCACGCTGTGCGTCTAGTTTGCCCTAAATTTTTGTTCCTGGATGTGCTCTCATTTAATAATGCAACGTACGTCGAAAGCGCAAGTTTTGAGTATTGATGGCAGTGGGCTTGTATAATAGGGGTACATTTTACTACGTGCACACCTAGGGACATGCTTTGTGGATGCATATCCCTCTGACTAGTGATTACGATAAACGGAGTGTGAAGGCGTCGGTAATGTTAGATTGCGTCTATGCGGCTTGAATCTAAATTATTTTGATAATCATATTACGACTGCTTCTTTGAGCAATTCATAATTGAAGACAACTCGTGTGAAGTCAAGCTAAGATAGCTAGAGTATATACCTAATAAGCCCAAAATCGTTTTCAATTATTTTTCTAATACAATTACTAGGCCTAGCGATAGTATTTTAATGGCAATCAGTTCCTGCTAAATACAATGCACATATCCAAAGTTTATCATGATCTATTTTATCTTGCATGCACCGAATTGAGTGATCCGATTATGACCTTCGACGAAATTTGGGCGTGAAATACCAAGGTAAATGCTTTTAGTTTGGCTTGTTGCGTAACGATGTACATGAATAAGTACAGGATACCGATACATTTAGCCAGTACGGTGTCATAATCGATCATTTTAGTTCTTTTTTACGCGCTTTTACGATGCTTGATAAAGATCCTCCCTGGCGCAGGGGTGAGTGTTTTGGTCTTATTATTTTATTGGTTCGATTCCCAGCGAGGGCAATTTGGGAATTTATGATTTCTGAATTGTCTCTGGTCTGGTCTGGTGGTAGGCTGGTCACGTGGCTAGTTACAACCCTACCTTCAAAGTCGTGCCGCCAAGATTCAGCGTTCCGGCACGATGGCTTGTATAAACGGATTAGGTATATGGGTTGAATGTACACCCATACCCCTTCCAAGTTAGCCCGCTACCATCTTAGACTACATCGTCACTTACCATCGGGTGAGATCGCAGTCAATGCGCCAATATAAATTAATAGCAAAAACCGCGTCTCCAGTAGTATAACAAAATATGCAGTTTGTTCTTGATTTTATCATAGAATTCTACAAAGTTACGCTGTTTCTATTCAATATTAAGTAATTTATTATGAAATTTTTACTTAAAAAACTTAGTCGACTCGTTAACTTGTAAAACTTACTTGCCTACCTGTGATAGTTTTCCTTTTAATTTCGTTGAATATTCTACTATCGTGAATATTTTTTACATATCTAAAAACAATGGCTTAGTTTTTAGTGGGGGTGGGGAGGACGCTCTACTCGTAGAAAAAATTTTCAATTTGAGGCATATTACGCAAACAGACCCAACAATTGAAAAAATGGTTATTACGTATCTCCAGTACTTTTAAAAGACCTTTCCAACGACACCGCACACAATAGAATAGACGAATAAAAAAAATATCACCCCCTCCCCTTTACGTGTAGGGGAGGTACCCAAAATTATAGTTATTCAAAATTTTATTGTACAACTTTGTCGGCGTAGTTAATAGATATGTATAACTATGCTAAATTATAGCTCATTAGTACAAACTAGCTGATGCCCGCGACTTCGTTTGCGTGGATTTAGTTCATAACATCCCGCGGGAAATCTTTGTCACCCTCCAGGTTCTCAACTATACCTATCCAATAAATCACGTCAATCCGTAGCTTTGTAGCAGGAAACATTTAATCGTCTTGCTCGCGGCATTGTTAATGATGATTCAAAGAGAAAACATTACTGATGATATTATCAATTACGTTTAGCTATCATTTTTATAATTGTCAAATTTTTTACCATACTTAACCAAAGACAAAATTACGTTTAGCTGTCATTTACGTTTAATTATTCCACTGTCATTTGCGTTTTGTTATTCCATGTCAGATGCGTTTTTGTTATATCACGTTTTATAGTGACTTGACGGAAACGCGGTCGAACGGGATAAAAAGTATCCTATGTCCGTCTCCTGGTTCTAAGCTACCTTTCCACCAATTTTCAGCCAAATCGGTTCATCCGTTCTTGAGTTATAAATAGTGTAACTAACACCACTTTCTTTTATATATATAGATATACTCTGTTCTAGACCGCAGATAGACGGATAGACGGACAGTTTTAACTATTACTGAATCAGACTTTGGAAAAATTTATCCCGAAAGTCACTTTTACGGAAAAAAGTTTCTAAGATATTTCCAGCAATATCTTTTTTCATAAATTTCAGTCTTCTGTAAAAAGATATTTTAATATTGACCACAAAGACTTAGAGAAGCTAAAAATTTAGCTTTCATTTGATGTACCATATAACTGAATATTCTAAATGGTTCCAAAGTTAGAGCACAAAAACAGTAAAATATTTCTCCAGTAAAATTTAGATTTTACGATTACTGGTTTATTGGCCGGGGGTGTCGATATATAATATATATCGATTAAGGTTCATTTTAGTTTGACACTAATGTCATTGAATACGAATACGATAAATCGAATTAAATCTTATACTAACCATACAGATCGAGGCGGGCGAGAAAGAATTCCAATAATATAATCGTTTAGATTCCTAGAAATTCACATCGTATATTTTCTTTGAGTTTATTTGCCGTATGTTGTTGAAAGTTTTATATCTAGAAAATACCCGACCTATACCAGTGCCAATCTAATCCAATTAAGCCATCTAATAATTAATCATAATTAAGCCATCTAATTTTATAATGTTTAGCAATTTTATAATTTTCCTTTTTCTTCTTCTTCATCTTTGAATTTGCGACGAGTGTGTGAGATTATGCCAGACCCAATTTTAATAGCAATCATTCATAAATTTAGAAAGCTTTAAGAACATTATGAAGAACTCTCATGTGTGCAAGTGATGTTTTCCTTCACCATGTGATGTGAAGAATTTGATATTATTTAATTGATTAAATTGGTTGTAGCAAAAACGATGATGACCCAAAGTTGGAAAAAATCTTTTTTTATGATTTTCATTTATTTTAAAGGGCTTTTATATAATGTAGAGTATGACAACCCCATCGTACTCGTATTATTTATCTGTACTATGTACCATAAACTTTCTTTACAAGGATATTCCTAATATAATACAATCTTCAATAAGAAAAATACATCAGTCGAGGACGGCGATTCTTCTCGTGTCTGGAAGTTTCTTGAAACTGTTTTCCATCTCTTCTAATGCTGTCGGTAGCGATGATATAGCCCTCCTAGATATTATCATTCCAATATCGAACACACATATCGAACTAATCCATCATGACTCCCAAATTTCCAGATGCCTGGAAAAGTGCAAATGTTGTACCTCTTCCAAAAAAGGCTAATCCTACTTGTTTTTCTGAATTTCGTCCTATCTCAATCTTGCCATTTCTTTCCAAAATCCTTGAAAAATTAATACATCATCATTTTTAGCTTTCCTAAACAGGAATTGCTTATTTAACCCTTTGCAATCCGGTTTTCGCTCTGGGCATGGTACGGCTACTACTTTGATCAAAATTACTGATGACATTCGTTGGGGCATGGACAATCAGCAGCTCAAAGTATTAACATTTCTGGATTTCAGTAATGCTTTTAATACCGTGGAACATGATATACTTGTGGGCATGCTACGCTCTCTAATATATCTCCGTCTGCATCTGACTGGTTTTATAGTGACCTTAATGATCTTCGGCAGCATATTCGTATCGAAGAAACTCATTCTTCTGGTGCGATATTACTGCTGGTGTACATTAGGGCGGCGTGCTGTCACCATTACTCTTTAATATTTTCATTAATTCTATAAGTCATAAATTGTCTTCTCTCTGCCATATGTATGCAGTGATCAGTTAAATAAACTTGAGAGACTTCAAAACACTAGCATTCGGTTCATATTTGGATTGCGCAAATATGACCACGTATCTGTATTTTGGTCTCGTCTCAAGTAGTTGCCCATCCGATTTCTCCGGAACTTGTATATCCTTTCTATTCTGTACTGTGTTTTATTTAACCCTTCATCTCCTCCTTATTTAAATGAGAAATTTGTATTTGTAGGTCGTCCAGGAGAGGTTCTCCATACTACAAGGAAACTTGTTTTAAGGACGCCTTCACATAATTCTTCTTTTTTCCGCAAGTCCTTTTCAGTTCAAGCTGGTGAGCTGTGAATGCTTTGCCTCTTGAAATCAGAGGCTCAATCTATTACTATCTTCAAAAGTATATATATATAGTGATTTTTGACAAGTCTTTTGAAGATAGTAATATATATATATATATATATATATATATATATATATTTCGGGTAATCAAATGGTTGAATATTTCAAATTGTCGCTGCTCAAATCAGCACGCACGCATGGCGCCTAGGATTCCCAGAGTAATAATCCATGGGATCGCTGATAGACACAACGTTAATTCGTCTTTGAACTGTACCACAGACTACACCTTTACTTGTACCACAGAGCATGGACAACCCGAAATATGTGTTACGTCAACTCCGCATCACGTCACATGTTCGTGTCATGGAACTAGTAATTACGACCAAGCTTGTATAAATTAATAGACTCTCACATATATTTAAATATAATTTTTTATTTATGTAATATGTCCGCACCATCTACTGGTTTTATCTGTAGATATGTCCTTTTACACCATTGATTGCCTGGACGAGATCGCTAGGTAGCGATAAGGCGGCCAAATTGTATACTTGCATTGTTAGCTATTTATATTTATATTTTAGTTCACTGTAATCTTTGTGGTGTACAATAAAGGTGTATTCATTCATTCATCTTCAAACTTAATGATAACGTCAGTGATATATATCCATTCAAACTTCGTTTAATGAAAGATTTGCTTTCACAAACGGCTTAAAACTGAATATTTCGTTGTGGGCGTCAGGGGAGCAATTTAAAATCGCTCTCTTTTATTCAGACGGGGCAAGGCCATACTGTTTCGAGAATCGCGAAAAATATTGCCTCTTTATTTCTGGTTAGCTCGTTACCGCCTTTTGTTCGGGCTTTCCACTATTTATTAATGCACACCTTCATTAAGACTCTGCAACTTCAGTTTTAATTTCTTATGGGAATGTGAAAATTGAAGATTGCTTTGTGTAGAAATTTTCATTTAAGCGTAACTTGAACGAATAGTAAGACTTTAACATGCCTTAGTTACTGTTTGAACGTTTTCTCTTCAATGGGACATGTTTGTAGCAAATGTGAAATATCCACGTTTCTTTGTTCAAGACGTGTTGTTTTCCTTTGTAAACGTACAAATCACTTGTGACAACAAGTAGCAGACAAGTACTGTATGGATCCGCTACAATAGCGCGTTTGGGGTGACTACAACATGAACAAATTACTCGTACGTAATATAATTGCAGATATCTATTTTTCAGAAATTCGACCCTATAATGGCCAATAAAGAGCTTACATAGGTCCTTTGAAGTTTTAATCGGAGCAGTGACCTACCCAGAAAGCGTAATTATTAGCAAATGCTTAACTTATTCAAAATCGTTAGTTATAATTTATGTAACTTTAAAATTTAATTATTAATTACTTATTTTAATAAAATCTTCATGAAAGATATTGCTACCAACAATTCATTCATTTCATAGAAAAGTGACTCTACAGTTACTTTTTACGAAACTGTTGTAATCCGTGGAAATGTTTAAATATTATATAAGCATAGATGTTCTGTAATCCATTCCTCTATTTATATTAAATTAATTGCTACGTTTTGTTTAGACGATATTTTTATTTAAATAGGGAAATTTAATTTCAGAAATAAATTAGTTTCTCGCAGATTGATAACCAGCGTGGGTCTTCAATTAAATATAATAATAAAAGTAAGCCAGTCTTCAATTAAATTAATGTGAAGCTCACAAGTAGTAATTCGATATTTCTCATAATTATTTAATTTTAGCGAAGTGTTTGCTTACATTTGAGGGGTTGTTTCCAAAATTTGGGTTTTATTTCTGTATGAAAATGTCATTTTAGTAAATTGCAGCCGTACGAAGTTATAATCTATCTTATCTTATATCTTATATATATATATATCTATATAAATAAAAATGAATGTTGGTAAGCGCATAACTCAAGAATGGATGGACCAATTCGGTTAATTTATTTTTTGTATGTACCTTAAGGTCCACGGAAGGTTTTAAAAAAAAATTTTTACTTTTAACTTTTGACAGAACGAAGTCTGTTCGGGCAGCTAGTACTCAAAAAAATTGATTAAAGTTCACTTCCCGCTTGTACCGCAATTTTAATTTTATGTTTTTAAAATTTATTGAACCAGATCTAATGCACATCGTTCCGAAAAATTGCACATAAATACTGGAAAACTTTATGCTCTTGTCTTCATTCACGAGGAAAATATAAAATCTAGTTCTTGGCAACAGTAAAAGCTCAAAACTGTTGGAACTTACTTCAACTCATTTTATTAAAATCAGTATACCTAATACCTTTTCACTTCATGTTTCATAGCGCGGAATGAAATGGAAAATATAATAATAGATAGGTACGATACAAATATCCGTCCGTTTATATTATTAAGTTTTAGGTTGGTTTAGTCATTATGACTTACTTTGATTGCTTTGGTTTAGTTTTGAGCAATTTTAATAGTAGAAGGCTGAAAGTACTTTATGGCTTTATGTCTAAATAAATCCTAAATTATTATGGTATTCCCAGTGTTACAAAAATGTAATAGTTATAATTTTTTTTATACTTAATTGTTTTTTTTGTTGCTCGTGAACGGGAATTTACTTTCCTTCTGCCCATTTTAAAATGTATTTAATTGTAAGTAGGTATACTAGTTTTGGAACTCATTGTGAAACACTGCATACACAGCATAGTACTGTTGGATGAAGGTTACATCCAGGACATAAGAAACACACCAAATCCGCAGTTATACTTTTATTATTTATTCTATCACACAATTGCCCATCTGGCTTAAATACATTCACTGCGCTTAGCGTCCACTCAACTCAACAACACAGAAAAGACTGCCCGTTTCGACAAGGTACACTGGTATTTATAATATGTTGACAGGTCACGTGGTTAAGATATATTGCCACTGTATATTGACTATCATAACAGTAGTATAATGACATACTCATATTATTTATCGAATGTTGACGGAAATGGACGACGAAAATGCAGTATTGTTTTTATAAAATACACTTAAAATCACATTCTACCCCCACAAATACAACGTAACCTTACATTCGATCATCCTGACATCGTGTATGCCCCCATACACGAATCAAGTGATAACCTTACATTAGGCCTTAGGTGGATGTGTAAAACGAAATGTACAAAACCCCATCAAATGAGTTAATTTAAAAACTTAATCTTTCTAAAGTACGGATTTTGATTTCAACTCTAGTTTACAACCGAACTACATTGTTGCGTTAGTACGGTTTATCAAAATCTATTTTACTTTAATGAACGAAAATAATAATCTCAAAAAAAAGTTTTTTTTTTGTGTGTGTTGAGTGTACGCTTGCTTTTTCGTTTGACTCTACCACTGGTTCGGAATGCCTTTCCTACCGAGAAGAACCAGCAAGAAACTCGGCGGTTGCTCTTTTCAAAACATCAATACAAGTTTACATGACAATAAAATATAAATACTATGCTATGCATGCAGTGCTTCCACAATGAGGGGAAGTTCTAAAGATGAATATCTACTCACAATGCAATAAATCTTAAGATGAGCAGACATAAAGCTAATTCAGCTAATCAATTCTCAGATCAATTCTCATAGACTTTTCTATGCTACAAATAAATCGATCAATTTACTAGTTACAATTCCTAGTTACACTAAAATAACGTCTCTTAATTACAACTTAATCGATCAATTCTTATTTATAGTCTCTAATAGTCATTAACTACACTGCTTGAACCCTAAAGTCCCTAATACTGATGAATAAGTAAATAAAGCTATATCATCTACGCCATGGCAGCACGCTCACTCCAATGGTCGCAAACTAATAGCTTCATAAACTTTTTATCTGTATCATTTACGCCATGGCAGCACGCTCACTCCAATGGTCGCAAACTAACAGCCTCATCAACTCTATAGCTATGTCATCTACGCCATGGCAGCACGATCACTCCAATGGTCGCAAACTAATAGCCTCCTAAACTCTTTATCTGTATCATCTACGCCATGGCAGCACGCTCACTCCAATGGTCGCAAACTAACAGCCTCATCAACTCTATAGCTATGTCATCTACGCCATGGCAGCACGCTCACTCCAATGGTCGCAAACTAATAGCCTCCTAAACTCTTTATCTGTATCATCTACGCCATGGCAGCACGCTCACTCCAATGGTCGCAAACTAACAGCCTCATCAACTCTATAGCTATATCATCTACGCCATGGCAGCACGCTCACTCCAATGGTCGCAAACTAATAGCCTCCTAAACTCTTTATCTGTATCATCTACGCCATGGCAGCACGCTCACTCCAATGGTCGCAAACTAACAGCCTCATCAACTCTATAGCTATGTCATCTACGCCATGGCAGCACGCTCACTCCAATGGTCGCAAACTAACAGCCTCATCAACTCTATAGCTATGTCATCTACGCCATGGCAGCACGCTCACTCCAATGGTCGCAAACTAATAGCCTCCTAAACTCTTTATCTGTATCATCTACGCCATGGCAGCACGCTCACTCCAATGATCGCAAACTAACAGCCTCATCAACTCTATAGCTATATCATCTACGCCATGGCAGCACGTTCACTCCAATGGTCGCAAACTAATAGCCTCATAAACTCTTTATCTGTATCATCTACGCCATGGCAGCACGCTCACTCCAATGGTCGCAAACTAACAGCCTCATCAACTCTATAGCTATGTCATCTACGCCATGGCAGCACGCTCACTCCAATGGTCGCAAACTAACAGCCTCATCAACTCTATAGCTATGTCATCTACGCCATGGCAGCACGCTCACTCCAATGGTCACAAACTAATAGCCTCCTAAACTCTTTATCTGTATCATCTACGCCATGGCAGCACGCTCACTCCAATGATCGCAAACTAACAGCCTCATCAACTCTATAGCTATATCATCTACGCCATGGCAACACGCTCACTCCAATGGTCGCAAACTAATAGCCTCATAAACTCTTTATCTGTATCATCTACGCCATGGCAGCACGCTCACTCCAATGGTCGCAAACTAACAGCCTCATCAACTCTGTAGCTATGTCATCTACGCCATGGCAGCACGCTCACTCCAATGGTCGCAAACTAACAGCCTCATCAACTCTATAGCTATGTCATCTACGCCATGGCAGCACGCACACTGCAATGGTCGCAAACTAATAGCCTCCTAAACTCTTTATCTGTATCATCTACGCCATGGCAGCACGCTCACTCCAATGATCGCAAACTAACAGCCTCATCAACTCTATAGCTATATCATCTACGCCATGGCAGCACGCTCACTCCAATGGTCGCAAACTAATAGCCTCATAAACTCTTTATCTGTATCATTTACGCCATGGCAGCACGCTCACTCCAATGGTCGCAAACTAACAGCCTCATCAACTCTATAGCTATGTCATCTACGCCATGGCAGCACGCTCACTCCAATGGTCGCAAACTAACAGCCTCATCAACTCTATAGCTATGTCATCTACGCCATGGCAGCACGCTCACTCCAATGGTCGCAAACTAATAGCCTCCTAAACTCTTTATCTGTATCATCTACGCCATGGCAGCACGCTCACTCCAATGATCGCAAACTAACAGCCTCATCAACTCTATAGCTATATCATCTACGCCATGGCAGCACGCTCACTCCAATGGTCGCAAACTAATAGCCTCATAAACTCTTTATCTGTATCATCTACGCCATGGCAGCACGCTCACTCCAATGGTCGCAAACTAACAGCCTCATCAACTCTATAGCTATATCGTCTACGCCATGGCAGCACGCTCACTCCAATGGTCGCAAACTAATAGCCTCATAAACTACACTCCTTGAACCAATCCATTCAAGGAGTTCTCTACATTACAACCAAACCAATCAATTTATTCGTAATTAGGTTTAACAGATACATTAATCATATCAATTCCATTATATAATCAAAAAAAAATTATAAAGTTATTTATGTATCTAAAATGTATACGATTATAATCAGTCACTGTCGGTTGCATTCCCGCCAGAATCAGATTTATCATCGTCAAGTTCAAGTGACGCCATGTGTATCCACGGCTGCAAGCGATCTGCAGCAACAGTAGTCTTGCGCTTATTCTTCGTTCCCTCAAATCCGGGAATTGAAGCAACCCTATAACGATCGTTTCCTAGTACTTTTATAATCCGAAAAGGGCCCTCATAAGAAGGCATAAGTTTTGTACTTTTGCCGTCATTATTGAAGGAAGACTTTGATATTTTTACTAATTCCCCCTTTTTATACGTACGCGCTGGTTTCCTATGCTTATCATAGTATTGTTTTTGTTTTTCTTGTTCCTTGTCTATCCTTTTCTTAACTTCGCTACGTATTGAAATCAGATCGGGAGTTTCTCTAGGTAATATCGTAATTTCGTTCATAGCCGGGTTTAGTTCACTATTCATTTTCATGCCAAACATTACTTCTGCAGGTGTTCGGCCAGTAGTCTTTTGTATCGTATTGTTCAATCCCCATTGAATTGCACCCAGTTTCTTATCCCATTCCTTTTCGTTATCTTTCAGGTTCTGCGCTGTTAGTGAGTTTAGAACAGTGCGGTTGTACCGTTCTACTTGGCCATTTGCTCGTGGACTGGCCACAGCATTCAAAATATGTTTGATGCCCTTGTTAAGACAAAATCTTTTGAATAAATGAGATGTAAAGGAGCTGCCACGGTCACTAATTAGCCTATCAGGATTGCGAAAAGTGTAAAATATCTCCTCCAGTACATTAATGACGTTCTGAGCTTTCGTATTTCTTACAGATTTGACGAATATGAATTTCGTGAAAGAATCTACTACCGTTAAAATGTGTGTATGTCCGCGCTTAGACTTTACGAAAGGCCCGATGTGATCTATGTGCAGGGTGTGAAAAGGTATGTCAGCTTTCGGTATAGGGTGTAATAACCCTTCTCGCGTATTCACACTCCTTTTTGCGTAAGCGCATTCAATGCATGCCCCTACATACTTTCTCACAAAACGAGTCATTTTTGAAAACCAGTAATTCCGTTTAATTCTTTCTAAAGTTTTTTCAAAACCTAAATGCCCCAAGTCATCATGATTCATTCTGCATAATTGCCAACGAGCGCCTTTTGGCACTACCCAACGTGCCTCCTTCTTTTCATCATCTATATATCTAAAAAGTTTGTTGTCCCGTATAAAAAAAATGTCTTTGATATATTGCAGTTCTTTTTCATTTGTGTTATTAGAAAGAATATCTCGAATTCTACCTAACTCTGCGTCTCCTAATTGAAGCGTCAATAGCCAGTCTTCTTTACTTATGGTCAGTACAGTTGGTATTTGTTCATGAGGTTGATTGCCATCGGTCGATATAGGATTACGGGATAATGCGTCAACATGCGCCATTTTGATGCCCGCCCTGTATTCTATGGTACAATCGAATTCCTGTAACAGTAGCCACCATCGTGAGATTCGCGGAATTAAGTCTCTTTTTTGAAATGTAGAACGCAATGCACTACAATCAGTCACTATCTTAAATGTTTTCCCCAGTAAATATGCCCTGAATTTCTTCAGTGAGCATATAACGGCCAACGTTTCAAGCTCATATGAGTGAAACATCTTTTCCTCGGGGGAAGTTTGTCGGCTGTAGTATGCCACGGGTTGCAAGCTGTCACTTCCTTCAACGCGTTGTAATAGGATGCTTCCTACTCCTATTTTGCTGGCATCCGTATGGAGCTCCAGTTCTGCGTTTGGATTATAGATAGCCAAGACCGGTTTCTCTACGAGGCACCTTTTAAGGGCTACAAAAGCTTGTTCTTGTGCTTCGGTCCATTCCCAAACAACGTCTTTTCTTAGTAGCTTGTTTAGTGGATGGGCAATCAGTGCAAACCCTTTGACGAACCTCCGAAAAAAACTTACTAATCCCAGGTATTGTCGCACACCATGAACATTTTCTGGTCGCGGAAAGTCTAGAACACTCTGTATTTTAACTGTACCTGGCCTGACACCTGTAGCGCTTACCTCGAAATTAGCACTTTCAATCAATTTCATTATATCCTCTAATCTTTCCAAGCATTGACTCGAGGTTTCTCCATATATTAATAGGTCATCAATATAAACGGTGGCCTTACAGTAACGTGCCGCGCCAAGAACGCTGTTCATCATTCGTTGAAATACTGCAGGTGCATTTGCCAACCCAAATGGCATACGATTAAATTCATATTGACCATCCGGGGTGACGAACGCAGTGTATCGTTTGCTGTTCTCGGCAATTGGAACTTGGTAATAACCAGACATGAGATCTAAAGTGATAAACCAGGCTTGACCTGATAACCTGGCAATTTCGTCCTCTATAATTGGCATAGGATATCTTTCCTTCAGGGTCAAGGAGTTAAGCATTCTGTAGTCAATACACATCCTTGTATTACCATCCTTTTTCCGCACTAGAATTATGGGACTAGCATAGTCCGACGTAGATTCTCTAATTATCCCAGCCTCCAACATTTCATGCGTTTGTTGTTGCTTTGTTGGTTTGTTGGTTTGTTGGTTTGTTGGTTTGTTGGTTTGTTGGTTTGTTGAGGACCTGGAGAGTGTCATAGGCTCCTTTTAATCCCGGAAAATCAAAAAGTTTCCGAGGGTTTTTATAATATGTTGACAGGTCACGTGGTTAAGATATATTGCCACTGTATATTGACTATCATGACAGTAGTATAATGACATACTCATATTATTTATCGAATGTTGACGGAAATGGACGACTAAAATGCAGTATTGTTTTTATAAAATACACTTAAAATCACATTCTACCCCCACAAATACAACGTAACCTTACAGTACGTATTGCAAACTATTTTGAAAAGAGCAACCACCGAGTTTCTTGCTGGTTCTCCTCGGTAGGAAGGGCATTCCGAACCAGAGTGGTAGATTCATTGACTATTCAAAAGCACTTGTAAAAGTTTATTTGATTAAAAAAATATTATAAATGCGAAAGTGTGTTTGTTTGTTGCTTTGTTGGTTTGTTGGTTTGTTGGTTTGTTGAGGACCTGGAGAGTGTCATAGGCTCCTTTTAATCCCGGAAAATCAAAAAGTTTCCGAGGGTTTTGAAAACTATATCCACGCGGACGAAGTCGCGGGCATCAGCTAGTAAAAAATATTTCTATTCTATTCTATGCTATTCTATTCTGCTGTTCTCTATGACACAATATTGCAACGTTATTAGGAGACGTTAATATATATATAACTGCTGGGGCTGATTCACTGACTGACTGACTGACTCACTCACTCATTGATCACCTCTCCTGTAAAATTTTGCATGAAATTTTTTTTTTCACCGATGGTTTCGTATAGAGGACAAAAATTCATTCGGAGGAAAAATATGGAGAGAGCTGATGATTGAGGATTTCGGAGACGGGTGAGGAGCACGGCCAGGGTATTGAAGATAGGTGGGGGGTGCTCGAACAAATGTCACTCGAAACCTCAACCAATTGCTAGCGAGTTGAAAAAAAATTCCAAAAATATATGGCGAATATTGAAGAGGAAATTGAAAACTATGCAAGACTTTGATATGATTTCTTTTTAAAATTTGTTGTTATAAAAGAATTCTCATTCTGACCAATTACGAGATTTGATGATTGAGGGTTTGGAAGGTGGGTGAGGAGCACAGCCAGGTTATTAAAAATAGGTGGGGGCTGCTAAAAGAAAAATTACTCGAAATCTCATCCCATTGGCAGTGAGCTGAAAAAATACCAAAATGGCGAATTCAAGATGGCGGCTATACAAACTTCATATGCGTTTATCACGGAGAGTATAAAAGATGAAAGAGTGGTGTTGTGGTAAAAAATGATCAAGACCTGAAACTCTAATTGATGAACAGAAAAACCGCGGTCCACTTTAGTGGGCCGCGCACCCACGCGCCCTACTAGTTGTAATACATACCTACCTACTTAAATTATATTCGGTTGGATTGATATTATTCAGACAGTATTCAGCAAGAGGGCAAGGTCAAGTATCAGTGTTATTATTGCGGTTGGTTGCCAGCTTTTGATTACTTACATAACGCTGTCGTCGTGCTGCAGCTAAATCATGAACATTTTTTGTATTCGATAACATTGCTCTTGATTGTGATCAGGGCATAGGTAAGAACGGGTATAGCAGTTTAATTTAGAACGTGATTTATGAAGAACCTAAATCCGCGCGGCCAAAGTTGTTGTCTCTATATATTTCTATGATTCCCGCATCGTAGGTATTTCGTGTGTGGTAAATGGTTAAACTTAACAAGCGTATCCGTAATATTCTTTTTCGATTCCTTACTAATATCATAAATGCGAAAGTTGTTTGTTTGTTGGTTTGTACTTCAAACACGCCTCAACGCAGCTACGGATTGACAATATTTTTTGTATATACATTTGTGGAGCTAGGGAGAGTGACAAAGGCTACTTTTTATGCTGAAAAAAAAGGGGTTTTGAGGGATTTTAGAAACTAAATCCACACGGACGAAATCGCAGGCATCAGCTAGTTAATAATAAAATAGGTTCACGGTCGTAGTTTTGTAAGCTTGCAGTACAACCTAAAATAACAATTTACAATACAAATCTATAGCACCTAGTACCTTTTAGATGAACGTCCTCTCTAATAAGTACATACCATAATATACGTGTTTGCTTTACAATTGTTTTCTTACTCCTGAAACATATACAATGTCACACTGAACCTCTTTGTATGACTTGTAAACTAAGCTTGTAAAGGTGCTTGTTAAATCACTTCACAATGTCAGCTTTATATACGGTATGATGTAGGTACGCCATTGTTATGCAATTTCCAACCGATTGATTTTTGTTGAGGAGGTTCTAAACTCTTCGTATATATTTTTTTTATTATGAATACTCATAACTTTAAACAGAGAGGTGCGATTTTGATGATTCTTTTTTTAGAAGCTGCGTTTTACGTTTCCCTTCCCAAAAAACGTGTTTCAGTCTGTGTGTTTCTTATTATTGTGATAGATATTTAATGAATATATTAGAAATTAACTAAATTAAACAATGTTTGAGTCATTATACAAGCCAGTCATCAAACATAATTCGAAAGTTTGAAAAGCACTCGTTTGAAAACATCTGAACATTACCTATTTAAAGAAATCACAAATTGATTCCGGATGTTCTTAGTGGATGTGATGTGATGCATGTGGTGGATCATGCATGACGTCTAAATATAAAAAATCTAAGAAGATAAAAATCTTTATCTAATTTATATTTCAATTTAAGTAATAAGCTAGACCGCTGTCGCTCTGATATTATAAAATGAGAATAACTTCGGAGTACAAACAGCGATAAATTGCGGAACGTAGGTACTTACCATACCGTATTTCTCTGCCAGCGACCTTGGTTCTAGAAAATATCCTCATATTTTCTCGTTAGTTACAATTGCAAACAAGCCTATTACACCGCTCGTAGGTACTCGTAAACTGTGTCAAGTGAGCACGAGTCGCAGAGCTTCTTATAGGCTGGCTTTGGAGGCTACGCGGCTACGCGGCTACACAGCTACGCGGTTTGCATATTTGTCTATACACACCTTTCTTCGAGCTACTATAAATGTGTAGCTACATAGCTGGAAGCGATAGATGTTGGGGTCACAAGATGCTCAAATCGAAGTTGGGCGACGCAAGCTCCCATCTCCTGATGTGGATAGATGACGAAATGATACAGTATCGTATAGTACTTACTGTGGCGATCTCTATGGGAAATCTATGCCCAGCAGAGGAACCCATCTAATTTAATCGTTATAAAAATTTCATCTTGTATAGTTAAAGATGTTTACTGTGAAGATTTTGGAGATTCCATTCGAAGAAAAACTTTCAGTATAATGAAATCATGAAATAAACAAAATAATTAAATCTATTACTGTTAATAACTACAAGCGACAAGTGACTGGCGTTTCTTAAAATTTGTGCATGAAGCTGCCAACTCGGTTTTACCAAATACCAACAATAATAAATATCTGGGTGACCTGGGTTTACAAAGGTAATAAACTACTTAAATTCTCATTTCCCAAGCATTTCAAGTGTACTGATGTGTGGAAGTCACCTGAGGCGCTCTATGCTCCACAACTAATAAGGTGTGGACACATAGATGTCAAGACGGCAAAGAACGTGACGGCAGTTTACTCTCGTCCCGGCAGTTTTGGCATGTTTTTTCTAGCATTTTTCTAAAGCATATTATTTTCATGAGATGTCCACCGACTGTGGTACTGTGGGAATCTTCGTAACTCCTCTTAAACATTTCAGTATTTCATTACATTAAAAATTATAAAATTACACGGTGTACTACACCTGGCAACTCGCGCTGTCCCATCCCGTCAGCTATGTGGTGAAGCCTTAAGAGAAACTGTGATGACTCATGACCCTTTCTTGACACAGTTTAATAGACCCGGGCATTTGGCCTGTTTTAAATGTTACATGCAAAATATCTTCTAGCGACAGAGCGAAATAATAAAAACTGGGATATTGTTTCGTTAGACTTTGCTGTGCATAAAATGAATGTATTATACCGAACCTATTTTAACTTACTTATATAAGAGTTTTCTCTAATAACTAAAAACCTAATGATGAAAATCAACCTCAAATGACGCAGAATCATGCCACCTGTTGTGGTTTATCACACATTTGATTAAATACAGTGTGATTTTGTGAACAGCTAGTTACATAAACGTAGCACCTGGCTACGAAGTGTGTTAGAGCACACAAACGTCCTACTGTCAAAAACAAGCAAAAACGCTGCTGGAGTAAACTTGTTTGGTACACAAAACATGGAATCTCTTCCATAAATTCAGTCCGATGCAGATGTTACATATCTGGAGTCTCGTAAATCGTTTATCGTACCATTTTATTGCACTTGAAGTTTGCATTGCAGCGGCCTATTATTTTACAGTTGATTTAATACTCAAAGTACACAGTACTTAGCTCAGTAGGATGATTATAAATATTATGATTTGTACCTACAATTCTATAGACATGGTTGGCTAGAGTACTTGGGTGATTCGCATTTTTCAGGCAAATTACTCGTCCGGTACAAAAAAATATTTATTCACTAGATATCTACATTCTTCATACAGGAAACCAAGCGTAATAAAGTTATGCTTCTATGCATTAAACATTTATAGTCAAAAAGAATATAATTAATAAATTATACGCAAAAAACATAGCAAATTCTCATTCTTTCCGGTGTCCAAATACCACTTTCTTAACTTTATTTGCACTTTAATCAAAAACATCAATATTTAAGATAAAAATTTAACCATCCTACGAAACTATATTAAAAAGCAGAACGTTTGAACATTAAATAAATAAATAACGATAACTCCATATTATAATGAAATTTTATTTAATACATTTTTAACAATTTTTTCTCATTACCAGCAACTTGAAAGAAAATGTAAATTACTATCTCCTTAAGACTTAATTGTGGCTATGACCCCCATGCTGCGCTCCGCGCACATCTCAGGCAGCCAGTGAATGTCGTAGCAGGTGCCCACTTATTCTCAATACAGCAAGCAATATTTTCGAATAAAGTTTTTCGGGAGGTGATTATTCTGAAATTGCCATTCTGAATTCTCTTTGCCATTGATCGTATTATTAAGAGTATTTGTGACTTTGTTTACTGTGTAGGTAATTATCACATCTTAGAAGTACCTTCGTAGTTTGGAATATGTATGAGGTTCGTAATTATGACATTCATCGAGAAAAATTGGAAAAAGCAATCAAACCTCATTACCTTCTTCCTCATTTCCTTCGTTCAATTTCTATGTAAATTTATTATTATTATTATTCATAGCGGGATGGTATAAATCACAAAAAGTTGAAGGATTATTTAAATATTAATGATATTAGAAAAAAAAACCGAATTATTCGCAATAATTTGAAATTTAAAAATTTCGTCGAATTTGTCTGAAAAATGCGAATCACCAACTTAACCATCAGTAGTCCTAATGGTAGTACCACGGGAGAGTTGAGCACAAAATATGACAATATTGATATTGATTTGCGGCTAGAAATCGAGGTTAGTACATGATACAAGTATGTTCGACAGCTGTTTCATATACAATTAAAGCTGCTTCTTGTACCAATGCAAAGTGCTACACCGTAGGTATAAAATAAAATTACTTGCATCAACCTACACTCTGAGTGTAGGTTGATGCAAGTAATTTTATCAACGTAAGTATTTTAATAACGTTATTTTGCTTCTGTAAGCAAAATAACGTTAT
This sequence comes from Oeneis ivallda, assembly GCA_029955525.1. Classification (NCBI taxonomy): domain Eukaryota; kingdom Metazoa; phylum Arthropoda; class Insecta; order Lepidoptera; family Nymphalidae; genus Oeneis; species Oeneis ivallda. The sequence continues at coordinate 13,804,532 of JARPMR010000001.1, forward strand.
TTAACTTTAACAAATGGATTCGTCATCGCTTTATGCTTCTTCAGAGTACTATTATAAAGATCAGAGAGTTTGTTATCGCCATACTAACAGAATAACGAAGTTTATCCCCACTAGTCTTGTGTAGTACATTTTCTAAGAACTATTAGGAATTCATTTCCGATACTGAACGAGAATGAAATAGTCCGTAGTTGTACTATTAAGATAGTACATCACTCTTTTAGTACTTCGTTCATTCAGCTTAAGTGAGCAGAAACATACCATTACATACATAACCATAGACGATTAAAGTACATCGTTTTTTTTTAATTCGACGACAAGACGACGTCTTTGACTGCGATCTCACCTGATGGTAAGTGACGATGCAGTCTAAGATGGTAGCGGACTAACTTGGAAGGGATATGGCAGTGAAAATTCAACCCATACCTCTAATCGGTTTCTACACGCCATCATGCCGGAATGCTAAACCGCTTGGTGGCACGTCTTTGACGGTAGTGTGGTAACTAGCCATGGCCAACGATAGCCTCCCACCATACCAGACCAGAGACGATTCAGAAATTATAAATTTCCAAATTGACCCCGCCGGGAATCGAACCCGACACCTCCCAGTAATAAGACCACAGCGCTCACCACTGCACCAGGGAGGTCGTCGTTCATTTAGGAACAGAAATTAGGATGTTCCCAGATAAAAAATTTAATTACAAACTTTAGAAATGGTTACATGGAAAAAAACTTTATACGATAAAAGATTTATTGCAACCTTTTAAGCAATTGAAATTATTATTACTTAGCATTATTTATAATTCTTTAGAATCTCTGTGTTTGAGTTGAGTTGAATTATTAGATTTGAAGGCACACGTCGCCGAGCATCTAATAAAAGCAATCATAAACTATCACAGAACAGAACTTCATTCTCAGAAATCACCTTATTTCAATAAAAATAACTACCCACAAGAAGAAGGATACATTGTTATCGTTACGTAACAAGTATGAAACCCAATATTTCCATGTCCTAGACAAACCCGGCTAGCTACCTTAGCCTAGATACGGCCTCCGGCCACCAACTTCTAGCCGTCCGTCTCTACCAAAAAGACCCTAGCAAATCTCTTTTCTATCTCACTTATGGCCTAACATAAGGCAACAAAACACCATAGGGATACCACAGTAACATCAATATACATTGGAATGTACTCACCAAATGACCCAGTAATACTCCCTCAACAATGATTGATTAATCCCTCAACACCATCACCAATTAAGTAATCCTAAATCCAACGCAACCATGATAAAACTGCACGCCGCACCAAAATATGCGCTGCGCCTACGACCATGACGACGAACCTGCCAATTAATCAATCACCATATCATCACCAATCGACTACCTCACGCGAATCATAGACCACGAATTTAGTAACATAGTTTGTAATTATTTAAATCAATGTCGCAATTGTATAGTTCTTTGGTAAAATATATAGCTTTAAAAAAAATTGCATGCTACTCTGTGGTATGTTGGAGCACAGAATATTGTAAAAGATCTTATATCTACCCAATATTGCAAATATATATAAAAGAAAGTGGTGTTAAACTAGCGGCACGCTATGATGGCCGGTTTGACACATTACAATAGTGATGTGGAATGTCAATTTATTCTCGAACAAAAAACAATTAAGTTTTGTTTTTGTACCTGATTAAATAGGTTTAATAAAACAAAAATGTATATGTTTATTTAATTTATTTGAACGAACTGAATATTTGAATGAAAATGAATATACATACTTTATATGCACACAAGAAACATATGAATACAAAAGATACCAAAAAAGGTGCCACAAAAGGCCATAATTAATCAGATTCGTCCATACTACTATTTTCACTGTCGTCACTGCTATCATCACCTACATTAATAATTATATGTTCGTTTTCTATAATATTATCTATTTTCACATCTCTTTCATAATCTTCCCTTATTAATTTAACAGTTCTATTCACAACCTTTTCCCAGTCTCCTTTAGTCACATGTTCACAAGCTTCTTCTAATAATTTTAGCATTTTTTTTGTGGTAAATGGGGGTTCTGTATTGTGTCTTGCAGCATATCCCTTAATTTGAGCCCACACCAACTCAATCGCATTATACTCACAATGGTAAGGCGGTAACCGTATAACTCTGTGCCCATGTTCTAATGCTATTTCGTCAATGACGTATCGGATCTTGGTTGGTTTGTTTTCTTTTAAAAGACGTACTAATTCCGCTTTTAACATATTCATGTTTGCATCTACGCCATTTTTACGAAGCCATGCGACGATATCAGCTTTCTTTTGGGATTGGGCAGGTGGCTTGTCAATTTGCATCGAGTGGTATGGGGCGTTGTCCATAATTATAATAGATGGTTCAGGGAGGCTACACAACATTGAGGTAAACCATTCAGTAAACTTTTCTCCATTCATGTCTTCATGATAGTCTCCAGTGGTTTTTGACGCAAAAGCCATGAGAGAACCTTCGACAAACCCGTTGATGGTTCCGGCGTGACAAATTATAAGTCGCGATCCTTTTCCTACAGGAACTTTGGAAGTAGATGCTGCTGTGTCATCGTTCCAAGAACGGCCTACAGTATGGTTAGCATTAAGCCATGTTTCATCCAAGAACACAACATTTTGCCAATTTTTGATTTCTTTCACTTGCCGTAAAAAAGTATACCTTGCCATCGCTATATCAAATCTTTCCATCAATATTTTGCGTTTGTTACATTTTTTGTATCGAAATCCAATGGTCTTCAAAATCTTCGTTAAAGAACTTTCCCCACCGAAGAATAATCCAGCTTCCTTCAGTGAATGCACCAACTTTTTTCTTGTTGGATACTCCTTCTGTAAATAGTAGCCGTAAACATGTCTTCGGATAGCATCGGCATCAAAGCTATCGATGCCTACGACTGGTTTTGCTCGTTTTCTCTTTTTTGGTGTGTGAAGTTTATTTTCTTCTGTGCCAGTCTCGCCATATTTTTTTTTAGTTATCCGTCTAACAGTTCGTTGTCCAATATTAAGCGCATCAGCTACGCGTTCAACCACTGACGTTATAGGTAAAATTGGCCCTCCATTTTGAGCTTCACGATCGAAATAGTTACGAAGGCGTATTACGAACTCACGTGTCTGACTATTTAGAACAGTTCTCTGCGTACGTTCGGTCATATCGACGAAATCCACAACAAAGGGCTTGAACAGAGTCCAAATTAACGAGCAAGGGTCAACAGTAATGCAGTGTCAATATTTGAAATCCAAAGCCAGGTCAAAACTATATCACAATCGCATTGCACTGACAGTTTATACTTTTCGAAGCAACGTCAATTCGAAACTGCTTTGTTTTGCATTGAGCATTGACGCGAGTTTGCCGGAGGTAGTAGTTGTGCTAGCCAGCGATCCTATGTGACGATCGTATTAGATTCCATTTTTAAAAATTTTCAATTTAGAAAACCAAATGCCGAGTTGTGGTATATATCATATAAAAATAAAAATTTTACCTTTTGTATGAAACAGCTGATATTTTTTTGCGATTTCAGAGGTTTGTCCACATAGTGAAAATTGTTCATATTCACAAGTACATTCACCCCTTAAATGGTGCAAACTGATTTTTCTACACTTGTATACATTTTAGAAATCAATTTAATAAATAAATTTTGAGTCCTAAACCTAAAACTACATTCGATAAAATTTATGAATCTCTGCACATCACTATCGTCAATAAAGTAATACAATTATTTCCTTCAAAGTCGTTATCAATTAATACGGAACTTCATGAGCGGACAAACGTCAAACCGGCCATCATAGCGTGCCGCTAGTGTAGTTACACTATTTATAACTCAAGAACGGATGACCCGATTTGGCTCAAAATTGGTGGAGAGGTAGCTTAGAACCAGGAGACGGACATAGGATACTTTTCATCCCGTTCGACCGCGTTTCCGTCAAGTCAATATAAAACCTGGTACTTATAACAAAAATGCATCTGACATGGAATAAAAAAACGAAAATGACAGTGGAAGAACAAAACGTAAATGACAGCTAAACGTTATTTTGTATTTGGTTAATTATGGTAAAAACAATTATAAAAATTATAGTTTAACGTAATTGATAATATCATCAGTAATATGTTTTCTCTTTGAATCATCATTAACAATGCCGCGAGCAAGACGATCAAATGTTTCCTGCTACAAAGCTACGGATTGACGTGATTTATTGGATAGGTATAGTTGAGAACCTGGAGGGTGACAAAGATTTCCCGCGGGATGTTATGAACTAAATCCACGCAGACGAAGTCGCGGGCATCAGCTAGTTGCAAATAAATGAATTTTAATTTGAATTTTTTAGTACTCGTTCCTTGTGGACCTGTGAATCTGTGATTTTGTCGCTTGAATCGGAACTACTGCACTTATAGTACTAGAAGTCCGAACTAGTACAGTCTTTGGAATGTATCAATTCGGAGCTCTCCTATTAGTGACCGAGCAAGAACAAGCCTAATCCCCATAAAAATATTTTTTTACGGAATTCTGTTAAAAATGTACGTATGGAGATGTCAAACCATGACGTTATAGCGATGATGTCATTCTAACATGATTGTAACCTATTAGATTATCTAACATATTATTATTATTATAGGTATTTGTATAGAAAAAACTTATTTATTATTTAGTAGGATCGTAATTAATAAGTAAGAGAATATATTTTAATATACACAGCAAAGAAAGGCCCTGGTCACTGGTCAGGCTTTAAATTAAGACTTTGAGTAGTGAAGCTATAACTCAAATATCTTTAGTCACGTCTAGTTGGAATCACGTCGTGAGGAATACCATTGTGCTAGGCATCCAAACGCTCTAACTGGAAGCTTGTTGAGAACCAATTGGTATGTAAGTGACATTTCCCGTAACTTCGTCTGCATGGATTTAGGTGTTTTAAAATCTCATAGGAACGAATAATATTTGTCTCACAAAAATAACCTGTCTCCTATGTCCTAGTCCTATGTTTTAAACATATTATTGTAACACATAAGTCATACTCATGAACTATTAAAAAGCAAATAACAGAACTGCAAAAAATATAAGTGGAGTGAAATAAAAGAAAAAATATATTAATGAAAGTGTTTGTCTTATATCCCAGTAAAACAGATGATTTCTGCGGGATTTTTCAAAAGTCACGGGCAAAATTTAATAATATAATAAAAGTCATTTACCACGAAATCACAGATAATAAACGATCAAATAAAAAATCTACAAAGTAAAGGTCAAAAATTTAATACAGATAATATGTATTTAAGTGGCTACCAATTAGACATGAATACGTGGAATGATTAATTAGTATTATTACTGATAATAATTTTCGACGATGTGGAGATTTAAGATTAGAGAGATTACGTTAGCAGATAAAATAATAGGGCTACGAGCAAGCGTAGCATTTGCTACGGCTACGGCGTGTGCCCTTGAGAAAAGTACTTGAGATATTTGCTCGAGTTTGAGAAATGTTTTTCATAAATATTATCAAGTAAAGTAAAAATTGTTACTATGATTTTCGTAATTCTTATTTTTCTACTAATCTATATATATAAAAGAAAGTGGTGTTAGTTACACTATTTATAACTCAAGAACGGATGAACCGATTTGGCTCAAAATTGGTGGAGAGGTAGCTTAGAACCAGGAGACGGACATAGGATACTTTTTATCCCGTTCGACCGCGTTTCCGTCAAGTCAATATAAAACCTGGTATAACAAAAATGCATTTGACATGGAATAAAAAAACGAAAATGACAGTGGAAGAACAAAACGTAAATGACAGCTAAACGTAATTTTGTATTTGGTTAATTATGGTAAAAACAATTATAAAAATTATACTTTAACGTAGGTAATTGATAATATCATCAGTAATATTATGTTTTCTCTTTGAATCATCATTAACAATGCCGCGAGCAAGACGATCAAATGTTTCCTGCTACAAAGCTACGGATTGACGTGATTTATTGGATAGGTATAGTTGAGAACCTGGAGGGTGACAAAGATTTCCCGCGGGATGTTATGAACTAAATCCACGCAGACGAAGTCGCGGGCATCAGCTAGTCTTTTATAATTTCTTCAGTGTCACGTAATATTTCATGAAATTAAATATAAAAAACATCAATAAATAAAAAAGTCCTCCCCCCATAGGGCCCCAATGACAATCAGCTCTTCGAACTATGTGCCCCACCCATTTCCACTTCAGTTTCACGACTCGCTGAGCTATGTCGTTGTCTTTAATTCTCCTACGGATCTCCTTATTCCAGATTTGCTCTCGTAGGGATACTCCGAGCATAACTCTCAATTGAATAAAATATTTTTTTACTATACTTGCAGCCGAATCTCCTTACTGTTGCTTAGGTTAAAGGGTGGCAGGAGAGACGATTTGGGCGGGTGTTAGAGGGGTTCTCAGTTTGTTTGTTCGTTGTTTTATTACTTTTATCAAGGACATTCGTGAATTATTAATAATAACCGATAAAAGTGATACTATAGATATCTTCTGTGATAATATACCAAGTATAAAAAAGACATTAAGTAGACGTAAGTTAAGTTAGTATGTAATCTATTCACCTTTTTTGTTTAGCTGTTCTATTTTTATTTTGTTTTGTTATCTTAGCCTCATGTTGCGCTGTAGTTGTTACTTTTGTACCCTTTTCTTACTCATGCCGCGTCCACATCTAGAAGACTTGATTGTAAAACTAATAACCTCATATACATATTGAATAATGTCTGTTTTAAACAATTGTAGTCAGTTTTGTGGACTAATAAAAAAAAAAAAAAAATTCATAGGTTTTATCACATTTACCAAATCATGAGGTAAATATTAATAATCACTGATTAATTATTATTAATATTAACCACGTTATTTTGTCACATTTACCGTAACATAATATTATATATTTAGATAGATTTAGATAAAAACTATTATATATAGAAATAAATAAAAAACTGTTTTAGAATGCACAAGTAAAGGCCTTTCATATGAAACCCCACTCGGTATAGTTATTTTACTTTGAAATTTCAAGCCCCCGATTTTCCCCCTTTTTTAATAAAACTAAAAATAATTTTCGATTTTTCTTTATTCCAATGATGTTGGGCCATTATTATACACAACTATGCCAAAATTTCATGTCGATAGCTTTAATAGTTACTGAAATAATCGACTGTGACAGACGGACGGACGGAGAAAGTCTCACCAAAAGGGTTCCATTTTTTACCAATTTGGGACGGAACCCTAAAAAGGAGTAGGTTCTCAACGTATAGAAATTCTCAAGTCACATATATTTTTTATACATGACTTTTTACAGAGTTGTCCGATTTCGATGATTCTTTTTTGTCTTTTCAAAAATAATATTCCATATTTATTAATAGCTTTATAAATATAGATGCTTAAGACTAAGAACATTTAAATCACTAACTACGCATATATAAGACTAAGCATATATATCGCTTTATATATATTATATATGTAAAGCGAGGTATATTCGTCAATTAGAATGAGTAAGACAACTCCAAATTCCAGCCGTATTTCATGCACGATTTACGAGCGAGGTGGCAGAGGGAGGGTAGAGGGAGACTAATGCCTGTGTCCTTGACCCGATTATTTCCAGCTGATCGTGCCCAATTTTTTAAAGAATTATACTAGTCCTCAATATGTACGCGTAAAGCTTGACCAAAAAGGTATAGAAAATGAACTATTTTTTATCTTTCCTGCAGTGGCGTAGCGTAGGTTTTCGCCACCCGGGGCCGACCGGAAATTCGCCGCCCCCTATTTTAATTATTAGTTATTCAAAGTTTAAATATTTTATTTAACAGACTTAATGTACATCGTTCAACTTATTGCAAGTCAAGATAAATTACCACTGCTTCAGAAGGAAAATACATCTATGAGAAGCAGTGGTGCAAGAAACCCACAGGAAGTTTATCTTTTAAAATATCTAAACTTTATTGAGTTAACGCTAGGCCTTAACAACAATAAATAATAATAACAAGTTTTAAAGTACTTATTTATTTGCCAATTGCATGGCATCGTGGCAGCGTTATCGTAAGCTTGCCCTCTACAATTCATGATATCGAGCCCGTCAGCTTTAAGGTTGTTTACTATCATGTCGCTAATACCTTCCGCAGTTTTGCTTTTAGTTTCAATGAAATCTATAAAAGATTCCTCAACTCTAACCTCCTGGTTTTCAATCACCACGTATCGTAATACTTGGCTTGTTTGATCTTTATGGGAAATGTCCGGGGTGCTGTCAAAAATCATGGAATAATATTTGGCCCTTTGGACACGAGCTAAAATTACTTGCCGAACTTTTTTCAGGTGACATGTAAGTAAAATACTTGTTTTGGCCCATTTTTATCCTTACTAAATGCTCTCTGAGAACAGGATCGTACTTTGCCAGCAGATGCACCAATTCCAAAAAGTTACCTCTGTTAGTACTAGTGTCATCTTCCCTGTGGCCACGTAACGCCAAATTTTGTTTTGCCAGAAATTGTATAATATCAAACATTCTTGTCAGAATTTCATGCCATTTTTTCGTTTCCTTTGCCAATATGTCTTGTTCTTTTTTATCGATAGTTTGTCCTTTTCGAAGCCTATTTTCTAACTCCTTCCATTTGCAAAAATTTACGTTATGTTGTGCACTTGATTCATGATTGGCTACCTTGGGATTCAATTTCCACCAAGTATTAAATCCGTCAGAAGAGCAAAATTTCGATGCATTTGATGAATTGGGGTTTTCAAATAAACGACAACAGAAGCAAAACAATGAAGCTTTCGAAGGAGAATATGCCATCCAAGAGCGTAAAACTTTTTCGCCGTTTGGCAATGTGCGATAAAACCAATCGTTAGTCAGCCGCCTCGATATTACTTTTGATTTTGTAGAGTCCATGTCTGACTGAGTCGTGCGTGATACTGTTGACTGTTCAGATAAATTTGTTTTCATATTTTGAATGACTTCAGGGCCTCTCTGTATCAATAGCAACCTCATGTTTGAATTTATACTTTCAGGCCATTTTCCAATGTCATTGCTATCAAAATCGGTTATATTTTGTTGCAGTGGCAGAATTTCAGCAGTTGCAGCAAAAGTAATAGAATCTGACAAATTCTTACTATCAATAAAAGGTTCTGAGTCGTTGATATCTTGTCCTATTTGATCTAATTCTTGGTTTCGAACATCACCAGTCTTTAAAGTACTCACACCCGAAGGCCCTGGCGTAGACTCTGGCGAAGCTGGCGTACACTCTATCGTCGCCGAAACTTTCACAAACTTCAATAAAGCTCCTTCATTCTTCCTGATATTCTCCTCCTTTGCTTTCTTCTTATTCCGATAATATGCTCCACTTTCTTTTGCTCTTTTCATTTTTAGCTAAAGATGAGCTTTAAAAGAATAGAAAACGAAATCATTTTTTATTATTATTTACTGGCCCTAAAATAATATATTCTTAGGTTTAAAAATGTGTTTTAGTTTTTAACTACTTCTCTTTATTCCAATTCTATAGAAATTTAATGAAAATGCTCTAATAACACGAAACGTGTTTTTGTCAATTCAAATGTTAGGTTTAAAAAACATAGTAGGAAGATTATCTATCACGAACAACGAAAACATTGAAAATCAACAATATTGAAAAGAATTAAAAAATTTATTTACTAACCTTTACTCCTATGTACTTGCTCGACGATGTTCCCGAAGATATAAAAATACCTATGTATTTTTATTTGTTTCAAACAAAACACCAAACTATCTAATTGTAAGTAATTTGTAAGTACAGTAACAAAATCATTTACTTTTCGTTCTTTACAGTACATTTGAAACTTTCAGTCTTCGCGTAATGAATCCTTGAATGAATTGCAGTGTTATTGTTTTGACTTTTGTTTAATTGAACTATTGAGTACTCTCAGTCGCTGATTGGTTCGTTCGGGTTCGGAATTACACTCGCGCCGCGCCGCCGCCGATCGGCCGGGCACCGCGCCGCGTCGTCCTCTCTTTCGCACCCTTGCGGTTTTGTTTCGCTTGGCACGTAGCTCAGGTAATACTGGTAGGTATGTAACATTGCGCGCGCGATTTGAAATAAGTATTTTTTTCTCAAACATACAATGAAATGTTTTCGTTATGTTCCTTATCCGCCGCCCCCTTTCGTATGCCGCCCGGGGCCATGGCCCCCCCTGCACCCACCACGCTACGCCACTGAAAGGCAAGACACAGTCATTCATTGTTTATTCTTTCATCATAAATTGAAGTTGATGATGTTATGGGAACCTCAGCTCAAGCCATGGATGTCGATTTTCCGGAAATGGAATATTTGGAAGACGATATTTTGGACGAATGATATTCATTGCACTATGTAAATAAATTGAAATATTATAACGCAACTTACTCTCTATAAGCCGCGCACGGTTACGGTTTGCCGATCGTTGCCCCTCCCGCCCACGCCGGCAGCGCGGTCGGGTCGCGGCAGAGGGTCGCGGCCGGCGTGGGCGGGAGGGGCAGCCTTCGGAAAACCTTCTGCGCGCGAGTTATAAACTGTATTTTGACAATAAACCTGTGCGCAATTACCAATTAGTATACGACACGAATTACGACTACGGTTAGTAAGATAACAAAAACTAAATTTAAAAGATTAAATCTCTAAGAGGTTGGCACTACACATCTCATGCGTAATTCCTACTTCCATGTTAATTAACAACACTTTAAGCAGTATTATTTCAATGTTGTTTTGACATGTCAAGCAACATTGAAATAATACAAAACATAATCATGTTAACCTTACAGTAATTACTTTAAGGTTAACATTATTATGACATCTCAAAACAAAATTTAAAAAATGCCAGTTTAAAATCTTTAATCTAGATAGAGGTATTTGAATAGAGATAATAAACTAAGCTAGATCCAGTGGGTATTCGGAGGGTAAAGTTTTGAACATTGAAGCTTTAGATCACAAAAATACTCTGTATTGCATAAATTAGGATGCTTATTTACATTTCTGTAGAGGCAAATAATCTTTCTTTGAGTAGTTGGCTAAACAATTCGGACTTGGCCATTGTGGTGGACTATGGTATAAACCCTACGCATCCGAGCGGAGACCTGTATTGATTATGATAATATGCCTGTGGAAACATTATAAGGATATCAAATACTGAAAATAGTCAATTATCAACTGAAAATAATAGCACAATTTAAAAAAATGCACTTCTTGCGGTTTTTGAGATATATTATAGTTTTTATAGACGTGTGTTATAAATAAACTTATTAACCTTCTACGGCTACTATTATGTATAACTCCAATGACAGGAATTCACATCGAACAAACTTCGATGCTGTTGAAATTTGAAGTCATGAATAAAACATCAAACATGAACATCACTAAGCAAGAGTGCAATCCGAAAATTTCAACACGTCCATTTCTTTGTATGATCACGTAGGAAACATGAATAAATTAAGGGTTCTCTTGGCGACAATATTGTGCATTTTCAGATTCTTCGATAAATTGTTTCTATATCCTTATCAATATATTAAATGCGAAGTGTACTTGTTTTTCGGATTTTTGGTTTGATCTTCAATCACGCCGCACGAGCTACGGATTGACGTGATTTTTTGCATAGGTATAATTGAGGACCTGGATAGTCACATACACGTACACGTTGATAATTTTTCCCAAAATAGGTATAATTCCTTTTTAATAAAACCATTTTTCGACGATAGATAAAAATCATAAACGGTCGAAATCAATTCAGAGTATTTTGCCTACTAAAAGAAGATGAAAGGACAAAATTGTGTCACATACTTTCTAATTAGAACCTATGTAAGGCTGTAGTCGTACGCATAACCAAATAGAGCAGGAAAGCTGGCGTGGTGCCAGTCAACATTTCTAATTTTTGAGCCACTATTTTGTGGGGATATACCCGGGGCATGCCGGAAGTGCCAAAATGTATCGATATTTTTTAACAAATCAATATCAAGTCGATATACTGACTAGTTCTTACTAATATTATGAAAGCGAAAGTGTTTTTGTTTGTTGGTTTATCCTTCAGTTATGCAGCAAATGAGCAACGGTCAAAAAGATAACTGACTGAAAAAAAAATACGTGTGGCACTCGGGGACTGCCGCGGTAAAGCAATTGCATAGCATTTTTTATCAACTTATGCAATTATAATATTTATATGCAATATTTTTTTTTGTATGATAAAAATTATGCAAAAAAATAATTAAAAAACAAACAAACAAGAAAAGCGCACTGTCACTACTTCGCGAGTGAGATTCGAACCTGCGACATCATCAAAGAAAGCGGTCGCTCGCCCACTTGCACTGTGTCAAATAGAGCTACTTGAGAACCTCTAAAATGTTGAACGGTTACTGAGCGACGGTGTTAGGTTTATTTTCGTTACGGAATTTCTTGGTACGGTCGCCGCGCTCAAAGCCCGCGATAAAAAATAAAATAATAAATACCTCTTGATTACAGTAAGTACCAGGTAATAAGAAGAATGAAGTAATAAAGAAAACGTATTAAGAAGATGAAAGACGTCTAAACAGTAATTTGTAAAAAATTAACACCGATCTAACAAATGAAAAATAAATTACTGTATGCTCAGTCCGAGTTTTTATTTGTTTGACCGTATTAGTAAATATAAACGATGTCATTAGCATCAAAGAAAAATGAACCATAATAGTATCGATTTAAAGTTACAAATCCACTACAGATGATTTTTAATTTGGAGCGTTTTCGTAAACGTAAACGTATAAGAATACAAACACGAAATTGAGCTCTAATTCAATGACGTTATGGTTTATTTTACTTTGATGCTAATGTCATCGTTTACTATTACGATCAAACGAATTAAAACTTGGACTAAGCATGCTGTTTATATAGTTGTTGTTGCAATAGTTCGCGATAGAAAAGATGATGCTAATCATACTGAAAGTTTTAAGCACTAGTAGGTCCAATTTGGTTGGTTTTTGATAATCATGGATATTACCTAGGACCAGAGCACTTGTCAAGACGAATCAAACGATCCCAAATTTGATGGGGTGACGTCATTTTATTACAGATTTCCCGAAATCGCCTTCCAGCTTCATCATCAGACCCTGAATATTATCTAGGTTCAGAGTACTTGTCAAGACGAATCAGACGAGCCCAAATTCGATAAGGTTGCATCGTTTATTACAGAGTTCCCAAAATCACCTTCCGGCTTCATCATCAGACCCTTGATATCATTTAGGACCAGAGTACTTGTCAAGACGAATCATGCGAGCCTAAATTTTATGGGGTTACATCGTTTTATTAGAGTTTCCAAAACCACCTTCCAGCTTCATCATCAGATCCTGGATATCATCTAGCACCAGAGTACTTGTCAAGACGAATCAAACGAGCCCAAACTCGATAGGGTTACGTCGTTTTATTACTGAGTTCCGATAACTATCTTCCGTCTCCTTCGTCAGGTAAGCTCTATGTCACAATAATATTGCATTTTCATCCGATTTACATATACATGCTACATTTCAGCTCAATCGGAAGCTCAAATCAATGGTTCGAATTTAGTGTGGGGAAAAATTTTGCAAGATTTGATCTATACATACATTTCAAGTTCCTAAAAATCTCGTGAAAAACATGGTAACACAATGATATGCCAGAAATTGACTTCAGGCATATTGATAATCAGGGTTTTCTGCCACGAAGTATTTGAAAGGTACTGAATAGCGGGTGGTGGATAAGGCGGAGGGAGGCCTTTGACCAGTTGTGGGGCTGTACGTATGGGCTAGATTAGATTTCTTATTGCAGTTTATTACTTTACGAAAGTTAGCTAAGAGCGTAGTTTCAAACCTCATTTTCCAGTTTGTTGGTCCTCAGCTTGTTTCCAAGTCGAAGTCAAATATAAGTTGTGTGTCAATTATTAAGTTTCTAGCATTATTTTCAATAAATTGTTTAACTTATGATTAAGTCCTAGCAAGCGGCGAGTTAGTTAGTTTAGCCTCTTATTCAGAGGTCCAGAATCGCAACCTCTCAGAGCTACGTGCGTCAGCAATTAAGTATTACTTTGTTTACCTACGAAACCTAAATATTTCCAACAAATAAAATAACTCAGACCTATAAAGCCCTTAAAACTTAATTGGACAAAAATGTACTAAGTATTCCTTAAAACTACCAAAACAAAATTAAAAATAATTATTACTTTTCTACCAAAATAAATTTAAAAAATCTAAGCCCATTGTAGCCCCAGGGTTATTCCAAAGAACACAGTGGTTTAAAGATTGAACCATGTTTTTAATTACGGGCAAAATCTACATTTCAAAGGCGGATGAAGATGCCGGTGTCTACTAGGAAAGTATAAAATATCTAGGCTAACGTTAAACGATTAAAGTTGTCGTCTTCCGGGTCGAACTCAAGTATTACTAGAAATTGTAAGGAGGTGGAGTGCCCTTCAAGACGCTACCTGCTGCACTTCAGTCATTAAATAGATAGGATGCTTCGTTAGGCAGTATGGACGTACCTTACACAGTAAAAAAACCTTAGGGATTGACCTAATGATATAACGATTACTCCTAACTTTACCTGGTTTAACAACATAATTGCATTATAGTAAACTAATGTAACTAATGCAGTTATGTGTTCAGTACATTATAAAAGCAAGTTATCTTTTTGGTAAAATACGAGTACATATTTAAAATACATATAATAAATATTTCGACACAGTTCGCAGGTCCCTGCAGGACTGGGTCAAAGTATCCACATTTCCTACCAGACCATTTTTAACCGACTTCAAAAAAGGAGGTTATCAATTCATCTTTTTTTTAATATAATATGTCCACCGATTACTCGAAGACTCGAAGACGCCTGATCCGATTTGAAAAATTATTTTTTGTTTGAAAGGGTATACTCCCCAGGTAGTCCCATATGAATTTTATCGAAATCGGTTGAGTGGTTTTTAAAATATCAACCAAAAATTATATACTTTGTGTAGTGTGTGTGTGTGTGTAATATAGTAAAACGGGAGTTTGAAGTCGGTAGTTTTAAAAGAATTTTTTATATTAAATTTTATCGTGATGCGTACCTGTTCAATACCTTTTACGGTAAGCGCATTATCGGTAACGCATTTAATGTAAGAGGTTTTTATTTGTGCGTTTTAATATTACAATATACTTGAAGGCAGTTTTTTGCATAATATAAATAATTACGTTATAATCCTAAGCCTTTTCTAAGCTGACACTTAGCTATGTGTAAGTACCACTCCTGGTTCTAGTTTGTATCACCATCGTTCAACTGGAAGATCGCTTAGATAGAGATTTATAAACTGAATATCGTCGGTCTAATTCATTAGTGGAATATTTCCAAAATCATCCGTTTGTGTTAAGTATGCAAAATGGTAGGAAATTGAATAATCTTTCCGGGACTCTAACGGTACAAGTCAAATTTTGTTTCTAATCGACTGGAAATGACAATCTGGTAGAGAAATTTTGATTTTATTTGTCAAATCAAAATTTCCATAAACTTTGGCCCTCAATTACTCGAAACAGTATTTTTTTGAAATGATCTATTAATGAATATTGGACTGACGACGTAATTAGAAACTTAACGAGATAACGGATAATGGGCACAAGGTTTACTCTTTCAATATAATGTAGGTATCTATTTATCTAAGTAAATAAATTCGTGTACATTTGCCATGTTACAGGTTCTTTCTGAAACCATTTTCAAATTCGTTTAACCCTGAAATGCCCGGGGGCGTCGACTAAGGGCCAGTTTTTTGATCCGTAGTAATAGTAGAGTTGACCATTTGTCAAATTGACTATAGTTAAGACACTAACTAATGGTTAAACCAAAGTTTCGTTTTTTGATCGTCATTTTAACTATAGTAAGTATTAACCAATGGTTAAAGTATTGCCATTGCTATTAACATTGACTTACCTAGGGTAAAGTCATTTTTCGTAGGGAGTCGTTATTTTCTTATGGGAATATTTGTAGATCCGATTGCATTTTGGCCATTTGTCGTGGCATTTATGTCAAATTCATGTGAATTTTGTTTTGTGTGAATCAATTTTGCAGTTAAATACATAGTATTTGATTCTATGCGAAACTACCATGTTTGAGAGTAGTTTTTAACTTTTTGTCATAATTTAATTCGATTTATAAAGATCGTAAACATTTTATTTCTAGATTCCTCCTCATAAACTTTCACATTAATTTATTATATTAGTAGGAAAGGAAGATACTCAATTATTTTGTGTATAGGCAAAACCTATCTACTTATGGATTACCCAATACCTAATCACAAGCAAAAAAAAACTGATTATGCATGTAACCAACAAAAAGATGCAGCCTGGCGATCTCTGGCCGATAATTTCAATTCCGACACAGTTAGATATCGAACTATAAAACAACTACAATTTAACAACATGAATAAACTCAGTAGCAAGGAAGTTTGATAAATCATCCCAATGCTTAAATAAAACAAAAGAACAGATGTTCTTCCAAAAGTTAACTATTCGTTAATTGCTAAACCCTCGAGACTGCTGTGGTTAAATATTTTAACTATTTGTTACTTTTTCAACCATTAGTTAAGCTAACTATGAGTCAAAAAACGTATTTTATAGAAATTTAACAATTTGTTGCAATTTTTAACTAATGGTCGCCTTAACTACGGATCAAAAAACTGGCCCTAAGGATGAACTCTGCGGCCTTTTATTTTAGCATACAAAGAGATAGTATACCGGTCAAAAGATTTATCTTTACACAGATTATAAAAGAAAAGTTTGATCATATTATTCAAAATTGGAGAAGACATTCAGAGAATATACAAATAAATACGTGTTTAAAATTCATTAGCAGAAATGGTTTGCAAAAATTTAAACTCCAAGCACAACTTCACACATGAATGAATGAATGAAACCTACTTATAGGTGAACATCTACTGCTGTAGGTAGGTAGGATTAAACACAACTCAGATTCAGATTCACTTTATTTGCACAAAACATGGCAAATAAATCTCATCTCTAATAACCCACTTCCCTTTGTATCCTATTTACTGTTTATTGTACAGTCAAGTAATTGTTTTCTTATTCTACTAGCTCGCTCTTCCCTCGGAAACTTTATATAGCATTTTACACACAAGTATAAAAATACCCCATGAGTGTTGCTACTATTTATAAAACTACTCGAATGTACGGCAACATACTTTGCGAAAGTTGGTCGCCCTGTGATAACAAGTTAAAAGGTAAAAATACATCGTTCCCTAGGTACATCAGCGGAAGTGGAAAGAACTAACTTATAAAGAGTCGATTGAAGTTGAGTTGCCAACTAACTTCTCTATAATATGAGTAAATTCTTACTTGCGAGCTTTTTGGAGTTTATTGGAGTTTACTCCTTAAGAGGAGTGTCTAGTGACGAAACGCGACGCGAGTAGATATTTTCCAAAATGCTATCTGTTTCACAACGCTTCGCTGCCCGACCCGCATCGTGCGATAGAGAGAGTTGCAAGTCCAGAAGTTATTTGCCTAAATTTTATTCTTGAAATATTGTTTCGGGTCATAACGTTTTTACCCCCCTAAACGTTTACAAAATTAGACAATTTTGGTCTCATTAGACCTCAGTACACCTTAATCTAGGCTCGTACGTTTCATTTTTTTAGTATTTCAGTTAAGTTAAATTTAAAAAAATAAAATTAGTCGAGGTAGTTTTTTAGTCAAAAATATGGATATTTAGTCACTAATAACTTTTAACATAAGCAATATTTCTTTAAAATTAAAACGTACGGGCATAGTTTTTCATTGTATCTGCAACATTTCAAAAAATTATGAACATTGGACAACATTTACGGGTAGCAAAACGTTATCGCTTTTTGAAGCTTTTTGTATGAAAATTTTCAACTAGACAATCTTCTTAAGAATCGATTTTAGCAGCCCGGTATGAGAAAAATCCGAGCACTAAAATCCATTTATCAATGTCCTTGTTACGTTTTTCACAACGTTTAAATTTCTACCCTAACGTTGAGTAAATAAGGTTGGTTTTCGCTTGAGTTGTCGAATGCCCGTGTCACGTTTTTCACAACGATGCAAATTTCTACCCTACTTCTACTTGTACGAAGTACAACACCCGTGGCTATTCAAATAGTTTACACATAAGCCGAAAGATGGCGCTGATATACATGTGAACGAAAGTCAACCTTGTTTACTCAACGTTAGGGGTGGAGATTTGCATCGTTGTGAAAGGCGTAGCGCGAGCATTCGACAACTCAAGCGAAGACCAACCTTATTTACTCAACGTTAGGGTAGAAATTTCAACGTTGAGTATGAAGTAAACTCCAGTTGCGCGTCGTGCTGACACACACAAATTTTTTTTGCTTTAACCACGCATTACGAAAATTCCCAATTATTATTATTAGTCGGCCGCCTCGATACGTAAGTATGCTTTTGACTGCATAACTGTTTGAGTTCAAATTATTATTGTTTCTGAAATTATTATAATAGTTATTGATTTCTTAAAATCTATGCAATATTTACACTAATATTATAAATATGATTTGTTTGTTTGTTTGAATTGAATGGGCTCCGAAACTACTGAACCGATTTGAACAATTCTTTCACGATTAAAATCCTACATTATCCTTGATGAATATAGGCGATAGAATATTTTCAAAAAATTAGGGATTCGTATGAAAACTTCGATAATGTAACCCAAGGTGTGAAAAAATACCAATAAAAATCCTTATATCGCGTGTATCGCGTACGCTGCGGAAACTCCTACGCTACGGAAAAAATCCGTGATACAATATGTCTATTACAGATGTCACAATAACTACTTTTCCATGTTAAAATATGCAATAGTAACGCCGAAAATTCCTTAAATCGCGTACGCTGCGGAAACTATTTTACTAATACCTATTGTAAATGTAAAAATGTGTTTGTTTGTTTGTTTGTCCTTCAATCGCGCTGCAACGGATCTACGGATTAACGTGATTTTTTGCGTGGGTATAGTTTAGGACCTGGAGAGTGATATAGGCTACTTTTTATATTAAATCAAAGAGTTCCCAAGGGATTTTAAAAACTAAATCCACGCGGAAGAAGCCGCGAGCGTCAGCTAGTTTCTTATAAAAAGCTTATAGGTAACCTATATCGATTCTATTTTTTTTGATTTTTCAAAAACTTGAGGGATAAGGGATGTGTGGTTTGGTGTATGCAATTTACACAAGAACTATACAAAGAATTGAAAAATCCCTTTGATGCGAATAGCGATCCGTACGATGTAGACAATATGGGTAGATACCTACCACTGATAGTGATAAATGGGAATCTTAAAATTATCCTTTTTAGTCGTAACACTTCTTTTGTAAAGCCAATTCTTGGTTTGTGGGAGTTTTCTCTATTTCCTTATTTTCTAGTAAACTTTTTGTGAAATCTTGCAGAAAAGGTCGTGCTGTCGTGAGAGTACGTCGTATTAAGAAGACGCCATATTGTGTACCTACTCGGGTAACTTATAGTTAAAATTAATATAAATTAGGAAAAAGGCGAGTAAGAGTAAAAATATATTATCCCTTCCTTGCGTTAAATTTTGCATTATGAGGGCCGGATTGAAATTTAATAAGAATCACACAAATACGATTTAATGTTTTTCGAAATGTTTTGTAGTATGTAGAAAGAGTTACTGCTCTATTTTTATCAAAGTATGCTTTTACTTGCAGAAATGAAACCATAATTCGTTTACAACGAACGATAAACGGGGATAACAATAGGGATATAAAGAAAACCGTGATAAATATGATTGCAGAGTCGAGCTCCTGGCGCCGAGCCAAAAAATCCTTGCCAACTGTAGAATTGTTAGTCAAATGTAGAAGTTCATGGAAAGGTAAAATAGTTAAGGTACATAGACAACATACCGACTCATTCCTTACTATACCTTTACTATAAGTATTAATCCAACTCTCCAACTGACCCAATTATAGCAGCCAAGATAAGAATAGAAATATCTGGGTGACCGAGCTTTTGCTCGGTTATTTTTTTTTATTGATCGCGTTTTTTGGAAATTATATATTAAAAAAAAATAATAATAAAATTCCTAGGGGAAAATATAATGTCTGGACTCGGACCGAGGTCTTCTGGTTTCGGGACCGCCCGATTGCCCGAGCTATCGGAACTTTGTAGATGATGGCGAAATTTACCTTCGTATTCTAATGATATTGCAAGGGGTTTTTCATCGCCTGAAAACACGGATAAATCAACCTTTTTTAAAAAATAACACCTAGCTAGATCGATTTATCGCCCCCGAAACCCTCTGCATACTAAATTTCATGAAAATCGTTGAAGCCGTTTCCGAGATTCAGATTATATATTTATATATATACAAGAATTGCTCGTTTAAAGGTATTAGATAGATAGATAGATTAGATTATATAGATAGATAATTGTCATATCAGCTATTTAATTTAAAATTTATAATTTAGGTATTTTATACTTTGATTATTAAATACTCAAAGATTTTATATATCTGTTTTGCTCGCTTGTGTCTTACACTGACCAAAACAGATATAGGAAATGGCAGTTTAACATTCCTGTTTTATATCAAATTATTTATAATATCTTTTGGCCTTACTAATCAAAGTACGTTTATAATTTAATATAAAAAAATCTTTTTAAAAAACCTTCTAACGCCCGCGCCAGTATAAAGTATATAATTTATTGTTGATATTTTAAAAACCGCTCAACCGATTTCGATAAAATTTCAATGGAACCACCTGGGAATTACCCTTTGAAATAAAAAAGCATTTTTCAAATCAGTTCAGGCGTCTTCGAGTAATCGGTGAACATATTATTACCATAAAAATAAAATATGATTCCGACGAATTGAGAACCTCCTCCTTTTTGAATACGGTTAAAAAGGTACCTATAGCTTCGAACAGGCAGCAAATTTACCTATACATCTATAAACCTATTATGTGGGAGAAATAGGAGACAATCTTTCTTTTATCGTAAGAGAACCTCAACAATAACTTAGCAAAGGAGGTATAAAATTGGACGTACTGATGTTATTAATAAAGGTCACGCCCTTCAGCAATGAGGAAACCGACGCAGAAAGACAGAAATATTAAGACAAAATGTTACGCTATTTTAAATGTAAAAAGGATAGAGCGTAAACCGATGAGATTGTAAAGCGACAATATCATGTGAAGCCGTATCCTGTGACGGCCGACCTAAGTTTTTATTTTCTCTTTATTGTTAGAAGGATATTGGATTTCCACGGCCCACAACCAAACCAAACGACTGACTACAGGAACGTGTTCCACAATTTATTTTACACGGACTCGGTCGCTTTGGTTACCATATACATACATATACATACATACGTGGGTAAACGTGAGTAAATATTGGCACCGTATTACGTAGAGATTTTTTTATATCGAACGAGACTGCCCTTTGCCTGCCCTGCAACACCAGTTTTTCCCACACCTTTTACAAATGTTTGGGAAAAATGAGTACCAAACGTTCGCTACACCTACCCCGAATCGTTGAGGACGTCCATCTTGTTTTTAAAAAAAGCCGGCCAAGTGCGAGTCGGACTCGCGCAACGAGGGTTCCGTACTCCAAAAGTAAAAGTAAAACGATAATATTATATTAATTTGCTTATTTATCGCTAACTGCTTGTTTGTAGAGGTTTATTGTTACTATAAAAAAAACTATGCTAGTTAGAGCTTTGGTTTTATTTTTGCTGTTATAATAATAATAAATTATTATTATTATTATTATGCCAAATTTCATTTCGATAGCTTTAATAGTTACTGAAATAATCGACTGTGACAGAAGGATGAAGGGCGGAGAAAGTCTCACCATAAGGGTTCCATTTTTACCATTTTGGTACGGAACCCTAAAAACAAACTAAGAGGTAGAACATGATAGGGCTGACAAGAAATGGTAATATCGAAGTCATTACATTTCGATAGTGGCTACTTTTAGAATAGAACTAAATAGATTTGCATTCTACATAAATAACAAGCTTTTGAATCGTCAACTGAACGATTCTAATCGAGTTATAAACATAGAGTAGGTAAGTAATAAGATTTCGTTCTGTACTAAATTATAAGTCTTATTCTAAGGCGTTATTATTCATCTTGTTAAGTTTGAATTTACTTTATTTTATTAATGTATCCAAATTTCAGTAAATAAAACAGAACTGCTTTCCTTAATAATCACTTTGTTTAGTTGAAAATATGCAACTTACACTACGTGTAATACCTAACTTAGAAAAAACAGATATTACTCCTTATATAATGAACCCAACTTAGCCGTGATAGTTTTCCTTTAAAATTCATTATATATACTACTGCTGTGAATTTTTTCTTGTATCCTATATACAACCATTTAGCTGGCAGAGGGCTGGCAAAATATCATATTTCACAAACGGATCCCTGAATTGAAAAATGATGTCCCCACACCCACAATATTTTTGAAAGATCTATTCAACGACACCCCACACTATGGGATACACGAGAAAAAAAATTCATCCCCACTTTACATGTAGGGGAGGTACCCTAAAAAAATATTTTTCACAATTTTATTTCACGACTTTGTCGGCGTGATTGATATTTATACCCTTGTCAAATTACAGATTTCTAGTACCAATAGTCTCTGAGCTAAACCGCGGACAGACAGACAGACAGACAGACAGACAGACGGACGGACGGACATGGCGAAATGGGTTTTGTTTACTACGGAACCCTAAAAAGGATACTTTTTTTATAAAGGCCTCACGAGATTTGCAAATCATTATTCCATGCGGACGAAGTTGTGGACAAAAGATAATAATAATATTTATCTACTCCAGCATCGAAAAGTTCCAATTTCGAATTTGACAGCTGAATCGAAATGAACCCTCTTTCGGTTTAGCTTCTCATTTCGATGCAGCTCGTTGTATGGGAGCTGAATCGAAATGGTTATCTTCTTAAAATAGGATACCTAAAGCTAAGGCTCTGAGTTCTGGCACTTTTGTACCGTTCATACGACAGAGGCGCCACAGGCGGCTGGTGGCGGCTTACGGAGTTATTTTTTGTCACTTCATTGAGCCTAGCTACGGCGTATTTTGTTTTGTTAATGATTTTATTTTCCTTGTCGTAGATAAAATCTTGTATGCAACTGATCGTAATTAGTCATTTTAATTCTCGTACTATCCTATTTTGATACTCGGCAAGCCTCGTATCAAAAAACAGCACTCGAATTAAAATGACCCTCATTACGATGCAGTTGCATAAATAGCTATATCAGTACCGATAGAAGAATATTATACCTGTTAAGTAAAATTGATGTTGAACTCATAAACGTATTATTACTAATGTATAGCTTAAGTAACGTAGTGAATCTATAGCTTACGGTTGAAAACGTATATTCCTCACTCCACGTAATAATCCGATTATGGTTTGCATACGAGGTTGTATCGAATTTAATGTGAAGCGTGAACTATAATAATTGATGTGTTGTAAACATTCAATGTATTCAACAAAAGCTTTCAATATTTAAGTATTATTCTAGTTCATTTTGAAATGAACGGTTATCCTACCTACTTGTAAAGCCTGTATGCATTCACTCAGGTTATGGTTATGGTATGGTTAGACACGGGATGATGGATGATGGATGTTGGTTGATAACCCTACGAGTAACAAAAAATGCCCAATCTATCTATATATATATATATATAGTGATAGAGCCAAAAGCAGAAGATAAGAAAGCCGGAAGCGCTACGCTTGAAATGGAACGTATGCCTAAGCCACCGTATTTAACAGGTAGGCTGGCTTGAGTCCAGGTGCGGTCATCAAACTGTAAATTTAGAATTTTGCAAAGAGTATCTTTAAGAGACATGTCTAGATTATAAGTTAAAACAGGATATTTCCAAATGGGACTGCACCGTAATAAATACATGAATTTTGGCGCAAATAAACATAACCGTAAAATATATATGGCCATGTGTGGCTTTATATCTAAAAGGCGAGGCGAAAATTTATTAAAATGATCTAATTTAGAATTTAGCAAATGGGAAAATGCGACGTCAAATATGGGGGCTCCAAGAAGGGTTAAATCATCTTTTGTAATAGGTGAGATGTTGAGAATCAAAGAATTTAGACTATTTTTCAAACTAGTTTTTTCATTTAAACTAACCGAGTCAGGAATGTATACCTCACACTTTGAGAAATTTAGCGAAAGGCCGATTTCAGAAAATTGTTTAATTAATATTTCCAAATCCTGGAGCACTTCCGCCGCACTTCCTCCCAAGGAGCCATCATCAAGGTACCATAAGTTAAATTTGGAATTTAGATTCGAAATAACTGGGTGTATTGCTAAACTGAAAATTGCGGGACCAAGTGGATCACCTTGCTGGCAACCCACAGCAGAATCCAGGACATTTTTGCCGTACATTAATTTTGAGGAGGAGCCATAACATTGCCACATATAATCTAAAATTTCAGGAAACTGTTTTTGAATTTCAGTTAACATGGCTCCCCTATCAATTGAATTGAATGCATTACGCACGTCAATTTTTACAAAGACATCGTAATCACAAGTGTTTAAAAATGTTCTGGCTGCATGCACAGCTGCCTCGCAACCTCCCCTGACGCCAAAATACGGAGCCTACCTGTTAAATACGGTGGCTTAGGCATACGTTCCATTTCAAGCGTAGCGCTTCCGGCTTTCTTATCTTCTGCTTTTGGCTCTATCACTCTCATCAGTCAGATCCTTAATCTGTCTAATCCGGCTGATGATGTAGTGGAGAGTCTTGCAGAGGCGAAGTTAATTCGTGTTAATTGGAGTCGGTCAAAAAGGACCCAAGATGTGGACCCTGTGGGACACCCAATAAAGCAAATGAACCCTGCAATTTCACGTCACCGCATACACTTTGAGTTCGATCACTAAGGTAGAGGCAATGAGATCAAGTGCAACGTTTCTGATGCCATAATGACTAAGTTTTAGTAAAAGAGTTTGGTGATCAACGCAATCAAATGCCTTAGATAGGTCACAAAAAACCCCAATAACATTCTATCTGCGAACGCTTCCAGGCATCTAAAATATGTTCTAGAAGCTTTGCAACTGCATCAGTTGTGCTTCGACCTTTCTTGAAGCCATATTGTTCAGGGTGTAGTAAGTTATTAACATTAAAATGCTTCATTAGTTGATCAGATGTAGTCTATATAAGTAATTTGGAAAGGGTATGGCAGTATGAATTCAACCCATACTCCTAATCAGTTTCTACACCTCATCGAACGGAACGCTAAATTATTTGGCGGTACGTCTTTGACTGCAAGGTGGTAACTAGCCCCGGCCAAAGTCTCCTGCCCTTACGGTAATAAGGAATACTATGTTTATGCTCCTACCAGACCGGTAGGATATTTGTAATATGATGTTTATGGGTTTTATAAGGAACTGATGATTATGTTATTTTTCGGGTTCTTTGGGAATCTTTCAGGTGTCAAATTATTTGTCGTATTAAGTATTAATCGTTTTTAGGGTTCCGTAGTAAACAAGGAACCCTTATACTCGTAGTTTCGCCATATAGACTATTGGTACTAGAAATCTGTAATTTGACAAAGGTATAAATATCAATTACTCCGACAAAGTGGTGAAATAAAATTGTGAAAAATATTTTTTTAGGGTACCTCCCCTACATGTAAAGTGGGGATGATTTTTTTTCTCCTCTATCCCATAGTGTGGGGTGTCGTTGAATAGGTCTTTCAAAAATATTGTGGGTGTGGGAACATAATTTTTCTATTCAGGGATCCGTTTGTGAAATATGATATTTTAAAGTGCTAAATTTTATTAGAGTCAAGTGTTCCCCCCCCCCCTCTGCCAGCTAAATGGTTGTATAAAGGATAAAAGAAAAAATTCACAGCAGTAGTATATATAATGAATTTTAAAGGAAAACTATCACGGCTAAGTAGGGTTATTGCATTATTTAAGGAGTTATATCTGTTTTTTCTAAGTTAGGTATTACACGTAGTGTAAGTTGCATATTTTGTAGTATATTATAGTATTTAAACCATGGAACTCAAAATGTATTCAATATTCATAAATAAAATAAAATTACTATCCTAAGTCAGCAATAATATTTGAGACTTTCAACTACGGAACCCTACAATGCGCGTGGCCTGACACGCACTTGGCCGGTTTTTTTTTACTTGTATGTTTCACGCTGTACCGTAAATTGAGTATAAACTTAGAAACGAGAAAACAAATAAACATTTATTTTCACATTTATTTCAGCAAGTATGACGACGAATAAAATCATGTTGTTTTTTGCTGATGGAAAGGCTCATACCGCTCTTTATATTTTCCATAGTGAGAGTTTGTGGAAGTGATACGATTCTAAGGCTTCCACTCATATCTGCATTTACCTATCCTTTGACAGAACGCGAAGCTAAAATGACTGATGAAGAGCACGGCAACAACGTATGAAGAGAACCTGAAGGATATATTGACCCATTTTGCTCGTAGTTCGGATGTAAACTTTTTACTAAGAACTACTTTAGAACTTTCGCTACTAATTTACATATTTAAGTAGTTTAAATTAAATTCAAAACAAACGTTAAATATATCTTTAAAAGTGCCATATTTCTTAGGAGAGCCTATGATTTTCCATCCTTTCTACGTTTACTATTTTTGAAAACGGTACAAACTTTTAAATAGTCTTAAATAAAAGCGAAAAATCTTAAATCGTCGAAGTATGAGAATTAGGGTTAATTGGTTTATGTAAATACTAGTTCACCCGCCCCGGCTTCGCACGGGTAGGATACAAAACAAACCCAATGGTGCAAACTGGAGTTTAATGATATAGTGTCGATTTCGCCAACGTCGAGTGAAGTTTATCCGAGGAATAAATTAAGCGTTCTGACTGTTCTGACAGATAAGATTTATTTTACGTTTATGAAATTGGCCCTTAGTCTATTTGTAATTACTCTTCATATAAATTTTAATATACAATATGCATGTATTCGATCGTTGTGTCTTATGCGAGTGACTTACTGCTATCCATGAAGAGTTAATATGTCCTCTATCTCCGATAATATTTATTAATATTTCATCAAAATAAGACAAAACATGCCTGATAATATAAACTTTCAAATAAAAAAAAAATGTTAAAATCGGTTCAATTTTGACGGAGTTACGAAGTAAAATCGATAAAAATTTTCATCCCACATTTCGGAGTAGCCTTTTTGTTTATCAGGAAAAAACTATCCTGTATGTTGGCCCAAAACGGTAGTAAATATTATTCGTCTATGGTTGGCCCAGACTATCAGTTACCACTTTACGAAAATTCCATTCAAGTCCGTTCAGTAGTTTTTGCGTGATGCGCGCACAGACAGACAAATAATTAAAAAGAATTTAATCGTGTATTTCAGAAACCCCAAAAATCACATTAAAAAAAAAATGAGTTTTAAGTTCTTTGTTATCTATAGTCATAGATACATTCATCCAGTTCGGCAGAAACAGCAATATTCCACTAAATCCCATTGTAACATAATGTCTATTGTAATCGTGTAGTGCAGCAACCCCAATAGTACCGGAGTTTTGGTGTTTATGCAATATACACAGACCTTTCAACTATCAACAGCTGATTCACTGTCGGGGTTTGAATCAGTTTGAATGTTTTGGAATTGTAAATTTTCTCTCGGTTTTGTTAAGAAGCTCAAAAGAAAGATAAAAAAGTGTAATTTATATATGTGTTAAAGTAGTATATGCTATGTAGGAGTATGTATGTGTACTGATATTAGCATCTTATAAGGATTCTGAAAAATATCTTGTGGTTCTGCCAGATTATACTTAATTATATTGAATTTCAAAAAACTGTTTAGACATTTTATTCACCCTGAAGATAATGAAGCGGTAGTTGTTGCAAAGGAATTCATAGATGGGCTACAGGCTAACAGGCTTTTCATCTGCATAACAGTATTATAGGTCCCATATTTTTCCTTCTAGGCCAGCATATTCTGGCAATCTATCTATCTATTTTTTTTAAAGGGTCACATTTTTTTATTAAAATGTTACAAAAAAAACTTATAGCTAAAATAATCTAATTACTATACAAATCACTATAAAGTCTTTTATTATAGGTAAGTATAGATTTTATTAGAGGTAAAGTAAAAATAACGTCGGTAATCGTTACTTAATGATCTTCTTAGAATATATTTCAAAAATATCACTCTCAGAGTCACATGAAAGCTTCGTTAGTTCTTACAAACTAATGCCAGCATATAAAAAGACTTTAATGATACTATAATTATCATTAAAATCTTTTTATAGTGGCTCATTAAAAATAAAATTTAATCTCTATGTGCCAAAGTAATTGACACCCTTTAAATTATTTATAGAGTCCAACCTATATAAATAAATGCAAAATACCACTCCCTGATGAAGATCACGAAATCTCAAGAGCTTACAAACTTGAAATTTGAAAATTATGTTCCTTCTGAGCATAGGCGTAGAAACGGTTTAGAGAAAATATAAGTTGGAAGGTTATAATATAAAAGTCCTATGTTTTTGGAGTGTAATTAGTTTTAAATCATAAAAATCTGCACAAGCCTTTTTAGAAAATCTTCCGTTGGAAAATCTTAATTGTTTTTATTATTATTCGTCTATGTACGTACGTATATTAAACTTGAAATTTGGAAGATAGACTTCTTCTAGGGCGTACGCTATGAGACGGTTAAGAGAAAAACCACCCCTACAAGGGTTAAACAGGTATTATAGGATAATAGTTGTCTTAGGAGGTTCGGTCATAGTGGTATATTGGTAAACTTACATCATATTATATAACATCTGATATACCTAGTTGGGGACCTGGAGTGACACATCCTAATTTGTATCCCGAAAAATAATGGCTGCCACGGTATTTTGAAAAAATTTCTTCAGGCGGACGAAGTCGGGAGAAATAGCTAGTTTAAAATATACGTGCGAACGAAGATGCTTCATTTTGAAGATAATCTGATTGATAAAATAAAATAGTAGTATTTTTACTGAAAAAGTAAAAAGTTGTGAAAATAATAATATTATTTTGTTTCAGAAAACTCACTAGATGTTCCCATAGAAGAAATTTCAAACGAGCTACCAACGATAGCACCAGTAACTAGTTAGTATCTTTCTCAATTTTGTTATTTATTTATTTACTAATTACTAGTTATTACTATTAAATACTTAAGCAACATATGGTTTCTTCAGTCACAATTTAAAATGCCTCTAAAAATACTTCAAAAATTTAACCAAATCAGTCTGCTTTTTGTTCAGAATCAGAATCAGAATCAGAATCAGAATTTATTTATTGCATTATACACTAGTAGTATACAAGAGATGGTAGGTACAATAGATTGTTGGCCGTAGTGTATTACCAATCTAATGGTGTGCAATAACAATAGAAAATTATACAATTAAATTTAAAAATTGGATAGTTCACAGTACACACTTAATTATATCGATAATAAAATAATATAATAATAATTAATATGTCAATTGTTTATCAAATCTAGTAGTGTCAATAATAATTTAAAATAAATAATAACACGTTACTTCATTGAAATTATTATTATCGATAAAATTAATTTCTTATTTTTGAAAATTAAAATAATAATAAAATAAAATAGAATATCTGAAGCACAAGGCATTGAAAAAAAGAAAGAAAACTGCTCTAAATAATTTTATGTATACCTACTCATTTCACTGTTTCATTAAAAAATTCCTCTAGTGTGTAGTAGGCCTTATTTATAAGCCAATTTTTCAAAGTTTTCTTAAACTTAGCTAAGGGAAGTTCCTTGATATCATCAGGTAAGTTATTATATACTCGAATGGCCATGATGTATGCACTTTTACGGTAAATATTACAACTTACAGGAGGCAAATGTAGTTTATCTTTTTGTCTACTAGGTCTTGTGCGCAATTCAGATTTTTTTGTGAAGAACTGATTATTGGTTTTTACAAGTAGACTTAATTCTAACAAGTATATTCCTGTAAGAGTAAGAAACTTTTTTTCTATAAATATTGGACGTACAGAATCCTCTCTTTTCTTATCATATAGTATTCTTAAGCATCGCTTTTGCAAAATAAACGTGCTTTGAACATTGACAGAGTTCCCCCAGAAAATGACACCATAAAGCAGAATCGAATAGACACTACTGTAGTAAAAGGCGGTGGCCACCGACGTGGAGGATACATCCTTTAGCATTGATAGGGCGTATATGCAACTGGATAATCTTTTGTTGACCTTATCAATATGCTCTTTCCAATTCAAGTGATTGTCCAATATAACACCTAGAAATGATGTGCTATTGGTTTCCTGGATTGGTAATCCATTTAATGTTAGATTTAGAGGTGGTGGCTGCTTCTTATAGTTCCTAACCTGCATGTACATTGTTTTGGATGGGTTAACATTCAAACCTATATTATGAAGCCAATTTTGTACTATTTCTAGCGAGAAATTGATTTCATTTTTATATTCTTCTACAGATTCTTTATTTCTGATAAACAGTAAAGTCGCATCGTCAGCAAACATGACACACAGGTGGTTTGTTAGTTCTGGCAAATCGTTCACGTAAACAAGGAATAGAAGGGGACCAAGTATGCTGCCCTGTGGGACTCCTACCCTAATTTGTTCATATTTGGACTCAAATTGTTGCAAAGTTTTGGAAGAATGATTAAATTTAGTAATTACTGTGGACTGCATTCTTTTATTCAAATACGATTGAAGAAGATCTGAGGCTATGCCACGTACTCCAAGATTATTTAATTTTTCTAATAGAACAGAGTGCCTAACACAATCAAATGCCTTTGACATATCGAGAAACAGCATAGTACAATCTTTTTTCCTGTTAATTTCTTCCCCTAATTTAGTCAGGATTGTGTAAATTGCCAGTGAAGTAGACCGTGCTTGGCGAAAGCCAAACTGATATTTATTTAATACTTCGATTTTATTGAAGAAGTCTATTACTCTGGTGTAGATAATTTTCTCAAAAATTTTAGAGAAGCATGGAAGCAACGCAATGGGTCTATAGTTATTGGGATCATTCTTTGGGCCTTTTTTGTGAAGTGGTTTTATTACCGTGATTTTGAGTTTGTCGGGGAAAACACCATTTTCGAGCATTAGGTTTGTTATATATGTTAAGGGTTCTGTAATAAATGGCATGCACGATTTTATAGCCTGAGTTGTAATTCCATCATAGCCACTGCTTTTTTTGTTTTTAAGTGTTTTTATAATGTTTACAATTTCGCTGTATTCTACTGGTTTTAAATATATACTGTTACACTGTTGTTTAATGCCCTCGTTTGAGTTTTTAATTTTGAACAAATTGTCTTGAGCTTGACTTATTAGGAAATTATTGAAAAAGTTTGCTATGTCTAGTGGGTTCCTTATTACATTGCTTCCATGTTGTAAATAATCTATAGTCTCCTGTGTATCCTTATGTGTGGACGTATGTTGTTGAATTAATTTCCATGTAGACTTAGTTTTATTATCACTATTCATAATATAATTTTTATTAGTGATTTGTTTTGAAATATTGATTGACGATCTAAGTAATCTTTTAAATTTTTTGTAATGGAGAATCTTTGAATTATTTCTACGTTTTTGTAAATTTAGATAAAGTTGTCGCTTCACGTGACTGGATTTAACAATACCCCTAGTTTTCCAGTTTGGCTTTTTAGTGTACGTTATTTTAATCTTTTCTGTTGGTATACACAAATCGAAAATCATTTTAAAAAGTTCATGAAATATGTTGAATGCAGTGTTTACGTCTGAGTTTTCATATACATCTTTGAAGTTTACTTGCGACATATATTTAACTAAGATCTCGATGTATTTACGAATATCCCTCTTATTTATGTACCAGAACTTAAATTTAAAATACGGACTACAAGGTATTTTTATAATTTGGCCAGCGTGATCTGATAGGCCATTATGTAATACATCTGTCTCATATTTTCCTATGTTTGTTAATATATTATCAATACATGTTTTTGAACTTGTGGTTACCCTAGTTGGTTCTTTAATTGTTATTTTTAGATTGTAGTTTGTTATAATATTTTTAAATATATTACAATATTTGTCAGTTTTTAATAAGTCCATGTTAAAATCACCTGCAATTATTATTTTCCTAATAATATTTCTTGTCTTACGTATTGCTCGATCTAAGATACTTTCGAATACCTCAAAAAATCTAATTTTATCACTATTTGGTGGTCTATATATACAAATAATTTGGTATTTCAATTCAGGTAAGTAAATTCCACAGCATTCAATCAAATTATCTACAGATTTCTCGCTAACCCAATCTAATGTTGTAAAATTAATTGATTTTTTAACAAAAATACATACACCACCTCGCCCACTCTTTTTTCTACAGTAGTAAACTGCTAATTTGTAACCTTCTATATTCGTGACATTGATATTTTCTTTTTTAATAAAAGCTTCAGTAAAGCAGGCTATGTCAATTTGTTCTTTTCCTGAATTCAAATAAATTTCAAGATCATTTAACTTTGCTTTAAGGCTCATTATGTTTTGATGGTAGATATTTATGTTATTTGCTTTGTGGACGAAAAAAATCCTCAAGTAACTCACTATCAGTTTGCGTTTCAATTGACTTACTACTAGATTCCTGTTTTGGCAATTCTTTGTCTGTCTGAGTTCCAACCGTGCTTCTGCAAACAGAATATTCACGTTCTTTTTTGTATATTATATATTTACGCTTATATTCTTGATTAAGTATTTCTCTGAGGATGAGCCTACATGATGTTTGCAAACGTTGAAATCTTGAGAATTTAAATTCTTGATTATAATTAGATGTACTGACAAAATTTGTATGTTTAAATTGATAACATAGTAACCTGTACATATCACTGATTTGTTTTGCATTTATATATTTATTTGCAAACACTTCCGTAAGTATAACATTTGTGAATTTTAAATTTTCTAGATAGTAGTACATATGTGACTTTAGTTGAAGAGGATTTTTGTCATTTGAACCGCACATAATTATGACATAGTCTGTTTTACCAAAATCTTTACAGCTTAATAGACAATTAGATATGATTTGGTCGACCCGTGCACCAGGCATTGTTATAGAAGTGACCTGAAACTTCTTGCCTAGTAGTTCTTGAAGAATTTTATAAGCTCCTTTGTTTTCATCATCTGAATATATTTTTACTTTATTTATTTCTTCTGTTGGTACTCTTTCTTCTTCTGTGGCTTGATAATCATGGTGAATACTTTCCTTTTTATCTGTGTGAGTGTTTACATTTCCGTTTATCGTTTGTACTACGTCTCTATTTAAGATATTTTTTTCACTTTCAATCTCTTGTTGATTTATCATGTAAGGTGTTTTATTAGTCACATTCATTGTAATGTTAGGTGTATTAGGCGTGTTTGTTTCACTTGGCCTTTTGTTATCAGTACTCATCGATGGGCTGTTTTCATAGTTAAGTTTTTTGATGACATTTAATGAACCTTCAGACTGGCAGCAATTAACTATTCTTGGGACCTTATTTTTTGGTTTTCGCCTTTTTTTATTTGTGGTACTTTTGGATGATGTTGGTGTAATTGTTTCGGAAACACTTAACTTCTTTAACTTTTTTAGGGTATTTTTACATTGTGATAATTCCAATTTCAGTTGTGAGTTTTCTAAACTAAGGTTCTCAATTTCATGATTGGCGGATTTTAAATCAAGTATTAATTGTTGAATCTTAATTTTTAAATCTATTATTTCTTCACTGTCATGGCTCGTACTTGGTAAGCTTCTTATTGTGCTGTCATACATCGAACTATTTATGTCATCGTCACTTTCACTCATCATTATGGACAGATCCGCACATGAATGAGTTTTGTGTCTAATGCGTGTTGTTACATTTTCCATTTTCACCCTTACTGTTCTTAGATTGCCCGATCATTAAGAAACAAATATCCTAAAGTCAAATTGAATGTAAGAATAAAAAAAAAGTTATCATAGAACTCTAAAACGATCCGTCGTTTATGTGTCAGAAGGTCAGTAGGTATATTATATCCGGTTGATACAATTCACACTCATCTAGTATTCTCTCGAGAAATAATGGCGACAAGATACGAGTCGTTGTTTCGATTATTAGGTAAGAATACAGTTTCAGTGCACTTTGGACCCGATCCGCCCGCGCTGTACCAGCTGTATTTCACGGTTCATGCGTTATCTATGACGTATAGTTGCACCGTTCGTTTTTTGTTGTTGAATTTAATTAGCACCACCGTACACTTTTTGTTGAAGATACAGTTTTATTATCCAAGTAATGTGTAGTTTTAGTGTAGCTTATGTTTTATTTCACTAAAATGTATAACTTCACTTGTTTTTTGACGTGAATGGTGAATGTGTTTGTGTTGTGGTGATCTCTCGGTCAACGACCGCTATGCATTTTGTGTTATTTCTTGATAGTATCCTGAGGATTGCGGTTAAGGTAACACTTTTTCACTTGAATTTAGCAGTTATTCTTCGAAATTTGCAAATTTTTAACACTGTTTGATTAGCTTTGTATTTTTAAAATTCGTAAAAACCTCTGACTAGTTGTTGACACGAGCGCGACCGTGAACCGTGAAAAAATTAAAAAACTTTTCAACAGAATGGAGTTATGCTCTCCTCTACTATCAAATTGAAAAATATAGTGTGAAATAAGGACTTCTAAAAGAACAAATCCCACTGTTTTCATTCGATAAGGAAGTTATATACGTGCCCCGGCATTTGCATAATGACTAGATTTTATATGGTTCCGTAATTAAATTAGGGGTAACTAAGCAGCAGTGGTAGCCTAGTGGTTAGGACTGTGGTCTCCTATGTGGGGGTCGCAGGTTCGATCCCGGGTACGCACCTCTGACTTTTCGGAGTCAAGTGCGTTAAAGCAATTAACTATCACTTGCTTCAATGGTGAAGGAAAACATCGTGAGGAAACCTGCACATCTGAGAGTTCTTCATAATGTTCTCGAAGGTGTGTGAAGTCCACCAATTCGCATTGGGCCAGCGTGGTGGACTATGGCCTATAACCCTTCTCTGAGAGGAGATCTGCGCTCATTAGTGAGCCGTTGATGGGTTGTTAATGATGATGATGATGAACTAAGACAATAAGAATTATAAATAAAATATTATACTCCGCTTCGTCCGAATATATTAGCAGATAAACACATGTAGTATCGCCTAGCGATCGCCATTCGCACACTATATTGAGGGTAGATATCTTCCTCAACTTTTCATTGTAAATTTATTTTTATTTTTCTTTATGTGGGTAGAACACTCCCACCTGTCGGCAACACGCCCCGCTCCGCTTCATTCGCGTTTTAGTGCTCAGCTAGTTCGCACGATCTTTCGGCAAATTGTCTTCAAGTGTAAAAACAGTGCTAAGTGTTTAAAATATGCCTAAAAGAAAGCATAGTGATGTTGATTACAAAAGATTACGTAAAAAACTAAAGAAAATTGAAGAAATGTTACATCGCAAAACGACGGTTAAACGTCGTAAACGTGCTATATCGAGTTCATCGTCTTCATCACGGGATTCTTCCACGCAGCAGTGTTCAGGATCAGAAGGTTAGAACATAACCTATACAAGTAATTATGGAACTACTTTTGATTTGTTGTCAACAATATTGCGCAATGGCTAGTGGGCAGTTTTTAAGGGCTGTTTCGTGCCAGGCATGGTGTTGTGGATAGCTTATTGGGCTATTTCCTCACTATTAAACTCGTTATTTTAATGAGAGCAATATTGTGCCAAGCACGTGTTTTCTTCAACAACGATTTATACCTACTCCACTTGATATTGCACAATGGTAATGTGGGCAGTTTTTAAGGGCTCTCTCGTGCCATAATATGGTGTTGTGGATAGCTTATTGGGCTATTTCCTCACTATTAAACTCGTTATTTTAATGAGAGCAATATTGTGCCAAGCACGTGTTTTCTTCAACAACGGTTTATACCTACTCCACTTGATATTGCACAATGGTAATGTGGCCAGTTTTTAAGGGCAGTCTCGTGCCACAATATGGTGATGTGTTATTAGTAGTTTACTGGGCTATTTCTTAACCATCATACTCATTAGTCATAGTGAGTTTCGCAATAATAGTTTGTACTGCAACGAGTTTAAAAAAAAAAACTCAGAAAATAAGAAATCGATTTTATCGATTCCAAATCACGAAATTTCAAGTCCTGTGACGGTACACGAGCCCGATGACTTGCTTGTGGAGCCTGCGCCTGATGCGGATGCCATTCCGACTGAATCAAACCCTGGTCTAAAGGAGCGGACTCCGGCCCTACAGGAGCGGACTCCGGCCCTGCAGGAGTGGACTCGGGCTCGCCTGCAGAAGAAAATATTCTGCCCGCCGGGGATGCTGACCCCACAGCCCTTGAGGAAAATGTGGCCTTGTACTCTGATATATTGGACATCTTAGGTGTCGATCCGACCGATACAAACAAGTATGGCAAGGAGTTACAAAAGGACCTAGCGGTGCGTTTTGCCCATATCGCCACTACTGGCCTAACTAGAGAAGCTCGCAGGGAACTTACAGAAAAGTATCTTGTCCCTTCTAACTGCAAGCTTTCTGATTCACCCCGGACCAATGGATACCGGACGCATGCTTTGCGATTCTCAGCATTACGTTGTCACTTCAGTTAAAAAAGAGATGAAGGACTCACTTCAGAATACTAAGATTGATGGTTATTTATTCGGAACCAATTTAACGGACACACTTAAAGCTGCCAAAGCTATAAGCAAGTCCGGCGCTGAGTTAGAAGCTCCTCCAAGCAGTCCAGCAGTCAGCGCCAGCACCGCAGTCATCGCTAGAGAGGCCACCGGTAAATTATGCTGGCAGACTTTCTACGTTTTATGACCAATGGAAGCTTATTACCCAGGACCCTATATTACTTTCATACATACAAGGGTACAAAATACCATTTAGTAAGCCGGTGACTCAGCACCTTGCCCCTCCTGTTCACACTTATTCTAACGCAGAACAGGCTCACTTTAGTAAGGCTATTAGTGATCTATTATGTATTGGTGCTATATCCCAATGTAATCCTTGCGAGAAGCAAATTATCTCCAGAATTTTCTTGATACCCAAGCCAAATGGCAAAATGCGTTTTATTTTAAATTTAAAACAATTAAAAAGTTTATTGAAACTAAACATTTTTAAATCGAGGATTTTAGAACAGCCTTAAAGATGATAACTAAGGACTGTTATATGGCTAAGTTGGACTTGAAAGATGCCTATTTTTTAATCAAAATTCATCCTGACTATAGGAAATTCTTACGTTGCCAATTGGGAAAGAACCTCTATGAATTCAACGTTTTGCCATTTGGTCTCAGTACAGCACCCTACGTTTTCACTAAGGTGATGAAACCAGTCGCCAAACTATTGCGTACCGCTGGTTATTTATCGACTATTTACATTAATGACTGGTTTCTGGTATCCCACACATATGACCATTGTGTAGAAAATGTCGACAAAACTAGGACACTTCTCACATCTTAGGATTTATTATAAATAAAGAAAAGGGTTGTCCAAAACCAAGCAAATTTTGTGTATTCCTTGGTAATAGAATTAATTCTGAGAGTCTCCAGGTCAGTTTGCCATCAGATAAAGTACAGCATATAAAAACAGAAATACAGATTTTTTTTTACTGTCAGAAGATGTAAGATTAGAGATTTTGCACGTTTTGTTGGTTTGCTTACATCTGCATGTCCAGCCGTCGAGTACGGCTGGCTTTATACAAAGTTATTTGAACGAATTAAATATCTAAATTTAAGACATGAAGATAATTATGAAAATTTCATGAACATTCCTAATTCGATAACCCTGATTTAACTTAGTTGTATAATGCAATTCAAAATTCTGTAAGGAGAATAAAATACGATAATTATGACATGGAAATCTTCTCAGACGCCTCAATAACGGAGTCAGGGGTCGCCTGCGGTGATGAGAGAGCTAGCGGTCAGTGGAGCGTCCAGGAACAAGAGCAACATATAAATTACCTGGAAATAAAGGCAGCATATTTCGGTCTAAAGGTTTTTGCAAAAAGCATATCTAATACTCAAATCTTACTACGAGTAGATAATACTACCGCTATCTCTTACATCAACCGAATGGGAGGTATCCAGTATCCTCACTTAACAGAAATCATAAAGAGATTATGGCAATGGTGTGAATGTCGTAAACTATTTGTTTTCGCTTCTTATATTCTTTCCGCTGATAATAAAGAAGCAGACGCAGAATCTAGGCGCTCAATACATTCGGATATTGAATGAGAATTAGCACAGCAGGATTTCCAAGAAATCGTTGAAAAGTTGGGTATCCCTGATACTGACCCTTTCGCGACCAGGTTAAATAATAAATGTAAGAAATACGTTTCTTGGCATCGCGATCCGGGGGCTCACGCTGTTAACTCGTTTACGATTAAGTGGACACCTTTTTTCTTTTACGCATTCCCACCATTCTCAATGATCCTTAAAAGCTTAAGAAAAATTATATCTGATAAAGCTACGGGATTTGTAGTTGTCCCCCTATGGCCTACTCAAGCGTGCAACCGCGACATTTACACCAAGATTACCCTGGTTGCCGCAGTGTTGTCTGGTCAGCGATGCTGAAAAGAAACATTCCTTCATCCGCATTCGATGTTATGATGGCGTCTCTGTCACGTAGTTCATATTAACAATATGATGTATACCTTAAAAAATGGTTTTACCTTTGTTTACGTAATAATATTGATTTGTACGATGCTACGATTCCGAATATTATTGATTTTCTTGCTAAGACGTTTAGCGAAGGTGCCCAATACGGTACTCTCAATACATGGCGTTCCGCTATAGCATTAGTTGTTGGAGATCATGTCGGAAACGACACTGCTATTAAAAGGCTTTTTAAGGGAATATTTCGGTTACGTCCGCCAGTACCTAGATACGACACGACTTGGGATCCATCAGTCGTTTCAGTTTTTTTTTTTTTTAAATCTATCCCCTCGAAAATGTTTCTTTAGAACTACTTTCGAAAAAGTTAGTTACTTTACTTGCTCTTATAACTGCTCAGTGCTCATAGAATGCAAACCTTTTCCTAAATTACCATTGATAATATTAAAATATCGAGTTCTCAAATTTCTATTAAAATTACAGAAATGATTAAAACCTCTCGTATTGGATCTAGTCAACCTTTACTGGTCATCCCCTTTTTCATTCAGAAACCTGAAATATGCCAGGGAAAAACTTTATACTCATACTTAGATCGCACTTCTAATCTGCGGGGCAACATTAAAAGTCTCTTTATTGGGTTAAGAAAATCACACCGTGCGGTTTCATCGCAGACCCTCAGCCGCTGGGTGAGAGGCACACTGGAAGCGAGCGGCGTGGACGTGGTGGCGTTCGGCGCGCACAGCACGCGCCGCGCCGCCACGTCCGCGGCGCTGCGGCTCGGCGTCAGCGTGGACGTCATCCACCGGACAGCCGGCTGGAGCGGAACTTCAAATGTATTCTTTAAATTCTATAATAGGCCTGTTCTAACTAACGAACATGATGATTTTTTCGCTCAGGCCAAAATTACCAATCAATCAAGACTATGATAATCAATTAATAAATATCCTATTAATTATGTCGTAATTAATTTAAGGATATTTATACTGAATCAGTTTTTTGTATGTACACAATAACTAATGTCAAGAATAAATTATTAATAATTTCTTGAAAGCCTATAATGAGTAAAACATTATTTTACTCATGATTCAATAATTCACAAAGGCTCTAAAAGTCTACATGTGTTTATCTGCTAATATATTCGGACGAAGCGGAGTATAATTAGTGATTAAACGAACTTACCTGTAAGTGAAGTTCTATCATAATTATACGAGAGCTTCGTCCGAATATATTAGCTTCCCACCCTCCCTCCCCTTAAGGGTAAGATGTTCTTACTAATGGTGAAATATTTCATCCTTTCTGCCCTAAACTAAATGAAGCGGAGCGGGGCGTGTTGCCGACAGGTAGGAGTGTTCTACCCACATAAAGAAAAATAAAAATAAATTTACAATGAAAAGTTGAGGAAGATATCTACCCTCAATATAGTGTGCGAATGGCGATCGCTAGGCGATACTACATGTGTTTATCTGCTAATATATTCGGACGAAGCTCTCGTATAATTATGATAGAACTTCACTTACAGGTAAGTTCGTTTAATCACTAATTCTACTATACACTAATGACCAGAGCCCAGTTTAAAGTTTAATTTTCAGGTGAAGCGTATCTTATACTCAGAATCACCAAACGGAATAAGGTTATACAGGCTTACGCACCGACGTCGGCACATCCTGACAAGGAGGTAGAGATTCTGTATGAGGATAATATATAAAAATCATGTACACCTCTATCACTCACTACAATGTTGCGATGGGGGATTTCAACGCAAGGCTGGGTGAACAAAGCGGTGCAGAGACGAGGGTAGGGAAATTTGGGTATGGGTGAAGAAACCATAGGGGCCAAATGTTGTCCGACTTCTTGAAGAACGAGGGCCTCTTTATGATGAACTCTATCTTCAAGAAACGGCCACTCAGGATATTGACCTGGATTGGTCCCGATGGTTCCATGAGAAATGAGATAGACTTCATCATCTCGACCAAGCGGCGTATATTCAATGATGTCTCTGTGATCAACAAGAGGAAAACCGGTAGCGATCACTGCATGGTAAGAGGCACATTGAATATCAACGAAAAGCTGGAACGGGCCAGACTAGTGAGGTAAACCATTGAAAACTTCCAACTTGAACTGCAGAACCGATTCGATTGCCTAGCAGATTGCGATTCTGTGGACGAACTTAACAACATGTTTGGGGAAACCTTCCCATACTGTAGGGTCAAAATTCTTCAAGACGCATCACAGGAAAAGAACCAAAAAGTCCTCTGACCATACTCTCAAAACTGATGGAAGACAGACTAGAAATGAGACTGCAGTCATCAGCAGATGCGGCTGCTTACCGGCAGATTAATAGGCACAACCTCGCCTCCTGCGGTTCTTTAGTACCGAGTGTATTAAAGATACCATTGAGCGCAGCAAAGGCTCCAAAATGTTTGCGAGAGATCTATCTATCGCACAGAGCCAGCTGAGGTCTTCGGGGAAGTTGAGAAGTTCTATGGGTACTTGGACAGTTATACACCACTACATAAAAACCTGTTGAAAACTTGGTCAAAGACCCCAAAGCCAAAATTACCCGACACTATATTGAAGATATCCCCGACGTCAGCCTATACGAGATTAGTATGGCTCTGAAGCAACTTAAGAACAACAGGGTGCCTGTTGATAACAGAACCACGATGAAACTCCTCAAAGCCGGTGGAAAACCGGTACTTAAGATCTTTCAGCGATTGTTAATTCTATCATTCATGAGGGTACAACGCCGGAAGTATGGCACAGGAGAGTGGTTGTACTGTTTTTCAAAAAGGGCGATAATACCTTGTTGCAGAATTATAGACCCATCGACCCACGAATCGTCTCGTTCCTAGGTTCGACGACTCTCATAAGTTCTCCCGGTTTGTTTTCTTATAGGTAGTGATGAAAAATAGTGTGTGTCACGAGGGGTCAAAACAATTTTTTCTCGAGCGGCGTATATTGAATTCCTCGCTACATCCAGGATTCTACTTTTGAATCCTTGGCTTTGCTCTGAATTCAAAATTACGCCCTCGATGAACAAAATATCACTTTGGCCCTATGTAACACAAATAACTATTTCACTCTTTACACAAGTACTTATCTATTTTTTCCTAGGCGAAGAAAGTGATACAGCAGAATTTGACGAACGAATATCATGTGACAACTCACCTCTACGGCAAAGGAGGGCAGGCATATTGAAAGGGGGAAGGCTTTGGAAATCTTTGGACAACGACAAGGATGCGAGTGAACAGGTAAATAGGACACACTGCGGATTGTTCTTTTTACTTTTCCTGTTAAGGTATTGTTTGTTTCTTGCAAAGTGTTGATGAACTGGCATTTTTAGAGAGCTGAACATGGAGAGTAAGATTTTCAAGCGATGAAATAGAGTTTGAAATTGTTGCATTGAGTGTGTAGCTGTTATCTTTTTATAACTATTTCATTAGCTGTATACGTTGTTTAAAATCACAATTATAATTATTTCTACATAGTCGAGTAGTAATATTCAAACTAGGATTTCAAGTATCGTGAAAACGACTTATGCGTTCTAGACTTTATAAAAAAGATCTTAAAATGTGTTTCAAATTCATTTCAGCCCTGTTTTGTGACAAAATTTAAGTATTACATTGACTTGACTGGGCTTGACTCACCTTAAGAATGATTTTTGCACTTACCTTTATTACACACAATTAAAAATGCATAAGTGACGTATCTTCTTAATCTATCTATCTAATACCTTTAAACGAGCAAACCAGAGGACCCAGATTCGAGTCGATTCAGACGATTATTTTTTTCCCTATGAATTTTATTATTATTATTTTTTTATTACTTTTTTCTAAATATATAATTTCCAAAAACACGATTTACCAAAAAAAAATAACCTAGCAAAGCTCGGTCACCCAGATATTTATGTTTTATACGTCATGAGAACCTTGGGTTGTACATACAATAAATAATGTATTAACTAATGTAATATTGAACTGTTAATTATTACAAAATACATGTCTAAAGGTTTTTATAATATAATGCTGATAACTGCATTACGCGCGAGCATAGATGGCGTCATTATTATTTAGATATATTATAAATCGTTAGCAAATAAGCAGGAGGGTCATGCGATTTTAAGTGACACCACCGTCACCGATTTTTAAGGAATTAAAGTTCCTAATTTTAAATCATGCCTTTTGTTTTCCCAATAGAACGACGACCAACATTCGACGACAGCAACCAGTGACGACGACGGATCAGTTACGCCAAGATCGGTGAGATTCGTTGAAAAACCCAAGGAACGCGAAGAACAACCCATAGAAAAGGAAATAGAGCCATCACAGTCATCTGATTCAGAACATAGTTATCAAAGGGATTATGGCACAAATGCTAGTCACAGGTGAGTACTTTCAACGTTGAAAACTTCGATCAATACTCAATAAAGTCTAATACAGAATTGTCCGTCAAATATCAACTCTCACGAGAACAAGCAAAAATACGATTTCATTTGATTTTTACAACTTCTAAAACTTTTCTTAATAATTGCTTCGCGTAAAAAGTAGCTTCCCAATCGTATATCGATAAGAACTAATTTACCGCGGCCATTTTTTGATGACCCACGGCTTTTCCAGAACATTATAGATAGATAGTTAAGGCAAATAGAGCACACGGCATGCATAACGAAGATCGAGCAAGTCAATCTGAATGAAGGCATTACGAAGCGGTTACTATGGTTATATATACTACGGTTGTCGACGGAAGTAGCCGTAGCACGCTAATTAATGAGTTCACCCCAAGTGTCAAAATAGCAGATTTTGGACAGCTTAGTTTAGCCTAAGGATGTTTTTAGTATTACCATCATTATAACATTCGTGGTATAACCTAGAAAAAACTAAAAAGAATATTCCTTAATTCGGTTTTGGCTGGCAGAACTATATAGTTTAAACTAAAAGCTTGTTCACCTGATAAAAAATTATTCAAAAAATTTGTTATTCACACATCCAACGTTCGCGCAAATATTTTTTAGCTCAATAGAGTTATTGCCGTTCTTTGTCAGGTTATTAGCTTGGTGTTTAATATATACTTTGAAACTTTTGTATTGAAATTTATTTTCAATGTGAATATGGCAGGGTTGAAAAAAACATACATAATTATTGTCACTTTGCAGCTTTTTAGGTTGCTGAATGAAAATTTATTCGTGAATGCGACTGGTGGACTGAATATTTTTTAAGTTTAAAAGTGGTTACTTGATACCTGTATAAATGGTTACATGTTCGATTTTTTTATTTTTTATTGTAAGTTTTGGATCCAAAACTTACAGTTGGCCAGTCAGTAGGTAGTTTCAGCTGATACCTAGCGAACGACTTGAATAAATGTTTCCAATATTTTAACAAGCGGGCATGCAGATCTAAAATATATACGAAGGCGTGGATAACTCTGCTAGTTTACAATAAAAAAGTTTCGTGGGACATTCAAGCGTTACGTACGTGCGTATGTGATGTACAAGGAAAAACAAAATTATTTGGCCGCCAATAAAATCCGCCAAACCAGAAAAATCTGTATGTGCCACTCGCACTGTACACTGCCACATTTCGAGTATTGTAGTAGAACACAATATATCTACAGAAACAACGTAATATCACAAAAATCCTTCAAAATACAATTTACCTGCGTATGTTTCACACCAACACCGGAGCATTTTTAAGAGACGCTCGCAATACAAAATAGGGATTTTTACTATTTTTTGTAAAACATCATCTCCCTTTCCTTGTCCCACACTATGTGGGGTCGGGACACCATGGCTTGTAAGCCATGTTGTAAGTGGTTTGGCTTGAGATTTTACAACCGGCCGCCTGCCTGACGTCAACCCTCCTTGGAAATGCTTTTGTTGGTAGAAAGGATAGAACCGTCACCTTTCGGTTCATTAGGGTAGTGCTCTGGACTGTATGCGGGCACTATGTATGTGGCGTCCACGCATTGGAGAGCTTCCAGTTCTTTTTTTTCGTGGGTAGCAATGTGGTATCCCCTGAAGACAGAATAACTTCAGTATTCTCTTCATCATCAGGTTCTGGGTTCAAAACTGTGCTCACTTGACATATAAAGGTGCTGAAATTTTTCTTCATAACACTAGCAGCTGATTTCGAACTGTGCAACTTCAGCGTTTTTCCAATGACATTAGAAGTAGAGCTGAAAACCTGACTAGCCTCACTCTTTACAGCAGCGACACTTATTTCATCAAGATCCTTCTTCACCATTGTATACACTTCTGCCGACTTTGTTTAAGCGGAATGGGCAACTGACTCCATCAATGAGTTCGCACTTCTCCGCCATCGTGGCAT
The DNA here is from genome assembly GCA_029955525.1 of Oeneis ivallda. Taxonomy (NCBI): domain Eukaryota; kingdom Metazoa; phylum Arthropoda; class Insecta; order Lepidoptera; family Nymphalidae; genus Oeneis; species Oeneis ivallda. The sequence continues at coordinate 13,849,505 of JARPMR010000001.1, forward strand.
GTTTTTATTATGCGTCTAGACAAAAACAATATAACGGAGGCCGAGGAGGCACCTCATTATCGTGGGCATGTTCTTCCTCTTGATCTGAATTCATAGTTGTGGGTACTCGGGCAAATAAACACAAGAAGCAGATCACATAATATATTGCACACAAATCACAATATTTACACTTTGTAGAATTAAATTAACACACAGTGGGTCACACAGATATCACTTTAAACACTTTGTAAATAACTAAGTAAATAGAAGCACTATATAGCGAACGATGGGTTTGGCGCGGCGAGGCGTGACTGGGAGACCATGCTCTACCAAATTCTCAACGATAACTGCACTGTACTATAACTGTCTGATGACTAAATGATAACTGAACTGTCTGTTGGGCACCAGCCCTACTTATAAACCATCACCACCGGCCCACCAACTCCATCCAGGTTTGAAAGGATGTCAGTTGACTATTGAGTCAATTGAGCAATTAAATAAAGTGCACAAACAATACCTGAGTTCGCTATAGAGGGCGCTGTCGAGTCAATTGACTGATTGAATACTTAGTACAAACAATAGCTTAGTTTGCTTATAGAGGGCGCTGTTGAGTCAATTGAGTGACTCAATAAACTTAGTAAAACAATACCTCATATAGAGGGCGCTTTAGAATCAATTGAGTGATTGAATAAACTTAGTACAATGAATGCCCGATAGATGGCGCTTTACAATATTGTGTAGTACGACTGTTTCATAATAGATGGCGCTTTAATTAATAATCACTAATTTTAATCTTCGAAACGGCCAGAACTGACAATCACACGTCCCCGTGTGGCAGCGTATCTGTCGACAACGAAAAGAAACCTTTGAGGCACCTTAGCTACAAGGTTCGGCCTACCTGACATGTTATTTAAAATAAAGCAATGTCACTCATCTGTACACAATTAATTGTAATCAAAATCATTTGACCAAATGAAAAGTTCCCATTAATCAAAATTAATCAAAATCGATCAAAGTAACAGTTGCATATCAGTACACCATAGTACTATACCATCCATTAAAGGAATCAAAAATTGCTTAATCGTACATCTTGGCCCAACTGCCACATGCAGCGCATAAGTAGCGACCATTGGTCACCCAGGTTAACACCACAATGTGTGATTCAACCAAAAACTGTAGTCTCATCAGAGACCCCGGCCACCCTAGGCCAACACAGTAGTCTCATCAGAGACCCCGGCCACAAAGGCCAACACAGTAGTCTCATCAGAGACCCCGGCCACAAAGGCCCCGGCCACAAAGGCCCAACACCGTAGTCTCCACGAGACCCGAGCAACACCAAGTTGCCAATCGTAGTCTCCACTGAGACCCAAGCAACACCAAGTTGCCAAACGTAGTCTCCACTGAGACCCAAGCAACACCAAGTTGCCAAAAGTAGTCTCCACTGAGACCCAAGCAACACCAAGTTGCCAAAAGTAGTCTCCACTGAGACCCAAGCAACACCAAGTTGCCAAAAGTAGTCTCCACTGAGACCCAAGCAACACCAAGTTGCCAAAAGTAGTCTCCACTGAGACCCAAGCAACACCAAGTTGCCAAAAGTAGTCTCCACTGAGACCCAGGTTTCACCACATAGTCGGACGCTCATTACACCAATACAAAGTTTGGAAGCGACACGTCCGATGTCTGCAGCTACGCCTAGCCAATGTGTACGTTTAAGCTTCATCATCAACATACTCGTCACTATCGTTATCCAACTCTAAGGGAACTTCACATTCAGGCAACCTTCGGAGCCTGTCGTGCGCGTACTTGTAAGTACGGTTACCAGTTAAAGATTTCAAAACATATCTGTCACCATCAAGAATTTCAATAACCTTAAAAGGTCCCTTAAACTTAGGATCAAGTTTAGTCTGGTTGCGTTCTTCATTTTTCAACAAAACATAATCGTCAACATTAAACCTTACAACTTTAGCTTTAGTTGCATCAAACCTAACTTTATCATAATTTGAATTTTTAGTTATGTTCTGGACCGCCTGCTCTCTTACGTCAGAAAGATCTATTTCAACCTCGTTATCATCAGGACTCAATAATGACAACGGTCTTGCTACACGCCCTATTAGAAGTTCTAAAGGACTCGACTTTGTCACACGATTGATTGTACAATTGATAGCAAGTTGTACTTCACCAAGTGCGTCTTGCCACGAACGCTCACTTGTCTCTACCGCAGTAAGCATTCCTTTTAAAGTACTCATCACACGCTCTACTTGGCCATTGGCTCTGCTGGAGCCAGTAGCTATGAGGTGTAATTTAATATTGTGCGAATCGCAAAACTCCCTATACTCTTTACTAGAGAAACATCTACCCTGGTCTGCAATGACACGAACTGGCGACCCGAACAACGAAACACTTGCTTTAAGAGCTTCGATCGCATTTTTAGCGTCGATACGCACGGTGTGGTTCAAAAGAACAAATTTAGTAAACGCGTCAATGTGTACTATCACATACTCTTTTCGGTCACTTTTGCCGCTTAATTTTCCTGTAATGTCCACGTGGACCGTGTGCCAGGGGACACTTATTTTTGGTATAGGGTGTAACTCTGCCTGTACTTTTCCGGAACTAGTTTTCGAAAGTCTACACGTCATACAATTTTCAACAAATTTTCGAACAAATTTAGACATCTTTTCAAACCAATAGTGTTCAAAGACCTTCTCAAGTGTCTTCTCCCAGCCTAAGTGTACGATAGACTCGTGCACCTGATTAACAACAGACCAGCGGAACGCCCTAGGCACTATCGGTAAACAACGAGTACGACCATTTCGTTGTACTTTACGAAACAAAACACCTGAACGCAGTTCGTAGGTTTTAGCTATCTCTTTAGGTAGTTCGTCGGTTTTAATCTTATTAACGAGCATTTGAATTTCGGGATCGCGTTCTTGCTCTGCAAGTAACCAATTATCGGACAGAGTCGCTATGTCTACACGTTTCTGTTCTACCTTATTTAACGTAACCGGCTTAACTGGAGCAGAAGGCTCGTGAAGGTGATTTCTAGACAGAAAATCTACATGGTTCATCCTTTTGCCTTCTCTATACACAATATCGAACTCAAAAGCCTGTAAGAAAGCCCACCACCTGTGGACTCGGGGGGTTAAATCTATCTTGTTACGAGACATTTTTAAGGATTGACAATCTGTGAACACAGTGAACTTGCGACCTTGCAAGTAATGCCTAAAATGTTTTATGGCATTAACGACCGCTAGAGTCTCCAGCTCATAAGAGTGGTATCTAGACTCTGGACTGGTGGTACGTTTGCTAAAGTATTCTACTACACGCAAGACACCGTCAACTTTTTGAAAAAGAATGGCACCGTAGCCATCAGCGCTGGCGTCCGTGTGCAACTCTATGGGATAGTCAGGGTTAAAAATCATCAGTACGGGCTTGTCGCTTAAAATCGCGATAATTTGCTGGCGAATCTTTTCATGCTCTGGTTTCCAATTAAGTTTACCTTTACCAGTCGTCAAAGAGAAAAGAGGTTTCATTACTTTCGAAAAATTTGGAATAAATTTTCGAAAATAAGAAGCAAGTCCAATAAATTGCTTTAATTGTTGGACAGTTTCAGGGGGAGATAAATCTGTAAGCGCTTTAACTTTACCAGGATTTGGCTTAACTTGTCCTGCAGATATCTCATAGCCAAGATATTCGACCTTACGTTTGAGAAAAGAACACTTCGAAAGTTTTAGAGAAAACCCACATTTGGTTAAAATGTCAAGAACTGTACGTAATCTTTCGAGACCCTGATCAACGTCTTGTGATGGGATCATAACATCATCGATGTAAATTATAACATACGAATGAACTAAGTCACCAAGTGCCTGAGTGACTGAACGTTGGAAAACGCTGGGTGCATTGCGTAAGCCAAACGGCATTGTAAGATATTCAAATTGACCGTCCGGTGTTACAAATGCAGTAAGCTCAACGCTATCTGGATGGACTTTAATTTGGTTAAACCCACTAGCACAGTCTAGACACGTAAAATAATTAGCACCACATAAGCGTGCGATTTGATCTGAAATAATAGGTAAAGGAAAGCGATCAGGAACGGTGTTGCTATTTAGTTCTCGATAATCCACACATAATCGCTCTGTACCGTCTCGTTTTTTTAACTAATATTATAGGACTCGAAAAAGGTGAACAACTAGGTTGGATAATACCCGCATCTAACATTTCATTAATTTTATCACGAACTACTTGCCGCTCATCAGGCGAAAGGCGGTAAGGACGACGTTGAACCGTTTTACTAGGATCTACTAAACGAATCTTTAGTTCTCCGGTTGTGATTCTTGAACGCGGTAATCCGTTAATAAAAGCATTTGAATATTCTTTAAGCAATGATAGAAGTCGCGGTCTATCCTCAGCTGGTATATCCGTATCAATATTCGTAAAATCAGTATCCGGATTAGAAATACTACATTCATCAACAATCTTACTCTTTGAAATAGAAAAACTATCCTCAGTCATCGTAATTGAAAACCCTAGCTTTAAAATATCACGACCTATCATAATATCAAAATGTAAAGATTCATCTGATATAACGTGAAATAAAATTTCTAAACTATGTCCATCAATCGTAACCTTACTTAAAATTTGCAATTTACAATCAACACTTGAATTTCCAATACCGGTAATGTTAACGACTTTATTATGACGCACACCCGATAATTTATTCGCAACACTTTCTTTGACGAGAGAGCATTCGGCACCAGAATCATAACAAAATAAAAACGACTGACCTGATTGATTTAACCGACCAGTGACCGGGCGAATCTCGCATGTATCCACGCGTCGCCGCTCGGACGCCCCAGGACCGCTGCCGCCGCCCGCTGCGTCGCCGCCCGCTGCGCCGCGCGCGCTGCCGCTGAATCGGCCGGCGCCGCCGCCGCTTGATGAAGGAAGGTCACATAAGGTTGATACGTGGCCCCGCTGGCCACATCGGAAACAAACCACTGATTTGCTTAATTTGGAAATCTTGTCAGAGTTGGGTTGAAATTTCTTTGCCAGATTTTCTCGATATTTCTTCTTTCTACAAAATGCTGCCTTATGGCCCAGGATCCCGCAGAAATTACAGCGGAAGTCTTTTGATGTTGTAGGTTTGAATCTTTTATTCTCAGAACATGAGGGTACTTCATTTTCGTTACTTTTTCGTTTTAAAATAGAAAACGCCATCAATTCTTGTTGTAACTTGTTACGAGTGGTGATATCGGTAGTGAAGGCCAGTCTCTGCAAGCGAGTATCAAATCGCGCTAAATGGGCGAGAACATATGACACCGCTATCTCCTCAGTGTTAAGATTTTTCCATGTAGTCATAATTGTCGACATCAAACGACTTCCGTATGCAGCTAGACACTCGTTTTCTTTTGGACGAGTATTATTCAAATTAATTAAGGTTGCAGCTTTTGTTTCACTAATGTCGAATCTCGCTAAGAAAATGTCCTTAAACTGGTCCCAAGTAATACCTGCGTAAGATACTTGCGATAACCACGTAGATGCAGTTCCTTTCATCGCCTTACTCAAAGCAATCACAAGCGCGCCGCCCTGTAGAGGCTTCTCAGACATACAAAGGTCTACCGTGGAGCACCATGCTCGTGGATCCGTATCTTTGTGTTCAGGATTAAATTCAGGCAGCGATAATTTCGGTTCGGAGGGTAGTTTGATCGCCTCGATTAACTGTTTCATGTTTTGATTTTGTAACTCTAGTAATCCACTCAGTAAATCATTAGGCTTCTCTGGAGCCCGAGGCGATCCCACTTCTGATAACGGAGGCCGAGGAGGCACCTCATTATCGTGGGCATGTTCTTCCTCTTGATCTGAATTCATAGTTGTGGGTACTCGGGCAAATAAACACAAGAAGCAGATCACATAATATATTGCACACAAATCACAATATTTACACTTTGTAGAATTAAATTAACACACAGTGGGTCACACAGATATCACTTTAAACACTTTGTAAATAACTAAGTAAATAGAAGCACTATATAGCGAACGATGGGTTTGGCGCGGCGAGGCGTGACTGGGAGACCATGCTCTACCAAATTCTCAACGATAACTGCACTGTACTATAACTGTCTGATGACTAAATGATAACTGAACTGTCTGTTGGGCACCAGCCCTACTTATAAACCATCACCACCGGCCCACCAACTCCATCCAGGTTTGAAAGGATGTCAGTTGACTATTGAGTCAATTGAGCAATTAAATAAAGTGCACAAACAATACCTGAGTTCGCTATAGAGGGTGCTGTCGAGTCAATTGACTGATTGAATACTTAGTACAAACAATAGCTTAGTTTGCTTATAGAGGGCGCTGTTGAGTCAATTGAGTGACTCAATAAACTTAGTAAAACAATACCTCATATAGAGGGCGCTTTAGAATCAATTGAGTGATTGAATAAACTTAGTACAATGAATGCCCGATAGATGGCGCTTTACAATATTGTGTAGTACGACTGTTTCATAATAGATGGCGCTTTAATTAATAATCACTAATTTTAATCTTCGACAAATATAATATTATGAATTTCTGCACAAAGATGCTGTTTAAATACTTTGTTAATTACAAGAAATTAAGAATAGAAAATATATAAATAAAATAAAATTAAATAAAATAATTTTTTTTGTAAAACAGGAGTATAATTTTGATTCTGAGGTGATGATACTACTAGAAAATCGGCCAAGTGCGAGTCGGGCCTCGCCCTTTTAGGGTTCCGTTAAAAAAAAAAAATTCCATGTACCCTTGGAAAAATTTTATTTAATTTTTTTTATTTAATTTAATTTTTATTATTTGTTGTTATAGCGGCAATAGAAATACATAATATGTGAAAATTTCATCTCTCTATCTATTACGGTTTACAAGATACAGCCCGCTGACAGACGGACGGACGGACGGACGGACGGACGGACGGACAGCGTAGGCTTAGTAATAGGGTCCCGTTGGTACCCTTTGGGTACGGAACCCTAAAAAATTATTAAAATTCAAATGAATTGATAAGTACTAAAAAAATGCATTTAAATTTTGCATTTTAAATTTCCGCCCTAGACGCCAGAGCGCTATGTAAACGCTAGACGCCAAGTGATAATATATCATCTGGATAGTAAGCTTGTTCGCTCCAATGGTTGGCACACTTTGCAAAGCCGACACGAAGGGGCCGCCGCGCCGGTCCATGCCTAAGGCGACTTCTGTGACCCATGTGTACTTTAGTGCGTCGCACTAAATGTTTGCATGTTGTATTGTGATCGTAGTATGTATTTAAAGTGATGATTTAGAATTAATACAGTAATTAGTATTTCGATATTCCATTATTTCATTACTGCAAAATAAATGAGGTACTAAAAGATTAAATAATGTATTTAATTATTTTTTCACCTCTCATGCTTAATGCTCTTGTCATTATGGCTTAGTGTAGAAGGGACTTAATATTTTTCTATTATGTATTCTGTACCCAACGCGAAGCTATTTGGAAGCTATAATGACTCATTTTAGCCCCTAGGGCAATAAAGTAATTTTTTTATTGCTGTTCCTTCTTCCCTGTTCAGGACAGGCAAAGATCCCTGACCACAAAGTTTCTTGAGTTTTTTAATTTTTTTAGTCGCAATCCACAGACTACCAAATTAATGCGATCCTATACAGAAAAAAGACTCTGACACGGAATTCGTAGGTAGGTACTAAACGTTCGCTTCAAGTTGGCCGGTACCTCCCGTCACACTTCCCCGTCCCGCACCTCAAGTCAGACCCACGTAATACAGATAACAACGTACCGCTTGCCATTGTCACTACCGTGTTTTTCCAAACTTTTGTTATTGTTACGTTTTAAAAGTTTTGATAAGTTTTAATTAATTATTTATTCTTGTTTGAATACTATTGTTTGCGTTTCGCTTTCTACGATGAGTTAAAAAAGGAAAAGTTTAGCATAGCGCAGAGTATATTTCCATACTTTGATTAATGACTTTCTTTGAAGACGAGAAAAATAAGAAATTAAAAATCACGCCCTTCAACATTCAAGAGGTCATTGCCATGAAAAACATTAACAGTAAAAAATTACCTACACTCATTTTTCTGTCAACGGTCTACCGTTGACAGAAAAATGAGTGTAGGTAATGACGTCATACTCTAGTATGACGTCATTTTGTAATGGTCGTCGACGGCCAGCTTTAAGCGAACATGTAGTAGGTATTAATATTAATAGGTAGGTATTAAAAAAAAAACATATACTTTTTAATTTAAGGTTCTTTTATAATTACACTTTCTCTTCGAAGTAAAAATGTATAGGTATAATATTTTTTGTTTTTAAATATGCCTAACCTTTTTTAAATACTTACCTAAACTCATGGAACTAGGAATTACGACTACGCTAGAACTATTATAGAAACCTATTGAATCTATGAACGTTTTTGATGTTCCATTTTTAAATTTAGAAAATAAAATAAAGATAGATCATTATTTTAGACTTTGTGTATGTTTGCGTCGATATCTTCAACAAGAAAAAATTGCCGCGTAATCAAGAATTTTTACGTAATAAAAAAATTGAAATAGAGGTGAAGGTGAATATTTTTTAACAATGTCAAGTGAAAATGAAGATTCTAACATGAAAATAGAATAAAAAGGCCAAGAAATAATCCAAAATCTGTCGCCACTCCCCCTCGAAATCACCTGCTATTTAAATAAAGTCATACGAAAACTTTATTAGCTGGAGAAATAAAAAACGTATGAATTCATTTGCGGAAGGAATTTTACGTATGAAGTACATATCTAAAAAATTCAAACGTCGCGCGTCGTCTCTTTGGAGCATTTAATATCAAAAATTGTTCCCCCTTGTACTTTTCATTAATTATTTTTGTTATCATTATTAATAAGTACACCGTTTTTTAAATTTTGTACCTGGTAATTTTATTTTCTCGCTAAGTGAAAAGAAGAGTGTTTAACTCGGAACTAAACCCATTAATATTCTATCAACAACGGCAACCCTCGCTGCCGCTCGGGAGCTAAACATCTCGTATATAATGGGATCATTTCGTCCCTTGATAAAAAATCTACTATCACTTAGCTTCCAACTGACCTTGTACTTGTACTGCAAACTATTTGAGAGGATGAACTGTATAAACTAATGACATGACTTAGTATAATGGCGGGTACCGTTTGAGAATTTCGAACATTTGTAGTAAAGATAAAAAAGTGAAAATTTAGAAATGAAATATAAAAATTTTATAATTTTTTGAAATGAAACTTACACTTCCAGATTTCTTACTGCCTAATCTATCTTAGTTACTATATATTTTTAGATTATTTCTCACTAGGAGTGAAATACCCTATTGCAAAGTATTTCAAATTATTATTAGTGGCGATTTCACCAACGTTGAGTGCCTTTTTACCGAGGAATAAATTGGGCGTTCTCATGTACTGAAAATACTGTCAAAATATCAAATTTACCCTTGGATACTCTCGGATAAGACATATTTGACGTTTTGGTGAAATCGGCCCTTAAGATTTAATTTATGATAATTTCATGCGATGCGTTACCACACTATGTTTTATACCTACAGGTTAGAAACACCACTGATTCTCACAATAAGTGCTCCTAAGGCGAACTCTGCAGTTCAACAATTATTCAACAGTGGTAGACCACCACCTCCTGCGATTGAACCACAATTGGTCACTTCAGAAACTCTCAGGTTAGTTGTGATAATTCGTATATCTTCTATCTATATAAATAAAAATCAATTGCCGTATGTAAGAGTGTATGTTACTAGAAAATCTACCGGAAAAATTGGAAATTTTATTGGTATTTTCGGATTAAAACCTCAATTTCTTTTCAATGAGAAAACGTGCGAAGCTGGAGCGGATCGCTATAAGAATTAAATTTTATTCATTTTATATTATCTAAAACTAATAATCAATCCTGACGATATTTTGGGTGATTAAGCGTGAGTGGTTGCTCATACATGTTACCGAGTTTCATGACGCGACATCATCACTATTATAGACTGTCGGAGCGTCCCGCTTTTTCACACGTTATTCTTCATTATTATTTTTCGTTAGGGCTTGGGATGCTGGAGTTCGGCCGAAAACCGAAGAAGCGGCAGTAAGACGGGTAGCTGAAAGAAATGCATTAAGATGTTCACTTCTTAGAAGCGAAGCACGCAAAAAGCAACAGCCAAAGGTTGGTGAAACTTTTCTTGGTAGTAAACAGCAACCCTGGGTTTTATATTAATGCCTATTATTATAAGCAAACACTTTAAGGGCAGATTTCACCAACGTAAAATAAGTTATCCAAGCATTAAGATATTTTGACAGTAATTTCAATACAGAAACTGTCAGAACGCCTTATTCCTCGGATAAACGTCACTCGACGTTAGTGAAATCGGCAAAGTGTTTTATACGTCTTTTAACTAATCTATTCTTTTAATAAAACGACAACAGGTCCAATTCTGTACATTGAAGATATTTTGAATTGTTTTATGGTTGTCACTCTGTAACCGATACTGAATCCAAAACTGTATTTTTTTTTCTTTTCATTTCTGTTTGTCTTTCTGCCTGTCTGTAACTTGGCCGCGCATCAAGCCGAAACTACTGAATTAATTCAATTGAAACTTAGTTCATCTACGAGGTAGGACACTGGATACTTTTTATCCCGAAAGTCATCATGGTTCCCTAGGGAGAGGGGATGAAAGTCAAAATGTGTACTTAAAGTATATTGTGTTTTTAAAGTTTGAGGTTTGAAAATGAGGATGTAGGTAATTTCCTTTAAATAATAATAACCTGTATCAGTTATTTTGAAAAATCCCCCCTTACGGGTGGTAAAATAGAGGATGAAAGTTTGAATGGGAAAGCTTTAATGATTGTTATTTAAATTTAAATTTTGTAGGTAGGTTCTTTGTAGGGTCTAGACATCAGCAAAGAAATGGTTTTGAGAAAATACGTCCTAAAGGTTTTGGAATGGGGGATATGAAAATCCTATGTTTTTAAGTCAAAGACATGAAAAACGTTTTTTCATGAACTTTCGGAAACTTTTGGTTAGTAGATTTAAATAATAAGTTCATTTAGAAAATCACCTCTTGAGTGTCGTAAAAGAGAGGATGAAATTATCAAAAATAAAAAATACATTGAAATTGCGATCTCCCCGTGGGTCGCAGTTTTTACTAGCGGTAGGAATTTTTTCGATAGGTTTCTCAATCTCATAGAAAATCAGAAATTCTACGCGGATAAAGTCGCGGGCGACCGCTAGTTCTTAGTAATATTATGTTAATTCGAAAGTGTGTTTGTTTGTCCTTCAACCACGCAGCAACAGAGCAACGAATCAACACGATTTTTGCATGTGTGTAGTTGAGGACTTGAATAATTAAGAGCTTGAATAATCTCTGATTGAAATGGTGGTTAAATACAGATGAAAGGGCGGATAGACGGACTGACAATAAGGCTCGCCTCAAACATCCGGAATCAGGTCTGAAATTTCTATCCCAATGTTGCTAATTTAACTTTTAGCCCCAATTTAATGGCGGCAATATACGGAATGTGCATTTTTGGGGTTCAAATTTATTGAGAGTTACTTTCATTAAATAATTATATCTCACCAGAACTGTATCTAAATAAAATCTGCCCAAACTATACCTATTTATTTAAAATAATATTATGTTTGAGTTGGGCCTACTTTTAATTTGTTTCATCTTATGCTTAGTGGTGAGTAGGTATATTTTTGGAAGTGTCACATATCCTGTTCGTTTCTGAATTCCAGATTTGATTACGAATGTTTGAGGCTGACCTTAGATTTCTTGTTTTACTTGTAATCCTAACTTAAAAATATGAAAGAATTACCGATATCAATTAAGCAAGAACACTATTGCTAAAATACTGTCACATTTATGCACATGCTATTTTGGCGAACTGAGGTTCCGAGCTGAATAGACACAATATGCATGTATTGCATACGAGATAGTCTATTAGGCCTTTATATAAAAGCACAAAAGCCTTCCTGATAGCACCGATAGGTGTTTGTTTCAGTGACAATAGACGATGAGCCTGATGTCAAAATTGATGCCAGTGGCCAGAGGGCCACAAAATGTTGACTTTAGCGTTGTTTAGGTTAGAATACCTACTTATAGGTTAATCATTGAATCTATACTTCTATACTAATATTATAAAGAGGAAAGATGTTTTGTTTGTTTGTTTGGTTGTTTGTTTGTTTGTTTGGTTGTTTGTTTGTTTGTTTGATTTTAACCATTTTGTCACCAGTAGAAAGCTAAGTTATCAGGAAGTAGCATAGGCTATAACTTATTTTCAAAAAATTGAGATCCTTAAGAAAATTGCAATAATGTAAACCAAAGTAGCAAATTTTGCCTATAAAATGCATTATTTGGCGTGTGCTGAGAAAACTATTGATGATACATAAAAATTATGTACTATATGATTAAAGAACTCATTTTAAAGCACAAATCTATAGGCGTGATAGTTTTTCAGTATGGTTCTTGCAATTCACGAGGGCGACTGACTTATGGTTGAGTGTGTGTCGTATCTGTATAAGTGTGAGCGAGCGCAATGCTCGCGTCAGCTCGCTCCCACCTAGGCTTTGACAGGCACGCACACTTATGCAATGTGCATGTACACGAAGTAACCACAAGAAAAGCTCACTCGCCTTCGTGAATTGCAAAAACTGTAAAGTGTACCACAAAAATGCTCAGGCTTTGGAATAGCGATAGGGCTCGCTTCGCTCGCCCTAATAATAGTTTATTTATTTTCCAAAAAGTAAAACTTAATGAGTATATAAATTATGGACGGTCTCTGCTGCCTAATTAAGGTTGCCCTGTGCTATAGTCAGCAGTGACCTATATATATGTTGACCAGTTGTTGTCAAGGTAATTTCGAACCCTCCAGCCACCAGGTGGACCGAGTGGTAATGCGACGGGTAGACAGATCATTAAAAAAGCATCTTCACAAAAATTTGAAGCTGTTTTCTACGTTTTCATACTTGCGCCGCTTAGCCTAAGCCTTTTCTACCTAGTCGCCGCGAAGGATTTTAATTTTTTAACCGACTTCAAAAAAAGGAGGAGGTTATCAATTCGTCGGAATCTTTTTTTTATGTATGTTCACCGATTACTCGAAGACGCCTTAACCGATTTTGAAAATTCTTTTTTTGTTTGAAAGGGTATATTTTCCAGGTGGTCCCATATAAATTTCATCGAAATCGGTCGAGCGGTTTTTAAAATATCAACAATAAATTATATATTTTGTATAGTGGCGCGGGAGTTTGAAGACGGTTTTTTAAAAAGAATTTTTATATTAAATTATGATATTTAAGATTTTGTTATAATATAATACCTTGTACGTGAACAAATACAAAAATCTTATTGTTATAGCAAGAGACAACATCTCTATCTGAACGGATAAGACTTCTAACTTGTGATGTAGAGGATGAAGACCAGCAAGAGGACCAAAGATCATCACCTTCGGGTGCAAGTATTGACAAATTTTTAAGCAGTAGCGACAAATCGAGTGACAAATCTTACAACAGCATAGATAAAAACAATGAAAAAGCCTTTGGAAGTGCGTCGTCGAGTTCATCGTCGTCCACTTTGTCTGCACCAGTGCTAACGCGTCAGCAACCTCCAGACTTAGGAGACGTCCACCAAGAACCACAAAAGGTAATCCATATGAAACGGTTTTGTTATTTCTTAATTTAGGTATAAGTTTAGATCAAATGAAAATCACTAATAAGCCAAGTACTTACTTAATGCAATTCCAAAGACTCCAGGTCTTTGGAATTGCATTAAGTAAGTACTATTTCGCCACTCAGTATTAAAAAAAACAATACCAAAAAATCATTAGTCACGAGACTACTGGAAATTTTTCAAAATATGAAGTTTGATTCTGATTTTGAAACGATAAAACTTGATAAAACTCATGATAGTTTTAACTGCTGATAAGCGCCACAAGTGGACCTACATGAAATTAAAAAAAAAGTTTGGAACATTTCCTTGTAGGCCTATTACAAAGCTTGTGACTTCATGCCTTCTAGTTTTCGTCACTCATTTTACATGAGACTACTCAACACCCATGGAAAAGAGATGAGTTTTAAAATAGAACATTAATTGTTTTCGACCAAAGTAGGTAAGCAATAGATGTTTATAGGATTATAACTATAAATGCGAAATTGTGTTTGTTTGTTGATTTGTCCTTTAAACACTCAGCAGCGAAGCTACAACTCTAAACTATTTTGAATGGTTAAATTAGAGTTAAGTTTAGACTTGAGAGTGACATAGGCTACCCGGAAAATAGGGTTCTCGCGGAATTTTTCTCTTTCCACGCGAATGAAGCAACGGGCAAAAACTAGTTCTTCAAAATGTTATGAACAGTTTCACTTGACTGATTATGAGATTATGATTTCTAGAAAGCTAACATTCAAAATTAGTGAACACTCTTAATTGCTGACCGGATGTGTAGTCCGTTGTATTACTGCACGCCGACTGCATACCAATTTTACGTTGACACTGTACTCCGATTGCACTGTCAGTCAACAGGTAGACTTAGGTAGGTAGGTAGGTAGGTTATGTGTACTGCAATACTGCAATTTTGCTTTAAAATTGCAGTCTATCTATACACAGGCTGAGATCTTTATTAGATAGCAATGTATTTAAACGAGAAAAAATAATATATCGTTTTTTCTCTGTTTGAAGATTAAATCTACCAAGTTAGCACGATCTATAAATCTGAACTTTATTGCCAATTTTACCACCGTCGAATGACGTCTAGCCGAGGAATAAATTGGGCAATTTGACAGTTTTTGTATTGAAAATCTGCCAAAATATCAAAACGCTAGAATAAGACTTATTCTACGTTGATGAAATCGGCCCTCAGTTGTCAATTTAAATAAAAACAAGTGTAAATTTAAAAACATCTTCAATAAACAAGTTTTTTGAAGCTAGGATGGGTTCATAATCAGAACCTGGATATCATCTAGAACCAGAGAAATTGTCAAGATGAATCAGACGAGCCCAATCTCGATAGCTAGCTGGATACATACATACTAAAGTGGTTATGGGAACTCTGTAATTAAACTACGTACGTAACCCTATCGAGTTATCGAGTCTCGACTATAAGATAAATAAAAGCTTGTAATAAAGATCCTTTTGTTCCGTCGGTAAATAGAAGGCTGTCAATTACTTTTATCTCGTGGCTTCAACGTTATTAAATATCCTCGGATTAATAAATAATTATTGATCATAGCTTAGATTAGAGTGTTTTAGTTCACTTTCAGCGCTTCCAACAGAAAGTGTTTAAAGTAACTAAACATTTATTCATAATACCTTTTAAGATCGTAGATATGATGAAATTATGACGCGAACGAGTACTTTACCGAGTAGATTAAGCTCTACAAAATAATATTTATGAGAAAATAATATAATCTGAGCGAAGCATTACAATTATAGTAGTCCATTTTCCGTAGCAAAATGGTAAAAATTGAACCCATATGGTGAGACTTTCTCCGTCCGTCCGTCCGTCCATCTGTCACAGTCGATTATTTTAGTAGGTAACTATTAATGCTATCGACATGAAATTTTGAATAGTTGTGTATTATAGTGGCCCAACATCATTGGAATAAAAAAAAGCGAAAATTATTTTTAGTTTTATTAAAAGAGGGGGAAAATTGGTGGTTTGAAATTTCAAAGCAAGATAACTATACCGAGTGGGGTATCATATGAAAGGGCTTTAACTGGACATACTTAATAGTTTTTGAGCAAGCGAGCAAAATGTCAAAAAATTTAAACCCCTTATTTTTGAAGTTTACCAATCTAAAAATCAGAAATAATTATGGTTAATAAAATTTTATGTATATTTTACAGGAAAAATAAAACCAACGCTCTAACTATTTTAAATTCAATTAAAAAAAGAGGAAAGTCGGGGTTTGAAAATTTCAAAGTAAGATGATTATACCGAGTGGGGTATCATATGAAAGAACTTTACCTGTACATTCTAAAACAGATCTGTATTTATTTTTATACATAATAGTTATTGAGTAATCGGGCAAAATCTCGAAAAATATACCGTTCCCTCCCTTATCTCCGAAGTTTACCGATCTAAAATCAGAAATAATTATGGTCAATAGAAGTTTATGTATATTTTACAGGAAAAATAAAACCAACGCTCTAACTAGCATAGTTGTTTGATATTAACAATAAACCTCTACAAGCAAAGTTAACGATTAATTAGCAAATTAATATCATAATATTATCGTTTTACTTTTACTTCTGGAGTACGGAAGCCTCGCTGTGCGAGTCCGACTGGTACTTGGCTGGTTTTTTTTTTTTTACTGGGAGACAAAAGCAGCAGCATGGTCCAGGAGCCAGAAACACTAAAATTCCCGTCATGCGGAATCGAAAACTCTTTATGGGAATTAGTAGTTAAAAAAAATTCATGCAAAAATTTATAACCGTTATCGCGGATATCATTATTTGCATTGTATTCTACAGAAAAACATTATGCAAATGCACAAGATGATGGAGAAACTTTATTCCATATCGTACACTTTAAAAAGGTATGCGAACTAGGTTGTTTGCGCAATGTTCTCCTGAAAGAGTACGAATCTCCTGTCAAATACAATATAAACAATCAATATCCGCGATAACGGTTATTTATAAATACTTAGCATTTTTGCATTGAAAAAAAAATTTTTAAAACATTTTGCGGCTATTTAAATTAACTCATACCAAGCTTAATCACGGGAAGCTAATCACTTATTAAGCATCACGGGAATTTTAATGTTACCGGTTCGCGGTATATCTATTCAATGTTGTTAAAGAAACTTATCAGTCTTGTTAAGAGTCTGGAAAATATGTTTTGAACAGATAAGACCTGAGCCTCGACGACAGTTTTTGTCTACTCTGGCACCTTTGACTGCGTGCGTGGGCAGCGCCGCTCATTACGAAGGCTTCTACTACGTGGCACCTGGTGACCGGACCTCTGCATCGTCAGCTACTAATATTGACCTCCAAGAGCACACCGAAGCACCAGCACCTGATATTGTAGCAGGAACACCAGGTAAGTTTTGCTCTTGCTATTGCGTGGAGTTGAGTCCGCGGAAATCCCTTGATTTTTTAACCCCTTTTAGGGTTTGCTTTGCATGGTAAAATTGTCAAATATAATAATTCTACAGAAATATTATTTTATGCCTCAATGTAGAGCAACCTTTGTTAGACAACCTTTGTTAAAACAGCTTAATTCGATTATTTTGCACTTTAGAATACTAATAATAACTGATAATAATATTATATTACTAGTAGGGCGCGTGGGTGCGCGGCCCGCAAGCGGACCGCGGTTTTTCTATCGTCAAGTAGACTTTCAGGTCCTGATCATTTTCTATCAAATAACCACTCTTCCATGTTTTATACTCTCCGAGATAGATGCCGATGAAACTGGTATGGCCGCCATCTTGAATCCGCCATTTTGAAATTTTTTTCAGCTCACTGCTAATTGGATGAGGTTTCGAGTATTTTTTGTTTGAGCACCTCCCACCTATCTTCAATACCGTGGCCGTGCTGCTCACCCACCTTCCAAACCCTCGATCATCTTATCTCATCATTTTTCAGAATGAGAATTCTTCTATAAAAAATTTTTTTGAAAAGAAACCGTATCAAAGTCTTGCATAGTTCTCAGCTTCTAGTCTATTCAATATTCGCCATATATTTTGTATGGAGAAAAAACATTCCGCCATCTTGGATTTTTTTCTATTCATCAAATAGACCTTTGGGTCCTGATCATCTTTTGCCAAGAAACCACTCTTCCATCTTTTATACTCCCCGAGATAGACACCGAAGAAATTTGTATGGCGGCCATCTTTTTTCCGCCATTTTGAATTTTTTTTCAGCTCACTACGAATTGGATGAGGTTTCGAGTGACATTTGTTCGAGCATCCCCCACCTATCTTCGATACCCTGGCCGTGCTCTTCACCCGTCTCCGAAATCCTCAATCATCAGCTCTCTCCATATTTTTCCTCCGTAAGAATTTTTTTCCTCTATACGAAACCATCAGTGAAAAAAAAATTTTTCATACAAAATTTTACAGGAGAGGTGATCAATGAGTGAGTGAGTGAATCAGTCAATCAGCCCCAGCAGCTATATATATATTAACTAGTAGGGCGCGTGGGTGCGCGGCCCGCAAGCGGACCGCGGTTTTTCTATCGTCAAGTGGACTTTCAGGTCCTGATCATTTTCTATCAAATAACCACACTTCCATCTTTTATACTCTCCGAGATAGATGCCTATGAAATTGGTATGGCCGCCATCTTGAATCCGCCATTTTGAATTTTTTTTCAGCTCATTGCCAATTGGATGAGGTTTCGAGTATTTTTTGTTTGAGCACCTCCCACCTGTCTTCAATACCCTGACCGTGCTCCTCACCCACCTTTCAAACCCTCGATCATCATATCTCATCATTTGTCAGAATGAGAATTCCTGTATAAAAAAAAATTTTGAAAAGAAACCGTATCAAAGTCTTGCACAGTTCTCAGCTTCTAGTCTATTCAATATTCGCCATATATTTTGTATGGAGAAAAAACATTCCGCCATCTTGGATTTTTTTCTATTCATCAAATATACCTTTGGGTCCTAATCATCTTTTGCCAAGAAACCACTCTTCCATCTTTTATACTCCCCGAGATAGACACCGAAGAAATTTGTATGGCGGCCATCTTTTTTCCGCCATTTTGAATTTTTTTTCAGCTCACTGCGAATTGGATGAGGTTTCGAGTGACATTTGTTCGAGCACCCCCCACCTATCTTCGATACCCTGGCCGTGCTCTTCACCCGTCTCCGAAATCCTCAATCATCAGCTCTCTCCATATTTTTCCTCCGAATGAATTTTTTTCCTCTATACGAAACCATCAGTGAAAAAAAAATTTTTCATACAAAATTTTACAGGAGAGGTGATCAATGAGTCAGTCAGTGAATCAGTCAATCAGCCCCAGCAGCTATATATATATTAACTAGAAGGGCGCGTGGGTGCGCGGCCCACTAAAGTGGACCGCGGTTTTTCTGTTTATCCGTTAGAGTTTCAGATCTTGATCATTTTTTACCCAAACACCACAACAAAAACATCTTTTATACTCCCCGAGATAGACACCGACGAAATTTGTATGGCGGCCATCTTTTTTCCGCCATTTTGAATTTTTTTTCAGCTCACTGCGAATTGGATGAGGTTTCGAGTGACATTTGTTCGGGCACAACCAACCTATCTTCAATACCCTGGCCGTGCTCCTCACCCACCTTCCAAACCCTCAATCATCGTCTCTCATCATTGGTCATAATGAAAATTCTTCTATGAAAACAAATTTTGAAAAGGAACCGTATCAAAGTCTTGCATAGTTCTCAGCTTCTAGTCTATTCAATATTTGCCATATGTTTTGTATGGGGAAAAATAAATTCCGCCATCTTGAATTTTTTTCTATTCATCGAGTAGACCTTTAGGTCCTGATCATTTTTTGCCAGGAAACCACTCTTCTATCTTATATCCCCTCCGAGATAGACACTGACGAAGTTTGTATGGCCGCCATCTTTTTTCCGCCATTTTGAATTTTTTTTCAGCTCTCTGCCAATTGGATGAGGTTTCGAATGACATTTGTTCGAGCACACCCCACCTATCTTTAATAACCTGGCTGTGCTCCTCACCCGTCTCCGAAAACCTCACTCATCAGCTCTCTCCATATTTTTCCTCTCCATGAATTTTTGTCTTCTATACAAAACCATTGGTGAAAAAAAAATTTTTCATACAAAATTTTACAGGAGAGGTGATCAATGAGTGAGTGAATCAGCACGAGCAGCTATATATATATTATAAACTAGTAGGGCGCGTGGGTGCGCGGCCCGCAAGCGGACCGCGGTTTTTCTACTCGGCAAGTAGACTTTTAGGTCTTGATCATTTTCTATCAAAAAACCACTCTTCCATCTTTTATCCTCTCCGAGATAGACACCGTTGAAGTTTGTATGGCCGCCATCTTGAATCTGTCATTTTGGAATTATTTTTCAGCTCACTGCCAATTGGATGAGGTTTTGAGTATATTTTGTTTGAGCACCTCCCACCTGTCTTCAATAACCTGGCCGTGCTCCTCACCCACCTTCCAAACCCTCGATCATCATATCTCATCATTTGTCAGAATGAGAATTCTTCTATAAAAACAAATTTTGAAAAGGAACCGTATCAAAGTCTTGCGTAGTTCTCAGCTTCTAGCCTTCTTCAATATTCGCCATATATTTTGTATGGAAAAAAAAATTCCGCCATCTTGATTTTTTTTCTATTCATCAAATAGACCTTTGGGTCCTGATCATCTTTTGCCAAGAAACCACTCTTCCATCTTTTATACTCCCCGAGATAGACACCAACGAAATTTGTATGGCGGCCATCTTTATTCCACCATTTTGAATTTTTTTTCAGCTCACTGCGAATTGGATGAGGTTTCGAGTGACATTTGTTCGAGTACCCCCCACCTATCTTTGATACCCTGGCCGTGCTCCTCACCCGTCTCCGAAATCCTCAATCATCAGCTCTCTCCATATTTTTCCTCCGAATGAATTTTTTTCCTCTATACGAAACCATCGGTGAAAAAAAATTTTTTCATACAAAATTTTACAGGAGAGGTGATCAATGAGTGAGTCAGTGAGTGAATCAGCCCCAACAGCTATATATATTAACTAGTAGGGCGCGTGGGTGCGCGGCCCGCAAGCGGACTGCGGTTTTTCTACTCGGAAAGTAGACTTTTAGGTCTTGATCATTTTCTCTCAAAAAACCACTCTTCCATCTTTTATACTCTCCGAGATAGACACCGTTGAAGTTTGTATGGCCGCCATCTTGAATCCGCCATTTTGGATTTTTTTTCAGCTCACTGCCAATTGGATGAGGTTTCGAGTGACTTTTGTTCGAGCACCCCCACCTATCTTCATTACCATGGCCGTGCTCCTCACCCACCTTCCAAACCCTCGATCATCATATGACATCATTAGTCGCATAATGAAAATTCTTCAATAAAAACAAATCTTGAAAAGGAACCGTATCAAAGTCTTGCATGATTCCCGGCTTCTAGTCTCTTCAATATTCGCCATATATTTTGTATGGAGAAAAAACATTCCGCCATCTTGGATTTTTTTCTATTCATCAAATAGACCTTCGGGTCCTGATCATCTTTTGCAAAGAAACCACTCTTCCATCTTTTATACTCCCCGAGATAGATACCGACGAAATTTGTATGGCGGCCATCTTTTTTCCGCCATTTTGAATTTTTTTTCAGCTCACTGCGAATTGGATGAGGTTTCGAGTGACATTTGTTCGAGCACCCCCCACCTATCTTCGATACCCTGGCCGTGCTCTTCACCCGTCTCCGAAATCCTCAATCATCAGCTCTCTCCTCCGAATGAATTTTTTTCCTCTATACGAAACCATCAGTGAAAAAAAAAATTTTCATACAAAATTTTACAGGAGAGGTGATCAATGAGTGAATCAGTGAATCAGCACGAGCAGCTATATATATAATTATAATACTAGCTGATGCCCGCAACTTCGTCCGCGTGGATTTAGTTTTTAAAATCCCTCGTGAACACTAATTTTCCGGGATAAAAAGCAGCCTATGTCACTCTACAGGTCCTCAACTATAGTAAACTGCAAAAAATCACGTCGATCCGTGGCTCTGTTGTGGCGTGATTGAAGGACAAACCAACAAACAAATATACTTTCGCATTTATAATATTAGTATGATTAGAATATTAAATTGCATATGAAAACACTGTAACATTACGTCCATACGATTAATTACATCCATAGTCCATACCTACTATGTAGTATGTAGGTATAATGATCGGGCAAAATCTAACGCCTTTGGAGTAGTTTGACTTTGACAAAATAGGGCTATCCACGATGGCTATATACGATAATGTACGCTTGCCAGCTTAAGATGAGCCGTACATTCAAAGTATCCTGTAGATTCCGGGGTTCAAGTAATTTGGACCTTATACTAAAGATTGTCTATAATTTCTGAACTACTAAATTGACGACCTTGAAATAATTACAGGACAATCTCTAAAGTACCTGCTTTCTAACAAAAAAAGCATGAATGAAATCGGAATACGCCTTAAGGAATTACAGCTAAATACAGATTTTGACTTTCATCCCCTCTCCCAAGGGAACCGTGCTGAATTTTGGGATAAAAAGTATCCTATATTATACCTCGTAGTATGAACTTAAATCATGCAAAGTTTCATTTAAATCCGTCCAGTAGTTTCGGCGTGATGCGCGGCCAAGATACAGACAGACAGACAGACAGACAGACAGACAGACAGACAGACAGACAGACAGACAGACAAAAATAAAAAAAAATTGTTTTCGCTTCAGTATCGATTATAGAGTGCCCTCAAACAAAAATTTTCAAAATATCTTCAATGTACAGAATTGGACCTGTTACAGTTTCATTATATTATAGATAATATTCTCAGTGATGAATGATCAATTATGATATTTCTCAATATAAATTAAATTCAGCCTTCTTTAGTCAAGGATAAATTCGTTGATTAAACAAGCCTTGCACCCGATCTTGGGAAATTTTAACGATTTTGACCGACTTCCAGAAAAGGAGGAGGTTTTCAATTCGGTCGGAATCTTTTCAGGGTTCCGTACTAAACAAGGAACCCATAAAGTTTCGCCATGTCCATCCGTCTGTCTATCCGTCTACGGTACTAGAAAACTATAATTTGACAAGGGTGTAAATATTAATCACGCCAACAAAGTGGTAAAATAAAATTGTGAAAAGTAATTTTTTTAGGGTACCTCCCCTACATGTAAAGTGGGCATGATTTTTTTCTCGTCTATCCCATGTGTATCCCATGTGTGGGGTGTCGTTGAATAGGTCTTTCAAAAATATTGTGGCTATGGGAACACCATTTTTCGATTCAGGGATCCGTTTGTGACATAATTATGATATTTTAAAGTGCTAATTTTGATTAGAGTCAAATGTCCCCACCTTTGCCAGCTAATTGGTTGTTTATAGGATACGTGAAAAATTTCACAGCAGTAGTTTAGATGTATAAAGAATTTTATAGGAAAACTATCAGGGCTAAGTAGGGGGAG
Source organism: Oeneis ivallda (assembly GCA_029955525.1). Lineage (NCBI taxonomy): Eukaryota > Metazoa > Arthropoda > Insecta > Lepidoptera > Nymphalidae > Oeneis > Oeneis ivallda. The sequence continues at coordinate 13,872,624 of JARPMR010000001.1, forward strand.
TTATATCTGTTTTTTAGAAGTGAACCGATTCTCGTGAATTTTTTTAATCGACAGACGAAGCTTGCGAAATGGTCCCATATTTTTTTTTACCTTCAACTCCTCAACCCTGATGCTGCAGGATATTCTACACATCTAAACTGTGAGGAAATAGGAATTTTGGATTATTAATAAATAAATAGTACTATAGGTATCAAGTAGCGTTGGAAGGAGGGGAGAAAGAGGGCAGGGACAAGCTACACTAAAAAGCTTAAAATGAAATTCTTCTCAAAAACCGACTTTAAAAGCCACTACAAAGTAAATAATTTTAGTTTGTTGAAGTTAGGAGGTTGGCCCTCTGATAACACGTGAGAGACACGGTTGCTGAAGTTGGGCCCCTTCTACCCAAAAGGACCAGAAAGGAACTCGTTGTTTGCTCTTAAATAAATCTAATAATATCTATCTTATTAACAATAGTTAACGGTTAAGGTATTGAGAATACTCAATACCTTAACCTTTAACGTTGTGGACTGAAAACTAAAAGGTTGACAGTTTGATCCCCACTATTGCATTATTCACTAATAAGTAATAACTCAAGCTGTCGGTTTATTTGGAAGGTAGAAGAGAAATTGCTGTCACTCTTAGGCTGGAGCGAATAAAATCGCCTATTTTCATTTGTAATCAGGGAATGGCTAATCTCACAGGTGCAGCTGAGTGTGACGATAGTCTGGCAGCATTTGCGCGTGCTTCTGCTCCACGAACAGAACGGTTGCGGCAGCGTTACGGCCAAGATTCTCAACCAGTTAGCAGCGACGACGAACACGACGACTATGGTATACTTTTTACTCTCTCTTCCTCTTTTTAATTCAACGACCTCCCTGGCGCAGCGGCGAGTGCTGTGTGTATTATAAGTGGGAGGTTTCGATTTCGATTCCAGGTGGGTGCAATTTGGGAATGAATAATTTCTGAATTGTCTCTGGTCTAGTTTGGTGGGCAGCTTTCGCCGTGGCCAGTTACCACGTACCATACCGTCAAACGAGCGTCAGAAGATCGGAAATTGCTACTAGAGACGTATGTCCTACGCAGTGGATGCCTATAAGTTCGTAAAAACAATCTCGATAATAATAATTAATCTACAGTCTTCAATAGGTATGTTCTGCGTGATACGATATAATGCGTGAATGATAATTCTGGGTGAAGTCAAAAATATCCGAATCTGAATCCGTTTTCCGAACCGGTGGTAGAGTCATGACTTGTCATAAGAGCCACAGGTTGGCCTACGTGAAATAAATAAATTTGAATTTGAATAGGTAGGTATGTTTTAGATGAACTAGAATGAAATATATTTGATCGGTTGTTTGTTATGAATAACAAACTGGAACTCAATAGCGAATGAACCTAACTTTGTATTAAATACATTATAAGTTGAACTTCACCTGTGTCGTTGCGATTGTAGAGCGTTGAGTTCAAAACTTGATTGCTTAAACTTGTAACTGGGTAACTAGGCTGTCCCAATATGTTTAGGACTTAAGCCACGTCTATGGCAAGTATGTGAAAAGTTAACTTGTTGCTTATTATAAATTCATAGATGAGTTTTCAAAATGTTTTATGAAGGTTTTGGCATCATGTCATGGTCAGTTTAATACAAATAAAAACCGGCCAAGTGCGTTTCGGGCCACGCGCAGTGTAGGGTTCCGTAGTTGAAAGTCTCAAATATTATTGCTGACCTAGGATAGTGCTTTTATTTTATTTATGAATATTGAATACATATTGAGTTCCACGGTTTAAATACTATCATAAACTACAAAATATGCAACTTACACTACGTGTAATACCTGGCTTGGAAAAAACCGATATAACTCCTTGACTAATGAACCCTACTTAGCCGTGATAGTTTTCCTTTAAAATTCATTATATATCCTACTGCTGTGAATTTTTTTTGTATCCTATATACAACCATTTAGCTGGCAGAGGGGGGGGACACTTGACTCTAATAAAATTTAGCACTTTAAAATATCATATTTCACAAACGGATCTCTGAATTGAAAAATGGTGTTCCCACACCCACAATATTTATGAAAGACCTATTCAACGACACCCCCCACTATGGGATAGTCGAGAAAAAAAAAATTCATCCCCACTTTACATGTAGGGGAGGTACCCTAAAAAAAATTATTTTTCAAAACTTTATTTCACTACTTTGTCGGCGTGATTGATATTTATACCCTTGTCAAATTACAGATTTCTAGTACCAATAGTCTCTGAGCTAAACCGCGGACAGACAGACAGACAGACAGACAGACAGACAGACGGACGGACATGGCGAAACTATAAGGGTTCCTTGTTTACTACGGAACCCTAAAAACGTGAAAGCGCGTTATTTGCTTGTTCGGTTACTGTCCATGAACGATTTCGTTTAACGTTTCTAATATTATCGAATGATTTCATATTATGAACCACACAGATCTGCCTTCCTAGTGTCCGTAATTCTTGCGATGTTTGAGTACCTTTGAGGTACGAGTGAATAATGATCTTCTGGGCAAGCTTGCTCCAACCTAGACCTCAACATTGCTCTCCATTAGGTATGATTGTCGCTTAGCGCAAGTTCAGTAAGAAAAGCTTCTCTGATGTTAGTAAAATAAACACGTATTTTTATTTCTTCAACCTAAACCCTTCTCGGAGAGGGAGACTGTGGGACATGCCCTTATTAGTGACCCGTTGATGGATTTTTTTATTATAATAATGATTTATGGTTCAGGTTTTAACCGCCGGCCCGCTGTCAGAGGAATAGCAGTTAAACAGCAACTCGCAGCATCGAACGACATTCTTCAACAAATGCAAAATGAATTGCAGCCGACCGCCACGCCCAGTACAACGGCCCAGTTGCAAGTCCATGCCTGTCAACGAACTAACAACTCGAACTACTCCTGGCCATACTATTCTGAAGCTAACCTCAACTCAAGGCCACAGAGTAGGACCAGTGGCGTCGGCGTCGCTAAATGGTAAATTAATTCAACATCCGACAGTTACAGTACAATCAAATTATTAATACCTACTTCCTTCAGTATAATATTACACATCTTTTACCAGCTGCAATGTTTCTGTCGCACGAGGTATGGTATACGAGGTGACACTCCGATATATTTTGATCCACTTCCCGGTTACCGATAGAGCTGAAATTTTGCATACATGTGTAAATCACGTGACAATGCAATATTATGATGACATCGTGCTGATCTGATGATGGAGCTGGAAGGTGGCCACAGGAACTTCGCAATGAAACGACAAAACTTCATCGAGTTTGGGCTCGATTGAATCGTATTGACGAGTAGTTTGTCTTTCAATGGTAACCAGGGTTTGATGATGGGGCTGGAAGGTGGTCATAGGAACTCTGTAAAGAAACGACGCAACCCCATCGAGTTTCGGCTCGTTTGATACATCTTGACGAGTACGTTTTTTTTAGATGGTTACCAGGGTCTGATCTGATCAGGGTCTGATGATGAAACCGGAAGGTGGTTTTGGTAAATCTGTATTAAACTGACGTAACTCCATCGAGTTTGGGCTCGTTCGTTTGTCTTGACAAGTAGTCTGGTCCTAGATGATATTCAGGGTCTCATGATAAAGCCGGAAGGTGGTTTTGGCAACTCTGTAATAAAACCACGTAACCCCATTGAGTTTGGGCTCGTTTGATTCGTCTTGACAAGTAGTCTGATTCTAGATGATTGCCAGGGTCTGATGATGAAGCCAGCTACTAAAAGCTTGTTTTTTAAAAATAAAAATTTTAATTTTACACTAGTTTTAAATATAAACTTATGGACCAATTTATAACTGATACTTTTTGATAGTTTCTTTTTATCTCTTTTAATAAATAATTTATTATTAATTTTTTCAAACTATAGGCATCTCTCCCAAGCTTATCCCATAATAATCAGCTGTCTTTTTTGCTGCCATAGCCTGTTAAAGTTGTTTGACAGAGCTGTCCGCTTTGTAGAGGTCAGTCTTTAGACGTGAACTGACCGTGCAGGTTTCTCCAGTAGTTACATCTAAATTGGATTATGTTTCACGGCAATACAGCAGCACACCGGTCTCGCAGCATAGCGATGCGTGCTTCGCACATGCGCAGTCCATGGCCACATACCACTACCAGCGACAGCAGGACAGCGTGTACCGCAACTATTCTCTCTACGCAAACGTTGGGTAAGTTGCGATATTTCAATAATAAAATGTAAATTGCATTTAAAACCTAATCTAAACCTATAAAGTTAGGTTTTTGAACATTAAATGAAATCGCTCTTTTGAAACGGTCGCGGTAACCGAATACCGATATGATTTCAGTTCGTTAAGTAATTGGTATAAGTTAAAATATTTTTAACCGGTATTTTACCAATATATTCCGGTAAATTGACACCAGATTCAAGCCCTGTTCTAAAGTGCCTACAATAGGTATAGTAAGTATAAGTTAGTGCACTATCAATCAACTACAAACAAAGGGCTTACGACGTAAATACCTGGATCAAACAATAGACTATCTGAGCTAGAATCGAAGCAATTCTAACTAAAGCGGCGTTCTATTGAACCAAATATTGAACTTGTGACAGAACAGATACTGATAGATAGATAGATAGATATTCAAAGAGATATAGATATATCTATCTATCTATCTATCTATCAGATACTTGTATCAATAACGCAGGTGTTCGGATAGCAGTCAAGAGCTATACAGTTCTCAAACGAGTTCGGAACAAACTTCGCCGGTGCGTTCAGCACGGTGTCGGAGGCCGGAATCACCACCCCCCATTCGCAGTCACCATCAACTGCTATACGTGCCGTACAGCAACCACTATCACTATCAACAGGATCACACACAAAGTTGGACGCCCAATGATTGTAAGTATCACATTCTTGAAAGCTCATTTTAAGCCCCCATACATAAAGACCGGTCTGCTAGAGCCCGCGCGCACGGATGATTAAAAATTGCTTCAATTTTTATCATAGCTAGATAAGTTACACGTTCCAAACACTGACACTAACACACTTGAATACTTTGTTCGTATTCTCATTTCCAGACAATCGTATGCATCCATATCAGCAGCAGCAATCGATTAGCGGGGCGAGCACTCCGCAACCGGCCGCAGTGCCACAGCGCGCGCACTATTCGCACGCCTTGCAGCTACAGGTATTTTTGAATAAACTTACTATATAATGCAATTTTTTTAATATTTATAATTTGATTTAAGTAATTAGTTAATGTCCTCCCGACCGAATTCGATCACGCCGGCTAATCTCCACAAATATATTATAGTGCATAAGTTTGTGCGCACAAATGCAATCCCTATTCCTTCACTCTCGTGAGTGAAAGAATTGAGAGTGCATTCATTGTGTGCTCGCTATTCCTTCACTGAGAGTGAAGGAATCAGATTTCATAATCTGATGGTACGGATTCCGACACAACCAGAGAGATCAGGCGGGGGTTGACTCACCGCCAACTTTCTAATTCCAGACGAGTACTGAGAATTTTTTGGCAGAAAAAACCCAATACAATTTTTTGGCCCGACCCGGTAATTGAACCTGGGTTGGAGGCCGCGGGCCCGCAACCGCTGCGGGCGCCGAACCGCGCTGTGGAAACTCGCGTAAAAAAATCGCAGAGAACACTTCGCAGTAAAACGTAACCGACTAACATAGCTGGGCCCTTATGACGTTCTTAATTTTGGTTTTTCAAATAATTCAAATCATTTATTTACATAGATTGAGTAGAACAATGGTTTCGCAGTACGGATTCATTTTCAGTGCGGTAAGAACGTCTGTGCTATGTTTTGTAGCGCATCGCTTCTCCTTTCTGATTTTTTGATTTATACTTGAGGCTCTTCGGCAATTTAAAGCAGGACGTGCCTTAAAGCAGATTTAGTACTAAAATAAACTCTGCCACTTTCCGCGGGAGGTAAGGTAAACACGTACAGCACACATTTACTCACTCACTACGTCTCCATGAGCGCACACTAACTCAGAAGATGTCACACTTACAGAAAATGACCACACAAGCAAATATGTAATTACTATAAACTGACCCGTACGTCGTTCATATACTACGGCAGAAGGGTATGCGTGCGCATGCGAAGTCCTTCTCTTTCTCGTCCAAGTTGAGGCTTATCGTAATATTCTATTTTATTTAGAATTATTATTTTAATATTTTAGACGCTGTGTCCAGCCCCAGCAAGATACCGCCCAGTTCCTGCTCCTCAGCCTGGTGGTGGAAAACAGATGATTTGCTATTCTGAAAAAGTAAGTAAAATAAGTGCATAAGTGCGTATCTAGTAGATTATGTAAAAGCTGCATCAATCATTGCCGCAGTCTCCATTGTAATGATTGGTTGAATTAATAGTAACGGTGAGTGTCGACCAATCAGAGGTGCGATTGTCTAAAGTATTTCATTGATCGTAATCGTATTCGATGACATTATCGTCAAAGTGAAATAAACCATAATAGCATTGAATTAGAGCTCAATTTCGTGTATGCATCCTTATACTTTTAGGTATGTACGATACTCTCAATAATGGTCCATGTTAAAATCGGTTGTACTGAATTTGTGACTTTAAATTAATCCAATCAAGGAGTATTTTACTTTAACGCTAATGTCATCGAATACGAATACAATCAATGGAATAACTTTTAGACGATTGCAATCGTCACACTGTAACAATCATTTTTAGAGAATCGCACAACAGATTGTTTCGAGTTCGGAATATCGTGACGGTGATCGTGTTCCCAGTTGGTGTTGTGTTCGGGGTGTTCGGTCTTTTATTTAAATACTAGCTGACGCCCGCGACTATGTCTGAGTGTATTTAGTTTTTAAAGTCCCACGGGAACTCTTTGATTTTCCGGGATAAAATGTCACTCTGTAGGTCCTCAATTATACCCATGCAAAAAATCACGTCGATCCGTAGCTCGGATGCGATGTGATTGAAGGACAAACCAACAGAAAAACACACTTACGCATCTATAATATTAGTTTGATTAGCCATGCTGAACCTAATATTCGTCACGACCCTTCAAATGAACGTTTATCATTCGATCAGACCAAAAATTTTTGCAAAATTACATAAATTTCCAAACTAAGCGTTTTGAGTTTTTTACCACCGGGAATCAAATTCGACATCCTCTAACTTTAAAACCACAGGGCTCACCACTGCACTAGAGAGGTCATCGTAATTTAATTGCTCATAATTTATTTATTAGATTTTGTTAAATTAAGTGCATATTTACTTATACTTCCACGTGTATATTATTGAACTCATTTGTGAATTTATACGATGATACACATCAATAAAATTATACGGATAAAATGTGCCGAGTTTGATATCAAATAAAAAGGTATCCCTTCCATTCACCCTATTTGATAAATAATAATGTCATAGTTTTAAGTGGTCTTTTAAGAAAATAATAAGCTTGTTCTTCTGGAGAATAAACTCTTTAAATATATATTACCTATCGACAACGATCCTTGGTAGGATCACTATTTTAGTGATAAGGCCACGTTATGTATTAAATTGCTTTTATCTATATTTATTTATGATGAAAAATGAATCATTCGAGCAGGGTAGTATTTTTATGAGTAGCTTATAAGACTACTAGCTGATGCCCGCGACTTTGTCCGCGTGGATTTAGTTTTAAAGTCCCTCGGGAACTCCTTGATTTTCCGGGATAAAAAGTAGCCTAGATGTTGACCCGAGTAATAAGCTACCACGGTATAAAATTTTGTAGAAATCTGTGCGGTAGTTTTTACGTGAAAGAAGGACAAACAAACAGACAGACAAAAAAATTTAGCTTCTGTTTTGATATCTGTATCTTGAACACAATTAGAAGCAAAAACCCTTTTTTGAATCTATTTCATGTACAGAATTGGTTTCGTTTCTGTTTTATTATATGTATAGATGTATAGATTACTATCGTGTGAACATGTTGCAGGTTGCAGCACCCTTGTACCAACCGGCCCCAGGCTCCCCTTCCCGTGCGGCGAGGGGAGCGCCTGAAGGGGCCCCTACAGCCACTTCGCCCATGACAGCGCCCCAGAACCCCGTATACTACGCCATGAATGTCTGACGCAGGGACTAGGTATTTTTTATAGTTCCAATAAACCTAATATTTATAGTTTAGGGTTCTTGATTCATTCATCCCAAGCTACGCTGGCCTACTATTGGGTACAAGTCTCCTCTCATATGAGAAAAGTCTAGGCTATAGTTCACCACAATAGGCAAATGCGGATTAGGTGACCAAGTATTTATTTAAGTTATTAGGGGTCTTTGACGAGATATTTTATATAAGCATGGGAACATAAAATTAAAAATTGTATGTTCCCATGCTTAGGTATATAATATCGCAAGGAAACCTGCATGCCTGAAAGATCAGCCTAATGTTCTGAAAGATGTATGAAGTCTGCCATTCTGCACTTGACAAGCTTTGCATTAAGCTTTTTTAATTAGAGATAATTGCAGTTGTAAGCTGGCGATAAGTGGAGATACGATTAAAGTTAGCTTATATTTTAAAAATTCATTTATTAAACAAAAAATGAGTTAAAACTTATATCATTTTGATTTTCAGGTGAAAATTGTAGTGGGCCCCGACGCGGTGCGAATTAGCGTCCAACCTCGAGACGAAGCAGTGGATATTAAATAATAGAACAACACCAAATGAATAATATAAACTGTCCATGCTGTTGTTTCGTCGTAATATTAGTCAAGAACATTTGTAATGTTTGTATAAAAAATGAAACACAAATCTCCAACTAAATGCTGAGCGTATAAATTGTGAGTATAGTTCATTTTAAGTTATTTTTATAGCGTAGCTTAATCAATATACCTATCTATAGTAGAGCCATTTTAATAGACCCCTTTTCATAAATTACATAATTATGTGTAAGAGTACCTACACAGTCAGGTGTACTCTGAAATACACAATGCAATATACAAAATATATTAATATATTCAACGTAATTTTATTATTAGCATTAAACAGGTGGCCATATAAAATTCTAACAACGCAATAGTGTTTTTAGCACGTCATCTTTTTTTATCAAATGTAGGTAATATTTTTCTTTTTTATATGTATTAATAGGCTGCGAGTTCAGCCTATTCTCACATGCGCCACCATGCGATTTCACGATAATTATTTTTGCGAAGCAATGGCTGGGTCATGCGTCATGCTCGTGAACGGGTTCCACCAACGAGAATGGGACTACTTTCTGTCTGTCTTAACATAACGTGTTGAATTATAATTAGGTATGCTTTTGTGGAATTTCCCCTTATTGTGGAAACACTGCATACATAGCATAATATCTATTATATTGTAAACTTGTTTTGAAAAGAGCAACTGCCGAGTTTCTTGCTGGTTTTTCTCGACAGGAAGCGCATTCCGAACCAGTGGTACACTCATCAACGATTCAAAAGCACTTGTAAAAAAGTTTATTTGAATAAAAAGTATTTCAAAAACATTTCAAAACATTTGCTAATGGCCTATTGATTAAAGTGGCTCTACAATATAGATAACTTTATTAATAACTACCTACAAATTGTAGGTCATAAATAAAAGGAAAGACAACTCCTTAGATCAGGGCCTCGTTGAATAATAATTAATTATTTGAAAAACATAATTATGAAACTAATTGTAACTAAATCAATGCACATCCAGCTGCCCACAAGATAGTATAAAAAACTTATTACAATGTCAACTTAAGCTACGTAATAATATTTTAAAATGATTATTTTGAAAAGAGCAACTGCTGAGCTTCTTGCCGGCACTTCTCAGCAGAATCCGTTTTCCGAACCGGTGTAGAGCTTTGAGTATTAAGCGAACACGTGTAGAGTCATGACGTGTCATAAGAGGTTGGCCTACGTGAAATAAATAATTTTGAATTTGAATTTGAATGTTGCTAATATTAACCAAAGTAAACGCCACAGAAAAATATTTTTATGCCAAAGAAAGAAACAAGCAGGTTAGGATAATATTTATTTTATGTCTACCTAAAAATATTTTAGGCTTTTACCTAATAAGGCTCAAATAATAATGAATTTACCCATTGAGCAAGAGCATAGCAGACAACACGTAGTGGCGTCTTCCACAACGCATTGTCAAAATCAGTTTTAGACGCAGGTCTCCAGTAGGATCACCAGTAGTACTTAGTTGTACTAATACACTGGGAAAAAAGTCCCAGTAGTGCATTTGTTGAACTAGTGGCAATGAGCCCCTAAAACGATACGACTTTCGCTGTTCTTGAAGTATACATAAACATAAACATTTTGTGGCAATTTTAAAAATGCCTCAACGCGTTGTGATGTGTGCGCTCAATGAGCAAAGGTCTTTGAGCTTAAGCATTTACATTGTTCTTGTAAGTTCAAGTCATGTTGATGATTGAGTTTGTACCTACTACATTAAACGTTACGATTACGAACAACAAATTACTAGCGGTCTAAAAACCATCATTCGTGATGTATAAAGTATTATTGAAAGCATAACAGGTGTGTGTGCGTGCGTCATGTTTGTGTATGTGTGTATGTGTGCGTATGTGAAAAAAAATAATTAACTTGGCCTGAAATTTTTGATAAATTAAAAAACCTAGATATATACGAGTAGTTGACTGACACAGGCGGTAAGGTTATTTAACTTAATTTTCACATCAAATCCCTGCTCAGAAATATCCACAATATTGCTGTTACCTACCTAGTAAAACTGACTTAAATTTCTTTTTAAAAATGTTAATTTATATGGCTTAATTGGTGAAATATAAAATTTAAGTCATTTAAAAGTTTATACGACTACTCTTGTTTACATATTTATAGTATTATTATTATTGTTTTAAAGTTTACCTACCAGAGTTGTAAAAAATATATACCAAAAATATATACAAAACATTTATATGAAGGATTCAAAATTTCAAATCGTGCCAAAATTGTGAGAACCTTTTAAAAAGCTTTTGAATGATGAACGTGTTATATTTAGAAAATTGACATAATTTCTCTGTACAAGTATAAAAATATGTAATAATTAAATAAATTAAGCAAACGCTTAAAATTTTTATTGGTTTCATATTTTTCCGCGACCGGCCTAGCTGTTTCGTATAATATTAAAAATAATAAATAGGCACTAAAACATAAACTGTTGGCAGTGATAAAATAACTATTTTAACTGTAATAATTAGGTAGTATGTTTAAATAAACTGTTGTTGATATTTAACCATTAATTATGTGCGGATTTTCTGAATAAAAATCGTTATTTCGTCGAGTTACCATATGATTACAATAATGCTAGATAGATGTTATTAATTTATTATTGATTACCTATTTATTATTATGATTAGCTTTTTCTCCACTCTAAAGGTTAAAGGTAAGCTTAAACCTAAGGTAAGCCTGCGCTGCAAAATCTCTAAACCTTTTTTTGTATTAGAATTTAGACAAGCGAGACGAAAAAACCCTTAATAACAAATATAAGCAGAACCAAAATCTTGATCCGCTTTATAAAGGTGGGTTACATTATGATAAACCATACTAGATTTAGCGAGTTACGTTCATGAGAGAATTTCTCCTGTGTATAAAAGAATTCAAGACATGTGAAATAATATTATAGACATGCGATGCAATATTAACAAATACAAACACAACACAAGCAGTATAACATGACATTGCGAAGAGTAATTTCAAGTAAAGACCGTCTATGGGCCTCCACCCGCCCGAATCCTATTTCGCAATGCGGCGAGCTAGCTTAGATAAGTCTATAAATGGATGTACATAAATAATATTATTCCACGTGTTTATACAACCAAGGTAAGTGAAAATATATCGTAGTATTTATTTGCAGTGTGGGCGAACCCTGAAGTTTGTGATGAAATTAACAACATTTTAAGCTATTGCATAGCTTTTATCGCGGGCTTTGAACTAGGATAAACAGTTTGAGCGCGGCGACCGAATCAAGACATTCCGCAACGAAAAAAAACCTAACACCGTCGTTCAGTAAGCGTTCAACATTTTAGAGGTTCACATTAAGCTCTGTTTGGCGCGGTGGGCGAGCGGCCGCTTTCTTTAGATGTTGCAGGTTCGAATCTCACTCGCGAAGTAGTGACAGTGCGCTTTTCTTGATTGTTTGTTTTTTAATTATTTTATTGCATAATTTTTATTATGCAAAAAAAATATTGCATAAATATCGCATTGAATCGTGAATTGCATAAGTTGATAAAAATGCTATGCAATAGCTTTACCGCGACAGTCCCCGAGTGCCACTTAATTTTTATGAACATTTTACTGGCGGCGGCGCCTCGAGTATTCGGTTCACTGACCTCTATTAATACAAATGCTAGAAATGAAACATTAAACATGAAGTGAGTTCGATTTAGTTATTGTGCAAATCAAAATATAAGACGCAAAATAAATTAGACATAAGGGTAGTAAATCAATAATAAATAGTCGATAAGTAATTGAGTGAGCAGTAATAGCCTAGTGGTTACGACTGTGGTCTCCTATTTGGGGGGTCGCAGGTTCGATCCCGGGTACGCACCTCTGACTTTTCGGAGTCAAGCGCGTTTAAGCAATTGAATATAACTTGCTTCAAACGGTGAAGGAAAACATCGTGAGGAAACCTGCACACCTGAGAGTTCTCCATAGTGTTCTAAAAGGTGTGTGAAGTCCGCCAATTCGCATTGGGCCAGCGTGGTGGACTATAGCCTATAACCCTTCTCTGAGAGGAGACCTCGCTCAGTAGTGAGCTGATGATGGGTTGATAATGATGATGATGATGATGAAGTAATTGAGACTAAAAGTTAATCACCTACATAATATTCTTACTTTATATAACCTATTCTGACAGTTTCTATGCTCTAGTTCTAGTTAAATACAAGTGTACACTGGGCAGGCTGTGCTTTTACATAATATGACAGCTGTTTCTTGTGCTGATTTAATCGCTTCCTTTGAGGTTACTGTGAACATATCGACATTTCAGCCTCTCATTTTTTTTAGGAATCAGAGCCAAAATAGCGATAGTCAAAACTCAAAATTCTCACGTCGTCGTTTATAGACAACTTGTATTAATTGAGGTTAGTGATTCGGTTACATTTACATACCACTAGGTAAAAAAACTTCGTACTCAATCAATGGTGTTTAAGGCTGAAACCACATTTGTGAGGATCTATTCGGATTTTGCCCATACAAAACTGTCATTTTGCATAGAGTCGTGTACGCATGCTTTCCGTACACGACTCTATGAAAAATGACAGTTTTGTATGGACAAAATGCAAATCAATCCTCACAAATGTGGTTTCACCCTAAGACTATACACACACACAGAGTGTGAACGAAGTAACTATAAGTATACCGCGGGTTAATTGTGCTTCTATGAATAAATGCCAAAGACAATAACATTATAAGTTTTCATAATGATCATGTTAAGGATGATTATACGAGTCTGCCCGCGAAATTCAAATTTAATTTGGTTTTTCGCAATTTGTAAACTAATACTACAAACTAGGCTAATGGCATTCTAATTGCGCCAGTAGAATTATCATCTTCACAGGTTTACATAAAAATCTTTACTTGAAAGTGACCAGTTTAAGAAATTAATCAAAATACTGAGTTGGACGTGAGTTACTCACTTAGTCGATATTTTGATTAATTTCTTAAGTTGGACACTTTCAAGTAAATATTTTTATATAAACCTGTGAAGATAATACTGCCATTGTCGCAATTAGAATGCCATAAGCCTACTTTGTCGTATTAGTTTACAAATTGCGAAAAACCAAATTAAATTTGAATTTCGCGGGCAGAACTGTGTCTTCCACCTTAAGCTCATTTTATTAGACGATAGTCGATTGTCGGTAGTCGGTTTATATTCCAATCGGCATAAGCTTTAGTAAGGTTTCAGCTAGTCGATTAATGTTAAAAAAATTATAGGATGGTGTATAAGTTCGTTCGCGTTTATTTTTGTTTCCTTTTTTTTTTCAAGTAACTAATTATTATATCATATACGTTTTTAAAGATAACATGGTGCATTTACCTGTCTTTAAAAACTGTATTTGTATTTCTACGTGAAACTTTACCTCTTAATTTAGAGCAATTGAATGAAAATTTTCGGATAGCTAAGAGAGCTGCAGGCCTAGCATGTACGAGCGAGTAAACTTTGTCTACCCCTTTTCTCGTATTATCTCTATATCTCTATCGAAAGTAACATGGTTACACACCATGATTCGTCTCGTTACGTCAAAAGTAGAGATTAAATTATTTTCTCTATTTTTCTCTGCAAACTCTAACATGGCGTGTGGCGACGTCATTTTCTCAAATTTTGAAGTTTAAAAGAGTAAACGAAAAATCAGTCTACAACGACAATATCTCTCTCTCTTCGCGAGATATCACTTCGACGTGCATGCTAGGCCTTCTGGAGTAACATCGACAAAAAAAACGCGTTTAATTGATCTCCTTTTTTGAAGTCGGTTAAAAAACTGCACCCAAATTGGTTCACCCGTTTAAGAGCCACGGTGCCGCAGACAAACACACACATAGCGGTCAAACTTATAACACCCCTCTTTTTGTTGCGTCGGGGGTTAAAACGGGCTTAAAACGCGTGAAATTCAATAAACTGGACTTCCAACCCATGATATGTTCATCCATCATATTGATTTTGTTCGTATAAAATGTAGCCTATATCACCCTGAACCATCTTATCGAATCGATTGACTGATACCTCATGCGTCATAAATACATACATACATACATACATCGCCTGCTAAAATCATAACCCTTCCTTTTGGCTTTGCCGTAGTCGGGAAAATAAAAATTCAAATGATTATCCTCAGAGATTCTTGGTAATGTATTAAAAACGAACGAACATACGCACCAACTGAATGTAATATTAACCGCACAATTATGATACTAAAGGAGACCAAAATATAACCTCATTCAGTGTTATTAAAATGTAAGTATTTTTGAAAAAATGTGAAATAATCACTAGTCGATAGTAATCTTAGTGATTCTGAAAAAGATAATTAAGAAAAGTCACCCTGGAGCGCTCCCAAATGCACACCACACCAACTAAGTATTATACCTATATAAACAATAAATTACCAATCAAATGTTATGTGTAGAATGAAATCGGAAAAGTTGACGAACAGCTGATGTTAATAATATGAAGAGCATGACTAATTTCATAGAGCAATTGAATGAAAATTTTCGGATAGCTAAGAGAGCTGCAGGCCTAGCATGTACGAGCGAGTAAACTTTGTCTACCCCTTTTCTCGTATTATCTCTATATCTCTATCGAAAGTAACATGGTTGCACACCATGATTCGTCTCGTTACGTCAAAAGTAGAGATTAAATTATTTTCTCTATTGTTTTAAATTGGTTTAATATTCAAATAAGTAATTTGCGCCCTACACTCTTCTTAAATAGTTCAATATTGTATTAGTTATATTCAAAGTTTAAACGATTCTTAGAATTTTTCGTACAAAATTATGAACCCAAATGCTAGTAAACCGATAGGTAATGTCTCACGTCACTGAAGTAGGTATAAGGTAACACTGCAAACGATGAATCGAATGTATTTTTACAAGCTTTTTTTTTTTTTATTAAAATGTTACAAAAAAAACTTATAGCTAAACTAATCTAATTACTATACAAATCAAGCCCATACAAGCTTTTATTTATTGGTTGGAAGTACGATAGCAGTAGGTAGGAGGTGATGAACGGACTGAAGTATAAGGGCCTGGTTCACCACCTTCTGATAAGTGTCAGATAGCCTAACCATAAATTTAATCACTTTCTTACTTTATGTCAAGTGACAAAGACAAAATATGCGAATAAGCTATCCGAAACTTATCAGAAGGTGGTGAAACACTCCCTAAGGGTTCGTTGTTTTAGTACGGATCTCTTTTACCTGGGTCTAGTTTACTAAATTCCATGAATAAATAAATTGATTAAATTATTTTTACTTTTACTCAATTAATTATAATTTGTAATATTTGCTGATGGAAACTATAAATATTACAACAATTAGGCCCCCAATCAGGCTGCCTCGGGTCTCGGCTTCGTAGGGCTGTCTCTGTCACCATGTGTGCGCGCGCATATATTATGTGTGGTGTATGTCTGTGTATGTGTGTGTCTGTGTGTGTGCGTGTGCGCGTGTGTGGTGTGCATACCTATGTTTCATTTTGTCGCTTCGTGTAATAGAGGCAACGTCCTTGGAAGTTGAAGCCAGCCTGTATGTCATATTTACTACCTGCAGACCTAGCATGCACGCGCGAGAAAATTTTGTCTACCCCATTTCTCGTATTATCGCTATATCTCTATTAAAACTAACATGGCTGCGCCTTGTCGACTTGTTACTTCAAAAGTAGAGATCAAATTATTTTATCTATTTTTCCCTATGAACTCGAACATGGCGAGTGGCGACGTCATTTTCTCGAATTTTGAAGTTTAAAAGAGTAAACGAGAAATCAGTCTACATCGACAATATATATATATCTCTCTCTCTCTTAGCGAGATATGACTTCGACGTGCATGCTAGGCCTGCAGGAGTGGTGCTAACTTTTTGCTTTAACCCAATACCCCAAGTCAATAAATATCTCAAGGGTTAAGGGTCAAGAATCTCTAAAAAATGATACAAGTGAAGCAATAGGCTCTTGCCTATTGCTTCACTTGTATAATTTTTTAGAAAAAGAAATAAATAAATAATGCTAGAATTGTCCAACTTTATCATAAGCTGTGTTTAATGCTGATCAAAAATCTCTTTCAACTTTTATTGTCTGTAAGGAGGCTCTTGGTGGTTTTCTATGTGAAACGTAGGTATAAACATAATACAGTTTGTAAATTATAGGTAATTCTAATATAGAATTACAAATGAATAGTATTATTATAATTCACGGAACTAAGATTCAGTCCACTTTGTTTGCATTAGGTTTAGCGTACCTAGGTATTAGATACAAATTATTTATTATGTTAATATGTAATAAGAATAGTTTATAAGTGGGAATGTTATAGAGAAACTAGATGATGTATGATATTTTTTTGATGTTATTTCTTTCACTGCTTGGCAGATTTTGTAACAGTTGTAAAGACATTTTATTTTATTTTATATTGTAAAATGTGCCTCGAAATAGGTATTTATATAATTATTTTCGCCAAGTTAAGTCTTTTAATCATCATTTGAATGTCTGCTTAACATTTAAAATTTTATTTTGATAATGTTAAAGGTTTAAATATTCTTACGTTAATGTCATAATAGTAGGAATTTATTTATATCTACGTCTAAATTGATATTTTGCTAAGGACTGTAACCTACAGTTATAAGGCTTAAATAAAATATAATATCTTCAAATTAAAAGGAATTAGAAATTATCTAGTCATTAAATTGTTATATTTAATAGTTCATAATAAAAAGCTCGTTGAGAGTAAGGATAGTGGAGTCAGCATAAAGAAAAGTGCGGTATGATATCCTAACATCATACTTCATACTATCATACTATACTTCAACGTACTAATATTATAAATGCGAAAGTGTGTTTGTTGGTTTCTCCTTCAATCACGCCGCAACAGAGATACGGATCGACGTGAGTTTTTGCATGGGTACCTATAGTTGAGGATCTGGAGAGTGGCATAGGCTACTTTTTTATCCCGGAAAATCAAAGAATTACCGAGGCACGAAGTCGCGGGAATCAGCTAGTAATTAATGTAGTCATGTTATAGAACTGGAAGGACTTTAAGGACTACTAAGCAGCGCTATGGTGATGTTAAACGTCACTGGAGCCACAAGTTATAAATAGTAGTAAATGGGCATTATCCATTATAATGGTAACTTTCAAAAAGTTTAGCCTGTTTCTGTTAGTGTATTTTGTGATGTTCAAAAGTTTTCTAGATATTTATATTTCGAACTTACGATATGCTTAGCCTAATTTAGTTAGTTGTGATAAGATTTCGTTATATTTCAAAGTATCTAATCTTCGATGAATATTGTACCATAACATTGCAGATCGATTCTAGTACTTATTCATTTTTGTTTAAATTAATCGTTACAATATTCTATATTTTAATTACGTAATTTTTTGACTGTTGGTAAGTAGGTAGGTAGCTAACAGACGGCCCAGCCGATCACCTGCGATAGAACTGCATTTGCAATGCAGATTGGGTATCTGACTGTAGTCAAATTGTTGATATTCATTTTATTTATGATCGAAAATGTATCATGTAAGAATAACATTTGTGAAAACAGAAAATAAATCGGCCCAAGAACAAATAAGTTATAGAGCTTAAAAGTTTCCTGTTAAAAAGAGAGAGCGCTACTGAAGTGTGATGTCACAAGTCAGCAGCTCCATACAATATGCTCCATAGAAAATTTCGTTTTAGAAAGAGACAGATATATTATAGTCACAGTAAAACAGCTTATAACTCCGACACTAGTAAAGATATTTAAAAAAGAGAAATTGCATTGTATTTTAATATTTAAAAACGTTGTTTTGTATAAATAAAAAATATATTAGATCAGTCAAATACCCAATTGTAATTTCGTGAGCAACGTGCTGTACAAATCCAGGTTTATCTGCCTAGGCCCTAGACGAATAGCTGTTGTGCGAATAGAAGAAATGTATTATAATTATAGTAAATTTTAATTTTTTCAGTAGTAGGTATTCAATTTGTTGGATCAGCTTATTTTTTAGGTGCTTATAATTAAAAAATAATAATCTGAATAGCTTCCTTAATTTATTTTGACGTCTACTAACGTTGGGTATTTAATCAACGAGCGGCTTCTTAAGGCTTTTTTATCACAAACGAGCGATAGTCTGTCCAACCGTTTATTTTCTTTTTGACAGCTCACCCCTATAAATTACCCTTTTTTTTCGGAATAATGTACTACAGTAGGTAATGTCGTATTTTAATGACGGGTAGTGAAGTGCCCTGTGCATAACAAGCAACCACAGACTATAAACAGTTCTTGAATTACGATAAATCGATCATATTATGATAAAAATCATTTGACTTCATGTAAGTATTGTTTTTGTAAATTTAATAAAAAAAATAGTATCTATGACTCCAAGATTGATTATTTGCAAGGAATTAAGTCGAAATCTTGGAATTTAAGTTCAAACCAAGAATAAAGAACAATAACTCTGTTCATTTATTTATTTATTTTTTTGACGGCTGCCTTAAAATGTAACTATGCACGCGTTAGTGAAATTTAACTGAACTTACTAACGCGTGGTTCATAACGTCTTAATCAAGTTTAATTCTAGAGTTTTGAGCAAATATACTTGAAAAATCACATATCTACTTATGTATTTATATATTTAACAAACTAGCTACGTAATTGGGTATACAAATGAAACAAGTAAAATTATTAAATATTATTTATTACAATGATCCATCAGACTCTTCTTCGTAATTTACACTAGACTCGTCAGTTGAGTCCTCGGTTACATGAATAATTAATTCTTGTTCATTTATATTGTCAATCGTAACGTCCCGATCCCAATCAGACATTATTTTTCTTGTCCTCTCCACGACACTCGCCCAGTTTTCAGGTGTCACTTCATCACACGCATTATTTAATAATTGCATCATTTTATTCGCTGTAAACGGCGGCGTTGTGTTGTTTCTTGCTGCCTTCCCTTTGACGTGTGCCCATATCAATTCAATAGCATTGTATTGACAGTGATAAGATGGGATTCTAATGACAGTATGCCCATATTCCGCTGAAATTTCATCGACTACGTATCTTTTAGGTCGACGTTTTGAATTAAAAATTCTTATTAATTCTGCTTTAAAGAATGAATTTTTCACATCGTCGCCATTACCACGAAGCCAGTTAATAATTTTGTGTTTGGTGTCAGCTTGCGTTGGCATTTTATTTATTTGTCGTGAATGGTAGGGTGCGTTATCAATAAATATAATTGAAGGTTCTTCCAGAAACATCAACATTTCCCTTAACCAATTTTCATATACTTCTGCATTCATCTCTTCGTGACAGTCGCCAGTTTTTTTTTATTTGAAAGCGAGTAGAGCATCTGCCATAAATCCTTTTGCAGTGCCCGCGTGGCAAATTATAAGGCGTTCACCCTTGCCTATAGGCATAGCCGAAGTGGATGCTGCAGTGTCGTCAGTCCACGATTTTGATATAGTATGATTAGCATTGAGCCAAGTCTCGCCATTGAAAACCATATTCGACCAGTTTTCGATTTGTTTGGCTTTCCTTAGGAAGTCACATCGAGCCAGCGCTATGTCGTGGCGTTCCAATAAGATTTTCCTCTTATCAGACTTTTTGAAATAAAATCCAATTTGTCTTAGCATTACCTAGCAAAGACTTTTGGCCACGGAACAAACCACTATTCCTCAGAAAAATTACCAGTCTTCTTTAAGTCGGAATTTCCTTACGTTGGTAGTACTCGTATATATGACGACGAATTGCATCGGCATCAAAATCGTCAATGCATGTAACTTTACAGGGCTGGCGTTTTTTATTCGGTGTAGACAGCTTATTTTACTCCATACCACTACTGGCCGTAGGCTTCTTTGGAAGTTTTTGTAACTGTTGGAACACTAATTCCTAAGGCGGCAGCAACGTGGTTTCGAACCTGCGACATTGGTAGTCGCTACTACGCTAGTGCACCATTACGAAATTGCTTCTCAAAGTAATCTTTAAGGTGTCTCACAAACTCCCTCAATTGTCCTTTTAACGCAGTTCCTTTCGGCATATTAAGAGCTTACTATACTCAACTGAAGTATTTACGAGCGATGTGTTGCGTCATGGTATTTCTATTGCTAACTTGTTTATAATGCGCTTATATTATTTATATGTATAAATATTTCTATTTTACTGATTTATTATTTATATATTTATTTATTTCATATATAATTAAAAAACTAATAAACGAATAATTAATATTTAAACTAAAAATATTTCATTGAGTCGATTGAAAGTTCTTCTTAAATAAAATCGATTATTATTTCAAATCGAATCGGTAACGTGTGAGGGCGTCACTAATTTCGAACTTTCTTGAACTGTCAAAAAAAATAAACGAATGGACAGAGTATATCAGGTTGAAAAATAGGTACTAATTCGTTTCACAACTTACGCAATATATTTTTTTTTCCTGATACTGAGTACCAAAGTGGTGCTCAATTCGATTACAATCTAGCCTAACTTAGTTGGCTAATGAGTAATTTTAATTTAACCTAAACTTATAAATTATTATCTTATATACTAAGAGATTGTCCAATGATACATCTTAGTTTTTCTTGATAATA
Source organism: Oeneis ivallda (assembly GCA_029955525.1). Classification (NCBI taxonomy): domain Eukaryota; kingdom Metazoa; phylum Arthropoda; class Insecta; order Lepidoptera; family Nymphalidae; genus Oeneis; species Oeneis ivallda. The sequence goes on from JARPMR010000001.1 coordinate 13,893,861, forward strand.
GTTTTTAGAGACACTTTGTTCATGTGTTCTTTCAGGCAGCACTAACACTACACAATCACTATTTAACTATTCACTATTTAATTTAACTGTACACCAACTCAAAAGGCTTTGTTCGTTTTAATCGTCTCACTAGCTCCGTTACGTCAAGCAGCTGGATTGCTTCAACGTTAACATGATGGTGAAGCCGTTTATCGTGGGCTTCGGCAAATTTTGTCGACGAATTAAATTTCCAGGTCCCGATGAATGTCGTGATTTCTGATGTACCAAGGAGCTTTCACAATATTCCTCAGTACTTTGTTTAGGAACCTTTGTATAATTTGAATATTAGTTTTTTTGGTTCAGCCCCAAAGCTGTATTCCATAGGTCCAAACCGGCATCAGGACTTGTTTATATAAAATTAACTTGTTGTGTATTGATAGCGAGGAATGTCTTCCCAGTAACCAATACAACTTTTTATACTTTAAATCGAGTTCTTTTCTTTTTGTCTTGACATGAGCCCTCCAGCGTAACTTCACATCAAGTGTCATTCCTAGATATTTAGCTGTATCTACGTATGTAATTTGTTTGTCATTAATGAAAACAGCGTGATAATTTCCTGTTTTATTGGTAAAATCAATATGTGGTGGCGTCCAGTGCCCTGTCTAGGTGACGGAGGGATATCTGGGCGTAGAATAGAAAGACTGTAATCCACTATTTAATATATTTCGTGAGGTTATTAGAACAAGTTTAACAAGTAGTTACATGCGACCACTGTCAATTAATCAACGCGACCGTCCAGTTCGTAATCAAGTTATTGTCACTTATCGGCGTGCTCCCCTCCGCCGGTTGGTCCGCGCGACCAACTTCAAATTGCCGCCTAATGTTGATAGCGACTGTGTCGCTAACAATATGTACTGATTTTGCTTCGTTCAACTTTATTCTCCATATTTTGGTCCAATTGTACACCTTATTTAGCGCTGTTTGTACTTTTTCCACTGCCTCACCATGCGTTTCTCCTATAGCCATAATAGCTGTATCATCAGCAAAAAAGGCAATGGTATTATTTTCTGGGGTAGTTCTGGGATATCGCAGGTATATAATAGGTACAGGACCGGACCTAGAACACTTCCTTGCGGAACTCCAGCTTTTATAAGTTTAAGTTCAGAGTAGGCTTCTTCTTGTCTTACTCTAAATGCTCTATTTGTAATATAAGACTCTAGGATATCTGCAAACGCCTTGGGTAGCATATTTCTAATTTTATAAATAAGACCTTCATGCCAGACTTTGTCAAACGCTTTTTCAATATCAAGAAATAAAGTGGAGCACACTTTTTTTCTTCAATTGTTTTCTCTGTAATACTGGCAATTCTATGGACTTGATCAATTGTTGAATGTTTCTCTCTGAAGCCAAATTGATGATCTGGTATCAGGTTTTTAGTATCTAGAATTGGTTTCATTCACTCAATTTCATAACAGTTTTTCAAACAGCTTTGACATAATAGGCAGCAAGGAGATAGGTCTATATGATATCGCTTCATGAGGAGGCTTTCCCGGTTTAGCTATCATAATGACTTCTGCAACTTTCCACAGGTCAGGCACGTACTTAAGTCTAAATGCAGCGTTAATCAATGTGGTAAGTTTAACTATGGCTTTTCGTGGAAGATGTAGTAAAATTTCTCTCGTAATTAAGTCGTATCCTGGAGCTTTCTTAGGACCCAACTTAAAATTAATTTCTCTGATTACTTCTTTGGGTGTTGCAAGCTTGATGTCTTCATCTTCTTGGATGCCCGTAATCGTTTCGATGTTGATTATTTGTCCCTCGTGTGGTTTAAATATGTTCTCTAAATAATTTGCAAATCTTGTTGCTTTTTGAGTGTTACTTATCGCCCACTCACCATTTTCTTCCTTTATCGGGGGAATATGAATGACTGATTTGTCCATGTTCTTTGTTGCTTTAGAGAGAGAATAGTCTGTGCTGCGGTCATTCGTCATCTTTTGAAGGTAATTATTTGTAGTAATTTCTTCATATTTTTTGATTTCACGGTTGATTCTTTTTGTTAGGTTGTTCAATATTCTTTTATCTAGTGGGGATCTAGTTTGATGGCATCTATTTCTTTTTTTTCTCTTTTCAGTTATAAGGCTAAGAATATGTTTCGGGTATGGTGTTTTTCTAATTCTATTTTTCAATGATGGAGTATTTTTCCAGGCCGTCTGTTGTATGTCTACAACAAATTGATTGACCTCTTCATCAAGCTGTTCTGGACATTTTAATGGGACATTTAGTTTTATAATGTCATTCAGTTCTTGTTTAAAGCTCTCCCAGTCGGTGTTTTTATGTACTAAGGTCAAAGTAGATTCTTTATACAGGATTTTTTCACTTATTGTTAATAGAATTGGAGAATGATCGGAGTTCATGTCATGTCGCTCCTCAATTTTCAAATATTTTGGAGATATATTTTTGTAAATGAAGAAATCTATGAGATCTGGAATTTTATTTGGATCAGTCGGCCAATATGTAGGCTTTCCAGTGCTAGCTATATTACATTTTAATTTTTTAACTGCTTCTAGCAGTTCTTTTCCCTTCGTTGTGGTTAGTCTCGATCCCCAGTAGATGTTCTTAGCATTAAAGTCACCTCCTACGATGAATCTATTTCCATATTGTTCTAGAAAACTTATATATTTTTCTTTCTTTAATGAGTGTCTTGGAGGGAAATATACAGCCGATACTATAATTGGGTATAATTTTGTTTTTACACATATAGTCACAGCTTGAATTTCGTGTTCTTCATACTTACTTTCCTGGAAGTGGTAAAGATTTTCTTTAATAATGACAGCACTTCCACCCCTAGCTGTATTATTAGGGTGCAATGCATGGTATACTTTGTACCCCTTAATTCTAATATATGACTCTTTAGTGAAGTGAGTCTCCGATATTAAACACACATCAATATTTTCCATATTTAAGACTACTTCTAGTTCGTTTTTATGCTGAAGTAGCCCATTAGAATTCCAAGCCATAATTTTAAGGGTGTTTTTCATGGCTTTGATTTTGTTGTAGCTTTTTTGGTGCAACCTTCAAGTTTTTTTAGTCGTTCATCAAAAGAAGACATGTATTTCAAGATGACATCTAATTTATTTTTGAGGGTGTTAATTATTTGTTTTTAATTGTTAGTTTTAGGTTTTGCTGCAGTTTGAGCATAAGACAATTTTTTTGGTGCATTGTATAAGTTTTCTTGACTCTTAGTCATATTGTTATAACCCTCTGATTTCACTATAAATGTTTGTTTCTGTAGGTGTGGGACAGTAGATCGTTTAGCGTTGTTATTCTTTATGTTCTGCATTTCTTTTGATATCATGCATCCTCTATAATTTGCTGGGTGTGGTCCACCGCAATGTACGTATTTTGGTTTCTCATTTGATGGTTTTTTGCAATCTTTAGTTAAGTGTTTTCCGGTGCATTTTATACATCTTGCTTCTCGAGAGCAGTATTTTTGTGTATGCCCGTAAGCTTGACATTTTTTACATTGAGGTATTAACTTTGATGTTTTTATTGGCTGTATTTCTACCTTGCACCCTAGGATAGACTTAATGTTGTGGATCTTGTCAATATCCTCATCGTGGTTAAATGTTAGCATGAACATATTTAGAGGCTCCTTGCTCTGCCATCTTAATTTATTTGCTACATCTTCAATTTTGAAGCCTTTATCTATGAGGTCTTCCTTGATTCTGTCAGGCTGACATGTATGATGCAATTTTTTTGCCATAACTCTTATTGGTCTTACCTGCTTGTTTTCGTAGGAATGCCAAATACAATTATTTTGCGTTAAGAACTTGCTAATGGTTCTGTAGGTATCTTCAGTTCTTGCGTTAATTTTAACTGTCTCCTTACCCATCATCTTAACGGTGAATGTATCGTCAGACTGACTGAAATTAGGCTGACTTGCAGTTATTAAATCGTAAAACGATTGGTAGTTTGATACACCAGATAGAACAATCGGTGGAGGTTGTGGATTCTTTTTCTTAGATGTTCTTTCTTCCTGATCAATTTCTGTTTCAGGTTCTTGAGTCTGAGTGGGTGAAGTGCTCATTTTCCTTTTTTCCTGCTTTTCGCTCTTATCCAATCCGTTTCTTTAGCAAGCTCTTCCTCATCAGTGCAATATTCAACCTTATCAGAAGAGCTTTTTTGATTAGAGCCAGAGGTTTCAGTAGGTTTTGGTTCCGATAATTGTTTAATTTTCGTTTGGAGGTTTGAAATTTCTTTTTTCAAATGTTTTATGGCGAGATGAAGCTCTTGGTTTTCTGCCTTCTTTTCATTAAACGCTTTAAAAAGAAGTCGCTCAGTTTCAGTTTCTATTTTAATTTTTTGTGAAGCCATAGTTGCGGTATATAGCTAGTATGGCTTTAATGCAATATTTTATATTATAAACAACCTAGTTCACCGTAAATCACGGTAACTGGGTCATAATGACGCACGCGGTTCGGCCGGCGCGGGCGACGCTGGCCGAGTCAGCGATTTTACGAGACTGCACAGTACGCGGTTGCTTTCGACGGAAATAAAACAATGACTGACGCAATATAATAATGATATTATGCAATTGATAAAACTTTATCTAGTATAAAATTTTAATAATAGTACAAAATATAAACACAACGGTAAATGAAGCTTTTTTTAAACCTACTTAAAAACAACAGCTATTTCAACCTGCTTTTTTAAAGCAGTTGCCATTAGACGGCCAATGAGACACCTCTAAATTCTAATATTTGCACAGAAAGATACATAGGTAATTTTATTTATTATACATAATAATAACTAATGTTACCTACTCACTCATATTGTATTTCTATCAATCTCTATGTAGTTAAATATGATATTATACCAAACTGATACCAATACATATTATTATAGGTAGGTAGCTATTTTGTACACGAAAAATATAGGAAGGTATTGTTTTTATATTTTAACTTTATAAATACCTACCTACTTACCTTAAATTAAGCATATTATGTATAAAATACGTTAATTAAAGCGTAGAAATATTTCTTTTTAATTTGTGAAAAATGTTTTGTTTGAAAATTAGAAATTAAATAAATTTATTAAATTGATACATAATATAATATTATGAGTGTTAGGGCAACAAAATGCCACAAGATGTTTCCAATTACTGGTGTACAAACGTATTTGTAGATTGATAAACTAATAAAGCAAAATAAATTCATTTATCTCCTGTTTTTGTTATTATTTTCCTATAATACGGCTATGATAATAATAAATAGATAGCCAGATCTACGTTATAATTAAATGGGTGAAATGATTTCTGAACTACCCTACGTTTGGCTACTGTAATCCCTGAGTAATAAATAAATAGTAAAAGTTCAAGTTATTACTTGTTCATTTTCACTCTAAAAAATATACTGTGGGTTGATAATAATAATTATTATTATTGTCAACCTGTGTTGTGATGAACAATAATTATTCATCATATATCACATAATAATTATAGAAGGTGAAAGTTTGTACGTTTGTATGTTTCTTACACTTTCACGCAAAAACTACTGGATGGCTTTGGCTGTAATTACTATAATAGCTGTTTGTGCTGTAAAATTTTGTATGAAAATTTTATTTGATTAGACTTTTGTTCGAGCACACCCCATCTATCTTCAATACACTGTAATACCCCAAATACCTCATCCAATTGGCAGTGAGCTGAAAAAAACTTCAAAATGGCGGATTCAAGATGGTGGCCATGCAAATTTCAACGAAGTCTATCTCGGAGAGTATAAAAGATGGAAGAGTGGTTTATTGGAAAAAGATGATCAGGACCCGAAGGTCTACTTGATGAACAGGAAAAATATCAAGATGGCGAAATTTATTTTTTCATACAAAATATGCAAGACTTTGAAACGGTTCCTTTTCAATTTTTTTTTATAGAAGCATTCTCACTGTGAAAAATTATTGAGAGAAAAAATATGAAGAGAGATGATGATCAAGGGTTTGGAAGATGGTTAGGGAGCACAGCCAGGGCATTAAAGACAGGTGGGGACTACTCAAACAAAAAATACTCGAAACCTCATCCAATTGGCAGTAAGGGTAAAAAATCCAAAATGGCGGATTCAAGATGGCGGCTATACAAATTTCAAAGTAAAAGAGTAAACGAGAAATCAGTCTACATCGACAATATATCTCTCTCTCTCTCTTCGCGGAGATATGACTTCGACGTGCATGCTAGGCCTGCAGGTGTGGTGCTAACTTTTTGCTTTAACCCAATACCCCAAGTCAGTCAGAGATAATTTGGAACAGAGTACAAATATATTATTAACTTTTCTTAATATTTCCTTCAAAAATTGACGAAATGGGACTTTCAAAGTGGAGTTTGATGTCGAGGCTCTATCTCAAAAACGGCTTTACATTAAAAGTTGTAATTAATTTATATCCTGTAGTTGAACAACAAATACTAAAATTAGATATATATTATAAAGAAATTATTATTATAATATATTATTAATGAGCATCAGTATACAAATATTTAGTTCGAAATTCGAAAATAGATGGCGCTGTTTAAATTTAAAACAAACTGACTGAAGGTAGGTACATCTACGACCTTATAGGACAAGAGGTCTTAGTTCGGGGCGAACCGCTATTTACTAAAAATCTGGAGGGTGAAAAGTGGTTTTAAACACGAATGACAGTGTAAACATAATTTACAAAAGTTCTTTTTCATTCGGGAAAAGCAAAAATTTTCAGCGGGCTTTCCTAGAAGTAGAACCAACTCTACGCAGATGATTTTGTGTGCAAGAACTAGTCCTAAATAATAATCATTATTTATTTTCACGCGGTGAGGGCCCTCAGCCCCTCACAAGTTGCATTGCTATCTCTTTCTGACGCAACGTGCTTGGCTATGGCTTGACGCGTTCACTTCACAATTTAGAAACACGCTCACGTGTTGCTGAGCGTGAACTATAGTGATGAAACATTTTGCGACTTATCGATAGGTACTAACCCCAGTTATTAATGTTTATGTGACGGTAAGACCTATTTTTACTATTAGCACAATTAAATTGGACTAAGTGCCATCGTTTTTACAAGCTTTTATTTAACTTGCAATCTATATTATAATATAAAAAGCGAAGGGTCACTCACTCACTGACTGATTCATCACGAGATCTCAAAAACTATGAAACCTACAAACTTGAAATGTGGAAGATAGGTTCTATTAAGGATTTATATCTGTTTCTTAGAAGTGAACCGTGAAAAACCATGGAATTAAAAATATATTCAATATTCATAAATAAAATACAAGCACTATCCTAGGTGCAATAATAATTGTGACTTGCAACTACGGAACCCTACACTGCGCGTGGCTCGACACGCACTTGGCCGGTTTTTTTTTTGAAGTTAGAGATATGAAAATCGGCATTTAGATTATTAATAACTTTAAAGAATAAAAATCTGCATAAGTTATGTTGGAAAATCCTTCCTTAAGGGTGGTAAAATAGGGGATAAAAGTTTTAATTATTGGTATTGTTAACTTGGAATTTGGAACGTTTTTACGAAAATCACCTCCTATGGGGGTGAATGGGGTTGGAAGGTTACATGAAAGTCCTATGTTTTTAAAGTTAGAGTTTTTAAAATCGGCATTTAGGTCTAGTTTTAAATAATATAACCCTGTATCTGTGGTGTCTAGATAAAAGGGAATAATTCAGAAATTTTGAGAATGAGCTATTTACACATCATCATCTCCTCCTTGTCCTTGTCACACGATATGTGGGGTCGGCACAACATGTCTTGTTAGCCATGTTGTAAGTGGTTCGGCATGACATGAGTTAATGAGTTCATTAAATGAGTTAATTACACAGTTGAATAAAATATATTACTAAGTATTACTTTAAAAAGGAAATGAGTCTGTTGAAAAGTTGTGTTTTTAGATTTATCCCCTTTTACCTTGACACCACAGATAAGTTAATTTGGAAAATCTCCCCTTATGGCTGATAAAATAGGGGATCAAAGTTTGTATGGGAAAGTTCTCATTATTGTTATTTTTAACTTGAAATTTGGAAGGTAGGTTCTTTTTAGCGGGTGAGTATCAGCTTAGTACAGAGTCGCATACTTAAGTTCTTAGGACACGTCTCCCGTGGGAGTGAGTCCATCGAGCGCCTTGTCGTGCAGAGCAAAGTGGAGGGCTCCAGAGGGCGAGGAAAGTCGCCCATGCGATCGACCGACCAAATTAAGTCTGCTGTGGGCGCTCCATTGCACGGGTGTACCAGGCTGTCGGTCAGCAAGGAGAAGTATCGAATGCTCGTGAGGCGAATCACATCTGCCGCTAAAGACGTCACTCCGCGATGGACACGACCGCTCTGCCAAGAGTGTCACGAAGAAGAAGAAGAATCAGCTTAGATAATCTCATGGAAAATCAGAAATTGAACGCGGACGAAGTTGCGGGCAGTTGTTAGTATTTATATGTATATGTTTAGGTCAAATCTTACGAGATGAATGATTAGAACCACTTCCCGGTTTCCGATTGAGCTGAAATTTTGTATTTATATGTAAATCGGATGAAAATGCAATATTATTAGGACATGGAGCTGATCTGGTGATGGAGCCGAAGATGGCTATCGGAACTCTGTATAAAACGATGTGACCCCGTCAAAAAAAAATATTCAGGGTCTGATGAATCCGTAAGGTGGTTTTGGCAACTTTGGTAATAAAACGACGTAACCCCGTCAAGTTTGGGCTCGTTTGATTAATCTGGACAAGTACTCTAATCCTAGATGATATCCAGGTCCTGATGATGGAGCTAGATGGTGGCTAAAGGAACTCTGTAATTAAACATTGAAACCCCATCAAGTTTAGGCTCATTTGATTCGTCTTGATAAGTACTATTGTCCTAGATGATATCCAGGGTCTGATGATGTAGTCAGCTACTTAAAGCATGCTTTTTAAAAATAAATTTTTATTTACACTTGTTAAACTCTACCATCGGTTAGCAAAGCAAATCTGCCATTTAAAAACCTTCATTTCTGAATTTCGTGTGAAAAGACTATAACATTTTATAACATAGCTGGGAAGATTGAAGGATGAAGTCACAAAATGTAGAAATAGCAACCTCGCAAAACGTTGGAAGACCATACACTACTAGACCGTAATCGTGGATGGAGGAGTTATAATATCATTCGTATTTAAAAAGTAGCATAGAAATATTATCAGGAAAAAACAGTATCGACCATTGAGCCATGGTTCAATAATTGATACTGATAGTACGGACTATCGACAATCGATTGTTACAGAGCCCATGTCTCAATGGCACATCCCTACGCTTGAGACCATCGAAACAAATACCAACCAATCCAATCCAATAATTCCCGACGAGCAGACAAGTCAGTTAAATGTGTTCAGAGCGATTTATTAAAAATAAAAACTTTTATCGTTTTGGTGTTTATGAATACACACTTACAGAATATTAAGTATAAGTTTATCGAAGTTGTTGTACCCCGCGTGTGGCGTGGTGTGGGAGGAATATTATGGACTAAAAACTGAAGAGCAGGTATTTTTTTTGTTTTTATAATTAAATGACGGCATAAACACTGATAGAAGAAATTGTGTTAAGTAGGCATTGACTATAACTGTCATTTTAGAGCATGATAACGAAATGAAATGGATAAAAAAAAATATTATGCTCAACAAATAGAGAGAGGTAGAAGGTAAATGAAATTATAGAATTTTTAAAAATTATTACAGTTTAAACGTAAAATAGGTACCTACCTAGATTTAGATAGAGATTTAGGTTGCTAGGCAACCTAGCAACCTAAATCTTGAACGATGTTATTACGAGTATTATTATGTTGCTAGGCAACCTACATCTCGAACGATGTTAAATTGTGAGATAGTCTTAACCACAATAGACTACATAACTTACTAATCCTTACTAATATTATAAATGCGAAAGTGTGTTTGTTTGTCCTTCAATCACGCCTCAACAGAGCAACGGATTGACTGGATTTTTTGCATGGGTACTTTTCATCCCGGAAAATCAAAGAGTTCCAGAGGGAATTTAAAAACTAAATCCACGCGGCCGAAGTCGTGGGCATCAGCTAGTATTACTATAAGTAGGCCAGGAGCCAAAAATAGGTCATGCGTATAGGACAGAATCAATAGTTTTATCTTATAACTACTGAATTTTTATGTGCAAAGCAACAATTAGGTACATTATAATTAAAATACATGAGGACATTATTATTGAGATAATAATATTATATTTTTTTCAGATATTTTGTTCATCATGGAAAACCTGGACGATTCAGAAAATAATGCGAAAATATCAGATTCCGCTTATTCTAACAGCTGCAGCAACAGCCAATCTAGAAGAAGGTTAGTTTTTTCGTAGGCTTACGAAAGCTTGAGGTCACGATTTGAGACCCGTTTTGGGCGATACTTCTTAGATAGATATTTTAATAAGATGAGTAAATGCGAAATGCAAAAAATACCGCAGGCGGTTTAATTATTATTATAAATAATCAATGAAATACACCATTTCCTAAAAATTATCTGCTACCTTCCGTATGCCACAAAGCGAATGCGTTTCTAAGGTCCGCTTGCAGATACGCCGGGTTAGGCTTAACCCAGGAATAAATTTGTAATTTTGACTAAGCTAACTTGACTTGTAAGCTAACTAAAAAAGGATAACCCGGCGTTTCTGCAAGCTTGCCTAAGCAATTAATAAAAATAGGCCTCTGTGACGTAAAAAGATATTTAGTAATTTTACAAATTTTTAAGAACGACATTACTTCAGTCAATCACAACGATTGAGATTATAGCAATTATTTGATTGATGCCTTTGAGTATTAAACCAGCACTTTAATACTCAAAGATTGACGTAGATATTCCGCAATTGACTAGCAGAAATTAAAAATTTTGACACCAAAATTGCCCCATGTGCACCACTCATATTGAAATCACTTACCTATAATAAGTAGGTACATTGCGTTATGAAAGCAAACGGAAGGTGGTATTTTACGACGGCACGTTTTCCGAACAACGTGCGCTCCCAATCTAATGGCCACGTGACACAAGAAAACGTGTGCGTGGGCGGGCAAACGTCCTATTTATGGACTGGGAGCCTAGAACGATCAGACCTTCGTCATGTAATAACAGCTGAAATTTTCTTTGCGTATGCCCCCCATTAAGGTAAGAACTATCCCCGACTATGAAGTTTGGAACATGGTGGCTTTGGGTGATAAGGTGTATAAAACTTTGCTACCTGATTTGGTGATTCATGGATTTTTACGGGATAACCTCTGTGTTAATTCAGGGTATTATCTATCTTCATTCCAAATTTCAGCTAAATCGGTTCATTATTTGTGGTATCCATGAACTTCCATTTTTCAAATTCCATAATTTTACGGGATAAAAAGAAGCCTGTCTCCATTCCCAATATCAGTCAAATCGGTTCATTACTTGTGGCGTGCAGAAGTAACACGTGAACGTAATTAATTGGACAGATTTGACTAAAATTTGGAATGTCGATAGATTACCTATACCTTGGATTAACACTTAGGCTACTTTTTATCCCGTAAAAATTCATGGTTCCTGCAGGATTTTGAAAAACCGAAATTCACGTAATGCTTCTTCATGCCACAAGTAAAGAACCGAATTGACTGGAATTGGGAATACAGATAGATTATACCTTGGATTAACACATATACCACTTTTTATTCCATAAAAAAATTCTTTTCAAAAAACCGACTTCTAACGCCACTACAAAGTATAAAAATAATTTTAGTTTGTCCACGTTTGTTGAAGTCGGGCGGGCCTAAATACAAACTATGAAACCGATGCGCGACGCTACACAATATGAGAGACTCGTTTGTAGAAGTTGAGCGAGCATCGCGAGTCGGTTTCATAGTTTGTATTTTAGGCCCGCCCGACTTCAACAAACGTGGACAAACTAAAATTATTTTTATACTTTGTAGTGGCGTTAGAAGTCGGTTTTTTGAAAAGAATTTTTATTTTAAGCTTTTAAGTGTAGTATCCTATGATTGAGGAGCTAGGACCTGGAGCTCCATGATGTAGTCCATACTTGTTGCCTACAATATCAATTCGTAATCGAAATTTCCTAAATCCCCATAGTTTTAGGTGAGTAATATCCCTGCAGCATCAGGCTTGAGGAGTTGAAGGTGAATATTTTTATGGGACCATTTCGCAAGCATCCTCTGTCGATTAAAAAAAATCACGCGAATCGGTCCAGTAATCCCGGAGAAATCGGTGGACATACATAGAAAAAAAAAAAAAAAGATACTGGCCGAATTGAGAACCTCCTCCTTTTTGGAAGTCGGTTAAAAATCCATGGTTTACCAAATAAGGTAGCAAAGATGTATAAACCTTTGCTACCTGATATCTCCCAAAGCCACCATGATCCAAACTTCATGGTCAGGGAACGTTCTAACCTCAATGGGGGCATACGCAGAGAAACTTTTAGCTTTTTAACCGACTTCCAAAAAGGAGGAGGTTCTCAATTCGGCCGGTATCTTTTTTTTTTTTTTTTTTTCCTATGTATGTCCACCGATTTCACCGGGATTACTGGACCGATTCGCGTGATTTTTTTTAATCGACAGAGGATGTTTGCGAAATGGTCCCATAAAAATTTTAACCTTCAACTCCTCAAGCCTGATGCTGCAGGCTAAAACTATGGCAATTTAGGAAATTTCGATTACGAATTGATATTGTAGGTAACAAGTATGGACTACATCATGGAGCTCCAGGTCAATCATAGGATACTACACTTAAAAGCTTAAAATAAAAATTCTTTTCAAAAAACCGACTTCTAACGCCACTACAAAGTATAAAAATAATTTTAGTTTGTCCACGTTTGTTGCGTCGCGCATCGGTTTCATAGTTTGTATTTAGGCCCGCCCGACTTCAACAAACGTGGACAAACTAAAATTATTTTTATACTTTGTAGTGGCGTTAGAAGTCGGTTTTTTGAAAAGAATTTTTATAAAATGAAAACGTTATGATTTTCCTGGGCTCCCTCTCTATTAGTGAAGATTTCAAGCTTCAAACGTGAGTTCAAACAACGTGACTTGGATTTCAGTTTGTTCAAGTTCAAATAGAAATAGAAATGTTTTTTATTCAAATAAGCTTTTTTACAAGTGCTTTTGAATCGTCGATGAGTCTACCACTGGTTCGGAATGCCGTTCCTGCCGAGAAGAACCAGCAAGAAACTCGGCAGTTGCTCTTTTCAAAATAAGTTTACAATTCAATAGAATAGTTATACAGTTCAATTACCACCTGCTGTCTCATGAATCGCTGGAACGAATTATGTCCACGCTTTTTTATCATCTAAATAGTCTTCAATTGCTATGCTTTTTTCATGAGATTAGTTTTAACTGATTTCTTAAACTTGTGTAAAGGCAAGTCTAAGATCGACTGTGGAATTTTATTATAAAACGTTACGCCCATTCCCACAAAAGTCTTTCGGACCCTCTGGAGGCGACATCGAGGAATCACGAGCCTGTTTGGATTTCTAACTTAAGTAAGACTTAAGTATTGACTTAAGTAAGACTTTAGTATTGATAAACAAAAATTAAAAATCTAAAACAGATTTTTATTTATTTTTATACATAGTTTTTGATTAATCGTGCAAAATGTTGAAAAAATTATCTTATCTCCGAAGTTTACCAATCGAAAAATCAGAAATAATTATGGTCAATAGAGGTTTATGTATAATATTTTACAGGAAAAATAAAACCAACGCTCTTACTGGCATAGTTTTTTTGATATTAACAATAAACCTCTAATAAAGTTAACGGTAATTTTGACAGAAACTTTATACGAAATCTGTTAAAGCAGCAGCTCACTCTGGGTTAAAAGCATAACCCGGTGTTTCTGCAAGCGGGCCTTAATAGTTTATATTTCTTTGCAGTCATAGTTCGAAGTCTACACGTTCTGGTAGCAACTCAAGTGGAAGCAGTGGGTATGGTGGAAAACCGTCTACTTCTGGATACAGGTTTGAGAGATGTTTTATAAAATATTCGAATTTAAACGAAATGTGATTCTTATTTGAATGAGATTAGAAAATCAAAGATCAAAAACTAAATTAATTGATAAGTTATAGGAAATAATTTGTTGGATTTCCGTTATCATTTATTTAGTGGTTACACGGGATCAAAAATTTGTACTTTTCAATAAAAACAGTTATTTCCAGTTTTTTTAAACTTGAATGCAAAGTTTTTCTATTTGGAATCTTTTTATTCATTATCAGCAGCAACAATCAAAGTCAACCAACAGAAAAAAGATCCAAAGACAAAGACACGAAGAAGAAAAAGCCTTTGCAGAATATTCAAACGGATTTACAAGTTTCAGAGGTTAAAAATGTAATCGAATGCATTCCGGAAATTGTGCCAGTCATTGAATCATCAAAAAAAGAAATCACTGATGGTAAGGGAAGTTCCTATTTATCCTTATTTTATAATTATCTTTGAATACTTGACATTTTGGTGTGATATTAATCTAACGGCCAAATGACGCAGCAACTAATAATAATAATAATCAATAACCATATTCGATCTGATCTTGGCTTTAGTTAGACCGTTACGTCATGAAGGACATTATCATCATCATCATAATGATCAATCTGGGGACACGGCAGTGTCCCCGCCAGGACCGCAAGCGATGCGCAAGGTCAATATCTACCCTTTCTCGAAGCGCTTCGTCGTTGTTTTGAACCCTCGTAACTTGAGTTTAGATTATACCAGATAAACAAAATTTTCGGGATATGATTTCAATAGTAAACTTATAAAACATATAGTTATAACTTAAGTTTCAATTGCATAGCTCTTATAATTTAGATATTATTGATATCTAAATAACCCCGATTTGGTCACTGACTCACTGATGATCAACAACATTTTTAAGGTTCTTCCTGAAGTCCTAGAAAGCTGAAATTTGGCATGTAAGCTAGTTATAGTGCACAAAAAACAAAAAATCCTAAAACTTGGAACTTTTACCTCCCAACTCCTTAAACTAGGGGATGAAAGTTTATACGAGACTTACGCAAAGTTTGATGCTAGAGGTCTGAAAATTGATATAGGGTATCCTTGTTACTTATAAATAATAATAAACAAAATAAAGAAATATTGTCATGTGCAACTTACAAAAAGAAGTGAAATCCGACTAAAACATTTTCATGTAAACATGTACATTATACGATAGTTCTTGTATTAACAAAACAGCCAAGTTACATATTTTGACTACCGTGTAGAGTTTGTGAAGTTAGGGCTTGTAGATTTAGGGCGTGTAGAGTTAGAATCTTGTCTCTACATGAGATCCGATATATTTTTGACAGTGCGAACCATGGCTTGGTCTCGCGGGTCGTGGCACCATTTTACATGAAAATTTCACACTCACTCTCACATAGTGAGACAATATTATACTGTCTCATTCACTCTCACTATGTTAGAGTGAGTGAGACGACAGAAGAGCAGCTGACTATTTTTCTCGCTCGGGTACTCGGCGGTTCCGAGTTCACCCGATCAAGCCTTTCACCTCAGAGCGTGACGGATCAGCCTAACTTACTACCCACGTAAAAATGTGTGTGCGGTGCGCCAAAAGAAGTTTTCACTTCAAAAACATAGCGGTCATAAATGATTACTTTTTAATTCGTTAATAATTTAATCTATGCAGTTCCTCAACTACCAACGCCTGGATTGGCGCAGATTGACAATGTGCCTGTCTTAATGGAATTGTCTGATAGGAGCAGTGGAAAAGACGAGGTAGGTACTGAGCTCGACTGTTATTGCTTCTAGCACTCAATAGCAAAAGTACTACTTAATCAACGCAGTGTCTGTTTGCCAAAGCTGTAAAGCCAAAATTTGGAACAGTTACAGAAACTACGTAGTTACTGCTACATAAGCGTGTACTCAAAATGACCATTACGTGCGAGTACGTTATTCAAAACTTTATTTTCAAATTCTAAGACGTGTGCACGCAGTAGTTAAAACGAAAATTATTACTACCATCGAAGGTAATAATTTAGATTTTGGTTTACTCTAAAGAGCTTTTTTATTGCTAATTCTAATTTGTTGTTTTAGCTCGCCGTATGCAAGTCGAGCGTTGACGCTCCCGTAGCTTTTGTCACCAGCCTTCCACATTCTACCCAAAATTATGTGAGTATAAAGAAAGTCCCCACGTTCACTTGTAGAAACTCCACTCGTAAAATACCTATCTAACTCATTGGTTCAACCACGTGAATCAAGTAGAGAGTCACGTGGTAAACTTACACAGTCCCCTGTCCTCGTGTGCTCGTCTGTTATATCATAATGAAGGCCACGAGACCGGACACGGCAACTTGCGTCACAGACAATGAAAAGAGAAATAAGTGATTAAAAATTGTGTAAGATTTTATTGATCGCTCGGTACCTGCAAAACAGTTTTTGACATTTTTTGAGAAATAATGATTGTACTCCTTCGGAAATATGCACGGTTATTTAGTGACGGGAGGAAGCACTTGGGATACTTTTCATCGCAGCTTATCACAAAGTTTCGGGATTATATACAACCTAAATTTCTCGTGTCTGAAGTCACGAGAATCAGCCTGTATTCCATATTTTCAAAAGTACACGGAGCTATTGTTTGGAACTACTAAATTAATTATTATTTTACATCTAATTCGTTACATATTGAACCGCGCATTTCCAGTTAGATAAGAATACGTGTACGACTACTATACTAATACAAATATTTAAATTATTAGTCGTACGTTGTTTAAACGTGACCAATTGCTTTCCGTGCAAGACCTTTCGAACTCAAGTTCGCAATAATTGTAATGTAGAATGTCTGTTAAGTTAATGGTTAGCTTAGGATCTAGAGAGAGAGAACTATTGCAATATCTTCTGCAAGCTATACCCAGGCAAAAAATCACGTCGATCAGTAGCTCTGTTGCAGAGTGATTGAAGGACAAACCAACAAACACACTTTCGCATTTATAATATTATAGTATGATGATATTATCTCTCACACACTTAAACAAGTGAATCATGTTCTAGCGCTCATACATATGGGGACGCATAATGTGTGTCTGGGGGGATGTTTGACCCTTCCAATAGGTCTGGCAGCTTACAGATAATATCGCAATAGTTCCCTGAGTATCATGTATAAAAATCAGAACTGAAAATATAAGTTAACTTAAATTATATATTTTTTGGGAGCTTCAAAGCGTCTGGTTAAAGTTACCGCCGGCGGTAAGCGTCTGGCAGTATTAATTTATTAATTTTTACAATATTCTTTAAAACTTAAATGAAAATCAGCCCTGAGAATTTAAGATAAGTTATTCTAGTTTTTACCTACCTTTAGCACCTGGTATCTGGAAATTGGCCGTCGGCACAATCTAGCTGGTACGCATATACTGAAAGGGCATTCGAACAGTACTCTATCGTACACAAATAATTGCTGAGAAAATAGCTTAGGTCTGGCGGCACTGGGATCTTGCTCTATAATGAATTGAATGTTCTTGACATTGACAATATATTTTTAGAACACCAATAATTTTTCTTCGACGGAAAACACGTGCTAGGATTGGGTAATTTAGTGTGATGTTTAAGCTTAAGGGAGATCGCCCACGGCGAATTTGCAGCGACTCAGTAGCGTCTTTCGTTAACGCGCGTCTGCATCGCTACTTATGGCGGCTCATCACATTTGTAACGCGCGACAGAAGCAATTTCGTAGCGATACAATCGCATAGTATCGATTCAGCATCGCTTCTGCATTACTACTAACTAACCGCGCCTGAACCACTAGTCCAGTAAAAAGTTAAATGAAACCATGATCTGACCAGTTTTGGCGCAATGAGTAAAAATGTGTTCATTAATACTTAAATAAAGATATTATGAAAGAAATTTTGATTTAAATTTAGGGGAAAGGGATGAAAAAAATAAAAAAGGGGTTGAAAAATGCCTTTTTTTTAACTAACTTAATAACGGTAGGAAATAGAAAAAAAAGTTTCAAGTAAAAGTTGTAGAGAAAAAAATTCTACACAAAAAAGTTCCTTTTCATTTTTTTGTTATCTGCTTTAGTTTAGCTGCAAAAAATAAAAATTAAATTTGCTTTGTAATTAATTATAAAGATGTATAAAGGCGGGAAACATAGTGCCTATCTCAATTAATTAAGTTTTGAATAACGGTAGTACAGTCAAATTAATAAGGTATTTTTTCGAAATAGAAGATACTTCCGAACATTATCCAACAGTTTTCAAAATCGGTCATCGTAGCTATTAAAACTCTAACCTGCGTGATGTCAGATTTCAGATTGAAACTTTTTCGCTTTCTATATTAAAAAGTTAGACTTTAGACTGTTTGACTTTAATTTGTTTTTAACCAATTTAAAAAAAGAGGAGGTTCTCAATTCGCTCGCTGAGTCTTCTATTGCAAACTTCAAAAATCTAGATACTCTGATACAAAAATATAGGCCAATTATTTACACCTTTCATCCCATTGTTTATGACAATGGAGATTGGGAAATAATTTGTTAGTTAACAATTGAATAACATTTTGAAAAATGGTGGTTAAACTTTTGTTTCTCCAGGGCTCGATTCTTTCAAGTGTTAAGAAGATACTAGAAGTTTTTCAAATTTTTAAAATCACATCTTATGTTATAAAAAAATATTTTTATTGCTGAACTCTCTTTAGCGGGGGCGCGCGCATGCTGTAACAGCCGCGCGAAGCCCTATTTTCAACGTCAAATTAAAATTATAAATAATGGAGATAGAATCCCGGGACTTGGGACTTTTTTATTGGAAATTTCCTCCTCTTAACGAGCTTTTTTCAAAATTGCTTAAATGTCAATATTTTTCGAGTTATTAACAAAAAATCGGCCAAGTGCGAGTCGGGCCTCGCT
This sequence comes from Oeneis ivallda, assembly GCA_029955525.1. Taxonomy (NCBI): domain Eukaryota; kingdom Metazoa; phylum Arthropoda; class Insecta; order Lepidoptera; family Nymphalidae; genus Oeneis; species Oeneis ivallda. Next base: position 13,912,722 of record JARPMR010000001.1, read on the forward strand.
CTTTTAGGGTTCCGTTAAAAAAATTAAATTAAAATATTTTCATGTACCCATGGAAACATTTTAATTTAATTTTTTTAATTTAATTTAATTTTTATTATTTGTTGTTATAGCGGCAATAGAAATACATAATATGTGAAAATTTCATCTGTTTATCTATTAAGGTTTACGAGATACAGCCCGCTGACAGACGGACGGACGGACGGACGGACGGACAGCGTAGGCTTAGTAATAGGGTCCCGTTGGTACCCTTTGGGTACGGAACCCTAAAAACGAAATATCATTTTTTTTTATTTTTTTTATTATAACATATTTTTTATTATGACATTTTGACTTTATACAGTATACTACATTAAACCAATTTTTTATTAAATCATTTTTTTTCATCTTATTTTGTTAATAACAATTGCAATTTTTTACCTGCACCAAAATCCTTCAAAAACATTTTTCTAGAGGTGATTCCGACTCGAATGAGCCATCGCTCATATTTTTAGGACCTTTATCTCTATTTTTCACGTTTTTGAACTTGTTGACTAGACTAATACGTAGGTATGTATTTACGAATTCAAATAAATATTGACGAATTTCAAAACATAACATTGACATAACATTTGACGACCTCCCTGGCTCAGTGGTGAGCTGTGTTGTCTTATAACTGGGAGGTCTCGGGTTCGATTCCCGGCGGGGTCAATTTTGGAATTTATAATTTCTGAATTGACTCTGGTCTGGTCTGGCGGGAGGCTTTGGCCGTGGCTAGTTACCACCCTACTGTCAAAGACGTGCCGCCAAGCGATTTAGCGTTCCGGCACGATGGCGTGTAGAAACCAATTAGGGGTATGGGTTGAATATTCACTGCCATACCCCTTCGAAGTTAGCCCGCTACCATCTTAGACTGCATCGTCACTTACCATCAGGTGAGATCGCAGTCAAGGACTAGCTTGTCATCGAATAAAAAAAACACTTCGGCGATGAAACTTGACAACATAATAGTGCTGTCAATAAAGAGAACAATTAGTTCAGTTTCTACACTTTTTTGCCAAGTTGTACGAAATTAAAAATCACATCAGTGTGAATTTGCAGTACGCAGGAGGCGTAATATAAAATAAAGAGAACAATTAGTTCAGTTTCTACACTTTTTTGCCAAGTTGTACGAAATTAAAAATCACAGCAGTGTGAATTTGCAGTACGCATGAGGCGTAATATAAAATTCGATCCGTAGTCAACCCAAGTCAGTTGACTTGGGTTGACTACGGATAGAAAAATACCTGAAAAATACGGAGGTATGACAAAATACGAATTTCATACCATATCAAAATACTTTAAGTATATGAGACGTGTCCATGCTTAAAACTAAGTATACAAAAGTCATGCGTTTCATCAAACTATTGTCAGGTTTTGTGCTGTGCAACTCAATCATATTTTTGTATCAGAGTATCTAGATTTTTGAAGTTTGCAATAGAAGACTCAGCGAGCGAGCCCCACACAAATGAAGTTTGATTCTTATTTGATTATTTTATCGAATTCTGTTTGTAACTCTGGAAACTAGTATGTTTGCAGTTTTATTTGTAAAGTATAATAAATGGCCAATTGCGTGTCGGGCCACGCGCAGTGTAGGGTTCCGTAGTTGCCAGTCACAATATTATGCGTATAATTTTAGGCCTATATTGTACACACTTCTAAGTAGAAGTGTGTAAAATATAGGCCTAAAATTAGGCCGATCACTGCCGCTATAATCTATACTAAAAAATACTTTTTAAAAAACCGACTTCAGACGCCCGCGCCACTACAAAGTATATAATTTATTGTTGTTATTGTAAAAAGCGCTCGACCGATTTCGATAAAATTTAAATGGGACCACCTGGGAAGTATACCCTTTGAAACAAAAAAAAGAATTTTTCAAATCGGTTCAGGTGTCTTCGAGTAATCGGTGAACATACACAAAAAAAAAGGATTCCGACGAATTGAGAACCTCCTCCTTTTTTTAAATTGGTTAAAAACAAATTAAAGTCAAACAGTCTAAAGTCTAACTTTTTAATATAGAAAGCGAAAAAGTTTCAATCTGAAATCTGACATCACGCAGGTTAGAGTTTTAATAGCTACGATGACCGATTTTGAAAACTGTTGGATGATGTTCGGAAGTATCTTCTATTTCGAAAAAATCGGCCAAGTGCGAGTCGGGCCTCGCTCTTTTAGGGTTCCGTTAAAAAAAAATTACATAAAAATATTTCCATGTACCCATGGAAATATTTTATTTATTTTTTTTAATTTAATTTAATTTTTATTATTTGTTGTTGTAGCGGCAATAGAAATACACAATCTGTGAAAATTTCAACTGTCTACCTATTACGGTTACCGAGATACAGCCCGCTGACAGACGGACGGACGGACGGATGGACGGACGGACGGACGGACGGACGGACGGACGGACAGCGTAGGCTTAGTAATAGGGTCCCGTTGGTACTCTTTGGGTACGGAACCCTAAAAATACCTTATTAATTTGACTGTACTACCGTTATTCAAAGCTTAATTAATTGAGATAGGCACTATGTTTCCCGCCTTTATACATCTTTATAATTAATTACAAAGCAAATTTAATTTTTATTTTTTGCAGCTAAACTAAAGCAGATAACAAAAAAAAATCGGCCAAGTGCGAGTCGGGCCTCGCTCTTTTAGGGTTCCGTTAAAAAAATTAAATAAAAATATTTCCATGTACCCATGGAAATATTTTAATTTAATTTTTTTAATTTAATTTAATTTTTATTATTTGCTGTTATAGCGGCAATAGAAATACATAATATGTGAAAATTTCATCTGTCTATCTATTACGGTTTACGAGATACAGCCCGCTAACAGACGGACGGACGGACGGACGGACGGACGGACGGATGGACGGACGGACAGCGTAGGCTTAGTAATAGGGTCCCGTTCGTACCCTTTGGGTACGGAACCCTAAAAATGAAGTGGAACTTTTTTGTGTAAAATTTTTTTCTCTACTACTTTTACTTGAAACTGTTTTTTCTTTTTCCTACCGTTATTAAGTTATTTAAAAAAAAGGCATTTTTCAACCCTTTTTTTATTTTTTTCATCCCTTTCCCCTAAATTTAAATCAAAATTTCTTTTATAATATCATTATTTAAGTATTAATGAACACATTTTTACTCATTGCGCCAAAGCTGGTCAGATCATGGTTTCATTTAACTTTTTACTGGACTACACGGTCTTTTTCCGATTGTACTGTTGTGCTACTGAATTGCTGCAAAAAATCGCCGTGGCCGACCATTAGTTATGAGAGTTTTTAAAAATTACGCGGTGACTTCTTCGATCTTTTGGCATCGACTCAACTAAGAGCAGGAGTATCTACTGCCGCATATTTAGAATATAATAGAACAATTTCTTATTCAAATAAACGTTTACAAAGTGTTATCGAATCGTCGAATGACCACTGCTGGTTCGGAATTCCGTTCCACCCGTATTAATTAAATTATTATGTTACTAACTAAATATCATATTCTCTTAACGAGCTGAAAGCTCTGAGAAATGGATGTCATTTATGTTACGGACTATCGAAACAATAAACTCTCTGAGAGTGAACTTTAAAAATCTATACTGAGGAGAACTTTAAATTAGGATGATGACGACTCTAAGTGCAGCGGATAGTTTTAACGAATATTATCAAATATCAACGGCTAATTATGAACCGTGTTATCTGTCCAATCGATTGATATACAGGGTTAAAGCCATTGTCCACCACGCTGACGTTTGACAATATTATGGAGAACTCTTAGGTATACATGTTGAGCGTTTGGTTTACTTTCGATGTTTACCTTCACCGACAAAACAAGTGATAATATTTAATGATGCTGACGCTGGCATGATGACAGTAACTAAGAATAAATTTTATGAATTTATCTAATGAAGTATGAATTATAAAAAAGGTATTTATTTTTTCTATTGTGAGCGAGATTGATATTTGTTTTGATAAAATAAAACTGTGAAATAATTATCCGCCATATTGAATTGAACACCAATCAAAGCGATACGTCACAGCTTTCTTCAAACTTTGACAAACTTACTATGAAAAACATATAAGTAAAGTCACAAACGACGCCATGACACCGTTGAGCGTTTTTGCGTTAATTTTAAAACTTAAAATTGAAATGGCAATTTTATCTACCAAACTTTTTTTTATTTTTTTCGAAATAGTAGATACTTCGAAACATCGTCCAACAGTTTTTCAAAATCGGTCATCATGCGTATTGCCTCAAGCGCATATACCTAACTCCGAATAATGAGAGGAGCGTGCCTAGGATTCGAACTCTGAGTCCCGAAATTTTAAGTTTTTAACTGCTAGGCTGTCACCCCTACGGTCTTATTATATTCATTGTTTTTCGTCAGAACGGGTTTTCTTGTGTCATATCGCTGCAAGATGGAATCGTGATGTATACGACGGCATCCATCACCACGACACTTGGTTTCCCTAAAGACATGTGGATTGGCCGATCGTTCATAGATTTCATTCACCAAAGGGTAAGATGATATTATTCTGCTTATTGTTGTTCTAATGTCCTACTGTTGATAAAAATACCTTTAGTTTTCATCATAGTATATTAAGAAGAATAAACAAAAATATTCTTAAATAAGAAACAGTATATAAAGGTTTTACAGTGTCATCCGAATCACTGGAACGAAGAAAATATAATATGTGCTTAGAATGTTTTTATCTACATAATATCTTTTAAAAATAATAATTGAACATTACACTCGTTTTTATTTTAATCAGAGTCAACAATTTACTGGCATCTTTTGAAGCAACACAGTTCATTGTTCTAATTTTTTACGCGACTTCGCTCACGTTATGTTCGATTTTTCAAACCCCTAATTTACTCCCTTAGGAGTTGAATTTTCAAAAATTTTTTTTTGTGAATGCTTACGTCATAAACTATCTGTATGCCAAATCTCAGCTCGATCCATCCTGTGATTATTATTGATTTATACATATATCTAGAAAGATAGAAGAAGATCCAATAAATTGGATAGGTGTCACCTATCCAATTTATTAAGACAGAAAATTAAGACAGGTTCCCATAAGTGTCGAATCATAGCGACTACTTTTGCACTGCATCCTTATGAAACTAGAGCATTTCAAAATATGCTCTATCTGGACAAGTTTATATTCATGTTTGCAGGATCGCAGTACATTTGAATCACAAATCACAAACAGGCTAGCGGCTCCAAAATCTGCAAATGGTACGCCATCAAAAGGTAATGTTTAGTTTACTATGGATTTATGCTGCAAGTAAACAATTATCTTTTGGACTTTTATTTTTGAAAATTTGATTTTTAATTAACTACCATTGCTTAATCTCTATTGCATTGCCTGAATATTAACACGGGCCTTTCTTTGATTGTTTTCAATAATGTCGTATTTGTAGTAATTTTTTAATTTATTTTCCATAATTTTTATTTTTATTGTGATTATCTAATGTCGTTAGAAATCAAATAAATATCAATTTCACATATCTAATAACACGACGGTTTGATTTTTTTAAAACATCAAACCGTAATTTTAAAAACCAAAAAATCATTTGTCATTTATGTTTATTTGCCCATTTAAATTCTAAATCTAGATTAAATTAACATATAAACACCTTTATAATATAATATAATTATGTAACCAACCTTATGATTAGGAAAAGTATTGAGGAGATTGAAAAGCAGGTGGTTAGATTGTTTGATTTTAAGAAGAGCTATAGTTCACTGAAACAATCTTTTGTATATAAGTTCCCATTTCGTTTTAAATAAATACAGCAAATTACACTCATACCTAAATGTGTTGTAATGTGTGTAAATTGAGGTTTATTTTCATTTATTATGTTAAATATTATATTTTGAATGGGAATAAAGATCTTCTTGGTGGTGAGCGCTGTGGTCGTATAAGTGGGAGGTCTGTTAAAAGTATAAGGCTTTATTGCACTGTTAATGAGTTTTTAATAAGTCGATTTATCACGAAATGGATTGATTGTTTTCATTATGTATATCATTTGAAATTTCTGTTCAGAATTTATCAAAATAATGTGATTTTGTTTGATTTTATTAGATATGTCGATGAACCTCTTCTTTTCTTGTACCCTTCAAATCCAATAATATGAAGTTTAGTAAAAAAGCTATATAATAATCTTTTTTTAACAGCTCAAGAACTAGCAGATCACGTGTCAACAATTGTTTGCCGCATAAGACGGTACAAAGGCTTGAACATAGGTTTCGGGATTAGAAATAAAGTGGTTGCATTCATGCCGTTCCAGTTAAAATTTTTCTTCAAGGACATGAAAGAAGACGACGGAAAAGTTATCTACCTGGTGATTCAAGCGACACCGTTATTTTCTGCCTTCAAAAGTGAGTGTATATTCATCGTTTATCTCTATCATATTTTATGTTTCATGAGCTTTATGAATGCTCCATAACCCATTAAGTTTTCTTTGACTTTGCTATGGGCTGTGCTCACTGTGAGCAATCTACAACAACGGCATAAAACTTATTGTTTCAAGAAATAACTTCTTAACTTTCCAATTAATATTCTGTAGAGTTTGGTAAAAAAGGCACGCTAGCGTTAAGCAACAGCATCAATCATAATATAGCAAATATCTGGGTGACCGAGCTTTGCTCGGTTATTTTTTTTTTTTTGGTAAATCGTGTTTTTTGGAAATTATATATTAAAACTAGTGGTTCGCCCCGAACTGAGACCTCGCGGTAACGGTATCCCATGATTATTCATTCAATCGATACATGATAACCAAAACTGACATTATTATTATGCCCGTTTTCACCAAACATACCTAAATCATCCCCTAAGTAGGAGTCTCTTAACGTAGGTAGCTCCTAAATACAATCCTAAGTCCTAACATCCGTCCCAATATCCTTTTAGGTGTCCCGTACAGGATCGTGATAAATAAGTTGACAGAAAACATCAATCACCTAACTTATAGGTAGCCCGTAAAGGTTAGGGAACGTTAGTGAAAACATTGAATTATTTATCAAACATTGAATTTAACTCGTAGTTCCATGGGAATAGTTACTGACTGCGCCATCTATTAGCATTATTGTGAAGCTATGTTGATGCTATATGAATTACTGACGCCCATTAAAAATTAAATAATCTCGTTTCTTTATAATATTCATATAATTTTAGTATTTGTTGTTCAAGTACAGGATATAAGTGACCTAAAAACATAAAATCAGTTTGAAAATCCATAGCGGATTTTTCTAGAGAGCGTCTTCAAGCGAGCGTATAAAATCGCCACTTTGAAAGCCCCCCATTTCGTCAATTTTAAGGGAAAAATTAAAAAAAAAATATTTTTGTACTCAGTTTAAAATTATCTTTAAAATGATACGTAACAATTTTATGTAACGCGATTTTTTTTTTTACTTCGCATTCGCTTCTATGAGAGCCCCCCTGAAATAAAGATTTTTATAACTTTTTAAGCCATTTTCGGCTGGAGGCCATCGGTTTACATATTATATCTAAATTTGAAGTAATTACGTTCAGTAATTCAAAAGTTATAAGGCTCTGACAGACGGACGGACGGACGGACGGACGGACGGACAAGTGCAAATCGCCCTAGTTAACTCAAAGACCTTCGCTTCGCTCGGTCGAAAAAATAATTAATAAAAAAATAATAATAAAATTCATAGGGGAAAATATAATCGTCTTGGACTCGAACCGGAGTCTTCTGGTTTCGGGACCGCCCGACTTACCGTCGAGCTATCGGGAATTTATACATGATGGCGAAATTTACCTTCGTATTCTAATGATATTGTAAGGGGTTTTTCATTTTTGAAAACACGGATAAAACGACCTTTTCCAAAAATTAAACCTAGCTAGATCGATTTATCGCCCCCGAAACCCCCTGCATACCAAATTTCATGAAAATCGTTGGAGCCGTTGCGGTGCGCACCCAATAAGGTACATTTCATCACCACATGCGTTTGTAAGCGTGACTTCGCTATTATTTGGTCATCATTGTAAACGTCCGTTTTTGCAAGCTTCTCTTCAAAAGCAGTCTAAGAACGACCGACACAAAAGAAAAAAAATCACGTGTAAAAGGCAAAAGCTTATTTGACAACAACTGAAACGTGCGAAACCCCATAAATAAAATTTACCAAACTTCTCTTTCAAAAAATATCACGTGCTAGCCATTCACCGTTGCTTTCCGTGAAAGAATACCCTAAAGGTTTTATGCACTGATTAACTCATACCCATTGTTTTTCAGCCCCAAATGAAATAGTCACCGAATCAATATCATTCATCATGAGGCACTCACCCAGTGGAAGGATGGACTATATTGACCCAGAATCTGTGCCATACCTTGGATACCTACCTCAAGATATTTTAGAAAAAGATGCCCTGCAATTGTACCATCCCAGTGATCTGTTGTATTTACTTAAAGTGTATGAAAATATTGTAAGGGAAGGTGCAGAACCTCGCAGCAAACCTTACAGGTAGGTGCCCAATAGAGCATGAAAACAATCTACGTAAAAAGTGGCATTACTTATAAATAAATAAATTGATCAGTAATTATTGTAAATAGAATAGAATTAAGAATCTATTAAACTTTTACAAAGTGATTTAGAGTCTTTAAGCATATTCCACGCTTTAAGCGAATTTACCGCTGATTTGAAGTACCTTTCCTCCCTAGAATAAACAACTAGGAACTCGTCGGTTGCATTTTACAAATTTTTAAATTGTGGCCAGACCGGAAAACTAAAAAACTTAATTCTTCAATATTGCAAGAACTTCATCGTCACAAATACATCTCTTGACTCTCTTAGAAGCAATTTCTTCATTTTTCTGGCCAAGCTTTTCAATATTAGGCTATAAGCACAATTATTAATAATAATTGCCATCTCACGCATTGCTGAAACGAATCCATATTATGCTTTATTATAATTTTTATAATCTTCTTTTGTATAGTATTATGCTTATTGTTTATGCATAGCACAATAATTCTGCATAAAAAGCATATGTTTCTGGAATATCATCAAAATAAAATCAAATGAGTTAAGAATAACTCATAGAACTCATTCTTTATCCGACTACGGCAAAACCGATTATTATTTTAGCAGTCTATGTATGTATGTGATTATTTAAGAATGTTCCACCGTAGAAAATAAACTACTGAGCCTATTTTGATAAATGAGGTGTCAATCGATTCCTTATAGTCTGGATAACATAGGCCTCATTATATACTCGAAAAAAATCAATATGACGGGTGTTACATACAATTTTCCACAGTCGGAAAGTTTTTAAACTTTTAACCTTGTTGACTTATTAAGCTACAAGCGAATTCCATAAATATTTATTCCTAATTTATTTATGCTCCTCATTTTTAAGAAATAATTTTCCATGTGTATTTCAAGCCATTTCAAATTATGTAGGTAGATCTCTTCAGTAAAATACAATCCCATTTCGAAAGCAAACTCACTTCACCTTGATTTACCAATCACGAAATAGGTACAGAAAGCTGGAACGGTGCGATAACACTCGTCCTTATACAAAATAGGAGTGAAAGACTATCTACTCTCTATCATCTTATTCTGTGATAGCAATTATGTCTTTTAATTTATTTATTTTTATTTTTATAATTAGACACTAACCCAGAATAAGATGATAGAGTTATTTACATACATACAATAATTACTGACATAGGTAATTGATAAGCCAAGGTGAAGTGAGTTTGCTTTCGAAGTGAGTTTTATTTTAGTGAATAGCCTGTTAAAAATTTTAGAGGTAGTAGTTTTTTATGTATCACACGCTGGAGTTTAAATATCTGCTTAAACATAATATCTATAATTATTAATATTCACTAAATAATTATATATTACTAGCTGATCCAGCGAACTTCGTACCGCCACTACTTATAAATGAAAAATTAGTCAAATAAACATTGTCCAGTGGACCAAATTGTGAATCTAAACCATCCTCGAATCCCCTTGAACTCACACAAAAAAATTTCATCAAAATCGGTCCAGCCGTCTAGGAGGAGTTCAGTGACATACACACGCACACAAGAAATATATATATATATATATATATATATATTAAGATTGTATATTTTCATCACTATAAAGAACCCTATCATCTGTATTGAAGCAAGCGTATAAGACAGTATACAGCTTAGCACGAAATTTTTTATCATCACGTTGCATCAATAACATTTTTTGTAATTAGTGGAATTTATAATAGTGGTGTAGCAATTAAAAAATTTTTAGGCAAGTGATTTTTGGCGATTGTTAATATATTTACTTTTTGTTTAGTTGCGGCATTTGCATTTTAAAACGGTATTTAAACTTCCTTTCACTGAAGAGATTTTAGTCTGTACAAGTAACTTTAGGGTTGGTATAAGATTTTATTCGATTGATCGCATTCGTATTCGATGACATTGGCGTCTAACTAAAATGAATCTTAATGATATTGATTTGACAAATTTATTATAACCGATTTTAATTTGTAGCGTATGATACGTAAACGTATACGATTGTAAATACGAAATTGATCTTTAATGCAATGATTTTGTGTTTCATTTTACTTTGACGTTAATTTCATCGAATACGAATACGATGATTGAATTAAATCTTATACCCTACTTATAGTGACACGAAATGTTTTTGTCTCACATTTTCGATAAGTATATTGGAAACGTGAGATAAATCGTTTCTTGCGAGTAAAACTTAAACCGACTTTTTACTAGCCATGCCGTGAACCAGCTTATTTGCGAATAATATATTATTATCTACTCATACCTACCTGAATCCATTAATCAAAAAAAATAAAGACGACTTATTCATTTATAAGTTTCATAATATTATTACGTAGCATAAAATGTATACCTACCAAGATACCTTAGTAGGGATAGGTGTACCAGGCCAAAATCAACACCATGTGGGGTTGAATTAACCGTCGAGAAATCGCTTCTTGTGCTGAAAACTTCAACTTTTATGCTGCTATACCTAAATGATTTTAACTCATTCATAAATATTAGTATAAATATGTATGAAAATGTTGTAATGTCAAATATGAAAGTCTGATTCGTTCTTTATTCAGAATGATGGCGCAAAATGGAGATTACTTGAAGCTGGAGACTGAATGGACGTCTTTCATCAATCCATGGTCACGGAAGCTTGAATTCGTAATTGGAAAACATTTCATACTACAGGTTGGTTCTTGATCAAACCACGACACAATTGTCGAAATAAATTATTGATCGATTTAATCTGATATTAATCTGTTTTTTTTCTAATTTCGTCAGGGCCCTACAAATCCCGACGTTTTCCAGACCCCGGATCCCGAAAAAGCTTATAAAAAGCCTTCCGAAGAAGAAACAAAGAGCCAAATAATAAGAGACAATATCATCAGAATTATGAATGAGGTACGAAGATTATTATTATGTAACATTATAGTCATCTTTTCATAGAACATTTTTTATTTTCATTGTTTCCATTTTCAAACCGAGATCATACTACTATAAAAATATAATTTTAAATATATTAAAATAATAATACATACCAGCAGGTGTAGTATAAAACAATTTATTGACGCTTCATTCACATGGGCGTAAGGTGAAAAATTTTAATTCACTGTTCATTACTTTTCTGCTAAATTCAGTTCTTCTAGTAACGAAACGGCCAAGCCACATATTTTGACTAAGGTGTAGAGTTTGTGAAGTTAGGGCTTGTAGAGTTAGGGCGTGTAGAGTTAGAAGCTTAGCTCTACATGAGATCTGATAAAATTTGGACAGTGCGTGAGCACTCGTTTACTCGACGTGGCAACATTTTACATGGAAATGTTTTTGGTAGGATTATATTTATATCGTTCTACAGAATAGCGTCAACGTCAAAATTAACGTGAATTCTAAAGTTATTATTTTTATTATCTCAGAAAGTACATCTTGAAATTTAACTATTGTATCGACTAGGGCTGTTACATGATGCAGACAGGATATCCAGCACATTATTATACATACACTCTTGAAAAAATAATAGTAGATATGTCGTGTTTGGATTCGTTTTGATCAGTATTTAATTATAATTACAATACGGTGGTGGCATCACCATCCAAGGCATGATAACTTTCAGCTGATGCTGTAGCATGAAGTAGTCTGCGGAATACACAACTCCTCAGCAACTTACAGCAGCAGATATAGTGTGTTTGGGCTCATTAGAATGGTCACAATGAGTAGGTGCTAGATAGATGGATCGAGGAAGAGGATCTGATGATGGAGCAGAAAACTGAGTAACAGAATATCAGGCAGGATGGAATTCCGAACTAGTGGTAGATTCACTTGACGATGCGAAAGCACTTTTTAAAAATTTATTAGATTAAAAATTTATTCTATTCTTTCCTATCCTATTCTATTCTATTCTATCCTATCCTATCCTATCCTAATTATCCTATTCTATTCTATTTTAATAATGTTATGCCAATAGTTGTCAATGGATGGTCCATACTCAGTATATTATAAGTCGATGGTTTTAATTAATTCCAGGTACTGACTAAGCCTGCGGAAGTAGCTAAACAGCAGATGAGTAAACGGTACCAGGATCTGGCATCTTTTATGGAAAGTTTGCTGGAAGAAATGCCTAAACCTGTAGAGGAACTTCGCCTAGAAATACAAGATGCAGATCACAGCTGTTTTGTAAGTTACCTACACTAATACGAATGGTTATTTGGTACCCGACAAGAACAAAGCCAAAAGGAAGGGTTTTATGATTTTTGCAGTCTATGTATGTTTGTATTCACGCCATAGCGCCATAAATCATCTAAAGTACTAAGCCGATTTTGATGAAAGAGGTGTCTGTCGATTCTTTATTATGGTCCGGGTGACGTAGGCATACATTTTATATGAAACAAAATTTTAAGGATGTTACATCCAATTTCCCGTAATCGGTATCTAAATATTTTCTTGTTAACCGACTTCCAAAAAGGAGGAGGTTCTCAATTCGGCCGGTATCTTTTTTTTTTTTCTATGCATGTCCACCGATTTCTCCGGGATTACTGGACCGATTCGCGTGATTTTTTTTTTAATCGACAGAAGATGTTTGCGAAATGGTCCCATAAACATTTTAACCTTCAACTCCTCAAGCCTGATGCTGCAGGGATATTGCTCACCTAAAATAAAGAGATTTAGGAAATGTCGATTACGAATTATTATCGTAGGTAACAAGTATGGACATCATGGAGCTCCAGGTCCTAGCTCCTCAATTATAGGATACTACACTTAAAAGCTCAAAATAAAAATTCTTTTCAAAAACCGACTTCTAGCGCCACTACAAAGTATAAAAATAATTTTAGTTTGTCCACGTTTGTTGAAGTCGGGCGGGCCTAAAATACAAATTATGAAACCGACTCGCGATGCTCGCTCGACTTCTACAAACGAGTCTCTCATATTGTGTAGCGTCGCGCATCGGTTTCATAGTTTGTATTTAGGCCCGCCCGACTTCAACAAACGTGGACAAACTAAAATTATTTTTATACTTTGTAGTGGCGCTAGAAGTCGGTTTTTTGAAAAGAATTTTTTTAGTACAAAAGTTACTCATGACTGATTGCAGATACTCGTAGAATAGAGGGGTAGCACTAGTAAACACTAGTACCATCTCTCTATTCTACGAGTATCTGCAATCAGTCATGGGTAATTTTTGTTAAATGATAATGTCATTTAGGAAAGAAAAGGTAAACTGAAACTTACGATTTTATAAAGAAAAGGTCTACTCAACTCGTCATTTTTATTTTCTCACAGGAGCGTGATTCAGTGATGCTAGGTGGTATATCCCCTCATCACGAATACAATGACAGTAACACAAGCACAGAGACAACCCTGAGCTACAATCAACTTAACTACAAAGAAAATCTACAAAGGTAAAGGACTTAAACAATTATGTACCTACACCGCAACGGAACGCTAAATAACTTGGCAGCATGTTTGCTCGTAGTGAGGTTCTCTAGCAAAATATAAAGTGTGCATTTCTTTCTCTTTCCAGATATTTTGATTCCCATGAACCTCATAATATATTAGAAGAAAATAATGATTTAACTACCAAACCGGAATCGCAAGTACCCGTAGCGGGAAGCAGGTAAGCTTGTTTTTTTTTAAATTTTAATTACAACGGAAAAAGTTTCATAATTAACAGCTATAATTGAGGCAAAATAAAATCGAAAAAATAAAGAATAATTGAAAACTATTAAACCGATTCAATGATGTCTCTGTGATCAATAGAGTGAAAACCGGTAGCGATCACCGGATGGTAAGAGGCACGTTGAATATTAATGTAAAGCTGGAAAGGGCCAGACTGGTGAAGTCCACTCTCCGACCTTCTCGTGCTCATATCCAAAATCCCGAAAACTTCCAACTCGAACTGCAGAACCGATTCGAGTGCCTAGCAGACTGCGTTTCTGTGGACGATCTAAACAACAGGTTCGTGGAAACTGTCCATACTGTGGGGTCTAAATTCTTTAAGACCCATCGCAGGAAAAGAACCGAAAAGTTCTCTGACCATACTCTCAAGCTAATGAAGGAGAGACAAGAGATGAGGCTGCAGTCATCGGCAGACGCGGCTGCCTACCGGCGGATTAATAGGCAGATCTCTAAGGCACAAACTCGCGACCTCCGTGTCTTTAATACCAAGTGTATTAAAGATACCATTGAGCGGAACAAAGGCTCAAAAGTGTTCGCGAGAGATCTGTCTATCGGACAGAGCCAGCTGACGCGGCTGAAAACTGATGACGGCCGTCTCGTCTCTTCTCGACCTGAGGTCTTGGGAGAGGTTGAGAAGTTCTATGCACAGTTATATACCACGACACAAAAACCTGTTGAAGATTTGGCGAAAGATCCCAGAGCCAAACTGACCCGACACTATACCGAAGATATCCCGGACGTCAGCCTATACGAGATTAGAATGGCTCTCAAACAGCTTAAGGACAACAAGGCGCCAGGTGATGACGGAATCACTGCGGAACTCCTGAAAGCGGGTGGAAAACCGGTACTTAAGATCTTTCAGCGATTGTTCAATTCCGTCATCCACGAGGGCACAACGCCGGAAGCATGGCACAGGAGCGTGGTGGTTCTGTTCTTCAAAAAGGGAGATAATACCTTGTTGAAGAATTATAGACCCATCTCGTTGTTGAGTCATGTTTATAAGTTGTTCTCGAGAGTCATTACGAATCGTCTCGCTCGTAGGTTCGACGACTTCCAGCCTCCCGAACAAGCCGGATTCCGAAAAGGCTTTGGTACCATAGATCACATTCATACGCTGCGGCAGGTTATACAAAAGACGGAAGAGTATAACCGGCCACTTTGCTTAGCGTTTGTGGACTATGAGAAAGCCTTTGACTCGGTGGAAACTTGGGCTGTGTTGAGGTCGCTGCAGAGATGCCGAATTGACTACCGGTATATCCAAGTGTTGAAGTGCTTGTATGAAAACGCCACAATGTCAGTACGTATACAGGACCAGACTACGAGGCCAATCCACTTGCAGCGTGGAGTGCGACAGGGAGACGTTATCTCCCCGAAGCTCTTTACCGCTGCGTTGGAGGACGTCTTTAAGCTTCTGGATTGGAACGGACTTGGCATCAACATAAACGGCGAGTACATCACTCACCTGCAATTTGCCGATGACATAGTAGTCATGGCAGAGACTCTGAGTGACCTCAATACAATGCTCAACGATCTCAGCAGGGTTTCTCAACAGGTGGGCCTGAAAATGAACATGAGCAAGACGAAAATCATGTCCAATGCTCATGCACCGCTCCACCCAGTAATTGTTGAGAACTCTGCACTCGAAATTGGCGACGAGTATATTTACCTGGGACACACAGTCCAGCTAGGTAGGTCCAATTTCGAGAAAGAGATCAACCGCCGAATCCAACTCGGCTGGGCAGCGTTCGGGAAGCTCCGAGATGTCTTTTCGTCCAAAATTCCTCAGTGCCTGAAGACTAAAGTCTTCGAACAGTGCGTGTTGCCAGTGATGACTTACGGATCCGAGACATGGTCGCTAACTAAGGGCCTCATAAGTAGGCTCAGGACCGCTCAGCGTGCGATGGAAAGAGCTATGCTCGGAGTATCCCTGCGGGATCGAATCAGAAATGAGGAGATCCGTAGGAGAACCAGAGTCACCGACATAGCTCAGCGAGTCGCGATACTGAAGTGGAAATGGGCGGGGCACATAGTTCGAAGAGCTGATGGTCGTTGGGGTCCCAAGGTGCTGGAGTGGCGACCCCGCACCGGGAAGCGCAGTGTTGGCAGACCCCCCACCAGGTGGACCGACGACATCAAGCGAGTCGCAGGGAGCCGCTGGATTCAGGCGGCGCAAGACCGAGGTCTGTGGAAGTCCATGCAAGAGACCTTTGTCCAGCAGTGGACGTCTATCGGTTGATAAAGATGAAGAAGAAGATTAAACCGATTTTGATGAATTCTTCACTATGCCCGAAGTTGAAGTATATGTAAGCAAATTAAAAGAAAATGAGCACAATTCGATTAATAGTTTCGGAGGAATGCGTGGACAAATATACATACAAACATACCATACACACATAATTTACATACATTCATAAGTAAGAAGCCGATTTAGTAAGGTAATATAATTAACATCGCCGATGAAAATACGGCTGTTTGAGGTGTTTTCTGGCATAAACTGCATGTAAAATGGATATTTTACACTGCATATTTATGTATTTGAACTCTTCTTGTTTTTGAAGAAATTTTCTTTGTCGAACATTCATCAAAATACCAATACAAGCGATTAGATAGTGTTGATGATTGACCAATAATAATTGGTAATAACCTTCATTGAACATTGAAGCAGTGATAGCCTAGTGATTAGGACTGTGGTCTCCTATTCGGGGGGTCGCAGGTTCGATCCCAAGTACGCACCTCTGACTTTTCGGAGTCAAGTGCGTTAAAGCAATTAAATATCACTTGTTTCAACGGTGAAGGAAAACATCGTGAGGAAACCTGCACATCTGAGAGTTCTTCATAATGTTCACGCAGGTGTGTGAAGTCCGCCAATTCGCATTGGGCCAGCGTGGTGGACTATGGCCTATAACCCTTCTCTGAGAGGAGACCTGCGCTCAGTAGTGAGCTGTTGATGGGTTGCTAATGATGATGATGATGATGAATAACCTTCATGCTATATTTAATTTTTTATTTTCAGCAAATATATTTCATCAACGAATAGAAAACCTTGCGAATCTTACAAAAACGCAAGCACCTCTGATTCGAATGCAGATGCTGTCGCCAGCACCAGCCGTGCGGTCACTTTATACGATTATCCTGTCTTGAGATTAACGGAGTCGCTACTTAATAAGTGAGTTATTATAAAATTCTATTTACTGGTTAAATTCTAAATTCTGTAGTCAGGCCCAATTTCTGCCATCTTCTTTCTGTAATATGTCATATATCTCGACAGGCATAATGTAGAAATGGAGAAAGAATTAGTAAAGAAGCACCGCGAAACACGTTTGAGCACGAAAGGTGATAGAGAAAAAGCTACAAACGAGAGCAGAATGAAAAAGAAGGAGCATCTGGCGCGCTGCAATGCTCTTTTTCAGCCGACCTCTGCCGGTTTATCCGCTGACAGCCAGGTAAATATTACGACTTCATGCCCGCGAGGACGTCCGTGTGGATTAAGTTTTTTTAATTACCGTTGTTAGGAGTACAAACGTCCTTCTTCACAAAATTTCGTATTTATAATATTTTATAGTAGGAGTGTTTCTATATATTAGGATAAAATTTTTGGTAATAAGTGACTTGGCTTGATCCTCTCATACAAGTTACCCTGACTTTCAATAATTATTCTTAAAATCTGTATCGCAAGTCAAAATGGCCTATTTGGTAATCATAACCTTACTTTTTTTATAAATTGAATTTTAGCCATGGTTAAATTGACATGACTGTATTCTCCTCTTCCCTCAAAGTAAGAGAGATATGTAGATATCCCTGGTTCTGGTTGAATTGCTAAACAAATGTGCATACTTAATTTTGTTATACAGCCACACGGGCTAAAGCGAGCCTCAAAGAACGCAGAAGAAGAGTCTACACACAAACACCGCTGCTCTTTATCGAGAACATCCCGTCGCAGACTCAACCAAAAAAGCACTAACAACCCTCCCTTGGCGGCCGCCAACGACGGTAAGCTCTACCCTATTAGGCGCTTTTATAATTCTTAAGTCACGTTGAAGTCGCTTTTATAATTTTCATGCCGTGGACGTTCAACGTCATTTGCAGCGTAGTATATTCGGAAGATTGTGAACTCTGGACGACACACAGAACACAGGACGACTTGGCCAATAACTGATTTCGATTGCGTCTCTTAGATTTATTGTATTTACGACTTAAAATCCATAAAATCCGATGAAAAAGTGAAATATTTAGAAGGAACATTTTAAATATTATTTGTCCCACAAACAGGGTTTCATCTATACTAGTTCGATTAGGGTAACAAAAACAGTAAGCTTCAGTGGGATGCTCACATTGAGACATTAGCAGGTAAACTCAGCTCAGCTGCCTATGCTGTCAGAAAAATCAGTCAGTTTACCAATTTGGACACGGCTAGGCTTGTCTACTTCGACTGCTTCCATAGTGTAATTTCCTATGGAATCTTATTGTGTGGCGGAGTAGCAAATATTGAAACTATTTTTATATTGCAGAAAAGAGTCTTTCGATCTATCTATAAACTCGGTTCGCGCGTATCTCTTCGTGAAAGGTTTAAAGAGATTGGTATACTTACGGTAGCTTCACAGTACATTTATAGTCTTTCATCATCATCATCCTGTCCTTTTTCCACGCTATGTGGGGTCGGCACAACACGTCTTTTTGTTCCACTCGCTTCAGTCATTCGTCAACTCATCATCTACTCCTCTTACACGCATATCCTCTTTCACACAATCCATCCATCGTTTCTTGGGTCTTCCTCTACTCTTTTGTCCTTCCACATGCATATTAAACATTCTTCTAGTAATATGGTTTACTTCCCTCCGCATTACATGCCCATACCACGCCAGCTTATTACTCCTAATCTTATCTACCACTGACGCTACTTTCAGACTTCCTCTTATATATTCATTCGTTATCTTATCCAATCTTGTCACGCCGCACATCAATCTCAACATGCGTATTTCCGTCGCATGTACTCTTCTGATATCCGTCCCTTTTACCGCCCAACATTCTGAACCATACTTTGCGACAGGTCTAACCACCGTCTTATAAATTTTCCCCTTTAGTTTAAGGGGCATTCATGGGTCACATATCACTCCTGAGACCTGTCGCCATTTCATCCATCCCGCATTCATTCTATTGTTCACGTCTCGGTCAATATTACCGTCATTCTGGAAGAGCGAACCGAGGTAGCTAAAATCGGAGCAGACAGGTAAGGGTATACCATCTAAAGCAATTTCGGAGATATGGGAGGGGCCACCAAAGTCACAGAATAGATATTCTGTCTTAGTTCGGCTGATCCTCAGGCCAACACTCTCCAATTTCTCCTGCCATTTTTCCAATCTGCTCTGGACCTCAGACGCATCTTCTCCGACAAGCACAATGTCATCAGCGAACAACATGCACCAGGGTCCTGTGTGTCTGATGTTAGCGCATCCATTACCAAGAGAAACAAATAAGGGCTTAAAGCCGATCCCTGATGCAAGCCCACTTGGACATTGAAATTGTCTGTAACTCCAGCTTCTGACCGGACACTTGTGCTCGCTTTACACATCGCTTGTACATGGCTTTCACAAGCCTTATATTATACTTTTCAGGCACTCTTTTCACTTTCATAGCTCACCACAAGACCTCTCGGGGAACTCTGTCATACGCCTTCTCTAGGTCAATAAACACCATGTGCACTCCTATATTTCTGGCAAAATTGACGAAGTGCGAGTATTGCATCTATCGTACTTCATCCCGGCATAAACCCAAACTGATTTTGTGTGATCTCACTTTCTTCTCTCATCCTTCTTTCGATTACTTTTTCCCAAATCTTCATACTATGCGACATGAGCTTAATCCCTCGATAGCTATTACAGTTCTGTACATCACCCTTGTTTTTATAAATAGGCACCAGCATACTGTTGCACCATTCTTCTGGGATGGCCTCTTCTTGCAACAGCTTATTGAAGAATAGAGTCAGCCAATTCCATCCATCCGCTTTTAGATACTTCCATACTTCAGCCGGTATACCATCTGGATATGGATATATCTAATGCTTTAAAATTTTTCATACTCTGTACTGCCATTCTTACTTCAACTATGCACGCTTCTTTGACCACTCCCAAGTTGGGTGGTACACTATCCTACTTTCCACTCCGGTCATTTTCTTCATTCAATAATCTTCCAAAATATACTTTTTTTTTCCATGTATTCCTTTTTGTTCTGTTTTATCATGATGTCACTATTACTCACACTTTGACAATCTTTAAAAGCATCCTTCTTTTCTCTCAGAACTTTTTGCACATCCTCATTCCACCAAGTTTCTTTATTTATCTTTCTTTTATTCTTTGTCACTCCAAAAAGACCCTTCGCTACACTTCTCATCTTCTTCTTCTTCTTTAACAACCGATAGACGTCCACTGCTGGACAAAGGTCTCTTGCATGGACTTCCACAGGCCTCGGTCTTGCGCCGCCTGAATCCAGCGGCTCCCTGTGACTCGCTTAATGTCGTCGGTCCACCTGGTGGGGGGTCTGCCAACACTGCGCTTCCCGGTGCGGGGTCGCCACTCCAGCACCTTGGGACCCCAACGACCATCAGCTCTTCGAATTATGTGCCCCGCCCATTTCCACTTCAGTATCGCGACTCGCTGAGCTATGTCGGTGACTCTGGTTCTCCTACGGATCTCCTCATTTCTGATTCGATCCCGCAGGGACACTCCGAGCATAGCTCTTTCCATCGCCCGCTGAGCGGTCCTGAGCCTACTTATGAGGCCCTTAGTTAGCGACCATGTCTCGGATCCGTTAGTCATCACTGGCAACATGCACTGTTCGAAGACTTTAGTCTTCAGACACTGAGGAATTTTGGACGAGAAGACATCTCGGAGCTTCCCGAACGCTGCCCAGCCGAGTTGGATTCGGCGGTTGATCTCTTTCTCGAAATTGGACCTACCTAGCTGGACTGTGTGTCCCAGGTAAATATACTCGTCGACAATTTCGAGTGCAGAGTTCTCAACAATTACTGGGTGGAGCGGTGCATGAGCATTGGACATGATTTTCGTCTTGCTCATGTTCATTTTCAGGCCCACCTGTTGAGAAACCCTGCTGAGATCGTTGAGCATTGTATTGAGGTCTCTCAGAGTCTCTGCCATGACTACTATGTCATCGGCAAATCGCAGGTGAGTGATGTACTAGTCGTTTATGTTGATGCCAAGCCCGTTCCAATCCAGAAGCTTAAAGACGTCCTCCAACGCAGCGGTAAAGAGCTTCGGGGAGATAACGTCTCCCTGTCGCACTCCACGCTGCAAGTGGATTGGCCTCGTAGTCTGGTCCTGTATACGTACTGACATTGTGGCGTTTTCATACAAGCACTTCAACACTTGGATATACCGGTAGTCAATCCGGTATCTCTGCAGCGACCTCAATACAGCCCAAGTTTCCACCGAGTCAAAGGCTTTCTCCACTTAAAGGCTTAGTCCACAAACGCTAAGCAAAGTGGCCCGTTATACTCTTCCGTCTTTTGTATAACCTGCCGCAGCGTATGAATGTGATCTATGGTACCAAAGCCTTTTCGGAATCCGGCTTGTTCGGGAGGCTGGAGGTCGTCAAACCTACGAGCGAGACGATTCGTAACGACTCTCGAGAACAACTTGTAAACATGACTCAGCAGCGAGATGGGTCTATAATTCTTCAGCAAGGTATTATCACCTTTTTTGAAGAACAGGACCACCACGCTCCTGTGCCATGCTTCCGGCGTTATACCCTCGTGAATGACGGAATTGAACAATCGCTGAAAGATCTTAAGTACCGGTTTTCCACCCGCTTTCAGGAGTTCCGCAGTGATTCCGTCATCACCTGGCGCCTTGTTGTTCTTGAGCTGTTTGAGAGCCATTCTAATCTCGTATAGGCTGACGTTCGGTATATTTTCGGTATATATTCGGTACACTTCTCATACATGTAGCCATTTCATTCCAGCACTCAAACGACAACTTTTGAAAATCATTGTTCATCTCGATCATTTTAAAATAATATAGTCTCTGTGTGACAAAATATTCATCTGCATAAACAAAGAGGCGATACACACAATCGACTTATTAGAAATCGTTATAAACTAGAAATACAATCATGTTGCCTACGCAAAGTGCAAAAATCCTTTGTGGAGTCGAGCGTAGGTACGCCTAAATAATATGATTCCGAAGGAATTGCTAGATTTGCCACTACATAAATTTAAACAAAGCGTAAAAGCATTAGTATGTCACACTCTCTTCAAACATTTCTGTGGTGGTGTTGGTGGTGCGGGTCGTTACGTTCCCTCAAATATGGTTGAGCGAAGCAACGGCTGGATTATGCGTCACGCTCGTGAATGGGTGCCTTCAGCGGGAATGGTGCTGCTTTCTGTTTGCCCGTCTTAACATGACTTATTGAAATTGTAGTACGCATTTTTGGAACTTCCCCTCATTGTGGAAATATTCTATTCTATTCTAACAAAGTTACATGGGTTTAATCGGCTTGGCATCCAGCTGCCTACAAGATATAAAAAATATTACAATATAATAGCGACATAATAATATTGTAAAATGATTATTTTGAAAAGAACAACTGCTGAGTTTCTTGGCGGCTCTTCTCAGCATAATCCGCTTTCCGAACCGGTGGTAGAGTCATGACGTGTCATAAGAGCCACAGGCAGGTTAGTCTATGTGAAATTTTGAATTTTTTGAATTTTATTTGAATGCCCATTTTTAATAAATATTGAAAATAAAAATAAAAATAGGAACGTGCCACTGTATGGGGGCGGGAGGTGGCTCCTCACACAACAACATTAATCCTTGTAGCAACGCACTACAGCACAAAAATACCGTGACGATATTACAGGGAAACTGGACGCCGATTATATCGTTACGACAAGACAGGATGTGCCGTGGACGTGCACGGCATAATGTTACCGTCGATGGAAATTTAAAAACTTCATCTTATATATTTCCATACATTTGACGTCCCTGTGTTGCCGTTGTGCCGAGGACGTCCACGGTAATATCGTCACGGTAATTATTATAAAAGCGCCTAGGCTACCTCAACCCGTCGCTAATCCATTACTGGGCATTAGTCTCTTCTCAGAAATAAGAAGGATTTTGGCTATATTTTACCACGCTGGCCGAGGGTGGATTGGCGTACTTGACTCATCTTATGGAGATATTTCAGCTATGCAGATTTCCTCATGTTATTACCGTTACTGCAAATGGTATTTAATTTAAAGTCATTCTGCAAAGTGTCAAATAATTATGTCCGATTGACGTCTTTATACTCAGTCTTTATAATATGTTGTTCATTTGTTTATTTGAATTTTGTTTTTTTTTCGTCATAATATCTGTAGAATAGAATAGAATTATTTTTAAGCTATTGCATAGCTTTTATCGTGGGCTTTGAGCGCGGCGACCGAATCAAGAAATTCCGTAACGAAAATAAACCTAACACCCCGTCGTTTCAGTTCGGCAGACTTCGGCACGGTGTTTGTGTGCGTGCGACTAGAAAATGCTATGCAATAGCTTTACCGCGGCAGTCCTCGAGTGCCACACGTATTTTTTTATTCATAAACTTTAACAAGTGCTTTTGAATCTTCGGTGAGTCTACCACTGGTTCGGAATGGCTCCTGCCTAGAAGAACCAGCAAGAAACTCGGCGGTTGCTCTTTTCAAAACAAGTTTACGATAGATGTATGCAGTGTTTCCACAATGAGAGGAGGTTCCAAAAAATGCAAATTTACAATTCAATACATGTTAAGATTAGTACTATTGTATTACCCTATATCATCAGCTTAGCTAACATACAACGAGCCTTAAAATCAAATGTTTATACAGTATCCTCATCGTGGCCATCCAACCCTGTCAACAATAATATGAACGCATACATAGTTGGATTGGGAGTTCCGCCTCAGATTTCAGTTATGAACCCTATGATGCCAGGTGAGCAAAATCAATACATAATAATATTTTTGAGAGATAAAGCCAACATATTCCCCGCGGCTTCGAATTAAGAAAAGATTTTTTTAAATTCCACTCCCAAGGGGGTTAAATGGGGGTTTAAATTCTGTATGAAAGTCCGTCATTTTTCAAGTTATATCCATGGAATTCGGTATTTGAGCTTTAAATTAAAAACAAAGAAGCACGTTTTTTACAGTTTTTAAAAATTCTACCGCCAAAGGGGTTAAATAGGGGTTGAATGTTTGTATGAAAGTCCTTCATTTTTGAAGTTATTTTTCAAGTTATGTTTATGAAACTTGGTATTTTGGCTCTTTGCCTTTCAGGTGTCATACCGATGTATTACACACCGACACCGAACCAGCCAATGCCGTCCGGATTCAATGCAAATACGCATATTCGTCCCCACGCTCATTATCATAGATATCAAAGTAAGTAACCCATAATAGTTATTTATGTCACTAGTGCGTAAATTTTATAGTAGATTGTCTATCAAGGGACTAAGCGATCCCATTATAATACTAGATGTTTAGCTCCCGAGCTGTAGCGAGGGATACTATGGAATCGAGTATGAATGGGTCTTAGTCCCGAGTTAAACACTCTGCTTTTCACTTAGATTGCAAGAAAATAAAATAGTAGGTACAAAATTTACAAACCGGTATATTTCAAGATTTCAAATGAAAAATAATATGTACAGTTGGAACAATTTTGTTTTCACTTGATCTTCTTCTTCTTCTTCGCGTGCCTCTCCGACTAGCGAAGGTTGGCAGTCAGCTTTGTAAATTCAACTTTGTTCTTCGGGAGGCGAAATAGTTCTGCCGCACTCGCGATTCCTGTTCACTCTCGGATGTTGTGCAGCCAAGACTTTTTTTCTGCGACCGACGCCTCTTCTTCCGGCAACTTTTCCCATCCTGATGAGTTGTAGGAGTTCGTACCTCTCGTGCCTGAGCACGTGCCCCAAATATGCGACTTTCCTCATCTTGATGGTTTGCATGAGTTCGCGTTTTTGATTGACGCGCTGCGGAACTTCCACATTCGTGACCTTCTGAGTCCAGCTAATGGCCAACATGCGTCTATATGCCCACATTTCGAAAGCTTCTATACGTTTCCTGAGGTTTTCTTTAATAGTCCACGCCTCACATCCGTATAGAAATTATTGGCCAGATGTAGCAGCGTAGTAAAACGAGTGCGCAAGGAAATCTTAAGACCGCGGTTTGTAGTGTAATGTTACACACTACTCCTTAAGTCACCTAGCTTGCATATTCACAGTTCCATGACATAAATTAATCTTAGTAAGATTTCCAAACACATCGGCTGTGTCCGTTCGCGGCTCGGAACAGTCTGTCCCTCTCCCACTAGCTCAATTACAGGACAGGTTGCAAAGTACTTTTTTCATTTTCAATTCTGGACTTAATTTCCTGCATTTCTCTTGATGAGATACTCAAATGAATATAATTATTAGTGACATTCACCTTCACTTAAAATAGAATTACAATAAAATTCTGAGACTTCTATTTCAGCAGCATTTTAGATTTTTACTCACAAATTACACAATTACAAGCCGTTATATGTGTTGGCGGATGTAGAAGACATACATCCGCTGTTGGCGGATTATAGTAAAATAATAGAATTATTTTGTTTTCATTTTTTTATGGAACTGTAAATGCTAACTGCTGCACTGGCGATACATACTGTTCGTTGAATAATGATATTATATAGATTTAACTCGGAGTTAACTAAATTCTACTATTTCAGATGTAAACTCTTTCAATCCCCATGTGCAGTATGTGCATCAAGGATATATTATGAATGAATCCGACGTCGTATTTCAAATGAACTCTGTAATTTCCACGAGTGCCGATGGGAACAGAGGCAATCCTAATAACATACCACGGATTCAGTATCAGCCGCAACAACAAAATAATCAATGTGAGTTTTCCAAACATTTGTAAAAATTAATCTGTAGATACTTAATGTACAAACATTTGTGAAATTTTTGTTGAGATCCGTGCTTAGTCAAATCGATCTCAGTATTTTCATTGACCCAGTATGACGGGCTTATTAAGTTGCTTAACTGAAGAGGCAAAGTGGGTCACTTAGTTTGAAGAACCGGTAACCTATGGGGTACTAAAGTAGCCGGGTCGAGGGAGCACTGCATAAAGGTGGCAAGAAACTGAAATGTGTTGAAGTCCCTACAAGAGACCAACTGTATGCAGTGGTGGGCAACTAACGCTGCCTAATATAAATATGTATATTTCTTTTTATCTAGATTCATTAGTGACCTGTACCATATTCAATTTTTAGTGCAATATATGATGTTGGGTCAAGCGGTCTATGGATCACCGTACATGTACTCTACCATAGATCCGCAAGTGTCATACGCTCTACAACAGAGGTTTATACCACAACAAACGCATGACACGCAACCATTAGGTCTATCAAATAGTAACTATGAAGAGGTAAGAAGTACATTCAAATATTGTATTGTAACTTTACTTACACTAGCGGCACGCTATGATGGCCGGTTTGACACATTACTATAGTGATGTGGAATGTCAATTTATTCTCGAACAAAAAACAATTAAGTTTTGTTTTTGTACCTGATTAAATAGGTTTAATAAAACAAAAATGTATATGTTTATTTAATTTATTTGAACGAACTGAATATTTGAATGAAAATGAATATACATACTTTATATGCACACAAGAAACATATGAATACAAAAGATACCAAAAAAGGTGCCACAAAAGGCCATAATTAATCAGATTCGTCCATACTACTATTTTCACTGTCGTCACTGCTATCATCACCTACATTAATAATTATATGTTCGTTTTCTATAATATTATCTATTTTCACATCTCTTTCAAAATCTTCCCTTATTAATTTAACAGTTCTATTCACAACCTTTTCCCAGTCTCCTTTAGTCACATGTTCACAAGCTTCTTCTAATAATTTTAGCATTTTTTTTGTGGTAAATGGGGGTTCTGTATTGTGTCTTGCAGCATATCCCTTAATTTGAGCCCACACCAACTCAATCGCATTATACTCACAATGGTAAGGCGGTAACCGTATAACTCTGTGCCCATGTTCTAATGCTATTTCGTCAATGACGTATCGGATCTTGGTTGGTTTGTTTTCTTTTAAAAGACGTACTAATTCCGCTTTTAACATATTCATGTTTGCATCTACGCCATTTTTACGAAGCCATGCGACGATATCAGCTTTCTTTTGGGATTGGGCAGGTGGCTTGTCAATTTGCATCGAGTGGTATGGGGCGTTGTCCATAATTATAATAGATGGTTCAGGGAGGCTACACAACATTGAGGTAAACCATTCAGTAAACTTTTCTCCATTCATGTCTTCATGATAGTCTCCAGTGGTTTTTGACGCAAAAGCCATGAGAGAACCTTCGACAAACCCGTTGATGGTTCCGGCGTGACAAATTATAAGTCGCGATCCTTTTCCTACAGGAACTTTGGAAGTAGATGCTGCTGTGTCATCGTTCCAAGAACGGCCTACAGTATGGTTAGCATTAAGCCATGTTTCATCCAAGAACACAACATTTTGCCAATTTTTGATTTCTTTCACTTGCCGTAAAAAAGTATACCTTGCCATCGCTATATCAAATCTTTCCATCAATATTTTGCGTTTGTTACATTTTTTGTATCGAAATCCAATGGTCTTCAAAATCTTCGTTAAAGAACTTTCCCCACCGAAGAATAATCCAGCTTCCTTCAGTGAATGCACCAACTTTTTTCTTGTTGGATACTCCTTCTGTAAATAGTAGCCGTAAACATGTCTTCGGATAGCATCGGCATCAAAGCTATCGATGCCTACGACTGGTTTTGCTCGTTTTCTCTTTTTTGGTGTGTGAAGTTTATTTTCTTCTGTGCCAGTCTCGCCATATTTTTTTTTAGTTATCCGTCTAACAGTTCGTTGTCCAATATTAAGCGCATCAGCTACGCGTTCAACCACTGACGTTATAGGTAAAATTGGCCCTCCATTTTGAGCTTCACGATCGAAATAGTTACGAAGGCGTATTACGAACTCACGTGTCTGACTATTTAGAACAGTTCTCTGCGTATGTTCGGTCATATCGACGAAATCCACAACAAAGGGCTTGAACAGAGTCCAAATTAACGAGCAAGGGTCAACAGTAATGCAGTATCAATATTTGAAATCCAAAGCCAGGTCAAAACTATATCACAATCGCATTGCACTGACAGTTTATACTTTTCGAAGCAACGTCAATTCGAAACTGCTTTGTTTTGCATTGAGCATTGACGCGAGTTTGCCGGAGGTAGTAGTTGTGCTAGCCAGCGATCCTATGTGACGATCGTATTAGATTCCATCTTTAAAAATTTTCAATTTAGAAAACCAAATGCCGAGTTGTGGTATATATCATATAAAAATAAAAATTTTACCTTTTGTATGAAACAGCTGATATTTTTTTGCGATTTCAGAGGTTTGTCCACATAGTGAAAATTGTTCATATTCACAAGTACATTCACCCCTTAAATGGTGCAAACTGATTTTTCTACACTTGTATACATTTTAGAAATCAATTTAATAAATAAATTTTGAGTCCTAAACCTAAAACTACATTCGATAAAATATATGAATCTCTGCACATCACTATCGTCAATAAAGTAATACAATTATTTCCTTCAAAGTCGTTATCAATTAATACGGAACTTCATGAGCGGACAAACGTCAAACCGGCCATCATAGCGTGCCGCTAGTGTAGGTAGGCATGTCATTGACGTGATAACGTCTTTTAAATCGATGAACACCGGCTGCACGCATGAAAAAGTGTCACGTTCCGCCTAAGCCTGAGCGTGCAAGCGAAAGCGCGGAACAAGCGATAGAGATGCACGATCGGCCCAAGCGTTGGCTTCTGTGGCGCGCTGTGGTTAGCGGATGTGTCGCG
Source organism: Oeneis ivallda (assembly GCA_029955525.1). Classification (NCBI taxonomy): domain Eukaryota; kingdom Metazoa; phylum Arthropoda; class Insecta; order Lepidoptera; family Nymphalidae; genus Oeneis; species Oeneis ivallda. The sequence goes on from JARPMR010000001.1 coordinate 13,941,812, forward strand.
TGATTTATGACGTTATCACGTAAAACTATCATCCGTAAACCGACTTTACAGACAACCAATTTTTTTAATAAGTACTAACATTACTAATACTGTCTATATCTACTGGAAACATGGCTGTTTCTCTCAAGAACTGAGCAGCGAGGCAGATTTATAATAATTGTGAGTTTCTGTACCGTGTGGAATAACCATTAGCGCGCAATTTAATCAAAACACAATGGCATTGCTATAACAGGTGTAGAAACGTGATACCTTCTGAATAAAAAAAAAATCAAAGCCACTAACTTCTACAGCCTACAGCCACTGTCTAACTTCCTGTATCTAAAAATTTATTCGGATTTAATTTAATATTACAAGATTAGCATTTATTCAGCGCAGAAAATTCATACACCATCACAAACAAGCACCCTAGTCCCTAGGTTAAACTATTAACCAACAAACGTTTAACTCGCAGGCATGTAAAGTTACTATGTCATCGAAGTATTTTGAGAATATGAGCAAAACGAAGATAGCCGAGAGACGAGCTGATAAAGGTGGCAATAGGCGTAACATGTGTAACTCATCTTTTGAAGCCTCGAATCAGGTATGCCCTTTTTAACATTTTATTTCTAAATTTAGACAAAGACATTATTAGCATTAGTAATTATAACTGCTCTAGGGTGAAAATACATATTAAGACACTCTTCTTAAACGTGACCCTGATGTGTATTTTCTTCTTCTTCTTCTTCTTCTGCTTTATCAACCGACAGACATCCGCTGCTGGACAAATATCTCTTGCATGGATTTCCACAGGTCTCGGTTGTGCGCCACCTGAATCGAGCGGTTCCCTGCGACTCGTTTGATGTCGTCGGTCCACCTAGTGGTACGCAACGCATTATAATACAGTATAATATCTATATGCTGGTGTTTTATAACCCCTCACCGCCTATTTATTCTAGTCACATTCTTGGACTTTTGTCCTTATTTGCTTAGGCCCAAATATTCCAATTAATATGAAAGAAAATCCTATAGTAAGAAAAAATAAGAAAAATAATATGTTCGCATTTATAGTTTTGTTAATACCGGTAAGTAATAAGAATGCATAAAAGATTCAAAATTTCCTAATTCAGGATCTGAATCAGTGAAATAACTCTGAGGTGTTTTTATAGTTTTCCACAACTGTGAATTTGTTTAGTAAGTAACTGGAAAAATAATAAGTGTTTTCAACAGAGCGCCGATACTATGACTGATGAACGAGTACAGAACAGAAAGTCCGTGATAGATAATAGCGATAGTACAAATGAGAAGACTGATGGGGAGTCTAGTTCGTCTTTCTATTCATCTTTCTTTAAAACTGATTCTGGGAGTAATGAAGAAAGCGATAGCAAAAACCAAAGTCAGAAAGATGATAAATCTTCAGTAAGTTGCAATAAAAACTAATTAATATTATTATCTTTTTTATTGTTCTTCAAGTTAATCTTTGCGATCCATCCGTCGGTAAGTAATGATGCAGTCTAAGACTGAAGCAAGCTGAAGGGTTTGGCAGTTTTTTGAACAACACAATTTCCCTTCGGTTTCAGTATAACTTTGCTGGTAGAATCTTAACTAGATACAACTTAATCCTGTGCTCAGGAGAGTGGCTCATTGGCCCTGCTGGGAATCGAACCTTTTGCTCATAAGCCCACAGAGATCACCGATGCGCCAGGGAAGTCTTCAAATAATGATCGCTTGATAAGTTTATTCACGAAAGCTACAGGGAGTGCCGGTAGGAATTAATATGATGCCCTTGATGCTAGCATTGAAACTACATTTCCTGGGATATATGATAGTTGTACAAAAAAATTCAGTTATTTTGAAAATGAGTAAGTAAAAAAATATTTATTCCCTTTATTTTAACTAACAAATTATTACAGTACATGCTCAAAACAAATGCAACTTCACTGCGAAGTCCTGATGGTGTTGCGAAGTGTGTCCTTAATGAACGAAAAATTCCTAGAAGAAAGATGGACCCACCATGGATAGAACAAGTGAGTTTAATTGTATTATCATCTACATTATTTGCTGTATAGCTGCAACGCTAGCCCGACTTTAACTACTACCGTAGTACTATTATATATTCTGTGCTACTACTAACAAGTACTAATAAATTCTGTGCCTGGACCTACAAACTAAAATTTTGGCCAGCAGCATGGCGCATTCGTTTCATCGATTCTATTTAGGCCCGCCCGACTTTAACATACGTGTACAAACTGAAATTATTCTATACTTTTCAGTGGTGTTTGAAGTCGGTTTTTTTAAGTGTTTTTATATATTATTATTATTGATTTATACTATACTAGAGCTCGTGTATGATTATATAATTGTTTTTTATGTTTGTTCATTTTTCTAGGTGAGTGTAACGTCAGAACTTATTTACAAGTATCAAATTTGTGCCAAGAGTATTGAAGAAGTCCTGTCTAGTGATAAAGAGAAACTTAAACAACTGGAGCAAGTGAGTTTATTTACAGTTTATATTGTGCAAAATTTTTTAATCCTAAACCATGTAAAACCATGGTAAAACGGCTTATAACTAGCTAATTTGTAATTAATAGTTTTTGGATCGATTTATTTTCTGTTTTTACAGATGTTATTCTTACATGTTAAATTTCGATTTTAAATAATGAATATAAACATTTTGACTACAGTCAAATACCCAATTGTACTACGAAACTATGACTAAAAGGAAAAAAGTAAATATGGTTGATTTGTTAAATTAATTTTCAGCCTTCACTAGTCAATGAGCAACTTAGTCAACTATACTTGGACCTGCAACTACAAGGTGTTGCAGCAAGGCTTACTTTGGAAGAAGGAATTACGAGTTCCAGCAGCTCAGGTGAAGATAGTTCAACCAAATCCACCAAGGTATTATAAAATTTCATTGTTTTAACTCAAAACCTATTTTTTATATTCAGATTTATTTATTTCCATGTACAACCCACTGAATTATGTATTATACATATAATACTGGGGGTGCAACCAATTTTTTGGATGACATTTAAAAAATGTACAACTCTCATATTAAGTACCTGCTATTTGTATAGCAATACAGACTTACTACATTATTTTTAATCTTATTAAGAACTGTACAGTTCTCTTTTTTTATATAAATTACTAGTCGATTCCCACGACTTCATCTGAGTTCATTTAGGTTTTATATTATTTAAATTCTTAAAAGTATTAAGATCATTAAATCTAATGCAAGTATCTTGCTGCACATAATATTTATTACTGACTAATTAATCTTGACAAAACTTTCCCGATGATAAGCACTTTTGATTGAAGACAGAATTATCCAGTTTGGCAACTCTCAGTATATCAATTAGGTACTGTTACTGATTTTGGCATTCTAAACAGGTAATTTATTCGGCTTAGATATATGGCGTATCTTATTCTAGTTTTTGTTTACTTCAGAGTCGCCGACGTAAGCGAGAGTACAGCAGGTTGGTGATGATCTACGAGGAAGATGCGCCATTGCCATCAGCTGACGACAGTCCCTACACATCTTAGTATTATCGCAGAGGGTCAGTGCGCATGCGGTACCATGTGCCCTTTCCTTCTATTCGAGTAGCTGTTGATACGATAAGGAAGTGTATTACAATCCACATTCAGTCAGCTGACGCTCATAAAATGTATAATGGGAGATACTGGACAGCTGACATAGGAATCAATTTGACTTTTTAGTGACTTTTGTGAGTGTTTTGTATGATTTTGAACATTTCCGTCTGTCCAAATGCGGCGAGAGTATACCAGATGGCGCGGGGCGGTTTCGCTGAGTTTTGTTTCTGCGGCGCCATTGCGGTGTTTTGCAAGGAACATCCGTAGTCGTATGCCACACTATGCCCGACAGCACCGTAAACGCTCTGTGGTGTAGTTGACTTCTCCTATATACAAAAATGGAGGGTATGTCGCACGATGCACTAGCGACGACGCAACGCTTTCTGCTATTCTATGTAAAGAAATCCTGGTAACTCTCTACTTACCCCATTGGCGTGCAATGTGGCCGAGTATACACTTCTGTATATTATGTGTGTGTGAGAAACTACTAAACAGCGCCGCCACAATGCGCGGTGTGGCATCAGTCTTGTTATAATATTTTATGGATATTAGTTATAATATAATTTTAGGAGACTATTGTTTCTAAAGTTCTTTAAATATTTGTACTTACATTATTGTTATAATAACATAATATAATTATCTTTCATAATAATTAATTTCAACAGTTAGTTTACGTAAATTTTAATTAATTTATCAATTTGTGTATTCCATTGTGGTCTAAGATTAATGTTAACTGTATTATTACAGAATTTAATATCACTATTGAATAGCATCAGGTGTTACTTTGCGGAATACCAAATTATAAACAAAATACTTTCAAACAGACTATACACGTACTGTGCACAACAGAATGTAAAACGCAAATCTGCATGTTCTATTGTATGCTTACAATTTACATGTTTTGTGTTTCGATGCGCGTGACTTCATAGACGGTGATATCGCATAATATAACTTTTGTGTGTCAAGAAATACCTAATCACTTACTTTGGAAACCAAAAATGGTGCATGCTGTATAGTTTTCAAAACGCACAATTTTTTATTTAAATCATTTTTTTGAATTCCCTTATTTGTTTGAATTCTGTTACTGCTTTTAAATTTTATTAGACTGCGGATAAACTGTGGCGCTGCGCACTGTAGTGAACTGACTACTTTACCGAAATCCCAGACATTTACACATTTCGAACAAGCATGTCAAGAATTTTTCAAATCTTGATGGATTAAGGTGGGTGTGTTAAACATATCGGATTTTTTAAGATAATAATTAGTTTGTTTATATTAAATAAGTAATTTCTATACAAAAATCTTTTTAATAAGGTTTTTCATAACTAAAGTACAAATAATATAACAGGATCAAAGATTTTAAAAGATCAAAAATATTCTATGACACCTATGAATATTACCTATTTTTAAAAAAATGATTTATATTTAGATGTAAATGTCCTTAAGGAACAATGTTTTTGATGTTATTCCTGTTGATGTAAGGAGACATTTTTAGATATATATGAGATAATTAACGCCAAATGTACCTATGCATGTTTTTCTTTTTAAAACTTGCGAGTTTATTTTATTTATACATGTAAATATTAATGAATGTCTATGTATTTGTTGTTGCTTGTTGTTTTGGATACGAATCATACCTGTTCGAACAACTTCATTTTAATTAACTCAACATAACTCAAGTAATATGACAGTACCTAACAATATCAATACCGCAGCTCATATAAAAGCAATTATTACAAGCTTTTATTTAGTTTCACCTATCCCGATGTTCCACTTTCCGGTTACCGACTGAGCTGAAATTTTGCATACATGTGTAAATCGCGAGACAATGCAATATTATTATGACATGGTGCTGATTTGATGATGGAGCTTGTGGTGGTACGGCTGTGATCGTCTAAGCTTGATGATTTGTGATTAAGTATACTTGAAGAAAAGTTCATAAAAAAACAATATTTCAGGAATAAGAGACACGTTGGTAGTTGGCATGTTATCTGTAACTTCGCGGATTTCCCAAAGTGAACGGAGACGCATCGCTCACCTGGGCAATACATTTGCGGGTGGACAATTCAGGCTATCATTCCATTCTATCTGGATACGCGAGGCCCATTTGTATTGTATGAGCCTACCTTAGTAGAGCAGTGGAATAGCGTCACCTCGACACTCGGAAGTCCAGAAGGACCTAATTAAAATTATAAGCTAACGATCAGTATAGAATGCATGATAAGCTGGTGAATGTATGAGTGCCTTCTTTGGGCCATCGCAATCCGACCGATTCTCTCGAACACTGGGGAACCCTACACCCAGCACAGGGGTCTTTGAACATTGTTATTGGGGCACGGACCAGATCACCCTTTTTCGCTGCGAAGCGTGTATTGCCTTTGTCTTCGAGAGACAGGTTCTTTTGAGAGCCGTAGCTCGCCCCATTACCATGGTTTTATTGATATATTCATTTGTTATATTTGATATGTGGTTTGGCCAAACCAGAGCGGGGCTGGTCCGTATTTCAGAGGGCGTGTAATTGTTGTGTTGGAGAATCGCCGCCGGTGCGCCACACTGGTAGCCATGTACTGATATTGTACCAATCTTTGACTATTAAAGTCAACAAGTTAATATTTAAGAGCCCACATCAACCTTAAAGTCTCTCATTCCACAATATCGTGGTCACCCTAGTCATCTCCAATAAAGTCTCTCCTTTACACAATACCCTATGGTCACCCTAGTGCCTTGCAACTGCTTAACAATAGGACACAAAAAAAAGGTTCAAATCCCCTACCTGCGTCGTGTCGCTGCCCGTAGAATGTGTACAAACACTCGACGAAACTGCGGCTTCTCTCGAGTATTTACTAGTGTTGAAATACCTAATTAAATGCCCTAATCAGTCCATCGTATTAAGCTAGATGAAGTCTAGCTTTCATAGACTGCACATTAATTCAGAGACTATAGGCTTAATCTTTGATTCTGAAATAGTCACGTAGCTCTTCGAACTAGACCCGTTTAGTTCACTATGAAAGGTATTTATCTGTTTAAATCAAAGTAGCTTACGGTAATTGTCCAAGTTGGAAATAATTAATTACTCACAACACAGAATTTCTCTCGTCTGGGAGTCGAACCCGTCGAGAAACGTAGAAATATCATAGCTATATTTGACCTGACTTAATTTATAATATCGGAGTATGAAATCAGCCTGAAATAAAGTTATTGACCTTAGTCTGAACCTCCGTAATCTGTGGGAATCGAACCCATCTCGGAAGCTTAAATATTCGTATATCTACACCTAATAGTTATCTGAGCTTAGCTCTCTGAAATGAAATCCATGACCGTACATAGGTAACATGAGGGAATTTATAGACTATATTAATAAAAGAAGTGTTTATGGATAAAAGAATGAGATTTATTATCAGTTTCTTAAAGATTATTAGAAAGAAACTGTTTGATCATTTAATTCATGTTTAAGGCGCTAAATTACCTTAAGCCATTAATAGAATAGAATAGAATTATTCGTTATTCAATTAAATTTTTACAAGTACTTTTGAATAATTAATGAATCTACCACTGGTTCGGAATGCCCTCCAACCGAGAAGAACCAGTAAGAAACTCGGCGGTTGCTCTTTTCAAAACAGTTACAATACAGTAATTACTATGTTAAATATGTAGTATTTCCACTATGAGGAAAATTCAAGAATATATACAGACTTACTTCTATCTTAAGATAGTCAGACATACTGAGTTGGTTATAATGCAAAATGCTAGCTAAACTGTCTCGAAGAGAAAAGACACACACACACCTTAATTTTACAGTAGGGATAAACATATATTTACATAATATTGTGCTAAGATTCACAGATAGTTAATTCAATTTAATTCACTCTTTCCTTTTAGGATAAATAATTTTACATAATTGAACAGGTGGTCTACTGGTGTGCTAGGTTATCGGCGGGTTTATGTCAGACTTTCTCCCTCTATTATCCACGCCACACTAGTCTGTAAAGTAGTATTAATAGGTACAAGATATAGACCACCCCTGTGAAAAGAATTACCCAATCTACTGGGTTCCATGCCATATTCCTATCTCTCTGTATTGTTCGGCTCATAAGTTCCAGCGAACTGTCTGCGTCCATTACCATTAGCCTTTGAGACCTAGGCCTCTCAATTCAAGTCTTACAATTAACTCGAGTCTCTGTGGATCTTAGCAGTCTATTAATTAATTACGAAATTGAATAGAGTACATTACCAATTTACTGCATCGCCTCACTTAATCACTGTAGCTCTTAATTTATTAAATTATATTCTCTACCCTGAGTTATTTTATTACAATTTCTTTCTTAAAAGGTTTAACAAAGATAATCAAGTTTATCTTAAATTAGGGCTGTTGGCTTAGATAATACGCGCACTGCCAATCAGCTTGTAAAGGACCCTCGAGTGTGAGCCACTGGACCGTCACCCGGAGGCCTCAGAGATCGACTGTCGCCCGTCTCTCGCCAGCTATGCGCTCGCGCCTTCGCATCCCTTCTCCAGACTTCAGCCTCTGTGGATTTAAAACACGCCCAAAGTCAACTGTACAAGATATAATTGGTCTAAATGTATCCGTCACCCGTTATTCTCGACCAATCCTGTCGCGTTACTAAATGTCACCTCCCAAGCCAAGCCTCGTCATTGAGTGATTGGTTAAGTTTCTATTTTTTGTTTGTTCCCATACATCTGGTAGTTTTAATGTCCAAGTTTCGCACGGCTTGTAAGGCCACAAAAAAATATAGTTTACGATGCATTCCCTAGTTAAAATTTCTTATCGTGCCTTTACTCAGATTTCTCCTAATTTCTATAGTTTATTGCTTTCAAAGTGGTTTCGAAGTTTTGTGCCTTTTGTCTTATTTTGGCTTAATTGCCTTCCACATGCGAGCACACAATTTAACTTGTCTAAATTGTTAAATTTATAGGTCTAAATGTTTATTTTACAAGTCGCTTTTAATGTTAGAGCCTTGTTATGTTCGAAAAATTTATTTATGAGTCTATTCGGCGAAGAAAGAAAAAAATATACGTTGTAGGTATGAGAGCGGACCACCTCACACTCCCCCAAATAGATTTTTAATACACCTAGTCTTCCCTAATGCCTCAGCATTTTGGACTAGTCGTTTGGAAATCTATTTCTCCTCTGTAATCACTCACTAAGTTCCTAATAGAACCCTAATGTTTACACGTTCTTATAGTAACGGAATAGGTGAATAGCGTTATAATTTCCTTTTGTCTTATTAGTACGAGCGTCGATCAAGGTGTAAACGTTATTATATGGGACTGCTCCTATTATGTAGGGCCCTTCATATAGCCGCATAAATTTCTTTGTCAACTTTTTGTCGGCATCCGACTTCGCAAAGGCCTTAAGTTTTACTAAGTCTCCTATTTCGAAATGCACTAGCTTATGCGTTTTATTATAGTAAGACTCTCTACTCTCTGCCGCTTTAACTATGTTCCGTCGCACCTGCTGCCTAATTTGTTCTAGCATTTCCCGCTGTAGTTCGTTTTCCTTCACCATGCCTCTGTCAAAGTCAGTTGATAATAAAGTCCGTTTTCCCCACACTACCTCATTTGGTGTATAGCCTGTCGTGGTGTGTACCACTTGATTGTAACAATCCTCTATACTAGGTAATGCATCTACCCAAGATTGATGAGTCTTCTCACAATATGTCCTAAACAGTCTCCCTAACTCTTTGTTAACTCTCTCTGTAGAGTTCGGCCGCGGATTTCTGACAGATGTGTGCGTTAGTTCGATACCTAACTGACGAACGCCTGCCTCGAAAACTCTCGAAGTGAAATTCGCGCCTCTATCCGAACATAATGTCCTAATCTCGATTTGATTATGGAACTTTCTTACACATGTTAACGTAGCCTTTCCACTTTCCGCACGTAGTGGGTATAGCCTGATTAATTTGCTATACGCGTCCTGCATTACGAATATGTACTTGTATCTGAAACGACCCGCTGGCAAAGGGCCATAAATGTCACAAAAGACCCGTTCTCCTATTTCTCTCGCCACCACAGTCTTAATCGGCCCCGTATGTGTTTCTAACGCGTGTTTTGACCCCTGACATATCTCACAAGCTCTCACAATCCGACCTATTATACGAGACATATTCGAAAAATAATAACGGTGCTTCATCAAAGCATAAACCTTACATCGTCCGAAATGACCTATCTCTTCATGTATACTAACAATCAAGTCTCTCTGTATGTCCTCGGGAATGTATAACCGTAAAGTATTCGTCTTCCCGTCGGTCCTGTAAAGAACACCCTCCTTAAGCGTATAATACCTAGATTCAGACGTGCCCGTTACTTCCATACGCCTAATTATTTCTTTGGCGACCTTGTCACGCTCTTGATAACTACCTATTTCCTTCCATTTCGCCTGTACTACTCGTCCTAACGACGTTTTAAATAGATACATCTCTGGTCCCGTAACCTTATTAGTTAACACGTCCGTTGTCCCCTTTATATGGCGGGATAATACATCCGCTACCGTGTTTAGGTTACCTTTCACATGCTCAACTGTATAATCGAAGCGTCCTATGTAATGTACCCATCGTATCATCCGTGCGCTTAATAACTTACACGTTTGTAGGAATATCAAGCTCTTTTGATCAGTCCTAATCACTAACCGTGCTCCTCTTAAGTACGTTTCAAACTTTGATAGACTAAAGATAATTGCCCACAGTTCCTGTTCTGTGACTGTCCATTTCCTTTCCGTTTCCGTTAATGCCTTACTACAAAATCCTATTATTCGTTCTTCGCCTACATCGTCTAACTGATAAACATATCCGGAAACCCCCAAATTACTGCTATCGGTTTGCAGGTAATAAGTTTCCTTCGGATTAGGGTGTACAAGAAGCATTGTGTCTAAAAATAGTTTCCTGACCCTTTCGAAACAATCGTTTGCCGCCTGTGTCCAACGCCATTTGGTATTTTGTTTCAATAAATCGCAGAGTGGCCTAACCTCCTCACTATACTTCGCGATAAACCTCCTGAAATAGTTTATTAATCCTAAAAATCCTCGTAATTGTTTAATTGTTCGAGGTATGGGGAATTCTTGTATGGCTTCTACTCGCTCAGGATCCATACGCAATCCGTCAGTATTCACTATGTGACCTAGTAATTTCACCTCTACACATAAGAATCGACACTTCTCTAGCCTGCCGGTCAACCCTGCAGTCTCTAACCTATCTAGTACTCGATCTAAGTGCTCTAAATGTAACTTTATATCCCCTGTAGTAAATATGACGATGTCATCTAAATGATTCACGCAAAACTCGCGTACTTCCTTTAATATAGAATCCATTGTTCTAGAAAACCCTGCCACAGATGTCTTTAATCCTTGAGGCAAGACACAATAGGTATAAGTTCTCCCCATAAAAGAGAAACCTGTATACTTTCTAGAATCCCGGTGTAAAGGTATTTGAAAATATGCATTATTCAAATCAATCAAACTGATATAATTCACTCCATGAAAGGATTGTAAAATCTCAGATGTGAGTGGAGGTGATCCCGCATCACCTATCATTTTCTTATTAAGCTCGCGTGCATCTAATAAGAGTCTTATTGACCCATCTCGTTTCTTTGTGAATGTGAGAGGACTACAGTACGGTGTCGCCTCCTGTCTGATTACGCCTAATCTCTCCAACTTCTCTAATTCCTCCTTAACCTGTTCCCTATACGCTAAAGGTACCGGATAGCTGTGCTTCACAAAAGGGATTTCATCGGTTAACTCGATAACGTGCTCGTACCTGCTAGCCAACCCTAACTTGTCCGTAAATACCTTACAATGCTTGTCTAGTATAGGCAATAACATCTCCCTTTGTTCTGTACTTATGCCTGACTCGTCCAGATGGTATTCCTTGTTGAGTTTACCGCCCGATTCTTCAATCGATAAGCAATGTCCCACCGATCTAGGATTATGACTCAATATAGAATTAATTGTGATTGCATTCGTCTCTCCCCCTAACCTTTCGACCTTACAATCGGAGTTTAGCTTAACGCAAGACCTAACTCCCAAGTGTTCAATTGTCAACGTTCGCTCACTACCGCAGTTCACTACTCCTCTCACCCTTTCCAACCAATCATACCCTAATATTAACGATCTAGGTAGGCGTCGCATGACTAACACAGGTGCTTCAACTAATGTGCTACCTAATTGGAACTCTATTAACACCAATCGATTCGCGCTCTCGCTTCGCGATCCAAATGCTCCCTGTGTCCGAATTGCCGGAATAGCGATCTCAGGTAGAGACCCGCTTTCACTGAGAATAGAGTCGTACAATTCTCTAGTCATTCCGCTAATTTGACTTCCCGTATCGATAAGTACATTCATGCTTCTCCCGTACAATGACACGCATACTTCAGGTAACTTAGGTAAAGAATAACCAACCTCTTCGTCAATTGATTCATCGAGTTCGTGGAACATCGTATTTGAACTCACTCCTCGTTTAACACAATACTCGCACGTAACGCCCCGTTCGCTACACTCTATTACGTTGCTAAACTGGTTTTCCAACAAGATTCCTATGCCTCTAATTTCCGACTGACAACTGTAATTGACGTCATTTACGCCGCCTTTTAGTGCTCGTTTCAGGCCCTTTCCACCGACTCCTAAACTTTGTCCTGGTTTCCATCCGCTCCTAGTTAAAATATTATAAGCTACACCTGCCCGTTCGCTCTCCGAGATCTCTATATTCCCTGATTTACACAAATTTAATTTACCCGACCTCGCTTGTGTAGGGGAACCTAGTTTTTTGACGTTCCCTCCCCCGCATTTTCCGATGAAGTAAGGCTTTCGCCCTCTTTCACAAAAGTGATAGCCTGTCTGGTTCGCTCGGTTTCAGGCAAGGCTGGCCTGTTAGAATTTCCCCTATAGCCTGATCGACCCCGTCGATAACCCCGACCTCTGTTCGAGTCTCTAGTACTCCACTTCCTAGCATTCATAGTAGCAACAGTGGGACGCGCCAGCGGTGGCCCGTTATACCTTCTTCCTCTAAAACTACTACCTGCTACCTCTCTCGCAATTCCTCTAGGCTTCTCAACAATATTTTGCTCTATACTTCTTAGAAACTTTGCCCCACTCATAATGCTAACTTCCTCGGTCCTAGTAAACCATAGCCGTTGTATATCTATAGCATAGTGCCGCATAATAGCGTTTACTAAATCATGTTCGCTAAACGCAATAGTTAACGATTGCATCGACTCAACCTGCTCGGCAAAATGTTCAGACATCGTCATTCCTGAACTACTCGTATATACGGCATTAATCAATCGATACCTCACAGACTCCTGGATCTGTTCGGTCCAATACGTGCGTCTAAAATCAACTTCAAAATCAGCGAAAGTAGTCCATTCCATCTTTTGAATATAATTCCATAACCTGTCGCGCGTGACCTGTAATGCACCCAAGCGCTATGTCGATCTCGCGATCAAATCCATTTACCGCCCTAATATACTTCTTTAACCGTTTTAAAAATGAAATAGGGTTCGTGAATGGTTTTCCATCGAAATTCGGTTTGCTAACCGACGGCTGTACCACATATAAGTTTCGAGTTTCAGAAGATGCTATGCTGTGACTCGCGGACTCATAACTAGACCCCTGTCTAACATCTCGATCACCCTCACTATTCGTCAAACCAACCGATGTGCTTGACGTAACACTCACGTTTTCGTTTGGTACCGGATTCACTTTCGAACTAATTTGTTGTAACTTTCCTTCGAACTCGCTGATTTTCTCCAAAATCAACTCTAAAGTCGAGCTACCTACGGTTCCCGTTTGCTCACTATCCCTTTCTGCACTGCCGCTTGATAAGTCTATCGCTACCTGCTTCGCCTTACGTCCCTTTCTACCTGTCGACATATTTTATTTCGTCTTAAACCCCTTTTACTTTACCGCCTAACTTCGCCAAGTGCTAAAATAAGCTGTTTATTACCGTGCCGCTTTCACGAAACTTGAACAAAACCTTTTAGATAATAGAACAATTCCGATACCAGATCTTTGGAAACGCTCGGGATGTGTCTTGTTTTATGTGAAGTCTCTGGGTTCAAAATAAATTCTAGGAAATAAAACAAGGGCAGAGAAATAAATCTAAGAAATAAGCAAAAGTAATATCTCCGATACTGCAATCTCCTCCTTAGAATCCTGTGAATTGTACATTTATAAGACATACTGCTTATTTCTGCTCCCTCTATACACAGAATAAATGTACAACATAACAATAACATGCACAGTGCTATTTCTGCTCCACCTATATATGGAATAATTTTATAACAATAATAACATGCACAGTGTGTGTCTTAACTCCGTTTTTTTTTTCTTTAATGACTACTCTCCTCATATACCTAGTCACGATTCCTACGTTGTGTTCTACTTTTTATACTATTATAGATCTAGTCATACCGTTATTTCGAATACGTACATAAACCTCTGGTCAATCGGCAACAAATTCTGTGACCTAACAGGGTCACAGATGTGACACAGGATGATACACGCATCCTGGTCACGGCACCAAATTCTGTGGTGGTACGGCTGTGATCGTCTAAGCTTGATGATTTGTGATTAAGTATACTTGAAGAAAAGTTCATAAAAAAACAATATTTCAGGAATAAGAGACACGTTGGTAGTTGGCATGTTATCTGTAACTTCGCGGATTTCCCAAAGTGAACGGAGACGCATCGCTCACCTGGGCAATACATTTGCGGGTGGACAATTCAGGCTATCATTCCATTCTATCTGGATACGCGAGGCCCATTTGTATTGTATGAGCCTACCTTAGTAGAGCAGTGGAATAGCGTCACCTCGACACTCGGAAGTCCAGAAGGACCTAATTAAAATTATAAGCTAACGATCAGTATAGAATGCATGATAAGCTGGTGAATGTATGAGTGCCTTCTTTGGGCCATCGCAATCCGACCGATTCTCTCGAACACTGGGGAACCCTACACCCAGCACAGGGGTCTTTGAACATTGTTATTGGGGCACGGACCAGATCACCCTTTTTCGCTGCGAAGCGTGTATTGCCTTTGTCTTCGAGAGACAGGTTCTTTTGAGAGCCGTAGCTCGCCCCATTACCATGGTTTTATTGATATATTCATTTGTTATATTTGATATGTGGTTTGGCCAAACCAGAGCGGGGCTGGTCCGTATTTCAGAGGGCGTGTAATTGTTGTGTTGGAGAATCGCCGCCGGTGCGCCACACTGGTAGCCATGTACTGATATTGTACCAATCTTTGACTATTAAAGTCAACAAGTTAATATTTAAGAGCCCACATCAACCTTAAAGTCTCTCATTCCACAATATCGTGGTCACCCTAGTCATCTCCAATAAAGTCTCTCCTTTACACAATACCCTATGGTCACCCTAGTGCCTTGCAACTGCTTAACAATAGGACACAAAAAAAAGGTTCAAATCCCCTACCTGCGTCGTGTCGCTGCCCGTAGAATGTGTACAAACACTCGACGAAACTGCGGCTTCTCTCGAGTATTTACTAGTGTTGAAATACCTAATTAAATGCCCTAATCAGTCCATCGTATTAAGCTAGATGAAGTCTAGCTTTCATAGACTGCACATTAATTCAGAGACTATAGGCTTAATCTTTGATTCTGAAATAGTCACGTAGCTCTTCGAACTAGACCCGTTTAGTTCACTATGAAAGGTATTTATCTGTTTAAATCAAAGTAGCTTACGGTAATTGTCCAAGTTGGAAATAATTAATTACTCACAACACAGAATTTCTCTCGTCTGGGAGTCGAACCCGTCGAGAAACGTAGAAATATCATAGCTATATTTGACCTGACTTAATTTATAATATCGGAGTATGAAATCAGCCTGAAATAAAGTTATTGACCTTAGTCTGAACCTCCGTAATCTGTGGGAATCGAACCCATCTCGGAAGCTTAAATATTCGTATATCTACACCTAATAGTTATCTGAGCTTAGCTCTCTGAAATGAAATCCATGACCGTACATAGGTAACATGAGGGAATTTATAGACTATATTAATAAAAGAAGTGTTTATGGATAAAAGAATGAGATTTATTATCAGTTTCTTAAAGATTATTAGAAAGAAACTGTTTGATCATTTAATTCATGTTTAAGGCGCTAAATTACCTTAAGCCATTAATAGAATAGAATAGAATTATTCGTTATTCAATTAAATTTTTACAAGTACTTTTGAATAATTAATGAATCTACCACTGGTTCGGAATGCCCTCCAACCGAGAAGAACCAGTAAGAAACTCGGCGGTTGCTCTTTTCAAAACAGTTACAATACAGTAATTACTATGTTAAATATGTAGTATTTCCACTATGAGGAAAATTCAAGAATATATACAGACTTACTTCTATCTTAAGATAGTCAGACATACTGAGTTGGTTATAATGCAAAATGCTAGCTAAACTGTCTCGAAGAGAAAAGACACACACACACCTTAATTTTACAGTAGGGATAAACATATATTTACATAATATTGTGCTAAGATTCACAGATAGTTAATTCAATTTAATTCACTCTTTCCTTTTAGGATAAATAATTTTACATAATTGAACAGGTGGTCTACTGGTGTGCTAGGTTATCGGCGGGTTTATGTCAGACTTTCTCCCTCTATTATCCACGCCACACTAGTCTGTAAAATAGTATTAATAGGTACAAGATATAGACCACCCCTGTGAAAAGAATTACCCAATCTACTGGGTTCCATGCCATATTCCTATCTCTCTGTATTGTTCGGCTCATAAGTTCCAGCGAACTGTCTGCGTCCATTACCATTAGCCTTTGAGACCTAGGCCTCTCAATTCAAGTCTTACAATTAACTCGAGTCTCTGTGGATCTTAGCAGTCTATTAATTAATTACGAAATTGAATAGAGTACATTACCAATTTACTGCATCGCCTCACTTAATCATTGTAGCTCTTAATTTATTAAATTATATTCTCTACCCTGAGTTATTTTATTACAATTTCTTTCTTAAAAGGTTTAACAAAGATAATCAAGTTTATCTTAAATTAGGGCTGTTGGCTTAGATAATACGCGCACTGCCAATCAGCTTGTAAAGGACCCTCGAGTGTGAGCCACTGGACCGTCACCCGGAGGCCTCAGAGATCGACTGTCGCCCGTCTCTCGCCAGCTATGCGCTCGCGCCTTCGCATCCCTTCTCCAGACTACAGCCTCTGTGGATTTAAAACACGCCCAAAGTCAACTGTACAAGATATAATTGGTCTAAATGTATCCGTCACCCGTTGTTCTCGACCAATCCTGTCGCGTTACTAAATGTCACCTCCCAAGCCAAGCCTCGTCATTGAGTGATTGGTTAAGTTTCTATTTTTTGTTTGTTCCCATACATCTGGTAGTTTTAATGTCCAAGTTTCGCACGGCTTGTAAGGCCACAAAAAAATATAGTTTACGATGCATTCCCTAGTTAAAATTTCTTATCGTGCCTTTACTCAGATTTCTCCTAATTTCTATAGTTTATTGCTTTCAAAGTGGTTTCGAAGTTTTGTGCCTTTTGTCTTATTTTGGCTTAATTGCCTTCCACATGCGAGCACACAATTTAACTTGTCTAAATTGTTAAATTTATAGGTCTAAATGTTTATTTTACAAGTCGCTTTTAATGTTAGAGCCTTGTTATGTTCGAAAAATTTATTTATGAGTCTATTCGGCGAAGAAAGAAAAAAATATACGTTATAGGTATGAGAGCGGACCACCTCAAGCTGGAAGGTGGCCATAGGAACTTCGCAATGAAACGACACAACTTCATCGAGTATGGGCTCGTTTGAATCGTCTTGAAGATTAACTGTCTTTCAATGGTAATCAGGGTCCCCATCGAATTTCGGCTCGTTTGATTCGTCTTGACAAGTACTTTGTTTTTAGATGGTTACCAGGGTCTGATCTGATGATGGAGCTGGAAGGTGGTCATAGGAACTCAGCAAAGAAACGACGTACTCTGGTCCTATATGATATACAGGTTTGACGATGTATCCAGCTACTAAACGCTTGTCTTTTAAAAATAAAATTTTTAATTTACTCTTGTGTAATGTATTTGCTCATTCCGATTATATTGTCGATTACATAATATAATAGTCACTCACTCATTATTTTTTTTCATTCGATTTATAATATTCTATTTGCAATTAAGACAATATTTTGCATGTCTTCTTATATTAAGAAATATTAATGTTAATACAACTTGTATATTTCGTAAATAAAATATGGAAATTAAATTATATTTTTATTTCTCACTGTAACATCCGATACAAAGATAGATAAAATTATAATGGGACTAGTAGAGAGTTGATAATGATGATGATGATGAATCCCGTGGGAACTCTTAGATATTTCGAGGTTTAAAGTATAGTATGTACCTTAGGATCCAAGCGAAAGTTTATTATGCCAAATGCCAAATAACCATGCAAAAAAATCGTTCCCACCCACGAACAGATTTCAAACGTTTCTCAGTTAAGGTGGAAGGCACGAGTCTGCCCGCGATATTCAAATTTAATTTGGGTTTTTGCAATTTGTTAACTAATACGACGGAGTAGGCTTATGGCCTTCTAATTTCGCCAGTGGAATTATCATCTTCACAGGTTTACATAAAAATCTTTACTTGAAAGTGACTAGTTTAAGAAATTAATCAAAATACTGAGTTGGACGTGTTACTCACAAATTAGTCGATATTTTCGTGACAGACTCGTGCCTTCCACCTTAGTAAATCATGGCAGCCTGATGTTTTTAGGGTTCCATACCAAAATGGTAAAAATGGAACCCTTATGGTGAGACTTTCTCCGTCCGTCTGTCCGTCCGTCTGTCCGTCCGTCTGTCACAGTCGATTATTTCAGTAACTATTAAAGCTATCGACATGAAATTTGGCATAGTTGTGTATAATAGTGGCCCAAAAGCATTGAAATAAAGAAAAGTCGAAAATTATTTTTAGTTTTATTAAAAAAAGGGGGAAAATCGGGGGTTTGAAATTTCAAAGTAAAATAACTATACCGAGTGGGGTATCATATGAAAGGCCTTCACTTATGCATTCTAAAACAGTTTTTTATTTATTTCTTTAAATAATAGTTTTTGAATAATCGGCCAAAATGTCGAAAAAAATACCGTCCCCCCCCCCCTTATCTCCGAAGTTTACCAATCGAAAAATCTGAAATAATTATGGTCAATAGAGATTTATGTATATTTTACAGGAAAAATAAAAGCAACGCGAAAATTATTTTAGTTTGATAAAAAAAGGGGGAAAATCGGGGGTTTGAAATTTCATAGTAAGATAACTATACCGAGTGGGGTATCATATGAAAGGACTTTACTTGTGCATTCTAAAACAGTTTTTTATTTATTTCTAGATATAATAGTTTTTGATTAATCGGCCAAAATGTCGAAAAAATACCGTTGTTCCCCCCCCCCCCCCTTATCTCCGAAGTTTACCAATCGAAAAATCTGAAATAATTATGTTCAATAGAGGTTTATGTATATTTTACTTGAAAAATAAAATCAACGTGAAAATTATTTTAGTTTAATTAAAAAAGGGGGAAAATCAGGGGTTTGAAATTTCAAAGTAAGATAATTATACCGAGTGGGGATCATATGAAAGGCCTTTACTTGTGCATTCTCATTCTAAAGCAGTTTTTTATTTATTTCTATATATAAAAGCTTTTGAGTAATCGGCCAAAATGTCGAAAAAAATACCGTTCCCCCCCCCCCCCCCCCCCTTTATCTCCGAAGTTTACCAATCGAAAAATCTGAAATAATTATGTTCAATAGAGGTTTATGTATATTTTACAGGACAAATAAAACCAACGCTCTAACTAGCATAGTTTTTTTTATATTAACAATAAACCTCTACAAACAAAGTTAACGATAATTATGCAAATTAATATAATATTATCGTTTTACTTTTACTTTTGGAGTATGGAACCCTCGGTGCGCGAGTCCGACTAGCACTTGGCCGGCTTTTTTTTACTATGACGACATCCACCGTAGATTTGGGGTTTTCATACAAATCTAATTTGAATTGTTGATTTAATTATTTTCAGTGAATTACTTTGGATACGAGATAAGTAGTTTACAATTATAAAACGAACATACAGGAGCATTAGCCATTAACCAACTAGAAAAAAGCTATTATAAGACGCAGAAAAAACACCGCGCCGCGCGCTGTCCACGCTCCCCCTGATCATCTCCCGCTTTTTTAGGGTTCCGTAGTAAACAAGGAACCCTTATAGTTTCGCCATGTCCGTCCGTCTGTCTGTCTGTCTGTCCGCGGCTTAGCTCAATGTCTATTGGTACTAGAAATCTGTAATTTGACAAGGGTATAAATATCAATCACGCCAACAAAGTCGTGAAATAAAATTGTGAAAAATAATTTTTTTTAGGGTACCTCCCCTACATGTAAAGTGGGGATGAATTTTTTTCCCCGTCTATCCCATAATGTGGGGTGTCGTTGAATAGGTCTTTCAAAAATATTGTGGGTGTGTGAACATCATTTTTCAATTCAGGGATCCGTTTGTGAAAAATGACATTTTAAAGTGCTAAATTTTATTAGAGTCAAGTGTCCCCCCCCTCTGCCAGTTAAATGGTTGTATATAGGATACAAGAAAAAATTCACAGCAGTAGTATATATATGAATTTTAAAGGAAAACTATCACGGCTAAGTAGGGTTCATTAGTTAAGGAGTTATATCTGTTTTTTTAGGGTTCCGTACCAAAATGGTAAAAATGAAACCCTTATGGTGAGACTTTCTCCGTCCGTCCGTCCGTCTGTCACAGTCGATTATTTCAGTAACTATTAAAGCTATCGACATGAAATTTGGCATAGTTGTGTATAATAGTGACCCAACATCATTGGAATAAAGAAAAATCGAAAATTATTTTTAGTTTTATTAAAAAAGGGGGAAAAATAGGGGGTTTGACATTTCAAAGTGAAATAACTATACCGAGTGGGGTATCATATGAAAGGCCTTTACTTGTGTATTCTAAAACAGTTTTTTATTTATTTCTATATACAGTGTGTCCGGACACGAACTAGCGATATTTTAAACACTTATATAACAACTAATTTTAAGTACAAATACACTCTAAACTTAGGCCCAATCCACTTCCCCTCTATGTGGCAGCCATTTTGTTTTTTTGCTGAAATATTCTCTAAGCATGTACAAAAAAAATCATATCTCTCAAAGTTTTGGTCTTACTGAGATAAAAATGGGCTTATTCGAAGCGCAACAATACTGTCCTATCGTCTACATTACAAAACAAAGTGTTCACATTTCCATAACCTTTGAAAAAAATATGAAACGCGAAAAAAATTATCGTAAAATCATGCAAATCAACAAATTATTGTAAATAACTGCAAAAACACCCCCGACAACCCTTTTTATTTTTTTACTAGATCAAGAGATTTTGAGCTAAGCTATAATACAACATTTAATTTATAACTGTATGTCTAATACTTTCAGAGTTATTGGTGTTGGAACATAGCGCATACGCATGAATGTTATGTGTTTTTAATGATTTCCTGTTTAGGGTTCCGACAAAGGCCTTTTGTGCTTGCGCATGCGCTATGTTCAAACAACAATAACTCTGAAAGTATTAGACATACAGTTATAAATTAAATGTTGTATTATAGCTTAGCTCAAAATCTCTTGATCTAGTAAAAAAATAAAAAGGGTTGTCGGGGGTGTTTTTGCAGTTATTTACAATAATTTGTTGATTTGCATGATTTTACGATAATTTTTTTCGGGTTTCATATTTTTTTCAAAGGTTATGGAAATGTGAACACTTTGTTTTGTAATGTAGACGATAGGACAGTATTGTTGCGCTTCGAATAAGCCCATTTTTATCTCAGTAAGACCAAAACTTTGAGAGATATGATTTTTTTTGTACATGCTTAGAGAATATTTCAGCAAAAAAACAAAATGGCTGCCACATAGAGGGGAAGTGGATTGGGCCCAAGTTTAGAGTGTATTTGTACTTAAAATTAGTTGTTATATAAGTGTTTGAAATATCGCTAGTTCGTGTCCGGACACACTGTATAATAGTTTTTGATTAATCGCCCAAAATGTCAAAAAATACCGTTCCCCCCTCTTATCTGTGAAGTTTACCAATCGAAACATTTGAAATAATTATGGTCAATAGAAGTTTATGTATATTTTACAGGAAAAATAAAATCAACGCGAAAATTATTTTAGTTTAATTAAAAAAGGGGGAAAATCAGGGGTTTGAAATTTCAAAGTAAGATAATTATACCCAGTGGGGTATCATGTGAAAGGCCTTTACTTGTGCATTCTAAAACAGTTTTTTATTTATTTATATATATAATAGTTTTTGAGTACCTATCTCCGAAGTTACCCAATGGAAAAATCTGAAATAATTATGGTCAATAGAGGTTTAGTATATTTTACGGGAAAAATAAAACCAACGTTCTATCTAGCATAGTTTTTTTTATATTAACAATAAACCTCTACAAACAAAGTTAACGATAAATAAGCAAATTAATATAATATTATCGTTTTACTTTTACTTTTGGAGTACGGAACCCTCAGTGCGCGAGTCCGACTCGCACTTGGCTGGCTTTTTCTAAGTTAGGTATTACACGTAGTGAAAGTTGCATATTTTGTAGAATATTATAGTATTTAAACCATGGAACTCAAAATTTATTCAATATTCATAAATAAAACAAAAGCACTATCCTAGGTCAGCAATAATATTTGAGACTTTCAACTACGAAACCCTACACTGCGCGTGGCCCGACACGCACTTGGCCGGTTTTTGTCAACTGTGCATGCGCGCGCATACTTCAGCGTGCGTACATTTTTGTGTATTTACAAAAAACCCAAATATTTTTGGATTTAAAAAGGTTATTACTATTAGTCTTTTTTATGGAACGTCACAATAATATTAAGAATAGTTAGGACAGTGCCCATAAATTTTTTTTGCCTAGTCGAAATCGGTTTAGCGGTGTTACGTAAAAAGGTAAAAGGCAATGTTACTTTAGCATTTTTAATATTATAAATATGGATTGTACAAGAAATAAGTGCCAAGAATATAAATAATTATACTGAAAGTGAAGTGGAAATGGGCGGCTCACATTGTTCGAAGAGCTGATGGTCGTTGGTGTCTCAAGGTTATTTCCATGTGGTCCCATTAAAATTTTTTCGAAATCGGTCGAGCGGTTTTTAAAATATCAACAATAAAATATTATACTTTGTAGTGGCGCGGGCGTTTGAAGTCGGTTTTAATTTTTTTTTTTTATATATTAAATTATTAAATGTTATTTGGAGCTATAGCTAATTTATCGAAGAGCGCGGCAACGGTCCTAAACCTTGGTCCAACGCAGGTCTCAAGACAGTGTGAAAAGTCAGAAGCGCTTTCCTTATCGCTCTACAAGTGCAACATCTCGACAGTGTATCAAACTTAAACTAGGTGTATGTACAGCTGACATAAAAGTTAAAGAAATATAATTATACCTAAAGCAAATTAGGTATATTTGAAAACAAAACAGAACACAAACCGTGCTCTAGCCATAAGTATACGTAGTTCGGCCACCTACATACACCTACTTAAGGCTTGTGTAGTGTGCCTGTCTGTGCACAGTTTAAATGTTTTGTTTTCGTTGTACTAATTTCAATGGCTTATTCGTATCTGCCACTGCAATCTTGCCCCCATTGCATTTGCCCCGCAAAATTGTTTAGATTTGTTTCAACTGTCCCCAAATTCTTTATGGCAATTCAGGGGCTAATGGGCAAAAATTAATTAAAGGGTGACATGGGAACACTTGCAGTAATTATGTGTAAGGGTCAACGGCAAGTATTGAAATTAAACAGGTAGCTGCTGAGAATTTTTGTGTGAATTATTTTAATTAATGAGGTACCTATCTAATTATTTAATTTCTATTAGGTATAATGTCTATACACACACACACACACACACACACACACACACACACACACACACACACACACACACACACACACACACACACACACACACACACACACACGCACACACACACACACACACTTACACGCACACATACACACACACTCATGCTTATTATTAGTATTCTATTAGAAAACACCTAAAATCTAAATTTGTATGGTCTAAGTAATCGATGGATCCGAGGGAAGGCTGTGGTGCCCGTAAGTCGTAACACAGGTTTTTCTAGTATGGATGCCAAAGCACTCCTTCGGGTTTCAACATTAATTATTGTTCACATTTTCTGTGTACTAAATTTAAGGAGTTAAATTATTGTGTAAATTTTTTCTGGTTTAAAAAATAAATTATTATTATTACGCATCACTCTGATTGGTGTTCAATCCAATTGAATTGAATTGCTGTATTTAATAGTTTTATTTTATTGAAATAAATATCAATGTCAAGTCAATTAAAGACAAAATAAATATTATTTATATTGTAAAATTTGCAACGCCCTGACCGGGCTTCATGTTTATTGGAACGTAGTTCCTTATCGCGCGGTGCGGAAGGGGGCTAGACGGAAAAAATTAAGAGAAAATTGAACCGACACTCGACACTGATCGACACTTTTTTGAAACCGACACTTTTTTGAATGTGAATTTGGCATTCGAGTGTTCGGTATTTTCGCGGTCTGTCGAGCTGGGATTCGAACCATCGACTTTTAACTGTTAGGCGACTGCAGAAGTCACAAGGCTACGGAGACCCAATATTGTACCGCGAAAATACCGAACACTCGATTGCCAAATTCATTAATCGAAAGGAACTACGTTCGATCCGGGTGTCCCTTGACACCTCTCAAGTTTTTTAGATTTTAAATGAACCCAAACCTAATAGTCTACACTCTACATACGTGCTTGCTTAGTATTAGATTAACGATAAATGCCGATTTCAAAAACGTAAACCTTTACCGAGGGTAAGTTTTGATATTATTTTGGCAGATTTTCAATACAAAAAACTGACAAAATATCTTTGCGCTCGGATAAACCTTATTTGACGTTAGTGAAATCGGCCCTGAGAGTAGTCTTAGCTGGATTGTATTCGGTAGAAAAATCGGGGAACCCATCGCTTTACTATCCCAAGAAAACCCCAACCCTTATATTGTAATTAAGAGTCTATGACCGTCAGCAATTTATAAATACGATACGACGCAAATAGTTGGATGAAGTCGAAAATTGAAAAAAATACGTTATCGAGCTCTTATTGTAGATAATTGTTAAACTTGCCGATAATTTACACTACACAATAAAAATCTTCGGTATTTGCGGTGAACATCAGGACGTGCTATTGTACCCACGAGCTAACCCACACACACGCACAAAAAACCAGTCAGACGTGGATACAATGTAAATAATTACATTAACGCACACATACGCTAGACGTTCACGTACACAAACGTAGTTTTACCTGCGCAAGAGTCACATTCCGTTATCCACCTCGTCGATTGGCCGCCAACGCCGCATAGCCTCTGGAGGCTTCGAAACAGTGTAAAAATTATTTTAGAAAGCTGGTTGTGTATAGTGTGTTGTTCAAATTAAGGTTTCGGGACAAAATGAAAACGGCCTAGAGTAAGTTGATTTTCAGTTTGCTTTACTATAGATTTAAAACTAGGTAGTTATTTAGTGAAATTGTTACCTAAGTTATCTAAGTAGGTATGTGGATAATAGTTTTATGTTGTAACCTTTTCCTTATCGGCTTAAGACCTTATAATACCTCACCTTATAACAACCAGACTACCTATAATGACCAAGGTAAAGAAAAGTTGTTAACTTTTTTTGTATTGCAAGTTCTAGGTATGTGCCTATTATTTTGATTATTTTATACATATTCGGTGTCCTTGCTTATCTTCATATACCTACATAATTAATTATGATGAGTCATCATCATATAATCTAAATTTAACTTGTGATCTAAGATGTTTTTCCTAACATTTTTCTTCTATGACTCATAATAGTACTGGGTATCAACTAGGCACTATTACCTACCTATTAGTGAAATTGAGAATCTAATCCAAACAAGTGCAAGTTCTTCAAGTGCATAATCAGGGTTCCATATCAAAAAGAATTTTGCAAACTTGTTTGCGGTTGACTCTAGGAAGGTTCGGTACTCGGCGTGATAATAATAATACGATGTTACAATGTTTTCACGCCATGCTTCGTGAAAACATTATTAACTTTGTGCAAGGATTAATCCACGATTAATTTTATATAATATGATTACTTTTCCACGAAATCAACAGACTCAACAGTGTATAATTAATTAAAACTGACCGTCCAGAGTAAAACGTTATGAAAATTAAACATAATAATATTTGTATGTAAGTAATTTATGTATAACGACGTACAAAATTTGAAAATTACAAACTGACGCTTTATTAATTCTCCTGTCGAAAATGTTCACGAGTCATTTAGGCTGGATAATTAAAAGACGGTAGGTAACACCTATTAACGTTATACTACGAGGAACTCTTTAAAATTTAATACAAATTAATCATTATATTATTATTATTTTCGCTGAAGAACAAAAGAATGTTCAATAATTTAATAAAATTAAGTACTACATATTTTAATGACAGTACCTAGCTTAGGTACACAGGGTATGTACCTATTCGTTATACTAACGTGCAATATTCATCCACCATATAAACTAGGCTCTATTTCAAACAGATCTCGACTAACCTCGTTGGTTAAATGGTTAGCTTATCCAGCTGTGGATTAAGAAGTCACCTTAAAAATGATGCGATTAGATAAATAGTAAACAATTTATTATGACAAGAAATTCTCAGTGAAAGATGGGAATCAGGAAGTTGGTGGTAAACAAATCTCTGCATGGTACCTATCATTCCATCCACTCATCAGAGCACTATTTCCCAAGTCAATACCTACCTAAGTTTTTATACATCATTCTTCTCAACTTCTTCAACACACTTCTCAGGTGGGTCATTCTACCCACCTGAGAAGTGTGTTGAAGAAGTTTTTAGAAAATTGCCCACTTACTTTATCATTTGTACCTCAGAGTAAGTATTAGTAGATTTGTACCAACTTTTCAAACTAAGAGTCTACATTAGTTGTGTGTTTTATTCAAAGCTAAAAACCGGCCAAGTGCGTGTCGGGCCACGCGCAGTGTAGGGTTCCGTAGTTGCAAGTCACAAATTTCAAACCCCTGATTTTCCCCCTTTTTTAATTAAACTAAAATAATTTTCGCGTTGATTTTATTTTTCCTGTAAAATATACATAAACCTCTATTGACCATAATTAATTCAGATTTCTCGATTGGTAAACTTCGGAGATAAGGGGGGGGGGGGAACGGTATTTTTTTCGACATTTTGGCCGATTACTCAAAAACTATTATATCTAGAAATAAATAAAAAACTGTTTTAGAATGCACAAGTAAAGGCCTTTTATATGATACCCCACTCGGTATAGTTATCTTACTTTAAAATTTCAAACCCCCGATTTTCCCCCTTTTTTAATCAAACTAAAATAAGTTTCGCGTTGATTTTATTTTTCCTGTAAAATATACATAAACTTCTATTGACCATAATTATTTCAGATTTTTCGATTGGTAAACTTCGGAGATAAGGGGGGGGGAACGGTATTTTTTTCGACATTTTGCTCGATTAATCAAAAACTATTATATATAGAAATAAATAAAAACTGTTTTAGAATGCACAAGTAAAGGCCTTTCATATGATACTCCACTCGATATAGTTATTTTACTTTGAAATTTCAAACCCCCGATTTTCCCCCTTTTTTTAATAAAACTAAAAATAATTTTCGATTTTTCTTTATTCCAATGATGTTGGGCCACTATTATACACAACTCTGCCAAATTTCATGTCGATAGCTTTAATAGTTACTGAAATAATCGACTGTGACAGACGGACGGACAGACTGACGGAGAAAGTCTCACCATAAGGGTTCCATTTTTACCATTTTGGTATGGAACCCTAAAAACTCCCACACTATGGGATAGACGAGCAAAAAAAAATCATCCCCACTTTACATGTAGGGGAGGTACCCTAATAAAAATTAATTTTCACAATTTTATTTCACCACTTTGTTGGCGTGATTAATATTTATACCCTTGTCAAATAAACTAGCGGCACGCTATGATGGCCGGTTTGACACATTACAATAGTGATGTGGAATGTCAATTTATTCTCGAACAAAAAACAATTAAGTTTTGTTTTTGTACCTGATTAAATAGGTTTACAGTTCTCTGCGTACGTTCGGTCATATCGACGAAATCCACAACAAAGGGCTTGAACAGAGTCCAAATTAACGAGCAAGGGTCAACAGTAATGCAGTATCAATATTTGAAATCCAAAGCCAGGTCAAAACTATATCACAATCGCATTGCACTGACAGTTTATACTTTTCGAAGCAACGTCAATTCGAAACTGCTTTGTTTTGCATTGAGCATTGACGCGAGTTTGCCGGAGGTAGTAGTTGTGCTAGCCAGCGATCCTATGTGACGATCGTATTAGATTCCATTTTTAAAAATTTTCAATTTAGAAAACCAAATGCCGAGTTGTGGTATATATCATATAAAAATAAAAATTTTACCTTTTGTATGAAACAGCTGATATTTTTTTGCGATTTCAGAGGTTTGTCCACATAGTGAAAATTGTTCATATTCACAAGTACATTCACCCCTTAAATGGTGCAAACTGATTTTTCTACACTTGTATACATTTTAGAAATCAATTTAATAAAGAAATTTTGAGTCCTAAACCTAAAACTACATTCGATAAAATTTATGAATCTCTGCACATCACTATCGTCAATAAAGTAATACAATTATTTCCTTCAAAGTCGTTATCAATTAATACGGAACTTCATGAGCGGACAAACGTCAAACCGGCCATCATAGCGTGCCGCTAGTGTAAGTAGGTGTCAAATAACCCTTTCTCACTTCTGATTCCTGACTTCTGCCTTCGTGCCTTAGTATGTGTTTATTACTTGTCAAATTACAGTTTTCTAGTAAGGACCAATATTCTCTGAGCTAAACCGCGGACTGACAGACAGACGGACATGGCGAAACTATAAGGGTTCCTTGTTTACTTCGGAACCCTAAAAACGAGCGTAAGTAGTTACAAATTAATGAAATAATTATTTAGACAGGTGTTGCTTTTTTACCTTTCACTTTTTTAACAGCTTTAACTTAACCTAAATGATGAATCGTTCCTAATGGGCGGAAACTGATAAGTGACAAGGTTTGAGTTCTTGCATGTTTTAATACTATGGTAGGATCTGAACAATTTGAGGCAGATATCATTATATGTATAGGTTGGTAATTAAGTGCAGGTACAGGTAATATTTATAAAATAAAATATCTGTTTATTTCCAAACTAATTTTACTTTTTTTTTGTAAATTATAACTATAAATAAATTAAAAAAATTGTTTTCTAAACAGTGTCTCTTAGGTCGGCGTGCGTGATGTCATAGGTCTCCTAAAACTTTCGCCATTGGGCTCTATCTGCTGCAACCCTTGTCCAGAAAAGACCCAATTTCCGACGGATCGCGTCTTCCCATCTTCTGGTTGGTCGTCCCTGTTTCCTGGTACCATCCCTTGAACCACTCATGAACGATCACTTTGATCCTTGCGAACATGTACATCGATCCAGATTTGTAAATCAAAAGTAAAATTTTGTTCTATTTTGTTCGTCGCATACTCTGCACAGTTCGTTAACTAAGGTTCTTATTCACCATCGCTAAGTACAATTTGACCGACAAATAAATTTGACATTTTGACAGCCTTTGTATTGGCAACCTGCAATAAAGTCTTTATTGGCCGTTAAAGTTTACTTGGGGACGGTGCACTATAGGCTCAGACTGGGTCTGACTGAATTTGTCTCTTTTTTGACATCGATGTAAATCTATACTTCTATACTATACTTTTACTATATTTACTATTACTATTACTATATACTATTATATTATAAAGAGGAAAGATTTTTTTGTTTGTTTGTTTGTACCGAATAGACTCTGTAACTACTGGACCGATTTTAACCATTTTTCAACAATAGAAAGCTAAGTTATCAGGAAGTAACATAGGCTATAATTTATTTTCAAAAAAAATTAGAGATCCTTAAGAAAATTGCAATAATGTAACCGAAAGTAGCAAAATTTTGCCTATAAAATGCATTATTTGGCGTGTGCTGAGAAAACTATTGATTATACATAAAAATTATGTACTACATGATTAGTGTACTCATTATACTCTACAAAAAGTCTCCGAGGATATATATCTAACCATCATAATATTTACGTCACAGTAGTAGCTTCTATGTTCTAAAATTTAATTAGATCGCCTTTATTATTGTATAGTAATAATTCTTCCTTACTAAAACTTAATTATAAATGCAAAAGTGTGTTTGTTTGTTGGTTTTTCCGTCAATCACGCTGCAACAAAGCTACGGATTGACGTGATTTTTTAGATAGGTATAGTTCATAGGCGTCTCGGAAAATCAAAGAGTTGCCGCTAGTGAATATATAAAAAGTCGTCATCGAACTCCCACTTTCTCAGATTGGTAGTTTGGTCTCAATACAAAGTATGTATGTATACCTTTGACCATTGAATGGTCTAAGGAGAGACAGCTTTAGACCATTAGTCATTAGTATCATTATAGAACACATTGAAATCGCTGGTTATTTATGTAACAGATTATTATTTTCTATTATGAACTGTTGGCAATGACTTACAAATGCTAGAGCATTAAATAATAATTAGTACAGATAATTTAACATTAAAATTATGTTTCTACATTATGCATTATACCATATTATATATTTTAATACCCTTTCCAAAGCCAAGACCGATAGGAACCCGGATATGATTTGCGAATACTGTTCTAGTCCGGATATTACTGTTCACAGGCGCAAATGCTCTTCCCCATCTGCCAAATAAAGTGGTTGTCAAGTTTCCTACAGTATTTCATAGATTATTATTTAGGTACGATTTCATCAACGTAAAATTAGTCTTATCGGAGCGTAAATTTGATATTTTGACAGTATTTTCAATACAAAAACTGTCAGAACGCCCAATTTATTCCGAGGATAAACGTCAGTCGAACTTATTAGTGAAGTGAAATCGGCTATTATAGTGAGTATTGTTTTTCCTTGCCTTCCTTTTCATAGATAAGTAACTAGGTAAGTATAATTTACCATCCTTGTATTTTGGAATGGAAAACAAGAGTACCTAGTCAATTATAATACAATATTAAATATTTTAGAGAAGAAGCTCAAAAGCAACCAAAAATTTAGTCTTACCAAGTACCAACCTCTACTTAAAATTAATGGAAACGTTAACACAGGTGTTTTTTCTAAAATATTCTATTCTACTAATATTATAAATGTGAAAGTTTGTGAGGATGTATGGATGGATGTTTGGATAGATTAATGTTTGGATGGATGTTTGTTACTCTTTCACGCCACAACGGATCAACCGATTTAGCTGAAATTTGGATTAGAGATAGCTCATACCCAGGATTAACACATAGGCTATATTTTATCCCAGAAAATTACAGAGTTCCCGTGGGAATTAAAAAACCTTAATCCACGCGGACGAAGTCGCGGGCATCATCTAGTATAAGATATTTTCAAAAACGGAATACTACCTACTGGTATTTTATTAAAACAATATCAAACATAATCGTCTGGTGAATAATATTATAAAACTTTATATACCTACAGGGGTTGTTTCAAATACTTATATTTATATGGAGCCTGGGGCCAGGTCTTTGTACAGTCCTTCAAAATGTTTGGGGTCATGAAATAGTGATTATTTTTTCTTTATTTCTCATTAAAAGGTCCTTTTTACGAGGTACAATGCGAAATTTTTTTGCACAATAAAAGCGCAAGAATATGGCGTTTTTTTGACAATGACACGTACTTACACGCGTCATTATGACATTTGACAGCAATTGACATTTGACATACCAGCAATTGACGTTCGACAATTGAAACGACATAAGATTGCCTCATCTGGTGACAGAAGGGCTGGCTCATTTTTTGCGCAAAGGATCAGCCTAGCTGTCCAGCGCGGGAATGCAGCCAGTATTCTTGGCACCGTTCCACGCGGGCATGATTTGTATTAGAGCAAAATCCCAGTGCCGCCAGACCTAAGTTATTTTCTCAGCAATTATTTGTGTACGATAGAGTACTGTTCGAATGTCCTTTCAGTGTATGCTTACCAGCTAGATTGTGCCGACGGCCAATTTCCAGATACCAGGTGCTAAATGTAGGTAAAAACTAGAATAACTTATCTTAAATTCTCAGGG
The DNA here is from genome assembly GCA_029955525.1 of Oeneis ivallda. Lineage (NCBI taxonomy): Eukaryota > Metazoa > Arthropoda > Insecta > Lepidoptera > Nymphalidae > Oeneis > Oeneis ivallda. The sequence goes on from JARPMR010000001.1 coordinate 13,973,651, forward strand.
CTGATTTTTATATATGTTTTAAAGAATATTGTAAAAATTAATAAATTAATACTGCCAGACGCTTACCGCCGGCGGTAACTATAGCCAGACACTTTGAAGCTCCCAAAAAAATATATAATTTAAGTTAACTTATATTCTCAGTTCTGATTTTTATACATGATACTCAGGGAACTATTGCGATATTATCTGTAAGCTGCCAGACCTATTGGAAGGGTCAAACATCCCCCCAGACACACATTATGCGTCCCCATATGTATGAGCGCTAGAACATGATTCACTCGTTTAAGTGTGTGAGAGATAATATCATCATACTATAATATTATAAATGCGAAAGTGTGTTTGTTGGTTTGTCATTCAATCACTCTGCAACAGAGCTACGGATCGACGTGATTTTTTGCCTGGCTATAGCTTAGGATCTAGAGAGAGAGAACTATTGCAATATCTTCTGCAAGCTGCCAGACCTATTGCAGGGGTCAAACATCCCCCCAGACCACACATTAAGTGTCCCTACGAGTATGAGTGCGAGAGTGATTTGATGGTTTTATAATACATAATATAACTTTATTAAACTTTATTACGGGTATTATCCAATCCAATCCAATCCATCATCCTGTATTCATCCACTGCTGGACATAGGCCTGTCCGAGAGCGCGCCACCAACCACGGTCCTCCGCTTACCTCATCCAGCCGCTTCCTGCCACCTTCTTAAGGTCATTGAAGTAGTTACTTAATTAATAATTAATCATAATAAAAATAAAATTGGAGGGTACTTAATTATCGATACTGAGCCTATCTGAAAATAAAGTATTATGTGGCTAAAAAAAGTGCCCTCCAATTAAAATTTACAAAATATATTTAAATGTATAAAATTCGTCCAGTTACCTACAATTTTACTGTATAGAGTGATTGAAGGACAAACCAACAAAGACACTTTCGCATTTATAATATTATAGTATGATGATATTATCTCTCACACACTTAAACAAGTGAATCATGTTCTAGCGCTCATACATAAGGGGACGCATAATGTGTGTCTGGCGGGATGTTTGACCCTTCCCATAGGTCTGGCAGCTTACAGATAATATCGCAATAGTTCCCTGAGTATCATGTATAAAAATCAGAACTGAGAATATAAGTTAATTTAAATTATATATTTTTTGGGAGCTTCAAAGCGTCTGGCTAAAGTTACCGCCGGCGGTAAGCGTCTGGCAGTATTAATTTATTAATTTTTACAATATTCTTTAAAACATATATGAAAATCAGCCCTGAGAATTTAAGATAAGTTATTCTAGTTTTTACCTACCTTTAGCACCTGGTATCTGGAAATTGGCCGTCGGCACAATCTAACTGGTACGCATACACTGAAAGGACATTAGAACAGTACTCTATCGTACACAAATAATTGCTGAGAAAATAACTTAGGTCTGGCGGCACTGGGATCTTGGACCATATAGTAATTAGATTACAACAGATGACGTAACGTCATTACAAACATAGACAACAAAAGCAGATGGTTGCACTCCGGGAGTTACTATTCTACAAATGTACCCAAGTATCAATTTTATATTTGTACCTCACATTCACTGTAAAACTGCAAAAAAGCATATTTTATTTCAATTTCTATGATTTTATACCATTTTTTGGTATAATGTACAAGTACCTGGCCCAAGATGAAACAACCCCTTTATTGCAATCCCAATGCAACTCATGTGAATAATACCTATATAAATGTAATAATATTAAATGCGTACGCATATATATAATATGTGTACGTGTATTATAATATAATATACTCGTATTATGAGTAAATCATAATATACCCATAACTAGGTTATTCAAATATCAGTTTCTACCTATGTTTTTGTTAGCACAGATTCACCTAGAGCCTTTAGGAGCTCGAGCATCGAAGCCTCACTTGCATACAAATAAGACAGAAACAATAAATATACACCATTGGTATTCCCCTTGCCTTTGTGTCGCTCAGCTTTCCTTAATGTATACCTAGTCATAAAGTGGCCAGTGATATTCTTTAAAACTAACTACATATATAGGTGGTGTACATAATCCATATACCAACGTAACTTTATTTTACTCCCAATATTAGCAATATTACGGTAGTAAAAAGATAATATTTAACTTATTATCCATACTTAATATTCCTTTAACATAATTTAATACCCCTGATGATTCGTACTCGAAGATGTTTGTCGATTTTTTATTTGTACCAAGTACCTACCTACTAAGTCGTGCTAAGTTGATATATAATCAGATATAAATCTAAGGAGTTACCTAGGTTCCTACTCATAATATTTATGACAATAATTTGACTATACATATTATGATTATAAAATATAATGAATACTAGCTGATGCCCGCAACTTCGTCAGCGTGGATTTAGTTTTCAAAATCCCGCAGAAACCCTTTTATTGCCCGGGATGAAGTAGCCTATGTCACTCTCCAGGTCCTCAACTATACCCATGCAAATCGGTCAAGCCTTTTTAGCCAGACTATCGAACAGCAATTTTATATACTTAGGTATAAAAAAGGTAATATTATTAAAGGTTTTATCTAAGTAAGCTAGCGACTGCTCTTTACATCATTAGGTTTAGGTTTACATCGGTAGGTTTATCAAGAGGTTTTTCATGTATTTTTCATGGTTTAATGTAATTTTTTTTATTTGCAAATTACCACATTCTCTATCAATGACAACTCCAAACAAGTTTGGTTAGACAGCTCCGAGTACTGTACCTAGCTAGTTTTTCTTGAAAGGTGAGGACTTCTACATCATTTGTTTAATTTCCTTTTTAATTTTGTTTAACTTAACTTTATGAAGAATACAATATATACGATGAAATTCATGTCAGAAGCAATACCTGAGACAATAAAAAAAAATTAAGTGGCACTCGGGGACTGCCGCGGTAAAGCTATTGCATAGCATTTTTTATCAACTTATGCAATTATAATATTTATGCAGTTGAGAACCTCAAAAATGTTGAACGCTTACTGAACGACGGTGTTAGGTTTTTTTTCGTTACGGAATTTCTTGATTCGGTCGCCGCACTCAAACTGTTTGTCCTAGTTCAAAGCCCGCGATAAAAGCTATGCAATAGCATAATTAAAACTATTACGATAATCCTGCACGATGCATTCGGTATACGAGTAAAGAGACTGTCGGCGGATGGTGTACTAATGGATTGGGGAATGAAAATCGGTTTGGTTTATGGAATGATCTTTTGTTAAGCCGATATATCAGACAAAGCTGGGATTAAGTTGATGGACGGAAAACCTCTGAAAGCTTTAGTTATCAAAAAAGGTATTACTTTCCATTTGGTACTTCACATAGGTATATAAATTGGCTTAAAAACGATTTTTGAGGAAACAAAAATGTTGTATGATGTATGTACACATTATTTTTGACGGATTTTGGGATCTCGTAGAATGGGTATATTAAAAAAGTTTTACGAAAATAAATGTACGTCTACTCAAAACAATCACCCCTTTTTGAAACATCCTAAAATTTTTAAAACGTTAGCACGTCTCCTTATGTTAGAATAGAATAGAATAGAATAGAAATATTTTTTATTCAAATAAACTTTTACAAGTGCTTTTGAATAGTCGATGAATCTACCACTGGTTCGGAATGCCTATCCTGCCGAGAAGAACCAGCAAGAAACTCGGCGGCTGTTCTTTAAAAAACTTTACAATACAGTAAATACTAAGTTATATACCTATGCAGTGTTTCCACAATGAGGGAAGTTCCAAAAATGCATACCGACTAACTTCTATCTTAAGATGTTATTGAAATTCTAGTGAAAACTATTGTGATAATTGTAGGTCACAAACATCGACTGTATGAATTGACTAGATTATATAAATTATTATTATTGTGTAGTTCTTACGTGATTTCTCAATCATTCTGTTCGGGATGTCGCAGGTTAGATTTTTTTTACTTCAAAGGTGAAGGAAAATATCTTGAGGAAACTTGCACACCTGAGAGTTCTCCATAATGTACCTACTCAAAAGTGTGTGAAATCTACCAATTCGCATTGGGCTAGCGTGGAGTACAATGGCCTATAACCCTTCTCTGAGAGGAGAACTGCGCTCAAAATACAATTTTGGGAAAATTATTGATAAGGTATATTTTATTCGATGAATGAGAACAAATTAAAGTATTTTTAATTAACAATAGACTGTGTTAAACTATCCTAGATACTAATCGGGGCTTACATGACCAACTGTTAATTTCGTTACGGTCCGAGTCATTATAATACCTATTATACGTCCATAGATTCGATGATACGTGCGGTACCTTCGGCTCAAGGTGATCGGGCGGTTGGATCACTCCTTACATGTCACGTTGATCGTACCTACAAATAATTACTTAATAAATGACCGAGCGAAGTGAGGTCTCTTGAAGTCTACTTCAGTGAATTTTCAGTTGTTCGTCCGTCCGTCCGTCCAACCGTCTGTCAGAGCCTTATAACTTCTAACGTGCTCTTCACTTTCACTTCACTTCTTAGTGAACGTAATTAAGTACTTAAACATAACATGTTAACCGATGCCCTTCAGCCGAATAACTATACCTACTTAAAAAGTTATAAAAATATTTTTTTACGGCATTACACAGGCTTATGGGTGGGCTGTGGGCACCTTTTCAAAAATAAATCGCAGAGTACAAAAATATTTTTTTTTAAATTTTTCCTTCAAAAATTGACGAAAAAGTGGAGGTTGATTTCGAGGCTCTATCTATTATAAGCTATAAAATATATATCTATTATAAGCTATAAAATATATATCTATTAAAAGCTGTAACTTGTGTATAATTTCAGTTATATCCTGTAGTTGAACAACAAATACTAAAATCAGATAAATATTATCATCATCATCAGTAACCAATCAACGGCTCTCTTCTGGGCGCAGGTCTCCTCTCAGAGAAGGGTTATAGGCCATAGTCTACCTTGCTTGCCCAATGCAAACTGGCGAACTTCACACACCTTCAAGAACATTATACAGAACTCTCAGGTGTGCAAGTTTCCTCACGATGTTTTCTTCACCGTTGAAACATGTGACATTTAATTGCATAAACGCACATAACTCCGAAAAGTCAGATGTACGGGATCGAACCTGCGACCCCCGAATAGGAGACCTAACCAATCTAACCAATATCACTATCACTGCTATCACTGCTCTATATACCAAGACAAATATTAAGTATAATAAAGAAACTAAATTATTTAATTTTTATTGAGTTATTATTTGATTTACATCTACTTGATCTACGCTCATCTCTGGCTCTGCTCAAGACTCAAGATAGAGCTAAAATGAGACACGAGTATAATATCCTGACATAAATCTATCTCGTTTTAACTCAGTCTTGAGTCACCTTACTTAACTCACCTTAGTTCAGGGCAAACCATTAGTAATGATCGTCGGCTCTTATTGTTGTGGCAGAGCATTTGGTTAATTTAGATTTATAACGCGGCATAGTTTTAACACTAAGAAATAGAAGAAAGAAAATTTATATTGAGAAAAGTATTGCTTGAGCACGCTACGTTTCCCTTTTTAACCTGTTATAGGTATATGAAATCTGATACTATTTACAAGCATACAATGTATTGTGGACAATGGTTCCTACTTACACCCGTAGCTATATGTCGAAGTACCTATATATTGTGATCGCTTCGTTGCTTAGCAACTACAGTAAAAACTGTGCAACTGTTCACAGTCGAGTTTTATAGTAATTTCATTTAAAAAATGTTCAATAGAAATGTAGTACAAAACTCGATGTTTCCCACTTGAGTATTTGTTTTGTGGATTTGTAACAATTTTATTATTAGGTAAAAGCCGCATTAATGATCATGATGGATGGCTGTTATATGAACCTGCCTGCCTTTTCTTCGGGTTGACCCATTTATGAGCAATAAGTAAGTACCTATAGTACATACTGAACTAATAAATTGTTACTATTTATATTTTTTTTCTTTCATTTTATTTATCAGTTTTTAAAGTACTGTAGAGCTCACCTAGTAAGTTAGTATTTTATAATTTTGTTTAATTGGGCCGATTTCACCAACGTAAAATAAGTCTCATCAGAACGGTTTAATATTTTGACAGTATTTTCAATACAAAAACTGTGAAAACTTCCAATTTATTCGTCGGTAAAACAATATTTTTATATTATATTATATATTATATTTTTATATTATATTATTTTTATATTAATGATGAATAATTATGTGAGTAGTAGTAGTTACTACTACTCACATAATTATTCATCATTAAGTGCCGGTTTCGTAGTAGGTACCTACCGGTTTAGTAGTAGGTACCTACTACTACTCACAAAACCTACCTAGGTAAAGACTGTCTATTAGATATCTATCAAAGAATTGCGAATAGATACGATTTCTATTTAATAATTAGGGTTTTGTGTTACCTTTCAATATAGGTACGCAGTCCATTAAAATACAATATAATATTATGTAGCTTAATTTCACATAAGCGAAGGGAAGCGCAGTGTTGGCAGACCCCCCACCAGGTGGACCGACGACATCAAGCGAGTCGCAGGGAGCCGCTGGATTCAGGCGGCGCAAGACCGAGGCCTGTGGAAGTCCATGCAAGAGACCTTTGTCCAGCAGTGGACGTCTATCGGTTGATAAAGAAGAAGAAGAAGAAGAATTTCACATTGTAGAATTTCAAATACGAATTACCTATATGTATATTATATGGGTGGCAACGAAATATAATTGGACTTGACCTACTATTTAATTACTGACCTTTACATTAAATAGTAGATTATTAACCAAGGGGATACAGCAGTGTCTTCTGTCGCGGGTGACGATTTAAATCGCGAGCGTAACGAAGGACTCGAGGTTTACTCCCGAGCGTAGCGAGGGTGTTAAAAACTTAAATCACGAGCGAAGCGAGGGATTTAAAACGAGTCCTGAGTGTAGCGAGGGATTTAAGTACACCCAAAACTAAGACAGCTTTATCACCGAGGAAAATACTCTACTTTTCGTACCATTTGCGAAAAAATTAACACAATAATAATATGAGATAAGTATTTATTAAAAATAATGACAATTAAAAGTAAAAGTTAACATGCGAAACATTGGTCCAATTATTGATAGAGAGAGTTACATTTTTGTTTGGTACATTTATATTGTTGATGAGTTGATTTGAGTATTTCTCTGTTCTTGCGTTTGAGCATTTTGCACTGATGGAATCCGACAATTCACTGTCACTGTCGCTTTGATTTAACATCGTAACGTATTTTTAGAACATTAACTTATTTATAAAAATAAATTAAAATAAACTTAACGTTTATGTATTTGAAGAAAACAAAAACGCGGCAAATTCCTAGACTAATATTTTTTTGTCGGAAAAGCAAAGGCATCAAGCTCATACGGCCTCGTCGGTTTTCGTAATTTTATTTAATAATCATAACTGCATAATAAATGCGTATTCCTTTTTCAAAAAGATGTTTATTGCTTTATATACAAACTCAATGGTGTAAACACAGATTTAGTTCGGTATAAATTTCGGTAAGTATTCCAAATTTAAATCACATTCTCCCCCTAGAGGATGAATGAAATTCAGTACAATTTTCTTTCCCTGTTTTTAACAGATTAAAAATGACTATTATTATGTTCGCTTTTTGTGGCACAGAATGACACTTTTTTGAGCAAGTGGTACGAAAAACTTATTATATTTAATTAGCCAAGTATCCTTTCAACAGCCGCGATACCGAGAAAGCGATACCAGTGAACTCGCATCTCGATTTCTTGGAATTTTCTTGGAGTTCGCATGAAACAGCAATTTTAGCTTGTGAACGTTACGCAGGCACACTTATATCACAGTATAAGGCTTACCTTCGTTACTCTGTGCTTATATGCTATTTTGTACCGACTATGCCTGCCGTGTGTAAACACGGCCAAGTGCAAACTAACATAATTTTAGAACATTTTACAATTTGATAAATTATCAAGTGTTCCGCAGTATTGAGAAAACTGCTGCGCCGATTTTGATGAATTAGGTGTCAATCAATTTTATAGTATGGTCCGGGTGGCATAGACTAAATTTTTTTCGAACAAAATCAATATTATATCCAATTCTCCGTAGTCGGATTACAGTTTTATTCATTTTTCTAAATGTTATGTAGGAAATGAGTAACAATCTGTAAGACTAATCATAATCCTACTAATATAATAAAAGCGAAAGTGTGTGGTTTGTCGGTTTGTCCTTCAATCACGCTGCGACAGAGCTGCAGATTTATAAGGGTATAGTGGGCCTGGAGAGTGACATACTGCTTTCTGTCCCGGAAAGTCAAAGAGTTTCCGTGGAATTTTATGCGGACGAAGTTGGGGGCATCAACTAGTATGGTAGAACTAGGTAATTACATTTCTAACAACTAAAGTGTTACGATTATAAAATTATCAAATTACGCTCATAAATTAATAATATTAATTCATAAAGTACTTCGCATTCTTAAAGATACTGGCTTCATTATATTTTATTATCGTCTACACGCAGAAAGCTCAATTCACCAAAGGTTCAATTTTGCAAAATTAACACTCACTTTCTTGAAATACAATGTAATTAATGAACCTGTAAATGTATGGGTATGAGCGTAATTTGATAATTTTATAATCTTAACACTTTAGTTATTAGAAATGTAATTACCTAGTTCTACCATACTAGTTGATGCCCCCAACTTCGTCCGCATAAAATTCCACGGAAACTCTTTGACTTTCCGGGACAGAAAGCAGTATGTCACTCTCCAGGCCCACTATACCCTTATACATCTGCAGCTCTGTCCCAGCGTGATTGAAGGACAAACCGACAAACCACACACTTTCGCTTTTATTATATTAGTAGGATTATGATTAGTCTTACAGATTGTTACTCATTTCCTACATAACATTTAGAAAAATGAATAAAACTGTAATCCGACTACGGAGAATTGGATATAATATTGATTTTGTTCGAAAAAAATTTAGTCTATGCCACCCGGACCATACTATAAAATTGATTGACACCTAATTCATCAAAATTGGCGCAGCAGTTTTCTCAATACTGTGGAACACTCGTTAGTAGTCACACTCACTTACTGCCGCACTCAGATTCATTCATTAAATTATGATTAATAATCATTGACTTGTGGTTAACTGCCGCACTCAGTCGCATGTATTAAATTATATTATTTAATGATTAATTAATTAATTATCATTAAATCTATTACTGAATTGTCATTATTGTACAAACGAAGCGTTAACTTCTAAGAATGAAACTTTTTAAAATCCAAGATTAAGTCGTTAAGTAACGATTAGCGACTCTGAGTGCGGCAGATAGACTGCTAAAATCATATTCGATACCCTTCCTTTTGACTTTGCTGTAGACGGGTGAAAAAACTACCTTCGTTGTACCTGTAGGTACCTGCACCGTAGTATTTCTTTTCTCTATTATGTATGCAAGAAGTTGGTTATATTATTTCGAAATGTATGTGTCTATGTCGACAGAAATAGATTTAAGCTGCTATAAACAATGCACAAAAAAACAAAGGTGTGATGGCGTGTGATAAACGATTAGGGGTCTAATTTACACTAAATTACACCGCAATACTCCTTCCAAGTAAGTTCGCTACTATTTTAAATTGCATCGTCACTTACCATCAGATGAGATCGCAGTCAAGGACTATCTTGTCTTCGAATGAAAAATATTAAAATCGATAGTATAGCCAATGGGCGTTTAACTTTATTGTGAGAGCTATGAATCACTCCATTTATTATTCAATGAGAGATTTGTTAAATGGTTCTTTCATGGACGTGCAGGTAAGTGCATACCTAGTTGTTGAGTTAGGGGGGTTTGAACCACCCATTAGTCCGCCCATTTGACCGTTTCGCTATGTAGGTTTAGTTAGTTAAGAATTCTCATACTTATTATTCTTAAAATTATAAATGCGAAAATGTTTCTTTGTTAGTTTGTCCTTCAATTACACCACAACAGAGCTACGGATCGACGTGATTTTTTGCATGGGTATAGTATAGTTGAGGACCTCGAGAGTGACATAGCTTATCCCGGAATATCAAAGAGTTCCCGTGAGAATTTAAAAACTAAATCCACGCAGACAAATTCGCGGGCATCACCAATTAGATAAGAAACGCAAAAATGCAAATGTTAACTGGATGTAGTTTCTGTATACAGACTTTTTATTTTACCTATTTTTCGAGATGCTTTATTAATTCAAGACTTTATTTTTTTATATTGTCAGTATAGAGTTTTGTTCCAGCGCCGAGAAACATTTTTAATTAATATTTTATCAGCTCTTTATAGACCATCGCCTGATGTAATCAATACCATCAAAGGATTCATAAGAAGACCTTCTAATTGAGTGTCTAGTTATTACTTTATCGGGCAACTAGAATTTTTTATTATAAAACCTATGAAAAGTTCATGTTTTCTTTTATAGTTTTTACTGAAGTTACTATTAATTGTATTAATTTAATAGGGCCTCTTGATGAGATAATTAATTTATTGACAACGAAATAACTACTGAAAATAACTAATATCCATTGTTAATTATATTTTATAAGTCAAAATTATTAATAAACATTATTTTCTTTAGTTGAAGAAATTAATACTGCTACATTTCCTCAACAGCATAACCTCAGCTCTGCATTTGTATGAGAACTGAATAATTATACACCTGACACCAATGATATTGGAAGGAACCTGACACCGATGAGTGTAGCGTGACATACAAGCTTAAGGGTGGAACCACATTTGTGAGGATCGATTCGGATTTTGCCTATACAAAACTGTCATTATCGATACATTCGTGTACGCATCGAAAAGCCGATTTGATCCGTACACGTTTCTATGGAATTTGACAGTTTTGTATGGGCGAAATCCGAAACGATCCTCACAAATGTGGTTCCACCCTTAGGCCCCACGCATCCCGCGCAAAAATTACGTCAGTCCATCATTGCTAAGCGATTGAAAGAGAAATCAGAGATAAAGATTTTAACGTCTATGTACTCTAAAAACATGGTGTTGTGCATCATCTTTTGTGTCACGAGATAAATAGCTTATGCACCTGTGTTAGGGACAACAACCATGGCGCCTGGCGGTGTTTATTCATGTTCAATTATTAACTGTCGACGCTACCTGCCGTCTCGGATGAGTCATACCACGCTACAACCGCTCACTATAAAATATAATCCTTTACAAAAAAGTTGTATGTATTTAGTTTCTCGAGGCTCGTAAATCCTTTAAACCAGCTCTAATGGTGAAAATTCTTAAGCAACCCAAAATTAGTCACGCATTTCTATTCCACTTTTTTGTCATCCAGTATTTAAGCCATCGTTTCTTTCTTTTTTTATTCATTAAAGTTAATGCAATAACCAATGCAATGGTTTTTTTTCTTTGTATCCATTTTAGCACACGTGCACGAGAATCAAGCTTCTACGCCGTACTGAATCACTTTTTGTTAGAAATATTGACAATATTATTGCGTAGTGTGCGGGGTCTAAATATTGACCAAAATATTGTCAATATTTTTATTGACAATAATATTGACTGTGTGCGGGCTGCCTATAACTTTTGGGGTCAGTAGAATAAGGCAGCCCGCACACAGTCAATATTATTGTCAATATTTTCGAATATTGTCAATAATATTGCGTGTGTGCGGGGCGTATTGAAGGATTGATTAATATTATTTCATATAAAAAAAATATTGTCAATATTTTTATTGACAATAATATTTGACTGTGTGCGGGCTGCCTAATAGAACTTTTTTGTAGGTACCCTAAACTAGCGGCACGCTATGATGGCCGGTTTGACGTTTGTCCGCTCATGAAGTTCCGTATTAATTGATAACGACTTTGAAGGAAATAATTGTATTACTTTATTGACGATAGTGATGTGCAGAGATTCATAAATTTTATCGAATGTAGTTTTAGGTTTAGGACTCAAAATTTATTTATTAAATTGATTTCTAAAATGTATACAAGTGTAGAAAAATCAGTTTGCACCATTTAAGGGGTGAATGTACTTGTGAATATGAACAATTTTCACTATGTGGACAAACCTCTGAAATCGCAAAAAAATATCAGCTGTTTCATACAAAAGGTAAAATTTTTATTTTTATATGATATATACCACAACTCGGCATTTGGTTTTCTAAATTGAAAATTTTTAAAAATGGAATCTAATACGATCGTCACATAGGATCGCTGGCTAGCACAACTACTACCTCCGGCAAACTCGCGTCAATGCTCAATGCAAAACAAAGCAGTTTCGAATTGACGTTGCTTCGAAAAGTATAAACTGTCAGTGCAATGCGATTGTGATATAGTTTTGACCTGGCTTTGGATTTCAAATATTGATACTGCATTACTGTTGACCCTTGCTCGTTAATTTGGACTCTGTTCAAGCCCTTTGTTGTGGATTTCGTCGATATGACCGAACGAATGACCGAATCATTTTCATTCAAATATTCAGTTCGTTCAAATAAATTAAATAAACATATACATTTTTGTTTTATTAAACCTATTTAATCAGGTACAAAAACAAAACTTAATTGTTTTTTGTTCGAGAATAAATTGACATTCGACATCACTATTGTAATGTGTCAAACCGGCCATCATAGCGTGCCGCTAGTGTAGAAGCATTATTAACGCGGATGGCCAAGGCAGCCAGCATTCCCGGAATACTCCATTCGACGCATCTATTAATTTATTTATGTTGTTGCAGGCAAGAAAATGTCTCGATTCGCTTGCTTCTTGGCCATGGCTGGTGCTACCTCAGCGCAATTGACGCTGGGGGGTGTCCGATGTGGCCAACTCACATGCCAACTGGAGGAGTATTGTTCCCCGGAGACCAATCGCTGCGCACCGTGTAACGTTGTATGCAACGCAACCCATCACAACCACGACACTGGACTCTGTGAAAAGGAATGTCAAGGTAGGCCTCGTTATCGTATGGAGTGTCACTTTTAAACTTAATGCTATATAATGCTACTTTCTATTTATCTGTCACTTGGTATGGAAATCATCGTAGTCGTAATTCGTAGTTCCATGGAAATCATGGATGGAAATGAAAATGAAATGGAATAACTTTAGAAAATTGACATTATTTGACATTTCCAAAAAATATTTAGCACTAGATGATGTCCGCAATTTCATCCGCGAAGATTGAGATTTATTAATTACCGCGGAAATTCTTTAATTTTCCGAGATAAATGCGTATATGTTAATCCTGGGTATGAGCTATCTCCATTCCAGATTTCAGCCAAATTGGTTCATTTCTTGTGGCGTGAAGGAGTAACAAACATCCATCCATCAACATCTTCACAAAATTTTGCATTAATAATATTAGTGGATATTAGTAGGAAGTAGGGTACCATTATCTTCTTCTTATATAATTTTTAATTTTTTACCAAATATTATAAATTATAAAATTATAATAATAAATCTATATATATAAAAGAAAGTGGTGTTAGTTACACTATTTATAACTCAAGAACGGATGAACCGATTTGGCTGAAAATTGGTGGAGAGGTAGCTTAGAACCAGGAGACGGACATAGGATACTTTTTATCCCGTTCGACCGCGTGTCCGTCATGTCACTATAAAACGTGGTATAAGAAAAACGCATCTGACATGGAATAACAAAACGCAAATGACAGTGGAATAACAAAACGTAAATGACAGCTAAACGTAATTTTGTCTTTGGTTAAGTATGGTAAAAAATTTGACAATTATAAAAAGTGTTAGCATTACTGATATTATAAATGCGAAAGTGTGTTTGTTTGTTGGTTTGTCCTTCAATCACGTCGTAACAGAACAGCGGATTGATGCGATTTTTTGCATGGATATAGTAATGGATGTAGTAGTGGTTGGTTAATAAAACTGTAACTGGACGATTTCTGTACATTTAATCTATTTTGAAAATTTCAACCGGGGGATGCTTTATTATCAATACTGATCCCAAAACAGATTTTTATTTAATTTTTGTCTGTCTGTCTGTCTGTCTGTCTGTCTGTCTGCCCGTCTGTCTGTCTGTCTTTCTGTCTGTCTGTCTGTCTGTCTGTCCGGGCATCACGCAAAAACTACTGATCGGAATTGTATGAAATTTGGTATAGTAGTAGGTGATATTCCGGGTCAACATATAGGATAGTTTTTACCCTGATAAACAATAAGTTCCCTCCAGGATAGGGGATGAAAGTTTTTATCGGTTTTACTTCATAATTCTGTCAAATTTGAACCGATTTTAATAATTCTTTTTTTATTTAAAAGTTTATAATATCAGGCATAGTTTGTCTAATTTTGGTGAAGATCTGATAAATATTATAGGAGATAGAGGACATAATGCTTCACGGGTAGTAGCAAAAGTCACTCACATAAAGGACAATGATCGAATACAGGCATTCCATATTTAGATGAGTGTTTTAGCCATAGACATAGACTTAATCATTAACCTCCAGGCCTTAGATGATTATACCATTGTGTTTGTTTTGTAGCCTACCCGTGCGAAGCCGGGGCGGGTCCACTAGTATATTATATAGATCATTTCGTAGGTACTTGGATACAAAATTAATCTTTAATGACAGGTGAACAAAAATGATCTTAAATATTTACTGACCTAGATTTATTTTAAGAATTATTAATTAGCTCGTAATAAGAAGGCTCAGGGTCACTCAGCGGGCGATGGACAGAGCTATGCTCGGAGTATCCCTGTGACATCAAATCAGAATAGAGGAGATCCGTAGGAGAACCAAAATCACCGAGATAGCTCAGCGAGTCCCGAAACTGAAGTGCAAATGGGCGGGTCACATAGTTCGAAGAGCTTATGGTCATTGGGGAGGTGCTGGAATGGCAACACCGCACCAGGAAGCTCAGCGTTGACAGACCCCCACTAGGTAGACCGACGACATCAAACGAATCGCAGGGAGCCGCTGGATTTAGGCGACGCAAGACCGAAGCCTGTGGAGGTCCATGAAGGAGACCTTTGTCCAGCAGTGGACGTCTATCGGTGGGTAATGATTATGATGATGAAGTAGATTTAATAAACGATAAAAAATAACCCAAAGCTGAGGCTGATCTGTGTCTGGCTTTTGCGATGTCACACAACAATGCTCAAGGTATCGCAACCTTGTGGCCACAAAAAAGGCCATTGATTAAAGAAAAACAGCTTATATATAGGTACATACCTATTTTGGTTAATGATTGGTGGTTTAATTGTGTTTCCTGGGTTTGCCGCTTGTACCCAATTCCAGCAGCTCCCTGCGTTGCGACCCGTTTTATTTGAACCATCTCTCCATTTTATTGGAACGAAGTTCCTTTTCGGACGGTTTGGCGGATGGAGGCTTGCCGATAAAAAGTGTAAGAATTTTCCGTCACAACACTTGTTGGCTTCGTTTATTACACACGTTGCATCATAACTTTGGTAGCGTAATAGTTTAACGAAGGTGTGAAACTATCGGTTCGGGGGTTCAAATCCTGACTTCAGATTACCTATTATTTTTTATTTATTAATTTTATTATTAATTTATTATTAGAAGGAACTTCGTTGTTCCACGACACTCAACTTTTTTATCAACCAATCGACATCTACTGATAGGACTCTATGGACTTGTATTGTGGCCGCTTCTATCCAGAGGCTCCCTGCGACTTGCAGGAGGATAACCCACTCGATCGCCCCCGAGGGACACTGAGTCTTCTTATAAAATTAGCCAACTTGTCTAGAATCACAAGTTGTCACTGGTAACATGCACTGTTCGAAGAATTTAGCCTTCAGGCACTGAGGGATTTTGGATGACAATACGTCATTTTAAGCGTCCCGAATACTGCCCAGCCGAGTTGAATAATCTATACATATAATAAAACTGTAACTGGAAGATTTCTGTACATTTAATATATTTTGAAAATTTTAATTGGGGGATGCTTTACTATCGATACTGAGCCCCAAAACAGATTTTTATTTAATTTTTGTCTGTTTGTTTGTCCTTCTTTCACGTAAAAACTACCGCACAGATATCTATAAAATTTTATACCGTGGTAGCTTATTACTCGGGTCAACATCTAGGTTACTTTTTATCCCGGAAAATCAAGGAGTTCCCGAGGGACTTCAAAAACTAAATCCACGCGGACAAAGTCGCGGGCATCAGCTAGTATATTATATTCATAAATAAATTGAGAGGTCTTGTCAGTGTACGCTTTGAATAATAATGTGACGGAAAACGTTTTTTATTTAAATTATGTTCGGAAAATATTTGCGTTACTACAAACCGATGCGAGGGAAAATATTTGATTGATGTTTAAGTTTCAACCTCGGTTTTGTTCACTAGTTATCTGCTATACTACGAGTACGAATATTATGGTGGTATACTAGTGGAAACAAATGGCAAATTGAACAATAACAATTTTTCGTCCGAATTTTTGATGAGCTTCAGTACTTTTTGGATACGTAGTGTAACGAAGCAGACGTAAGGGATTTCAATTCAATGCGATAAGGTCAAGAAGACAATTTACCTGGTTTCTGTTTCGCAGTCAAGTTGCCTTCTTGTAAGTGGCTACCCATCGGTGAAGTAGGTATTATATTATGTTCTAGCATACGGAGGTCTTTTTAACTTTATAGGTACCTATTCCTCTACCAACATCAGGCCTTTTTATCACATTCGCGTATACCTACCTCAGTTTGGTTTTACATTACAACAAGGGTCTTTATACACATAGCTACGTTATGGTATCCTTGGCCATCAAGATTATGACGTAATTTCGGTAGTCATTGAAGTTATATTACCTACTCTTCAAAAAATTTGGATTTCGTCATAACTTTATTTCACAGCCATTGAAATACGGATTAGGGGTGCTGAATAAAAACAGGCCAACCTATCAATAAAGGATAAGAAACAGAAAAAAATTGGTGATGAAAATTCTCGAGCTATGATCATCAAGTTATGACTAATTATGCTAATATTTACTACTTACGATATGTATAATAATAAAAGCGACCTTCCTTTGAAATACTACAAGGTTTTAAACCTAATGGTTTTCGTTATAGAATCACTTATTTAATAATTCAGCTTTTATGGCAACAACCAGTTTCGTGACCGCATATCGGTTAAATAGTATCTCTCGCCTACACTAAGGCATTCTGTTTCACTCACACACCGGTTAAAGAAAGCCAGTTACAGGTCACACATCTCTACCAAGAGTAAATACTTACGGAGTAATAGGAAATTGTACCTCGAAAAAATGAAGTGCGCCCTATTGAACTGAAAAGAAACAGAAATAATATTAAGATAATAATATACTTAACTGATGCAGAGAATCGAAATATCAGTCTACAGATATCACAGATAACAAGCATAAATTAAAAAAAAATTAAAAACCAACCTTTTAGTAGCTGGCTACATCCTCAGACCCCGGAAATCATCTAGGATCAGAGTACTTGTTAAGACGTTAACGAGCCTAGACTCGATGGGGTTACGTCGTTTTATTACAGAGTTGCCAAAACCACCGTCCGGCTTCATCATCAGACCCTGGATATCATCTTGGACCAGAGTTCTTGTCAAGACGAATGAAACGAACCCAAACTCGATGGAGTTACGTCGTTTTTCGACCATCGAGTTTGGGCTCGTTTGATTCATCTTGAGAAGTACTCTAGTCCAAGATGATATCCATGGTCTGATGATGTAGCCAGCTACTAAGAGCTTGTTTTTAAAAATATTTTTTTAATTTACACTTGTTACATATAACGTACGAGTATATAACGCAGGTATGTGACAGGTAGGTGCATAGTCCGTTACATAAATTTAAAGGACATCTGCAATAGGAATAAATAAATAATTTATTTACATTTCATATTCACAAACCTAAAATAATAACATTATTTTCGCGAAACTGCCTGAATGTTGTTAAATATTAATTTCGGTTTTTGCATAATTATAATATGCATTTTCAATTATGTTACATGTAGCTAGAGTTTTCCTTTTACTATTTTATAGAGTTACTAGTTACTACCTACCTGCAGCACTATATTTGAAAATGCTACAAAAGTAAACGGGATTTTTTTGGACTTAGTTTTGTCAGATGTAGGTAAGTATGTAGTATTATTATTTCTACTAGGTAGGTTTAATAATAAAATTCAAAAAAATTCAAAATTATTTATTTCATGTAGGCCAACCTGTGGCTCTTATGACACGTCAAGATTCTACCACCGGTTCGGAAAGCGGATTCTGCTGAGAAGAGCCGGCAAGAAACTCAGCAGTTGCTCTTTTCAAAATAATCATTTTACAATATTAATAAGTAGCTATTACATTGTAATAAGTTTTTATACTATCTTGTGGGCAGCTGGATGGCAAGCTGATTTAACCCGTGCATCTTTGTTAGAATAGAATATGACATTTCCACAAAACGTACTACAATTCAATATTGTATGGTTGTGACGAATAGTACCTAGTACCTACCTATTTTCGATAAATAACTTAACTCTTCCCCAAAAATGTAATCAGCTTTATGATATCCAACATAGGTTGCCGATTGAAGAAAAGGAATATCCTGGGAGTAGCCCAGGATAGGGTCTCCTATTTTGCGTTGATCACGAAACTCGTATGAGACAAAATATTCATCTGTATAAACAAAGAGGCGATACATAGGTACAATCAATTTTTTAGAAACTAGATGATGCCCGTGACTTCATCCGCGTGCATTAAGGTAAGGTATTTTTTCCTGTGGGAACCCTTTAATTTTCCCGGTAAAATGTAGCCTATGTTTTAATCCAGGGTATAATCTATCTCCATTCCAAATTTCAGCCAAATCTATTAGTCTTTGCGTGAAAGATTAACAAACATACACACATATATTAGTTAGTAGTGTGAAAGTGTGATTAGTGTGATCGTCATAAACTAGAAATTCTCCATCATGTCGCCTGAGCAAAATGCAGAAATCCTGTGTGGGGTTGAGCATACGCTAGCTATGACATTGTTAATATTTATTATTTATTTAAAATTTTGATCGGAGTTACCCTGGCAATGTTGAATATGCCTATAATTGGTAATTTGTAACAGCATTAGAATTTATTAACCACATTGTATTATTTTAAGTGTATTTGAAATTTATCGCTGGCATATCGATTAAATAAATACCTAAAAAATTAATAAAGACCCAAATTGTGGTTCCTTGGAAAAACGGAAGCTGGAAGGGCATACTTCCCTAAATGTGAATACATATTAAATTTCGGTAAGGTAATACCTATTATTATAAAAAGTAGTCTCGTTCACAATGTTATCATAATGTGAGACAATGAATGAGTCCGACAAAGGGATAATTTGCAAGCCAGATTGTCTACGTCGGACTGTCATTACAAACGAACTAATAATGCAGCTGCCTAAACATTCATCAGCAAATATTATCATGAGAATCACTGATATTCTCATACTTAGCATTCGTCTAAGATTCTAAGAATACTTTGATAATCGTTATTTTATATGCTAGACGTAATTGCATAAAACAATGTCACCCCGACCATCATAAAGAATCGATTGACACCATATTCATCAAAATCGACTTTATTTTATACCCTACGTTGGATCATTCGTACATACATACGTAATTCCATACATACACACATACAAGCGAGTCGCGATACTGAAGTGGAAATGGGCGGGGCACATAGTTCGAAGAGCTGATGGTCGTTGGGGTCCCAAGGTGCTGGAGTGGCGACTCCGCACCGGGAAGCGCAGTGTTGGCAGACCCCCCACCAGGTGGACCGACGACATCAAACGAGTCGCAGGGAGCCGCTGGATTCAGGCGGCGCAAGACCGAGGCCTGTGGAAGTCCATGCAAGAGACCTTTGTCCGGCAGTGGACGTCTATCGATTGATAAAGAAGAAGAAAAGAAGACACATACATACATACATACAATCATACATACATACTTTGCCGTAGTCGAGTAAAAATTGTCCAAGCTGGCAATCGAACCGGAGTCCGACCTCCCTCTTATACAACGACAGTGTTCACCACTACGCTACGGAGTTCGTCATAATTTAATTTATTTAATATAATTTTTTTTTAAACCGACTTCAAACACCCGCGCTACTACAAACTATATAATATTTTATTGTTGATTTTTTTAAAACCGCTCCATCGACTGCGATAAAATTTAAATATGGGGACCACCTGGAAAGTATTTAGAAACAAAATTTGAAACAAAAACAGAATTTTCCAAATCGGTTCAGGCGTCTTCGAGTAATCAGTTGATATACATAAAAAAAATAGATTCCGACGAATTGAGAACCTCTTCCTTTTTTGCAGTCGGTTAAAAATTACCTAAGAACTAAATTTTCTCGGACTACTGGGAACAAACTGTTATTTATTATATTGAATTCAAAACAAGTGAACTGGAATACAGTCAACAGGTTTGGTGAGGGCGCAACAATGTCCATAAGTTACGGTTGGTTGATTTGACGCGCACAGGTACTCCTGGAGCGCAAACGTGCATGACTGCGTTCCAATGAATTTATGAACGAGAGTTGAAATAATTTCCAACGAGAATTTAATAGTGAGAAATAAAGAAGAAAAGAAAGATAAACAACTGTTTTTATCTTTCTTTTCGTTTTAAAAAATATAGAGACAGGAATAAATTGAATAAAGTAGTGGAGAAAAGAAAGATATTATACAATTCTGTATTTTTTTTACAAGAAAGGTTTTACAAGAAAGAACTCGACATGAAAACTTGATTTAAACATGAAGACGACGAACTTACACATGACTGCACCGCTACGTGGTTGATATAATAAATTCCATGATCTCGATATTCTCGCACTAAGCGCTTTGTTTCCTGGTTCCTAATACCCACCGCCAAAACTTGGAATGCCCTTCCGGCTTTCATTTTTCCAATTGACCATAACTTGTGTAGGTACCTTTATATCAAGAGTCAATAGGAATCTTCTAGGTAAGCGCGCTCCATCTCAGGCTGCATTTCCACTTACCATAAGGCGTTAGTTTATTGGAACGAAGTTCCTTATGGGGCGTTGCGGAGGGGTACCCTAGCCGGCAAAAAACGTTCGTAACGTTAAAAAATAAAAGTGTAAGATTTTTTCGTCACAGTCCTTGTTGTCTTCATTTATTTTACACATTCCATCAATGCTTCGATGGCGCAGCGGTAAAAAGAAGGAGTGATACTATCGACTCAGAGGTTTTTTATTTTATTATTAACTAGCTGATGACCGCGACTTCGTCCGCATGGATTTAGTTTTAAAAAATCCCGCGGGAACTCTTCCATTATCCGAGGTAAAAAGTACCTCTCCCGGTTTGAGGAACCACTACTACATCCATTACTATACCCATGCAAAAAATCGCATCAATCCGCTGTTCTGTTGCGACGTGATTGAAGGACAAACAAACACACTTTCGCATTTATAATATCAGTAATGCTTTATTATAACACTTTTTATAATTGTCAAATTTTTTACCATACTTAACCAAAGATAAAATTAACGTTTAGCTGTCATTTACGTATTCCATTTCAGATGCATTTTTGTTATACCACGTTTTATAGTGACATGACGGAAATGCGGTCGAACGGGATAAAAAGTATCCTATGTCCGTCTCCTGGTTCTAATCTACCTCTACACCAATTTTCAGCCAAATCGGTTCATCCGTTCTTGAGTTATAAATAGTGTAACTAACACCACTTTCTTTTATATATATAGATTTATTATTATAATTTTATAATTTATAATATTTGGTAAAAAATTAAAAACAAAATACACTTGTTATTATATATTTTTATGAATCATTGTAAACAAAATAAAGGTGTTAAGATAATTTTGTAAAGTAGTTTTTGATTTTTATCGATAAAAAATGTATACCTGAATAATTTTATTTTCTTTATACCTCGAATAGAACTTGAAATTAATATTTGTATAATAAGGAACTTCGTTCCTATCTGGTGTCCCACGACACCACACGGCTTTTTATAATTTTATACTTATTACATTTTAAATATCTATATATGTATATATATTATATAATTGAAAAAAATATATATCGTTAAAATGTATTCACTAAACATAGAGAGGTAAGGAAACTCACGCAAATTGCTATCCATAAATATTAAATAAACAAAACTAGCGGTCTCCCGTGAATTCGTCAGCACAGATTCTGATTTCCTATGAGATTTTAATAATATTATCATTTTCCCGTTGCTTAGTTATAAAATTAGAAATACACTAATTTAATTTTTTAATTGTTAAGTTAATTTTTCGCAAACATATTATTTGACCGCTTGCCTTAATTAAAGTATCCCATTAAGAGTCGCCAGGTTTAGGGTTCTGTGACAAAATGGTAAAAATGGAACCCTTTTGGTGCACCTTTCTCCGTCCGTCAGTCCGTCTTTCACAGTCGATTATTTAAGTAACTATTAAAGAAATTAAATTAAATATTAAAAAAAAATTCATAGTAAGATAACTTTACCGAGTGGGGTATCATAATATGAAAGGATTTATTTGTAAATTCTAATAGGAGATTGTTATTTAATTTTATACAAAATAGTTTTTGATTAATCGAGCAAAATGTCGAAAACAATACCATCCATACCATCCATAATTATAAGAAATAATAATGATCAATCAAGTTTTATGTATATTTTAATTTTAAAATAATAATAATTATAAAAAAAAAATTTAAGATGTTGAAAATGAAAAAAACTGGTGATTTATGGGGTATGTCTGTAAAAATTATATCTGACATAATAAATGATATTGCTCCTTATTTAGCCGTAATTTTTAATGAATGTGTTGCTATGGGTATCTTTCCAAATTTGATGAAATATAGCAAACTCATCCCCCTATTTAAATCAGGCAATAGAACTGACCTTAATAATTACAGACCTGTATCAATCCTTCCAACACTTAGTAAGATATTTGAAAAAAATTATACTTGATCAACTAATGAAACATTTTACACCCCGAACAATACAGCTTCACGAAGGGTCGAAGCACAACTGATGCAGGTGCAAAGCTACTTGAACATATTTTCGATGCCTGGAAGCGTTCACAGAATGCTATTGGGGGTTTTTGTGACCTATCTAAGGCGTTTGATTGCGTTGATCACCAAACTCTTACTCAAACTTAGTCATTATGGCATAAGAAGCGCTGCACTTGATCTCATTGCCTCTTACCTTAGTGATCGAACTCAAAGTGTATGCGTAGGTGACGTGAAGTCTCGGGGTTCATCTACTCTGTTGGGTGTACCACAAGGTTCTATCCTGGGTCCTTTTCTATTTTTGGTGTATATTAATGACTTACCATAATATGTCCGCGATGCTTGCAATATTGTGTTGTTTGCAGATGATACATCTCTAATATTTAAAACTGACAGAAACAAAGTAAATTTTGACGATGTAAACAATACTTTATCTCAGATATCGCGTTGGTTTACTGTTAATAATTTGCTCTTGAACGCTAAAAAAACTAAGTGTTTAGAATTTATTGTACCAAATGTTAAGAAAATTGACAAAACAATAAAAATAAACGGGGAAAACCATATAATTGAGAACTCCACAGTTTTTCTGGGGGTGACCTTGGATAGTAAGCTTCAGTGGGACGCTCACATAGAGACATTAGCGGGTAAACTCAGCTCAGCTGCCTATGCTGTCAGAAAAATCAGACAGTTTACCGATGTAGAAACGGCTAGGCTGGTCTACTTTGCCTACTTCCATAGTGTAATGTCCTATGGAATCTTATTGTGGGGCGAAGCAGCTAATATTGAAACTATTTTTATATTGCAGAAAAGAGCCATTCGATTTATCTATAAACTCGGTTCTCGCGTATCTCTTCGTGAAAAGTTTAAAGAGATTGGTATTCTTACGGTAGCTTCACAGTACATTTATAATAATATAGACTTTGTGAGACAAAATATTCATCTGCATTAACAAAGAGGCAATACACACAATCGACTCATTAGAAATCGTCATAAACTAGAAATTCCATCATGTCGCCTGCGCAAAGTGCAAAAATCCTTTGTGGGGTTGAGCGTACGCTTATATAATATGATTCCGAAGGAATTGCTAGATTTGCGACTGCACAAATTTAAACAATGCGTAAAAACTCACTTACTGAGTCTCGGTTATTACAAAGTTAATGACTTCCTTAATGACAAAGTTGCATGGGATCTTAAAATTAGTGTTTGAATATTAGTATTCAATTCGATGCTTTAATACGGGTAGACTAAGTATGTCACGCTCTCTTTCAACATTTCTGTGGTGGTGTCGTGTGGTGCGGGTTGTTACGTTCCCTCAAATATGGTCGAGCGAAGCAATGGCTGGATCATGCGTCATGCTCGTGAACGGGTGCCGCCGGCGAGAATGGGGCTACTTTCTGTCTGCCCGTCTTTGACATGAATTGAACTGTAGTACGTTTTGTGGAAATGTTATATTCTATTCTAACAAAGATGCACGGGTTAAATCAGCTTGGCATCCAGCTGCCCACAAGATAGTATAAAAACTTATTACAATGTAATAGCTACTTATTAATATTTTAAAATGATTATTTTGAAAAGAGCAACTGCTGAGTTTCTTGCCGGCTCTTCTCAGCAGAATCCTCTTTCCGAACCGGTGGTAGAATCTTGACGTGTCATAAGAGCCACAGGTTGGCCTACATGAAATAAATAATTTTGAATTTTTTTTAATTTTTTTTTAATTTTGAATTTTACAGGTAAAATTAAACCAATGCTCTAACTAGCGTAGTTTTTTTATATTAACATTAAACCTCTACAAACCAAGTTAACGATTAATAAAAACAAAAATGAATAAGCAAATGAATATAATATTATCGTTTTACTAGAATACTTTTACTTTTCGAGTACGGAACCCTCAGTGCGCGAGTCCAACTCGCACTTGGCCGGTTTTTTTATTATTCGCCCGAATTATATAAAAATCAATTGCTATTCGTTTGTCTCACTAAAACTCGAGAATGGCTGGGCCGATTTAGCTGATTTTGGTTTAAACAGTGAAATAAAGGTTAAAAAAAATGACATACCTACGCCGCAAGAGTGCTTCGGATCGACATGATCTTTTGCATGGGTATAGTTGAGGACCTAGAAAGTGACAAGGGCTACTTTTTATCTCGGAAAATCAAAGAGTTCCTGAGAGAAGGGATTTTAAAACTAAATCCACGCGGACGAAGTCGCGGGCATCAGCTAGTGTAATATAAAAAAACTATTCAATTACTAGCTGACCCAGCGAAATTCGTACCACAATCAAAAATATTTAGGGGTGGGTAACCCTTATCATTTAGGGATATGAAAAATAGATGTTGGCCGATTCTCACACCTACCCGATATGCACACAAAATTTCATAAAAATCGTTCCAGCCGTTTCGGAGGAGTTTGGTAACAAACACCGCGACATGAGAATTTTATATATTAGTAATTAGAATACACCCGAAGTCCAAATATTGTAAAGGGTTAATGAATTAGATGAATTAATATATTATTCATAATATTACAAATTGAAGACGACAGTTGAGTAATTTGAAATTAAAAAATATTTATTTGGTGTACCTGTGGCTTTTATGATAAATGTAGACTCTACCACCAGTTTGTCTCAGCAGAGTAAGCATTTGCTCTTTTTAAAACAAAATAATATGTACATATTACAATACCATAGCTACTACCTTGTTATGATTACACCTCGCCGATCTGCATTAGACTAGTTCTAAGAAATGCAAGTGTTCAATAAGCAAGCTCAGCGGAATTTTCACCGACTGAGCGTTGCTTCTCGTGAGACAATTCATTAAACTAAACATACAGCTTCCAAATCGGCTGCACAAAAATAGTTATTTGTTCAACACAAGATAGCAAAGATTTTTTTTGTTGCGAGTGCCTAGTTTGAATCCCGAGCGAGCGAAGGATTCTAATTTAGAATCCTGAGTGTAGTGAGGGATTCAAAGGCACAAGAAACAAAAAACTTTGCTATCGTGTGATACATACAACTTTTCACCTTAATAGCGATGAAATACAAGATGTAAGAAAAATCATTATTGAAACACTAAGGAATTTTTACATTCATGTATATTACGCACTTAAATATAATAAAACCACAGTTTCTGAGCAGGTCTTTACACAAGTATTTTTCACGCGACTTTTCCGGAAGAAAGTTTAATTCAGCGTTAGACACTGATTCCTTTAATTCTGATAGTGTTTAATTATCACTAGAATCACTCATTTTGTTTCTTTTCAAAAATTTTATTTTTAACAATTATAGATCTACGTAGAAATAAGGTACGTAATTATTAAATTATAGACCACTTAGACAATTTTTCTTTTGTTTTCCCGCCATGTTTTATTTGTTTTTTGTCTGCGTTCGGAATTGTGTCATTCATTAAATAAATAATCAGTAATTATAATTAATTAATTTAAATGTTCTTTTATGTTTCATGTTGTTTTACAGAATTATAAAGTCTAAAACACATTTTGACAAAAAGTCAGTACTTTAAATTGAAGAACTGCCAATCCAAAGCGTTCTAAATTCAAAACATTTTTTCTCACTGGGTGAGCAACAACGACTTTTGCTTACTGGTTTTGGGTAGCAAAGGCGCCCTTTTTGTGCAAGAGAGGTGAAAAAAGAATTTTTTACGCTCCCAAAACCAAAAGTACCTACCTACATTTTTACAGCACGGACATTTGCATAATATTGGAACGTAGTTCATTATCGCGCGGTGCGGAACTCGGAAGGGGGCTAGACGGATCGACACTTTTTTGAAACCGACACTTTTTTGAATGTGAATTTGGCATTGTTGTGTCCGTTATTTTCGCGGTACAATATTGGGCCTCCGTAGCCTAGTGGCTTCTGCAGTCGCCTAACAGTTAAAAGTCGATGGTTCGAATCCCAGCTCGACAGACTGAATTTTCTATTTTCAATTTTATTTTAAATAATTTCTACATGTGGAATTTTTCCCTAATTTTTTTATAACTTATAAGTTATGTATATTGTAATCTTTACATAACAAGCATGGAACCCAACATTTCCATGTCTAACTAGACAAACCCGGCTAACTATTCTAGCCTAGGTGCAGCCTCCTCCATCCACATAGCTGCCCTGTCTCCACCATTGAAGACCCTAGCAAAATCTCCTTTCTAACTCGCTCACGGTCCGTCACTAGGCAAAGAGATACTATCACCAATTAACCAATTCAGCAACACTCACTCTGCAACATCACATAAATCACTCATCAATCATGAACTCACTAATCCTCTAATCCTCAAATCCATCAAGTTAATGACAAAACTGCTAAAGACCACCTGCCACCCTGTGTAACGACCCTAGTCCTTCGTACAAAGGAATTTTTCATGTTTGATAGTACTAAAAATTGTTGATTAAATTTTATCAAAATCGGTACAGTAGTTAATTTACGAGATGTACTTTCACATGAAATCATAAAAATAATAATTTTAGGAACTTCAATTTCCATGTCATATAATTTCAATTTGACGTTGACGCTATTCTGTTGAACGATATACTATAGGGGAAGGCAGCGACGACCGCAGCGTCGTCGACGCGCGGATCGTATATAAAAGGAACATTGCTTGTGTGTTCGGGCATATGTTCAGAGACTTAAATATGCTCAAACTGTTTTATGAGAAATGTGAAGTGGTATGTAGAGACATACCTTATACAGGGTGGGCCAGACCAGGTGGATATAAATTTTTTTTTTAGATTGTTGACATGGGGGTCTACCAGGACCAGCAAGGAAAAAAATCAGTTCCTAACCGATTACGAGAAAACAAAATTTATTTACAATTTTGGAATATTAACGCCTTAAAGAACTTTTTTTTTTTTTTTAATTTTTCCAGTGATAATTTCCGCAATTTTTTTATGGAATATCTTTACCTAATAACTGTGCTCTCTTAGGAAAAAATTCCAGTATGATTAGCTGGTTTTAAGAGCATTAAATTTTAAATTATTCCAAGAAAATTAAGTTCATCCAAAATCTACAGAAAATTTTAAAATTCCATTAAAAATAAAAGAAGAGGTTTATAGCACTGGTGATTTTTTAAAAACTGTAACAACTTATGTTCTTTCGATTTCCAAAAGAAAAATTGTATGTCAATGTACCGGATAAAAAGTTATGATTTTTCAAAAGTCTTCGTTCCTCATTCGTGTAAATAACGACCTTATTGAAAAAAAATTTAATTGTCTGTGGAGACTGCATTATGTCCTTTAATTTTAACTGCCTCGTAGGTCTAGTGGTAATCGTGTTCGATTGCGGCCGACGAGGTCCCGGGTTCGAGTCCCTGGTTGGACCATACCAAGTATTGGGGTTTTCCGATAAGAAATTCTCAGTACTAGCCCGGAGTCAAGAAGTTGGCGTTGTTTCGCCCCGTGCCTTGGAGAGCACGTAAAGCCGTTGGTCCTATGCCTAATCTCTCTCCGGTCGTCTCGAATTTTCCATCCCATCGGGCTACGAGAGTAAAGAAACAGAGAGTGCACCTGTGTTCGCGCACATACTTGTGCACTTTAATATCTCCCGCACAGATGGCTAATCTTTCTGGAGATAGGCTGCTGCTGTGGCCGAAATTCAGTAGGGAGGACATTAATCCTTTAATGATGAATGACGGTATCTACTTTTTTAAGAGAAAGAAAAATAAAACAATGTTTTATTTTTACCAGCTAATTAGACTGGATTTTTTTCCTAAGAGAGCACAGTTAATAGGTAGGTATTCCATAAAAAAATTGCGGAAATTGTCACTGGAAAAATTAAAAAAAAATTAAAAGTTCGTCAAGGCGTTAAAATTCCAAAATTGTAAATTAAAAAATTTTTCTCGTAATCGGTTAGGAACCGATTTTTTTCCTTGTGGATCCTGGTGGACCCCTATGTCAACAATCTAAAAAAAAATTTATATCCACCTGGTCTGGCCCACCCTGTATAAATTATTATTGATAAATACAAGGGGCGATACACGAAATCTATTAAGAGTGATACCTAATCTGACGTTGGAAGCTGCTTAATAGTTGGGGAGCTCTAGCGCCTTGGTGCTTTATGAACGTGTCTTTGGGCTTGAGACCGACGATCTCAGATGAAGATTGGTCTATATCGCGATGCTCTATGCTGAGTGTTGTGTCAACCTGTAGGTTAGATGCTGGGATAGGATAAGCTTAGGATGGGCTACTAAACTTGCTAGTCCGCGCTGTCTGGTCCAGGTGTCTGATTCTACTTTCGAACTTGCTCTGTCGTTAAGTTGGAGCCTATCACCACTTCGTGGTGACAACCAACTGTTGGATGCTGAGATAGGATGAAGCTAATGATGGCAATTGCTATTATGGTTTTGCCTGGTCCAGGCGTCCGACACCAACCTCGAACTAGACTCTAACGTTGTTAGAGTCCTTCACCACTCCGTGGTGACTTCACGCAGTATAACTATTAACCTACAACAAACTATACATAAGAGAGGAACTCATCTCTATAAAAAGTCTCAGTGGATCACACCACTATAAAAAAGTCTTGTGAAAACACACCACGGTTAAAAAAGTGTCTTGAGTGGATGACACCACTTTAAAAAAGTCTTGTGGAGCAAACCACGGTTGAAAAAAACTTGAGAGATGTCAAAGGACACCCGGATGGAACGTAGCTCCTTTCGATTAATTTTAGTGAAGGAATTGTAATAAACTAAAGTTCGGCCATTCAGAGAATGCGTTCCGTACACATTAAGAAAAATATTGTTTACCAAGTTATTTGACACTCAGTTTGGCACAAAATTATAACATTAATTGATTATTGATATAATAATGTTGTTTCAATGCTAATCAATTGTTAAAACGGTAAACAACCAGCAATAATATTTTTATCGTAACTGCAACGCCATTACAAAGTTACGTCGTCAGTTCAATCGCGACGTGTCAGGAACGCATTCTCTGAACGGCCGTAGTATAGTGGTGTCATCTAGTATTAAATTGATTAACTACGATGAATTATATTACTTTGTTTATTTCTATTGCACTGTTACAAAACCAAAGAGTTACTCTGGTGGAGTTACTGTTTTTTCACAGATGGCGTTAGCATTTTATCCAATATATACAATAAAAAATTAGGGAAAAATTCCACATTTAGAAATTATACATATTATAATAAAATTGAAAATAGAAAATTCAGTCTGTCGAGCTGGGATTCGAACCATCGACGTTGAATTTATAGGCGACTCTCCTAACCACTAGGCCATGCAGACGCCGAGTTCTAAGGCGAAAATACCGAATACAATGCAAAATTCACATTCAACAAAAAATGTCGGTTTCAAAAATGTGTCGTGTCGGTTCCTTAATTTTTTCCGTCTAGCCCCCTTCCGTACCGCGCGATAAGGAACTACGTTCCAAAAAGCCTCGCACATTCGTGTGTGAGTGAATGATGACAGTGTGTGTGGGGTGGGGGGGGGGGCTCATGGTTTGATGGTATTTCAGGGACTTGTAAATATTCCTAATTATTGACAAATAGTTACCCAAAGTAATTTATGTATGTTTTGGAAATTTAAGCTGCAATCTCATTGCGTCAATTATTATAATATACATTATTGTTTTAATGGACGCAACTGAGTGGTCCTTGATGTACCACAAAAGGTAGGAGCTCACTATCGTTTGGCGTGCAGGGAGCCAACGATCATCATTTTATTTTTTTTTACAATAAAATGATGCCATCTTAAGTTTGAACGTTGCCTATGGACTCAAAGGAACTTGAAGCAACGATGTGTAGTGTAGACGTTCAATGTGATGTTGAATGTCGAGGTGCATAAGTTGTGATGTAGGTTCTTTTGATGTTTACCCATAAAAATAATTGTGTCTCTCGACATCAGTGTTGAGTCTCGTGATAATGGAGCAAAACGGTATCATTCATACTGGATTTTAAACATTCTTTATTATAAACCAAAACGGGAACCCACTAAAATCTAATACACGAGCTCTCGCATATTATATCGCCTAGGTCTTGTGAACTCATTACTTCTGACGCTCTAAAAGTTCTTGGGTTAATACGATCACAACATTATAAAGGAATCTACCACTAGCGATTCACGTGCCACGCTAAAGAAATAAATTTAAAAGAAGGAAGATTAATAGGAATTATAGGGTAGAGATTTTCGTAGGGTACTTAGTTCAGTTACACCTGTCTATCCGAATCCTGAATCATCGACCATCAACACTAGAAGATCTGACCACAGATCCAACATAACACAGACACCGAGATTAGTATCAACGATAAATGCAACCATAGACTACAAACATTAGGGAATGTGACATGATACAACTATCCACAGACCAATCGATAACACATGGAACTGGGAATTACGACTACGTCAACAGATTGTCTCACAAATATCCATTTGCGAGACATTTGCATTTTACATTAAAAGAACCAAGTAGGTAGGTAAATAATAAGCTTTGAAAGCTTTTTATTAGCTTTCATATTTCCCATTCGTATGTGTTCTTGTGTACATAGCTGAATGTTTTATAAAACATGTTTGGTTTAAGCATGTTCCAGAAACTTTTGCAAAGTCAGTAAAATGCAGCGAGCAAACGACTCACCTGTTTACTTTGAGAAATTTCCTTTTAAATTGTAATATTATATTAATTTCCGTTTCGATGCTCATTTCTATTTTACGAGTATGTAAATTATTCTCTTTACCATTATTATAATATGTATTGCGAATTTAAACAGGAAAATGTTTTTGCTTGTAATAAAAATCGCGAATGCTTTTTAGGGTTCCGTAGTAAACAAGGAACCCTTATAGTTTCGCCATGTCCGTCCGTCCGCGGTTCAGCTCAGAGACTATTGGTACTAGAAATCAATAATTTCAATCAATTTAATAATAATTTAATTTAATAATTTCAATTAATCACGCCAACAAAGTAGTGAAATAAAATTGAGAAAAATAATTTTTTTAGGGTACCTGCCCTACATGTAAAGTGTGCATGAATTTTTTTTCTCATCCCATAGTGCGGGGTGTCGTTGAATAGGTCTTTCAAAAACATCGTGAGTGTGGGAACACCATTTTTCGATTCAGGGATCCGTTTGTGAAATATATTTTAAAGTGCTAAATTTTATTAGAGTCAAATGTCCCCACCTCCCTCTGCCAGCTAAATGGTTGTTTATAGGTAACGTGAAAAATTTCACAGCAGTAGTATATATAAAGAATTTTATAGGAAAACTCTTACGGCTAAGTTGGGTTAATAAGTTAAGGAGTTATATCTGTTTTTTCTAGGTTAGGTATTATATGTTGTGTAAGTTGCATATTTTGTAGTATATTATAGTATTTAAACCATGTAACTCAAAATATTATATTCAATATTCATAAATAAAATAAAAGCACTATCCTAGGTCAGCATTATATATACTATTTAATAATATTTGTGACTTGCAACTACGGAATCCTACACTGCGCGTAGCCCGACACGCACTTTACATAATATTCTATCCAAAAACAAAGAACAGACATGTCACTCAATTGGTTCAAAGCTTACGCGTCTTCAAATTCATCCATGAGGACGTTTATATGATACCTGATGTAAAAGATATAATATACCTACTAATATATTCAGGCATCATAAGCATTTTGCTAGTGCAACATGTTTAAAATTGATGTTATTGTTTTTTCCAGGATATTTGCTTGACTTGAGATACCAGCGCAGATCACAAAACTTCGGTCCACCCTCTGATATATCCAGTAAGTTTATTCATATTTTATGATTTTAATGTTTTATTATTTTGCGTTGCGAATTTTAATTGGTTAACAAAAATTGTACCACTTGGTATTTCATTACCGATGTCATGCTACTCGAATTCGATCTTCTGAAAATGATCTTCAAAAATTATTGCTGAGTTAACTAAAATATTATTAACAGTATGTTAATTAAATAGTAAGTACTTATATTACAACTTTGTCGATGTGATTAATACTCGTATATACTCTGTCAAAAACTTTTCTATTTTATTCTTGTTCTTTTACAACGAAACCTTAACAAGTAAAACAAACGTTTATTTTCCAAAATAAGTTAAGTTCCCAAAGTAATGTGTATCTCTAAAATATAATTATGTAGGTGCACTTCAAAATTCATCTTCCCTGGGCCATTAAACTGTGCTCACTTTATAGTAATTTATCTTTCGCCGTTCAAACAATAAAGCTTGCTTTATTAGATAATTATTGAAAAACAAGTCAAAACATCTGTTGTATATTTTTTAATTGTTGCGGTTGTATGGAACTGCCATAACTGCCATCATATTTTATCGGTAGCTGAGCGAAATTAACATACACCTTGTATGTGAAGAATTTGAATAAGTTGGAGTGAAGTCATGTTTTTCAGTGAGACTAAATTATATTTTTACATATATTGTCATTTTTGTGCATAGCCAAATTACAATTTTTAATTAATTTAATCATTATATAAAGTTTAATTAATGTTCTGCCTCAGGCTGTTTGAAATTGCTAATACTATCAAAAAGTGATTGTTTTATATTCATTTTATTCTCGAAGGAAGACAATTGTAATATTACATGTACCTACATTTTATCGAATATTGATATCATTAATCAGTCACAACTCTCAATAGTATTTGAAGGGAAACATGTGATAAGACGTGATTTGCATGTTATTGAACGACTATAAAAACACATACCTACTCCACAACTGTTCACAATGAAGTGATCGATGCATTTACTGATGTTGTGAGGAATTTTTCCGGGGGAATTTAATATTGCTAGACCTATTCCGACAGTACTCATAGTATATTGGGAATTTATATGTAATAAAATAAGTCCACCTTTGTTCCATTATCCTATTCTAGAATTTAGATTTTATACTTGGATGGAGAAAACTATATGTAGGAGTAGTTTACGCGAAGGGTCGCTTAAATGCTCATAAAAGCGAATTCATGCGAGGTTTGCATTAAAAGCGAAGTGAATTTTACATCGTGCTATTTAAATTATTCAGCTTAGCGGCTTTATATTTAGCAATGCAATGGAATAATGCATTAAAAACAATATATTTTCTAAGAGTTTAAATACGCAACGTAACGAAGTATTTCTGAAGTTTTATTAAAAAAACATGTTCTACTAACAGCATTGTTTTGTAACATTTTTTATGTGTTTATACTAAAAAAAAATTAGATTATCCCATATCAACAACCACAAAAATATATTGAGATAGAACGATAGAATTTCCGAGCAAAACCACGCCGTCCACTGTTTAAAAACGTCTTTTTCTTGTTTTCAAAATAAGTCCTTCCTTCCTTTTTGTAAAAATAAATGCTTATTTTTCAAACTTTTATTTCCATTAATAGTACCATGGCCAATTCAAATGAGGTTGACAGTTTTTGTATTGAAAATTTGTCATAACATCAAACTTATTGGTCCTTAAACGTTAGGTACGTCAAACGGGGATGGTAAAATTAGCACTGATATAAATACAGTGCCATATTTAGGCACTTTAGTGCAAATTATTGGATCGCGTGTCACGCCCTCTCTTCCGGTCTATCTTGATATATTTTTTGGGTGCAACCCTCAGGAGAAGCAAGAGCTGTTGCCTGTTATAACCGCTATTTTTCAATACTGAAATATGGTCCCTTTCCAGTAGAATTAAAAGCATACGTTGGATGATAAGTATTTGTGCAAACTGTAGACACCATGAAGGCGAATGCCATCTCTTGTATGTTCTAACATCTATCTTACTGAATCTATGAATTTTTTTTGCTCTAGGGACATAAAAATGAGTAGGTATTATTATTTTAAGTTTTGCATCTTTTTAAGCAAATGAACTTTTCAAGTAAAGTTTAAGTTAAAGTTTCAAGTTTAAGAGCCGTAATTGTACCAAAGCCTATTAGGCTCTATTCGTAGCTACGAATCACTAGTATTCAACGATTGTTGTAAAATGTTTGAGAATAATGTGGGAGAGTTTATGCAATCCAATCCTTTACGGCGATTTCTGCCCCTAATAGCAATTGTACTTAATATACTACGCGTATGCATATGCATAGGGTCTTGCGGAGGCTAGTTGGTAATATTTGCGCCAGCACTGTGTACGAGCCTTATCTGTGCCCAAACTATGGATTCAAACATTTTGAACATTGATGACTCTACCTATGCACGTACGTAATTCAACTCATACAATGGACCGAGAATTTTTTCCAGTTGCACTGAACTGCATACTCTATTATGATTAAAGTAGCCCTGGTACTATAAATTGTTATTATTGTTATTGTAAAGGTGTGCAGCGACAGGCTCAGACCGCGTTGATAATAAGCTGCGTGGCCCTCGCCGTCATGTTGCTCGTTCTGATAATCATTTGCCGCGGAAGACTATCGTGGCGTTACATCAAACAGAAGCTGCAACCATCTAAGGTATTCATCACCATCTCCTGATAATATGAAAATACAAAATATAAAAAGGGTGTGGTGTGGCGTAGCTTGGTAGGTAGGATTTTTGTTGATTGTGTGATTAGCTTTGGCTCGCGACTTCGTTCGCGTGGAGTTAGGTTTTAAATATCCCGAGGGAACTTAATTTTTTTCGGGGATAAAAGATAGTCTAAACCTAATTAAAAATACCAATTGGAAAGAAAAAGGTCGATTAGGTTTATTTGGAGCGTACTTGCCTTGAAGATGCCTATTCACTCAAGCCTTGATGGAAGTCAAGTTATATGTGACAGCGCGTTTCGTGATGGAAGCGTTATCTTATTTTCTCGCACAAACCACATTATGATGCCAAGGCTTATGACTTTTAGCAATCCTCCAGTATGGAGTAAACTAAAAGTCCTTAGGGTATTCCATACTTCAACATTACAAATTCGCAACTTTATACTTATTCTAGCTGACACACGGCTTATTTAACGTTGGACCAAATCTACCGAACATCTTTCGAAAGTTACATAATATGTTGTAAACATAAAATATAATACAAGCTTTAAGGTACGCCATGTGCAGACAGTTATAATTGGGCGTTCTGACAGTTTTTGCATTGAAAAGACTGTCAAAATATCAAATTTACGCTCGGATAAGACTTATTTTACGTTGATGAAATCGGCCCTAAATATGTACTAAGTAGTAATATAAATACATAATATTATAAAATATGTAAAATCTTATTTCAGAATCGAGTTAAGCAACATCCGACAGATTTGACGCATTACAATCCGCATGCCGAAATGCCAAAGCCGAAACCCGAGCTCAAACTGGAAATAAGAAACCCAGAGCCACCGAAACGTCAAAACCAACAGCCTCTCAACGTTAAAGACCTGGACACGCGAACACAAACAGACAAGAGTCAAGGGGCTACCACTCCCAAGACTATAAGCACGGCTCTAAGTAACAGACATCCAGCGGAGGACACTACCTTGGATTTTTCATATGACAACATGGGAATGAATGTAACGCCTCCCCAAGAACCGGCAGCTGGTCACAGGTTCTGAGGTCAGACTGTGACTTTTGGGAGTACACTGACATATATATATATACTCTCCCAGAACCAAGTAGAGATTAGAATTTACGTAGAGTGGAAGAAAAGTTTAAAACTACAATAGTTGAGCGTTTATCTATATAAGTGACTGCAGTTTTCAAACATTTCATAGTATGTAAATATGCGGATGAAAACGATAAGCGATTAGTTTTTCAATAGAAGAGACACAATAACTCGTACCAAAATTTTATAATCAATTAATCACCTGGTAAATAATATATTATCACTGATTAAAAATTAAACTTTTATTGCTCCCATACATTTAATTGAAAACAAAGCTTAATTTTAAAAGCAATATTTTTATGAAGCGGATAGTTTTAATAACGGTTTTCAGTTATAAATTATATTATTGAGATTCTGAGTAGGTACACTGAATGAGGTTTCCAATTCGTAACTCGTTAAATTATTATTTGCACTTCTCTTTCAAAATACTGTAATCCATAATAATATTTACAGTTAATATCTGAATATACGAGTACATTATCCATTCGACTGCGAAAATCGAATAATTATTAATTATATAAAATATTTTGTATCTTCAAATACGGTATTTACTACGAGTAATAATATAATAATAAAACTGGCCAAGTGCGTGTTGGGCCACGCGCAGTGTAGGGTTCCGTAGTTGAAAGTCTCAAATATTATTTATTGCTGACTTGGGATAGTGCTTTTATTTTATTTATGAATAATGAATACATTTTGAGTTCCATGGTTTAAATACTATAATATACTACCAAATATGCAACTTACACTACGTGTAATACCTAACTTAGAAAAAACAGATATAACTCCTTAACTAATGTACCCTACTCAGCCGTGATAGTTTTCCTTTAAAATTCATATTATATACTACTGCTGTGAATTTTTTTGTATCGTTTATACAACTATTTAGCTGGCAGAAGGGGGGGGGGACACTTGACTCTAATAAAATTTAGCCCTTTAAAATATCATATTTCACAAACGGATCCCTGAATTGAAAAATGGTGTTCCCACACCCACAATATTTTTGAAAGACCTATTCAACGACACCCCACACTATTGAATAGACGAGAAAAAAAAATCATCCCCACTTTAGGTGTAGGGGAGGTACCCTAAAAAAATATTTTTCACAATTTTATTTCACCACTTTGTCGGCGTGATTGATATTTATACCCTTGTCAAATTACAGATTTCTAGTACCAATAGTCTCTGAGCTAAACCGCGGACGGACAGACAGATGACAGACGGACGGACATGGCGAAACTATAAGGGTTCCTTGTTTACTACGGAACCCTAAATAGTGAAATCTTGAAACGAAGTTATTGAGGTGACAAAAATTATACAAAATTATACAATTTTCTTTTCTTGAAATGTTGATTGTTAACATGTTAAGTTTTTCTTGCAAAATATCTGGTTAATGTACCTACCGTAATGTAAAAATCCTTCATCTATTTAAAAATCAAAAATTGTGTAAGATAAAGAATTCAGATTATTGTTGAATTGCAAAAAAAATTAGTTATAATTTTGTAATATTATATTTGTAATGCTCTAGAATTTATTATTGTTCACTTCGTGGTACAAATATCTTAGCATGCTTTGTGGTGATCAGGCTTATTAGAAAAATTACTGCACATCGTCATTATACATCACATTAATATTACCTAATTAGTAAAATAATTACTTATCTACCTTAAGTTTATAAGTTACAATTAATACCACATTATGAAATTGCATTTCTACTGAACACAACTGTGTTAAGATATTAATTGCATACTTAAAATATAAAGTTCACTGACTAAAAATATACGATTCTTTATAGGTAACGTTTACTTAATTATAATTACAGTTAGACTGCATATTTAGTACTTAATAATATTTTTAAATAATAGAGAGCATCAAGTTAAAATTTCGAATTTGATATAATTTAAGTTAGTTATTTAATATAAATTATAAAATTTAATAAGAAGATCACATCAAAAACATCTACTTAAAAAGTATCCATTTTGTATTTCACTGAAACGATATTAATTTATGAATACGTGTATTCGTAAAGCAATAAATCTACAATAATATTACATTGTGCACATAAATTGCGTAAACTTTTTTAATGTAAAAAATATCTTCATAGGGTTCAATCTGAAGCAGATTTGTAATATTTATCTCTAGGTTTGTCAACTAAAACTCGTGGTGAAATAAATTTTTCAGCGTGGTAGTTTTTTTTAATTTTAATGTTTTATTATGTTGTTATTACATGTTGTTCTGTCAATATTCCCTTGCTATATTCACTTACTAGATTACTCTCCAACGTTTTATCTCTCAGCTCAGGCGCTTCCATCCCATTAGTATAAGGCCTTAAAGTGAAAAAACCTAATTATGAACTTTGAGGATTGACTAAGATGGGCATTAATGTCTCTAGAAATCTAAGATTTAATAATGAAATATTATATTCATATACTTATTCAATTCTGTTACGTGTAATGCAAGTTATGAGCGTTTAGTCGTGTTTCAGTGATTTAATTAAGTTTACCGTATTATTCGATTCGATGACATAAATTATCTAGTTAAACGCGTATGTAGACTTTGTATTTCAGTAAGGGCCGATTACACCAAGGTAAAATAAGTCTTATCCGAGTGTAAATTTGATATTTTGTCAAAATTTTCAATACAAAAACTATCAGAACGCCAAATTTATTCCTCCGTAAGACGTTACTCGACGTTGATGAAATCAGCCATAAATGTAATAAAAACATAACCTATACAGATCGATACAGAAAAAGATCATCTTTTGCGTACCACCATTTAACTCAATGAACTGTAAAATGACTACTGTCACTAATAAATTGGATGGCAGCGTGAATATTAGTACAAATACATAATATTTGACTTGAGCGAGAGAATAAAATAAAATTGTGCTTTTTATAAAGAGTGTTCAGCGTTCTTGTTGATCGAAATGCTCACTTGTTTTTCCTTGTCATTATAATGTATATTGTGATTTGTGTCGAGTATTTTTTACCGTATGGATTTCGTGTAATGTTGTAATGTGGGTGTATTATTATGTGATGGTTAATGTTTTCCCTGCCTAATTTACGATGAAACTCATAATTGTGAGTTATGACCTATATTGTCTGAAATGTAGGATATTTTGAAAAACTATTGAACCTATAAATTAAACACGTCTAAGTATTTTTTATCGAGATTACTAGTTGCAGATCTGGAAAGAACAAAGACTTCAGGTACCCTTGGTACCTGAAGTCGATTCGAAGCGTCTATACATGAAAAATTGTTAAAACCGTAGAGGTTCCATTCATCATCATCATCATTAGCAACCCATCAACTGCTCACTACTGAGCGCAGTTCTCCTCTCAGAGAAGGGTTATAGGCCATAGTCCACCACGCTGGCCCTATTCAAATTGGCGGAATTCACACACCTTCAAGAACATTATGAAGAACTCTCAGGTGTGCAGGTTTCTTCACCATGTTTTTCTTCACCGTTGAAGCAAGTGATATTTAATTACTTAAACACAACTTGCTATCACTGCTGGGTTCCATTACTGAAACATAATCACTGAGATTTTTCGTTTGAGGAACTCACAAAAAAGATATAGGTACAACTTTATATGTATTATGAGGTTATAAAAATATGTAGAAACGTATAAAGACGTAGTCGTAATTCCTACTTCCATGTTATTAAAAGTTCTAATTTGACAATGAGATGTGTTACGTAGTAGTCTATAGACCGCACTACATAGCAAACTTGAATTTCCGGGCGAGCAATGACATCGAGCAACGATCCCAACTTAAAGCGCAAAATGAATTAATCAGATGATGGTTCATTATTTAATAACTATTTAACCAAGGCAAAAGATGTAAAACTAATTTCACATAAAAAACGAACTAATTTAAATACTTTGTTTTGCTAAATCATATTCGTAGACGCCTAAAACATTCAGGTACAATTCTGCCATTGTTCTTTAAGATTTAAGATATTTTGTCAATTACAAATTAAATAAAGTGAAGGACGATAATAAGGGGCACAGAATATAATTTTCACGTTAATACGAGTATTTACCTCTAGCGAGATCTGCAGCAAGTGATTAAAATTTACATCTTAATTGGTACGATCACTTATACGCTCCGATACAAGTAAGGCAATATTTGCACAAATAATTATCATTTTGAAAATATTATGCTCGTCTAATATACTTACATGATGTAATCTTCTCTCGTACATTGTCATGTAACGATGCCCTGTCGGTGTCGGGCAACAAGTTTTCTCAGAATAGATGCATGACGATGTCAATGTGCATCAAAATTTTATTATGTTAAAATATTATTATAATAACGTAGAAATAAAACATAAATATCAATTTAATATTATTTATGTGATAGGTATAAGTTTTGTAGCAGTTATTATTGCATAATATTATGAGCTAAGAAAACTGCGAGGCAGTCTCTTGATAAAGTTAAGCTATTCCTAAGCTCCCGGGTTTGAGTCCTGAGCAGAAAACCGTCCAATCGGACTCTGAGAGAGAGGGTCCAAAGAGCACACCTGTGATTGCGCAACGCACTTGTGCACTATGATATCTTCAGTGTAGGCTGGGCTCCATTGAGTATGCTGTCATGGCGAATTTCAGTCAAAAGTGAATAATTATTAGGCGGAAGTTGAATATTTATACTTACAAAAAGAAATGGAATTAATAATATAATTTCTTCTTCTATTTTAGGTAAGTACTTATTTTGTACCCACCTATCCAAGGAGGTACATAATACTAAGTATAGAGATGGTTTATACGAATTGAAAGTATATGTAAACCATAGATACACGTGAAAAAAAAAAGTTTTATTCACCCTTTACTTTGAAGTACCAAATATACCATTATGCAACAGCTTGAGTTCAATCCGATTCCTTTTTTCAGAATTTTTTTGAAGCCGAAGTTAATTTCGGATCGCTTTAACGCGAGCACGTTATGTAACCAATACGATTCAAAGGATTTTTAATGACTTCCACGGCGGATGTTTACCGTGGGTCCACAGGTGAATTCGTGATAAACAAACCAAAAAGCTTTGTGATGTGCAGAAGTTACGAGAACGTTGTATCAGTTGGATATTCTACTTATGGCTGCTGGATTCTGCCGGCCAATATGTTTTATTAATCCGATATGTTCGAACGTGGTTAGTTACACGTGGCTATTGTCCACAGTTGGAAAGTTTCTTTTCCACTGTGGTAACATAACAAAACCTTGTTTTATTATTTTATTTCATACAAGCTTTTACCCACGGCTTCGCTCCCACTCAAACTACCTATTAATCCGAAATGATTATTTTTTTCTCTACAAAGTTTCCAATTCTGATTTTTTCAATATTTCAGCTGTAATATTGCGGTTTCCCTATTTTTGAATATTTTAAGCGATAGTAATATTGTGTTCCCTTTACGTTATAAACATAGTTGAAGTTGTATGAATCTTAACATATTTATACGTCTGCAGAAAAAAGGAGTGTAATGTTTTCAGGGTTTATGTATGTATGTGAGTTTTTTATTCCTTCATAACTCCTTAATGCCTGAACCTAATTACAGCCTAATTACATTTCATTATTGTTGTTTTAGATGCCAACTCGTCAACTGTCGAAGCCCTGATAGATTATAATATTATGTGAATATTTTGCAGTTTTAATAATATTACATACATACGTGTCGAATTCATAACCTCCTTTCATTGAGTATAAAACTAACACCTTTATTTGAAGTTGGTTAAAAAAGTGGCTAAATAAAGTATAAAATATTCAGGATAGAGCAAGTCGTAAAATTTTAAAAACGTCATGGCGATGGTGAAATTGGCACTAAGTAGTTCCTATTGATATATAGATGAATGATCAATGATTTTTATAGATTAACAATAGAAAGTATTTTATAGAAGAATTACATTTATTTTAAAACAAAACAAAAAAATATTCATATCGGTCAAGGCGGTTTTGGGTTTTAGGCAGACTACTGAATACCAATTGATTTTAATATAATTACGTTCGAGATATACATATAGGTGTATAATAATAATCTATACTTACAAAAGGATTTGTCCTGACTGACTGATCTATCAACGCACAGCCTAAACTACTGACGTTAGAAACTTGACATTTTGATTTTTGTTATTTTTATGACGTAGGCGAGCAATAAGGAAGCATTTTTTGAAATTGAGGTTAAAGTTTATATAAAAGTTCGTCATTTTTCAAGTTATACCCATGAAACTCGGTATTTGGGCTTTAAATTAAAAATAAAGACGTAAGAATTTCACAGTTTTTGAAAATTCTACCCAAAAATAGGGGATGAAAATCAATATGATAGTCCTTTATTTTTCGAGTTATTTTTCAAGCTATGTATGCGAAACTTGGTATTTTGGCTCTTGCTTAAATATAAGCCAGACATTTTTCAAATTATACCCATGAAACTCGGTATTTGGGCTTTAATTTAACAATAAAGAATTACCTCTTTCTCAGTTTTTTAAAATTCAATTCCCAAAGGGGGAAAATAGGGTGGTTGAATGTTTGTATGAAAGTCCGTCATTTTTCAGTTTTAGTTATATCGAGCAAGGGATCTGCGCGATTCTTTGATGGATATGGTTGCGAACCTGCAGTGTTGCCGGTTACTTTTTATCCCGATAAAATCTGCTGGATTTCCCATGGGATTTTCAAATAACCTAATTCTACGCGGAAACTAGTAGTATTTAGACATATAAATAGATTGTCATAAAAATATGACAAAATAGTAACAAATTAAAAAGTAGGTGAGTACGTAAAATACGAAAACAGTTAAATCCAAGTAATTTTAAGAATTTATACTTAAAAATAATTATTTAGTTAGTTATTTTAAAACTAGCCATGTCCGCGACTTCATGCACGTGGGTTTAGGTTTTATTTTCGAAATGCAATATTAAGAACTTTGCTTTCCCGGAATTTAAAAATCGGCCAAGTGCGAGTCGGGCCTCGCTCTTTTAGGGTTCCGTTAAAAAAAATTAAATAAAAATATTACCCATGGAAATATTTTAATTTAATTTTTTTAATTTAATTTAATTTTTATTATTTGTTGTTATAGCGGCAATAGAAATACATAATATGTGAAAATTTCATCTGTCTATCTATTACGGTTTACGAGATACAGCCCGCTGACAGACGGACGGACGGACGGACGGACGGACGGACGGACGGACGGACGGACGGACAGCGTAGGCTTAGTAATAGGGTCCCGTTGGTACCCTTTGGGTACGGAACCCTAAAAAGGACCTTTGTCATTCTCTAGGATGCAACTAGGTAGGTAGTTGTCCATATCGCTTAGGAGGTGAAAATATATTAACTATATGGTAATATTATGTCGTTTTATAATAAAAAAGAAAGGGCACGTGCGAGTCGAACTC
Organism: Oeneis ivallda; assembly: GCA_029955525.1. NCBI lineage: Eukaryota > Metazoa > Arthropoda > Insecta > Lepidoptera > Nymphalidae > Oeneis > Oeneis ivallda. The sequence goes on from JARPMR010000001.1 coordinate 14,017,525, forward strand.
GTGCGCCGAGGTTTCCGTACCTACCCATTATACCGCCATTATTTTATTATTATTATTATATATAATTTATTTCCTTTTTTTATTTTTTGGAACTTTTCCTTTATGTAAGACCTTGCTTTTTGCCAAATTTCGTGATTCTAGGTCAACGGAAACTACCACATAGGTTTTCGACCCAAGACCTATAGGGTACTTCCGGTTAACCTAGAATTGTCAATTTTGGTTAAAATCAAGGTCTTACAGCACAAGTAAAGGAAAAATTCCGAAAAATAAAAAAGTTGAAAATTTAGGTAAATTTTGGTACTTACAAGTTTTCGCGTAAATCTAAATTTGACCATATCTTTTTATCGTGTTGACTCAGGACATTGATTTTTATACACCTAATAGGGACTTAAACTCTATAGGCTTAAGAGTCTGAATATTCTCTTCTTTAGAAGCTCATTATTTGTTGTATTATTATTTATTTTATTTTATTGTTAGCAATATTAGTTAGTGAAAAAACCGTCCATACATAACATTCCAATTAGTGTAATTAATAAGAAACTTAAAATAAGAAATTTATTAGATTTAGGGAAGATTTATAACATCTTATTAACTGTTATAATGAACTATCATTTTTACTAACTATTCTCTTTAACTATTCTCTTAGCGTCAAACGCATTGGTGGTTAAATGGTCGTCAGTTAATTAGCTTACTTGATTCTTACACCCTAATATCAGTCAAATATCGAGTGATTTAAGTTACATTACCGTTAAGATAAGATTAATTAATCCATCAAGAAACAAGTTAAGTGGGGTATATAATAATATTCATATATCCACGGCTAAGTTCACATTTTGAATAAAGTTGAAAAATCCCGAGTTGTCAAGCACAATGTAGCATAGTTTTGATGGTAAAATTTAAAATTAACCGTAAGGATTGGTAGTCGAAGCGACTACCAATCCTAAATCTATGCAATACACTAACAGCCTGACATGCAACCTTCATAACCAACTCCAGTACCTGAGTACGGCAAACTAGACCTACAAGTTGTTCCATCGTGGGTTTACAATTTATGAATTTCGGGTGGAACACCCAAGAATTTCGGGTCGCATCAATCTTCTGACTTCACCTCATAGATACATAAGCACTAAGTAAAAGGTACAGTGAGGGTTCTTCAAAATGGCACTCGGGCCTTTGTTATTTTATATTTTTCAACGATTGTAAAAATCGACAGTTTTTCGTATTCCTAAAATTTATAGTCAGATTGTGAACTAATAAAGGATTGTGATGGTAAAATCTTCGATGTGTGATTTATGAGTAAAGAGTAAAGCCCAATTTTATATGATTAACTAGTTTTGTGCACACCAAACTAGTTTTGGTAGTTAGTTAGCAATCGGATTCCACGCAGGCCTAAAATTAAAGCCAAGCAATCCAAGCAATCTTGTATGTCTAAGGGCAATTTCAGATTAGCGTTTTTTCGGCGCGTATAATGCTATAAGCTCGTTTTTGGAAGCGCGTGTAGGCGTGTATAGGCACACCCTTTGACACACGCACAACTCTTACGAGCGTTGACCATAGAAGCGCTTATAGTACGGCCACCGAGAGAATACGTTTTTGACACCTGTCAGTTTGCCATATAAAACAAAAATATCCGGTTGACATAACCTTGTAATAGCGCAGTTTAGATTTAGAAAAATATTGTTTACCAAGTTATTTAACACTCAGTTTGGCACAAAATTATAACATTAATTGATTATTGATATAATAATGTTGTTTTAATGCTCATCAATTGTTAAAAAGGTAAACAACCAGCAATAATATTTTTATCGTAACTGCAACGCCATTACAAAGTTACGTCGTCAGTTCAATCGCGACGTGTCAGGAACGCATTCTCTGAACGGCCGTAGTATATAAGCTTGTATAAGCGCGAGCCGCGAGAGATCCCTCCCCGCGCGCCCACCGCCGTTTTGAGCGAACACGCCGGAATAAGCGCGTGTACGCGCGTTCGGTTTTTTGAAGGGCAAAATATGGCGCGCATGTAACTGCGTAAGCTGATATGAGCTTATACGCGCTTAAAAATATGCTAGTCTGAAACCGCTCTTTTCCTTAGTATTTCGAAACTGCGAAGCCAGAATCTTACGAAGGAGGCTTTAATTAAAGCGAGTCTACGAAGGTCGAGTAGGTGAAACTAAATGAAACGAAGTTTCATAACCCATTTAAATAACTTGGATTCATTTAGCACCTCTGTTATCTAATGATAATAAATAACTAAATGTATTAGCATACAATGTACGCAGCAAAGTTTTTAGTTGTGCATAGGTACGTTTTTATAAACAAAACAAAATTGTAATGCTTATTATACAACGACCCATATTTATGTAATAGTTTAAAAGAACTGCAGTAGTATTCTTTTAAAAAGGTTAAATGATACAATTAACTTAACTTATGTAAAAAAATATATTTTTAAGGCCATGTTTTTCACTAAGCTACAAATACTATGCAACATGCTGCGTATGATGTAGCCCAATATGGTGAGTGTTAACGCGTAACTTTAGTTTTCAAGTATCAACATGACGCGCTATAGCTATTGAGCAATATTGCAAAGTGACGCATACGTGCACGTGTTTTATCTCAATAATTGTTGCTTACTGAGTAGGCCTACACTAGGCCTAACATTTATTACTTATTGCCGATTTCCCTAACGTCGAGTGACGTTTAACCCAGGAATAAATGGGGTGTTCTGACAGATTTTGTATTGAAAATACTGTCAGTGAAAATAGCATATTATTTAACGCTTGGATAAGACCTTGGCGCTGCGCAGACGTGGACACTTTTGAGTCCTGTGTCGGATACAAGCCATCGTTGAATATTTTATGTTCATACAATCAATATAAAATCAACCAGTAACTGCGCAAACGTGTGTCGACCACTTTTTTGTATAAGCAACTAGACACAAGTTATCAGTTGCAGATACAAGCAACATTTACAAATTTACATACGTTTCAATGACGGCAAATATCCGGTTGCCGACACTGGATACAGCAACAACGATTTCCTGTAAATGGTGTCCCGCGTCGGCGACAAAAAGTATCCACGTTTGTGGAGCGCCTTATTTTACGTTGGTGAAATTGGCCCTTAATAGTTTTCTATTAAGCTATTTTAGTATTATAGAATATACTGCGGCAACACGTTACTTAAAAAGATTAAGAATATGCACTTGGCATATTTTATATTTTCTTAAAAATTATGATTTTTAGAATACATACTTAATATGAATATCGATGTATAAATAAGAATTATAATACGCTTAAGTTATTTTGTTTTTTAAGGTATACAATATAATAAAAATAGTAATAAGTTAGGTTTTTAATCGTATGGCGTTAGATGCGTTTTTACAATAATATGAAATTTAAAATATGTCAAAATTTAGTACCCACAATGGATAAATCAAACATTTATGTCCAGTTTTCCCAACCATGGGACAGTCGGGTCAGGGAGGTCAAAAAGATCCCTAGGTGAACCCTGGTAGGCGTGAGCAGGGCAGTGCTGGATTATTTGCTCCATCGTCTGCTCTTCCTTACCGCATCTCACACATTGGAGAGGGTTTCCAGCCCTATTTGTGGAGGAGGTAGTTACAACGTCCGTGTCCTGTTCTCAGCTTTAACAGACACCATAAGTTACGGGGATGGAAACCTTAGGTTTGACTGTCGGATCGGGAACATAGGCCACTGGTCCACCAGATACTCTCCATTCCGTTCTCCAGCTCTCGCCCAGGGTAAAGTGCGCACTTAAGTTCAGTAGCCTCTGCATACACAGTACGACGAGGTTTTAGTCGTTTTGATGGTGGGTTGCAGAAAGCCTTATTTTCATGGATCTGGGAGTTAGCACGGATCTTTTCGATTTCCCTCCGTAAAGCAAATTTTCTGCGCAGATGAAGGGGAGCAATGTGAGATAATACTGGTAACCAGTGGCATGGCGTTAACTTCACAGTGCCTGAGATCATTTAGTTTTGTGTCCACTTTTTGCACATGAGCGCTTTGCAACCATACAGGGGCACAGTATTCAGCGGCAGAGAAGGTGAGCGCCAGAGTGGATGTACGCAGGCAGTCGGCGGACGCTCCCCATGCCGTCACAAAGCTTTTGTATACTATTATTCCTCGATCCGATATTAATCCGACCTAAATCATAACATTATCTTATAGGTTACATATAGGAGTATTGAAAATTTTTGTGGTTATTGTTTGTTATAGCGGGAGAGACGGTGACACTAAAAGCCCCTTTATAGCGCATCAATTTTTTTTATCTGAATTGATAGTTAAAAATAAAAAGTAAAAACAAATAAAATAAGATTGTTTGGTTTTTTAAATTAATTATTTAAAAAACCAAAAAATATTTTTAAAAAATATTTAAGAAATTTTCTATCTAATACCTACACTGCAAATTAAAATATGCACAGAAAAATATCGACTAAAATGATGGGGCTTTAAGTGTTAACGGCTCCTGGACCATTAAGTAAGTAATGTATGTATATAACGAGAGCCCTCAGGTGATCCGTCCAATCGATGTAATTGTAAGTAAATAAGAGTTTGTATTATCATAATTGAATATAACTTAATGTAGGCGTTATCAATGAACTTGGGTTCTAAAACTTAAGAGTTTTGATAACAATGTTTTTATGTATAAATTGTGAATTGGTTCTGAATAATTTTATTGATGACACACTTAGAATAAATTTAACAAAAGTTATTGTTATTCGCAATTTGAAATAAATATTAATAGATCAATTTTTTTTTATAATTTCTTTTACCTACGTAGTCTAGGTATAATGTGTCTATCTCATAACCTGCTACTTAAACCTGCGAAGACAAATGTTAGCAAGACCAGCTTCATAAATGTTCTCAGATCTGTCACTTACTGTCATTTACCACCAAAAAAATTAAGTGGCACTCGGGGACTGCCGCGGTAAAGCTATTGCATAGCATTTTTTATCAACTTATGCAATTATAATATTTATGCAATATATTTTTTTTGCATAATAAAAATAATTAAAAAACAAACAAACAAGAAAAGCGCACTGTCACTACTTCGCGAGTGAGATTCGAACCTGCGACATCATACACCATACGGTAAAGAAAGCGGCCGCTCGCCCACTGCGCCAAACAGAGCTACTTGTGAACCTCTAAAATGTTGAACGCTTACTGAACGACGGTGTTAGGTTTATTTTCGTTACGGAATTTCTTGATTCGGTCGCCGCGCTCAAACATAAATATTATAAAAAATAAATATTATAATTTCGCTGACTACAGTTATTAAGGAACTCATCTGAACTCAGAATTTTTTTTACCTCTGGTATTGGGATCGATGAAACCTCTTCACTAAATTGAATTCCGCGATACGAGTAATAAATAGTTTAATATTTCAGATTGAATTGGATAAAAATTAATTCAATTAAATTTACCTTTCCTCAGTCATCTGTGAAATATTTTTTATATTTCTGTAAGCTTCTGTAATCTTCTTTTGAATATGTATCAAAATTGTATTTGTCCAATATTTTATGAAGTTTTCTACGAATCATCTTATTTTTATGTTTTTCGATCATATCAGCATAAACGTCCGAAAAAGGCATTATATTGATACCACCATCTTTTGTTATCAGACCATGCATGCCCGGTACAAAGCCTGTTGGAGGTCTCTGGAATGATGGATAGTATGGTATTGAATTTGAAGAAAAAGCGGATATCGGATTTAAATGTGGGTATGGATATGGATTCGAGGATATTGATAAAAATGAAGGGGGAGGAGGTGCTGAAAATAATGGCATTGGTGGATGTGCTGCTATTAATGATGGAGGGGCCAATATTGGCATGGGCGGGGGCAATATTGGCATGGCTGGGGGCAATATTGGCATGGGCGGGGGCAATATTGGCATGGGCGGGTTCAATATTGGTACAGCTGGCATTGGAACAAACACCGGGGCTGCTGGAGGCGATGGCTGAGCTGCTGGCGGCTTTTCAGAGCTAACTGGTCTTACTGTTTTAGCAAAGTAACAATACTCTGGAATATTTCTTGGGTACCAGTATTGTGGATTGCAAGGATCTTCACCTGCAGGCAGTTTACCTCTAATTGAAGTCGTTTTTATAGGATCAATGTAGCTTATACCAGATACAGAACCTCTGGCTAGGTTTATCCATAACAGCAAAAGTATTTTCTGGGAAAGAATTCAACAGATTAATTCTCAATTATGGCCTAGTTAATTAATTATTCTTTCCTTTACATAGTAAAAAGTAGAATAATTAATCTGAAAATAAGAACTTACCCTAAAAATAATTTTCATTTTCATTACTTTCATTACAATAGCTGTTGATGGCTGTAGTAGCTGCTGATTGGAGCTGTGATTTGAACGTTTCACTATATACGTACTTTTCATTGAAACGACTTTTTTGAACGGACAATGGGGTCTCGTTTATTGTTTTCATAGAACAATGAGCATAGAAAATGAATAAACTTTCAAGTTATTTGAAATACGACAGAATTCTACAGTACGGATGCCAAGGTGGTTTTATCATGTTTTATCATTCGTGTTTTCCAAAATTTAAGTTTACTTACATTTTTACTCTTGTGAATTAATCTTACCCTTTACTAATTGACCATTGAATTTAAATAAATAGAAAATATTTTAAAATAAAGAATAATCCAACAGAAAGTACAGTTTGCATGTAGGTAGGTACCTTATTACTTGTATGGGATTTGGGATGATAAATTGAATTTGTGATAGTCGAAGTATACAGAAATATACGCTGGATAACAGTATCACCGAGTTGTAGCCTATATTACCTACTTATGTCTTCAGAAATTTAAAAAATTATTCAGGTCATAATGTCATATATTGTACTAAAAATTACGCTAATGCTTTTTTTTTAATTTGATGACAAGATATCTTTTGACTGCGATTACACCTGCTGGTTAGTGACGATGCATTCTAAGGCTGAGATCTATAGATCGTACTCTGGCTCTGCTCAAGACCTAAGATAAGAGTTAAAATGGCACACAATTATGATTCGCTATAAATCTTTCTCGTTTTAACTCAGTCTTGAGCTTGAGCTGGGTGAGAGTGGCATCTATAGATCTTATCTTTTAAGATGGTAGCGGGCTACTTTGGGGAAGGTAGGTATGGCGTGTTAAAATTTATTATTTCTGAACGCATTCTTATCAATACATAGACTTGACTAGTAGATGTCATTGTATGTCAAACTGACACTACTTCCACTTTTAATTCCTTCCTTGTGAGCATTGGCACAACGACATGTCTTAATCTTAATTCTTTATAGTAACTTTATAATTCATAACTTACCACTTAAATAATGTAAATGAGTAATTCCTGACCTGTTATATTAATAATCAATGTTATAGTGTAATTATGTGACGTGCATTGTCTGCGGATTTGTTGAATCAAATACACATACAAATGTGACCTGCAGTTTGATTGAATTCATCACTACTATACCTCTATCTGCGTCCATCCGCTGCAATTAGGATCCACTCGCCAGCATTTACAGGTTTTTGGCCCAGATTACAATAGAGGTACGTGGTTGGCAGAATATTTTTGGTGTAATTGGATTTCGACGCCGCGTGACACATACGCTAACCTCAAGCACAATGGCGCCTGGAAATGGTGATTCGGGCGCATCCAGTGCTTCATCCACGACGAGCTATATTATCGGTGGCGGAGTAAGCATTGAGAAATTGGAGGGCGTGTCAAACTATAACAATTGGAAATTTGGAATTAAAAATTCACTAATTCTAGAAGGTCTCTGGGATTGTGTCTTAGGTACAGAGAAAGACACTATTAAAGATGCCAAGGCTCTTGCTAGGATATCGCTAAGCCTTAGGCCTACTCTTTATCAAATCCTATATGGAATTAATTCAGCGAAAGCAGCTTGGGATAAACTTCAGTCTGTTTTTGAAGATAAGGGTCTGTTCAGACGGGTTGGTCTGCTTCGTCAACTCCATAGAGTAGACTACAACCAGTATGATAATATGACCAGATATATTGAAACAGTTTTTACCCTCGTACAGCAACTTGCGGACATTGGAAAGGTCATTGAAGATGAAGAAATTGCAGAAATATTATTGTCCGGTCTCCCTCAGGAATTCGACACACTTGTATCGGCCTTGGAGACGGCATCGATGACTAATGCACTATCTTCAGAGCTAGTTCGTGCTCGCTTGATTCAAGAGGAGTACAGAAAGGCAAACACTGAGAACCAGGGAAGTAGCTCATCAAATAATGCACTTATTGCTCGAAGTTTTAATAAGAAGAAAGTGATAATTTGCAAATATTGTAATAAGGCTGGACATGGGAAGTCACGGTGCTGGAAATTAAAGCGACAGAAGAAGGAAAATGGTAATGATGAACAAACCGTATTCGCTTCATCGTTTTTGGCAGCTACGCAGAGTACAGACTTCATCGTGGACAGTGGTTCATCGTCACACATGTGTAATAATAATAATCTTCTGACTAGTTTAAGAGCTAATAAAATTAGGATTACCTGTGCTGATAGAGCAACTAAACTAGAGAGCTCTGGTGTTGGAGATATGCATGTAAGCATTGAAGGTTGTAATAAAATTTTTACCAATGTTTTGTTTGTTCCGCAGTTGTCTGAAAATTTGCTTTCTGTGAGTAAGTTATGTGAAAGTGGCATGGTTGTGGTTTTTAATGCGGATGGGTGTTTTATATATGACAGCTGTAGTATACAAGGCAAGTCCCTTATGTCTGCTGATTTATGTAAGGGTGTTTATAGAATTAGAGGTACTTTTGCAAAAGAGCAATCGATGGCTGTCCTACATCAAGTGCAGGAAGCACAGATTGCAAAGTTAGCCGGGTCTAATAATAATATGGATGCTGATTTATGGCATAGAAGGTTAGGGCATCTTTGTCTTAAAGGTATGTGTACACTTAGGGAGTGTGCAGCACGTAGCGTTTCATTTCAGGTTGACAAGCAAGACTTTAAAAGTAAGTGTGTTGCCTGCCTGGAGGGAAAGCCTGTGGCCAGGGCTTATCCAAAAGGATCTACGAGACGTGCAAGCCGGCCCTTGGAACTCATACATAGTGACGTGTGCGGCCCTATGAAAGACTCTAGCTGGGGAGATGCAAGGTACTTATTAACCCTTACTGATGATTTTTCTCGTAAAAGTTTTGGATATTTATTAAAGAAAAAGTCTGAAGTGTTAGACTGTTTTATCAATTTCAAAAGTTACGTAGAAAAGCAGACTGGATTGTCTATTAAATGCCTGCGTTCTGACAATGGTGGTGAATACTGTAGTGGCAGATTTAAGAGTTTCCTTGAGAAAGAGGGAATCGCTCACCAGTTGACAGTACCGTATTGTGCTCAGCAGAATGGCGTTGCAGAACGCCTGAATAGAACATTATTAGAGAAGGCTAGATGCATGTTATTGCAGGCAGGTCTCTGTAACCGTTTTTGGGGTGAGGCTGTGATGACGGCCATTTATTTGAAAAATAGAAGCCCCACTGCAGCGTTAGCAGGACAGGTGCCTGAGGAGGTCTGGTCCCGACACACTGTTTGTCTTGGACACCTTCGTGTTTTTGGTTGCATTGCCTATTCTTTAATTCCTGAGGCTACTCGTACTAGTAAATTGAACGCTAAGGCCAAGCTGTGTATTTTTGTCGGTTATTCAGAGTTGACAAAAGGTTACCGACTTATAGACCCATCAAATCCAAGGAAGGTTATTTTGTCAAGGAATGTTCATTTTATTGAAGATAAATTTTATAAAGATTTTAAATGCCTTGACATAAATGATGAATTAAATTCAAATATTAATAATAATTTTATAATTTTTAATGAATATAATAATGAATTGAATTGTGAATTGAATAATAGTACCTGTGATAGAAATAATATTTTAAATTCTAGTCAATCCTGTCAGGATCCTAGTCCATTAAATGTAGGTACAAATAAATCATATGATTTTTCGTATGAATTTACAGATGCTGAGTCTGGCGATGACTGCTGCATTAACAGCGAGGTAGAACAGACCTCTGCTGATGCTGAGTCTTCTGCTGAGGAACTGGAGACGCAGCCGGTGACTTGCAGGGACACAGTAGTTGGAGGGGAAGGTGCGACTCGTACAGATGAGTCTGTGACCGTCAGCGGCCGCCCCATGCGCAGTACACGTGGTAAACCGCCGATAAGATATGGCGATTATGAAATAGGTATGTATGCCAGCTCACATCAGGAAATTTTGGTAAGTATAAAGCTTAGTTGCTCGCGGCTTTAGCCAGAGGGAAGGTATAGACTACTCTGATACTTTTTCACCTGTAGTTCGTCATTCGACGATGCGTATATTATTTTCACATCAATTAGATATGTCTATGGAACATATTGACGTGACTACTGCATTTTTGAATGGCGATCTTAATGAGAGGATTTATATGGAACAACCGCAAGGTTTTGTTTGTCATGAAAGAAAGGTGTGTATGCTACTTAAAAGTATTTATGGACTTAAACAAGCTAGTCGCATGTGGAATCTGAAAGTGAATAGTTTGTTATTGAAAAATGGATTTGTCCAGAGCAAGTGTGAGCCCTGTGTGTATGTCAAAAAGAGTGACAGGGATCTCACTATCATAGCTCTCTACGTTGACGATTTTTATATTTTTTCAACTTGTGGTACACAGGATTTATTTACTTTGTTAAGTACAAATTTCTGTGTTAAGCATCTTGGTTCATTGACAAGTTGTTTAGGTGTACGTGTGATTAGAGATAAAAATGTTTTGACTTTAGACCAGTCTGAATATATTAGAAGGTTACTTAAGCGTTTTAATATGTTGGGATGTAAACATGTATCTACACCTATGATTGTCAATAGTAAACTTGTAAAATCAAATAGTGAACCTTTAGATGACAATGTTTATCAGTTTAGGCAACTTATAGGCTGTTTAATGTATTTATCAGTATGTACAAGGCCTGATATAGCTTACAGCTGCAGTCAGCTTAGCCAATATTTAACTTCTTTTGATAAAAGTCATTGGATAGCTGCTAAACGAGTACTGCGATATTTAGCAGGTACTATCGACTTAAAACTTTGTTTTTATAAAAATAATTGTTTTAATATGACTGCTTATGCAGATGCTGACTGGGCAAATGATTTAAGTGATAGGAAATCATATACAGGCTTTGTTGTCAAACTAGGTAACAATGCAGTTAGCTGGGAAGCCAGAAAACAGCGTTGTGTGGCTTTGTCTAGCACTGAGGCGGAATATTTGGCCATTAGTGATGTCGCAAAAGAGTTGTGCTTTATTAGGAATTTCTTGTTGGAAATTGTAGATAAACGCATAGATATTATTATCTTTAATGATAATCAGAGCGCTCACAAATTGTTGTTGGCAAAAGAATACTCACACAAGCGCACTAAGCATATAGACATACGTTACCATTTTGTTAAAGATCTTGTATCAAAATACAATATTATGGTTCAATATTTACCGACTGATAAAATGACAGCTGATGTTCTTACGAAACCTTTGTGTAAGACTAAACTTTTGTATTTCATAGAAGATCTGAATTTGAAATGTGTACAATGAATAACTGATAGACTTTAATATTTTTTTTGTAGAGCAGCTATAATTATTAATCTGGATTTGATTGATAAGAATGAGGGGAAGTGTTAAAATTTATTATTTCTGAACGCATTCTTATCAATACATAGACTTGACTAGTAGATGTCATTGTATGTCAAACTGACACTACTTCCACTTTTAATTCCTTCCTTGTGAGCATTGGCACAACGACATGTCTTAATCTTAATTCTTTATATTAACTTTATAATTCATAACTTACCACTTAAATAATGTAAATGAGTAATTCCTGACCTGTTATATTAATAATCAATGTTATAGTGTAATTATGTGACGTGCATTGTCTGCGGATTTGTTGAATCAAATACACATACAAATGTGACCTGCAGTTTGATTGAATTCATCACTACTATACCTCTATCTGCGTCCATCCGCTGCAATTAGGATCCACTCGCCAGCATTTACATGGCGATGTATGTAGGATTAAAGGTAGGCATACCCTTAATCAGTTTCTACACGCCATCGAACCGAAGCACTAAATCGCTTGTTGGCACGTCTTTGACGATAGGGTGGTAAGTAGCCAAGGTAAAAGCAATCCAGACACAATTAAGAAATTAGGTATCGATTCCCTGCTGGAGCAATTTGGATACCTATTTGGATTTGGATTTTATTTATTTTGGATTTAGATCTCGATCTATACTTACAAGACAAAAGCACTCACCACTGAGCCAGGGAGGTCTACGAATTTCATTATAATGGAAATATTTACCTACTCATTGCTCTAATAAAGCTCTAATACCGTAGTCAATATTATAATATCAGAAACAAATGGCAAACAGCCAGTAACTAATACCGTTGAAGCGTTTTCACGATAATATGCTCCACATTGTTAACTAGCGTAAAATGAGTAAATGCTTTCTAAAGCGTGGTCAGGCGATGATTCTGACGAGCTGTACAGCATGTTAATTAATATGTGTATCCTCTACCAATGCATGTGGTTTGCACCTACTCGTACTCGTGCTCTTGCTTAAATTTATATTCCTAGTATATTGCTTAAATGTATATTTGATTCCTAAATGTTGTAAATTTATATTCATAACACTAGTATAGAGCTAAACATTGATTCATCAAAATACATTTATTTATACAAAGTTCCTCTTAATCGACAGTCGGAGTAGTTAGGTTCGCTAAAATGCTACATTATCTAAAACACACCGAAGCCGGCGTTGCGGCCTTTTTACCTACTACATGGTTTTGTAACGCAGACCAGTTATTCATTATAATATAATATAATAATATTATTTCGTTAAATTTTTGTCGCTCGATCATATTTTTTTGCATTGCATCGTTACCCAACTTATAAACTCATAAAAGTATGTCTTTCAACCTTACAGGGGTAAATATAGTTCGTCTATGCTTTCAACTCAATCAGATGCCAGTTGGTAGAAAAAGGTTAGGGAAAAAGAGTACTTGCTTTCTTAAACCACAGAATACATAAAATGCAAATTAATATGTAATACAAGTTGCTTATCAATATTGCAAGTTAAATAAAAGCTTGTAAAACTTTGACTATACAACCTCAGCAAATATAATAAGTCTATATTGTAAAAATATCAATTAATAATAATTCGTTTAAGCACTCAAAATATGTACGCACGTACGTACGTACGTACGTACGTATGAGTACGTATTTGTCGGCGTAGGTATCTTCGTCGGCAGCAAAGTCAAACTTATTTGTTGCGTAACGAGTAAAGGTACCGTGGTAAAATCACTTCATTTCTTAGGATGTTTATTCTTCGAACAAAATATCCTCAAAGACCCTCTTTTACATTTATTACCCATGGTCCAGAAGCGGGAAATGAGTCGGAAAGATGTTATTGTCAAAAAACTGTTTTTAAGCGCCATTTTTCCAACCACACTAATAGGGTTTGTAACTCCTCAGAGGGTAAAAGGAAGTGCCGGATTAACCACGTAGCAAGAGAAGCAATTGCTACGAGCCCCGCGCGAAAGGGGGCCCCGCATATTTAAACTCACTCATCTCTGCCTGAGCGTAATTGTTTGAGTGAAACTTATTAAGATGTGGTAGGTATCGAGATTGAGATGTTTATCGTTCGCACAGCGGTGACCAGGAGACGACTCAGTTGTTCAACTAATTCAGCGAAAAGGCTGACATCGTCCAACATCGATATCCTGCCGCGCAGCTGGTATTTCTGGGAGACTTCAATGCCCACCACCAGGAGTGGCTCTTCCCATACATGAAAACTGACCATGCCGGGAGAGAGGCGTACAAATTTGCACTATCGCTAGATCTCTCTCAGCTAGTCCAGGAAGCCACTCGGATACCAGATGTTGATGGACACACACCCAATTGCTTGGACCTTCTGCTGATCCAGACAGGTTTTCGGTCTCAGTTTCTTCCCCCTTGGGGACCTCAGACCACTGTGTTGTGAAAACTGTATCCAATTTTTATCCTCCGTCCTCAGACTCTTCAGTTAAAAGACGAGTGTGGTCAGCAGATTGGGATGAGATGCGGTACTTTTTTGCTTCTTATCCTTGGCGGCAAGCTTGTTTCTCTACCAACAATCCGTCGAGCTGTGAGAGTGCTATATCGGATGTGATACGCCAGGCAATGGAATACTTTATACCATTTTCAGACGTATCGCCCGATGGCAAGACACCCCCGTGGTACAACGCCGAATGCACTGTTGCAGAGGCTCGTAAGCATTCAGCGTTTGTATCATGGGCGGACGCTAGCGCTCTCAAAGCTCCGGATGTCAAAATCAAGAAAAGAGAATTCAATATTGCCGCCAAATCCTACAAGAGGGTTTTGGAGAGAGCTCGCTTCAGTCGAACTAACCGCATCGGGCGTAAGCTAGCCTCTCACCCCAGGGGTAGCAAAGCTTTCTGGCCCCTCGCGAAGTCGGTTGAAGCGAGCTTTTGCCGTCCTTCGCTGCCGCCCCCGCAGAAACCAGATGGATCACTGGCTGTTTCTGCAACATACAAGGCTAATCTTCTAGCATCTCTGTTTGCTGAAAACTCACGTCTTATTGCTGGAAACAAATGCACGCCCACCCTTCCAACTTGTGACTCCATTATGCCGGAGATACGCATACACCAGCAAGAGGTTCTAAAAACTCTTCGTAACCTCGACGTGAGCAAGGCTAGTGGCCCTGATGGTATACCTGCAGTTGTCCTGAGGAGTTGCGCCCCTGAGTTGTCTCCTGTACTAACACGCTTGTTTCGTCTCTCTCTTGAAACTGCTCATGTCCCCAAGTCGTGGAAAGTTGCAAACGTGCAGCCACTACCGAAAAAGGGGAGTCGTGCTGACCCGGCCAATTATAGACCGATAGCAATCACGTCCATCCTTTGTAAAGCTATGGAACGTGTGCTTAACAATAAGCTCCTGGCATACCTGGAAGAAAACTATCTTCTGTCTGACCACCAGTACGGCTTTCGGAAAAACCGGTCCACGAGAGATCTTCTAGTGTACGCCACACATACTTGGGGCGAAGCCATTGAGAAACAGGGTGAGGCACTCGCCGTGTCTCTTGATATATCAAAGGCTTTTGACCGGGTTTGGCATGACAGTCTTCTCAGTAAGCTTCCGTCATACGGTTTACCTACTGGCTTATGTAGCTGGATATCTGATTTCCTGAGTGAGAGGTCATTTAGAGTTGTCGTTAACGGCTGCTCATCTGACCTAATGGCTGTCAACGCCGGTGTTCCTCAGGGATCTGTTCTGTCCGCAACACTTTTCCTGCTGCACATCAACGATCTTCTAAAGCCCGATATCTTTGGGTACGCTGGATGACAGAACTGTTACGGACAGATACATGTCCAGCTCTTGAGCCAGTGCTATTGAGATCCATGAGCATAGAGAGGCCATGGTGAATCGCACTAACTTAACTCTGAAGGAGGTGTCCGATTGGGGCGACGCCAATTTAGTTAAGTTTAATGCCACCAAAACTCAAGCGTGTTTATTCACTGCCAAAAGGAGTCCCTTTACCTTGACTCCAACTTTCCAAAGTGTGTTCATACCGATTAGTGACCATATTGAGCTCCTGGGCATAGACATCTCGCCCAACCTCAATTTCGGGAAATGCATCGAGTCAAAGGCAAAAACAGCAGCCAAAAAACTTGGTATCCTGAACAAGGTGAAGCGGTGCTTCACGCCTGAGCAGCGCCTGACTCTCTATCAGGCTCAGGTGCGCTCGGCCATGGAGTACTGCTGCCACCTCTGGGACGGCTCTGCCAAGTACCAACTCGATGCATTAGACTCGGTAGATCGCCGTGCCCGCCGAATTATAGGTGATCAGTTACTAACGCAGGCAAAAATGCTCAGTCTGCAGCACCGTCGCAATGTTGCCTGTCTATCGGTCTTCTATCGGATATACTTCGGAGAGTGCGCTCAAGAACTTCACAACCTTGTGCCCCCTTCACCGTTTTACCACAGAACTTCGAGAAATCGTGAGCGTTGGCATCCTTACGTGGTTGAAATCCAACCTGCCCGCACAAAACGCTTCAGTTCAACGTTTCTGAGTCGAACCGCTAAGGTGTGGAACGCACTCCCAACATCTGTGTTTCCGGCCACGTATAACCTCAGTACCTTCAAGGCAAGAGGCATTTTCTAGGCAAGTGCGCTCCAACCTAGACCTCATCAGTGCTGTCCAGCATTGATTGTCGTCAAGCGCAAGCCTATCCCGCAATAAAAAAAAAGATAAGTTGAATTTTTTTGGTGTCACTAAAACGTGAAACGTTACAACTTTTCCTACTAAGACAGTCCACGTCAGACACTCGATACCCGACTATTTCCTTGGCGTGAATAATTTAAATAATTTCATACGGTAAACGCACAAGTTCTACAAAAAGTTGCTTGTATAAACGTGTAGAATTTCAGTCCGCCTGATAATCAGACCGACACTGATGTGGATGTGTAGCAAAATTGAAATAGCTCGATTTAAATTGTTAAAATTATCTATTTATTTGTAAGATTAGCATTCTACATTATTTTTAGTATAATTTAGTAACCATATACCAAAAATATATTTTCTAGAATATAAGTATATTGAGTTATAGAAGTTATGACTAAAAACATTATTTTATTACTTCAAGAGAGATTTCCTCCAATTGAATTTTTCATAACCATTTCGTAATCCTGATATAGTAAGATCATTACCAAATGCATAAAGAGCAATGCATTCAATAAACTATTTCCAGAACCAAAGAAGTTGAAATTCTAGACGCGAGAGTCTCACGCGTGGTTTTTTAAACTAATGATAGGTATCCTATCCCTTATCGGTACAATGGGCACCCGGCCAATGCAAATAATTTGTGATCGAAGTTGGTAACACTGCAAAATTAACCGGGGATACCCTGACATTGCCATCGAGTATCGAAACAAACAACCCGCCAATTAAAATAAATTTCTGTTATACTCATGCTTTGTCCTCCGAGATTAGCATTAGTTTACATGTAGTAGACACCAGATGTCGCCAGTCTACACTGTCTATTGAGAAACTTTTTTTTTTTGCCGGTGGTATCACCCTCAGTATGTACTTGCAATCTTCATTTAGTTTAGAGCATCTGGCAATTCTATGTCAATTTTGATATTTGAATGTACCTTTACTGAAATATATAAAAGGTTAGCAGATTTAACTGTAAAACGTTAAATATAGGACTTCGGGAAGTACCCTAAGAATTTTCAATCATTGAGTGAGTCAGTGACGAAATCAGGGTTTTTTAGATATCAATAAAATCTAATTGAAACTTTATGTGTTTAATTTTAATACAAAATTTTCAGGGTATGATGTCAATAGTGAAGGTCACTATTGACATCATACCCTGAAAATTTTGTTTATCTGGTATAATCCAAACCCAAGTTATGAGGGTTCAAAAAAACGACGAAGCGCTTCGAGAAAAGGTAGGTAGTGCCCTTGTGCTTCGCTTGGCTCGTCGTGGCGAGGACACTCCGGTGTCCCCAGATAATAATTATTCACATTTCAATTCCTAGGAATACTGAAATAAGTAAAAAGTACTGAAATAGAGATTTTAATATCCATAATAGGATATTAAAATCTCTATTTCAGTACTGTTGAAATACCCATCCATGGAACTAGGAATTACGAATAATGGAAATAACAAGTAAAATTTCAACGGAACGACAAAATAAACACTGATATCTCTTTATTTTTGTATGAGAGCTATCAACTTAGCATACACGGCAAGTATCGTTATGAAACAAACTGTAACCTACATAATATAATATTAATAGAAATTAAACTCACGTATTTAGCAGAATTAATATTAATATCTTCTGTTGCTTTGACATAGACTATGTCAAAGCAACAGAACATATTACTAACTATACCAAAGCCACAGAACGAATTAAATTCTAATGAGAAATTACTTGCAACTGTTGAATACCAAATTTCAATTAATTTTATGCTAGTGGACGTTCAGTACTTTGAGAGTTGCGCTTTCAATCAGTCAGACTGTTCTGGTACATGAATTGAAATTTACGGTAGAGATTCCATATAAATCCTTACAGACAGTTATTATAGGGTGGAACCACATCTGTGAGGATTGATTCGCATTTATGCCGATGGTTTAAGACACACTTGTAAGGATCGCGTCCTTATACGGATCCGAAAGGATGCGTACGCGTCCTTACGGATCCGTAAGGAGGCGAAAGCCTATAAACATTGTTGTCTGCGTAGGGATGTTCGATGATAGCATCGATATTTTAATTGCTAGCTCAACCACGATATTAATCTTCTTCTACACACAAAAAAGGTCTTCATTTTAGAGTTCAGTCCTGTAAAATAGAGGCGAGTCTTTTTAATAAGCCTTTTAAGACTCGGGTATGAGTCTTTTAAGGCTTATTTAAAAGAGTTTCACAATCGTTCCCTAACTTTTTGGGCTACATAAGTTAACTTAGGTGACCTTGGGGTCAAGAAAGAGGAAAGGGATTCCAAAATTTTAAAAGGTCACCGCCATATTGATATTCCTTGTTATTCGACCGATTTCCTTCAAAATCGATATTTGGGCTTCCCTGGGGTCAAGAAATAGGAAATGGATGCCAAAAATTAA
Organism: Oeneis ivallda; assembly: GCA_029955525.1. Taxonomy (NCBI): domain Eukaryota; kingdom Metazoa; phylum Arthropoda; class Insecta; order Lepidoptera; family Nymphalidae; genus Oeneis; species Oeneis ivallda. Next base: position 14,036,186 of record JARPMR010000001.1, read on the forward strand.
AAAGTCGCCGCCATATTGAAATTATTTGTTACTGGACCGATTTCGCTTGAAATCGATATTTGGGCTTCCCTGTGGTCATGAAAGAGGAAATAGTTGCCAAAAATTAAAAATGTCACCGCCATATTGAAATTTTTTGCTATTGGATCGATTTCGTTCAAATTCGATAATTGAGCTTCCCTAGGGTCAAGAAAGGTGTTGGAGTGGCGACCCCGCACCGGGAAACGCAGTGTTGGCAGGCCCCCCACCAGGTGGACCGACGACATCAAACGAGTCGCAGGGAGCCGCTGGATTCAAGCGGCGCAAGACCGAAGCCTGTGGAAGTCCATGCAGGAGACCTTTGTCCAGCACTGGACGTCTAGAGGTTGATAAAGAAGAAGAAGAAGAAGGGTCAAGAAAGAGGAAACGGTTGCCAAAATTTTAAAAAATCACCGCCGTATTGAAATTCTTTGTTACTGGACCGATTTCGTTTAAAATCGATATTTGGTCAAGAAAGAGGAAATGGGTGGGGGAATTCTATGTTATTAGACCGATTTCGTTCAAAATCCATATTTAGGCTTCCCTGGGGTCAAGAAAGAGGAAATGGTTGCCAAAATTTTAAAAAGTCACCGCCATATTGAAATTCTTTGTTACTAGAACGATTTCGTTCAAAATCCATATTTAGGCTTCCCTGAGGTCAAGAAAGAGGAAATGGTTGCCAAAAATTAAAAAAGTTGCCGCCATATTGAAATTCTTTGTTACTGGACCGATTTCGCTTAAAATCGATATTTGGGCTTCCCTAGTTCTCTGAATTCCTCGCCAACAGAAGCCTATAATCTTCTAAGAAGCAATGTCTCTGAGTGCAATAAATTATTTAGGTTTCAACACGTTACCCCATATGATATTTTCAAAACATTTATATCATTGCAAAATAAAATAACAGGAGATCTATGGGGAATATCAGTTAAAATAATTCACAATATCATTGATATTATTGCGCCTTATCTTGCTTTAATTTTTAATAAGTCTGTAGATTCTGGATCTTTTCCAGAACTGATGATATATAGTAAATTAATACCTCTTTTTAAATCGGGAAGCGAATGTGACCCGAATGACTACAGCTCATTGCGTCTTATCTTAGTGAGCGTCTTCAAGCGAGCGTATGAAATCTCCACTTTGAAAGCCCCCCATTTCGTAAATTTTAAGGGAAAAATTAAAAAAAATATATTTTTATACTCGGTTCCAAATAATCTTTAAAATGATATACCTTAATCTTATGTAATTAAATAAAAATATTTTATTTACTATGCATTCGCTTCTATGAGAGCCCCCCTCAAATAAATATTTTTATAACTTTTTAAGCAATATTCAGCTGAAGGCCATCGGTTTACATATTATGTTTAAATTTGAGGTAATTACGTTCAGTAACTCAGAAGTTATAAGGCTCTGACAGACGCACGGACGGACGGACAGACGGACGGACGGACAAGTGCAAATTTACTCAAGTATACTCAAAGACCTTCGCTTCGCTCGGTCACTTACACTATTTGAAGTAAGCATTCTTTTGAGAAGTGGGAACCACGGCTGCCACCAAGGGAATATTAATATGCCGATAGCTTTGTCGTTGCATTTTAAAATGAGAGCAAAAGGTGAAAATAGTAGAAAAAAGTATAGTGCCAATTGATGGTGAAGGCATCGATTGTCATTACATCAGGGTCTGGCTTCCATTAAAAAATCGATTGCATTTTGAGTTAGTGCGCGATGCAAAAAAGATAAATTCGAGGTTCTCTCAGTTTAAGCTATAATTTGAGATGACCATTTGGATAGTTCCCACTCCATGTCATTAGATTTTCGTGACTCTTGGTCTGCTTCCATGCTTTCGTGTGTGTTGATATAAGATCGAAGAGTGAAATCCAATTGCAAGTTTTTTTCAGTTAGATCATTTAAATGAGGAAAACGAATGCCCCCCCCCCCCCTCCCACCCTCCCCCATTTTATCAATATAGTATTAGGATGTCGTATTGATAACGCGTAGCAACATTAAGCAATCGTAACATGTACTAGCAAATTCTTTTAATCCTATGAAAACGGCCTCGGGCTACGGCCTAATTAACACTATTTAAATAATTTGCATATCCAATTGCAAGTTTTTTTCAGTTAGATCATTTAAATGAGGAAAACGAATGCCCCCCCCCCCCCCCCCTCCCACCCTCCCCCATGTTATCAATATAGTATTAGGATGTCGTATTGATAACGCGTAGCAACATTAAGCAATCGTAACATGTACTAGCAAATTCTTTTAATCCTATGAAAACGGCCTCGGGCTACGGCCTAATTAACACTATTTAAATAATTTGCATAGAAACTACTTAACCTGAATCCGATGAATCAATCAATCTTGCTGTATTTTTGGCGTCCCTGCTTGAATTTTCGGAGTTTACACCGGCAATACCGAATTTTATCTTCTTTTGTCGGTTTTGGCATGGTGTAAACTTTGCCCGATATTAATTAATTGATTTATTTTTGTTTTACTAGCGTGCATGCGAACGTTGCCTTGCTCGGAAAAAAGAGGTGATAAGTGACCTTCCCTTTGTATGCGAGAACTGGCAGCTTACCTGAGAGCTTTCCGGAGAGTGACGGTACGCAAAAAAGCCGGCCAAGGGCGAGTCGCACTCGCGCACCGAGGGTTCCGTACTCCAAAAGTAAAAGTAAAACGATAATATTATATTAATTTGCTTATTTATCGTTAACTTTGTTTGTAGTGGTTTATTGTTAATATAAAAAAACTATGCTAGTTAGAGCGTTGGTTTTATTTTTTCTGTAAAATATACATAAACCTCTATTGACCATAATTATTTCAGTTTTTTCGATTGGTAAACTTCGGAGATAAGGGGAGGGGGGGGGGGGGAACGGTATTTTTTCGACATTTTGGCCGATTAATCAAAAACTATTATATATAGAAATAAATAAAAAACTTTGTTAGAATGCACAAGTAAAGGCCTTTCATATGATACCCCACTCGGTATAGTTATTTTACTTTGAAATTTCAAACCCCCGATTTTCCCCCTTTTTTAATAAAACTAAAAATAATTTTCGATTTTTCGACATTTTGCACGATTCATCAAAAATTATGAAGTATAAAAATAAATAAAAATCTGTTTTAAAATGTACAAGTAAAGCACTTTCATATGATACCCCACTCGGTATAATTGTCTTACTTTGAAATTTCAAACCCCTAATTTACCCCCTTTTTTAATTAAACTCAAATAATTATCAATATTTCTTTGTTCCAATGATGATGGATGGCTGAATGTTGGGCCAGGCCACTATTATATTATACAACTATTCCAAATTTCATGTCATAGTTACTAAAATAATCGACTGTGACAGACGGACAGTCGGACGGACGTACGGACGGACGGAGCAAGCCGCACCATAAGGTTTCTATTTTTACCATTTTGGCAAGGAACCCTAAAAAGAATTCGAGATAGCGTTTTTACGCCCGGCTTTGTTACTATTGCTATTGACTAGATTTCTTTAAATAAACATTGTCTGACCAAACTTGGCATCAAATCATAGCAGGATCAATAATATATTCAGTCTTATCAATAACGTGTAGACCGTAGGTGCCTAGTGATATAAACAAAGATGTGAAGGAATGCGCACCCCTTGCTCTCATTAGCTAGGTATGTATATTACGTCACTGCAGACACCTTCTCGTTTAAAAACTGCTTGCGTGTGCATAACTTTGAAATTTCAAAGACTACAATGCATATTGTTATCAAGTTTATAAAAGTTGTGCTTCATATAATGAATGCTTTTAGGAGTGCACGTGCGAAAGTTTTATGTTACAGATTTTTATGATCATTCCAGCAAAATGGAATGTTCATAAAGCTGTGTCTACCCTTTGTCAAACTTAAGCGATCACATACGAAGTGCGAAACATTGAAAATTGAGTTAAATTCTCAAAAGCTTAGTGCCAACGCACACAGGCTTTTTTACCATTATAATAATGTAATCTACTAGATGAGAATATATATTTATATATTATAATATATGATATCATTATGTATGTATTTGTATTTTATATGTAAGTATAATATAATGTTTTGTATTATTTTAGTTTTCATTTTAGAATCATTAATTAATATTAACTGTCCATTATTTTTATTATTCATATATTTATTCTAAAATATATATTTGTCCAAGACTGAGGCGCCGCCGGTGCAAATCCATAATATAAGAGATCTTCGTTCAGCGGTGAACGTGTAACGGTTGATTAAGAAGAATATAATATTATTTGTACCACCTACCTCGTACCAGTTGTAAAGGTTCTATGTCATTTTCGTCATTCGCTTGCCTAAAAGAGACCGCTAGGAACCGATAAGACTAACAAATTGTACACTTACCTACATTGTCGTGGTCTTTTAAGTTGTTCTTTACTTTATATCGTGTTCATTAAAAGTATTTTCATTCATTCATTCAACTATTTCTCGGAAGCTAGACGCTGCGATGTATCATGTAACTTTTAACTCCGCTCATGTGATCCTTAGTATCGGGAGCTACACTGTAACTGCACACACTCAACACTCGTACGAAAACCAATCGAAGCTATTCAGTTGGCCGTTGGGTTTCTGCAAAATATACTCAAATAACCAAAACGCGAAGTATATTCAGAGCAATCGCGAAAAGTTGCGAATTTTATTCCTCAAGCGATCGTTTACAGTTGCAACAACGTGATTCAGTATCTTTGCAGTCGCCAAATTCCGGATTGCAGATGCTTAAAGCCTTAAAGTTGCGCGTGTGTGTCAGCCCTTATACGCTGCGCGAATTTTGTTTGTTGAATGTTCCGCTAGTTTCCTTTTTTGTCATGTATGGATGCAACTTGCATTCCTGTGCAGGGGATGAGCAGTAACTGTCACAATCCTTTGAGTGCCGCCTTTGAATGCCTTTGCTTTGATCAAATTGTATTTCATTCGTTTCATTTTAATTATAGTCCAGTATAATAAACCATTTAACCACGCACTAAATTTCCGATCCAATTTTAATTTTTTTTAGGTTAAGGGTCAACATGCTGACAGATCCAGGTGGAGCTTTGATCGCAATCTTAAAAAAAAGGTTTTTGGCCGATATCTCGGAAACTATCCACTTTAGGGCAAAAGTTATTTAGACCTTTTTTGTAGAAAATAAAATTTTGCATCTTTTATTTTCTGTAAACTTTTTTGTAAAACTTACCGTTTACGATTTATGGCCCATATAATGAACCACAAAACTAATAAAGTCTATGTGTGAATGTGATCGGTAAAATAATTTAAAGAAATACAAGTCAAATTGAGAACATCATCGCTTTTTTGAAGGCGGTTAATAACTTTAATAACTAATGAAAAAATTAGCTTACTTACCTAAATCAGGCAACATCGTCAATTAGTCACTTACCACCAAAAATTTATGTAAGTATAAAGAATCTGTTTTATTTACTCGAAATTGTAAAGTAATAAGTAATAAAATAAATAACAAACAGAACGACAACCTTCGTGTCAATAGCGCCCTAGATCAGAGCCTAGATCACGATAATGTGAAATATAATTACTAAGGTATTATTATGAAATGGTGTGACAACGTAACCACATAAACTTTAATTAACGTTTAATTCGTCTTGACAAGTTCTCTGGTCCTAGATCATATTCAGGATCTGATGATAAACTCAAAAATTGTCTATGGAAACTCTGTAATAAAACTACGTATATACAGTTAGAGGCTCGTTTGATTCGTCTTGACAAAAGTCTTGACAAGTACTCTGATCCTAGATGATATTCAGGGTCTGATGATGTAGCCAGCTACTAAAAGCTTGTTTTCTAAAAATATTTTGCTTTAATTTACACTTGTTATTATTGAAATATTTTATTCTTGTAACATAAATGCAATTCTGCAAAATTTTGCAGAAGATGAGTAGGTTGCGAGAAAAAAGGCTTACGTGTTAAAGGAAAAATGAAAAACCTTTTTATATTATTTCAACATTTTAATTTTCAATAGCTTTATTGCGTCATTACCTTTAATAACTCTATCTACGATTAGATTACCCTTATTATCATTATTTATGTGAGTTTTTACATCCTCGTTTTGGTGCTTGCTCTCCTTATACCATTCGCTATCATGCTTATCATTAAGAAAGGATATTCCTGTAAATAAATTAGAATTGTCATATACCCGAGCCAGTTTTTTAATCATTGCAACGCTTTTATACGACACCGGTTGTTTATACATTGCTATAGGGCCTAAAAACGGCGAAACACCTAAAAACGGTACACTTGGAAGATCATGTACATCTCGTTTTAATAATTCATACAGCTTTTCATACTGAGAAGGGCTCTCTGTTTCAACCGGCAAGTATTTCTCTTCAGGTTTATATTCAGTTGTGTAAATTGGGTTATAAAAATAATTATAGGGATACATAAGCGCTGGTGACTGAGCTGATCTCTCTTTGACAATTCTGTATGGCGTTAGCGTCTTCAACCGAGACCTTATTAAGTTTTCAAACATTTGTACACATTCTTGGGGCAAGTGCAAGGGATGCCAGTAGAAAGGATTGCATTCATTGACATCTCTGTATCTTTCCTCGAAGTCAAAATGGTCCATGTATGTGACACCTGCTATTGATGCTACGACAATTTGTACAACTTCGCACAGAAGTGTCGCAAAAGTTAAATTTCTGGAAAAAAAACGACTAGTGAGTATAGTGTAACTTTTCAAAATACGTTAAGAACGGACGAGAAAGATAAAGAATTTTTCATCGCTTTTTATTACAAGCTTTTATTTAGCTTGACCAGTATTTGTTTGTTTGGGTCAAATCTTGCAAGATGAATTAGATCCACTTCCCGGTTTCTGATCGAACTGAAATTTTGCATGTATGTGTAAATCGGATGACGATGCAATATTATTGCGACATGGAGCTGATCTGATGATGGAAACGGAAGATGGCTATCAGAACTCTGTAATAAAACGACGTAACCCCATCGAGTTTGGGCTCGTTTGATTCGTCATGACAAATACTCTGATCCTAGATGATATCTAGAGTCTAATGATGTAGCTACTAAAAGCTTGTATTTAAAAATAATAATTTTAATTTACACTTCTTAGTCCTTATTAATTAGATCAGATTTACGCAAAGTTAACTTACACTTTATAGTTACACTTATTGAGTTTAAATTGTTGCATTGAAACATAAAAGTAACAAAGCAGATGCCTGGAACTTCACCAGCTTGGATTTAGATTAATTTAATAGAAATAATTTGGGAAGCCTGATATCAATTTCCAGGATAAAATTATTATAATGTACATTTACAGGATACAAAATATTGCTGTGCTTTACGTACATTAAATATAGAGCTACGATAATTATAATGTTATTTATTTGAAGTATAGTCGTATCTTTGATACGGTTATACATATAAGTTTCATCATAATTATTTGTTTGTTTTTTAGTACATTTTTCATAGTAAAACAACACGTTAGGCACTGCGCAAACGTAGACTCTTTTGAGTCCTGTGTCGGATGCAAGCCACCATTGGATATTTTATTTTCATTCAATCAATATTGAATATGGTTTGGACCTATGGAATACAGCTTTGGGGCTGTACCAAAAAGACTAATATTCAAATTATACAAAGGTTCCAAAACAAAGTACTGAGGAATATTGTGAAAGCTCCTTGGTACATCAGAAATGACGACATTCATCGGGACCTGAAAATTGAATTCGTCGACAAAATTATACCAAAATTTGCCGAAGCGATAAACGGCTTCACCATCATGTTAACGTTGAAGCAATCCAGCTGCTTGACGTAACACAGCTAGTGAGACGGTTAAAACGAACAAAGCCTTTTGAGTTGGTGTACAGTTAAATTAAATAGTGAATAGTGAAATAGTGATAGTGTAGTGTTAGTGCTGCCTGAAAGAACACATGAACAAAGTGTCTAAAAACTATTATCAAGAAAAACTAAGACGTGTCATTGGACAATCTCTTAGTATATAAGATAATAATTTATAAGTTTAGGTTAAATTAAAATTACTCATTAGCCAACTAAGTTAGGCTAGATTGTAATCGAATTGAGCACCACTTTGGTACTCAGTATCAGGAAAAAAAAAATCAATCAATATGACATAAACCAGCAACTTCACACACTTCTTGTGTCCAGTTGCTTCTACTCAAAAAGTGTTTGATGTAAGGAACTATACACTAAAAGTTGTCAGTTGAAGATACAAACAATATTTACAAAGGATCTTGACCAAAGATGGTACCAGGTTTTCTCACACTTCAAAACCAATACATTACAGGAAAAAAACATAATTTTTTCCAACCTATGGCATCAAGAATTTGACATTTCCTATCGGGATTTTTATTTTAATGTGTTATGTTAAGAAGATAGTTTAATATCAATGCACGTTTCTATTAGAATATAAATAATAACCAAAGAGTATGTAGGATAATTGTGAAGCGCTATTTGTTATCGATTGGTCTGTGGACAGTTGTATCATGTTGCATTCCCTACTGTTTGTAGTATATGGTTGCATTTATCGTGAATACTAAATATTTGGGTGTCTGTGTATCTATGTGAATCTGTGGGTAGCATTCAGATTATTCTAGTGTTTGTGGTCTATGCTTCGCGTGATGTAGGTAGTCGAATAATAATATGGTGATGGTAAACTTGTTTATTTTATCTTGTGTATTTTATTGTGCAAATGAAAAATAATGTCGAAATGAAATGAAATGCCTGGTGGGATCGGCCAAGTGGCGAAACGATAAGGTACGTTATTATAAATAACTTAAACCCAGGTGTGCATATTATGAGCAAAATAAAGAATATTATGTTAAATTCAAAATAAAAAGATTTTTTTTTCATATAATATATACAGTTAGAGGCACGAGTGACGCAACTACAGCTTGGTTTTTAACATTTGTAGTAGTTCATATTTGAAGCATAGACTATAAAAAAACAAGTTTGGATTTGAAGCAACATATTATGGGAAGGATTTCATATATCCATAGTCATTGTCCTTTTCATATAATTTGGACGAGTTGCACACAGTCGCTTGAGTTTAACAATATACATAGCAACTGACACACAACAACAGAAACTGACGGAAAATACCGAACTGCAGCAGAAATAGGAACCGGAGACTGTTGACGGCAACTGTGTCCGATAACGGCAACTGTGTCTGGTTGAGTGGTTGCTGACATCGGACCCAGCAACAAAGATTTCTTGTGATGGTGTCATGTGTCGGCAACAAAAAGTGTCTACGTTTGCGCAGCGCCTTAGCTTAGCATTAGGACTTTGATATTGTGATTTTCTAATATTATTATAAACGCAAAGTGTGTTTGTTTCTTGGTTTGCCCTTCAATCGCGCCACTCAAAACTTCAGATTGACGTGATAGTTATGAACCTGGAGAGTGACATAGACTATTTTTTATCCGGGAAAAAAATAAATTCACAAGAACGAAGTTACGGCCAAAAGATAGGTAATTAACATTGCGTGGTAGTACGGAACCATTTGTGTGCGAGTTCAACTTGCACTTGGCTGGTGTGTTTCTGGTCAGTTTAATAATTATTACTTTAATCAATATAAGATATAAAAATTTAAAATATGATAATTTTATTTTAATGTTAATATTACGAACATAATTATACAGCTGCTTTTCTCTTCAATACAAATCAATTACGGTCTCTATCACTTACCGAATCATTTTGCGTTACTCACTGTCAAGTGTCGGGAGTTGGCGAAAGGACTGAAAGAGTAATAATATCGTTTAATCGCGCAATGTCAACAATTCCTAGTTTCTTTTGCTCATATTTCAAACAATGCTAATGTAACCACCTGCTGATTATTTATTTATTGCACTGAACGCAAATTACACACAGCAATAGGCAATACAGTTGTGCCAATTTTTATGAAATTCAAAATTTCATCACGCATTTTCCAGATTTTGCCATTTTATTGAGAACTGATTGAGACCCCACTGATTTTATAATAATGTATTATATAAAATATTATTATCTACCATTTTAGGTAGCCAGTGTCGAAAAGTTTTAATTATGAATTAAATAATAATGACTAACTCTTGACTGCGATTACACCTGATGACAAGTGGAGATGCAGCCTATGATGGAGCGTGCTTGCCTAGAAGATGCCTATTGCTCGATTTAAAGGTAAACAAGTGATAGTTAGCAAAAAGTACCTGTGTATCTTCTTAATATATATATTTCTTGTGTGCGTGTGTATGTCTCTGAACTTCTCCTAGACGGCTGGACCGATTTTGATGAAATTTTTTGTGTGAGTTCAAGGGGATTTGAGGATGGTTTAGATTCACAATTTGGTCCACTGGAAAATGTTTATTTAACTAATTTTTCATAATAAGTAGTGGCGGTAAGAAGTTCGCTGGGTCAGCTAGTATATTATGTATTTGGAATGAGGAGGCAAAGCGCTTAGTGCGGGGCGTGGAATATCACCGCTAAGTGCTACATATAAGTCAATGCTTAGCGGTGTAGAAGTGATTTGATAACTGTATACGTTTTCATGTCGGGTTCCTTCTTGTACAATCACCGTATACTTCAATTATATTTTTATTATTTATTGTATCGCTCTTCTCGTTTGTTTATCTTCTTTCTTTCTCAATACGTATGTTGACTGCTTACGGCCGATTTCACCAATGTAAAATAAGTCTTATCCGACCGTAAATTTGATATTTTGGCAGATTTTCAATACCTAGTGTACTTATTTTACGTTGCTGATATCGGCCCTTAGTGTATAACGAAAAATTTACCTGTCCTTTATAAGGGTACTGATAATTTAAACTATTTTGTTAAATCCCCTCTTTTTGATAGTTTTCACCACCTAAGTGTGTTATGGTTTGAGGGTATCTATAAATTTTGATAAACACTGGTAACAGAATTAACGGTGGCCGATCACAATTTGTACATTCTGAAAAAAATAAAGCTTCATTTTACTAGTATTAATGTTAAGTTTCCTCGAAATAATTTTACAAACAATATACACCGTCCATGTATAAGTTTAATTTCCCATACAATAATACACCGTCCATGTATAAGTTTAATTTCCCAAACAATAATACATCGTCCATGTTCATATCCATCGTCATCGGTTTAATTAATTTCCCGTACAGAAAACATAATGGAATCACCTCGGATATTCTGTACATATCACAAACATTCTATTCACAAAATATTTCATTAAAAGATAATAAGTACATATAACTACATAGTACTTTATAAAGTACTATGTATGTTTATAAAGTAGTATGTAGCATTATAATGCTAGGACCGAATTATAGAACCATTGTTTTCGCTACCATATCGTAACTTCGAACGGCATGGAAAACGGCCTTCATTCCAAACATAATGAATAGCCATAATAAATATACCTACTTAACAGAAATATTGAATAATAATATGTATTTCAAAATCATGATGACGTTTATCTAGTGAAAGTGTGGATTTGTTCTTCAATCATGTTGAAACAGAGCTACGCAGGTCAAAATGATTTTTTGCATGAGTATAGTCAAGGACTGGAGAGTGACTTAGTCTACTTTATATCCTGGACGATCAAAAAATTCCCGGGGGATTTAAAAAACTAAACTCAAGCGGGCAAAATTGTGGGTATTAGCTTGTTTAACATAAAACTATTTCGGAACCAGTAGGTTACATCTTCAAAAATTAAGATAAAAAAAATTTTAATATTTACGAAAGTTATATTTCTGCCTAGGTACTACCCTAAACTACACCATAAAAAAATACAAAATTTAAAGAGTCTGCAGAATGCAGATATAGTACGACAGTCATAGCAGCTGTTATTAGCAATTCATAAATTTAGTTAACAGATCAGGATAGATAGAATAGAAGTTCCTTTTAGGATTGGCGGGTGGGAGCTAGACGACTGAAAGTGTAGTCATCCGTCACGACGGGTAACTTTAGAAACTTAGGAACGTATTAAACATTATGAGTCGTTAAAATTAAATAGATATGGTCCTTTTTGGTTAACTTAAATAAAATCCGATGTTATAATAAAATATATGTCGGAGGAAGAAGCCTGAACAGAGTTGATTGTTTGTAAGTTGTTTGCAGTGGTAATATCAGCTTAATTTTATTTGATAGATGAATTATGTTTATTAATTGTGTGAAACCTCATTAGTTTATTAAAAATAAAGTTGTTACCACGTCCAATCAGAGCAGAGAATAAGCTTTGAGCAGGTCCATTAGTTCCATGGCAGGGTCCATGGAACTAGGATTTGCGACTATAGTCTTCTTCTTCTTCTGTTCAGTGGCTCCTATTTCTATGGCAGGGTCGAAGCCATGGAACTAGGAACTACGACTACAACGAAGCGCCATCTTGACATTCGCCAGACAGACGTGTGACTAGGTGGCATTTTTTAGTCGTAATTCCTAGTTCCATGGTTTTGATCATAAATAACTAGTTTTGATGAGAAGTGAACTGATCAAAGGGGATCATAATACCTAAAGAACATTATTTAGAATAGGAAAAGGTGAAATGAAATGGGTGTCGCGAACCACGCCCACTAGATATGCGACCACTAATGATGATGTCGACAAAAAAGGCCATTCTCCGACATATATTTCATCGTATCTATCATAGAAGAATGATATTTATATATATGTATCTATATTAAAAGGAACTTTGTTCAAACCGAGTGTTCCACGACACTCACGCATTTCTTTTATTAAAAAAAAGAACTTGCATACAACCGTTTTTTTCCGCCTACAAATAAAATCAACCTATTTTATTTACTTTTACGTGCTTTTGTATTATAATATTTTATGTTATAATTTTTTTATCTTACCTGTAACAACTGAAGTGCTATCGTAGTTTTCAGTGACTGCTGAAGAAGAAATTAATGGTTTAAAATTGCACAATGCATGGTAATGTTTTTAAATGCGAAAGTTACTCTTACCATCAGCTGTCGGTATGTTTGTCACGTTTTCACGCTTTCACCTGAACCAATCAGCAAAATTTGGCAATAAAAGCTTGCATCTTGGATACAGAAATGGGCTACTTTTAGTTAAGAAAATCTTAGAATTGTCTTGGAATTTTTTAAACAAAGTTTTATCCGTCGGTTAGTAATTATTATTAAAATATATCGACATGCCACATAAAACTTACCTTCTATAGATAGTGAATCCTCAAGGTTTTTTATGTTTCCTATTTGGAAATATATTATTTATATATTTATTTTTAAAGTAGGTATTACTGTATACTATATTTTAATTTATTATTAATAAATATACATATAACTGAAAAGAGCAACTGCTGAGTTTCTTGCCGGCTCTTCTCTGCAGAATCCGCTTTCCGAACCGGTGGTGGAATCTTGACGTGTCATAAGAGCCACAGGTTGGCCTACATGAATTGAATTTGAATATATATATATATATACATATATGTGTTACGGTATATGTGATTAATTGAAAATTATTAATAATTACCAAGATTGATGGTAAAACTAATCGTCGTAAACTTGGCCCTCGCGATGGTCTAATAGGGCTTGGGGTGGGTGATGTGTTCGGGTATATACGATGCGACGGAATTACCGACTTAAGATCGAATACATACATGATACAAATGCATTATTTTATTCTATTAGAACTAAATATATGTATTAAATTATAAATAATTTAATATTAAAAACATACTTAAATCTAAATTACTAAAATGAAAACTGAATAAAATCTAAAACCCCATCGAAGTCACCGCAGTGTGGCATAGTACCCAATATATTTACATATATTTTATTTATATATCTAAAGTCTATTTAAAAACAGTTACTATATACTAATTTTTAGGATTCATAGTAAAACAAGAAGGAACCGTCTTCCGTCATAGTTTCCTCAAGTCCGTCCGTCTGTCCGCCGTAGAATACTTATTGAATTTAGGGATTATTTAACCATTAGGACGCTGCCAGAGCACGAAATCAAGACACTAATCGAGAGTTTTGCTCTCCTCACATCCGTGCCGCTCCGGGCAGATAACAATACTCTACATAAAATTATTATGTTATTATTATATTTTCATTATTATTATTATATTGTACTACTAATACATTGGGTATTAGTAGTACAATATTATTATATTATTATTTTATTTATTTCAATTAAAGTTTTATTTATTTTAAATATTATAACACAATCTCATTTCTCTTTTTTAAATATCTTTAGTAGTCTCGGAAAATTATAAGCTGTTTTACAGTGACTGTATCTCTCTTTTTAAAACGATATTTTCTATGGAGCGTATATGGAGCTGCTGAATTGTGACATCACACTTCAGTAGCGCTCTCTCTGTCTAACAGAAAACTTTAAAGCTCTATAACTTATTTGTTTTTGGACCGATTATTTTCTGTTTTTACAAATGTTATTCTTACATGCTACATTTTCGATGATAATGAATATCAATATTTTGAGTACAGTCAAATACCCAATTTTTATGTATTTCTTTTTACATCGAGACAGAACGCGCCAGGCAAAAGTGACTCACTGTATAGGTTAATTATTTTTATTGATTATCACTTACTGTTTAAAGTTGAATTCTCGGAGTTTCCAAGGGGTTCTTAAATAATAATGCAACATAATATATTATATAAATTAAAGTATTAAGTTAGTATGCTGCTATTAAAATAAAATTTAATGCTGCCAATTTCATTAAATATAGGTACAAGAACTAACTTTGAAACATAAAAATCAAAGTTTTTAAAAATTATAGAATCTATCTATCAAAAAATTCATTTAACTTTGTTGCGACTAATATAAATAAGAGATGAAATGAAATTAAAAATAATTACCGATTATATTATTTCCAATGTGTACAGAATTTTGCAAAATAATCAAAGCTATCGAAATTATCCAACGCATGCTAAAGTTATTTTATATTTAATGAGAGCGAGTTATACAAAATTGACATTTATTTGTATGACGATGTGATATACCGCTACAGGTACTTCCTATTTCGGTGGATAAATCTGAAGAAAATCTTGTAACAGCAACTTGTTTTTATCAAACGCACTACGATGATAAGAAATAAATAATTTCATTTCATTTCAAGAGAGTTCAATCCTGTTATTTTTAGGGTTCCGTTGTAAAATAAGGAATACATGTATAACGAACAAGTTATTGCATAATGTAAAAAATAAACATTTTATGATGAAAACAACAAATATATACTACTTTCTAAGTACACATATTGTGACACGGGCAGTTCACGCCCTACAAATTTCCATACCCCTACAAAATCCGTAGCAAAATGATGTTTGACAATTCTGAACACCACGTGACCATCTATGACATCCATTTTATCATGGAACTAGGAATTACGACTACGTATTTTATTCTGTGATCTCAGACTGACATTTTACCGGTTTTACCCGACGGCATTTTAGTTTGGAGTTGGTTGGTTTATTTTATTTGTTTTTAATGGAGAGTTCAGAGTGGTTGCGTCGATTAATTTCCGTATATTTGTTCCCATAATAGCAACTGATATCTCAATTTACTGTGATGTATTGCAAGTGTTGTGTACCTGGTTGTAATAGTTCGCGAGAGGACGCTTTAATACTTATATGTTTCCACAGTGTGAGAAAAGATTCTCTGTGGCTTAGGTTAATTAATTGTGACGATGTGGTGACGATTTGCGACATAAAAGTGTTATCAGACTTAGGCGTTTGCAAGTGCACTTTGAAAAACGTTTCGTGACACAAAAATCAACGTATTCAATTGGAACAGCATTTCCTACATTATTCTTTGAATCTTCCTGGAATCCTTGGAATCCTTAGTGGCACTCCATCCACTCTTCTGGAGAATCCTGAAGACACTAGTAAGTTGAAATTTAGGTTTTTTGTATATATACTTACGTTGATATGTAATGCCTTGATTCAGAATCAGCAAGGTGAATAATCTATTTAAAGCATAGGTAGTTTAGAACCTTTGTTAATAAATTCTTGGGCTTATAAATGAATCCCTTTTATTTTCAGGACCTGAGAATCAAGATCATTGCTATGCTCGTATGATACAATACATTATGATCATAACTATTCTAAACAAGACCTGTAAATATCACATTCATCATGTAATAAGGGGCTTTTAGGTGAGAACATATTTTTAACTGTTATTTGAGAAATTATGTAAGTTATTTAGTTACTGACTTCGATTGAAACTGGGTTGAAAATTGGTTAATCATCTACAATATATTACTTAAATTATCTTACATATAACCAGTAACCTTGCGGATAAACATTATTTAAATTTCCCATGGGTACTGATTGTCCACACTCAAAATTATAATTTTAGTTTTAATAATATAATTTGATGATATATATTTATGATAAAAAAACTTATTTTCCAGAAGCAGTGCCATCTACGTCCAAAAGAAGATTGGTGGAACACTGTACTACTGTAGATCAACAGAATATTTCATCAGGTAATAATCTTTATTTTCATCTCTTTGCTCGTAAGTTCTATACAAACTTAGGTCCAAACAATTATTTCATAAAAAATATGAATATTTAATTATACAAGTAACTTTTATTTTCAGAGAAACTTTTGTCCACTCCTCAAAGAAAACACTGTATGTAATACAGTGAAGGTCAAAAGAATGTTAAAAGGAAATTGATAGATAACTCTACTGCAGAATGTCAACAAAGTAAGTATTTCATCAGGTAGGCAATACATCTAACTTTTTATTTCTTACATATTACCAGCAACCTTGCAGATTAACATTTGGTATTTAAATTACCCTGACTGTACTGGTACTGATTTTTCAGACTCTAATTTATAATACTATTTTAATAATATTATGAAATGTATTGGATAATAATATAATATTGATAATTTATGATAAACAAATTGTTATTTTTCAGATGCATTGCCATCAACTCTAAACAATTAGCACGGACATTAAAATTAATAATGACGAATTAATAAGTTGTCAAACACATAAAAAAGAGTACTTCACAACTTGCGTTCATACACAATAAAAATGTGTATTTTAAATTGGTGCAATACTATAAATAAAATTTTATCAGATATTGCTAGACAAGATGGCAAAGAAATGCAACAGTATGTTTTTATCAAATTTAAAAAGAAATTGAAAAAGAGAAATAAATAAATACCTGAAGAAAACTGTTTTATTACTTAGACCCTTAAGGCTATCGCATACATACAAGTTTTAGTTTTACAACTATTTTGTTGTTTTTGAGCGCATTAATATACTGCAATACAAATTGAGCGTTTGATTGATATTTGTCCAAATGTTAATCAAAAGCCTCGATGTAAGAGTTGTATGTATGCGCTAGTATTATTAATTAATTTGAACCTATAGTACCTACAGGGGGTGTATATATACCTATAGTAGGGGGATGCCAGGACAGACGTAGTCGTAATTCCTAGTTCCATGACCGGGACTGTAAAAGAGTCCCAAAATGCAAGTATCCAAAGCTTCTTTTCACAAAAAATAAGAACCCAGAGCACCAATCTTAAAAAAAAAACAAATGCTATGCTATTGGTTACAGCAAAATGATGCAGCCAGCCAATCACTGGCTTTGATTGTAAGGGATAAAAATTTGTATGGCCGTGAGCCATCTGATACGTAGTATCCTTTAATCTGTGTATTGTGACGAGCAATTACGGAATCCTCCACTGCGCGTGGCCCAACACGCACTTATCCGTTTTTAATTTGAGTTATCGAAATACGAAATACATAAAATATTTTATACTCATACGTACAATATTATTATTGGTTTATAGGAATGAGATTAAAAAACGCACTTACCTGAGTAACGAGTTAAGTGTATCCCTTACAAATAGGATGGAGTGGAGCCGAGAAGCATTTTGATGACAACTCTAGCTCAGCTTTAATAACTTAGACATTAAGCGTACACGTAACTTTAGCAAGTTTTGCGTAAAATTTAAAGTTAACTGTGGAAACTAGAGTGGGCCGGCCTGCAATGCATGGGATTAACAAAATCCTCTGGCACGATTTTAATTTATAATATGTATCTACCTATAATAGTTTGTTTATAGTTATTAAATTATTCATCACGCACTAGAGGTGAGCACTAGCGTAGAACATTGGCAGGTCGATTAGGCTGTGTTATTATTTTTTTTAAGAATATTGGCCACGCTGAATAGTTAGAATCGAACCGATGACCTTTCAGTTTTTAGTTCGGATCTTTAACCGCTATAGGCTTCAAATTGTTAATAGATAGCACCTAATTGTTTTCGAAGTGGTTTTGCAATGCGAAGTGATACGGGCCCCATAGTTGTTAATGAAATGAACAAGATTGCATTCTTGTAATCTTGAATTATTTTGAACTAGCTGGTGCCCGCGACTTCGTCCGCGTGGATTCAGTTTTTAAAATTCCGCGGGAACTCTTTGATTTTCCGGGATGTCTATGTTACCCTACACTCTACAGGTTCTCAACTATACCTATCTAAAAAATCACATCAATCCGTAGCTTGGTTGCAGCGTGATTGACGGACAAAGCAACAAACAAACACACTTTCGCATTTATAATATGTATTAGTAAGGAAGAATTAATACTACGATAATAAAGGCGATCTAATTAAATTTTAGAACACAAAAGCTACTATTGTGACTTAAATATGATAGTTGGATATATTCCCTTCGAGACTTTTTTTATAGAGAATAATGAGTACTTTAATCACGTAGTAAATAATTTTTATGTGTTATCAATAGTTTTCTCAGCACATGCCAAATAATGCATTTTATAGGCAAAATTTTGCTACTTTGGTTTACATTATTGCAATTTTCTTAAGGATCTCTAATTTTTTTGAAAATAAATTATAGCCCATGTTACTTCCTGATAACTTAGCTTTCTATTGGTGAAAAAATGGTTAAAATCGGTCCAGTAGTTACAGAGCCTATTCGGTACAAACCAAACAAACAAACAAACAAAAAAATCTTTCATCTTTATAATATTAGTATAGATAAATAATTTCCAAATATTCATGTTAATTATATTGTAATATAATAATTTACAATTATTTAATTTTTTAATCAATTTATTATTAACTAGCTGATTATTTTTATAGCAATTTATTATTAACTAAACTTTAAGGTTAGGTTAGGTTAAGTTTAACCTAACTTTAGGATTAGGTTTGAAAATCTAATTTACTTAAGTAGTAGGTTAAGTACTATTCATAATAATATTATAATCCCCATACTAAAACAACAACTACAAAAGTGTGTTTGTTTTTTGGTTTGTCCTTCTTTCTCTCCCTTCCCCTCTCTCTCTCTCTCTCTAAAAAATCGTGTGGAAGGAAATAGTTGAGGACCTGCCACGTAAGATGTGCCAGGCTTATTCCAGAAAAACAAGGGTTTTCTGTAGAATTTTCGATAACCTAACACCAGGCAGACGAAGTCGATGGCGTAAAGAAATAAAACAGTTCACAAAAATCACTTAAATTGTACCCTTTTCTAATTTATTTATTCGTTCAAGAACATCATCAAATTTTTTATTAGTTATAAAAGTAGGAACTTTCAGAGTTAATGGTGGACAGCAACAATCTTTAGTTAATTCTCTATCACCTTCAGTCTTTAAATTTCTTCTTTTCCTGACCGGTGCATTAATATTAATTGTGCTTCTGTTTGTTTTCAAAAAATCTTCACTTAGTTGTCTCAGTTCTTGGTTATCGATTATACCTTTTATATTTAGAAAATGTAACATATCTTCGTTGAACTTAAACTCCATAGAACATTCTAGAAATTATGTACGTTTAATTATCACTACATTCAATCCGGGAGAAAGTTGTCGCTTCAGAGAGGGGTTATTTGATCCTAGCGGTACTAGGGTACAAAGGGACCTCCCTATCTTCTATATCCTTTTTTTTATGAAGGGCCTAATGGCCGCTAGAGTATCATCGGCGGATAGCTTTGAGTATAAAATTGGTTCTATACTCAAAGGCGGAAAGAGCGAGCGCAGAAGCTCTACAAGATGGGGAAGCAAAAGAACGGAAATAATAATATTATTAATAAAATTATCCTGTTTCGAGAAACGCTTAAAGAATTGGTGAAAAAAACACAAACTTTTGTTTTTTTAAAACAATTATAGAAGTACTTTTGTCTGTTGTCACATTTGATGGTTATGAAGATACCTACACCCTAAAATGGAGCGTGCTTCATTAGAAGCGCGTCTAAACACACTTTATTTAAAGATAATCAAGTTATAGTTAGTTGGAAAACGGATTGCTTAACATTAACCAGTCAATGAAGTCTGGCAATGTGCGTGTTGCATGTGATGAGTTATATGCTCAGAGGGAGATCAAATCAGACATGAGGAGATCCGTAGGAGAACCAAAGTCACCGACATAGCTCACCGAATTGTGAAACTGAAGTGGAAATGGGGGGCACATATGGTTCGAAGATCTGATGGTCATTGTGGTGGTGCTGGAATAGCGACCCCGCTCCGGGAAGTGCAGTTTTCAGCAGAAGAAGGCAGACCACCAACTAGGTGGATCGACGACATCAAACTTATCACAGGGAGCTGCTGTATGCAGGGGGCGCAAGACCCTTAAGACCCAAGAGACCTTGGTTAAACACTGGACGTCTATCCTTACTAATATTATAAATGCGAAAGTGTGTTTGTTTGTTGGTTTGTCCTTCAATCACGCCACAATAGGGCTACCGATCGAAGAGATTTTTTGCATGGGTATAGTTGAGGACCTGGAGAGTGACATAGGCATACTTTTTATCCCGGAAAATCAATGAGTTGCCGAGGGATTTTAAGAACTAAATCCACGCAGACGAAGTCGCGGGCATCAGCTAGTTGGTTGAAAAAGATGAAGTCGATGAAATTTTGTTGACTTGCTTTGTGTCTATGGTAGAGTAAACATTTAAATCTGTGAGTGCGGAAACCTAGGTTAATTCACGTAAGAATCAATCTTCGTTTAAATTAAATGTCTTATAGAAATTTGATTTTAATGAAATATGTTTGACTTAAATTGACTTTGTAGGTATAGGTACTGACTATACCTACTAAAGTGATGACTGTAGAATTTAATACAATAATAACAAAAAATATCTAATAATATCCAAAGAACTTATAAGTAAAATTATTAAGATAATTATTATATGATAACAAAAATTGCATTATTTATATTAAGTTTGTGTTGGAAAAAGAACAATAAACATAGTATTTAGTAGTAGTAGTAGTAAGTAATTACTACTTATTATGTTATACTCCAATAATGAAAAATCGTTTTTCATGTAATTATATCGTTTTCATGGTAAAAGTTAAGCGAGATTTCTCTTTATTTCGGGTTAATTTAAGTTGAAACAAAACTTCAAATTGTAGGCACTTATTAGGGGCAAGAGGAATAATTGACGGAGATAGCGCAACAAGGACAAAAGTTTTAACAACTGAAGCGGACAAAAGTTCCAGCTATGTCTAGAATACTTAAATGATGATCACAGCTGCAGTACATACCTACTTATGTATAACAAGAACTTATATATTCATTCTCTTATTGATCGAACTTCTTTCCAGTCATACCCTCTTAACAGAGTAGTTGTGGCTGTCGTGGTACTTAAAGTTCATGACGTTAGTGGTCATACTATCTTCCATGCGATGCTAGCCCCTTACAACTAGGTGGACTTACATCATACGGATCGCAGGGAGCCTCTGGCTACAGGTGGTGTAAGAACCAGCCCTGTGGAAGTACATGCAAGATACTTTGTTCAGTAGTAGACCGCTGTTGGTCGATAAAGAAGAAGAAACATTTGACATTTACGAAACATTCAGTATACTCAAAGCATCTAGGGTTGGGGCAAGCGCCTCCGCCCCTGCCCCACATTCGTTACGCCCATGTGTGAAATTAATTGGAATGGGAAATGCTAAGCTGTGTACCTTTATTCGGAGGACATTCGCATTCGTTACTCGGAGTTTTTATTGGCATAAAATTATCATTATTTCCATGTCGTCGAAAGAAATACTCAATGGGTTCTTGGGGTAGTGACCATGACCAGCGATCCCAGGGGAACGGAGAACGTGCTCCAACGTAATTTTCCGGCAGCAGTATAAAGAACATCGTTAGGAATAATATTATGTTATTGAACTCCATCTAAAACATGACATTTAGTTACGATGAGGAGTGACTCAAAAAAAATTAATATTAATATTAGGAGCACTACTCGTTTGTTATGTAGGTTAATACACTTTTATTTTAAAACTTATTTTAATCTATGATAAAAAAGTTGCAAAAATGGAAATTCTAAAACATGAATTCACTTGTCCATACATAACATAATGCACGATTTATTTTCCTTCCCGCTACAACCGATGAACCGATTTGGATGAAAGGAATGGAGATAGGATTATATTACCCAACTCATACACATAGAGTGACTACATTTTGTCCCGGAAAATCAAATAGTTTCCGTGGGAATCAAAAAACCTTAATTCACGCGAACAAAGTCGCCATCTAGTCTAAAATAAAAAGCGTCTTATTAACAATATTTATTTAAAAAACAATTTAATATATTTGACGTAAATGGCCAAAAGGTTCGATAAAATGTTCTCCTCAGGTTGCTGATTTGAATTTGAAAAATACTTAACGGTTCTGACGTTACCATTTCTGTATTTCAGCACTAGAACTTTTCTCGTTATTAAAAAGTTTGGTTTGTAGTTTAAATGCGTACAAGTTACTTAAAAATCCACTTTTTTACATTTAACCTTACAATCTGGTCCCATATCTCGTTTTTTTCTACCTTCTTTGGAATCATAAGAACAGGTAGGACAAATTGTAAAAGGCACTCTTGTGGTGGTTTTTCTTAACGGAGCACGTTCTGCTTTTGAATAAATAGATCGATGGTCTCGGTAGTATATGTTTTGATATATTGTTTGAATTTTCTTTTGTCCGATGTAAATTGGAAATAACATATTAAAGTTGCTTATGTTTGTGTTCTTGCATCCACCCTTACAAATTTTAAACGGTGCCGTAAAAACTAAATATTCTGGTCGTTCTTTGAGTTCTATAAAATGTTTTAGACGATTGTATTTATGGACCTCGGGACGGACTAGCATTATATTGATATATAACAAAGCAAACAACAGGCAAAGGCTTGTTTGTAATCTCTCATTTCAGAAGTTTTTATCATGTTGGTACATTTTTCTGTTAGTAACTTTATATTTTGTTATAAATTAAACAAATGAAAACAAAATAAACCAATCTATACCTACTTATGATAAAACTGCAACGGGACGATTTCTGTGAAATGCTTTATTATCGATACTGAGTCCAAATAAGATTTTTATTTAATTTTTGTCTGTCTGTCTATCTGTCTGTTTTGTCCATCACCAAAGATATTCATCAGATCTTCACCAAATTTAAATGGAACTTACCTGACGGCATGTCCTTTCAATTAAAAAAAAGTGGTTGAAAACGGTTCAGATGTGACGAAGTTATGGAGTAAAACGTGTCGAATTGTCATCGCATATAATTATACGCGTACAAAATAAAAGATTGCATTAAGTACGTCTGTCTTTAATTTAAGGATAACGTAGAAGAAAATTCTTATTATCATCTGCGTCGAAGCGGCGTTCCCACAAGGCGAATTTTGTTGATTGTCACCATAGCCGTCTCTATCTTCTGTATTATCGGAGAAAGAGACGGCGAATGTTTAGCCATAGACGTCTCTATAGTCCTCTAATAAATGAGATAGAGACGGCTATGGTGACATTCAAAATAATTCGCCTCGTGAAAAGGCCGTATTAGATCGCAAAATAAGCACAGTACTTACTTTCCCCATTAACAATGTTTTTAAAAAACTTTTCCCCATCGGCGGCATCATCAATATTGTCAGGAACCTTTAAAAAATCTACTGTTTCTGCTGAACTAAATATAATGTGGACAAGACTGAAAACTTCAGCACTGAATAATAAACACATCATTTTTAAAGAATATAAACGACGTTATTTCCAATTTGATTTTTTATTATGTGCAAGTAATAAAATGTTTATATACCTGCATACGAGTGTTTCGGTAAATAATGTTGAAATATCTGTGAATAATAGCTACTACAGCATTACTTTCGATGGTATTTTATCGTCCATAAAAAGATTTGATCTAATCTGGTGTATTTCTTACTTGCATAACATCTAATATTGAGAGCCTATGTTAGGAGTTTTGAACTGACGAAATTATACCTACTTTGAGCATTCTAACGTTTATTTTAGCCTGAAATTAAAACCAACTCTTTGAAACATGTTTTTTGCCACACACTGCCATGTCACTGCCTTTTGCACGTTACGCATACATTTTTGCCTTCAAATGGGAATTTAAAAGGCTTTATACTCTGTTCACTACAATTCAAAAAAAACAAATGTTATTTTTGGAGTTTACTCTTTAAGAATCGATTTTAGCAGCCCGGTATGAGAAAATCCGGACAGTAAAATCAATTTATCAATGACTCGTTAAGTTTTTTCTGTCACGTTTTTCACAACGTTGAAATTTCTACCCTAACATTGAGTAAATAAGGTTGGTTTTCCGTGACACAATTTGTACCTCAAGTACGTAAGTTATAACACAACTTCACAACGATGCAAATTTCTACCCTACCAACCTTGTTTACTCAACGTTGGGTGGAGATTTGCATCGTTGTGAAGTTGTGTTATAACTTACGTACTTGAGGTACAAATTGTGTCACGGAAAACCAACCTTATTTACTCAACGTTAGGGTAGAAATTTCAACGTTGAGTATAAAGTAAACTCCAATCGTGCGTCGTGCTAACACACACAAATTTTTTTATTAATCTGACAGTAGTTATCTATTCATATTAGATTTGTATTCTGAATATCGGAAATTATTTTTTTCCGATGTAAATCGTATTTGGCTAGGCAGGAGTCCTAATATTAAAAGGAGGATAATAATTAACTTACAATATTTTGTTTATAAATATACCAAACAGTTAAATCAAAGACTTCAAAAAGTAAAAGCTACGAGTACGTATATCATCCAAACCACTGGAAGGAGGAAATGTGCTTTACCTCGTTGATCAGTCAAACCTCGTATAAATTAGCCACGGTAACTAACAGTCCTCAGAACAGTCACCAGTCATCAGTAAACTTTTTGATTAAGGATCTAGCTTCCTCGCTCCAAGACGTACAGGATTTCAACAGCCAATCGGCATAAATATGAAACAGTTTTCTACAATATAGATGTTGCCCGCAACTTCATCCGCACATGATAAGGTTGGTTGATTCCTGCGATATCTTTTTAATTTTCTGGGATAAAATGTAGCCTATGTTTTCATCCTGGGTACCTCTATTGTAAATTTCAGCTCATTCATCGGTTCATTCATTGTGGCAAAAAGGAGTAACAAACATCAATCCATCCATCTCATAAACTTTCACATTCATAATATTAGTAGGAATTAGCACAATAATAATAATCTTTTCTTGTTATTGATATTGATTTATACATATATCTTGAGCTTGACGATTAAAAAATATGTTGACTAATCTGAAAGAAAAGACTTTAAAATATCACAATCTGTGAAATATCTGGCATAATTTAAACAGTGAAGGAAGTGTACAATACTAATGGAAGTCGACATAACACGATCCACCTTTTATTATGAGTGTTTTTAGCGCGACACGGATGATGTAAAATATTTAAGTACATCAATTTATAACTGTCATTGGATCCAAACTCTTTCCAATTGGCGAAACTGTTCTTGACTTCTTGACAATTGGTTTGTGAGCGCGATAAAAATAATCGTCCAAGACTCTGGCCTAGAATGAGAGAATGTTAATAAATACATCTTCATATTATGTATGTGACATAACGAAAACCGTGTTTTTGAGATCCAGGCAAACTTCTGGGAATCGTGCAGAAGACCAAGACAAGATCATGTGGCAATATTAAGATGATTAGCTTTCTTCTTTAATTGATTATACCTAATAGTATAGTATCCCTGGTAATGGCGGAATAAAATACCATAATTATTATGACGTATTTATTATTGGTCACTTTGCTACTTGTCGCCTTTTAAAGTCGAGTTATGGTTACAAAAATTTAACAATAACTAGAAAGGCTGATACTAGTATGGAATTATGTTATGAATCTGTACTAGTATCTGTGTGAACTGTAGTAAAGGAATACATCATAATTAATCACAATAAAAATAAAAATTATGGAAAAATAAACTAAAAAATTACTACTAATTATATTTACAAAAAATACACGCCGTCCAAGTGATCGCTAATGGGTATGGTGCTCACAAAACTGGCGCTATTACCTCTTTGAATAGCGAGGCTAAACAAGCCAGCTCTTTGGTCACCAGAGGCGTGGATCAGTTTTTGGGACACGACATTTAGGTATAAAATTCTTCATGTCCGATGACTATGGACCCAGAGTCTCAAAGCAATTGAGCGGATTTGGCAGCTGCACCCGCCTTTTGGCACGAGCCCGGCAGGTGGGACGCAGCCAACGCAGGTCACGTCCCACACCAGTGCGCGACCCATTGTCCACGGTACTATAGTCATCCCGTCCGGTCTCTTGCCGTCATCCCTGAACAAACCGGAGGGTTCCAGTTGTGCAGGGATGGAGGCAGTGACCAGAGCGCGACGGATTATATCATTGAGAGCACCGTGGCGATACAAGCGGCCCGCGCACCGATAAGAACTGAGCCCATGGTGACCAAAACAATCCACTTGGCTGCCGCAAGGACAGCGATTAGGCTCACATACCTTAATCCCCAAGCGCAAGCAAACGGCCACACGAAGCGCTGTCCTGTCGAGAATCGTCCCCAGGCTATGAGATGGCAGAACGTGTAGCCAGTGACCTGACTCCTTTTCGAATACGGCTAAAATACGGGCTTTATCCGTGTCCGAGGTACACTGTGCTAAGAGATCGGCATGTGTCAAAACAACACGGGGTTTGTCCAAAAAGACCCTGAAATTACACAGCCAAAGGAAAACTCTCACCAGGAAAAGATGCACTCCATGCTAACTTCGCCTCTGCAAGACTCTCCACTACAACATCAGCCGGATTAAACAGATTAAGGATCTGACTGATGAGAGTGATAGAGCCAAAAGCAGAAGATAAGAAAGCCGGAAGCGCTACGCTTGAAATGGAACGTATGGCTTAGCCACCGTATTTAACAGGTAGGTTCGCTTGAGTCCATGTGCGGTCATCAAACTGTTTTAGAATTTTGCAAAGAGTATTTTTAAGAGACACGTCTAGATTATAAGTTAAAATAGGATATTTCCAAATGGGACTGCACCGTAATAAATACATGAAATTTGGCGCAAATAAACATAACCGTATAGTATATAATATGGCCATGTATGGTTTTATATATCTAAAAGGCGAGGCGATATTAAAATGATCTAATTTAGAATTTAGAAATATTATAATAAATCGCAAGAGCTATAATGCTCTGGGGTGGAAGTTTTTAATGGCGTAAGAACGAGGAAACCCGCTCGGCGAATTTTTCGCTGATGCTGAAATTGGTGCCGCACCTCTCTACACCCTGAGTCGTCTACATCTTTGTTGCCCTGCATGCCGGCACTGTCGTCGGATATTTTTTGCGAGGCCCAACTAGTAGGCGACTAGTCACCACCTGCCGAGGTATTGTAATAGCAGTCGTCACGTATCTCGAACTTAGCCTTTGTAATAGATATCATTAGTCCACAGCACTCCATCCCAATAGACTAATCTAGTAATTTAGTGTCCATTCCTTAAAATAGTTTTGCACCCATCGGAGATTATTGTTCAGTGCAACTTATAAGTATTGAAGGTTAAAATCCTGTTGGTGTATTCATCGCCCAATTTAGATCAACTCTCATGAAACCTCTATGCGTTGGGTCTATGTCTCCGCGCACGCTTAAGATCCAGACTTATTTACTCGTGATATTACAAATAATATTACCGAGTATACAGTTTAGTCTTATTTAAACGAGATTTTTAATTTACTTAAAATACGAACAGAATTTTATGATCTTAGTGACGATTTCACCAACGTCGAGTGACGTTTTAGAGAGGAATACCTAAATTGGGCGTTCTGACAGTAGTACTGTGCTTTACGGCCGAATGAATAGCCGAAAAACTTATTTATTTTACGTTGGTGAAATCGACCGACGACCCATAATGCTCTAAATACTTTGAGTATTAAATATAAATACGACTCTCGCTGTGATTATTAATGACATAATTGCAATGACATACGACAAACATAATATTATGTCGTAACTCCTAGTTCCATGGTTGTCTTACTACTATTTTTAGGGTTCCGTACCAATATGGTAAAAATGGAACCCTTATGGTGAGACTTTCTCCGTCCGTCTGTCACAGTCGATTATTTTAGTAACTACTAGCTGATGCCCGCGACTTCGTCCGCATGGAATAAGTTTTTAAAAATCCCGCGGGAACTCTTTCATTATCCGAGATAAAAAGTAGCTCTCCCGGTCTGAGGAACCACTACTACATCCATTACTATACCCATACAAAAAATCACATCAATCCGCTGTTCTTTTTTTTTTAAAGTATCCTATGTCCGTCTCCTGGTTCTAAGCTACCTCTCCACCAATTTTCAGCCAAATCGGTTCATCCGTTCTTGAGTTATAAATAGTGTAACTAACACCACTTTCTTTTATATATAGATTAAAGCTATCGACATAAAATTAGGAATAGTTGTGTATAATAGTGGCCCAACATCATTGGATTAAAAGACAATCAAAAATTATTTTTAGTTTAATTAAAAAAGGGGGAAAATCGGGAGTTTGAAATTTCAAAGTAAGATAACTATATCGAATGGGGTATCATATGAAAGGCCTTTACCTGTACATTCTAAAACAGGTCTTTATTTTTAAATGTAACAGGTTTTGATTAATCGGGCAAAATATTGAAAATAATACCGTTCCCCGCTTATCTCCGAAGTTTACCAATCTAAAAATCAGAAATAATTTTATGGTCAATAGAAGTTTACGTATATTTTATAGGAAAAATAAAACCAACGCTCTAACTAGCATAGTTTTTTTTATATTAACAATAAACCTCTACAAAAAAAGTTAACGATTAATAAGCAAATTAATATAATATTATCGTTTTACTTTTACGAGTACTTCTGAGTACGGAACCCTCGGTGCGCGTGTCTGACTCGCACTTGGCCGGTTTTTATTTAATTATATTGATTTGAGAGCATGTGTCTAAGGAAGTCAAAGGAGAAAATATTGTGAGTTTAATTTGAGTAAATCTCTCCGACTTTTCTTTTAGTGTTCGAGGATCTTAATAGACACTCTGGTAATCTGGTTATTTTCCACGTAGATCGCAATCTAAGATTTTCCACCTTTATGAAATTTCGTATTATTCCTGAAAAAAAGACTTGTAAATTCAATGTTTATGCAATGTTTGAAAAGATGTCCTATCTGAAAATATTCCGCACAGCCTCTAGGAAATGAGGAAATTTGTTGCATGGATCCGAGCTATCTAAGACCTACCAAAAAAACCGGTTTATTATTAATATATACAAAAAACTACGCTAGTTAGAGCGTCGTGTTTATTTTTCCTGTAAAAAATGCATAAATTTCTATTGAACATAAGTATTTCTGATTTTTCGATTGGTAAACTTCGGGGAGAGGGGGGGGGACGGTATGTTTTTCGACATTTTGCACGATTAATCAAAAAATATTATGTATAAAAATATGTTTTAGAATGTAAATGTAAAAATATCTTTAAACGAGCAATTCTTGTATATAAATATATATATAATCTGAATCTCGGAAACGGCTCCAAAGATTTTCATGAAATTTGGTATGCAGGGGATTTCGGGGGCGATAAATCGATCTAGCTCGATTTCATTTTTAGAAAAGGTCGTTTTATCCGTGTTTTCAGGCAATGAAAAACCCGTTACAATATCATTAGAATACGAAGGTAAATTTCGCCGGCATCTAGAAATTCCCGATGGTTCGACGGTAAGTCGGGCGGTCCCGAAATACAGGTTCGAGTCCAAGACAATATCATCAGAATACGAAGGTAAACCTCTACAAAAAAAGTTAACGATTAATAAGCAAATTAATATAATATTATCGTTTTACTTTTACGAGTACTTCTAGAGTACGGAACCCTCGGTGCGCGTGTCTGACTCGCACTTGGCCGGTTTTTATTTAATTATATTGATTTGAGAGCATGTGTCTAAGGAAGTCAAAGGAGAAAATATTGTGAGTTTAATTTGTGTAAATCTCTCCGACTTTTCTTTTAGTGTTCGAGGATCTTAATAGACACTCTGGTAATCTGGTTATTTTCCACGTAGATCGCAATCTAAGATTTTCCACCTTTATGAAATTTCGTATTATTCCTGAAAAAAAGACTTGTAAATTCAATGTTTATGCAATGTTTGAAAAGATGTCCTATCTGAAAATATTCCGCACAGCCTCTAGGAAATGAGGAAATTTGTTGCATGGATCCGAGCTATCTAAGACCTACCAAAAAACCGGTTTATTATTAATATATACAAAAAACTACGCTAGTTAGAGTGTCGTGTTTATTTTTCCTGTAAAAAATGCATAAATTTCTATTGAACATAAGTATTTCTGATTTTTCGATTGGTAAACTTCGGGGAGAGGGGGGGGGGACGGTATGTTTTTCGACATTTTGCACGATTAATCAAAAAATATTATGTATAAAAATATGTTTTAGAATGTAAATGTAAAAATATCTTTAAACGAGCAATTCTTGTATATAAATATATATATAATCTGAATCTCGGAAACGGCTCCAAAGATTTTCATGAAATTTGGTATGCAGGGGATTTCGGGGGCGATAAATCGATCTAGCTCGATTTCATTTTTAGAAAAGGTCGTTTTATCCGTGTTTTCAGGCAATGAAAAACCCCTTACAATATCATTAGAATACGAAGGTAAATTTCGCCATCATCTGTAAATTCCCGATAGCTCGACGGTAAGTCGGGCGGTCCCGAAACCAGAAGACCCCGGTTCGAGTCCAAGACGATTATATTTTCCCCTATTAATTTTAATATCTGGGTGACCGAGCTTTGCTCGGTTTTTTTTTGTTTTGGTAATTATCGTGTTTTTTTGGAAATTATATATTAAAAAAAAAATAACAATAAAATTCATAGGGGAAAATATAACCGTCTTGGACTCGAACCTGTATTTCGGGACCGCCCGACTTACGGTCGAACCATCGGGAATTTCTAGATGCCGGCGAAATTTACCTTCGTATTCTAATGATATTGTAACGGGTTTTTCATTGCCTGAAAACACGGATAAAACGACCTTTTTTAAAAATAAAACCTAGCTATATCGATTTATCGCCCCCGAAACCCCTTGCATACATTTCATGAAAATCGTTGGAGCCGTTTCCGAGATTCAGATTTATATATATATTTATATACAAGAATTGCTCGTTTAAAGATATTAGATAGATAACTCTAACATCCAAAGACATTGTATGAAGTACAAATATTGCTAATTTTACTATCTCTAAGTACCTTTTTGAAGACTTAGATAAAAAAATCGTTTAATGGTTATAAAAAACTTGAGAGGTGTCAAAGGACACCCGGATGGAACGTAGCTCCTTCCGATTAATTTTAGAGAAGGAATTGTAATAAACTTTTATTTTAACTTTATTGATTAACTACGATGAATTATATAATTTTGTTTATTTCTATTGCACTGTTACAAAACCAAAGAGTTACTCTGGTGGAGTTACTGCTTTTTCACAGATGGCGTTAGCATTTTATCCAATTTATACAATAAAAAATTAGGGAAAAATTCCACATTTAGAAATTATTTAAAATAAAATTGAAAATAGAAAATTCAGTCTGTCGAGCTGGGATTCGAACCATCGACGTTGAATTTATAGGCGACTGCCCTAACAACTAGGCCATGCAGATGCCGTGTTCTAAGGCGAAAATACCGAATACAATGCAAAATTCACATTCAACAAAAAAAAGTGTCGGTTTCAAAAATGTGTCGAGGTCGAGTGTCGGTTTCTTAATTTTTTCCGTCTAGCCCCCTTCCGTACCACGCGATAAGGAACTACGTTCCAATAATTCTATGCACATTTCCTTCTTACGAAAAGTTTAAAAATTTAAACGTTCAACTTTGCGGTGCGGGACGGCAATTTTGAAAATGACATTTTTGAGCATTTTTATCGATTTTGTTTTGTTTTTCTTCCATTTAGTAATTGTGTAATAATAGCGTATCAAGAACAATTCGATTTATTAGAAGCTTAAGTACTTTTCAAACAACAAGAATTGTGAATCTATCTCGACAGCGTAGATGCTAAATTGCAATTCTTTTTTTTCAATTCTCAAAAAAAAAACGATTTTATCTAAATCTTCAATGTAATTAGAGATAATTAGCAAGCTTATACTTCATACAATGTCTTTGGATGTTAGACTTATAAGAAAATTATAAGGTTGTTGAACGTGAACAGGTCTTTGGAATGTTGATTAGAGAAATTCGATTTTATGGATATCTTGTACGACAGACGAGTGTAAGATATAATGTTTCTTGGAGAAATTTTATCTTTAACATCGACTGTATCGACTAGTGCAGTAAAATAGCGGGTGTTTATTTTTTGTATTTTTAGCTTGTTCGATTCCCGGGTGAGACAAGCGAATTTTTGAAAAACTATGAATGCAGTTTTGTTTCTTTTTTAAAATAAGGGAATGTTTCCTTTAAGTAAATTGATCTAATTTAAGGATTTAAGGTAGTTCCCCTCCAGGGCCCATAATTTTTTTGCACCCTGTATTTATAAAGTTGTTTAACTAAGTATCGCTATACCTAACTTTACTTAACTTTTTTAATAACTAGCTTTGGCCCTTTATTTCGTCCGCGTACCTACTCACGCTCTTTTTCCGGGACAAAAGGTCCCTCTCCTTGCTCTCAACTATCTCAACAAAATACAACAAAAAATCTGATTCATACAAAATGTGTGGGAATATTATGAATTTTCTTCATAAATAGTATTCTGCTATGCGGGGCGGAGACAAATCCAATAAGTTAAAGATCATACGAATCGATCCAACCGTTCTTGAGTTATAAATGGTGTAACTTACCCGATTTTGTTTTAAATATTTTGATATTATGTAGCTCTTTTAAATCACTGCCATCGAAGCTTTTAAGTAGTGTCAACCGTACAGCCATCAGTCGTGGGCATTATTTAGGTAACAATAAATAAACATTTTAATAAATTAATAAATATGTCACGTTAGCCTTTCGTATCTAATACAAAGAAATAAAACGCTCAGCCTTCTATTCTTCATCAAATCGAAGCGTATTCAGCCTCCTACTTATAAATGCATGAATAGACCTTTCAGCGAGCAATTTTTAATGTACCGACGTCGACCATACTGCAGCTGAAGCAAAATCGAGCGAATCGACCCGCGATGAAATGCAGAGCGATGTGCAACGGTTTGTGATACTCCTTATTGGGCCCGATACATTGTCGGCACAACCTGCTTCACTTCATTACGGCTGTTCCTTCAATTTGCAATAAAGATTTGTGCGTCGTTTTCAAGCCACCGATATACTGAGTGACCGAATCATCGCATTTATTCTAGTTGAATACAGTAAGTATCACAGAGTAATCTAAATCTATATATATAAAAGAAAGTGGTGTTAGTTACACTATTTATAACTCAAGAACGGATGAACCGATTTGGCTGAAAATTGGTGGAGAGGTAGCTTAGAACCAGTAGACGGACATAGGATACTTTTTATCCCGTTCGACCGCGTTTCCGTCATGTCACTGTAAAACATGGTATAAGAAAAACGCATCTGACATGGAATAACAAAACGCAAATGACAGTGGAATAACAAAACGTAAATGACAGCTAAACGTAATTTTGTCTTAGGTCAAGTATGGTAAAAATTTGACAATTATAAAAAGTGTTATAATAAAGCATTAATAATAATAATAATGTCCTCCCAACCGAATCCGATCACGGCGGCCAACCTCCTTAGAGATCAGCCATCTGCGCGGAAGATATTATAGTGCACAAGTGTGTGCGCAAACACAGGTGCACTCTCTATTCCCTTACTCTCATAGTCCGATGGGACGGAAATCCGACACGACCGGAGAGAGATCAGGCGCAGGACCGACGGCTTTACGTGCTCTCCGAGGCACGGGGGTGACACACCGCCAACTTCCTAATCCGGGCTAGTACTGAGAATTTCTTTGGCAGAAAAACCCAATACATTTTTTTTGACGGCCCGACCCGGGAATCGAACCCGGGACCTCGTCATCTGTAGTCGAACAAGCTAACCACTAGACCAACGAGGCAGTTAAGCAATAAAGCATTAATGATATTATAAATGCGAAAGTGTGTTTGTTTGTTGGTTTGTCCTTCAATCACGTCGCAACAGAACAGCGGATTGATGCGATTTTTTGCATGGGTATAGTAATGGATGTAGTAGTCGTTCCTCAGACCGGGAGAGCTACTTTTTATCTCGGATAATGAAAGATTTTTAAAAACTAAATCCATGCGGACGAAGTCGCGGGCATCAGCTAGTATTATATAAAAGGAAAAGGTGACTGACTGACTGACTGACTTATCTATCAACGCACAGCTCAAACCACTGGACAGATCGGGCTGAAATCTGGTAGATAGCTATTAGGACGGAGGCATCCGCTAAGAAAGGATTTTTAAAAATTCATCCCCTAAATGGGTAAAATTAAAATATTGTTTACCAATACCTAACATTTATTGGGGGGTTTGAAAAATCTAACTTAACGCGATCGAAGCCGTGTTCAAAAGCTAATATGAAATAAAAACTTGACGCGTGGCAGATGTGAATCATCGAAATTATTTTGTACAGATAATATCGACACATAAATGCACACTCTTATTAAAATCTTTCTTTGCAAGAGGTTACTCACTTTCACTGTCTAAACTATCACTATCAGACATATTTTATTGTTAAAAATATTTCTTTTAAGTAAAACACAGGTTACTTTTAGCGTAGTAAACAACACTATTTCGTACTACATACATACGTACTACTACATCATCATCATCTCCTTGTCCTTGTCCCACGCTATGTGGAGTCGGCACAACATGTCTTGTAAGCCATGTTGTAAGTGGTTCGGCATGATATTTTACAACCGGCCGCCTGCCTGACGTCAACCCTCTTTGGGAATGCTTTTGTTGGTGGAAATGATAGAACCGCCACCATTCGGTTCAATAGGGTAGTGTTGGGATCCCCTTTTTTTAAATCTCTAGACTCGAGCGCTAGGTCTCGAACTCTGGACTGTACGCGGGTACTATATATGTGGCGTCCACGCGTTGGAGAGCTTCCAGTTCTTTTTTATACGTGGATAGCAAGGCGGTGTCCTCTGAAGACAGAATAACTTCAGTATCATCATCATCATCATCAAGTTCTGGGATCAAAACTGTGCTCACTTGACATATTAAGGTTCTGAAATTTTTCTTCATAACATTAGCAGCTGATTCTGAACTGTCCAAATTCAGCGTTTTTCCAATGACATTAGATGTAGAACTGAAGACCTGACTGGCCTCACTCATTACAGCGGTGACACCTATTTCATCAAGATCCTTCTTCACCATTGTACACACTTCAGCTGACTGGGCAACTGGCTCCATCACTGGTAATTGGTTCGCACTTCTCCGCCATAGTGGTATGTTTTTATTATGTGTCTAGATAAAAACAATACATTGATTTCTGCACAAAGATATCTGTTTAATTGCTTTGTAGTACAAGAAATTTAGAAAGAAAAAAAATATATTATATAATAATTATTTTTCATGTGATTTACTTCTTCTTCGTTTGTTTAGTTGCTCCGCGCGTCGAGCGTTTGAGCCATAGTCAAGTTTTTCTGATCCTTTCCATAATTGCGTTTCTTCAAATCCCGATTCCACCATTACAAAATAAATTTCTCCGTTCCAAACAAAAATCTATTTCATTAGTTTAATAGTTTCTACAAAATGTGGTATATATATGAAAAAACTAGCGTTTGCTCGGTGCGCGAGCTGCTAAAGCAGCTCGCGGGAAGTGTTGTTACTACAAGTAGGGCGCGTGGGTGCGCGGCCCGCTAAAGCGGACCGCGATTGTTCGGCTATATTTATTTCGCTCGGTGCGCGAGCTGCTAAAGCAGCTCGCGGGAAGTGTTATTACTACAAGTAGGGCGCGTGGGTGCGCGGCCCGCTAAAGCGGACCGCGATTGTTCGGCTTCATGTATTTCGCTCGGTGCGCGAGCTGCTAAAGCAGCTCGCGGGAAGTGTTATTGCTACAAGTAGGGCGCGTGGGTGCGCGGCCCGCTAAAGCGGACCGCGATTGTTCGGCTTTATTTAATTCGCTCGGTGCGCGAGCTGCTAAAGCAGCTCGCGGGAAGGGTTATTACTACAAGTAAGGCGCGTGGGTGCGCGGCCCGCTAAAGCGGACCGCGATTTTTTTTACTCATCAAGTAGACCTTCGGATTCTGGTCATCTTTTGCCAAAAAATTTGTTCGAGCACACCCCACCTATCTGCAATAACCTGGCCGTGCTCCTCATTCACAAAAGAAAAAGAAAAAAAAATGAAAAAAAAGAAAAAAAAAAAAATGAAAAATGAAAAAAAAGAAAAAGAAAAAAAGCCCTATGAACCTATCAAGATCAATGTCTTGCATAGTTCCCAACTTCTAGTCCCTTCAATATTCCCCATACATTTTGTATGGGGGAAAAAAAAATCCGCCATCTTGAATTTTTTTCCTACTCACCAGGTAGACCTCCGGGTTGTGATCATCTTTTGTCGAGAAACCGCTCCTCCATCTTTTATAGTCTCCGAGAGAGAGACGGACAAAATTTGCCGCCATTTTTTTTCCGCCATTTTGGAATTTTTTTTCAACTCACTGGCAACTGCTCGAGGTTTTGAATGACATTTGGTCGAGCACCCTCCACCTATCTTCTATACCCTGGCCGTGCCCCTCGCCCGTCTCCGAACTCCTCACTCATCAGCTCTCTCCACCTTTCTCCGAGTCACATTCTTTGAGCTCTATACGACACCATGGGTGAAAAAAATTTTTTTCATACAAAATTTTACAGGAGAGGGGTGGAAATTTGAGACGTCACAGCTCGGCCGCCATCTTGTTTTTTTAATTTTTTTCACTTTTTCTGTTAATCGTTTACAAATTTCTACAATAATCCAAAATTTCAAAGAAATCGGTTGGAAAACAAAAGAGTTGCAAGATTCACGTCGGCCGCCATCTTGTTTTTCCGAAATGTCATAATTTTTCCCCACTCGAATCCCCCACCCGAACATATCTCCCGTACATCATTTTATCGTTTTTTGTCTCTTTCTAGGAGAACAATTATGTCAATCAGTGAATCAGTCAGTCAGTGGTAATCGAGCTATATATATTATAATAATTGCATCAATCCGCTGTTCTGTTGCGACGTGATTGAAGGACAAACCAACAAACAAACACACTTTCGCACTTATAATATCAGTTATGCTTTATTATAACACTTTTTATAATTGTCAAATTTTTTACCATACTTAACCAAAGACAAAATTACGTTTAGCTGTCATTTACGTTTTGTTATTCCACTGTCGTTTGCGTTTTTAGGGTTCCGTACTCAAAGGGTACCAACGGGACCCTATTACTAAGCCTACGCTGTCCGTCCGTCCGTCTGTCAGCGGGTTGTATCTCGTAAACCGTAATAGATAAACAGATGAAATTTTCACATATTATGTATTTCTATTGCCGCTATAACAACAAATAATAAAAATTAAATTAAATTAAAAAAATTAAATTAAAATGTTTCCATGGGTACATGAAAATATTTTAATTTAATTTTTTTAACGGAACCCTAAAAGAGCGAGGCCCGACTCGCACTTGGCCGATTTTGTTATTCCATGTCAGATGCGTTTTTGTTATACCACGTTTTATAGTGACATGACGGAAATGTGGTCGAACGGAATAAAAAGAATCCTATGTCCGTCTCCTGGTTGTAAGCTACCTCTCCACCAATTTTGAGCCAAATCGGTTCATCCGTTCTTGAGTTATAAATAGTGTAACTAACACCACTTTCTTTTATATATATAGATAAATAAATAAAGATTACATTATACTCCATGATGATCAATTTAATATTCTCTCTATGTGTCCGTAGTTATTTGCTCCGTTCATAACATTGAAAATGGCATCTCAGGGGTTTTTACGATCAAAGCACTTGTAAAATGCTCTTTGCAAGTCAAAATTGGGTAAAATTACGTTTCAGTATTGTATGCATGATTTTTTTGGTTACAGTACCTAAAAAGATAAAACGGAACACAATATATCGTATCAGTATAGTCCAAAGAATAATGGTTTATCATCTGACAGATGGACAGAGTGTTGGCCAAAGTGTAATATAATAAAAACTTCATAAAATATAACATTCCTTTCATTGTCGTCAAACCTAAGGGTCAAAATTCTAAGGTCATGTTTTGGGGAAAGTTCTGGGAGCCTTTTTTATTATCCCAAGAAAACCTTTCACGGCCTATGGCGTAGAATAAAACCAGAAAAAGATGACGTCATTAAAAGCAAAAACTTTGGTCATAACTATTTCGTCAGCATGGTATGCAAGCTACAAACTTCAGATAGCATACCTATTACTTTGCTTTGTCTCACGAGGAAATTACTTCACCAAGAAAAGTAAGTTTCGCAAACTCCGAAGTATGGTTCTCAAAATAACAGCAAGCCGTACAAATGCCTTATTTCACAAATATAAGGTTATGTGTAAGGTTTGCAGTGTTTCGCGGTGCAAGTAACTGAAATTCTCGACAATATTTGAGAAAGATGTGTCCAGGTATGCGGAACTGAGACCAAAATAAATGTACTAGATAGAATATGTTATTATTATTAATATCTGGGTGACCGAGCTTTGCTCGATTATTTTTTTTTTTTGGTAAATCGTGTTTTTTGGAAATTATATATTAAAAAAATAATAAATAAAAAATAATAATCTATCTAATATCTTTAAACGAGCAATTCTTGTATATATATAAATATATATTCTGAATCTCGGAAATGGCTCCAACGATTTTCATGAAATATGGCATGCAGGGGGTTTTGGGGGCGATAAATCGATCTAGCTAGGTTTCATTTTTAGAAAACGTCGTTTTATCCGTGTTTTCAGGCAATGACAAGATTTACCAAAAAAAAAAAAAATAACCGAGCAAAGCTCGTTCACCCAGATATTTTAAAAATATTTCAAACCCCCGATTTTCCCCCTTTTTTAATCAAACTAAAAATAATTCGATTTTATTTTATTTCAATGATGTTGGACCACAACCATATTATACAACTATTACAAATTTCATGTCGATAGCTTTAATAGTTACTAAAATAATCGACTGTGACAGACAGACAGACAGACGGACGTACGGACGGACGGATAATTGTTACCATTTTGGTACGGAACCCTAATATCGATTCGATTAATCGATTTTATAAAATATTAAAATTAAAATCTATATCTATCTCTATCTATATATATAAAAGAAAGTGGTGTTAGTTACACTATTTATAACTCAAGAATGGATGAACCGATTTGGCTGAAAATTGGTGGAGAGGAAGTTTAGAACCAGGTGACGGACATAGGATACTTTTTATCCCGTTCGAGTAATTTTATAAAATAAAAAAAACTTGAGAGGTGTCAAGGGACACCCGGATGGAACGTAGTTCCTTTCGATTACATTGTGTTCAGTATTTTCGCGGTACAACATTGGGTCTCCGTAGACTAGTGGCTCTGGCAGTCGCTTAGCAGTTCAAAGTCGATGGTTCGAATCCCAGCTCGACAGACTGAATTTTCTATTTTCAATTTTATTTTAAATAATTTCTACATGTGGAATTTTTCCCTAATTTTTTATAACTTTTATGTTATAATATGCTTTTTATGTTGAACTGCTAAGCGACTGCCGGAGCCACTAGGCTACGGAGACCCAATGTTGTACCACGAAAATACCGAACACAATGCAAAATTCACATTCAACAAAAAAGTGTCGGTTTCAAAAATGCGTGAAATTTTGTAAAAAATTATAAATCGTCAGAAGCGCTCTTGAATAGCTTGAATGTATCTATCTTAAAATATTAAACCTATTCATCAATATTTGACAAAAACAGAAAAAATTAATTACAAAACGGCCCTTTGAAATATATTTAATGAAGTATGTTGTATGTTCATAAGTATCGTTTTGTTAATGTAATATGATTTAGCTTTAAAGCGTACTAGGTAACATACTTTTTGCACTTTTTTACATACAAATGTTTAATTAAAGTATGTAGTCACGGTGCCACATTGTTTAAACCGAAATTGTTTAAACAATTGCAAGGAA
The DNA here is from genome assembly GCA_029955525.1 of Oeneis ivallda. NCBI lineage: Eukaryota > Metazoa > Arthropoda > Insecta > Lepidoptera > Nymphalidae > Oeneis > Oeneis ivallda. The sequence continues at coordinate 14,076,531 of JARPMR010000001.1, forward strand.
TTGTTATTTTTCAACCGGACAAATTTTTTTTATATTCTTTATTAAATATATTGTTATTAGAGATTTAAAAAAAATTTCATTGTTTATATCTTTTTTTAATTGTTAATTTCGCGCGCTCACAAGTATGTGTCGCTTACCTTTAAGTATCGCTGTCTCTCTCTGACTCATGCGTTGCATCGGCCTCTCTGTGTCTTGAATCATTATTTATCATTTATCTTAAAAACTATCAACTTTATCAAGATTGTTAAAGAGAGCAATGAACAGAGAAAAATTTAATTATTAATAACATTGCTCTCTTTAACAATCTTGATAAAGTTGATAGTTTTTAAGATAAATGATAAATAATGATTGAAGACACAGAGAGGCCGATGCAACGCATGAGTCAGAGAGAGACAGCGATACTTAAAGGTAGGCGACGTATACTTGTGAGCGCGCGAAATTAACAATTAAAAAAAAGATATAAACAATGAAATTTTTTTAAATCTCTATTAACAATATTATTAACTATTGTATAGAGAATTAAAAAAAAATATTACTTAAACATTATGTTTTTTTTTAATATATTTTTCATGGGTCGAAAGTACCCAAATTTGAGATTTTTCGAACCTTTAAAAATTCATATCTTTAAAAATATTAACTTTATCGTGAAAAGTTTTTATTGGTATTTCAATAAAAAATATAAAAAAAAAATTGTCCGGTTGAAAAAGAACAATTCCTTGCAATTGTATAAACAATTTCGGTTTAAACAATGTGGCACCGGGTTGCGCCATGGCAACATGTATTTATATCATTAGGAGGGAAATTTGAAAGGATCGCATAAAAAAATTGACGTGGAATAGTTTTCGGTACTCATGCGCCGATTCCTCCCGGACTAATGACTAAGACAATGAGGAACTGATTTATTCTAAGTATGTATCTAAGTCTGGCAGTGGTAGTGAGCAGTGATAGTTAGAATTGCAATCCCTTATTCGGGGTCCACGGATTCGATCCCGGGCACGTATCTCAGACTTTTCGGAGTTATGTGCATTTAAGCACTTAAATGTAACATGCATTAACGATGAAGGAAAACATCGTGAAGAAACCAACACACCTGAGAGTTCTCTGTAATGTTCTCAATGGTGTGTAAAATCTGCCCATTTGCATTGGGCCAGTATGGTTGACTATAGCCTATAACTCTTCTTTGAAGTTAGATGTGCGTTCTGTAGTGAGTCGTTGATGGGTTGCTGATGATCATGATGATGTAAGTCTGCAACAATTAGGGGCTTACTGTATCCATACAAGACGTTTGAGCTTTTAAGCACGACATACTTACTCTCGATCCAAATTTTCGGTGGATGTCATAAGTCTAGCGCGCAAACCGAGCTCTGCGAGCCAAAACTCGACACTGCTGCAATATTCGTAGCTCGAGCGCTAAGTCTAGACACGTCTATAAACATGCACGAATTACGTATACGTATACATAAGTATCGAGAAGTACAGGTATAGATTGAGACGTCATAAATCGCGAGCTTCTATTTTTGTATCGTTAAAACCTATCGTAGTCAGTCCCCTTGGTCATTGTAATATTTAATTATGTTCAATTTGGCTGATTGCCTGCTCTACCTGATAGGTAGCCTTTACGCTTTGGCTACTATCCAAGCGATTATATTCACTGAACTGTCAAAGATAAGTTATTTTCTACGGTTATTTTTGATATAGTGACATTGAAAATTTCGGCCTTTCTGTTGTTAAGGTTCTTATACATCGGCGTGGGATAAATGTGTATGATTTAAAACATTTTGAAAGTTCTATTATTCAGGCGTGTGATGATAATGATGATACATAATTATTAAATTCTATATAGAATGTCGCCATGGTGTATTAGTGAAATGTCGATTAATTGGACGGTAGATATCTTTTGTCTAAATATTATATATTTAGGGTTGTTTGTTCAGAAAGAAATTGACAACCATGAACTGCAATCCGTTCCTAGTCAGAAAAGATAAGAAATATTTCAGGCATGTACCATTATTAATTGAAGTGATTAGTTGTTGTTTATGTAATGTTTATTAATTAGATCGTTAAAGATTATGCTTATGAGTGACACATTGAGTAATGAAATGAGGTTCACTTTCGTTATGCTTTCATTAGTTCCAAATAAAAGAACAGATTATTTGTGGTTGGTACGAATTATAATACTAATAGGTATAAGTAGAATGTATAACTATAATATAATAACACGTTATTTGGTGAGAATCGATTAATGAATTGTGAATATTAATTCGTTTCATTTTGTTGGGTAATAGGGGCCTGAAAGATGAAGATGGAGGATAGAGTTGATATCTATTGCAACCTGATAAAAGGCTTTATTTAAAGGAAATTATTTAATTAAGTTATGTACTCCCCTATTATAAGAAAAAATAATTCAAATATAAAGCTTATTAATGTAGCCTTTACTTGAGTTTCATAAAAAATGTTGGCATGTTTCGGTAGTTCTAATTAGATGCTACTGACATCGCTTTGCATTTTCTTGAGAAAATTATATCGCTTTGCATTATTAAAGTTCATAAGGATAAGATAAAGTCTCTGAGCAAGTTAATTATTACAACACAAAGATTTAATTAAAAGCTATGTCAGTCTTAACGCAAGCAAGGTATAAATGAAAACAAAATTATAAACTTAACATTTATTCGTCGTTCAAATAAGAAGACATCGCGAGAGGAAAGCGGATGACTCTCAATCACACAGTCGTGTCGGTCGTTCTCCTAAAGCGAGCGCCGGGTGTCGGATCACGACAAGGAAATCCTGTAACATTGACACAAAGTTCACGATGGGAGTGCGAGTGGAGTCCGCGTAGCAACTGCAAGCGTATGTTAAAGCGAAGCTATAGGTATACAGCGTTACTAATTCCAAGCTTGGAATACTTCCTCGAGATAAGGGACTTGGTATGAGTGCGCTGGAACTTAGCCCCGACGGAGATATGGTACAGGAGCGAGGTGTCTCTGCTGTACTTCTTGGACGCATAGCTGCAGTTCCTCGACATGTAGGTGCGGAGGGCGCGCTCGCCCCACGTTTGAGGAGTCGGCCGCTCGACTGGGATGCCGTGGTTACGCTTGTCCAAATAGGTGATTAGGTCATCATAGTAATTCCTCTGGTAGTCGTAAAGATAATTGTATTGGATGAATTTCGGTCTGGAAATGACAAAATATTCTTTATGTTACTACACAATGTATACAAACTTACTACAATAATAGCTTGTACGCAAAATTCAAATTCAAAATTATTTATTTTATTTAGGCCAATCTGTAGCACTTATGACACGTCTAGATTCTACAATTGGTTCGGAATGCAGATGATGTTTTCACAATAGTAAAAGTTTTAGAAGAAAATTTTATATATTTTTTAAATACTAAGTATTTAATAATAAATATTTTATTTTAATTTTAAAATTGTTTAACTGCGTTTACATTCTCGCTGTAAAATAAATTATAATGAACATTATTTTGAATGTGATAAGTCTCTTTGAAAAGTTTTACAAGTTGAACAAGTTAAACGTAATGTAGTATTAATGAATTAAGAAAGTACTTATTGAGATTTTCATATAAAATTATAAATCAAATTTCCGACTTTTTTCAGTGGATTTCCTAAAAATTTCTTTTCACACAAATTTGTCCCGAAAGTTAAAAAAAAAAATCAGGCAAATTAGTCAAACCGTTCTCAAATGATCTTTAAACAAGTCTAAATTAAAAAAATAATTTTTAAATACAAGCTTTTAGTAGCTACATCATTAGACTCTACATATCATCTAGGATCAGAGTTCTTGTCATGGCGAATCAAACGAGCCCAAACTCGATGGGGTTACATCGTTTTATTACAGAGTTCCGATAGCCATCTTCCGTCTCCATCATCAGATCAGCTCCATGTCACAATAATATTGCATTGTCATCCGATTTACACATACATGTAAAATTTCAGCTCGATCAGAAACCGGGAAGTGGTTCTAATTTATCTTGCAAGATTTCACCCAAACAAACAAATAAATAAACCGGTCAAGCTAAATAAAAGCTTGAAAAATGCGACAGTTGATTTTTATTTCTATGGAAGATTAAATGGTTTTCAAATATAATAGGTTCACACTTTTTCAAAGAGGTACTAACCTAACCCAGTGTTTGCAAACGAGTCTCTTCTCTCCAGCATGTTCTGGGTTCTGTGGCGGCGGGGGCTCGGCTTCCTCGGGCTTAGCCTCCGCGTCGGCGGCAGGCGCGTCTCCCGCAGGCGGCGCGTCCGCAGGCGCGGCTGCGGGTGCCGGGGTCTCCTCTGCTCCTTCATTCCCCATGGCGGTGGGTTACTCTGAGATCAAAGGCCACTTTTACTGTATGATAACAACAAAATTTACACACCAACTTGTTTCAGAACGTTCACTGTTACTGTATTCACTGTGCCACTAACCTAACAGGAGGCGGAATCAAAGAACGTGTGAAGAGGTTGGCTGATCGTCTACGACTGGTACTGGCGTTCCCTGGTTTCCCGGCAGCCACTCGATATATCTCTCTTTGACCCCAGCTGACTGTCGTAAGCGCTTTTGGGGTGAGCTGCCAATGATTTTCTGTCGATACTTCGGCTGTGCATCGAGAAATTCTCTTGGCTAATTACCTTGCCAATTTCTGACGCTTTGATGTATTTGAGCAAAACTTGTAATTTGTTAAATGCCTGTCAAGTGGCGAGTTTGCTTTTATTCATAGCTTTTATTAGCGTTTATTAAACTAATTATAATGTGCCAGTCTGGACATTTGAAAAGTGTGTGACTTTGAAAAATATCTTCGCTTTTTATTTTAAATAAATACATTGTATGGAGATAAGCCAATTTTTGTGATGAGATTATTATTTGGCCAATTGCATTAAGTATTTTTTTATGTTTATCAATCGCTTAGTCATAGTTAGGAAACCTACAAAGTGGTGAAATAAAATTGTGAAAAAAAATTTTTTTTTAGGGTAGCTCCTCTACATGTATAGTGGGGATGAATTTTATTTCTCGTCTATTCCATAGTGTATGGTATCGTTGAATAGGTCTTTCAAAAATATTGTGGGTGTGGGAACACCATTTTTAGATTTAGGGATTCGTTTGTGAAATATGATATTTTAAAGTACTAAATTTTATTAGAGTCAAGTGTCTCCCCCTAATTGTCCTTTAGATGATCGAAGTTTAGATGCTAAAAATTCATTACAGTAGCTTAAATCGAAGATAATACAACGTATATGCTTAGTGGTTAAGATAGTATTTTTCAGATGCACATTTAGTCCAGTAAAAAGTTAAATGAAACCATGATCTGACCAGTTTTGGCGCAATGAGTAAAAATGTGTTCATTAATACTTAAATAAAGATATTATGAAAGAAATTTTGATTTAAATTTAGGGGAAAGGGATGAAAAAAATAAAAAAGGGGTTGAAAAATGCCTTTTTTTTAACTAACTTAATAACGGTAGGAAATAGAAAAAAAAGTTTCAAGTAAAAGTTGTAGAGAAAAAAATTCTACACAAAAAAGTTCCTTTTCATTTTTTTGTTATCTGCTTTAGTTTAGCTGCAAAAAATAAAAATTAAATTTGCTTTGTAATTAATTATAAAGATGTATAAAGGCGGGAAACATAGTGCCTATCTCAATTAATTAAGTTTTGAATAACGGTAGTACAGTCAAATTAATAAGGTATTTTTTCGAAATAGAAGATACTTCCGAACATTATCCAACAGTTTTCAAAATCGGTCATCGTAGCTATTAAAACTCTAACCTGCGTGATGTCAGATTTCAGATTGAAACTTTTTCGCTTTCTATATTAAAAAGTTAGACTTTAGACTGTGTTAAGTACGGGATTAATGTACGGCATAAAATGATAATCGTATATTATGTAGTTTTCTTTATGCTTTTAATGTTGCCTTTTTGCATGTATGAAATGGACACAGAGTTTTAAAAGTGTGAATGCGAAGACCGCTGCGCTGTCCTCTCGCCGACCGCTGCGCCGCTCGCCCCGCGTCCCGCGCCGTGGCCGCGATGCTGAACCGGTTTTAATAGAAGCCGGAACATACTGCCCGCCTAACGTTGAATTCTTCAACTTTATTGAATGGGAAGTGGACAGATGTTATTAAATGCCCTCTGGATTGTGCCTTTCCGAGTCTTGATGGAGGCAACTCGATTAACTCCGTCTGGACCTGGATGAACTGCAACAACTCTGCCCAGTTGCCATAGAAGTGGTGGCTGGGATTTCTCCTTCACTAGCACCATACAGCCGAGCTTGAGTGAGGCCGATGAAGACTGCCACTTGACTCGCTGCTGCAGCAAAGAGACATATTCTTCTGAGAATCGAGTCCAAAAATGTTGCTTCAATTTCTCGATCCTTTCGTAGCGCTGCAGACTATTGATGTTTGCATCGCTCACGGCGGGACGAGGAATCGACAATAATGAGCGTCCAATAAGGAAATGAGCTGGAGTTAAACAGGTGAGATCGGAAGGATCAGAGGATAAAGGTGTCAACGGTCGAGAATTTAGGATTGCCTCTATTTGAATAAGACATGTTGACATCTCTTCATATGTTAAGTGAGTTAGAGAGAGAATTCGTCTGAGATGATATTTAACAGACCTCACTGCAGCCTCCCAAAGTCCACCAAAGTGAGGCGTGTAAGGGGGAATAGTTTTAAAGTTTATACCAATATTACTCATTTCAGACTGAACTTCGTTCAAATAATTATTCAAAAATGATGTAATTTCATTACTAGCCCCTAGAAATGTAGTCGAATTATCTGATGTCACGGAAATTGGCTTTCCGCGCCGAGAGATGAATTTAAAAATCGCTGACAGATAGTTTGCTTTGGTTAGATCCGTGACAAGCTCCAGGTGCACCGCCTTAACTGCAAAACACACAAAAATGCAAATGTAAGACTTCATCAGCTTAGCACCCCTGCCCTTACGGTCCGCTATCAGCACTGACCCAGCATAATCCACGCCAGTGTGTAAAAATGGAAATTCTAATTGAGTTCTATCAGAAGGTAAGTCACCCATGATAGGTTGTATTGGCTTAGATTTAAGTCTAAAGCAACGAACACAACGATGCACGACGTGTTTAGCTAGGTTTCTCCCCCCCAGTGGCCAATATTTTTGTCGTATGGATGACAAAAGAAGTTGAGGTCCGGCATGCATTAACCTTATGTGCTCTTTGTGAAAAATTATTTTTGTTACATGATGTTTACCACACAATAGTATAGGGTGTTTGACATCAAAGCTATAAAAAGAGTTTTTAAGACGACCACCGACTCTTATGAGATTATTTGTGTCTCTGAAAGGGGATAATGAATTTAGTCTACTATTTTTTGGGAGAGGTTTACCTAATTTTATTAATTTATATTCTTCAGGAAACATTTCTTGTTGAACAAATTGTAATATGTAATTTTCTGAACTTTGTAATTCTGTTGTAGATAGATAATTTGTAAGTTTAGATTTAGGGTTTTTACAATTGTATATAAATCTTTGTATGTAAGCAAAAGATCTTATCAGCTGTGTATAATTTGATTTTTTATTTATAAAATTATGTATTGTGTTATTTTGCATTTTTGTGTTATTATTATTTTGTATAGATGTAGTATGTAAGACTGTTTCTGATTGTGAATCTGATTGTTTGTTTGGAATGATTGGAAATTTGATATTTTTGGACTTCAAGAAGTCAGGTCCAGTCCACCATAACGGACAAGAGCTAATGTTATCAGCGAAAACCCCACGTGAAATTAGATCGGCAGGGTTCTCCTTAGACGGAACGTAGCCCCATCTGTGACCGGACGTGTAGTCTTGTATCTCACCCACTCGAGTCCGAACAAACATTTTCAATTGATTTGATTGAGTTTTAAGCCATGCTAAAACGATAGTGGAATCAGTCCAAAAAAAGGAATTATTTATTTTAATTGTCAATGATGAAACTACTTTAGCATGGAGCCTGGTGGCGAGAAGCGAACCACAAAGCTCCAGTCTAGGGATAGTGGTTGGCTTCAAAGGAGCCACTATATTTTTTGCGGCTAAAAGACGAACCTGAACTTTGCCATTCTAAATAACTCTTTTTAAAGGCTGGATCGCGATCAAATCTGCGTTCGAGCGCAAATAAGCGTCTTTGGGCTGTTTGAAAAGAATCGCCGAGAACATTTGGTGATTCTTTTAAAGGTATTGTTACCACAAAGCGACCATCAGCATCGCGCCGAGTGTTCTCGGCGAAGCTTTTCTCGCAAGCTTGCTCTTCTAATGATAAACTATATTTCGCAGATTCTGATTCTATTTCCCAAAATCGAGTTAGTAATGCTTCATCGAGCATGCTTATTTTCTGAGTAAATAAACATGTAGAAAAATGAGAGTTATTATTTGTGTATTTGTTTATAGTGCCGGAAACAAGCCAACCTAGTTTAGTTTGTTGCAACTTAGGACGTTGCTTACCTAAGTCAATAAAGCCGGAACATACGACGTCCCAAAAGACCTCTGCCCCCATCAGTATGTCTATGGGTGAAGAGATGTAAAAAGAAGGATCGGCTAGCTTGATATGAAGAGGCAACTGTATAGATTGTATATCTATTTTGTTAGAAGGCAATGAATTTGTTATTTGAGGTAGAACATGACATTCTATATTAATTTTATAACCACCCGAGGATGACTCGATGGATAAGTTACAAGACTGCACTGTACGAAAGTTGATTATTAATACCTGTCACAGTGGAGCTTACGTTACGCCGTACCAAACCCAGCTTTTCACAGTAGTTACGTGTGACATAATGCGCAGTGGCACCGTTGTCTAGAAGAGCGCGGGCAGGATGTAGGGTCCCGTCCGCACCGACCACGTTCACCAAGGCTGTGGAAAGCAATATATTGGGCTTGTCAATGGATGATCGACCGAGCGAAGCGAAGGTCTTTGAGTTAACTAGAGCGATTTGCACTTGTCCGTCCGTCCGTCCGTCCGTCCGTCCGTCTGTCAGAGCCTTATAACTTTTGAATTACTGAACGTAATTACTTCAAATTTAGATATAATATGTAAACCGATGGCCTCCAGCCGAAAATGGCTTAAAAAGTTATAAAAATCTTTATTTCAGGGGGGCTCTCATAGAAGCGAATGCGAAGTAAAAAAAAAAATATCGCGTTACATAAAATTGTTACGTATCATTTTAAAGATAATTTTGAACTGAGTACAAAAATATTTTTTTTTTTATTTTTCCCTTAAAATTGACGAAATGGGGGGCTTTCAAAGTGGCGATTTTATACGCTCGCTTGAAGACGCTCCCTAAGAAAATCCGCTATGGATTTTCAAACTGATTTTATGTTTTTAGGTCACTTATATCCTGTACTTGAACAACAAATACTAAAATTATATGAATATTATAAAGAAACGAGATTATTTAATTTTTAATGTACATCAGTAATTCATATAGCATCAACATAGCTTCACAATAATGCTAATAGATGGCGCAGTCAGTAACTATTCCCATGGAACTACGAGTTACGACTAACGACCTATCCCAAAAACAGTTTTGCGTCGACCATTATTATTTAGTTACTTATTATAATACATAATTGTATTGTAATTTTTTTTGTACCATATTATTCAATTAAAATTATTTTTTAGTTAAATTTTAGTTAAATATTGTATATTTTCTATTCGCGTCGATAGATGACGATTTGTACAGATGCCCGTAACCCGGTTTCACTCGTTAGTACCTACATAATAATTCAATGTTTTCACTAACGTTCCCTAACCTTTACGGGCTACCTATAAGTTAGGTGATTGATGTTTTCTGTCAACTTATTTATCACGATCCTGTACGGGACACCTAAAAGGATATTGGGACGGATGTTAGGACTTAGGATTGTATTTAGGAGCTACCTACGTTAAGAGACTCCTACTTAGGGGATGATTTAGGTATGTTTGGTGAAAACGGGCATAATAATAATGTCAGTTTTGGTTATCATGTATCGATTGAATGAATAATCATGGGATACCGTTACCGCGAGGTCTCAGTTCGGGGCGAACCACTAGTGTATTTGAAGACAAGGCAATTGTGTTGTGTTGTTCTGCGCTATTCTCTGCATTTCTGTGTAATAATGTATTATGATTAAAGGAGCAATATTTGCAGTTTGACAGCCTACAAAACTTTTCCTTATGCCCTGGTCGTAGGCAATTTTTGCACACGGTAAAGTTCTGCACTTTTTGAATACGTGTGTCGACGTCTAAAATCCTAAATTCAGGACAATTAAATAAAAAATGGTTTTGTTTACACATCGGACATGTAGTGATTGTATTATCTGTGTTTTTTGTTTTGTTTTGATGTATTGGTTTTGATTGAACTTCTATTTTGTGTGATTTCTGTGTATTTTGTGTAATATGTGTATTCTGTGTATTTTGATAAGTGTGTGTTGTTAATAATTGTCGATGTTTTTCATCTTGTTGTATTGTGTCTAATAAATCTGCCCTGTGCGTTAAAAAGTCAAGAAATTGTTTTAAAGTAGGTGTGGTAGTGATGGTGTTTCTTTGTTTTTCCCACTCTCGAAAGGTAGTAACGTCTAATTTTCTTATCATTATGTGTATCACTAACGTGTCCCAGTGTTCTGTTGGCTGACCAAGTGTATTTAAGGCGTTTAAATTTTTATTAATCGTGTCAATTAACTTACGTATAGCTTGACACGATTCTTTTTGTATTTGTTCAAAATTCAATATACCATTAACATGATTATTGATTAAAAGCCTTTCATTGTCATACCTATTAGACAATAATTGCCAAGCTATTTCGTAATTTTTTGATGTTATTTCTAAATTTTGAACCATGGTTAGCGCGCAGCCCTTTAAAGCAGCTTTCAAGTAATGAAATTTATTTATGTCGCCTATTGAGTTGTTGTTGTGAATTAATGATATATACGTATCTCGAAAGGTGAGCCAGTGCTGGAAGTCTCCGTCAAAAGTGGGCAAATTTATCTTGGGTAGCCTGACGAAGTCGCGAAGTGCATCCCTGTGTCCCCGCTCGCTCCCTTCACTTGACTCGGACATGGAAAGTGTCCGTTGCTGCTTACGAGAACACTTATTCATAATGGTGCGCGCTGATGCAACTAACGAAAAATATTTTGATTCGAATTCTTCGCGTTCTTGCATTAATTGGCTCGGATCGTCAGTCAAGAGCTCCAACTCCGTCTGCAATTTATCAAATTCCGAGTGTATGATATCTATTTTACCTAAGCGACATTCTAATTCGTTAAATTGGTTTTCATTAACATGTTCGCTATTAAGGCTATTTATAAAGTTTTGGAATATTGTGAGCTTGCCTTTAATGCTACCGCGAAGCTTTATTAAATCTTTTATCTTAGCGTCAGTCATCTTTAAACGCGTGAACAATGCAAAAATTGAAGGTCAAGATTAAGAACAAAGCAAGCGATAGGTAGGTAATTAGTGAGTAGCGTGTCGAATGGCCGGGCGATGCACAAAACCGGTTGCGTTGTGACAACGTTCGCTTACAATATGTAGGTATGCAAAATGCAGTGACAATTTTATGCGTAATTTGAATTAGCTAAATGCAATTATAGTTATTACTTGTAATATTATAGCAAATTGATGAAATGTCAGCCTTGAAATAAGCAATATAATATGAATGAATATAAAGTTATCTTGATAGCTGACTTATTTAACTACTGAAAATTAGTAATTTAAAATAAACTTTACAGCTTATATATATGAAGTTACACACAGAGAAAATAATTATATGCTTAAATACTTAAAAAATAAATGTGAAGAGATCTCAATTTGTCAGATTCAAGTAGTGCTAGAAGACGGAAAAATAAGAAAGGATATGGAACAAACTCACTAAAGATCGAGTCCCCAGTCCTTGATTTCCGCGATGCACTCCTTTTTCGCTGGATTCTTGTTTGGGAGAAGGACCACAATGTTAAGTACGGGATTAATGTACGGCATAAAATGATAATCGTATATTATGTAGTTTTCTTTATGCTTTTAATGTTGCCTTTTTGCATGTATGAAATGGACACAGAGTTTTAAAAGTGTGAATGCGAAGACCGCTGCGCTGTCCTCTCGCCGACCGCTGCGCCGCTCGCCCCGCGTCCCGCGCCGTGGCCGCGATGCTGAACCGGTTTTAATAGAAGCCGGAACAGACTGTTTGACTTTAATTTGTTTTTAACCAATTTAAAAAAGAGGAGGTTCTCAATTCGCTCGCTGAGTCTTCTATTGCAAACTTCAAAAATCTAGATACTCTGATACAAAAATATAGGCCAATTATTTACACCTTTCATCCCATTGTTTATGACAATGGAGATTGGGAAATAATTTGTTAGTTAACAATTGAATAACATTTTGAAAAATGGTGGTTAAACTTTTGTTTCTCCAGGGCTCGATTCTTTCAAGTGTTAAGAAGATACTAGAAGTTTTTGGAGATCGCCAAAATTAGGCCAAATCGTTACAGACACCCCGTATACACCAAAAAATAGAAGATTTTTTTCTGATTATATATCAGATTAAATATTAACAACTTTCTATGGTAATGTACTAAAACATATTTAATAAATAACCCATAAAAACCACAATGGTCACGTTTTACTGGTCTGTACTCTGTGGTCTAGCTATGTCTATACTCTATGTCATAGTGTATGTTAGTTAGGGATGCAATTCTTTCCGAAAAAAATCGATACTTAAATCGATTTGAATCGAAATCTATTCGATATGATAAATAAATTGAATTTTTAATTTAAATATTAATTCAATTGCTAATAATAATAATAAAAATTGATTTTTCATCTATGTATTAAGGAGAGGCAACGGAAACTGAGCATAAAGCTATCTTGTGAGTTTTCAAGTAATTAACACTGTCTTTGAGTCATCATCATTAGCAACCCATCAACAGCTCACTACTGAGCGCAGGTCTCCTCTCAGAGAAGGGTTATAGGCCATAGTCCACCACGCTGGCCCAATGCGAATTGGCGGACTTCACACAACTTCAAGAATATTACGAAGAACTCTCTGGTGTGCAGGTTTCCTAACGATGTTTTCCTTCACCGTTGAAGCAAGTGATATTTAATTGCTTAAACGCACTTGACTCCGAAAAAGTCAGAGGTGCGTACCTGGGATCGAACCTGGCCCCTCGAATAGGAGATCACAGTCCTAACCACTAACCACTTGTCTTTGAGTACATTGTACATTGAAAATTATTGTTATCACAACATAACAAATCGAATCACGATTTTCTAATGCTGAATATCAATCCACTTGATCGATTCAGTACCATCTATATCAATTTAAAAGTTCATTTTTTTGGTTCAAGAAGTCGATTCCTTTATTAATCGATTTCAGATTGTCATGCGTAATCCCTAACCTAGATTTTTTTATTTTACATTACATGACATTTTTACTTTACTCTTTGTATTCGTTTTTCGTACTCAAGCGCTTACGGATGTGTTTCCATTATTTTCGCTCTCATCTCTCTCGCAGAGATCATTATTTTGGTCTTAAATACATTTCTGTGGAAAAAACTTGTCATTTTTACCGTTTTATCAAGTACTAACCTAACCTAACCTATGTAAACCAAAAATATTGTTTTCTCCTAATCCCCATTGAATTTTGAAAAAAATCTTTGAGATGCTAAAATGTGATATATTTACCGATTTAATAATACAAGAATGATTGCTGTAACGTATTTAGCCCAAAAGTGTATGGATTTTTGGCGGTCTCCTTTTTAAAATCATATCTTATGTTATAAAAAAAATATTTTTATTGCTGAACTCTCTTTAGCGGGGGCGCGCGCATGCTGTAACAGCCGCGCGGAGCCCTATTTTCAACGTCAAATTAAAATTATAAATAATGGAGATAGAATCCCGGGACTTGGGACTTTTTTATTGGAAATTTCCTCCTCTTAACGAGCCTTTTTCAAAATTGCTTAAATGTCAATATTTTTCGAGTTATTAACAAAAAATCGGCCAAGTGCGAGTCGGGCCTCGCTCTTTTAGGGTTCCGTTAAAAAATTAAATTAAATTATTTTCATGTACCCATGGAAACATTTTAATTTAATTTTTTTAATTTAATTTAATTTTTATTATTTGTTGTTATAGCGGCAATAGAAATACATAATATGTGAAAATTTCATCTGTTTATCTATTAAGGTTTACGAGATACAGCCCGCTGACAGACGGACGGACGGACGGACGGACAGCGTAGGCTAAGTAATAGGGTCCCGTTGGTACCCTTTGGGTACGGAACCCTAAAAACGAAATATCATTTTTTTTTATTTTTTTTATTATAACATATCTTTTATTATGACATTTTGACTTTATACAGTATACTACATTAAACCAATTTTTTATTAAATCATTTTTTTTTCATCTTATTTTGTTAATAACAATTGCAATTTTTTACCTGCACCAAAATCCTTCAAAAACATTTTTCTAGAGGTGATTCCGACTCGAATGAGCCATCGCTCATATTTTTAGGACCTTTATCTCTATTTTTCACGTTTTTGAACTTGTTGACTAGACTAATACGTAGGTATGTATTTACGAATTCAAATAAATATTGACGAATTTCAAAACATAACATTGACATAACATTTGACGACCTCCCTGGCTCAGTGGTGAGCTGTGTTGTCTTATAACTGGGAGGTCTCGGGTTCGATTCCCGGCGGGGTCAATTTTGGAATTTATAATTTCTGAATTGTCTCTGGTCTGGTCTGGCGGGAGGCTTTGGCCGTGGCTAGTTACCACCCTACTGTCAAAGACGTGCCGCCAAGCGATTTAGCGTTCCGGCACGATGGCGTGTAGAAACCAATTAGGGGTATGGGTTGAATATTCACTGCCATACCCCTTCGAAGTTAGTCCGCTACCATCTTAGACTGCATCGTCACTTACCATCAGGTGAGATCGCAGTCAAGGACTAGCTTGTCATCGAATAAAAAAAACACTTCGGCGATGAAACTTGACAACATAATAGTGCTGTCAATAAAGAGAACAATTAGTTCAGTTTCTACACTTTTTTGCCAAGTTGTACGAAATTAAAAATCACATCAGTGTGAATTTGCAGTACGCAGGAGGCGTAATATAAAATAAAGAGAACAATTAGTTCAGTTTCTACACTTTTTTGCCAAGTTGTACGAAATTAAAAATCACAGCAGTGTGAATTTGCAGTACGCATGAGGCGTAATATAAAATTCGATCCGTAGTCAACCCAAGTCAGTTGACTTGGGTTGACTACGGATAGAAAAATACCTGAAAAATACGGAGGTATGACAAAATACGAATTTCATACCATATCAAAATACTTTAAGTATATGAGACGTGTCCATGCTTAAAACTAAGTATACAAAAGTCATGCGTTTCATCAAACTATTGTCAGGTTTTGTGCTGTGCAACTCAATCATATTTTTGTATCAGAGTATCTAGATTTTTGAAGTTTGCAATAGAAGACTCAGCGAGCGAGCCCCACACAAATGAAGTTTGATTCTTATTTGATTATTTTATCGAATTCTGTTTGTAACTCTGGAAACTAGTATGTTTGTAGTTTTATTTGTAAAGTATAATAAATGGCCAATTGCGTGTCGGGCCACGCGCAGTGTAGGGTTCCGTAGTTGCCAGTCACAATATTATGCGTATAATTTTAGGCCTATATTGTACACACTTCTAAGTAGAAGTGTGTAAAATATAGGCCTAAAATTAGGCCGATCACTGCCGCTTTAATCTATACTAAAAAATACTTTTTAAAAAACCGACTTCAGACGCCCGCGCCACTACAAAGTATATAATTTATTGTTGTTATTGTAAAAAGCGCTCGACCGATTTCGATAAAATTTAAATGGGACCACCTGGGAAGTATACCCTTTGAAACAAAAAAAAGAATTTTTCAAATCGGTTCAGGTGTCTTCGAGTAATCGGTGAACATACACAAAAAAAAGGATTCCGACGAATTGAGAACCTCCTCCTTTTTTTAAATTGGTTAAAAACAAATTAAAGTCAAACAGTCTAAAGTCTAACTTTTTAATATAGAAAGCGAAAAAGTTTCAATCTGAAATCTGACATCACGCAGGTTAGAGTTTTAATAGCTACGATGACCGATTTTGAAAACTGTTGGATGATGTTCGGAAGTATCTTCTATTTCGAAAAAATCGGCCAAGTGCGAGTCGGGCCTCGCTCTTTTAGGGTTCCGTTAAAAAAAATTACATAAAAATATTTCCATGTACCCATGGAAATATTTTATTTAATTTTTTTAATTTAATTTAATTTTTATTATTTGTTGTTGTAGCGGCAATAGAAATACACAATCTGTGAAAATTTCAACTGTCTACCTATTACGGTTACCGAGATACAGCCCGCTGACAGACGGACGGACGGACGGACGGACGGACGGACAGCGTAGGCTTAGTAATAGGGTCCCGTTGGTACTCTTTGGGTACGGAACCCTAAAAATACCTTATTAATTTGACTGTACTACCGTTATTCAAAGCTTAATTAATTGAGATAGGCACTATGTTTCCCGCCTTTATACATCTTTATAATTAATTACAAAGCAAATTTAATTTTTATTTTTTGCAGCTAAACTAAAGCAGATAACAAAAAAAAATCGGCCAAGTGCGAGTCGGGCCTCGCTCTTTTAGGGTTCCGTTAAAAAAAATTAAATAAAAATATTTCCATGTACCCATGGAAATATTTTAATTTAATTTAATTTTTATTATTTGCTGTTATAGCGGCAATAGAAATACATAATATGTGAAAATTTCATCGGTCTATCTATTACGGTTTACGAGATACAGCCCGCTAACAGACGGACGGACGGACGGACGGACGGACGGACGGATGGACGCACGGACAGCGTAGGCTTAGTAATAGGGTCCCATTCGTACCCTTTGGGTACGGAACCCTAAAAATGAAGTGGAACTTTTTTGTGTAAAATTTTTTTCTCTACTACTTTTACTTGAAACTGTTTTTTCTTTTTCCTACCGTTATTAAGTTATTTAAAAAAAAGGCATTTTTCAACCCTTTTTTTATTTTTTTCATCCCTTTCCCCTAAATTTAAATCAAAATTTCTTTTATAATATCATTATTTAAGTATTAATGAACACATTTTTACTCATTGCGCCAAAGCTGGTCAGATCATGGTTTCATTTAACTTTTTACTAGACTAATTGATAGTGGCAGAATTATAAATTCAGATGACAATGTTAGAGGTCAATAATGCTAATTAAAAGCAGTCTGTTTAATTAGCACCCATTGTTAATCAACATTTCGGCCGTACGATACACGAAATTTATTTGAAACTAGCTGATGCCCGGGAATTCGTCCGCATGGATTTAGTTTTTAAAAATCCCGCGGGAACTCTTTGATTATCCGAGGTAAAAAGTAGCTCTCCCGGTCTGAGGACCCACTACTACACCCATTACTATACCCATGCAAAAAATCGCCTCAATCCGTTGCTCTGTTGCGACGTGATTGAAGGACAAACCAACAAACAAACCCACTTTTGCGTTTATAATATCAGTAATGCAAAATTATAACACAATCTAGACAACCGCAATCTAACATCGTTCGAGATTTAGGTTGTTAGGTTGCCTAGCAACC
The DNA here is from genome assembly GCA_029955525.1 of Oeneis ivallda. Classification (NCBI taxonomy): domain Eukaryota; kingdom Metazoa; phylum Arthropoda; class Insecta; order Lepidoptera; family Nymphalidae; genus Oeneis; species Oeneis ivallda. Next base: position 14,094,115 of record JARPMR010000001.1, read on the forward strand.
TAAATCTCGAACTGTATATATGACTGTCGTGTAATTAACATATTTTAATTTGCAAAAACAAATATTGATGTCAATAATTAAGATAAAAACTATCCTATCTTTTAAGTTGGACCAAATTACAGATAGTTACGAAGTATGATCAAAATCGGTTCAGGAGTTTTCGAGTTTGTCCCGAACATACATCGTGACACAAGATTTATATATATATAGATTTTATGACAAAGCAATGCAGTGATTGAAAACTGAACAAACCTAAAGCCTAACAATAGCCAAAATGCATCAATAACCATGAAAAGGTTACAGCATCAAAGTAAAGGTCAATCATTGTATGAAGCATGTCATGGAAAATTCAAATCCCGACAAAAACATTTTCGTACATTCACATTTTTAGGATTTATTTGTTGTTTGCGTACTAAGTTTACAGCATGTCTTTCCATAGGACCTGTAGACCAGGGTAGAAGCCTTAAAAAATAATAAAAAGTGAAAAAAAATAATAGTAGGATGAAACCCATTGGAAAAGGAAGAGAATGCAACAAAAATGAAAGGAAAAATAAATTACGGGCGATCTGAGGTCGGGAAGGGGGGGAGGGGGGGTTTAAGGGTAAAAAACGGTTTATCTCGATTTCCGGAAAAACTACAAGTCCTATGGAAAAAAGTTAAATAGCAAAGTTGTAGGTAATAAAAAGATCTACAACTTTTGTATTTAGACTTTTTTCACATAACCTCAAAATGTATGTGAAAAATTCAAATAACCAAGTTTTTGGTTTTTTATTTTTATCTTTTACAAAAAAAAAATTTTTCACGAAATTTGATGAAAACTTACCTTTTTATGTCCCAAACACACTGTAATTTTTCTGATTTAAAATATTTATTTTTTTCACCTTTTTTTTGACTTAATATTGAAAAAGCACCTAATTTTCATTCGAAAATTCTCCCGTCAAAATATCTGCTTTTTTAAAAAAGTCGGTAAGCTTTTTGTTCGTTGAAATCTCTACTTTCTGATGGTGTAAAAAAATATATACATTACTATGGTAAATGCTCTCAGAAAATGCAGAAAAGAAATACGAAATAACAGGTAGTAAGGCCCAGACCCTCCTAGCCCCTATGAAATACCTTTTAAATTACATGCGTAGATGGCTATTTATTGCTATTTTAAGATAACTTTTATACCTGAGTGACCTACGGAAAATTTTAGCCCATCAAAAGGTAACTATTTCATAGAGAAGTGGGGAATCGGCTAGGAGGGTCTGGGCTTTACTACCTGTTATTTCGTATTTCGTTTCTGCATTTTCTGAGAGCATTTACCATAGTAATGTATATTTTTTTTTACACCATCAGAAAGTAGAGATTTCAACAAACAAAAAGGTCACTGACTTTTTTAAAAAAGCAGATATTTTGACGGGAGAATTTTCGATTGAAAATTAGGTGCTTTTTCAATATTAAGTCAAAAAAATCGGCCAAGTGCGAGTCGGGCCTCGCTCTTTTAGGGTTCCGTTAAAAAAATTAAATTAAAAAATTTCCATCTACCCACCTACCCATTTTAATTTAATTTTTTTAATTTAATTTAATTTTTATTATTTGTTGTTATAGCGGCAATAGAAATACATAATATGTGAAAATTTCATCTGTCTATCTATTACGGTTTACGAGATACAGCCCTCTGACAGACGGACGGACGGACAGCGTAGGCTTAGTAATAGGGTCCCGTTGGTACCCTTTGGGTACGGAACCCTAAAAAAGGTGAAAAAAATAAATATTTTAAATCAGAAAAATTACAGTGTGTTTGGGACATAAAAAGGTAAGTTTTCACCAAATTTCGTGAAAAAATATTTTTTTTTGTAAAAGATAAAAATAAAAAACCAAAAACTTGGTTATTTGAATTTTTCACATACATTTTGAGTTTATGTGAAAAAAGTCTAAATACAAAAGTTGTAGATCTTTTTATTACCTACAACTTTGCCATTTAACTTTTTTCCATAGGACTTGTAGTTTTTCCGGAAATCGAGATAAACCGTTTTTTACCCTTAAACCCCCCCTCCTCTCCACTTCCCGACCTCAGATCGCCCGTAATTTATTTTTCCTTTCATTTTTGTTGCATTTTCTTCCTTTTCCAATGGGTTTCATACTAATATAATTTTTTTTGTTTTCAAAAATTATCTACCCTGGACTACTGTGCATTTTTTCGGGATTAAAAGTAGCCATTGTCACTCTCAGTTCCATAAACTATCTCTATGCAAAAAATTATGTCAATCCATTGCTCTGTTCTGTGTGATTGAAGGACAAACTTCCCATAGGAACTCTGCATTTTTTCAGGATAAAAAGTAACCTATGTTTCTCTCCGGCCCATAAACTATTTATGTATGCAAAAAATCGCATTAATAATATTAGTAGTGATATATCAGCGTATTGTCATATTATTACAAGCTTTTATTCAGCTTGACGAGTTTATTTATTTATTTGTTTGTTTGGGTCAAATCTTGCAAGATGAATTAGAACCACTTCCCGGTTTCTGATCGAGCTGAAATTTTGGATTTATGTGTAAATCGGATGACAATGCAATATTATTGTGACATAGCGCTGATCTGATGATGGAGACGGAAGATGGCTATCGGAACTCTGTAATAAAACGACGTAACCCTATCGATTTTTATCTCGTTCGGGCTCGTTTGATTCGTCATAACAAGTACTCTGATCCTAGATGATATCCAGAGTCTAATGATGTAGCTACTAAAAGCTTGCATTTAAAAATAATTTTTTTAATTTACACTTGTTTGTATTTATAAAAGTTTGTTTGGATTTAGAAATAATTATATCAAAATTTAAAACTATTGGCTTGGAACTTAATTTTGATAAATGTGAAATTTATATTCCAAATTCTTTTTCGGCCGAATCCAAACTGGACATATTAAATAAAATCAATACTTTAGCTCCGGGTATTAAAATTTTAAACGATGAGTCACTTCGCCTCTTAGGAGCACCTGTTTTAGAGGCCTCAGTTCCTCAATTTTTTACTGACTTAATTTCTAAATTCAAAAACACTTCCCATCATCTGTTAGATATTAATCCTCATATGGCAATGACCATCATTCGATTCTGCTTATTTGTTCCAAAATTTACTTATTTCGTTAGATGTTCACCTCTTTGGAAATTTAATAATTTATTGGAAAATTTGGATAATTTTATACAAAATATTCTATCTGAAATCTTAAATTGTCCGATAGATGATCAAGTATGGGCCCAGGCTTCTCTTCCGATCAGGTATGGAGGTCTGGGAATCCGCAAAATTTCTAGTGTCTCTCTGCCAGCTTTTCTTTCCTCTGCTTATAGTACACACACTCTCTTTGAAAAAATTATATCCCAGTCTTTGGGATCAATTGAGGTGTCGTACTTGGCAGAGGCAAGAAATGGTTGGTCAGCGATTAGCCCAAATCAATTGCCGGTTTCTCTTCCTTCCCAGAGACAGTGGGATGACATTATTTGTAAAAAAACTTTTGACGCAATGTTAATGCAAGCAAATTCCAAAGACCGTGCTCGTCTTCTCGCTGTCTCTGCGAAAGAATCCGGACACTGGCTCCATGCTATCCCTTCTGCTAATCTGGGCACTCTTTTAAACCACGCCACTCTTGCAGTGGTAGTTGGTCTTAGGCTTGGCGCCAAAATAACCTAGCCTCACCGTTGCCACTGCGGTGACCACGTCGACGCTTACGGTCATCACGGGCTCTCCTGTTCGAAGAGCGCTGGTCGTTTCTCCCGCCACAATGCCCTCAACGACATCATCCGCAGGTCTCTTGCTACTGCTCACGTGCCAGCTGTATTAGAACCTATTGGTTTGGCACGTAGTGATGGCAAGAGACCTGATGGTATGACGCTTGTTCCTTGGAGGACAGGGAGGTCGCTTGTGTGGGATGCCACCTGTGTAGATACTCTAGCTGCTTCCCACATCCATGCGACCTCCTCTGTGGCGGGTGCAGCGGCTACTAGCGCCGAACAGGCTAAGAGGCGCAAATATGAGAAACTTGACAGTGGTTTCATATTTGCGCCTTTTGGTGTAGAGACCCTGGGGCCGTGGGGCCCGGAGGCTCGCGCACTTTTTTTAGAGATATCAAAAAAGGTGATCGAGTATACCGGGGATCCAAGAGCTGGCAGCTACCTTGGCCAAAGGATTAGCCTGGCCATCCAAAGAGGTAATGCTGCCAGCATCTTGGGTACTATGCCACACTGCGGTGGCTTGGATGGGGTTTTAGATTTTAATTAGTTTTAATTTTAGAATTGAATTTAGGTTTATAGTATTGTATATATGAAATTTTCTATCTATAATATAATAATAATGCCATGCAAGCTGTAAAAAAAATTTATAAAAGGCGGAAAAGAGTTTAAAGTAGCAAGAAGGAATTACTGAAAATGTTAAGAGACGTGTATGAGCCAAGATTGACAGATTTCAAGATTATGCATATTATTATATTCATAAATTTCCGCAGTCAAGCTCAATTAGTGCATAGCAAACTAAATCATCCAAGGCTTGTGCATACTGTCACATATTAATATTCCTAATAATCTATTAAAGTTTCGTTCGAACGAAATTGACGTTGCAGTCTACGAGAGTTTATAGTTAGTAGGTTCCTCTACTACAGGAATTCCCAAAGCGGTCAATATCGACCCCTTGGGGTCGAAATCGGTTTCCTGGGGGTCGACATAAACGAAAACTGATTTTGGGGGTCGACGAGGTCTAAAAATCGATTCTTATTAATTAACACAAGTTCTTATTTGAAACTTTCATAATTTTATAATATATATAGCTCGATTACCACTGACTGATTCACTGATTCACTGATTCACTGATTCACTGACTCATTGACATAATTGTTCTCCTAGAAAGAGACAAAAAACGATAAAATGATGTACGGGAGATATGTTTGGGTGGGGGATTCGAGTGGGGAAAAATTATGACATTTCGGAAAAACAAGATGGCGGCCGACGTGAATCTTGCAACTCTTTTGTTTTCCAACCGATTTCTTTGAAATTTTGGATTATTGTAGAAATTAGTAAACGATTAACAGAAAAAGTGAAAAAAATTAAAAAAACAAGATGGCGGCCGAGCTGTGACGTCTCAAATTTCCACCCCTCTCCTGTAAAATTTTGTATGAAAAAAATTTTTTTCACCCATGGTGTCGTATAGAGCTCAAAGAATGTGACTCGGAGAAAGGTGGCGAGAGCTGATGAGTGAGGAGTTCGGAGACGGGCGAGGGGCACGGCCAGGGTATAGTAGATAGGTGGAGGGTGCTCGACCAAATGTCATTCGAAACCTCGAGCAGTTGCCAGTGAGTTGAAAAAAAATTCCAAAATGGCGGAAAAAAAATGGCGGCAAATTTTGTCCGTCTCTCTCTCGGAGACTATAAAAGATGGAGGAGCGGTTTCTCGACAAAAGATGATCACAACCCGGAGGTCTACCTGGTGAGTAGGAAAAAAATTCAAGATGGCGGATTTTTTTTTCCCCCCATACAAAATGTATGGGGAATATTGAAGGGACTAGAAGTTGGGAACTATGCAAGACATTGATTTTGATAGGTTCATAGGGATTTTTTTCTTTTTCTTTTTTTCATTTTACATTTGTTTTTTTTCTTTTTTATCATTTTTTTTTCTTTTTTTTCTTTTGTGAATGAGGAGCACGGCAAGGTTATTGCAGATAGGTGGGGTGTGCTCGAACAAATTTTTTGGCAAAAGATGACCAGAATCCGAAGGTCTACTTGATGAGAAAAAAAATCGCGGTCCGCTTTAGCGGGCCGCGCACCCACGCGCCCTACTTGTAGTAATAACACTTCCCGCGAGCTGCTTTAGCAGCTCGCGCACCGAGCGAAATAAATAAAGCCGAACAATCGCGGTCCGCTTTAGCGGGCCGCGCACCCACGCGCCTTACTTTTAGTAAAACACTTCCCGCGAGCTGCTTTAGCAGCTCGCGCACCGAGCGAAATACTAGTTAATATATATATAGCTGCTGGGGCTGATTGACTGATTCACTCACTCACTCATTGATCACCTCTCCTGTAAAATTTTGTATGAAAAATTTTTTTTCCACCGATGGTTTCGTATAGAAGACAAAAATTCATTCGGAGGAAAAATATGGAGAGAGCTGATGATTGAGGATTTCGGAGACGGGTGAGGAGCACGGCCAGGGTATTGAAGATAGGTGGGGTGTGCTCGAACAAAAGTCACTCGAAACCACATCCAATTCGCAGTGAGCTGAAAAAAAATTCAAAATGGCGGAAAAAAGATGGCTGCCATACAAATTTCGTCGGTGTCTATCTCGGGGAGTATAAAAGATGGAAGAGTGGTTTCGTGACAATAGATGATCAAGAGCCGAAGGTCTACAAAATGAAGAGAAAAAAAATTCAAGATGGCGGATTTTTTTTATCATACAAAATATATGGCGAATATTGAAGAGACTAGAAGCCGGGAATCATGCAAGGCTTTGATTCGGTTCCTTTTGAAGATTTTTTATTGAAGAATTTTCACTATGACAAATGATGACATATGATGATTGAGGGTTTGGAAGGGGGTGAGGAGCACGGCCAGGGTATTGAAGATAGGTGGGAGGTGCTAAAACAAAAAATTCTCGAAACCTCATCCAATTGGCAGTGGGTTGAAAAAAAATCAAAATGGCGGATTCAAGATGGCGGCCATACAAATTTCGTCATGGTCTATCTCGGAGAGTATAAAAGATGGAAGAGTGGTTTTTTGATAGAAAATGATCAGGACATGAAAGTCTACTTGACGAGTAGAAAAACCGCGGTCCGCTTGCGGGCCGCGCACCCACGCGCCCTACTAGTACTGTATAAGTTGGTTTACGTGTCAACTTGTTATAAGAATGACTAAGTAATATTTTTGTTGTTCTTTTAAAAAACTTAACAAGTCGATAAGCGTGCACAAGTACTCACGAAGAACTTGGATTTACTGAATTTATGTCTATTTCTCTTATAATTATATGATGTGCCAGATGAATCCGTGTCGCATCGAGCCTAAAATACTACGTCTAGTACCTACACGGGGTCGAACCACACGTCCGTATTAAATTCATAATTCGGCGTGTAGATTCGTACCATGCATTGCACGAATCCACAATTAGCGGCATATTGTATGCATCTATACGATGCTTGTCTTGCCAGCATTGAACAAAGGTTGAACAAGTCAAAAGTCATACAAACCGCAGTTCGTGACGCTTACGGTGCGCTTCGAAATGTGAATTCTTTAGGATAGGCGTAACTTACCGCACGGGCGACGCAGTACGATGCACCACAAGGCAGAGTAGATTTTGTAGTGCATGAAAAATGTTTATGCATACCCTCCATGTCTTGCCGAGAGCTGCGTGAGCTGCAGCGAAGGAACATCCAACGCAGACATGTGTCTAGCCTGCTCTGCATCTCACTGTAAGGACGGCACAGATTGCTTCATGACACGTGCACCTTGACGTGTTTAAAGCATCAATTTATACGTATAGATAAACTCGTTCAAATAAAAATGAGCAGCAATGAGTTGGCAAAAATTAAGGAACTAGTTAGTTAATGCTTGCAGAGTATACTTTCTATTCTTTGTATTACGCGAATTAATGAATCTGTTTCATTTAGCTGCATCGCAGCATAATATGCACACCACCTATGTCTATCTGAACTGCCCTGCCTCGTAAAATCTGTACTACCCTGTGCTGCGTTGCTTATGTATTGCCATACACTTGCCTTAATTTTAGTGTCGGATGCGTTTCGCTCTTTCTTGTCGCGCCGCGCGACGTTTGCTTACGTTGTGCGTTCTGTTTGTATTAGACTTTAATCTGAAAGACCTTCACTGCATATTTTTACGATACTTTTATTTGGCACGTTGATTGATAGTGACTTGTAATGATACGTACGAGTAGTACTGACGAATAATTTGGCTTCAATCATTGAGTCAATATAACTGCGTTGATGTACATACATGCCAATTCATAGGGTGCTCGTGTCTTACAAATTTTGCGAAGCATCACTGAACTGAAATAATTGATATGGGCCCCAGTAAAAACAGTTATACTACCTATATAGTTTGATAGGCTAAGCAGCCAGTTTAGACGCGTCTTAGCCGAGGAAAAAGTGCGCAAGCCTCTCAAGTCATAATTAAAAGTTTAATATATTATGCATTGATAGCCTCCTTTTCACCTGTATGCCTGAAAATTCTCCATAATGTTCTCAAAGGTTTGTGAAATCAGCCATTCTGCACTTCACCAGCGTGGTAAACTTATAGCCCTTCTCATTCGATTAAGATTCAGAATTTTTGTCATTTTCTCCCTGTCTACTCTTCTTCGTAGTTTGCAGGTTTTTTTTGTTGGATACTGATTTTACCCTTTCAAATAACACAGACTAGACTTATAGGTCTGTTTCACAATAAATAGCGTTTATGATTCTTACTTCCATGATGGGGTTCACCCTTTATCTGCGTGAATTCAGAATATTCCATTATTAATGACATAAGCACAACTTTTTTATTCTCAAATCGTAGCCTAAGCCCCCGTACTCACAGAGTGGTTTTCGGACTCAGCGGTTGCGGACCCGCGGGCCTCCGAAGAATCCAGATGTGTATGGAAAATGAAGTAGCAATTTTCTCGGCGCGGTTCGCGCCCGCAGCGGGCGCAGATGCTCGCGGCATGGGCACCCGCAGTTGAACCGCGCGGATCCCCGTCGTGCGCGAGCTAGGCAGGCATCGGCCGGACTCTGCGATCGGTCGCGCGTACACGGGGTGACGTGACGTAGGCGGGAGGTGTTCTCATCTTCCGACGCCATTTTTGCGGTCCTTTCCCGCAACCGCGGTGGCTGCGGGACCGCATGAACCTGATTGAAATAAAACAGCTGTTCCGCAACCGCTGCGGGCGCGGGTGAGAACCGCGCCGTGACTACGAGCTGTTAGAGGTAGATATAAGTACTGCTCTGATTTTTTTCTTATTTCTGATTTAGAATTATGTGACTTGAGATGGTTTTTGAAATCGGTATTTATTAAAAACTTAAATCTACGCAGTGTATTTTGGTTTTAATTTTAGCAGTGATTAAATATTAACTTTTCATTATTATCTATAGCTATTTAATAAAATGAAATCTACGCGGGTAATCTTATTTTGAAATTTATTTGGACACTAGATGATGCCCGCGACTTTGCCCTCGTGGATTAAGGTTTTTAATTCCTATGGGAACTCTGTAATTTTCCTGCATAAAAAGTAGCCTATTATTAACAATATCTGGGTGACCTGGGTGGTATTTATTTCACACCTTAGGCACAGAATATATAATAGTACTCAGTAGTTTTTACGGTAGTAAATATAATAAGTCTATGCTTGGGTTACATTATCGAAGTTTTCATACGGATTCCTAACTTTTTGAAAATATTCTATGGCCTATGTTCATCAGGTATAATGTAGGATTCTAATGGTTAAATAATTTTTCAAATCGGTCCAGTAAGTAGTTTCGGAGCCTATTCAATTCAAAATTGACCTATCTTCAACCTAATAATTATCCTGCGAAAGAAAAAGTTATTGCTATTATAATTTTGGAAGGCGCTAATAAGCATCAATTATAGCTAAAAAAAATTCAATCAAATCGTAAAAATTCACTGTTTTCTGATCGTTTCCTTTGTATACACACAATTACCTAGCTGGACACCAAATTTCAACTTTCTAGGTCATCTGGAAGTGGGTTAGGTTTTTGATCTATATTATGTCAGTCAGTGAGTGATAAAAATGCCGGCTTTTGGACGTTAATATCTCAATAACCGTTTGAGCTATATTTATGAAATTTGCAGTTCTAGTTAATATAAGGGATATTTAATAAATATACCAAATTTCACGTGTTTATGTTAAATATATTTTGAGTTATTGAGGAGGCAAAAGTGGCTCTAAGTGGTTCGTGTAATATATCACACGGTCGCTGCGTCGCAAAGTTCCTTTCTTTTCTTTTGAGCTTTGGCTGGACACACTTCCGTGTGATTAGATATAGGTGTTAATTCTGGATATGAGCTATCTCCATTCCAAATTTCAACAAAACCGGTTCATTTGTTGTAGCGTGAAAGAGTAACAAACATCCATCCATCCATCCATTCATATATAGGATAGTACGAAGTAGGATGTAGGATATAGGATAGTTGGATTATTTACTATCCTCATAATATATTTAAAAAGTCCTGCCTTCTGTGTGTATGGTACTAACTACGTCAAATTACGTCTTAGGTAGTAGAAACCTGTTTTGTAAATCCAATGTTTTTCTCTAAAACAGAAGAACACTTGCAGTAACAGTTAGATATTGTTATATAGTAAGAGTGATCATCATACAATTTGGGATGATCCAATCCAAGTCATCAAAGGTCGACATGTTCAATACGTCAGATTATGGACGTCCACTCCGGAATGGCTATACGAGCAATTATTTCAGAAGTTGTATCGCGTTCTCAAATAAGAGCGCCGCAATACCCTATCCTCAAACCCTCTCGTGCACCACTCCCCAGCTTACTCGTCGATCTATAGATACCGTCGTGTTGAAGGGCGTTCTATATAAATACGTTTCTTGTACATTTTTATTACTACCTATATCCTACTGTGGGCCTCATAAGAAGGCTCAGGGTCACTCAGCGAGCGATGGAGAGAGCTATGCTCGGTATATCCCTGCGAGATCAATTCAGAAATGAAGAGATCCGCAGGAGAACCAAAGTCACCGACATAGCTCAGCGAGTCGCGAAACTGAAGTGGAAATGGGCGGGCACATAGTTCGAAGAGCTGATAGTAGTTGGGGTCCCAAGGTGTTGGAGTGGCGGCCCCGCACCGGTAAGCGCAGTGTTGGCAGACCCCCCACCAGGTGGACCGACGATATTAAACAAGTCGCAGGGAGCCGCTGGATACAGGCGGCGCAAGACCGAACTGACTGTGGAGGTCCAAGCAGGAGACCTATGTCCAGCGGTGGACATCTAAAGGTTGATAATGATGATATCCTACTAATATTATAAATGCGAAAGTTTTTGAGGATGGATCACAGCGAAGGAACCACACACACAATGAATGAAGACAACTCTTACCCAGGATTAACACATAGGCTATAATTTATTCTGGAAAATTAAAGAGTTCCCGCAGGAATTAAAAACCTTAATCCACGTGGACGCAGTCGCGGGCATCATCTATCCATACTTATAATAAAAAATATTTATAAAATACCGACTTTTAACGCCCGCGCCACTACAAAGTATATAATTTATTATTATTGATTTTTTACTTGGGAACAAAACCCTTTGAAACAAAAAAATAATTTTCCAAATCGGTTCAGGCGTCTTCAAGTAATTGGTAAACATACATAAAAATAAATACAACGAATTGAGAACTTCTCCTTTTTTGAAGTCGGTTAAAAAGACGTCCTGACTGACTGACTGATCTATCAAAGCACAGCCTATACCACTAAAGTTAGAAACTTGAATTTTTGACAATAGGTTCCTTGATTTCATCCCCAAGGGGGTTAAATAGGGGGGAAACTTTGTGTGAAAATTCGTCAATTTCTAAGTTCTGTCCATGAAACTTAATATTTTGGCTTTCGATTAAAAACAAAGAAGTAAGTGTTTCACAATTTTTGATATATTATCTAGCTCCAAAGGGGCCACATAAGAGTTTAAATACATTTGCATGATAGTCCTGTAGTTATCAAGTTATATTTTAATGTTATGTTCATGAACATTTTTGGAAAATCAACACGGAAAAATCGAAAAGGATGGTATTTTGGTATAAAAATCTTAATTTCTTCATTTGTAAATTGTAACAGCGCGCCGCAAAGTCTAGTTTGCTAGTAATTTTACTAATACTAAATGAGAAAGTTTATAAGGATGGCTGCGTCCCGCCATCTTCACAAACTTTTACACGTTTAAACTATTGATTTGTTTTATTCACTAATATCATTATATTTATAAATAATTTCTTAGACCATTCATAATATTATTATGATTAAATTTATCGATAAATGATATGCGTATGTGAACTTGATGTGAGATGATGTTGAAATATATAGTTTTTATAATGTTTATTTATAAAGGTACATGTTTTTTCTAAAATAACTACCTAAACATTGAATTTGCTACTTCGCTCTGTTTTATCTATCAGAGAAGTAACAACAATAAAAGTGATTGTGTTCTCTACAAATACAGACAACCATTGATTTGATCAAAGTTTTATTTATTTAAGTCTAAAATAGAACAAGGAAAATACAAGTGTTTTATTCTATGCGATACATATAAAAGAAACACTGACTAGAACATGATTTGACAAATGCAGGATTACACAGTCTAGTAATAATTTATCTATACCCCATACTCTTTTGTATACATTATGAGTTTGGGTAAATCTCAGATTAAAGAATAATATAGATGGAGTGAGGCACAACAACCTAAACTGATGTATATGCTATCCATAACAGCAGTATTCAAATAGTGTATCAAGCTGTAGACACAGACTAAATAGCGAGTACATAATATTTCATCTTAAATATAATTTGCTGAGTCCATCTATCTTTACCTTTTTTCTGAGGGGATTTGTAAAGGTGAGTTCAGATTATATAATAACCGCGTCCACATTGTTTAACATTTCAATCCACTAAAATATGGTTTTATTACATTTTGTTAATTAGCCAAACCCACCATTACATGAATAATTAATAACACCTAGAAGGTGACTTGCTTCTTCTCCCGTTCTGCGCGGATGCTTATTTTAGAGGAGGCAACATTGGAGGTGCTAACAGTTGAGTCAGATTCTGTGTCAGCAACTAGCGCCCGGAGGCGGGCTGCGCGCTTCTCTCTAGCAGCACTTCTCTCATTCAGCTCTGTCATCTCGTCTTCTAAATCCGTTAGACGGGCTCTTGTCGCTTTCGCTCGCTGAACAGCTGCAGATTCATCGTCAAAATCTTTCAGTGCAGTCCACTTAGTCATCGCATTGTCCTCATTTAATCTGCGGGAAATACGCTTTTCTGTGCGTTCCTCATTTTCTTTTAAAGCTCGTCGTGCACCGCTGATTTCTGTGCTGCCAAGACCCACACTCTCGAGGATCTTATCGGAAATCTTTATCCGGTTCTCAAGGTTGGCAACGCTGTTCTCGAAGTCAATGTCATCATTGATTCGCGAAGCCTTTTTAGCACGTAAGCGCTTCAGTGACTCTGTGATCTGGAAAGATTAAACAAGATGGGTGTAACAACCAATTGTATATATTTAGAATTAAAAGAGAATAAATAAAGTAAGTTTATTATTATTATTTATCTACCGTCTAAACTCTAAACTCTAAACCCACAAGTAAGGAATACTATAATATGTTTATGTCTATGACTACAGGTCTATAACATAAGACGTTGATAAACATCATCATAATATAAATAAGTTTTTTAGAAATTCCAACTTCAAACTCCCGCTTTACTACATTACACACACACTTAAAGTATTTAATTTATTGTTGATATTTTAAAAACCGCTTGACCGATTTCGATAAAATTTATATGAGACCACTTGGGGAGTATACCCTTTTCAAAAAAAAGAATTTTCCAAATCTGTTCAAGCTTCTTCGAGTAATCGGTGGACATACATAAAAAAATATTCCGACGAATTGATAACTTCCTCCTTTTTTCAAGTCGGTTAAAAAGAGACTCATAACTACTTAAATTATGTGACCATATCTTTTGCCATGATAAATTAAAAAAACTTGTATAGTAAAGTCTAGAAGGACTATGCAAAAATTAGCAATATTAACTCTTTAAATTTTTATACTAAACCAGGAGAAATTTTGGAGAGGGCTAAAAGTTTTGAAATACTTTAAAACTGAGTTTTCACGGCGCGGTTCTCACCCGCAGCGGATGTGCGCTGTTTTATATCAATACTCATGACACCGCAGGTTTATGCGGTCCCGCAGCCGCCACGGTTGCGCCGATCGCAGAGTCCGCGGATGACGGCCACCAAGCTCGCGGGCGACCGCGACCCGCGCCGTTTTACTGTAAGCGCCACGAGCAACCACGTTCACCGCGGGCGCAAACCGCGCCATGAAAATTGTTACTTCATTTTCCATACAAATCTGCATTCTACTGAGGCCGCGGACCCGCAACCGCTGCGGGCGCGGGTGAAATGTGTTTGTGGATAAGTGCATTACTTGAGAAAGACTGGAATGATTATTTCAAAATGTTCTAGTTAGAATTAGGTTTTTGTTGAAAGAAAATTGGTAAAAATGCACGTAATGTTTTTGAATTCCAGAAAAACTGAACTTTTTTTTCTACAGTATTTTTGTATGAATTAACGATGGATATGGATTCTTTTTTTGTTTTGTTCATTGTAATTGGTCATGGTAAAGTTAACAGGTAATAAAACGGGAGAATATTTTATTTGATTTCATGAAGTTACGGTTAAAAGATAGTTACTAATAATAACTTTGTGTCAGTTTTCTTGCTGCACCTGTAAGATGGTGTTGAATCCACAACTTAAACAAAGTTTACAAAGCCAAGAGCTATTATTATTAGGCATAGTAAAAACAGAACACTAGTTCGTAGTCTCCCCGGGCACAAAATTATAGTCCAGGTGAAAGATCTTCCTTTGTGCACAACCGTGCACACAGTTTTGGGAGTTAAGCATTTATATCTATAGCTCTATCATTATTATACTATGCAATATTTTTATTGACAAATAGGCTTGCGCTTGACGACAATCAACACTGGGAAGCATTGATGAGGTCTAGGTTGGAGCGTGCTTGCCTAGAAAATGCCTGTTCACTCTTGCCTTGAAGGTACTAAAATTATAGGTGGCAGGAAACTGGAAGGGTGTTCCACACCTTGGCGGTTCGTTTTAGTTATGTTAAACTAAAGCATTTCTTGCTACTAGGTTGGATTTCTACCACGTAAGGATGCCAACGCTCACGACTTCTCGCAGTTCTGTGGTAGAACGGTGAAGGAGGCACAAGGTTGTGAAGTTCCTGAGCGCACTCGCCAAAGTATATCCGATAGAAGACCGATAGACAGGCGACATTGCGTCGGTGCTGTAGACTGAGGATTTTCGCCTGCATCAGTGATTGATCACTTAAGATACGACGGGCGTGGCGATCTATCGAGTCTAATGCATCGAGTTGGTACTTGGCAGAGCCATCCCAGAGGTGCAGCAGTACTCCATGGCCGAGCGCACTTGAGCCTGATAGAGAGTCAGGCGCTGCTCAAGCGTGAAGCACCACTTCACCTTATTCAGGATACCAAGTTTTGGCTGCTGTCTTGGCCTTTGACTCGATGCATTTCCCGAAATTGAGACTGGGTGAGATGTCGATGCCCAAGAGCTCAATGTGGTCACTGATCGAGACGGATGTACCTTGGAAAGTGGGAACCAAGGTGAAGAGGGACACCTCCTTCAGAGTTAAGTTAATGCGCTTCACCAAGGCCTCTCTATGCTCAAGGATCTCAGTAGCACTGGCTCTAGAACTGGACATGTATCTATCCGTTACAGTGCTGTTATCAGCGTACCCAAAGATACACTGGGTTTTAGGAGATCGTTGATGTGCAGCAGAAAAAGTGTTGCGGATAGAACAGATCCCTGAGGAACACCAGTATTGACAGTCATTAGGTCAGATAAGCAGCCGTCAATGACCACCCGAAATGGGATGAATCACTCAGGAAATCAGATATCCAGCTAAAAAAGCCTTTGGGAATCCCGTAAGCCGGTAGCTTACTGAAAAGACTACCATGCCCAACCCGGTCAAAAGCTTTTGAAATATTGAGAGACAAGGCGAGTGCCTCACCGTGTTTTTCAATGGCTTCACCCCAAGTATGTGTGGCATACACTAGAAGATCTCACGTAGACCGGTTTTTCCAAAGGCCGTACTGGTGGTCGGACCGAAGATCGTTTTCGTCTAGGTATGCTAAAAGCTTCTTATTGACCAAACGTTCCATACATTTACAAAGGATGGACATGATTGCAATTGGTCTATAATTGGCCGGGTCTGCACGACTCCCCTTTTTCGGTACTGGCTGCACGTTTGCAACTTTCCACGACTTTGGGACTTGATCAGTTGCAAGAGAGAGGTAAAACGTATTCATACAGGAGACAACTCAGGGGCGCAACTCCGCAATACAATTGCAGGTATACCATCAGGAACACTGGCTTTGTTCACCTCGAGGTTCCGAATAGTTTTTAGGACCTCTCGCTGAAGTATGCGTATCTCCGGCATGAATTAGTCACTTGTTGGAAGGTTGGCTGGGACTTTGCTTCCAGCACTGAAACGTAATTTTTCTGCAAACAGAGACCCTAGAAGATTAGCTTCGTCTGTTGCAGAAACAGCCAGTGACCTATCAGATTTCTGCAAAGACGGCTGCGTAGGACGGCAGAAGTTCGTTTCTACCGACTTTGCGAGGGACCAGAAAGCTTTACTACCACTGGGGTGAGCTTACGTCCAATGAGATTAGTTTGGCTGAAACGAGTCCCTCTTGTAGGACTTGTCAGCAATACTGAACTCTCTTTTCTTGGTTTTTACGTCCGGCGCATTGAGAGCACGTGCGTCCGCCCATGCTACAAACGCTGATTGCTTACAGGATTCTGTAGCAGCGCACTCAGCGTTGTACCAGGGGGATATCTTGCCATCGGGTGATACGTCCGAAAATGGTATAAAATATTACATTATCTGGCGTATCATATCCCATATAGCACTTTCACTGCTCGACGGATCGTTGGTAGAGAAACAAACTTGCCGCCAAGGGTAAGATGCGAAGAAATGTCCCATCTCGTCCCAATCTACTGACCTGTATCGATACACCCGCCTCTTTACTGAGGAGTCTGAGACAGGAGGGTAAAAGTTGGATACAGATTTCACTAGCCAGTTCCCTACTTCTATCTACATTATAATATCATAAAGAGGACAGATTCGATTCCGAAACTACTGGACGGATCTAAATGAAACTTGGCATGATTTAAGTTCGAGGTAGGACAAAGGATAATTTTTATCCCGAAATTCAGCACGGTTCCCTTGGAAGAGGGGATGAAAGTCAAAATGTGTAATTAGTTGTAATTCATTAACGCCTATGCGTTAATGAATTACAACTAATCGGACTGTTCCGATTTCATTCATTATTTTTTTGTTAGAAAGAACATAATTTAAAGATTGGTCCCGTAAATATACCAAGGTTTAAACCCTGATGATTCATGATACAGCACTCCTAAATCATAGGGATTCAGAAACTGCTGATTGTGAAATTATATTGTGAATGCCAAACAACGATTTCATGATTGAATACCAGGTTCCAACCCTCAACCCTGACGATGCAGATTACTGCACTCCTAAGCTGTGAGGATTTAATAATTTTTATGGTGTTTGCTATTGTAGGTACCAACTACTTCATAGGTACTAACTTCATCATTGTACTCCGAGTCTCAACTCTTAACCCTGATGATGCAGGGTACTGCATTCCTAAGCCATTGAGATTTAGGTACTGCTGACGGTGAATTTCGGGATTCTTAAACACTAAATCCACGCGGACGAAGTCGCGTGAGTAAGCTTGTTAGTTATAAGTCGATCACAGTAATATTAATACGTCAAATGATAGCAAGGTACTTTTTTATATACTACAATAAAAGAGTTCCCGAGGGATTTGAAAAACTAATTCCACGCGGACAAAGTCGCGGGCATCAGCTAGTTCATAAATAAAATAAAAGCACTATCCTAGGTCAGCAATAATATGTGTGACTTGCAACTACGGAACCCTACACTGCGCGTGGCCCGACACGCACTTGGTCGGGTTTTATATACTACATAGGTACGCGCTTGAATACTATCACATCGGATGGAAAGTGACGATGTGCTAAAAGATACCACTGCCCATACATGTCAGCTATACAATGGTATTGTAACTTTCAACGCGATGGTTCAGTGAGGAGTTTGGGTGGTAAAAGTTTCAAACTTTTTTCATTCCGCCGCATGGATTTTTATTAACATCGCCATAATTATTATTATTATTCTGCCAAATATAGATACCTAGATAGATAGATAAAAGTTTTATTTGTTCACGAAAACAATTCAATTTTACAATATATCAAGTTCTTCCCATTGTTGCTATTAAATCGAAACTTAATTAATCTTAACTTTGCAATTGTGCATTGTGGAGTCACCATCTCCCGATGATGTTCCGGTATCGAAGCGAAACTTACTTCGAGTGTTAAATGGTTTATTCTGTTTGGCGGATTATAGCAAAGGAATATTAATGTTTCTTTAAATATCATGGAATTACGCAAAGTAACGCCTGATTCTATCAATATATAAAAATTAATTCATTAAATAATAACAGAAGTTTATAATCGGTGTGTGCGAAATTATATAAAACACAAGTAAGTTGAATAATCATTTCATAAATGTAGCGTGAATTTTCAGAAAAACAAAACCTGTATAAGGATTATTAATAAGCATAAGAGTATTAAAATAAGCCTTGTTTATCAGTTGAATTGAAATACAGAACAATAATTAAAATAACATTTGAGTAGGTACTGTGAATTATTCCCATGATTGTGGCATTGGGTTTCAATATTCTGCTCGTGTAATAATATTAAACATTCACCAGGTAATTATGTATTAAATTAAATTAAACACTATACGAGTATGAGATTATTATAAGCCTTTATACAGTAAAAGTATATATATATATTAAGTATATATATATATATAGTAAGTACATATACTATTTTGAAATATTATTATATATCACGGACTCTCCTGTTCGAGGAGCGCTGGTCGTTTCTCCCGCCTCAATGCCCTCAACGACATCATCCGCAGGTCTCCTGCTACTGCTCACGTGCCAGCTGTATTAGAACCTGATGAAAGAGGCCTGATGGTATGACGCTTGTTCCTTGGAGGACAGGGAGGTCGCTTCTTTGGGATGCCACCTGTGTAGATACTCTAGCTGCATCCCTCATCCAGGCGACGTCCTCTGTGGCGGATGCAGTGGCTACTAGCACTGAACAGGCTAAGAGGCGCAAATATGAAAATCTTGACAGTGGTTTCATATTTGTGCTTTTTGATGTGGAGACCCTGGGGCCGTGGGGCCCGGAGGCTCGCGCACTTTTTTAGAGATATCGAAAAGGGTGATCAAGTCTACCGGGGATCCAAGAGCTGGCAGCTACCTTGGCCAAAGGATTAGCTTGGCCATCCAAAGGGGTAATGCTGCCAGCATCTTGGGTACTATGCCACACTGCGGTGACTTGGGTTTTAGACTTCATTTAGGTTCTATTTTAGTTTTTATTTTAGTTTTTAATTTTAGAGTAAATTTAGGTTTAATGTAGTATTCTGTTTATAGGCTTATAATAAGTATGAAATAATAAGTTAATGGTAACTCATTTAAACAATATGGATCAATTTCAACAAAGTGGTATTTTTCTTTCATTTCGGTGAACTTTCGTATTATAAGCTTTTTTTAAATTTAAGCTGTAGTAGTATATTATACTTCTTGATATAGGTTATGCTCTTATGTAATGCCATCAAAATATATCCTATTAAACCTATGTAAATTCGTGTTTGAAATTTGGATGCCATCGAAATGAAACATTCGTTCACCGAAATGAAATAACTAACCACCGAAATGAAATAACTAGCCACCGAAATGAAAGAATGTGTCCACCGAAATGAAAATGCACCGAAAACGTATACAGACAGACAAAATATAGTTAGAACCGTTTACGACGACATCGTTTAGAACAACATATCGGAATTGACCAACATCAAAGGTCCCGGCTGAATTCTGTATGACCACCTTATTAAAAATATCGCTTTTTACGACATCGCTTACTACGACATACCTGATTAAGCGACTACATTTCACTAATATCTTCGGAGAATGATATCTGTTAGAACGACCAGCTGTATTGTAAACAATTTGAATAGGTAACAA
Organism: Oeneis ivallda; assembly: GCA_029955525.1. Lineage (NCBI taxonomy): Eukaryota > Metazoa > Arthropoda > Insecta > Lepidoptera > Nymphalidae > Oeneis > Oeneis ivallda. Next base: position 14,114,028 of record JARPMR010000001.1, read on the forward strand.
TATTCACATCTGGGGCACAATATAATGGTCAAAGGCTATTAAGAGCGCAAAGTAAACAAAAACTTGTCGAGTTTAGGGCCTTTTGTAATTCTTAGAAACAAAATACACGTGCATGCAGTATAATCAAAGCCCACTTCTTCATATCCCTCCAGTCAGTCTGTTACTTATCTGTACACAAGACTAACAGAATGTAATGAAACTGAAGTGGAAATGGGCGGGGCACATAGTTCGAAGAGTTGATGGTCGTTGGGTCCCAAGGCGCTGGAATAGCGACCCCGCACCGGGAAGCGCAGTGTTGGCAGACGACCAGGTGGACCGATGACATCAAACGAGTCGCAGGGAGCCGCTGGATTTAGGCGTCGTAAGACCGAGGCCTGTGGAAGTCCATGCAAGAGACCTTTGTGCAGCAGTGGACGTCTATCGGTTGATAAAGAAGAAGAAGAAGAAGAAGAACCATACAAATAAACTTTAAATCGGATTAGATTTGACGAAGTATGGAGTAAAATAAACAAAAATTTTCATCTCATATCCCGGAGGAACCTTATTGTTTTTAAGGATAAAATCTTTTATCTTATAATAATATGTTGCATTTTGACCCGGAGTATCAGCTACCTATTAACTACAGTCAAAACCTTATACGACATCGAAGGGACTAGTCATATTTGGTCGTAAAAGCCTGTGATGTTTTCGAGGTACAAAGTATTTTTTTATGAAGTGGTAATATTGAATGTGTGGGTATATAATAAATATATAAATCTATAGATATTAATAGGAAAAATATATTCATATTGTATAAAATAAAAAAATAAGATTACATTCTGTTAGACAATAACTCGACAATAAGTTTTAGTGCGTCTTGTGTACTGATAAGTAACAGACTGACTGGAGGGATATGAATAAGCGGGCTTTGATTATACTGCATGCACGTGTAATTTGTTTCTAAGAATTACAAAAGACCCTAAACTCGAAGCGTTCTTGTTTACTTTGCGATCTTAATAGCCATTGACCATTATATTGTGCCCCAGATGTGGATATTGTTACCTATTCAAATTGTTTACAATACAGCTGGCCGTTCTAACAGATATCATTCTCCGAAGATATTAGTGAAATGAAGTCGCTTAATCAGGTATGTCGTAGTAAGCGATGTCGTAAAAAGCGATATTTTTGATAAGGCGGTCATATAGCATTCATCCGGGACCTTTGATTTTGGTCAATATAACCAATATGTTGTTCTAAACGATATCGTCGTAAACGGTTTTATTTGTATATCAAATTATATTTAAATCCGTTGAGTAGTTTTCACGTGATGAGCGTACAGACAGTCAGACAGACAGACTAAAATAATAAAAAAATTGTTTTACAGTATTGGTAATAAAGCGTCCTCCTATTAAAATTTTCATATATATACATACTATAAAATTAAAGAAATATTTTGAAAAATTCACGTGTTCATCCGAATTTTCACCGAAATGAAATAATAATCCACCGAAATGAAATAATAATCCACCGAAATGATAAAACAATCCACCGAAATGAAACCATTATACACCGAAATGATAAAAGCTCACCGAAATGAAAATTTTTATCATTTCGGTGGGTTTTTTGTCATTTCGGTGGCCAGTTTAGGCCACCGAATCCACCGAAATGAAAACACCGAAATGAAAACCAAGGGTAAAAATTAGCATAACTAAAAAAGTACTTTCTATAGGATATAAGGAATACTACACAAATAAACATATTACCAATAGCTCATTCATTAGTATTTAATTAAATATACTAGCTTATTGCAAGAAAAGTTATACCTGTACACGGAAATGAAAAGAAATGTGTCGCACGTCACCGAAATGACATACAAACGTTTTTTTGGGGAACAAGCAGGCAATCGGCGCACTTCCATACACCATAAACACCTAGAGGCCACTATTACGTATGTTCCAAACGCATTAAGGGGGGAGCTAGAGTTGTTCTATGCAAAAATATTCTTGATTAACTTTAAGCCACCGAAATGAAAGGACTTTCTGGGACACATGCATTTTTACTTACCAGTTCTTAATCTGGGTAGATATTATTATAAAATTACTTTGTGATAATACTAACACTATTAACAATTTAAATAAAAGTAGCCACAAGCCAAAACAACCAAGAGTTTTTGTTTTATGAGGGAAATTACACTGAATAATGTTGTGAGGACAGCCACCGAAATGAAAAATCGGCCAAGTGCGAGTCGGGCCTCGCTCTTTTAGGGTTCCGTTAAAAAAAATTTACATAAAAATATTTCCATGTACCCATGCTTATATTATTATTTGTTGTTGTAGCGGCAATAGAAAAACACAATCTGTGAAAATTTCAACTGTCTACCTATTACCATTACCGAGATACAGACGAACGGACGGACGGACGGACGGACGGATGGACGGACAGCGTAGGCTTAGTAATAGGGTCCCGTTGGTACCCTTTGGGTACGGAACCCTAAAAATTAGGGGTTTAAAATTTTCTTTATTCCTAAACTGCAATCTTTATCGAGAAATATTTACTGGCTCCATAAAGATAACATACTCTTCTGCCTAGAAAAAAATATAAGCACTGTAAAGTAACGGTCTGCACTACCGATTTCATACATGCCGCGTAAATTTTGCTGTTGGGAAATCCACCCATATACGAAATAGTTAATAGGTAGTTTTTATGGATGATTTCTATATTCTACGAATGGTTTATTCAAAATTCAAATTCAAATCCAAAATTATTTATTACACGTAGGCCAATCTGTGGCTCTTATGACGGTCATGACTTTACCTGATGTTCGGAAAGCGGATTCTGCTGAGAAGAACAGGCAAGAAACTCAGCAGTTGCTCTTTTCAAAATAATCATTTTACAATATTATTATTATGTAGCTATTACATTGCAATAAGTTTTCTATACTATATTATGGGCAGCTGGATGGCAAGCCGATTTATCCCATGCATCATTGTTAGAATACAATAGAATATTTGCACAATGAAGGGAAGTTCTAAAAATGCATACTAAAATTCTATTGAATTCTAATAATAATCAATACTTTAGACGTAATCATACAAAATCCACGCGATGATGTGGCTACATACATTGCACTGAGTCGAATGATTGAGTTATTGAGAACCCGAATGAGTTAAATAAAAACCACCTTATATTTATTTCAAGTAATTTTGCAGTACAAAAGCTAAGATATTATGCGAATATTTCAAGAGAAAATTGAAGCATTACTGTAACAAAATATTTTAACTGACGGTCTGTAAGCCTACTGCTAGACAGAAACACACAATAAGTTAAAAGTACACTACCTACTGGTTTATTAAAGGAGAAGGAACATACTTTCTCGTATAATAAAAACAATAACCCAGATTTTATGTACAATTTACGCCGTTATGACTTTGCTGGAAATAGATATTTCTTAAAATAGATAAGTTGGGCAATATGTTGCCAAATTTGAATACCTAAAAGATTCCGTGTAATCTCCCACGCCCGATGACTCAATCATTCAACCCATTTGTAGATTAATAGTGTATTTACTGTACATCTTATCTTAATATATTACATAAATTACGTGTCACGTTGTTTGTCCGCGATTGACTCCTAAACTACTTAAACGATTTTGATCAAACTTCGTAACTATTTATAATTTGGTCCAACTTGAAAGATAGGATAGTTTTAGTAGTTATTTGTTTTATTTATATAGGTAAGTTGGCGGTACGAAGTTCGCCGAGTCAGCTAGTATTATAATAAATTAATCACAAAATTATTTATATCAAATCATCAAGATGCTATTAAAATTATATGTTCATAATATTACTACGTAATGCGTTATTATTCTAAACGCAATTTTAATGCATGCAATTGCTATCACGTCGTAGGTAGATCTAGTTCAACAAATTTCTAGTTAGCCGTATAATTTATAGAATAATATTCAATTGCTACATTCTGAAATTGAACTGAACTGAACTAAAAAATAAAAACGAATGAGCTAATAATTTCAGGTGAGTAGAGTAGAGTCTTTGAGTAATAAACCAGGTTTATTACTCAAAGAGTAGAGTAGAGTTAGAGGCGAAAAGATGAAGATTATATTTTGTCAGAGTATTTATGTAATGCAGTACTATGAATGAGCACAAGTGAAGCGTGAAGCTTATGAAATACCTCAAGATACCTTCTTATTGCCTGCCTGTAAGTTAGAATGCTCTATAAAATGCTGGACTCAGAGAACTCCATGAGTTTAATCGGCGAGCACAAGATTTCATGTATACATGAGTGCTTTTGAATACTGAACTCGAGCACTCGAGAAAATTCTTTCGAAAGAACGCTTGAACGTATTTCAATAATTTATTGGGTTCTTCACGTTAAAATGTAGCAAACATTTCAATAAATGCAATCTGAATTTACTGAAATGTTTGTTGAAATACAACTTCATAAATTCTCAATGGCGTTGAGAAAAATAAACATTAGCCTGTTCTTACGCCATTTCTAAGTACAAGTGTTTACTATTGTAAAAATCTTGTTGTCTAATAAGAACTTACTTCGTCATTAAAATCTTCATCTTCAAACGCAGAAGACAAAGGTTTGCCTCGAGATGCGCGTGCACCTCTGGAGTCGAAGAACTCATCTCGGGCTGCTTCTACTTCATCTAGAGCGCTGCGGAACCGATTCTCAACGCCATTTTTGATCCGATCGTTTTCTGGTTCACGAGCTATTGGTGTCTTGCCATCGAGCCTGTCCAAAACTGGTCGGTAATAGCTCTCTCCTTTGTTGTAGTTGCAGTCATAGACGCGAGTGCGTCTTCCTCGGCCAACGCGACTCATCGTGTAATATCTGCGAAGCGAATGATAGAAAATGTGCAAGTTTATTTTATGATCGATTGTAATCTACAAATTGTCTACTTAGTGAAATTGTATTTATGTGGCTGCATTGACATGAATTTTATGTTTCAATATCCCATGGGAACTCCTAAAAATTTCAATAAAGAATATCCTATGTATGTCCTTAGAATGAAAGCTCGTATCTCCTTGCCTTTTGCTAAAATCGGTTCCACAATTTCAAGCATGAAGAGACAGACAGATTTACTTCCGGTATTAAAATTAAGTTAATATTTTCGAAAATAAATTGATAAATTAAAAATTTCTATTGATCGAATTTCAGGCACGGTAGCCAATCTCAACGGAGAGTAAATTACACAGAAGATGTTATAGTGCACAAGTGTGTACAAACGCCGTCGTAGCATATTTTATCCTCGCTCGCATAGTTGTAACGGCAATCCAACTCAGCCGGAATGAGATCGGGCGCATAACCGAAGGCTTCGAATTCTCTCCGGGGCACGAGGAAAGTGTTATAGGGTAAGTGACTCCTGGTGAAGTATAATTTTTAAATTCGGTAATAAGGCAGAAAACGTTGTGGTTCGAATAAAGAAAATTCGGGAATCATAATCAAAGTGTATTGGGATTTAATAATAAAAGAGTAAGTAATTTGCATAATATATTAAAATACTTTTTATCAGAGAAATAAAAGATTTATCTTACTGATAAATTACTTAAGACTTTTAGTAATTAGCAATAATAAATAATATTTACGAAACAAACTTAGATAAACTGTCCCGAAATGAAAGGGAACTGTTTTTGTGGTAGTAATAAGAAGATTTTTTCGGGTAAAAATAAACTTCTTACACAATAAGTTAGAAGTTAGATATTTACCTCGAAATTACATAATCTTTAATATATCGTAAGAAATTTTAATATTTTTAAGATTATCACAAATTAAAAAGGCAATATCTGAATTAACAAGTTATAAAACCATTAAAATTTATACTCGTACCATGTGTTGCGGGGTAAAAAAGAATAAGTATTACAATACTGGATTGGTTTATAGAGCAGTTTTTAGGCCACGAGGAGGAGCAGGTTTTAGAACCACCACATCATCGTAAGTTCTTGATCGTTCCTTCTTTTCATTTCTTCAAAAGTTCTTGATTCTTTCTTCGGAAGTCGGAAACATTGAAAATTGTTGCCGTGAGAAGGTAATCCACTTTCACTGGCACTGTATAAAACTATTTTAAATAAAATTACAGGTCACTTCATTACACACATATTACATACACATACATATTACAAGGACTCTGATTTCTGCATGTGATAACGTGGCATCTTGTTGAAGGTATGGAGAAGACAGCAAAAAAATATAAGATGTATTGATGTATTTTTTAACATTAACACTACATTTTATCGGTAAAACGTGTTGGTGATACGATATTTTGACAGTATTTTGAATACAAAAACTGTTAAAATGCTCAATTTATCCCTCGGTAAAACGTCACTCGATGTTGGGGATACGATATTTTGACAGTATTTTGAATACAAAAACTGTCAGAATGCCCAATCTATTCCTCAGTAAAATGCTACTCGACTTTGATGATATCGGCACTAAGTAGGTAACAATGGAAGATGGAATTCCATAATGCTGGAATAGTACCGGAAAGAGTAGTGTTGGCAACCCTCCCTCTTAACTAGATTGAAAGAAGACATCAAATATAAACGTGGCGGACACAAGGGGCGCAAGACAATGAAGTGAAGAAGTCATTTATCTAGACAAGAAACCTATGTTCAGGTGTGGAGGTCACCCGTTTGACGATAACGACCAAGTAGCAACTGTAAATGACTATAAACTGTATCATACTCAAAGCTGTCAACAAGTAAGAGGTGTACCATAAATATTTTTACTGCAATTAATTAAAAAGAAAAGAGTCTCCACTCCGAGGTATCTAATTCTCTTCTGGCATATGTTTTATGTATTAATCCCAGAAGCATTTATACTGTTCATCCTTGACATGTCTTAAAATGTTTAACGACAGTTATAAAAGACACGCGATTGCTTTTGGCAAAATTAAACAATATTGGTAGATTTTGTAAAGCTTTTAGAGCCACGTAATATCCCGTTTCAATAACAATAACAATACAATTTGGTAAAAATAACAAAAACCTATAAAAATACTACTCCTTTGTATTATTGTATCACCAGAGAAATAAACCGCGATATAAACACATTTTTGACGTAATTCTGAGAATCTACGCACGATAAAAGTGAAAACTTGGCATGAGAACAACGAGGTAAATGTGAATGAGATTTCTTTCAAAGTGAATGAATTATTAGATAAACACAAAATATATTATAATACTTCATACTAATTTAATTTAGTGCAAGCTATAAAGTTTCAAAATGCATATGAGTACATTTTGTCTTGATGGATGATATTCCTCAAGCATCTGTACCTACGCAACGTGTACGAAGAAGAGTGGAACAAATTCCAAAATAGATATTGCAAACATTTGATATGGGGATATTTTTAGTTCTGAAACCGGGTTTTTGTTCGGGTAGGAGTATTGTATGCACTGTGTGAATGTTAAACGGTAAGACCAAAATAAACGGCCATTCCAAATTTTAATGTACAAAATGTTTGAAATTTCAAAATTGAAAACAAATATGTTAATATTGCATGAACGTAAACAAAACACAGCACTTGATACAATATAGGTTTGGACATCGCACTGCAATTGAAAGGCTTGTCACGAGGAATTCGCTAACAGCGTAAATTAATAAAGGTGATTTAGATTGTATGCACTGACCTGTTGCGTGTAAAAGCGTCGAGAAGGCAGATGGGACTGGGCGAGCGGAAGGCGACGATGGCGGCGCGAGAGCAGCGTGGGCGAGACTATGTTTAACCGTGAGCCATACCGAAATATACTGACTTTTGTTTCCACTGGTTTCCTTGTCGGAAAATTGGTTCATCTTTGCTGGCGTTTCCTTGTAGAATCTACATTCCCAACCAGTATCTTGAGACATGTCATATGATTTTTAAGAATTTGTTTCCTTTCATTTTTCAAATATTTTCATAAAATATGAAACAAAAATTTTAAATGAATAGTAGGTATGCTTAAAAGTAATTTGAAATTATTTTGATACACGTGTACATTAGCAGATATTAGAGCAGATTTCATCGATGCTTGACTCTTTAAAACCGAGCCACTCAAAATTCTACTAAGTTACTCACAAACTAATCATGCCTTAAGAGAATACTTATTTATTCTCTCAAAACGCTTAAACCCAACCTATAGCCGTCTTCACCTCCCCTATAACGGCCCCTTTCCTCACAACTAATCAATTTAACCACAAACACGACAGACTGACACCATCTGAACGTGAGGGTAGTTATCAAAAATATCTAAATATTAATTAATCAATTATACTAATCTAAGCGTACAGGCAATATTTATTCGATAAGGGCGCGATTGCTATCGCAATCCCTTAATCAAATACAACGACCTAGACACGAAAGCATCTACTAGTTGGATGAGTCTCGGGCAGAGACTGAATTCGTATCATCAAAACAGCCGTTTTTTAACGTAAGTTCCTTATCGCGCGGTGCGGAAGGGGGCTAGACGGAAATAATTAAGGAACCGACACTCGACACATTTTTGAAACCGACACTTTTTTGTTGAATGTGAATTTTGCATTGTATTCGGTATTTTCGCGGTACAGCATTGGGTCTCCGTAGCCTAGTGGCTTCAGCAGTCGCTTAACAGTTACAAGTCGATGGTTCGAATCCCAGCTCGACAGACTGAATTTTCTATTTTCTATTTTATTTTAAATAATTTCTACCTGTGGAATTTTCCCTAACTTTTTATAACTTATAAGTTATAAAAAATTAATTAATTAATCGGAAATCAATTTTAAACACGAATCTGACATGAATAATATGCTTCATGAAAATGTCATCCATTTTAATCATTTCAAAAGAGCAATGATGTAAAAGCGCAATCACTTCCATTCATTCCATTAGCAATTTAATTTTTACGTTTAAGTATTAAGCATTAAGTATTTCACGTTGATAAATAATTATTATTTTCACACCACTCGTGCGTAAATCTCTTTTTTATGCCTTAAATTAGTGAGAAAAATTTAGAATTTAGAACGCTGCAAAGTGGCATGTCTAATTTTACAAGCTGGTAAAAAGTTCACACACTTGTACCTATACTAACATTTTATGTAAATTTGTGTTAATTTTATTTTTTCGGGAATATTCACATGTACATTAGCTATTATAAAGAAAATTTAAAAGACTATATTTAAGTAATAAGTAAGTATGATATTTTTAAGTACTTTTGCATTTTTCCAAACCTCAGTTTCAAACGCACCAAAATATTAGTTACTTTGGATATCCATAATTACACAGTTAAAGTCCTTACTATGTAAATACAGTATTAATATTGTATATATAAATACATAATTTTACATAAGTTTCAATTTTATAGCGTATTTTGTTATTTTCGTACAGAAATAATGTTATACTTTCCAAAACATTGTGAGCTACAACCCAAGGGGAAGCAATCACATGTGCTTTCGGAAATAACTGATTTTACGTCGAAGCATTGGATGTTTCTGGCAATGAGCTGAAATTGCTTATTTATCGTTGAAATGAGCCACACCGGTGCATTACATTTGAAAATTGCAAATTTTACTGAACTTTCTGTATGAACCTATGTGAAAGTATGTCAATAAGGTATAATTTATGTGTACTTAGGTACCTGAGCTGGATGTGATGTTTCGATAATTTTCTCTCTTCCTCGGCTAAATAAGTGGCAGTATAGCCTAAAATTAGGCGTATTAAATCTTCACCATTGGTTGAATCGTCTAGTTGTAGAGCGGCCTCTTGCTCCCCTTCTCTTTTTGCCTTGTTTTGTCATTTTACCATATTCCTACTGTAATGATGTAAGGACCATGTATTGAATAAGATAATATGCTTTCTAAAGCTATCTCTCCTGCTTCTCAAGATGTTTTGAGAGTAGAAGACGTCCATTAGCTTTGGAGGAAAGTTGAGCTTTGTTTCCAAGCTGCAAGAATAACAAATGCAAGAAGTGTAAATTAAAAATTTTATTTTTAAATGCAAGCTTTTAGTAGCTACATCATTAGACTCTAGATATCATCTAGGATCAGAGTACTTGTTATGACGAATCAAACGAGCCCAAACTCGATGGGTTACGTCGTTTTATTACAGAGTTCCGACAGCCATCTTCCGTCTCCATCATCAGATTAGCTCCATGTCACAATAATATTGCATTGTCATCCGATTTACACATAAATGCTAAATTTCAGCTCGATCAGAAACCGGGAAGTGGGTCTAATTCATCTTGCAAGATTTGACCCAAACAAACAAATAAACTGGTCAAGCTAAATAAAAGCTTGTAATAATAATAATAATATAGAACAAGTTTGGCATAGCTATTAATTATTTTGACGATACGTTTGTACTATATATTTTTAGAAATTTTTAGTAACAATATTTTTTTGAAGTTGTACTAAAAAAAACCGTCAAGTGAGTGAGAAAGTCTCACCATAAGGGTTCCATTTCTACCATTTTGGTACAGAACCCTAAAAAGCATCAGACTCTCTTTAACTTGGTCACTTTAGTCCTAAATTACCCACTAGCTTGCAAACTAACCAATGTATACTAGTTAACAAGCTTAATATCAAATTCGCCTGGAGACGTAAACTTAGACTTACAAGAAAGGAGACATTAATTACAAACTTGTATTGTATCCGACATTCAAGTATTTCATCTTAAATTAAGATCAACGGTATTTAATTCGTTGAGAGTTTACAAATTGGATAGTTTAATTTTAAATTAGTATTTAGGTTATTTTGTTTGGATACTTGGACGACCTATGCCATAAACATATGCTTTATACTCGTACTAGATGTGCCCTGCGCTTTCACCCGCGTAAGTTTCGATTCCGTGGAACTATCGGCAATAAATGTAACACTATAGGTAACAGCTATGTATCTATCAAGTTTCATCGCAATCGGTTCATTAGTTTTTGCGTGAAGAAGTAACAAACATATTATTTACCGCGCGGCGATCTAATTAAATTTTAGAACACAAAAAAGTCGTGTGGTGTCGTGGGACACCAGATAGGAACGAAGTTATTATTATAAAAATACTAGCTGATGCCCGCGACTTCGTCCGCATGGATTTAGTTTTTAAAAATCCCGCGGGAACTTTCATTATCCGAGATAAAAAGTAGCTCTCCCGGTCTGAGGAACCACTACTACATCCATTACTATACCCATGCAAAAAATCGCATCAAACTGCTGTTCTGTTGCGAAGTGATTGAAGGACAAACAAACACACTTTCGCATTTATAATATCGGTAATGCTTTATTATAACACTTTTTATTACACAAATTATTGCCAAGTGCGAAACACTTTTTATAATTGTCAAATTTTTTACCATACTTAACTGTCATTTTTAGCTGTCATTTACGTTTTGTTATTCCACTGTCATTTGCGTTTTGTTATTCCATGTCAGATGCGTCTTTGTTATATACCACGTTTTATAGTGACTTGACGGAAACGCGGTCGAACGGGATAAAAAGTATCCTATGTCCGTCTCCTGGTTCTAAGCTACCTCTCCACCAATTTTCAGCCAAATCGGTTCATCCGTTCTTGAGTTATAAATAGTGTAACTAACACCACTTTCTTTTATATATATAGATTAATTTCAAGTTCTATTCGAGGTATAAAGAAAATAATTATTCGGGAATACATTTTTTATCATGATTTTTTTATCGATAAAAATCAAAATGACCCCAGGGAAGCCTAAATATCTATTTGATAAAATATTAAAATTAAAATAATTTTACAAAATAAAAAATGCAAATAAAATTTCGCGCCCCGGATGGGCTCGAACCACCAACCTTTCGGTTAACAGCCGCACGCGAACCGATTAGGCCACGGAGGAAATGCACAACTCATTGAAATTATTATACATAATATTAGATTTTTAGGCCATCAAAAAATGTAAAAAGTGTCGTTACAACTTTTGGTCTTAATTTCCGTCTAGCCCCCTTTTGCAACGCGCGATAAGGAATTTCGTTCAAAAAGCTACTATTGTGAACTATAGTTAGACATATTCACTCGCGGACTTTATTGTAGTGTAGGTAATGAGTAAGTACTACATAGTATAACCAATGAGTAAGTACTACATAATATCTTTTATGTATTGGAACGAAGTTCCTTAATCAAAAAACTTTCCTCCTTATAATAATATTATAGTATTATAGTATACTAGCTGATGCCCGCTACTTCGTCCGCGTGGATTTAGTTTTTAAAATCCCGCGGGAACTCTTTGATTTTCCGGGATTCACCCTCCTGGTTCTGAACTATATCTATCCAAAAAATCACGTAAATCTGTAGCTTTGTTGCAGCGTGATTGACGGACAAACCAACAAACAAACACTTTCGCATTTATAATTATGTATTAGTATTATTATTAAATAGAACACAAACGCTACTATTGTGACTTATATATGATAATTAAATATATTTCTTCGGAGACTTTTTTGTAGAAAATAATGAGTACTTTAATCATGTAGTACATAATTTTTATGTATCATCAATAGTTTTCACAACAAACGCCAAATAATGCATTTTATAGGCAAAATTTTGCTACTTTGGGTTACATTATTGCAATTTTCTTAAGGATCTTTAATTTTTTTACAATAAATTATAGCCTATGTAACTTCCTGATAACTTAGCTTTCTATTGGTGAAAAAATGGTTAAAATCGGTCCAGTAGTTACAGAGCCTATTCGGTACAAACAAAAAAATCTTTCCTCTTTATAATATTATAAATATAAATATAAATATAAATATAAATAGTAATAGTATAGATCGTATAATAGTATAGATAAATTAATGGAATAGTGTAAAACTAAGTAGCAATTCGGGTTTGACTATGTACTTGCTAATACTAATAGTAATTCAAATAGGTACATAATATATTAGAGTCCAGTATATAGTTTATAATAATAATAATTTATATTTTTATTTTATAAATCCATAACTAAAATTGTCGTTATATTTTATTTTTCTACTTTCAAAATTATCGTGATTATATTTATCTCCTTCTGCTAGTGGAGTAGTAGTAGTAAACAAGGAACCCTTATAGTTTCGCCATGTCCGTCCGTCTGTCTGTCTGTCTGTCTGTCTTTCCGTCCGCGGTTTAGCTCAGAGACTATTCGTACTAGAAATCTGTAATTTGACAAGGGTATAAATATCAGTCACGCCGACAAAGTGCTGAAATAAAATTGTAAAAAATAATTTTTTTTAGGGTACCTCCCCTACATGTAAAGTGGGGATGAATTTTTTTTTCTCCTCTATCCCATAGTGTGGGGTGTCGTTGAATAGGTCTTTCAAAAATATTGTGGGTTTGGGAACACCATTTTTCAATTCAGGGAACACCATTTTTCAATTCATATTTTAAAGTGCTAAATTTTATTAGAGTCAAGTGTCCCCCCCTCTGCCAGCTAAATGGTTGTATACAGGATACAAGAAAAAATTCACAGCAGTAGTATATATAATGAATTTTAAAGGAAAACTATCACGGCTAAGTAGGGTTCATTAATTAAGGAGATATATCTGTTTTTTCTAAGTTAGGTATTACACGTAGTGCAAGTTGCATATTTTGTGGTATATTATAGTATTTAAACCATGGAACTCAAAATGTATTCAATATTCCTAAATAAAATAAAAGCACTATCCTAGGTCAGCAATAATATTTGAGACTTTCAACTACGGAACCCTACACTGCGCGTGGCCCGACATGCACTTGGCCGGTTTTTTTTTAATTTATTACTAAAGGTTTCTAAATAGTGATGTTTAAATTAAGTTAGGTAGCAGAAAAAACAACTCCTAAATTGGTTCTCGCGTTGAAAATTATCCGTGCCATAATAAAAAAAGCCGGCCAAGTGCGAGTCGGACTCGCGCATCGAGGGTTCCATACTCCAAAAGTAAAAGTAAAACGATAATATTATATTAATTTGCTTACTTATCGTTAACTTTGTTTGTAGAGGTTTATTGTTAATATAAAAAAAACTATGCTAGTTAGAGCTTTGGTTATATTTTTCCTGTAAAATATACATAAACTTCTATTTACCATAATTATTTCAGATTTTTCGATTGGTAAACTTCGGAGATAAGGGGGGGGGTGGTATTTTTTTCGACATTTTGGCCGATTACTCAAAAACTATTATATATAGAAATAAATAAAAAACTGTTTTAGAATGCACAAGTAAATGCCTTTCATATAATACCCCATTCGGTATAGCTATCTTACTTTGAAATTTCAAACCCCCGATTTTCCCCCTTTTTTAATTAAACTAAAATAATTTTCGCGTTGATTTTATTTTTCCTGTAAAATATACGTAAACCTCTATTGACCATAATTATTTCAGATTTTTCGATTGGTAAACTTCGGAGTTAAGGGGGGGGGGGGGGGGAACGGTATTTTTTTCGACATTTTGGCCGATTAATCAAAAACTATTATATGTAGAAATAAATAAAAAACTGTTATAGAATGCACAAGTAAAGGCCTTTCATATAATACCCCACTCGGTATAGTTAATTTACTTTGAAATTTCAAACCCCCGATTTTCCCCCTTTTTTTAATAAAACAAAAAATAATTTTCGATTTTTCTTTACTCCATTTTGGGCCACTATCATACACAACTATGCCAAATTTCATGTCGATAGCTTTAATAGTTACTGAAATAATCGACTGTGACAGACGGACGGACAGACGGACGGACAGACGGACGGACAGACGGACGGAGAAAGTCTCACCATAAGGGTTCCATTTTTACCATTTTGGTATGGAACCCTAATAATGAAACATGTTTTTAATGGTTGATCACGTGGAAGGTGTTCATATGGGAATAGGCTAAATTGGTATTCTATTACCTAATATCTGATGCACATTTAGCATTTTGTGTCACACGGTAACTAATGTGTGGTTTGAGCATAAACATAATACCTATTATGTATTTAGAAGATCATGATTCGAATATTATGCACTTAAAAATTGACTGTGTTATGTAAACTATTCTATAGCCTAAACTAGCGGCACGCTATGATGGCCGGTTTGACGTTTGTCCGCTCATGAAGTTCCGTATTAATTGATAACGACTTTGAAGGAAATAATTGTATTACTTTATTGACGATAGTGATGTGCAGAGATTCATAAATTTTATCGAATGTAGTTTTAGGTTTAGGACTCAAAATTTATTTATTAAATTGATTTCTAAAATGTATACAAGTGTAGAAAAATCAGTTTGCACCATTTAAGGGGTGAATGTACTTGTGAATATGAACAATTTTCACTATGTGGACAAACCTCTGAAATCGCAAAAAAATATCAGCTGTTTCATACAAAAGGTAAAATTTTTATTTTTATATGATATATACCACAACTCGGCATTTGGTTTTCTAAATTGAAAATTTTTAAAAATGGAATCTAATACGATCGTCACATAGGATCGCTGGCTAGCACAACTACTACCTCCGGCAAACTCGCGTCAATGCTCAATGCAAAACAAAGCAGTTTCGAATTGACGTTGCTTCGAAAAGTATAAACTGTCAGTGCAATGCGATTGTGATATAGTTTTGACCTGGCTTTGGATTTCAAATATTGATACTGCATTACTGTTGACCCTTGCTCGTTAATTTGGACTCTGTTCAAGCCCTTTGTTGTGGATTTCGTTGATATGACCGAACGTACGCAGAGAACTGTTCTAAATAGTCAGACACGTGAGTTCGTAATACGCCTTCGTAACTATTTCGATCGTGAAGCTCAAAATGGAGGGCCAATTTTACCTATAACGTCAGTGGTTGAACGCGTAGCTGATGCGCTTAATATTGGACAACGAACTGTTAGACGGATAACTAAAAAAAAATATGGCGAGACTGGCACAGAAGAAAATAAACTTCACACACCAAAAAAGAGAAAACGAGCAAAACCAGTCGTAGGCATCGATAGCTTTGATGCCGATGCTATCCGAAGACATGTTTACGGCTACTATTTACAGATTATGAAAGAGATGTGAAAATAGATAATATTATAGAAAACGAACATATAATTATTAATGTAGGTGATGATAGCAGTGACGACAGTGAAAATAGTAGTATGGACGAATCTGATTAATTATGGCCTTTTGTGGCACCTTTTTTGGTATCTTTTGTATTCATATGTTTCTTGTGTGCATATAAAGTATGTATATTCATTTTCATTCAAATATTCAGTTCGTTCAAATAAATTAAATAAACATATACATTTTTGTTTTATTAAACCTATTTAATCAGGTACAAAAACAAAACTTAATTGTTTTTTGTTCGAGAATAAATTGACATTCCACATCACTATTGTAATGTGTCAAACCGGCCATCATAGCGTGCCGCTAGTGTAACAACCTGAGATACCCGAGCCCACATCAAAAGTTACTAGGTAAGAGTAAATTATTTGACTGCCCGGCGCCGGTCCCTCGGGACTCAAGAATAACACAAGGTTGAGTCAGGTGGAAAATCAACCTTGTTTCAACAGGCTATGTTGGTTCATCGCTACGATACAAAAAGGTCTTTAAGCAAAAAAAACGTTGCTAAATTAAACGTAATTAAATATCACAATAATATGATTTTGCAAGGAAATGATTTCCTTACAAGTTGCGAGCAAATTTGTATGCCAGAGAATTATCCATAATAAAATAAACGATTAGGGAAATGCTGATTATGACATGAATAGCATGAAGCACAAATCATATGCAATCGTTATTAAACACAAAAAAAATTACCTCTGAACTCATAATCTGAACTAATATGAATTCCAAGCTTTGACTATTCAACCTCAGGACGAGTAACGCGCCTAATGCCACGAACAAAAAGTCTGCCACTTTTGGTGCGGGGGGACGAAACACTACATTAGACAGAACTGCACACTTTATCAATTAAATTTGTGTCATTATGGCACACATAACACTAAATCTCTAACACTATTACATTTACGCATACATATAGGTTAAATACAGTGTAAGACAGACAAATTATTTGCGATGCTTCCATATCGATATTTTATATCGATAGTTTTCGTAGGAAAAACAGAAAATTTCCTAAGCACAAGAAAAACGCACTCAAACCATTTAAATCATCTGAACTCTTTACTTGGTTAGCGTAGCATGTCTTTTTAGGGTTCCGTAGTAAAACAAATAGGAACCCTTATAGTTTCGCCAAGTCTATTGGTACTTACTGTGGTAAGTCAGAGACTATTGGTACTTAAGAGCTGTAGTTTGGCATGGTGATACATATTAACTATGCCGACAAAGTTTTACAACTAGGAATGAAATTTTTTCCCAAAAATCAATTAACAATAATTTAATTAAAATACTAGCGGCCACATTTTGATAGGCAAACTGGTGAATGTAGATATATTCTCCTAATCTTAAATATGCGTAAAAATTTGGTTTTTAGCAAACACTCGATGAGTGCACTAATTCTGCAGCCAGATCTCGTACTATACACCCTACGATTTTCAAAATATCGATATCGATATTTTTTTTTATTACTCATTGAAGAATCATCAAAATTCATCATCAAACACTCAACTAAAGAAGAATATTATTAGTATAGTCTGATAAACTAGTATTGTAATAAAAATATATATAATTATAAATGTAAATGAACCAATTCATTACATTATATAAATTCAACAATCGGAATATTGATATATCTATATTAAAGCTTCCTTCAGTTTTATTTAACTTATGCCAAACGCAAATTTATTGTTTATTAACGAAAGGATGACAGCGACTCTATCTGAATTAAGGATTTTTAATTTTAACGGCATCTTTTTAGTTTCCGTGATAAAATACAGCTATTGTGTAAAGTCAGAGTAATCGGTTCGATTGTACAGGTGAACAGACGGTCGGACTTCACGAAACTATAAGGGTTCCTTGTACTTTTACTTCGGAAACCTAAAAAGTGTAACAATTAAAAAATATAAATATTGCATTTATTATTTTTTAAATGTTTTCCTCTTTATGTTATATTATTAACTAGCTGATGCCCGCGACTTCGTCTGCGTGGATTTAGTTCATAACATCCCGCGGGAAATCTTTGTCACCCTCCAGGTTCTCAACTATACCTATCCAAAAAATCACGTCAATCCGTAGCTTTGTAGCAGGAAACATTTGATCGTCTTGCTCGCGGCATTGTTAATGATGATTCAAAGAGAAAACATATTACTGATGATATTATCAATTACGTTAAACTATGTTTTTACCATAATTAACCAAATACAAAATTACGTTTAGCTGTCATTTACATTTTGTTCTTCCACTGTCATTTTCGTTTTTTTATTCCATGTCAGATGCATTTTTGTTATACCAGGTTTTATATTGACTTGACGGAAACGCGGTTGAACGGGATAAAAAGTATCCTATGTCCGTCTCCTGGTTCTAAGCTACCTCTCCACCAATTTTGAGCCAAATCGGTTCATCCGTTCTTGAGTTATAAATAGTGTAACTAACACCACTTTCTTTTATATATATAGATTTCATAATCAATAGCTTGATATTGGTCTTCAGGGGTTCTGAACTATAGTTTTTTATTTCAAGATATATTTGCTTGTGATCTGACATACTGGACTCTAGTATTTATATTTATTGCAAAGTGGAATTCATTTTGTTTTATTACTCATATTAGTCATATTACTGATGATATTATCAATTACGTTAAACTATAATTTTTATAATTGTTTTTACCATAATTAACCAAATACAAAATTGCGTTTAGCTGTCATTTACGTTTTGTTCTTCCACTGTCATTTTCGTTTTTTTATTCCATGTCAGATGCATTTTTGTTATACCAGGTTTTATATTGACTTAACGGAAAAGCGGTCGAACGGGATAAAAAGTATCCTATGTCCGTCTCCTGGTTCTAAGCTACCTCTCCACCAATTTTGAGCCAAATCGGTTCATCCGTTCTTGAGTTATAAATAGTGTAACTAACACCACTTTCTTTTATATATATAGATTTGTTGAATAAGTTGTCAAGGCATCGGCATGAGATGCGGAGGAGAAAGTTTTAAGTCAAGGCAAGGATAAAAAAAAAAAGCAGGCCAAGTGCGAGTCGGACTCGCGCACCGAGGGTTCCATACTCCAAAAGTAAAAGTAAAACGATAATATTATACTAATTTGCTTATTTATCGGTAACTTTGTTTGTAGAGGTTTATTGTTAATATAAAAAAAACTATACTAGTTAGAGCGTTGATTTTATTTTTCCTGTAAAATATACATAAACCTCTATTGACCATAATTATTTCAGATTTTTCGATTGGTAAACTTCGGAGATAAGGGGGGGGGGAACGGTATTTTTTTCGACATTTTGGCTGATTACTCGAAAGCTGTTACATATAGAAATAAATAAAAAACTGTTTTAGAATGCACAACTAAAGGTCTTTCATACGATACTCCACTCGGTATAATTATCTTACTTTGAAATTTCAAACCCCTGATTTTCCCCCTTTTTTAATTAAACTAAAATAATTTTCGCGTTGATTTTATTTTTCATGTAAAAAATACATAAACCTCTATTGACCATAATTATTTCAGATTTTTCGATTGGTAAACTTCGGAGATAAGGGGGGGGGAACGGTATGTTTTTCGACATTTTGGCCGATTAATCAAAAACTATTATATCTAGAAATAAATAAAAAACTGTTCTAGAATGCACAAATAAAGGCCTTTCATATGATACTCCATTCGGTATAGTTATCTTACTTTGAAATTTCAAACGCCTGATTTTCCCCCTTTTTTAATCAAACTAAAATAATTTTCGCGTTGCTTTTATTTTTCCTGTAAAATATACATAAACCTCTATTGACCAAAATTATTTCAGATTTTTCGATTGGTAAACTTCGGAGATAAGGGGGGGGAACGGTATTTTTTTCGACATTTTGGCCGATTATTCAAAAACTATTTTATATAGAAATAAATAAAAAGCTGTTTTAGAATGTACAAGTAAAGGACTTTCATATGATACCCCACTCGATATAGTTATTTTACTTTGAAATTTCAAACCCCCGATTTTCCTCCTTTTTTTAATAAAAATAAAAATAATTTTCGACTTTTCTTTATTTCAATGCTTTTGGGCCACTATTATACACAACTATGCCAAATTTCATGTCGATAGCTTTAATAATTACTGAAATAATCGACTGGGACAGACGGACGGACAGACGGACGGACAGACGGACGGACAGACGGACGGAGAAAGTCTCACCATAAGGGTTCCATTTTTACCATTTTGGTATGGAACCCTAATAAGTATGAATGAAATTGACGACTATTTGCGTATCATGCCACGTGCATTGTAGGGTTCCGTAGTTGCCTGTCACAATATTATGCGTGCTTAGAATATTTTATATGCTATTTTAATTATGAAATGTTTTTTTTTACATTTTAAAATACAAGCCAAAGTAATAATGCGGCTAGTTATAATTAAATAGTAAAAACTCAAGATACAACTTGCCGTACACTGCCGTATATTACCAAAATATACAGTTAGTCCTTGATTATCATAGGAATCCGAAAATAAGCAGCGTTACAGCAATATTAATGGCATCTAATACGTTTTTACTTAAACGCACATAGCTCCGAAAAGGCAGCGGTGCATGCCTGAGATCGAACCTGCAACCCACGAATTGGAGACCGCAGTCCTAACCACTGGGCTAGGCAAAAATTTTAATTTTAAGGCTCAATATTTCGAAACAAAACCCTCAATCAAAAAAATTTTCATAACGTACCTCCAGTACTTTTAAAAAACTTTTTCAACGACATCCCACACACTGGAATACACGAGTAAAAACAACATCCATCCCCTTTACGTCTAGGGGAGGTACCCAAAATAATAGTTTTCTTCAAGATTTTATTGTACAAATTTGTCGACATAGTTAATATGTATAACCATGCCAAACAACAGCTCTTAAGTACCAAAAGTCTCTGACTTACTACAGTAAGTACCAATAGACTTGTCAAAACTATCAGGGTTTCCAGTTGTTTTATTACGGAACCCTAAAAAGACATGTTACGCTAACCAAGTAAAGAGTTCAGATGATTTAAATTGTTTGAGTGCGTTTTGCTTGTGCTTAGGAAATTTTCTGTTTTTCCTTGGAAAACTATCGATATGACCTATATTTATTCTATCTGTGAACACTTGTAATCTATATATACTAGTGGTTCGCCCCGAACTGAGACCTCGCGGTAACGGTATCCCATGATTATTCATTCAATCGATAAGTACATGACGACCAAACCTGACATTATTATTATGCCCGTTTTCACCAAACATACCTAAATCATCCCCTAAGTAGGAGTCTCTGAACGTAGGTAGCTCCTAAATACAATCCTAAGTCCTAACATCCGTCCCAATGTCCTTTTAAGTGTCCCGTACAGGATAAAGAAGTTGACAGAAATCATCACCTAACTTATCATAGGGAGCCCGTAAAGGTTAGGCAACGTTAGTGAAAACATTGAATTAATAAGTACTAACGAGTGAAAACGGGTTACGGGCATCTGTACAAATCGTCATCTATCGACGCGAATAGAAAATATACAAAATGCAGTAAGTAATTAATAGTTTATTGAAGTTTGATATTTAACTAAACAATAATTTTAATTGAATAATAAGTTATTATAATATTATGTAACTAAATAAAAATGTTCGACGCTAGTTCAATGGAATAGTTTATGACTGCGCCATCTATTAGCATTATTGTGAAGCTATGTTGATGCTATATGAATTACTGATGCCCATTAAAAATTAAATAATCTCGTTTCTTTATAATATTCATATAATTTTAGTATTTGTTGTTCAAGTACAGGATACAAGTGAATTAAAAAAATATAATCACCTTGAAAATACATAGCTGATTCTGCCAGAGAGCGTCTTCAAGCGAGCGTATAAAATCTCCACTTTGAAAGCCCCCCATTTCGTCAATTTTAAGGGAAAAATTAAAAAAAATATATTTTTGTACTCGGTTTGAAATTATCTTTAAAATGGTATGTAACAATTTTATGTAACGCGATAATTTTTTTTTTACTTCGCATTCACTTCTATGAGAGCCCCCCTGAAATAAAGGTTTTTATAATTTTTTATGCAATATTCGGCTGAAGGCCATCAGTTTACATATTATATCTAAATTTGAAGTAATTACGTTCAGTAATTCAAAAGTTATAAGGCTCTGACAGACGGACGGACGGACGGACGGACGGACAAGTGCAAATTCACTCTAGTAGACTCAGAGACCTCGCTTCGCTCGGTCAATAAAAGAAAGTGGTGTTAGTTACACTATTTATAACTCAAGAACGGATGAACCGATTTGGGTGAAAATTGGTGGAGAGGTAGCTTACAACCAGGAGACGGACATAGGATACCACAGACATAGACAGAGGATTTTTATCCCGTTCGACCGCGTTTCCGTCGTGTCACTATAAAACGTGAACAAAACGCAAATGACAGTGGAATAACAAAACGTAAATGACAGCTAAATGTAATTTTGTCTTTGGTTAAGTATGGTAAAAAATTTGACAATTATAAAAAGTGTTATAATAAAGCATTACTGATATTATAAATGCGAAAGTGTGTTTGTTTGTTGGTTTGTCCTTCAATCACGTCGCAACAGAACAGCGGATTGATGCGATTTTTTGCATGAGTATAGTAGTAGTATAAAGCATGAGTAATGGATGTAGTAGTGGTTCCTCAGACCGGGAGAGCTACTTTTTATCTCGGATAATGAAAGAGTTCCCGCGGGATTTTTAAAAACTAAATCCATGCGGACGAAGTCGCGGGCATCAGCTAGATAGCTATAATTTTCTTCTATTCTTATCTATTTACTTTTTTTATATAAGCTGTAAGTTTCCCCTGCAAAATAAAATAAAAATAAAATAAAAGATATGTGTGCGTAAGTGTAATAGTGTTGGTAATTTAGTCTTTTGTGTGCCATAAATAATGACACAAATTAAATTGATAAAGTGTGCAGTTCTGTCTATGTAGTGTTTCCTCCCCCCGCACCAAAAGTGGCAGACTTTTTGTTCGTAGCATTAGGCGCGATACTTGTCCTGAGGTGCTGGTTTAATACTCAAAGGTCCTGAGGTTAAATTGTCAAAGTTCCAAGCTTCTACGGGTACACGCAATAAAACCTACATAGACATTTTCTCTTCAACAAAAAAAGTTCTAAGGTCAAATTCTACATTTAAAAACAAAAATATTATATTGATCAATTTCGATGATTAACTCATGTCATTTATTTTTCAAATTGAGTAAAGGCATTTTTAAGAAATATTATAATACTGTAAAAACATTATTGTTTTAGTAACGGTATCGATTATATTTATATTACCACCCCTCGTACTGTTATAGTTTGCACAATGGGGTGTATGTTGAGAAGTGACCCAATGACATTTTGTGATATATATCTCCAACCCGAAGCAGCATTTGAAGTAATTGGCCATCTCGGCGAGATGGGATGTGTACAATTTGTAGATGTAAGTACGCATTTTGCCTCAAACCCTTTTAGCATTTTATGAAACCGTAATCGGTTTCTACGTGGCATCGTACAAGAAGCCGGTTAAACTTTACTATGGTTGAAGCAACGGAGGGCGAAGGGAGGGGAGTTTAGGGGTGTGGGGGGAAGGGTTGACCCCCCCTCCCCAAGAAAAACCCGTCGAATCCTGATAGTTTTCGGAATATAATTTTTATAATCTTGTAAATTTTTAGGCTAGTTTTGCCGAAATTTGAACAAAACCTCGCTTAGTAAAGGGGGGAGGAAGGTGAAAAAGAGTGGTAGGGAGGAGAAAAGGAGTAGGGGGGTTTAAAAGGGTTTAAAACCCTCCTCCTACCCCACCACAGCCACAGTTTACATGTTTTTTTTTTATAAAAAAATAACCATGTAAACTGTGGCAGAACTGCAGAGGAGCGATGCTACAAATCAAATATAGGGTACGCCAGAAGACTCACTCCGTCGCCTCTTCATTCAGCTTCAACTACTCGAACTTCGTTTCGCTACGGAGGTCGCCGGCTCGCTTCGCTTGCCACATCCCCCCTTCCCTCTACTCGGCCTCGTAGGCTCGCTTCATTCAGGACCTCCTTCACGAGCTTCTGGCTTCGCGCTTCATAAAAACACTCTAGGGTAGGGCAGACAAGATTACGTGGAGTCGAATTTGGCCAATTGGTTTCTGTCACACTGCCAATTGTTTCCCTTGGGGAGGGGGTCACCCCGTCCCCCCTTCCCCCTCCGTTGTGTCAACCATACTAAGCCAAAGCCAAGAACGCCATAGATGCCCCCACCAAGTCCAGCAAAAAAGCGGCACGGCCGTACCATTCTTTTCTCGAAGCAGTTCAGGCCATTTCCGACCCCCCTATAAATACGTTATGAATAAAACTAGAAGCCTGATTTTGGAGTAACCAAGCAGGCATTGTATAAACACGGTATATTTCAAATTTTATTCTATTTGAACCAGTAGTTTAAGAATTATAACTAGTCAAAGTTTCTTAATTATGTCACTCACTGACTGACCGATCATCAAAACTCTAAGGCACTTTTAGCAGACATAGAAGTTTAGAAATTTATTGTGTTCTAAATTTCTAAACTTCTATGTTAGTGTTTAGTGTATAAATCAAGGAAAACTATAATATTTAGCAATTTCGGTCCAGTTTTCTAGATACACCAACTGCATAAATAACTTTGTAATCCCATATAAATATATATAGGATTAAAAATTGTATTTACAATTGGATTGTTTGTTGTTTTTCTACAATGAATGTGAGATGGTATAAAAAAACATAACTTGTAAAAAAAAGTCGTATGGTGTCGTTGGACACCAGATAGGAACGAAGTTCCTCATTATAAAAATATTAATTTCAAATCTATTCGAGGCATAAAGGAAATAATTATTCGTGTATACATTTTTATCATGTTTTTTTTTATCGATAAAAATCAAAAAACCTACTTTACAAAAAATTATCTTAACACCTTTATTTTGTTTACAATGAAAAAAATAAAAAATATATATATCGGAAATGAGTTGGCAATAATTGGAACGCAAACGTCACCTGGCGGCGTTCGATGAGTCTACGCGGTGTCATGAGAAGGAAAAATGATGGCGGCGGTCGGCTTGTGAAGACGCGTGGAATCAATCGGGCGTTCCATATTTAGGCCAGTGCAGATACCTTTGAAAATGATGAAAAATTAAAAAAAATTATAGTAGGATGAAACCCATTGGAAAAGGAAGAGAATGCAACAAAAATGAAAGGAAAAATAAATTACGGGCGATCTGAGGTCGGGAAGTGGTGGGGAGGGGGGGTTTGACGGTAAAAAACGGTTTATCTCAATTTCTGGAAAAACTACAAGTCCTATGGAAAAAAGTTAAATGGCAAAGTTGTAGGTAATAAAAAGATCTACAACTTTTGTATTTAGACTTTTTTCACATAACCTCAAAATGTATGTGAAAAATTCAAATAACCAAGTTTTTGGTTTTTTATTTTTATCTTTTACAAAAAAAAAATATTTTTTCACCAAATTTGGTGAAAACTTACCTTTTTATGTCCCAAACACACTGTAATTTTTCTGACGTAAAATATTTATTTTTTCACCTTTTTTTTTTGACTTAATATTGAAAAAGCACCTAATTTTCAATCGAAAATTCTCCCGTCAAAATATCTGCTTTTTTAAAAAAGTTGGTAAGTTTTTTGTTCGTTGAAATCTCTACTTTCTGATGGTGTAAAAAAAATATACATTACTATGGTAAATGCTCTCAGAAAATGCAGAAACGAAATACAAAATAACAGGTAGTAAGGCCCAGACCCTCCTAGCCCCTATGAAATACCTTTTAAATTACATGCGTAGATGGCTATTTATTGCTATTTTAAGATAACTTATAACCCGAGTGACCTACGGAAAATTTTAGCCCATCAAAAGGTATTTCATAGAGATGTGGGGAAGTGCCTAGGAGGGTCTGGGCCTTACTACCTGTTATTTCGTATTTCGTTTCTTCATTTTCTGAGAGCATTTACCATAGTAATGTATATTTTTTTATACCATCAGAAAGAAGAGATTTCAACAAATAAAAAACTCACCGACTTTTTATAAAAAGCAGATATTTTGATGGGAGAATATTCGATTGAAAATTATGTGCTTTTTCAATATTAAGTCAAAAAAAAGGTGAAAAAATAAATATTTTAAATCAGAAAAATTACAGTGTGTTTGGGACATAAAAAGGTAAGTTTTCACCAAATTTCGTGAAAAATTTTTTTTTTTGTAAAAGATATGAATAAAAAACCAAAAACTTGGTTATTTGAATTTTTCACATACATTTTGAGGTTATGTGAAAAAAGTCTAAATATAAAAGTTGTAGATCTTTTTATCACCTACAACTTTGCCATTTAATTTTTTTCCATGGGACTTGTAGTTTTTCCAGAAATTGAGATAAACCATTTTTACCCTTCAACCCCCCCTCCCCCCCCACTTCCCGACCTCAGATCGCCCGTAATTTATTTTTCCTTTCATTTTTTTTGCATTCTCTTCCTTTTCCAATGGGTTTCATTCTACTATAATTTTTTTTGTTTTCAAAAATTATCTACCCTGGACTAATTGTTTATCCTACGTTAATAAGTGTTAAGTGATTGTGATATATTGTGTTTAGATTATTTGATTGGACATTATAATTTGTTTGAGTGGATTCCTTCTTTGATTGGCAGCCAACATAACCTGCTGATAATTGCCCACGAGGACTAGCTTAGAATGAGTACTGAAAATAATAACGACCATCGTGGCCAGAGTCGTTATAATAACTAAATACGAAAGGGTGCGTGGCCCACTAAAGTGGACCGCGATTTTTCTGTTCATGAATTAGAGTTTTACCTAAATACCACTCTTTCATCTTTTATACTCTCCGAAGACACCGACAAAATTTGTATGGCCGCCATCTTAAATCCACCATTTTGGAATTTTTATCAACTTCCTGCCGATTGGATGAGGTTTCTAGCGACTTTTGTTCGAGCACACCCCACCTATCTTGAATACCCTGGCCGTGCTCCTCACCCACCTTCCAAACCCTCGATCATCATATCATCATTTCTCAGAATGAGAATTCTTTTATAAACACAGAAAACGAAACTTGGTCTTGCATAGTTTGTATGGAAAAATAAATTCTGCCATCTTGAATTTTTTTTCTATTCACCAAAACGCAAACCTTCGGTTTCTGATCATCTTTTTTCAAGAAACCACTCTTCCATGAAATTGGTATGGCTGCATCTTGAATCCGTCATTTTGAATTTTTTTCAGCTCATGTTTTGATTGAGCAGCCTCCACCTATCTTTAATACCCTGGACAAGGCCATGCTCCTCACCCATCTTCCAAATCCTCGATCAACATTACTTTCCAAATTTTCTCTCCGAATCATGTCAGGATGAGAATTCTTCCATCCATCCATCCATCCATAAGCCTGTATTTATCCACTGCTGGACATAGGCCTTTCCGAGAGCGCGCCACCAAACACGGTCCTCCGCTTTCCTCATCCAACCGCTTCCCGCCACCTTCTTAAGGTCATCGGTCCAGCGAGCTGGAGGGCGTCCTACACTGCGCTTGCCGGTACGCGGTCTCCACTCCAGAACACGTCTGCCCCATCGGCCATCGGTTCTGCGACAGATATGACCCGCCCACTGCCACTTCAGCCTGCTAATCCTCAGAGCTATGTCGGTCACTTTTGTTCTTCTACGAATCTCCTCGTTCCGGATTTTATCCCTGAGAGAGATTCCCAACATAGCTCGCTCCATAGCGCGCTGAGCGACTTTTAATTTGTGAACGAGGCCCACCGTCAGTGTCCACGTTTCCGCTCCATACGTCATTACCGGTAGGACACACTCATTGAAAACCTTTGTCTTCAGGCTTTGCGGTATCGACGAATCGAAGACCTGACGCAGCTTTGAAAATGCTGCCCAGCCCAGCTGAATTCTTCTGTCAGCTTCCTTGTCGAAGTTGTTCCTACCGAGTTGTATAATCTAATCAGGATGAGAATTCTTCCATAAAAACAAATTTTGAAAAGAAAACTTTGTCGCATAGTTTGTAAGGAAAAATAAATTCCGCCATCTTGATTTTTTTTTCTATTCACCAAGACGTAGACTTTCGGGTTCTGATCATCTTTTTCCAAGAAACCACTCTTCCATCTTTTATACTTTTTATTTATCTCTGAGATAGATGCCGATGAAATTGGTATGGCCGCCATCTTGAATCCGCCATTTTGAATTTTTTTTCAGCTCAGCCAATTGGATGAGGTTTTGAGTATTTTTTATTTGAGCACCTCCCTGGTCCATCCACAATATCAATACCGTGGACGTGCTCCTCACCCACCTTCCAAACCCTCGATCATCATATCTCATCATTTGTCAGAATGAGAATTCTTCTATAAAAAAAATATTTTGAAAAGGATATTTCTAGGCCATATATTTTGTATAAAAAAATCCGCCATCTTGATTTTTTTCTTTTTATCAAATAGACCTTTGGGTCTTGATCATATTTTGCCACTAAACCGCTCTTCCATCTTTTATACTCTCCGAGATAGACACCGACGAAATTTGTATGGCCGTCATCTTGAATCCGCCATTTTGGATTTTTTTTTCAACTCACTGGCAAAAACCCAAACAAACAAACCCAAACAAACAAACCCAAACAAACAACCCCAAACAAACAAACAAACCCAAACAAACAAACAAACAAACAAACAAACAAACCCAAACAAACCAAACAAACAAACAAACCCAAACAAACAAACCCCAAACAAACAAATAAACCCAAACAAACAAATAAACCCAAACAAAAAAAAACCCCAAACAAACAAATAAACCCAAACAAACAAATAAACAAACCCGAACAAACAAACAAACCTTGTTTATTTGTCTTGACGAGTCTGGTTTTATCATCAGGGTATGATGATGAAACTGGAAGGTGGTTTTGGTAACTCTGTAATAAAACGACGTAATACCATCGAGTTTAGACCAAACAAACAAACAAACCCAAACAAACAAACCCCAACAAACAAAAACCCAAACAAACAAACCCCAAACAAACAAATAAACCCAAACAAACAAACAAACCCAAACAAACAAACAAACAAACCCCAAAAAAACAAACAAACCCCAAACAAACAAATAAACCCAAACAAACAAATAAACCCAAACAAACAAATAAACCCGAACAAACAAATAAACCCGAACAAACAAACAAACAAACAAACAAACAAACAAACAAACCTTGTTTATTTGTCTTGACGAGTCTGAAACCGGAAGGTGGTTTTGGTAACTCTGTAATAAAATGACGTAATACCATCGAGTTTAGACTCGTTGGATTAGTGTTGACAAGTAGTCTGGTCCTAGATGATATTCAGGGTCTCACGATGAAGTTGGAAGGTGGTTTTGGCAACTCTGTAATAAAACGACGTAACCCCATCGAGTTTGGGCTCGACGATGTAGCCAGCTACTAAAAGCTTGTTTTTTTAAAAATAAAATTTTTAATTTACCCTTGTATGATAATTTATTTACTTATATAAAATTTTCTTATTTATAGATGACGCCTAACGTGAAGCCATTTCAAAGAAACTATGTAACAGAGTTATGTCGTTGTGCCGAGATGGAACGTAAGCTTCTCTATATGGAAGGAGAGATGATGAAAGATAAAATCAGTGTGGTCGAATACAACAGTATGGAACCAAAGCCGTTACCACTAAACGAAATAGCAACGTTGGAGGTGAAAATGGATCATCAGCAACCCATCAACTTCATCAACATCAGCTCACTTCTGAGCGCAGCTCTTCTCTCAGAAAAGGGGCACAGTTCACCACTTTGACACAATGGCAAAACACACACTTGGGGGTGCAGTTTCTTCACGATATTTTCCTTTAGCGTTGAAGCGTGTGAGTTCTTAAACGAACATAACTCTGAAAAGTCAGGGGTCCCGAGATCGATCCCGCAATCTCCGCTATAGGGTCGCAGTCTTAACAACTAGGCTATCACTGCTCATATAATTTAATATACTATATATATATATATATATATATATATATATATATATATATATATATATATATATATATATATATATAATTCTTTTTAAAAACCTACTTCAAACACCCGCGCCACCACAAATTATATAATTTATTGTTGATTTTTTTAAAACAGCAGTACCGATTTCGATAAAATTTTAATGGGACCACCTGGGAAGTATAAACTTTCAAAAAAAAAAAAAAAGAATTTTCCACATCGTTTCAGGCGTCAAATCCGACGAATTGATAACCTTCTCGACGTCGGTTAAAAATATATATTATCAGTTATCACTGTTCAAACAAATAGTTTGTATTTTGTTGAATCAGAAATAGGATGAAAGAAATAGGGTTAGTTAATTCTGTTCTTTCCTTTGTTCTTCCACGAAATACTAGCTGTGAACGGTTATCAATTCGTCGGAATCTTTTTGTTATGTATGTCCATCGATTACTTGAAGACGCCTGAACCGATTTGAGAAATTATTTTTTTTTGAAAGGGTATACTCTTCAGGTGGTCCCGTATAAATTTTACCGAAATTGGTCCAGTGGTTTTTAAAAAATCAACAATAAATTATATACTTTGTATAGTGGCGCGGGAGTTTGAAGTCGTTTTTTTAAAAAGAATTTTTTATATTAAATTATCTATATAAATAAAAATGAATGTTGGTAAGCGCATAACTAAGAATGGATGGACCAATTCGGTTAATTAATTTTTTTGTATGTTCCTTAAGTTCCACGGAAGGTTTTAATACAAAAAAAAAAACAAAAAACTAAATTCACGCGGACGAAGTCGCGGGCATCAGCTAGTTGAAAATAAATTTTGCAGAACATACTCGAGAAATGGGAAAACGATGTATTGGACATGTCAGAGCATCAAACAACACTATTAAAGAATTACCTTGAACTAACTGAAATGAACTACGTCTTAAATCATATTGGACCATTAATGGGTGAATCCGAAATAACAGAGGAGTCCATATTTGGAAGGTGAATATTTCCTTTTAATATTTATTTACTTTACTAAATTTTTTTTACTCGAATATTTTAAAAAGCTGTTATTTTGTAGTAACTCAAGAACATAGGTCACATGGTTATTATTTTGTAGTAACTCAACAAGCGTAATTATTTAAAATTTAAAACACCCCCGACATGTGAATCTACTGGCCGGACTATGTATGATTCTGGTTGCAGCATCAGGTTAAAGTTATCAATTAATTGTCATTCAACGATTATACTGGCACACATGAAGCACTTAATCGAGCAATCAAACGCCAAAAATGCCTTACATCATTTTGGAAAAGAGCTTATACTCTTACACTGCTGGACCGATATTAACCAAACATAGCTAAGAACCACCGCAAGGAAACTGGCTTTCAAATGAACAAACCGCATCGAAATCGGTCCATCCGTTTGGGAGCTACGATGCCACAGACAGACACACACAGACATACAGACAGACAGACATTAGGGAAATGAAGGGTTATGGTTTACGAATGTTCTACCTTAGCGGTTAAATTACGGAGCCGATTTTGATGAATGAGGTGTCAATGTATTCGTTATTATTATCGTCCGGATGACATCTATATAAAAGAAAGTGGTGTTAGTTACACTATTTATAACTCAAGAACGGATGAACCGATTTGGCTGAAAATTGGTGGAGAGGTAGCTTAGAACCAGGAGACGGACATAGGATACTTTTTATCCCGTTCGACCGCGTTTCCGTCAAGTCAATATAAAACCTGGTATAACAAAAATGCATCTGACATGGAATAAAAAAACGAAAATGACAGTGGAAGAACAAAACGTAAATGACAGCTAAACGTAATTTTGTCTTTGGTTAAGTATGGTAAATAATTTGACAATTATAAAAAGTGTTACAATAAAGTATTACTGATATTATAAATGCGAAAGTGTGTTTGTTTGTTGGTTTGTCCTTCAATCACGTCGCAACAGAACAGCGGATTGATGCGATTTTTTGCATGGGTATAGTAATGGATGTAGTAGTGGTTCCTCAGACCGGGAGAGCTACTATTTATCTCGGATAATGAAAGAGTTCCCGCGGGATTTTTAAAAACTAAATCCATGCGGACGAAGTCGCGGGCATCAGCTAGTAGGATATATTTTATACGAACAAAATCAATATGACGGATGTAATATCCGGTTTTCCGTATTCGGGTTACAGTTTTAAACTTT
This sequence comes from Oeneis ivallda, assembly GCA_029955525.1. Classification (NCBI taxonomy): domain Eukaryota; kingdom Metazoa; phylum Arthropoda; class Insecta; order Lepidoptera; family Nymphalidae; genus Oeneis; species Oeneis ivallda. Next base: position 14,146,202 of record JARPMR010000001.1, read on the forward strand.
TTCTTGTTATGTATAAGATCTGCCGGGGGTGACACGGGTCACTTGGAAGTTGGTCGACTTTATGTTTTGACCGGTGTTGTGAGGAGAAGCAGAAGTTTCCCGTTTGAAATGATGATGTGGAGAGTGTCCCATGGAAATATTTATTACAAGCGAGCTTCCCAGGATACAATATTGCAAGATCCCAGTACTGTAAGTTAGTTATAAATGTTTTCAGTATGTTAAATTTTCAAATTAAACCATTTTAATGAAAATTTAAATCATTTAATAGTATCGTACACAAAATTAAAATATATCATATATATAAACTAGCTGACCCAGCGAACTTCGTACTGCCAACTTATCTATATAAATAAAACAAATAAACTATCCTAATCCAAAAAAACTATCCTATCTTTTATGTTGGACCAAATTACAGATAGTTACGAAGTTTGATTAAAATCGTTTAAGTAGTTTAGGAGTCCATCGCGGATAAACAACGTGACACGTAATTTTTATATATTAAGATATATACATATCGTACATGACACGATAATATTTTATTTTTTTATAAAAATAGATATTCTAATGTAATTTTTAAATGTTTTATATATTTTTAATGGGTAGACCATTTGTACGTGCGGAATTCGCGATCGTTACGGAGTCGGCGCTCTTAAAAGTTTGCGTGGTCACGCGCGCCGGGAAAGAATTCATTTGAACATTATCGTTTCCGCCATCTTGAAGCGGCCCACCTTTTAGCTGGTTTCGCGTCGTCGCGAGTGCCCCTTTTTGAAGACGGATTGTTTGTCGAACGAACTATTGAACGATTCCTCCTAGAAAACTGGTGAATTGTGACATAAAAACGTTTAAGTGTATTAGTGCATTTGTTATACGACTGAGAACTGAGCAGAGTGCAGCAGTGCTGAATTACTGGACCTCTAAGGCCGGCCGCATATCTGCGCACACAGGAGCAACTTCGATTATCCGAAGGGGGGCCCGGAGGCTCACACCACAATACACCTCTCTCTCACAACACATTACACGACACCTACTTATGCCTCTAGGTACCTTGACGGAACCCACCGCGGAAACCCAGGTGAGTTATTGTAGATACGCTAGGAGATTGTATAATATTTCCATCGGCCACTTTGGGCCCGACCCTCCTGTTGCTCGTCGAGGGGCTACTGATGGGCCCTAGCCCTCTCAACTTTCGTTTGGGCAACGGAGGGCCGTAACACATATAGCTCATGGAAAGCGTTCGGTGACGATGACGCGAAATCCATGATTTTTGCGCACCCAAAAAAGTGCTCAACGCGCCTAAAGAAGTTTCTACTTCAAAAATCCGCGACGCAATATCTCTAACTTAATACTAAAATTAAAATTAATTAAACTTACTACTAAAGCTAAAATATACTTAAGTCACAATAGTAGCCTTTGTGATCTAAATTTTAATTAGATCGCCGGTGGAAACTAAAGTTGGATACATTCTTATTCAAATAAATAGTTTCATCATCAAAGGTATTTATGTAGCAGTAAAATACTTTGTAATTCATTCGAATCGGACATTTAATTTCGAAGTTATCACGAGTATAACTAAGAATTGTGAAAGTTTGTTTTAGTAAGTATGTTTATTTTTATATTCGGTAGGTAATGTAGGTACATTTGTGGTGATTGCACCACGCTACAGTCTGGCCGCTTCAGCACTGGCCATTATGTTTGTTGCTTCTTCACGCAAAAACTAATGTGCCGATTGCGATGAATGAAATTGAGATGGTAGGAGCTCTGTTACTTTTTATCCCGATATTCCCACGGAATCGAAACTTACGCGGGTGAAACCGCGGGGCGCAGCTAGTTCAAAATGAAGCCATTTTTGAAATAGATTCGTCTAAAAACGGTGACATGCCTAGCTCACGAATTGACAATATTTAGATGCAATTCTTTTTTGTGAAATAGCTTTTGTAAAATATCTGAGCACCCCTTCAAATAAATGTTTCAGTTTTAATAACCATTTCTCCAGTTTCGATTAACCTACGAATGGAAAAGTCTTAATAGAAAGTTAAGGCATTCCAATTTTTATAATAAATTCAGTTCAAGTAGTTAGATTACAGACTTATAGCCTAGAGGTTTGTGTACCGCATGTGATATTTAATGGGAAAGTACTGCTTGTTGCGGGAACTTAGTTATTATCAACAAGAAGTCTCTCTAATATGAAAAGGGAAGGTTTGGAGCTTCGTTCAAAACGCAATTACAACAATGTTGTACGCTCCAGGCTATTTTCAATATAATGAATGTAGGTTAATTTATTTTGTTGCTACAGTATTTCTGATAAACATAGGCACATAGGTAGGATAATGTTTGACTAGACTGCTCCTGAGGTGCGGTGCAAAGAAGTTTTAGAAGTGTGATATAGACTTCAAGAGCCTAGCACACTGTCATCTTTTGGCTATGTAGGCCTTTACTGGGAGCTGTAGTAAAGGGTTGACATATTACGCTTCCGTAAAATTTTTAACAATCCTTCCTATTATAGTTATTTAATTGAAATGCACATTATTATGTATTATTTCAGTTATATCCTGAGCTTGAACAACAAATATACTTGAATGTATTTGAACAACAAATACATGAATGTACTTGAACAACAAATACTAAAATTAGAAAAATATTATAGGAAATGAAATATTATAACGAAATTATTTCATTATCAATGGGCATCAGTATTTTTAACTTAACTTCACAATAATGTTAATAGATGGCGCTTTCATGTATTATCGCAAAAACAGTTTTATATCAACAATTATTATATTGTCTATCAAGTAGGTACTTTTTATATTATTCAATTAGCAAACATAATAATTTATTAATAGTTTTATTATTTATTTATTTTTTTATCTTTTATTTATTTATTTATTTATTTTAAGACATACCCCGGGAGACATTACAGTTGCCCAATTCATCTCCGGGGGCTACTATAATCAGTACAAATAATACAAATAATAAAAAAAAACATTAATTAACATTAATAAAGGAAAACAGAAGAAAAACTAAACATAATAAACAATAACATAAGACTTAAAGATAAAAATAAAGACACAAAATTAGAAATACCTACTAGGAATATTACCTATTTTCTAATAGTAATTTTATCTTTTTCGTGAGCTGATCGGGTGGGGTGTGGAAAACATCCAGTCCCGGATTCTCGCGAACCAAATCATTGAGCAAGCGCAGCGCACGAGACACCGGCGCGGCGCCTGCTGGACTAGCTTAGTTCTATGGTGTTGCAGTGCAAATAACGTGCGTCTACACGCAACCGCATAATCATTAGGCGCGTGCAAGCGAATACGCTGCAATATATACGAGTTGCTTTTTTCCCCTTGGATTAGACTGACTATGTAAGAGAGTAAGGCTACATTGCGCCGCAATTTCAAAGTATCATAACCAGTCATACCAAGGAGAAACATGCTCGGGTATATTGTAGGATATCCTACCCAATATTCGTATTGCTTTCTATAAAGCCAGCGAATGAACTTTTTTTGGATTTTCTCCACCATGTCTATATATTTACTCTCATGTGGATTCCATATGATTGCATTGGCTTCAAGTCTGCTTCGTACAAAGGCATTATACAAGAGCTTTATTGCAGCAATAGAGTTTAAATACTGCGCTTGTCTAAGCACAAAACCAAGGGTTTTATAGGCTTTGGTGCAAATGTCTTTAATGTGATCGCGAAATGTAACGTCATCAGTCATTATTGTACCTAGATCTCTAATTGCAGTCACTCTCGATATACTCGATCCACACAACTTATAATTTGCAATGAGTGGAGTTGTCTTACGGGTCAATGTGATGACTGCACATTTTTTTTCGTTAAAAAACAGTTTATTTTGTCTACACCATTGCAACACATTATCAATATCTAGCTGCAGAATCTGAGCGTCAAAGGAATTTTCAATCTGAAAAAAGATTTTCAAATCATCTGCAAAAAGTATGCAATTAGCGTGATTGATAACACTTGGCAAATCATTGATCAGTATCAAAAACTCCAATGGGCCCAAATTACTGCCCTGGCTTACACCGGAATACGTGTAGTAGGGTTCCGAACAATGTCCCTCGTACTGCCTCCGATCTCTTAAATAACTCGAGAAGAAATTAAGTAATAAAGATGTAAACCCGACTGAAGCAAACTTACTAAGTAGAATATCGTTGTCCACTATATCAAAAGCTTTTTGGAAGTCGAAGTAAGCCGCATCCACCTGTGAACCTTTGTTAACTACTCCAGTTACATAAATCCAGAAGGTCAACAGATTAGTGCACGTTAAGCGGCCCGTTCGGAACCCATGCTGAGCTTCTGAGAGTTGGTATTCAAATTGCTTTCTTATTCGATATTCTATAATTGATTCAAACAGTTTTCCGAAAACAGACAATACCGCAATAGGCCTGAAATCACTTATCTCTGCACTCGATGCCTTTTTTGGTATGGGTCCCACACGTGAGGTTTTCCAGACTTCCGGGTAAAACGAATTCCTAAAACATAAATTGAAAATATGTTGCAACTGCATTTGATTTGCATTGATTTGACTAATAAACGATATGCGGAAAATAATTGTAAGAAATGTTGATTTTTTGTTGCTTTGAACAACCTGCGGTATTTTGCGTTTAACTCAATGTTGCGTTTAGTACCATTTGAATACCAAGCCGGATATATGTACCTGGATTCTACAATTTTCCTCTTTCTAAGCGGAACACAGTCTTCAAGACATGAATTAATATTGGTATAAAAATTCAATAGCTAGCTGCGGATCTGAGATCTCATATAAAAACGACCAATCTATCATCGCAAGCGTTCATAAAGTAGAGGGAAATTAATTTTCTATTTTTAGGTTATTTTGCCTGCATGTAGAGACAGAGACAAAGCATAGCTCGAGCTGAGGGTGATAGCCATCCCGCGCGGCGGTACAAGTGACTCTTCGGCTCTTTGCACCGTCACCTCGCTCAATGATAATTGACTAACGAGTACCAAGTCTAAGAGTTGCCCATCGTCATTTAAAATATTATTAATTTGCTTAAGCTCACAAAAAGATAATATAAACTCGAATTGCGACTTAGTATTCAAACTGGCAGAATTAAAATTAAAATCACCGCATATTAATATTTTTTGCTGACTATAACAACTATAAATTTTTTCAATACATTCATATATCACAGAATAATTTTCATCATTATATATACATTATATTAAGCTATTGCATAGCTTTTATCGCGGGCTTTGAACTAGGACAAACAGTTTGAGCGCGGCGACCGAATCAAGAAATTCCGTAACGAAAAAAACCTAGCATCGTCGTTCAGTAAGCGTTCAACATTTTAGAGATTCACATTTAGCTCTGTTTGGCGCAGTGGGCGAGTGGCCGCTTTCTTTAGATGTCACAGGTTTGAATCTCACTCGCGAAGTAGTGACAGTACGCTTTTCTTGTTTTTTATATATTATTATATTTATTATATATTTCACGTCGCTGTTTATGCATAAAGCCGCAACACGAATCAGCAATCATTAATAATGTGTACGTGCCGATGATGACGCTGTGCACAGATAGTAATTAAACTAGCTGACCACGTGATCATATTTTAGAAAGCTTATAAATATCCGACACAATGGGGAGCAGTCCCATGTTGATGATACCCCAACTTCTTGTTTTCGTGTTGTCTATGTGACCACGTGATCAGATTTTTGAAAATGTAATAGTTTTCGAAATATATTTTTTTAATATTGTTTGTAGTTTTTTAGGCTCTTTAGTTTAGGTGACACAACGGAGGGGGAAAGGAAGGAGGTTGAGGGGAGGGGGGAAGGGTGTGACACACCCCCCCCCCCTGCAAGGGAAATCCGTCGAATCCTAATAGTTTTCGAAATATATTTTTTTTAATATTGTAATTTTTTAGGTTCTTTAGTTTAGGTGACGCAACGGAGTGGGGAGGGAGGGAGGTCAGGGGGAAGGGAGGAAGGGGGGAAGGGTGTGACCCCCCCCCCTGCAAGGTAAATCCGTGGAATCCTAATAGTTTACGAAATATAATTTTTTTTTATATTGTGATTTTTTAGGTTAGTCTTGCCGAAATTCGAGCAAAACTTGCTTTAGTGAAAGAATGAAGGTAAAAAAAAGTGGGAGGGAGGAGAAAAGTAGAAGGAGCTTAGAAATCCCTTCAATTTAATTTTTCATTTCAGACCAATAGAATATAGTGCCAAATATATTTATGTTCTAACCCAACCTAAACTAACTTTAGATTTTCCATAGTCTGGTGGTTTTTTTTATCTACTACAAGTAAAGCACCGTTGTTTTCAAGTAAAAGAGTTTGTAATGAAATGACCAGCTGCTCGATAGTGACTGCCTTTATTGAAACTTCTTAAAACTACCTACCACATAAAATATATTTTATGTGCCTTAAGAAATGTATACAACATCTTTCCCTTTATAAATGACTAGTAGGGCGCGTGGATGCGCGGCCCGCAAGCGGACCGCGGTTTTTCTACTCATCAAGTATACTTTCAATTTCTGATCATTTTCTATCGAAAAAACCACTCCTCCATCTTTTATACTCCCCGAGATTCTCATAGACGCCGACAAAATTTATATGGCCGCCATCTTGAATCCGCCATGTTGAATTTTTTTTCAACTCACTGCCAATTGCATGAGGTTTCGAGTGACTTTTGTTCTAGCACATCCAACCTATCTTCAATACCCTGGCCGTGCTCCTCACTCACCTTCCAAACCATCAATCATCTTCTCTCATCATTTGTCATAATGAAAATTCTTCTATAAAAACAAATTTCGAAATGAAACCGTATCAAAGTCTTGCATAGTTCCCAACTTCTAGTCTCTTCAATATTTGCCATATTATATTTTGTATGGGGAAAAATAAATTCCGCCATCTTTAATTTTTTTCTGATCATCGAGTAGACCCTTGGGTCCTGATCATTTTTTGCCATGAAACCACTCTTCCATCTTTTATACTCTCCGAGATAGACACCGACGAAGTTTGTATGGCCGCCATCTTTTTTCCGCCATTTTGGATTTTTTTTTCATCTCACTGCCAATTGGATGAGGTTTCGAATGACATTTGTTAGAGCACACCGAACCTATCTTCAATAATCTGGCTGTGCTCCTCACCCGTCTCCGAAATCCTCAATCATCAGCTCTCTCCATATTTTTCCTCCGAATGAATTTTTGCCTTCTATACGAAACCATCGGTGAAAAAAAAATTTTCATACAAAATTTTACAGGAGAGGTGATCAATCAGTGAGTCAGTGAGTGAATCAGCACGAGCAGCTATATATATATACAAGTAGGGCGCGTGGGTGCGCGGCCCGCAAGCGGACCGCGGTTTTTCTACTCGGCAAATAGACTTTTAGGTCTTGATCATTTTCTATCAAAAAACCACTCTTCCATCTTTTATACTCTCCGAGATAGACACCGTCGAAGTTTGTATGGCCGCCATCTTGAATCCGCCATTTTGGATTTTTTTTTCAGCTCACTGCCAATTGGATGAGGTTTCGAGTGACTTTTGTTCGAGCACCCCCACCTATCTTCATTACCATGGCCGTGCTCCTCACCCACCTTCCAAATCCTCGATCAGCATATCTCATCATTTGTCAGAATGAGAATTCTTCTATAAAAACAAAATTTGAAAAGGAACCGTATCAAAGTGTTGCATAGTTCTCAGCTTCTAGTCCCTTCAATATTTTAATAATAAATAATAAATAATAAATAATAAATAATAAATAATAATTTTTTTTCAGCTCACTGCGAATTGGATGAGGTTTCGAGTGACATTTGTTCGAGCACCCCCCACCTATCTTCGATACCCTGGCCGTGCCCTACAAAATTTTACAGGAGAGGTGATCAATCAGTGAGTGAATCAGTGAATCAGTCAATCAGCCCCAGCAGCTATATATATATATACTAGTAGGGTGCGTGGGTGCGCGGCCCGCAAGCGGACCGCGGTTTTTCTATCGTCAAGTGGACTTTCAGGTCCTGATCATTTTCTATCAAATAACCACTCTTCCATCTTTTATACTCTCCGAGATAGATGCCTATGAAATTGGTATGGCCGCCATCTTGAATCCGCCGTTTTGAATTTTTTTTCAGCTCATTACCAATTGGATGAGGTTTCGAGTATTTTTTGTTTGAGCACCTCCCACCTATCTTCAATACCCTGCCCGTGCTCCTCACCCACCTTCCAAACCCTCGATCATCATATCTCATCATTTGTCAGAATGAGAATTCTTTTATAAAAACAAATTTTGAAAAGAAACCATATCAAAGTCTTGCTTAGTTCTCAGCTTCTAGTCTCTTCAATATTCGCCATATTATATTTTGTATGGAGAAAAAAAAACCGCCATCTTGATTTTTTTTTCTATTAATCAAGTAGACCTTCGGGTCTTGATCATCTTTTGCCAAGAACCCACTCTTCCATCTTTTATACTCTCCGAGATAGACACCGACGAAATTTGTATGGCCGCCATCTTGAATCCGCCATTTTCGAGTGACTTTTGTTCGAGCACACCCCACCTATCTTCAATACCCTGGCCGTGCTCCTCACCCGTCTCCGAAATCCTCAATCATCAGCTCTCTCCATATTTTTCCTCCGAATGAATTTTTGTCCTCTATACGAAACCATCGGTGAAAAAAAAATTTTTCATACAAAATTGTACAGGAGAGGTGATCAATGAGTGAGTGAATCAGTGAATCAGTGAATCAGTCAGTGAATCAGCCCCAGCAGCTATATATATATTAATTAATTAATAATTGACAATAGAAACTAATATCTTAAACTTAACATTTTTCGCTACATCAAAGTATAATATCCTCGCGATATAAATTGCAACATACACACCTAAACATTAATTCTTTTTAAAAATTAACGCCAGTCTCTCTCGCGCCTTAACTCTAGCATATCTAGCCGGACCCTTATCGGGAGAGGCCGAAGCCTGATCACTGTCATCGGACCCGCCATCAGTTCCGCCGACATCACCGTATATGCTGGCACAATCATCATCATCACCATCCGCCTTATCAACGAAAGAAGCAGGAGATGATTGGCTAATTTTTGAACAAGTTTCAGTTTTTATAAGGTGACACCGGTTGCGCCTCAGTTTTCTTCCCGACCTATCCAGAATAAAATAAGAACGAGGCTCTGGCGCATGAGCCTGTACCGTCATGCGTCGTCTCGTGTTACCGTCGGCCACTATCTCCTGATCGCCTTTTCTCAATTCTGGTAGCTCACGCAAGTGTTTATCATAATACTGCTTAGCACGACGTCGATTACGGTTAATGTTAACGAAATCGTTATCATTATCCCGATCCGGCTTAAGTTTATCAGTATGTACTGGAAGCGTGGTGTTAAGCCGTCTACCCATTAACAATTGAGCCGGAGAACTAATCCCATCACGAGGTGTTGACCTGTAGGTAAGCAACCCTAGGTAAAAATCAGATCCAGTCATTACTGATTTTTTTAATAATGTTCTTTACGGTTTGAACCGCTCTTTCACTAAGCCCGTTAGCTTGTGCATAATGAGGCGATGTCGTCGTGTGCTTGAAACACCAATCCACACTAAACTGTCGAAACTCTTTTGACGTAGGTATACGCCGCACCTCCATCCGTAACGAGTTCAGTAACGATGCCGTGCCTCGCAAACTGATCCTTCATGGCGGTTGTCACCGCCCTCGAACCTGTATTAGTTATAGGACTAACTGCGACGAAATTAGAAAAATAGTCTACAAGTATTAAAAAATATTTCTTATTAAACACAAATGTATCCGAGCCAACCTTACTCCATGGCAGATTTGGAACTGCATGAGGAATCATCGGCTCGGCGCACGCGGCGCATTTGGGTACTCTTCGCTCCACGTCACGCGACATGCCGCTCCAGAACATGACGTCCCGCACGCGCCTCTTACAGCGGTCGATACCTAGGTGACCCTCATGTACGCGATCTAACATTTCACTCCTTAGTTCACGAGGTATAAATACTAAGTTATCTTTAAATAAATCCCCTCCTATATAACCGTCTCATCTCTGACGCGCTGTATTTTTTGCTCACTAAACGGTACATTGCTCAGTAGAAAACAGGCCTGAGCATCAATTTCCGCGGATAGTTTATCGTGCATGGGCCCCGCCAGTGCCGCACGAGATAACGTATCTGCCAGGTACATGTATTTTCCAGGTTTGTATACCATATTAAATTCGTAATAACATCATACGCTGGAGCCTAGCCGGGACACAGTCTAAGGACTTTTTAAAGAGAGATTCGAGCGGCTTATGATCAGTTTCTATAGTGACATCCGACCTCTCGTACACGTATTGATGAAACCTTTCCAGCGCAAACACTATCGCCAGTATCTCTTTTTCAATTTGCGCGTATCGCGTCTGCGTGTCTGTGAGCGTGACAGACGCGAACTCCACCGGCCGGCCGGCCTGCAGAAGCGCGGCGTAGAGCGCGCGCGCGCTCGCATCCACGCTCAGCCGCATGGGCTGCATGCGCGAGTACAGCGCCAGTACCGGCGCACGACACAGCGATCTTTTTAGCTTCAAAACTACACTCTCGTGAGTGCTATCCCGGCACCACTCTGTACCTTTACGTAGTAAGCCTCTGAGAGGATGGACGATATTAGAGCCACCCACCGCTGTCACCATGTAATGAAATGACCAGCTGCTCGATAGTGACTGCCTTTATTGAAACTTTTTAAAACTACCTACCTACCACATAAAATATATTTTATGTGCCTTATGAAATGTATACAACAGAGTTTCGCTCCGCATCCGCCACAGCCTCCTAACCTAACCTACAGTAAGAATTTTGGAGTGCAAGTATATCTGGATGGTTATAAAAAAACAACCATTCTAAAGTTTCGAATTTCGGCAAGACCTAAAAAATTACAATGTTAAAATAATATATATATATATATAGAAAACTATTAGGATTCGACGGATTTCCGTTATAGGGGGGTCACACCCTCCCACAGCAAAGACACTGGTTTTTTGGTGATTCAACTAATAATATTTTTATTTCAAATTATTTCAAATTTTTGGTTATTGATTAATTATTATTGTTTATTGTGATGTTGATCTGATATGTAGTAAAAATTATAAATATTAATAGAAATTGTTTCTTTGTGACAACCCTAGCAAAAATAAACTGTGCCGACGCATGTCTAGTAGCTGGCGGCATTTACGACGAGATAAAAGGCGTAGAACTACTGTATCCCCTCATTATACTGTGGCCGTATGTAAATTCGTTACCGAGAAATGGCTCTTTGAAAACATAGTCCAGTCTACAGGTAGGAAAAAGTGGGGATAGGTGGAAAAGGTCGAAAGTCAATGATACTTTGGGATATTGTTCAGGGATCGTTGATTAACATTTTCTCAAGTTTTGGACCTAGAGGACCCTGTGCTGTGCCTGTGGTGGGGGGAAAGCTGCAACATTTTCGACCTTCTTGCGGTTTTTCCTCAATAACTTTTTTTTCTTACGTCCTACGGCAAAAAAATTTCTATACTTTTTTGTAGAATGTTAAATTTACTACAAGTTAGATAACATAAAAATTTTTGTATATCAATTTGTTTCCGAGGTGCTTTGAAAAAAAATATTTTCAAAATCTGCTAAAAAAAATGTGACAAAGAACGCAGAATTTGACCTTATTTCTGTTGTCTAAAATGTTGTTGTAATTATGGTACCTGGTTACAACAACAAACTTTGGACACCCCATTCCGCCGCTCACCCCACTCAATCCCAATTCACAAAAGATTTGTAGAGAATTTTGACAAAAAAAAATTTTTCGAAGCGCCATATCTCCGTAACGAATTAACATACAAACACGTTTGTATAGTCAAAATTGTAGCAAAATTAATTTTGCAGTCCCTCCCCCCCCCCCCCTCTTTTAGCACAGGGTCCTCGAGGTCCAAAACTTGAGAAAATATTAATTAACCATCCCTAAACAACATCCCAAAGTTTCATTAACTTTTGACCTTTTTCCATCTGAAACTACCTGTCGACTGGACTATACTTAGATCTGATCGAGTTTGTGGAGCTATTCGATTTCACTCCATAAATTAATCAAACTACAGCATGGTTACTACAGCTACAAACATGGTTACTAGCTAATAATGTTGATGTTGAACATTGGCTTGTATTTAACTTATAACCTTTGATTACTTTGCTAGTTCCATCAGAATTCTGCGATTTCACCACTACAATTAATTAATTTAATTTAGAGTATCTGCTGTACTCAGACACATTCATTAAATAATTATTATTTAATGAGTAATGACTCATTAAATTATCTATAAATTAGCTTAATGAGATGTCATTTAAACATAATATAAACTATACTAGCGGCACGCTATGATGGCCGGTTTGACACATTACAATAGTGATGTGGAATGTCAATTTATTCTCGAACAAAAAACAATTAAGTTTTGTTTTTGTACCTGATTAAATAGGTTTAATAAAACAAAAATGTATATGTTTATTTAATTTATTTGAACGAACTGAATATTTGAATGAAAATGAATATACATACTTTATATGCACACAAGAAACATATGAATACAAAAGATACCAAAAAAGGTGCCACAAAAGGCCATAATTAATCAGATTCGTCCATACTACTATTTTCACTGTCGTCACTGCTATCATCACCTACATTAATAATTATATGTTCGTTTTCTATAATATTATCTATTTTCACATCTCTTTCATAATCTTCCCTTATTAATTTAACAGTTCTATTCACAACCTTTTCCCAGTCTCCTTTAGTCACATGTTCACAAGCTTCTTCTAATAATTTTAGCATTTTTTTGTGGTAAATGGGGGTTCTGTATTGTGTCTTGCAGCATATCCCTTAATTTGAGCCCACACCAACTCAATCGCATTATACTCACAATGGTAAGGCGGTAACCGTATAACTCTGTGCCCATGTTCTAATGCTATTTCGTCAATGACGTATCGGATCTTGGTTGGTTTGTTTTCTTTTAAAAGACGTACTAATTCCGCTTTTAACATATTCATGTTTGCATCTACGCCATTTTTACGAAGCCATGCGACGATATCAGCTTTCTTTTGGGATTGGGCAGGTGGCTTGTCAATTTGCATCGAGTGGTATGGGGCGTTGTCCATAATTATAATAGATGGTTCAGGGAGGCTACACAACATTGAGGTAAACCATTCAGTAAACTTTTCTCCATTCATGTCTTCATGATAGTCTCCAGTGGTTTTTGACGCAAAAGCCATGAGAGAACCTTCGACAAACCCGTTGATGGTTCCGGCGTGACAAATTATAAGTCGCGATCCTTTTCCTACAGGAACTTTGGAAGTAGATGCTGCTGTGTCATCGTTCCAAGAACGGCCTACAGTATGGTTAGCATTAAGCCATGTTTCATCCAAGAACACAACATTTTGCCAATTTTTGATTTCTTTCACTTGCCGTAAAAAAGTATACCTTGCCATCGCTATATCAAATCTTTCCATCAATATTTTGCGTTTGTTACATTTTTTGTATCGAAATCCAATGGTCTTCAAAATCTTCGTTAAAGAACTTTCCCCACCGAAGAATAATCCAGCTTCCTTCAGTGAATGCACCAACTTTTTTCTTGTTGGATACTCCTTCTGTAAATAGTAGCCGTAAACATGTCTTCGGATAGCATCGGCATCAAAGCTATCGATGCCTACGACTGGTTTTGCTCGTTTTCTCTTTTTTGGTGTGTGAAGTTTATTTTCTTCTGTGCCAGTCTCGCCATATTTTTTTTTAGTTATCCGTCTAACAGTTCGTTGTCCAATATTAAGCGCATCAGCTACGCGTTCAACCACTGACGTTATAGGTAAAATTGGCCCTCCATTTTGAGCTTCACGATCGAAATAGTTACGAAGGCGTATTACGAACTCACGTGTCTGACTATTTAGAACAGTTCTCTGCGTACGTTCGGTCATATCGACGAAATCCACAACAAAGGGCTTGAACAGAGTCCAAATTAACGAGCAAGGGTCAACAGTAATGCAGTATCAATATTTGAAATCCAAAGCCAGGTCAAAACTATATCACAATCGCATTGCACTGACAGTTTATACTTTTCGAAGCAACGTCAATTCGAAACTGCTTTGTTTTGCATTGAGCATTGACGCGAGTTTGCCGGAGGTAGTAGTTGTGCTAGCCAGCGATCCTATGTGACGATCGTATTAGATTCCATTTTTAAAAATTTTCAATTTAGAAAACCAAATGCCGAGTTGTGGTATATATCATATAAAAATAAAAATTTTACCTTTTGTATGAAACAGCTGATATTTTTTTGCGATTTCAGAGGTTTGTCCACATAGTGAAAATTGTTCATATTCACAAGTACATTCACCCCTTAAATGGTGCAAACTGATTTTTCTACACTTGTATACATTTTAGAAATCAATTTAATAAATAAATTTTGAGTCCTAAACCTAAAACTACATTCGATAAAATTTATGAATCTCTGCACATCACTATCGTCAATAAAGTAATACAATTATTTCCTTCAAAGTCGTTATCAATTAATACGGAACTTCATGAGCGGACAAACGTCAAACCGGCCATCATAGCGTGCCGCTAGTGTAATGAAGCAAAATTGACTCTGAGAATGAACTTTTCGTTGAATGTAAACTAAGGATATCTTCAAGTAACGATTTTCGACATTGGATAATAAATTAACTCTTTCGGTGGACAAAGTTAGTGCAGATAGATGGAATTTATTGGCCTTTGGACTGCAAGGCAACTGCAAAAATGCATTATTTTTTAAATTTGGATAGAGACTACTCCATGTCAGTAAGCAAGTAAGTGCAGTCGATTGCTGGTGCGATATATGATCGTTATAACAACTGCAATAGAACTGAATAGTAATTTCCATCTAGCATGCAATGCAACTGTAGTCCATCTGTATAGATCTTAGGCTAGAAATACACGTCAGATTTTGTTACCGATTGTCTGATCAGACTATCTAAACGTATTTTACTCGTTACTTATCTGATACTTGAGTCAGGCTTTTTCTAAACTCAGTCGTTCCCGGGCTATCATCTCAAATGCGTTAGGACCGAAATTAAGTCGTAAACGCGTCGCGCCAGTTTCCGATTTGGACTCATGTGTTGAATGTTCAAACAAAATAATGGCCGGATCAGACTATCGGATCAGACTATCGGATCCAACTATCAGATCAGACTATCGGATCCGACTATTGGATCAGACTATCGGATCCGACTATCTGATGAAAAAATCTAGCATATATTCCCGGCCTAAAGTTTAATTAAGCTAACCGGGAGTAACCCAATATATACAGGGTCAAGACATTCGAAAGGTAGCATTTTTGGCGGTATGCCAAGGAGAGCAGTTAAGTGCCCGGTTGGAAAAAGTCTGCAGTGGGTTTCATGTGAACCTTTACTCCTGCCCTCAAAACTTCACTGAGCGAATGGACGTGATGGCGCAACTCGATAATAGGATCGATGATTTGGAAAGGGTAATTTTTACTGCATCCCAATTTTGATGAATTTCAGGGGTTTTTCAAAAATTTTGTCTGAACCGATGCCAACGTTATAATTACTACGAGTATCTGTGTGCCAATTTCAGTCCAATTCATCCAGTGATTTAAGCTGTGCCTTGATAGATCAGTCAGTCACCTTTTCCTTTTATAGAATTAGATAAGAGTACATAGTTGGAGTTACATATAAAAAATTTCATTTAGGTTATGAGAAAAACTAAGTACTACCGTTGCAAAGCATTACGTACTGTCAGTAAACAGTGGGATCCATGGATGGTGCAAATAAAGAAATCTAAAGCGATCTATCATACGATGAATATGTTTACCCTTGATATTACGAGGAAGTGCCTAATCGGACAGTGTTGGGTACCTGATCAGGATCTACCCAAAGTTGAAGACGTCTTGGAAAGAGCAACGGTAAGGCATTTTATTGAATAAATGGCAATGCAAATCACCTGCAAGCAAATTTTATTTACCAAAATTAAATAATACATTATAAATTATCACGCTTACCGCTTTGCTTCCACATTTTACTACGTACACACCTTACATATTTGGAATGCGCTTTCGGCTTCCATTTTTACAACTAACTATAACTTGGGTTCTCTAGTTCGCTCTATCTTCACACCATCAGGTGATGGTAGGTGAAGAGCAATCAAGCGCTAGGCTGTATATTTAAGAAAAAAGAAACCACTACCCGGTCTAGAGGTTATTTTTATCCAATTAAAGGTTAGCCCGTGACTCTGTGGAACCTTTAGGGTAACCAAACAACACTGAGCTATGCTGCGCAGTGCGCTAACTGCTAATTTTTAAACAAAGCGCAGCCCCACAAAGCGAAGAGCAGCCGGGTTTGTTTGTTTCTTCATTATTATCTTAGAGGAGTGATCCGACTAAATAGAGCACAACACAGCGCAGCATACCTCAATGTTGATTGCACCCTAAGTAGGAGAAAACTTTGTTACTATACACTAATAATTTCATCTAAAAAAATATTTTTACAAAACCGACTTCAAACGCCCGCGCCAGTACAAAGTATATAATTTATTGTTGATATTTTAAAAACCGCTCGACCGAATTTAATAAAATTTCAATGGGACCACCTGGGAAGTATTATATACCCTTTGAAACAAAAAATAATTTTCCAAATCGGTTCAGGCGTCTTCGAGTAATCGGTGAACATACATGAAAAAAGCCGGCCAAGTGCGAGTCGGACTCGCGCACCGAGGGTTCCATACTCCAAAAGTAAAAGTAAAACGATAATATTATATTAATTTGCTTATTTATCGTTAACTTTGTTTGTAGAGGTTTATTGTTAATATAAAAAAAACTATGCTAGTTAGAGCATTGGTTTTATTTTTCCTGTAAAAAATACATAAAGCTCTATTGACCATAATTATTTCAGATTTTTCGATTGGTAAACTTCGGAGATAAGGGGGGGGGGGGGGGAACGGTATTTTTTTCAACATTTTGGCCGATTACTCAAAAACTATTATATATAGAAATAAATAAAAAACTGTTTTAGAATGCACAAGTTAAGGCCTTTCATATGATACGCCACTCGGTATAGTTATCTTACTTTGAAATTTCAAACCCCCGATTTTCCCCCTTTTTTAATCAAACTAAAATAATTTTCGCGTTGCTTTTATTTTTCCTGTAAAATATACATAAACCTCTACTGACCATAATTATTTCAGATTTTTCGATTGGTAAACTTCGGAGATAAGGGGGGGGGAACGGTATTTTTTTCGACATTTTGGCCGATTAATCAAAAACTATTATATATAGAAATAAATAAAAAACTGTTTTAGAATGCACAAGTTAAGGCCTTTCATATGATACCCCACTTGGTATAGTTATCTTACTTTGAAATTTCAAACCCCCGATTTTCCCCCTTTTTTAATCAAACTTAAAAAATCAACTTTAAAAAATTCTTTTAAAAAACCGACTTCAAACGCCACTGAAAAGTATAAAATAAATTCAGTTTGTACACGTGTTGTTGAAGTCGGGCGGGCCTCAATAGAACTATGAAACTGCAACGCTAGCTAGTAGTTTGAAGTCGGTTTTTTAAAAGAATTTTTATATATTATTTGAATTCGGTTTAATAAAAATAGATTTCGTATAACGAAACACTAGGTCACAGAAAATATGATAAAAAAAATTGTTTTAAATAATGCATTTAGTGCCGATTTTATAAAGCGAAATTTCCTCATGGGACATCTGTATCTATAGGTGGACTTTTGGTGGTGGTGGTAAATTAGATTCATTTGAATTTGACAATTAATGTTTCGATACTTTAAATCTAATAAACGTTGCCGAGATTTATGAATTTAGATTTATGCACTTAGCTAAAATAGTAAGCGAAGCGTAAAAATATACGAATATAACTACTTTTGCCATGAGATACCGAAAAGCCGAGTAGGAGCACTAGTCATCATCATCATCATCATCATTATCAACCCATCATCGGCTCACTACTGAGCGAGGTCTCCTCTCAGAGAAGGGTTATAGGCCATAGTCCACCGCGCTGGCCCCATGCGAATTGGAGCACTAGTACCCTCACTTAATACCTTTGTGGGTACGGTGGTACTAGCAGTCATCAATAAAGAAAGCTTTTTAAAATTATTTGTTGAATCTTAACAAAAATGTTTCTGTTTTTCTTCAAATAGGAAAAAGCTGAGAGCAATGTAGAATCCTTCATACTCAAGTCTGACGATAATGAGGATCCGCCCACGTATCATCGTACCAACAAGTTTACAAGAGGCTTTCAAGCCCTTATCAACGCCTACGGGGACTCCACTTATAGAGAACTAAATCCAGGTATTATAAAATCTTTTTCTATTAAAGAATTATAATAAAATATAATTGTGATGCTCTATAAGCCTCTCTCAAGTCAACAAGTTCCAGACATTTTATATAGAAACTACAAAAACATCATCGCTCTGACGGGATATTTGAATATTACGAAGGATTTGTTTGGATTTAATTTGTATATTCGAAACATCGATTTCAAATAAGAACTTATTATTTTCATCAACTTGTTGGACCGGCCCTGGTTTCGCACGGGTAGGCTACAAAAAATACAATGGTACAAAATCTGGGGTGGAGGTTTATGATTTACCGGTATACGGTATAATTACATTATTGGGTAGCTTATTATGAAACAATTTCAAAATCATAGAAACTTTTCAATATATTTTAGAAAGACATTAGATTTTTTTTTATATACATATTTTTAAGTATAAATACCGTGGTTAATTGTCTCATCTGGTGACATATTGAAGGGCTTGCTTATTCGGAAATGCAGAGAGCTATTCGTAGCACCATTCCACGCGAGCATTATTTCTATATTGACATTAGATTAGTTTAGCTACAAGTTTTACTCTAACATTTTAATAAACTAGTAAAAAGCTGAGCTTTGTGAGGGCTTGGTTATTTTTTTTACGGGTATTATGTTCTGTTGCAGCGATGTTAACTCTTTGGTTTTCTATCAGATGGCGTTAGTAGTACAATAACATCATATCCAATGAATACAAAATTGTTAATGTTCATTGTTTTTAATGGTTATAAAATTATATTTTTTTGACAGATAACACATCTGGATATGAAGTTAAATTACTTAGTTAAAGCACAAATCTATAGGCGTGATAGTTTTTCAGTAAAGTGTACCACAAAAATGCTCAGGTTGTGGGATAGTGTTAGGGCTCGCTTCGTTCGCCCTAAAAAAGACTTTTTTTTGTAATGTCAACAGGTCAACATTTTTTATAATAAATTAATTATTTTATCCATTTTGCTTTTGCAGGTCTCTACACAGTAATAACATTTCCATTTCTGTTTGCACTAATGTTCGGTGATGTATGCCACGGAATGATATTACTGGCGTTCGCTGGTTGGATGATATCAGTTGAGAAGCAGAATTTGGATAAAACTTCAAAGAACGAGATATGGAATATATTTTTTGGAGGTAATTAATATTAAGTTGTACTTCAGGCAGGATTTTTACTTTACACGACAATCGAAACGTATGCTTTCGACGTAGTATGTACTTGACATCTGTCATGTTAATTTAATATTTTCATTGGTGCGGTGCTTTCACTTTGTGAAGTTGTGTGTAAAATATGGAAATAATAAGTCTATTTTACTTTGCCTATTGCAATGCACAAGTAGTCTTTACAAACTTCGCACATGCAGCGCTGTACTCTAAAACGAGTTGTAATATTGTTATACCTTTATTAATATTTTACCATCATCATAGTATTACTATGATTTCCGCGACTTCGTCCGCGTGGATTCAAGTTTTTAATTAAAATTTAGTGTTAAATTTTAATTTTCCTGGATAAAATGTAGTCTGTGTTAATCCTGGTTATGAGCTATCTCCATTCCAAATTGGTTTTTGTGACATGGAGTAGTAACAAACATCCATCCATCCATGCATCCATATATAATAATAAGTATAGGATAGTAGGATGTCACAAGAACCTTATGAAATCAGCTTTTGCATCAAAATCTATGGTTTAAATACAGTATAGTACTGAATAGGTCCAGGTTTTCATGATGAACTATCTGTTCAGGAATATGATGAAATCGGTGTCCATTAATTTTATCATAATCCAATTTTTGAACTGATTGCAACAAAATACCGCTAGTTGCGAAATGACTTAGAATATTGACATTTATTATATCTTTTATTTCAGATCCGTATAGAATGTAATGCACTATAAATATATCCATAAAATATTTTCACAGGTCGGTACGTTATACTTATGATGGGTTTATTCACACTGTACACTGGCTTTCTCTACAATGTGTTCTTTTCCAAGTCAATCGTGCTTATGAAACCGTACTGGATGAACACTTATGATAAAGAGACTGTTGAACAAAATCATTACATAGAATTGAATCCAGTTCTTGACACAAATCCACCGTACATCTTTGGAATTGATCCTGTTTGGGCGGTAAATATTACTTTGATATTTTTCCATTCTATTCCTTTGATTGCGTGTTACTTTTGAAAGAACACTAGGCGCTGTCTCAACGAGCGACGAGTCCGCGCTTCTATTGTAGTGTAATCTCCACGAACGAGCGATTATTCCGCCAGCATATCGTCACGACTTGTGACGGAATCACAGCGTGTCCACGACGACTCGTAACGGAATCGCCGCACTTCCTTAGCGTTGTGCTTTTATTTGTTGAGAGACAGCGCGCCACCAGTAGCGACGATACCGCGGCGATACAACGACGTTACGCGCGCACATTGCCACTCGTCGCATCGCCGCGATAACATCGCGGTGTGGAGACGCGTTCATAGAGAGGATATAGAAATACGTGGCACGACGATAATTTAGCCGCGATGCTCACGCTCGTGGAGATGACGCAACTATACAACCATAGATAAAATAATAGAAAAATATATTGGAAATCAAGTTTCTAAATTTTACAATGATTATAATATAATAAACGACACACACTACGGATTTCAGGCTAAAAAAAAGCACAACACAACTCTTGTCCAAATTCACGAATACTATATATAAACATTTGAATGTCAAAAACCATGTACTTATAGTTTTCATAGACTACAGTAAAGCATTCGATACTTTGAGGCATGATGTATTAGTGAAAAAACTGGATGACTGTGGGATAAGAGGACCTTTAAAAAAATGGTGTCGAAACTACCTTCAAGACCGAGCATATAAAGTTAAAATTGATAACGAGTATAGTGACATGGTTCGGGTCACAGAGGGAACAGCACAAAGCTCCGTGCTTGGACCACTGCACTATATTACATATGTTAATGACGCCACTAACCTACTCAAAAACTGTGATATTTACCAATTCGCCGATGACACATGTCTTATAGCAGCGGACGCTAACATAAACACCGCTCTATCGAAACTACAGACCGATTTTACTTTACTGACTTGACTAAATGGTCCCATGACGTAGGTCTGGTACTCAATGCTAGTAAAACCAAGCTGATGTACATCAGCTCGAGCCAGAACAGAAGTCCTGTAACTCCTTACCTTATAGCTCATAATCACTCATGCCTGCACTCAAACTTGAACTCTTGTACTTAGTTGCGCTCCAGTAGAACTAGTTAATAACCATAAATACCTAGGTCTTATTATTGACGATCGCATTATGTGGAAAGAGCACATAAACAAAGTATGCGATAAACTGTGATCCATGCTGGCAAAATTATCTGTCATTAAAAATAAAATTCCATACCCTATACGATTGTCATTGTATAAAGCACTTGCTGAATCCACAATATCGTATGGCCTAAGTAGCTACGGTAGAACATTTAAATCACACCTAGATGATATATATCAAATCCAAATTCGACTGCTGAAAACAATAGTACCAAATAAAATAAAACTCAAATTCAAAGGCAACTACCAGGCACTTTTCAAATATTGCAATATTATGCCAGTCCACGAAAGATTAAAATATTTATTATTAATAGAAAACTTTTTTGACCGTAAGATCCAGAAATTAAGACAATTGTTTAAAATTACCGCGCAATATTTCCAAAACTAATATACTAATTATTCCCCGAAGCAAAAACTTTTATGGCAAGCAGACCCTGGAATGTCTCATTCCGGAATTGCTAAATAATTTGCCTCACAATCTTAAGCAGGAAATAAACTCAAAAAATATAAATGCAAAGCTCAAATCATATTTCCTGCAGACAGGAAAGCTGAATAAATAAATAAATAAAATAATTTAATTTAAGTAAATGGAACAACCTGTATAACAATGCAATGAAACCAGTTTAAGAGTAGTTCGCTAGTCTTTCGTAGTTGTCTGGTGTTTTAGCAAATTGAATATTCTGAACTTGGTAAGTTCAGAATTCACATTGTATTTTTTTGGAATGTTTACGTATATATAATATTTAATCTTTTAATGTATTTGTACCTTTAAGTATGATTCCGGGCGCTCACCTGAACACCTACCGGTGAACGGATAAACCCGATCGGGTTTTTGAGTCACCGTTACTATATAAATAGTGTAAATATAAAATGTATATTTGTTTTAAGTAAATAAATCAAATAAATAATACAGAAAATAAAAATTAACCTTATACATGACTAGCCGATGCCCGCGACTTCGTCCGCGTGGATTTAGTTCCAGGTTCTCAACTATACCTATCTACAAAAATTACGTCAATCCGTAGCTTTTTTGCAGCGTGACTGACGGACAAACCAAAAAACAAACACACATTCACATTTATAATATTTATTAGTAAGGAAAAATTAATACTACGATAATAAAGGAAATCTAATTAAATTTTAGAATATAAAAGCTACTATTGTGACGTAAATATGATAGTTAGATATATTTCCTAAGTCCTTCCTTCTTTAAGGCTAGGCTCCTAGGCTTCCTAGGAGTACTTTAACCATGTAGTATATAATTTTTATGTATCATCAATAGTTTTTATAGAGCAAAATTTTGCTTTTGCTACTTTGGGTTACATTATTGCAATTTTCTTAAGGATCTCTAATTTTTTGAAAATAAATTATAGTCTATGTTATTTCCTGATAACTTAGCTCTTTTTTAGTGAAAAAATGGTTAAAATCGGTCCAGTAGTTACAGAGCCTATTCGGTACAAACAAACAAACAAACAAAAAAATCTTTCTACTATAATATTAGTGTAGAAAAAACACGACAATACTATTAACCTACAATTAATGTTAAGTGTCAATGTTAAGTAACAGTAAAGTTAAAGCCTGACTGGACGCAAAATACATAATAATGCTATACAAAATATTGTTAGTGAATATCTAGTTATTATCGTCTTCTTATATAAAGGTACTAAGTATGTAGAATTTATTTGAATTCAGGCTGTGCCACATTTTAACTACGGGTTTTACTTGGTTACTGTTAAAAATCGGGGGATGCCCCGTCGCTCACGTCCGCAGGAACTACCTTTCACTTCCCTGCACGTATCCCCCGGGTGGTGCTAAACGAGCGACGAACTAGACGGCATAACATGCCATACGATAAAAAAAAACTGTTAAAAAAATCATCAAAAAATAAGCACAATGTGCTCCCACAAGTCAGTATTCTTAGCTCCATGATTAAGTTTACAGATAGTAAAATTATGGTAAAATGTTGAAAAAGTCTGACTTGGGTATACTACACCTTCATGCATTTGACGGGCAAATCACGCTTGAAAATTATTTTTCTTTCTAGCACAAACCAACTGTTTTCTAAAATTCTTAAATAATTTTTCCATTAATAGTAACGAATTATATATACACAGGTAATTAATTATTTATTAAACAATCCCATTTACTTTGTAAATACGTATAGGAAAAATGATAAATTTTATTGTTTTCAGTTGGCCAAAAATAAAATAATGTATTTGAACTCATTGAAAATGAAGATGTCCATCATAATTGGAATTGTCCATATGATGTTCGGTTTGAGTTTGAGCCTTTTTAATCACACGTAAGATATTTTGATATAGTTTGAGCGGAAGACCACCGCCTGAAGTATGTGGGCGGTGAGACGGGGGAGGGCGCGATTGACAAGACGTTGACTAGACGCACATGAGATATTTTAGGGCAGATAAATCTCAGGATAACATGTCGGAAAATGTCTTAATAAATGTAATGGGTAATTATAACAAAAAAAAAATATTTCCTGGTTAAACAAGAATAGCTTAAAACGGTAAACGTTAAGAATAGCTTAATAGCTTAAAGCTTAGCTAAAATGAGTACATTTTATAATATTATTTACATATTGGATAGACTTTACATCAAATTAACTAAATTACATCGTGTCGCGGTTCAAAACATTTGGTTTAACCAACAATGCAAACATTTAAACGTCATTCCAAACTACATTAATAATCAGTTTAAATTACTTAATGAACAAGTGAACGTCTCAAGTTCACCACTGCTTCGTTTGTTTGAAAAACAGGGGGGGGTCCGGGAGGTAGCGGGGGGGTCCGGGGGGTAGTGGGGGGTCCGGGGGGTAGTGGGCGGGGGAACAGTAGTGGGGGTAGGAAAAAGGTATATAATACCGCGCATTTGACACGAGCTTCACTAGACAATACAGCATTGTAAAGTCGACATCTCCTGAGGATGCTCCGGTGTCGGGGCGAAACGTGCGTCGAGAGTAGTGTAAAAGTCTTGTGTGGTGGTGCATGTGAGTGGTGGTGGCATTGCTTGCTTGGGAACTTGGCTTTTTTGCTTGGCTGGGTAGGTGAGTGGAGCTTAGCTTTTAATTGCATGTTTGACCATACAGATTTTTTCTGTTGGCGGATTATAGCAAAATAATTCTAACCTTTTCTTGCTAATATTATTTACGATACAAAACAGTTGCAAATTACCATTTCTCACTAAGCAAATAAAAAAAAAATTTCACTGCCACCGTTACAGTACAAAATTAATCCATATCTTCTTCTTCTTCATTATTGTCGTCAATTTCCATATCCTCCTCAGAATCTGACTCGTTTCCTAGATTTATGATCAGCTCATCTATCACATTGTCAAACCTCATGTCGTGGTTCCAATATTGGTTCTCAATTTTTTGTACATGGTCGTCACACTTCTGCCATTTTTCAGGAGTGAATTCAGAAAACAATCTTGTGATGATTGGAATTTTTTCGTCCAATTAAGAATTTATGTAATTTGAAGCTAAGTTGTTCTTTATATCGGCCCACACAAGCTCAATGGTGTTGAGAACGGGATGATACGGCGGAAGGCGAAGAACGATGTGGCCTGCAGCCTTTAATATTTCGTCAATGGTGTAAATTTTTTCGGACCCAACACTTTTTATCAGAGAAAGGAGTTCGGGTTTAGTATTGTCTGGTGTAAAGTCAACATTATGTTTTCGTAACCAATCTTGCATGACTCTTTTTAAACTGGACATTGTTGGTATTTTCTCAACCTGTACACAATGGTAGGAGGCATTGTCCATAACGACCACTGTGTTAGGAGCTAGTTTATTTTTCAATTTGTGACTAACCCAGTTATGAAAATTTGTGGCATTCATATCGCCATGGTAATCCCCGCATTTCGAGTCTGATTTGAAAATTGTTAAGGCACCGTCAACTAATTCGTCTCGGCTACCAGCATGAACAATCACTAAACGACGCCCTTTGCCAATATCAGCATAAATCCCGGGCTCCGATTCAGATTGCCAACAGATATTGGAGTTGTGGCAACTGTTAACGTAGGTTTCGTCCAGAAAATATATTTTTCGGTTTTCATTTCTATAGTTCCATATAGCTCTTAAATACCTTACTCGCCATTCAGCAATACTGGGTCCCTCAATTAAAATGTGTCTCCTAGACTTACATTTCTTACAAAAATATCCCATCTTGTGTAAAAGCTCCCGTAAATAGGTATAACCGCAGTTCACAATGCCATCTTCTTTTAAAACTGCAAGCAATTTACGAATACTTGGGATTTTTTTATCAACTGTATAAAACTGATGAATTTTTCTTCTTATTACTCCCATATCGAAATCATCAATATGGATTCTCTTTTTTATTTTTTTAGGTTTCCGTGGAGATAAAAATTTTGGATTTTCCAATGTTTGCCGATTCGAGTTCCTTTCAGCTACAATTCTCATTACGCTTCGAGCTGACACTCCTGTAGCCTCTGCCACTAATTTATTAATATTCATATCATATTTGTGTTCTATACTTTCCTTGTCACCCTTTCGTTTGAGAAAAACACTGTGCACAGTGTAAATAACATTTTTCACATTACGTGGAATTGGCGGACCCATCTCAGGATATTTTATCTCGTGTGTGTTTGGGACAAAGGGGCGCAAACAACTAAGACGTGTAACCGTCGCCGTGGTCGAAGGCAGACTGTGTTAGCTACAAGATTGTTTACCTCTCCCGTCCTGCCACTCACATACCTCAGGCGGTGACTAGGTCTTCCGCTCAAACTATAGTACAAAAAAAACTTAATTTTAGTTTGATGGGGCACACATAATATTTTATTCAACGTCTTTTAACGAAGAGAATCTAGACAGTCTAACTATTATTTAAATTTTCTTTCTTTATGATCTACAAATGAAGCGTTTAGATGACTCTGAGCGTGGTTTTTTAAAATTTTATATTATATTGAAAGGATCCTTAGTAACGATAAGTCACTCTGAGGCGGGCTTGCAGAGACTCCGAGTTAGGCTTAACCCAGGAATTAATTTTGACAGAAGCTTTATACGAAATCTGTAATACAACAGCTAACTCTGGGTTAAAAGGATAGCCCGGCGTTTCTGCAAGCGGGCCTGCGAGTGATAACTAAGGCCAATTTTACAATCGCCATTTATAGTAATCTATATAACCGACAAATAAAGTTAACGTTTGAAAGTTTGTGTATTGGCAATCTGTCTAAACATCTATAATAATATATTTTAGTCTTTAAAGTTTACTTTGCAACGTTATAGTTAAGAGGCTTAAATAATTTTAAACTTAATTTGCAGGTATTTTAAACGCTATCATGCCATTATATTAGAGTTCATACCGCAAATTCTCTTTTTGACTTGTCTGTTCTTCTGGCTTGTCACATTGATTTATATGAAATGGTTTATGTTCAGTGGGAAATACAGTAAGTAATACGGGCTATTTTTCTGCCACGAGAATTTTTGCCTGCACTTTATCTTTCAAACAAAATCTGTTTTTTCTGTCATATACTTATATGTATGCATGTTTGTGTATATTATATATGCATGCGGAAAATCGACGTGACTGAGAAAGAGCGCTGAACTAAATATTGAATTGATTTCTTTCTAATTTAAAAGGTCGTACATTGCAAACGACCTGCATGTGCAAGCACAGTAAAAAAACCGGCCAAGTGCGAGTCGGACTCGCGCACCGAGGGTTCCGTACCCCAAAAGGTAAAGTAAAACGATAATATTATATTAATTTGCTTATTTATCGTTAACTTTGTTTGTAGAGGTTTATTGTTAATATAAAAAAAACTATGCTAGTTAGAGCGTTGGTTTTATTTTTCCTGTAAAATATACATAAACCTTTATTGACCATAATTATTTCAGATTTTTCGATTGGTAAACTTCGGAGATAAGGCGGGGGGAACGGTATTTTTTTCAACATTTTGACCGATTACTCAAAAACTATTATATATAGAAATAAATAAAAAACTGTTTTAGAATGCACAAGTAAAGGCCTTTCATATGATACCCCACTCGGTATAATTATCTTACTTTGAAATTTCAAACCCCTGATTTTCCCCCTTTCTTAATTAAACTAAAATAATTTTCGCGTTGATTTTATTTTTCCTGTAAAATATACATAAACTTCCATTGACCATAATTATTTCAGATTATTCGATTGGTAAACTTCGGAGATAAGGGGGGAGAACGGTATTTTTTTCGACATTTTGGCCGATTACTCAAAAACTATTATATATAGAAATAAATAAAAAACTGTTTTAGAATACACAAGTAAAGGCCTTTCATATGATACCCCACTCGGTATAGTTATCTTACTTTGAAATTTCAAACCTCCGGTTTTCCTCCTTTTTTAATCAAACTAAAATAATTTTCGCGTTGCTTTTATTTTTCCTGTAAAATATACATAAACCTCTATTGACCATAATTATTTCAGATTTTTCGATTGGTAAACTTCGGAGATAAGGGGGGGGGAACGTTATTTTTTTCGACATTTTTGCCGATTACTCAAAAACTATTATATATAGAAATAAATAAAAAACTGTTTTAGAATGCACAAGTAAAGGCCTTTCATATGATACCCCACTCGGTATAGTTATCTTACTTTGAAATTTCAAACCTCCGGTTTTCCTCCTTTTTTAATCAAACTAAAATAATTTTCGCGTTGCTTTTATTTTTCCTGTAAAATATACATAAACCTCTATTGAACATAATTATTTCAGATTTTTCGATTGGTAAACTTCGGAGATAAGGGGGGGGGAACGTTATTTTTTTCGACATTTTTGCCGATTACTCAAAAACTATTATATATAGAAATAAATAAAAAACTGTTTTAGAATGCACAAGTAAAGGCCTTTCATATGATACCCCACTCGGTATAGTTATCTTACTTTGAAATTTCAAACCTCCGGTTTTCCTCCTTTTTTAATCAAACTAAAATAATTTTCGCGTTGCTTTTATTTTTCCTGTAAAATATACATAAACCTCTATTGACCATAATTATTTCAGATTTTTCGATTGGTAAACTTCGGAGATAAGGGGGGGGGGGGGGGGGAACGGTATTTTTTTCGACATTTTGGCCGATTAATCAAAAACTATTATATGTAGAAATAAATAAAAAACTGTTATAGAATGCACAAGTAAAGGCCTTTCATATAATACCCCACTCGGTATAGTTAATTTACTTTGAAATTTCAAACCCCCGATTTTCCCCCTTTTTTTAATAAAACAAAAAATAATTTTCGATTTTTCTTTACTCCATTTTGGGCCACTATCATACACAACTATGCCAAATTTCATGTCGATAGCTTTAAGATAGCCCTCTGACAGACGGACGGACGGACGGACGGACGGACGGACGGACGGACAGCGTAGGCTTAGTAATAGGGTCCCGTTGGTACCCTTTGGGTACGGAACCCTAAAAACTATGCTAGTTAGAGCGTTGGTTTTATTTTTCCTGTAAAATATACATAAACCTCTATTGACCATAATTATTTCAGATTTTTCGATTGGTAAACTTCGGAGAAAAGGGGGGGGGGGGGAACGTTATTTTTTTCGACATTTTTGCCGATTACTCAAAAACTATTATATATAGAAATAAATAAAAAACTGTTTTAGAATGCACAAGTAAAGGCCTTTCATATGATACCCCACTCGGTATAGTTATTTTACTTTCAAATTTCAAACCCCCGATTTTCCCCATTTTTTAGTAAAACTAAAAATAATTTTCGATTTTTCTTTATTCCAATGATGTTGGGCCACTATTATACACAACTATGCCAAATTTCAAGTCGATAGGTTTAATAGTTACTGAAATAATCGACTGTGACAGACGGACGGACGGACGGACGGACGGAGAAAGTCTCACCATAAGGGTTCCATTTTTACCATTTTGGTACGGAACCCTAAAAATATATATATTTTTTTGTTATGTGGGTGCGAGAGCCTACTAGACTTCAAATTTACTGTAGTTACTGCAAATTAACCTGTACTATGCGCGCCCGAAAGGTCACGCTATCGCAGAGTTTTGTGAGACTAGTGTGACTTTTTAAACTTTTCTTGCTTCAATTACCTATATATAAAATAAAAAATTTGGAATGCCCTTCCGGTTTCCGTTTTTCCAACTGACTATAACTTGGGTACTTTTAAATCAAGAGTGAATAGGCATCTTCTAGGCAAGCGCGCTCCATCTTAGGCTGCATCTTCACTTACCTTCAGGTGAGATTGCAGTCAAGCGCTAGTCTATATATTTAAAAAAATATATTATTTCGCTTAAATCTGTCAATCAATATGAACGAGAAAAGGATGATGAAATCTATCTTTCCCGTCCTTAAACGAGGACGAAATAGAAGCATTAGAATAGTGCAAAAACGGATCGAAAGTATTCTGTGTTTACTTCACAAAAAACTTAACATTATATTTGTACTTGTAGCTCAATTAAAAAGGGGGGCAGGCTGTGCACCGTTAATTTTGATTCTGTTTATTGATATGGTATTGATGTCTACCACTAAACCTGTGGAGGATGACTGTGATGCGTACATGTTTGAAAATCAAGAAATTATCCAGCGGCTTTTAGTTTTGTTTGCAGTTATTTGCGTGCCAATTTTACTATTTGGGTCACCGATATACCTTAACCATATCTACAAAAAGAAGAAAGAAGACGCATTGGTATGTTCAGTTTATTTATACGACCTAGTCAAGAACGTTTGACTTATAAATAATTGTTATTTATGTATTATTTAGTTAATGTAATGATATGATATAATAATCAATTACAATAATAGTTAGTAGTATTAATCTATACTTATAAAAAGACTTTCCTGACTGACTGACTGATCTATTAACGCACAGCCTAAACCATAAGAATTAGAAACTTGGCAATAGACACATTTTGGCAGTAGGTTTCTTTTATGACATAGGCGCCCACAAAGGAATAATTTTTGAAATTCTACAACCATGGGGGTTAAATAGGTGTTGAAAGTTTATATAAAAGTTCAATTAAAAACAATAAAGAAATTCTTGTTTGACAGTTTTTAAAAATTCCACCCCCAAAGGGATTAAATAAGGGATGAATGTTTGTATGAAAGTCCGTAATTTTTTCAATGAAACTTGGTATTTTGTCTTTTGAAAATTCAAATCTTTTGAAAGTTTTAAAAATTCAAATCCAAGAGCTGGCAGCCATACCAGAATTGTTGGTATCTATGAAGTGGTAGCTTAATTTATTTTTAATTTAGGATATACACAGCTATGTATATTTATTGATACTGACCAATTTTACAAAATATTGTAATAAAAAATAATTTTTTGTAATTAACATCGAGTAGGAGTAATTTTCAGCGATTATAATATTTTTTCTTGCAGAAAAGAATAAGTCAGTTCCGACGCTACCAGAGAAGAGATTCTGACAAACACGCAGAAGCTAAGATATTGAAAGAAATAGAAAAATACTCGACACCTTTTGCAGAACTGATGATTCATCAGGCAGTTCGCACGATTGAATTTGTTTTGAGCACCATCTCCCATACTGCGTCTTATCTCCGGCTTTGGGCCTTATCCCTGGCTCATGAACGTAATTTTCATTTCATATATACCTACCTACCTACCTACCTAAAAAAAAATAATCTGGCAAATGCGAGTCAGTTTCACGCAACGGGGTTTCCGTACTTAGGAAATTTATAAATACTTTTTGGTTAAATTCGTCTCAGTTATATAACTCAGTTTTTTTGGTATCTAATTTTTTTGGTATCTAAAAATAATTTTTTTTTATAATACATGATGAAAAAAAAATATTCAAAATTCAAAATCATCTTATATTAATGTTCATTGATTTATATTAGGTAAAAATAACAATCTAGGTGAAGGTTCGTTTAATTGTATTTTGCGAATGAAACTCTCAAATTATACATAACTAGCTGATGCCCGCGACTTCGTCCGCATGGATTTAGTTTTTAAAAATCCCGTGGGAACTCTTTCATTATCTGAGATAAAAAGTAGCTCTCCCGGTCTGAGGAACCACTACTACATCCATTACTATACCCATGCAAAAAATCGCATCAATCCGCTGTTCTGTTGCGAAGTGATTGAAGGACAAACCAACAAACAAACACACTTTCGCATTTATAATATATCAGTAATGCTTTAATATAACACTTTTTATAATTGTCAAATTTTTACCATACTTAACCAAAGACAAAATTACGTTTAGTTGTCATTTACGTTTTGTTATTCCACTGTCATTTGCGTTTTGTTATTCCATGTCAGATGCGTTTTTCTTATACCACGTTTTATAGTGACATGACGGAAACGCGGTCGAACGGGATAAAAAGTATCCTATGTCCGTCTCCTGGTCCCAAGCTACCTCTCCACCAATTTTCAGCCAAATCGGTTCATCCGTTCTTGAGTTATAGATAGTGTAACTAACACCACTTTCTTTTATATATATAGATATACAATCACTAGCAAAAAGCTGAGCTTTGTGAGGGCTCGCGTAGTTTTTCTAACGGGTAATAATTTTTAAGTTAATGGTTATAAAATTATATTTTTTTGTCAGATAACATATTTGAATATAAAGTTAAATTATTAGGTTAAATCACAAATCTATAGGCGTGTTAGTTTTTCAGTAAATTGTACAACAAAATGCTCAGGTTGTGGGATAGTGATAGGTCTCGCTCCGCTCGCCCTAACTAACCTTTCAGAATAGAGTAATAAATTTGTCTATTATGAATAAATTAATAGCATCAGACCAAAACACACCTTGAGCAGACCCAAACAAAACATCAGATCAAATTACACTCGAAACTATAAGAACTAAGTATTTTCATATTTTAATAATAGTATTAAAAATTCTTTTCAAAAAACCGACTTCTAACGCCACTACAAAGTATAAAAATAATTTTAGTTGTCCACGTTTGTTGAAGTCGGGCGGGCCTAAATACAAACTATGAAACCGATGCGCGACGCTACACAATATGAGAGACTCGTTTGTAGAAGTCGAGCGAGCATCGCAAGTCGGTTTCATAGTTTGTATTTTAGGCCCGCCCGACTTCAACAAACATGGACAAACTAAAATTATTTTTATACTTTGTAGTGGCGTTAGAAGTCGATTTTTTGCAAAGAATTTTTATTTTAAGCTTTTAAGTGTAGTATCCTATGATTGAAGAGCTAGGACCTGGAGCTCCATGATGTAATCCATACTTGTTACCTACAATATCAATTCGTAATCGAAATTTCCTAAATCACAACAGTTTTAGGTGCCTAGTACCCTGCAGCAGCAGGATTGAGGAGCTAGGACCTGGAGCTCCATGATGTAGTCTATACTTGTTACCTACAATAATAATTCGTAATCGACATTTCCTAAATCTCTTTATTTTATGTGAGCAATATCCCTGCAGCATCAGGCTTGAGGAGTTGAAGGTGAACATTTTTATGGGACCATTTCGCAAACATCCTCTGTCGATTAAAAAAAAATCACGCGAATCGGTCCAGTAATCCCGGAGAAATCGGTGGACATACATAGAAAAAAAAAGATACCGGCCGAATTGAGAACCTCCCCCTTTTTGAAAGTCGGTTAAAAATGCAGATAAAATTAATTCTATACCCCTCAATACCGATTTTACCCACGTCGAGTGACGTTTAACCGAAGAATAAATCGGGCTTTCTGACAAGTTTTGTATTAAAAATCTGCCAAAATATAAAAATTACGCTCGGATGAAACTTATTCATTTGTAATTTGGAGAAATCGGCCCTAAATTGAATAGTTTAGTTAACATAATTATTCTATTAATCTATATTTGTACAAAGACTTATTTTTACAAATGAATATAATATACAACAGGTATTTCTTATAGCCTTTAAATAAACTACAAAAAATTATTGTATGTAATGCTTTTGGTTGCAGAATTATCAGAAATGCTCTGGGTAATGGTGTTCGCTAAAATCGGACTACGTGACACTTCAAACTCTGGGGGTCCTAAAATATTTGTAATTTTTGCTATTTGGGCGGTTTTTAGTCTTTCGATCTTGGTAGTGATGGAAGGACTGTCAGCTTTTCTTCATACACTACGACTGCATTGGTTAGATATTTATTATACATATTTACGACGAAGGTCCCTTTAGGTTTAGATCTTCATGACACGCCTTCTTATATAAAAATACGAGACAAGTATTCGGTATAATTTTCTATTTGAAGCCTATTTTGAATTTCAAGCCGCTTCTCAAAAAAGGGCCTTGAAACATTAACAGGCAGACGGAATTCAAAGCCTATTTAACTTATTAGGTTTTCATTTTTCGGCACGGAACCCTATAAAGCAAAGATAAAAGTAAATCTTTTAATTATTACAATTCAAAATATTATCAATAATAATCAAATACAGAGCTATTCGTATCAATAATATCTTCTGTGTTTTGACTTTAGACTTTTAATACACTGACGCAGGCTACTACTACACGTTAATTGAGTTTCTCAAATTACTCATAAATAAAATCAGTCTAGTGCGAGTCAAGACTAACACACCAAGAGTTCCGTACCTTTGAAGGAACTTATAAATAGTAATTCATCGCACATATTTTATCCGTTATTTTTTATACAGCGCATTAAAAGAGTATAATAAATCTAAATTTTCAGGGTTGAGTTTATGAGCAAGTTCTATTCAGGCGCTGGTTATCCCTTCAAGCCTTTTAGTTTCAAGACCATTCTCACTAGCGGAAGCAAGGACGAAAAATCTGAGGCCATGTGTAAGAAGAAAGTGGCGACCTATTAATTGTTAAGACCGGCCTTACCCCTGTAAATTTTACTCTTTTTTTTCATTCGATAACTTGATAATCCTTGACTGCGATCTCATCGGATGGTAAGTGACGATGCAGTCAAAGATGGTAGCGGGCTAACTTGGAAGGGGTATGACAGTGTACAATAAACCCATACCCCTAATCTCTTTCTACACGCCATCGGGCCGGAACGCTAAATCGCTTGGCGGCACGTCTTTGAAGATAGGGTGCTAACTAGCCACGGCCAAAGTCCTCTGACCACGGACAATTCAATTATCAATTCCCAAATTGCCTCCACCTGGAATCGAACCCAAATCCTCCCAGTTATAAGACCACAGCGATGTATGTATGTATGAATGCTTAGGTCAAATCTTGCAAGATGAATTAGAAACACTTCCCGGTTGCAGATAGAGCCGAAATTTTGCATGTATATGTAAATCAGATAACAATGCAATATTATTGTTTTATAGAGCTGATCTGATGATAGAGGCGGAAGATGGCTGTGGGAACTCTGTAGTAAAATGACGTAAACTCAACGAGTTTGGGCTCGTCTGATTTGTCTTGACTAGAACTCTGGTCTTAGATTATATTATCCAAGGTCTGATGGTGGACCTGAAAGGTGGTTACTGGAACTCTTTAAGGAAACTACGTAACCCTATCAAATTTGGGCTCGTTTGATTCGTCTTGACAAGTACTCTGGTCCTAGATGATATCCAGGGTCTGATGATGGACCTGAAAGGTGTTTACGGGAACTCTTTAATGAAACACGTAACCCTATTAAGTTTAAGAACTTTTGATTCGTGTTGACAAATACTCTGGTCCTCAAGGACCAGATCATCAATGATATCCAGGGTCTGATGATGTAGCTACTAAGATAAAGTTTTTATTTTACACTTGTATTTTAAACACTCTTGTAAATTGTTTTACATTGCTTGCTTTATCGTGAGTTAAATAAGTAAACTTTTATGTCAGTAAAACTTACAGAAGTATGGACGGTCATAATGTAATATCAATATTTATAATGCTCCCACACAGCAGTTATGAAACTTTATATAACAAATTAACGTTTTTAACGTATGTTACATTTTATCAAAATAACACCGTAAACATTTAATTACTTTGCAATAATTTATGATAATTATTGTTATAATGATTATACTATAGCATATTTTTATTATTATATGTATAACTATTGTGTGGAGCGCCAACTCGATTCTAATTTGGTACTTATGGTTTCTTTTATTTTGTCGCTCAGATGTAAATTTTTCTTTTTTTTAATTTACCTTATATCTTATGAACGAATACTATAAAAACTTGGTCGCCTCGAGTAAGAATGGGCTTCACTAGTTTGATGTTTTTAAGTGAATATTTTAGTTTGTGTTATTAGATTAGAAATAATAAGCAAAAGTTTGCTTTAAGTTACATATTACAAATAAATTTACTTAAGTAAAATAGAAATACGATTTTTATTGTTGTCATTATTTATAATTCTCATTTACAAGTTTTTTCATTATAACATAGTATGGATAACAGTTAAATTGAACTTACCACATTATTGCAATCATTACATTCATAGTAACACACCATTAAAATTTGTTGATACTATTAGTTTCAGACTACACAATGATTTTATAACTTACGTGAATGAAGTCATGAGCTAGTGAACAAAATATTCAAGCCTGTTCGTATAATTTACATCATATCTGAAAGGCTGTTAGCATTAACACCTGAAAAACCCATTAGCACCTGAACAATAGGATTAAGCCATTGATAAATACTACAGAAAAATTCAAATTATTTTGTAAGCAGAATTTTATAAATCATCCCCTTTCCTTGCTTTTGTTTTTAACCGACTTCAAAAAGGCGGAGGTTCTCAATTCATCGGAATCTTTTTTTTTTTTAATTTTTTTTATGTATGTTCACCGATTACTCGAAGACGCCTTAACCGATTTGGAAAATTCTTTATTTGTTTTAAAGGGTATACTTTCAAAGTAGACTCATTGAAATTTTATCAAAATCGGTCAAACGGTTTTTAAAATATCAACAATAATATAAATACAAACAATAAGTTATATACTTTGTACTGGCGCGGGCGTTTGAAGCCGGGTTTTTAAAAATATTTTTTAATTAATTTATGGTGTTACGCTCAACTGATTATTATATTTTCATCGTATAAAATTGCGCTGTTCGTGTTGCTTCGATTCTCTTGCATTGTGTGGTTGAGCGGCTCAGTAGCAGAAAAGTTAAGAAATAACTACCTACTGATTTAAATAATTTTTGAAATTTTATAATAATATTTTAAGCTTATTGCATAGCTTTCATCGCGGGCTTTGAACTAGGACAAAGAGTTTGAGCGTGGCGACCGAATCAAGAAATTCCGTAACGAAAAAAAAACCTAACACCGTCGTTCAGTAAGCGTTCAACATTTTAGAGGTTCTCAAGTAGCTCTATTTGGCGCAGTGGGCGAGCGGCCGTTTTCTTTACCGTATGGTGTATGATGTCGCAGGTTCGAATCTCACTCGCGAAGTAGTGACAGTTCGCTTTTCTTGTTTGTTTGTTTTTTAATTTTTTTTGCATAATTTTTATTATGCAAAAAAAATATTGCATAAATATTATAATTGCATAAGTTGATAAAAAATGCTATGCAATAGCTTTACCGCGGCAGTCCCCGAGTACCAATTAATTTTTTTCAATGTAAATTGCATGGGCACAAGTCTTTTCCCCAATGAGAAGAGTTTAGGCTACCACCACGCTAGCCAAGTGCAGATTGGCAGAACGCAGACTAGACACATTTGAGAATATTAAGACGAACTTCCCCACGATGTTTTCCTTTGCGAAGCTATCAGCAAGGGTGGCTTGTGGGTTTTCAGATTACGGTCGCTAGCAGAGCAGCAGCAGCAGCGCAGCGCAGGGCGACTGTCGCGCTGCTCAAAAGCGGCTGACTTTTATAGAGACTAAAAAGAGCAACGCGTCAGTATATTGTTATACCAAACAGCAGCGCGGCAGGCGCGCGCGATCAGTCGGCTTGGAGCCAGTGTTGCAAGCTTAGACCGTTCAAGCAAGCGCACGTACTAAGGCATAATACAAACCTCTGGCAGTTCAGATGCACATTTTTTTTAAAAGAATATCAACCAAGTTGAACTTGACTAATATTCTCCTTGAAGCAGTGATAGCCTAGAGGTTAGGACAGTGGTCTCCTATTCGGGGGGTCGCAGGTTCGTTCCCGGGTACGCACCTCTGACTTTTCGGGGTCAAGTGCGTTTAAGCAATAAAATATCACTATTTCTTCAACGGTGAAGGAAAACATCGTGAGGAAACCTGCACACCTGAGAGTTCTTCATAGTTCTTGAAGGTGTGTGAAGTCTGCCAATTCGCATTGGGCCAGCGCAATGAGCCGTTGATGGGTCGCTAATAATGATGATGATAATGATGAATATTCTCCTGTTCCCTCCAAATAAGCGGAAAACCTGTGTTAGGAGAGGGTACGACAATAGTGCAACGGGTGGGATTCGAACCTGCGACCTTTCAGTTTTCAGTCCGCACCTTTAACCGTTGGGCTATTGAGGCTTCAAACTTATAACTTATTTTTTCTTATCAACTTACAACTTATTTTATCAACTTATTGTATTGAAAAAGAAATGTCTGCTGTCATTGGGAATGATTATAATATGATGATTATATTTGGAATATTTTCACAATCAAACTTGTTGTAAATTGTTGTAAAAATAGTGTTGTGCGTCGCGCAACTACAGTTGTAATGAGAAGGCATCTGCTGCTGCCACGCTGCTATCGCGCGACTGTCATGCTGCTAGCGAACTAAGTGGTCTCTCTATATCGAGGCTTGGTTTGTAAATACGGGCGTATAATTAATGTCAAGAAGAATACTATGAAAACAAAATTAAACATTCTCATTAATTATTATAATAACAGGTATTTATTTAATTAATTAAGGACTGGAGCCTGCAATAATTAATAATGATTCACAGACGACATTCTGTTTTACGGGTAAGTGCGCCTTAAACGATGTAACCGCTCCATTTACTGAATGTATTTCGATCGCAGCTCATTTTTGTTTCATCCAACGAGCTTTAACTGCGCGTTAAAATATCTACAGTAGCCCATTTATCTATATACAATTTAAAATCAATTTCTGTTTATAAGTCTCGCTAAGACTCAAAAATGGCGGTTTAAGAAAATAGGGAAAAATTGGCGGGAACGAAGCCGCGCGTAAAAACTTAGTATTAAATAAAAGTAATTTAATAAATTTTAATAATAAATTAATATCACATTGAAATTCAAAATAACAACTACTACAGTCTCGAAGTTTAATCTTGTCCACCAGAGAGATTTCATATTTATAACTAGAAGAGCTACGACGTCAAAAGATTGCTCTGACCTTATCAGATGAAGGTGCTTTTTAAGAAAGAAGTTAGCTCAATCTTGCCTTTATGAATGTATGTTTATATAAAAAGTCATATGACTCTCTGGCGGCGTCCACATGAAACTTTTTAACTTGCAGCTGTATCTTCCCCATGATCATCATCGCTTGATTCAGAAATATCTGGCGTGACCGTCACGT
The DNA here is from genome assembly GCA_029955525.1 of Oeneis ivallda. Taxonomy (NCBI): domain Eukaryota; kingdom Metazoa; phylum Arthropoda; class Insecta; order Lepidoptera; family Nymphalidae; genus Oeneis; species Oeneis ivallda. The sequence continues at coordinate 14,185,206 of JARPMR010000001.1, forward strand.
TGCCAGTACTAAAGTTATTCTCGCTTGGCAAATATATACCAAACCTGTCCTGAAATGAAACCAAAGGATAAGAATCAGCTGTCGAGATAAAAAAAACTTTCTTTAACACCGGCCACTGTCATGCGCGTAAAATTTCGTTTTGTCAATCATGTGAGAAGAACCATGTCAACAACTCTGCAAATTCATTTGTCATAATATCTAGAAAAATAATGGACTCGCGTATTCGTTCGACAGTGAGAAACCGGCGCAAATAGCTCTTTGGTTAGATGAAATTGTTTATCAAACAGTTGAGAATTCAGACCGTCCGTCTAGACAAAAGAACTGCATTTCCACTGCAAAATTGCAGTTTTGATACAATCACAGCCGACAACGAACTGAGCAGTATGGAAGCCGACTGTATGCCATTGTAGATGGCGATGCAATCGTGAGGAAATCGAGCGAGCAATAGAACTGCATATAAACTGCAATTTTGCAATAAGCGTACAACCCGTGCGTCAAAACGATATTAAGTTAATAGTTTGTTACCTTTGGATAACGGTTATAATAAAATTGCGGATGGCAAATGCATGGGCGAGGAGGTGGCACTTTGTAACTCTCGTGGGAGGATATCTCGCTCTTTGGCGTTGGCGGCGTAACATATCCTTAGAAGAAAAATAATCTATGTATAAACTATACATAGTTCACCTCATTTGTGTTTGGCACTATGTGTGCGTGGCTTTGAAATGTGGCATGGACGCATCAGCAGACGTCCGTGCACCTATTGACATAAAGAACAATGGCAGAATTGTACCCGAATCTTTAAAGAGGCGTCTACGAATATGATTTATGCGAAACAAAGTATTTTAATTAGTTCGTTTTTATATGAAATTAGTCTTTTCCTGATTAATTCTTATCGCGCTTTGAGTTTGGATCGTTGCTCGATGTCATTGCTCGCCCAGAAATTCAAGAGTTTGTCTATATTATATAAGAGGTTTATAGACTACTAAGTAACACATCCCATTGTCAAATTAGAACTTATAATAACATGAAAGTAGGAATTACGACTACGTCTCTATACCTATCTACATATTTTTATAACCTCAAAATACATATAAAGTTATTAATATCTTTTTTTTGTGAGTTCCTCAAACGAAAAATCTCAGTGATCATGTTTTAGCTTTGAATATAATATAACCAATGTTTTAGTAATGGAACCTCTACAGTTTTAACAATTTTTCATGCATAGACGCTTCGAATCAATTTCAGGTAAACTGTAGTATGGACCCTTGCCTTTGTTCTTTAGTCAATATGTCTGTGATACATCCAGTCACACATAGCATCGACCAAACAAATAAGAAACTGTATGAAATAATATAAATAATAGTAATTAATCATTTATAAATGGTCAAAGCCACAAACATAATTTAGCAATAGGTATAATTATCGAATCAGAAGATGAACCTTTGAAATTGTCCATGCGTCTTAATGTTCTCTTCAGTTTCTTCCTCATTCTCTTTTCCCAAGCAATTTCAGCAGCTAAAAAGATATTTAAAAGATATGAAAAAATCACAAACTTCGATCATAGAAAAAAAGGTGGATACCACACGTTAGTCCGATTTGGGTTCCACCAAAACTCAGAGGAATTCAAATACCCTACCTAAATATAAATAAATTGGATTAGTAGAATTTAATAAGAGATGCCTTTTTTTTTCTTTTTTCTCATTGCGACGTAGAAAAATCTTTTTAGAGGAACATGTACCAACTGCTAGAATTTACTTAACGAACATCTTCTGTAATATATATTTCAGAGAATTCAACGTTGCTGTCACCCTCGCGCAACCCCACGAGACTTCTAATTTTACTACTAGCTGATGCCCACGACTTCGTCCGCGTGGATTTAGTTTTTAAATTCCCTCGGGAACTCTTTTATTTTCCGGGATAAAAAGTAGCGTATGTCACTTTCCAGGTCCTTTACTATACCCATGCAAACAATCAAGTGCATGCAATGCATAAATGTGTGTGTGTGTGTGTTATTATGATGTGGCTATAATAATTGAAATTGAGTGGTGTAAATGTAAATGAGTATTATTATAATCCAGTAGTCAAGCGCATTTTAGAACGCAATAAGTTAATCATAAAACTGAAAAGCCGCTATCCCCAGTTTTGAGCTGAGACAGCTTAGCCTCCCATGAGAACTCCGTAGTTTTCCGGGATAAATTGTAGCCTATGTGTTAATCCTGGATATGAACTATGTCCATTCCAAATTTTAGCCAAATCGGTTCATTCGTTTAACGTTAAAGAGTAACAAACATCCATCTATCCTCACAAACTTTCGCATTTATAATATTAGTACGATAGGATAAGTAGGAATACTTACCACTACCTCTAAATATGTCTAATAACAATATGGACATGTTTTTAATAGGTCCACCTACACCTACTTTTCGCAGCAACTGCTGGTATATTACTTTACTTACCAATCCTCTCTTGTTCCATGATTTTAAATTCAAACATGTCGTATGCGTTCTGTAAAAGTTCAGCAATGTCTAATCTTATTTCAATCACCGGTATCTCCATAGCTCTCTCAACAGCTTTGGAAAGTTCTATATAAGCTGTATCGTAGTTTAAGATCCCGTCGTCGACTCGAAGAAAAATTGCTTTATCAACTGTGTTCGAGACAAAAGTGAACAATGTCTCCGAGAGCGTCATCTCAGGCGTTGGTATCGGTTCTTAAAATATAGTAAATATATTAAAATCCATTATATTATAGGTATTTCTTGAAATAATTTAAAATATAGTATACGACTTCATCAGATTTATGACTCAGTTACGCAAGGAGAGTTTCTTTAATGCCTACTCTTCTTGTGTAACCGACGCCTTAGGTTTTGAAAAATCCCGAAGGGAACAACTCTGTTCCCACTGAATAAAAAAAGCCTACGACACCCGCGGCGGGTGGACCAATGACATCAGAATGAGTTGTAGGGAGAAAGGAAGTACATGAAAGAGACCTTTAAAAAATAATAATTATAACTCTAGGTATGTTACGGATTTTATGATAAATACATAGAAGCAAACTACATAAACATTAATAAGAATATTATGTTACTATGAATATCATCTAAAAATGTAGTGGGTATAGTAAGTAGATATTAAAAATGGCTGAAAGTTATCTTTACCAGGAGTAGATAATGTTGTATCTGATGTTTGGATTGACATAAAAGATGATGACACGGTGTTAACTGTAGATGCTGCAGGAGAAAGAAACTTCGGCGTCTCGGGTTTATAGTGAGCATTGATTAACTTCCTTAAATCAACTATTAAATGCTCATCAACAAACGGTTTTGGTACATTCATGCCCTAAAATTTAGAGTATAAAATGTTTGTTAAATCAATATTACATTTTCAAGTACTTCTCAACTACGCTTAATACCAAACAATACATTATACCTGTGTATAGGGTCCTTGAGTGAGTAAATTAAGCCGTTCAAGTATTTCTCTATCGAGCTCTTCGGCAGGCCTAGTAAAGTGCTCAGCAGCCTCTTTTAAAACTCCTTTCCTTTTGTTCTTTTGCGTTATTTTGCTAACAAATAATTCTAACATAGCTTTAACCTGTAATAGGTAGTAATATTATGTTTATTCAAGTTTATGACGCTTATGAGTTATCATTTTAGTATACACAATTTAAAATAGTAGATTGTTTATCAAAGGACTAAACTATCCCATTATATACGAGATACTTAGCTCCTGAGTGATAGTGAGGGATCGTATAGAATCGAGTATGAATGGGTTTTAGAACCGAGTTAATCACTCTGATTTTCACTTCGATTGTAAGAAAATAAAATAAGTAGGTACAAAAAAAACCGGTATATTTTGTTTTCACTAGATAACATGCTCAAATTGTTTTAAAATGTCTTCTTTTTCACAAATAAATTGACGTATCACATTCATAATTCAATGAACACTGGATCGCCATGGCCCAAGAACCCAGGACGATCAGATCTTCGTTATTTTATAAAAGCTGAATGTTTCTCAGCATATGTCCCCAATAGAGGTAAGAACTATCCCCGACTATGAAGTTTGGATCTTGGTGGCTTTGGGAGATTAAACCATGGATTTTTGCGGAATAAAAAGTGGTCTATGTGTTAATCCAAAGTATAGTCTATCTCCATTCCCAATTTCAGTTAACTGAACCGCATTAGTTGTGGCGTGCAGAAGTAACATGTGAATTTCGGATTTTACAAAATCCTGCGGAAATCATGAATTTTTAAGGGATAAAAAATAGCCTATGTGTTAATCTAGGGTACAATCTATTTCTATTTCAATTTTAAAATGCTTTGTTTTGCTATCTCGCTTCGATGTATAATTCCCTCCAAAACTTATCTCCGAATTATCAACCTTGGTTTTATTACCTCGCGAGGTGTGAAAAGTAGAGTATTCAACACAGGCGTAATGATGTACTCGTCTTTGGCGCCCCTAAACCCTGCGCTTCACTTAGGATTCTAGATACAACACCCTCGCTTACGCTCGGGAGTTAATCTAAAATCCCTCGTTCGCTTGGGATGTATCCCGGCGACCGTAACGTAAGACATCGCATTACCCCCATGTTCAATAATCTACTATTATTATAGAGACTAAAATGAGTCATTATAGCTTAGCGTAGAGCACAGAATACATAATAGTAAAAGATTAAGCCCCGCTAAACTAAGCTATAATTACACACTTTTAGAGTATGAAAGGTGAAAAAGATAAAAAATAAGCCAAGTGCGAGTTGGGCCTCGCTCTTTTAGGGTTCCGTTAAAAAAAAAAAAAATATTTCCATGTACCCAGCTCGGAACAGATCTAGACAGTTAAACATAGTTCAAAATGTGTGGTTGGTGTGTAAATAAGTGATATTTATATCAAGAGGTGTTTGTTTACCCGAATACTCAAGTAAGGAAATCTAGACTATAAGTGACGCATACTTGTGAGCGCGCGAAATTAACAACTAAAAAAAAGATATAGACAATGAAATTTTTTTAAATCTCTATTAACAGTATTATTAACTATTGTATAGAGAATTTAAAAAAAATATTACTTAAACATTATGTTACTTTTTAATATATTTTTCATGGGTCGAAAATACCCAAATTTGAGATTTTTCGAACCTTTAAAAATTCATATCTTTAAAAATATTAACTTTATCGTGAAAAGTCATAGGACCTTTTTTATTGGTATTTCAATAAAAAATATAAAAAAAATTGTCCGATTGAAAAATAACAATTCCTTGTAATTGTTTAAACAATTTCGGTTTAAACAATATGGCACTGGGTTGCACCATGGCAACATGCATTTATATCATTAGGAGGGCAATTTGAAGAGGATCGCATAAAAAAATTGAGGTGGAATAGTTTTCGGTACTCATGCGCCGATTCCTCCCGGACTAATTTATTTATTTTCTATTTTCTCTGTTATAATTTTTCGTTTCTATTTTTAAACTATGTTATATTTTTTTCGCTTTAATTTTATATTATTTTTTATTGTTAATAATATTAGCGAAGCTGGACTTGATTTAATTATAGTTTACTTTCCCTCCAAATATGCGAGAAGCTTGTGTTAGGTTGGGTACGACAATAGTGTAACGGTATTATATTAACTCTAAACAAAGCTTGTAAAACTTAATAATATTGTAAACGCTGATAATTACTAATAAATAGCCTCAATAGCCCAACGGTTAAATGTGCTGACTGAAAACTGAAGGGCAGCAGGTTCGATCCCCACCCGTTGCACTATTGCCGTACCCACTCTTAACACAAGCTTTCTGCTTATTTAGAGGGGAGAGGAGAATAAAATTCAAGTTCAACTTGGATGATTTTCTTTAAAAAAAATTACCTCTGGATGCCGCAGCAAGTATGTTTCTTGTTCTAATTGCAAGGTGTTACCGAGTCTTGCAGTGCACGCGAGCTGGCACGGGGTTAAAGCATCCAAGTCGCGTGTCATCAAACCATCTGCGGGCAACTTGTCCCCAGGCAAACCTTTCATTATTTTCTTTAAAGACATTTTCAATAGTAATATTATTCTGAAATCTGAATAATAGCAAAGTACAGAGATACAGTTATTTTGCCGGTATTTCCTTTATAATAGAAATCTTGTATTCTTTGTACATGTTCAGTGAATTATTTACTTGCTCCCGTTGGAACCAGGAAACCAACAATTTTATATCAACCAAGAAAATATTGTTATCACTATGGAAACAATCCAAGAGTATCTATTACTCTATGTCACTTTACAACTTAGACCTATCTAGTCATATTTTCCTAGTTCCATGGTAACAATATTGTATATTTTTAATTCATTCCATCCATGGAAGTAGGAATAGTCATGGAACTAGGAATGACGACTACGTCTAACAGTAGGCCTAGAAGTAGGACTAAAATAAAAAAAAAACAGTACACTATTTTATCAAATTTTTATTCGTAAGTGTGAGTGAAACAAAACATAGCTGTTTATGTTTATCGAATATATATCAACAGGTCACTAATTTCATATTATCAAATGACACCAAATGACACCATTCGGCTTTTGTACTGTCAAAAGAATGCCATATTCCTCATCGTAGGCGTAATTCTTAGTTCCATGTTCCTGGTCAAACTACACGTGTCATTCTTATATACAACTTAATTTTGTCGCTTAATATTTACTCACTATTACATAGACAAACTTACTTCCATGCTTTATACTTCCATGATTTCATCCTTATTCCATCTATCACGCTAACAATAACATTAAAATAAGTTAAAGGTCGGTAGCTTGGTAAAAATTAATTGAAATATTAATATTTGACAGGTCTAATTATATTAAAAAAAGTAAATCGAAGCCTTAAGACCGAAGGTTGTGATATCAACAAAATGAAATAAAGCAAAAATAAACGAATAATAGCGAAACACACAACGTAAATACGTTGTGTGTTTCGCTATTATTCGCTTGAATAACGCTCACGGAACACTTACTAAAATATGTACTCTGATAGAAAATAATAAAATTAAGTGGCACTCGGGGACTGCCGCGGTAAAGCTATTGCATAGCATTTTTTATCAACTTATGCAATTATAATATTTATGCAATATTTTTTTTGCATAGTAAAAATTATGCATAAAAATAATTAAAAACAAACAAACAAGAAAAGCGCACTGTCACTACTTCGCGATTGAGATTCGAACCTGCGACATCATACACCATACGGTAAAGAAAGCGGCCGCTCGCCCACTGCGCCAAACAGAGCTACTCGTGAACCTCTAAAATGTTGAACGCTTACTGAACGAAGGTGTTAGGTTTATTTTCGTTACGGAATTTCTTGATTCGGTCGCCGCGCTCAAACTGTTTGTCCTAGTTCAAAGCCCGCGATAAAAGCTATGCAATAGCTTAATAATCTGTCGCAATGAGCGAATACCTTTGAGTATTTAACCAATTATATACTCAAAGGCGAATACCTAGTATTGATCAAAAATATCTACCTAAATTCTTCACAGGGGAATCCAATTCTATAGAAAAAATATCAGGCACTTCAGTCAATACCCAGGTCACTGCCGCAACAAAAATCAAGCCACCCCACCACCAAGCATTTCTCTAATTCCAAGATTAGATAGATTTAAAAAAGCAAAATTGCAAATACTACTAAAACCATAAATCAGCTTTATTCTGTAATATTGTCCCCCACGCATTATGTCGCTAATAAAAAAAGCAATGCGGTTATTTGGCGTCCTATAACATAATAATATTTTGTGCACGTGGGTAGTGCGGCGTAGGGTTCACCGTTATTAGAAAAAAAACGCGCCAGTATTTTAATATCATCGACTTATCTTCTTTATTTTTGCAACGATGTTAAGAGTTCGTTTTATAAAGATCGAACTATACAGCGGTGCCAGAAAAGCCAGAAGTTCGTGCCCGGGATCGAACCTGCGACCCCCCGAATAGGAGACCGCAGAACTAACCACTAGGCTATCACTGCTAAAAACCTTCTCGAGAGAACTGTGTGTGACCAGTTTTCCTTTTTATTATAAAAAGAATTAAAGACATAAATTATTTATTATTTTTTAAATATACAGAGTTTATGGACGTTTTTACAAGTAATAAAATTTAAGATGTCAATTTGCAGTATTCAGAATACTTTTCCTGACTGAATCAATAAAATCGAGATTTCATCACTAGTCACTGACGTGACAACATAGAGGATAAGGCATGCTGTACAAGCAAGAGACAATATGATAATAAATTAGTTATAGACCTACACTTTTTTAATTCGAACCTCTTTAATTTGCTCCTAAACCGTTCGTTTTTATTGCATCCAAGGGGTGAATATTAAAGTAGTAACTAAATAGGGGATTATTCAGCAACCGGGCATAATTGGATCGACAAAACCGGGTAAATTAGTTAGTGAAATATGCATAACATTACAGCTTGTTGCATTATTGTGAGTTTTAAATATTCATACTACTTTGGGAGAAATGAAGAGGGAGAATTGCAATATAATTAGAAAAATACAATTACGTAAATAAAAAACAGATGAAAGTTTTATTAAACTCTCGATATTTAATACAAAATAATCTTTGTCTTCATTGTATTATAAAAATCCTGCTACAATTTGGAAATAACTCCTGCAGCATTAGAATAGACGAGTTGGAACATCGATTTCACGTACATACCTATACATATATTTAAAAATTCAAACCTGTGGCTCCTAAGATACGTCGAGACTATACCACTGGTTTAAATGCTGTTTCTGCTGTGAAGAGCGTAGGTACGTATACTGGTATATTGTCTGTAGAAAATGATAATAAAAAACCACCGGACCGACTGATATGTTTGCAAGAAATCTAAGTCATATTTTTATATGGAATCGGAAAATACAACCACTTGCATTCATAACCTGCTCTTTACCAACTTTCTGATCAGAAATGCTCTACAAGGACAAAAATACAATTTCGCTCTGAGTATATAGTGAAAAGCAGAGCAAAAATCAAGCGAAGAGAGAATAAAATCAAAATAACATTTTTATTACAGTTCGGACCAATTTTAACAAGCTTTTATTTAATTTGCAATGTATGTATGTTTAGGTCAACTCTTGCAAGACGAATTAGGACCACATCCCAATTTCCGATTGAGCTCTTTAGGTAAATCGGATGAAATTCAATACTATTGGGACATGGAGCTAATCTGATGATGGAACCGGAAGATGGCTATCGGAACGTAATAAAACGACGTAACCTCATCGAATTTGGGCTCGTTTGATTCGTCGACAATTATTCTGGTCCTAGTTGGTATTCAGGATCTGATGATGAAACGGAAGATGACTATGGAAACTATAATAAAACGAAATAACTCCATCGAGTTTGGGCTCGTTTGATTCGTCTTGACAAGTACTCTGGTCCAAGAGGATATCCAGGGTTTGATGATGTAGCCAGCTGCTAAAAGCTTGTTTTTAAAAATTATTTTTTTATTTACACTTGCTATATTTTATATTTACATACTTGTTATATTTGAGAAATAGAAATCATTGCATAAACGTCTGCCAACTTTTTTAAATTTTCAATTATTAGTCCTAACTTATATTTAAAATTGAAAAATATTTTAGTTTGTTTATTTGTACTTCAATCACGCCGTAACAGAAGTAAAAATTGCTCCGTCCGTAGGCTTTCGTACTCCAGAAGTATAAAATTATTCAAGTAAAACGATAATATTACATTAATTTGGTTATTCATATATTTTTTTTGTATTAATTATTGAATTTTTTGTAGAGGTTTATTGTTAATATAAAAAAAAAACTATGCTAGTTAGAGCGTTGGTTTTGTTTTTCCTGTAAAACATTCATAAACCTCTATTGATTTTTCGATTGGTAAACTTCGGAGATAAGGGGGAGGTATTGATTTCGAAATTTTGCACGATTAATCAAAAACTATTACTTAAATATAAAAGTAAAATTAAAAATTTTAAAAACCCCCGACACAAAAAATAATCTCTAAAAACTAACAAATAATATTTTATACCTATATATAATTATTATCGTCACATATATTATTATGTAAGTTCAAATATTTTTATTTTCCAAGTGTCGTCGTCGCGTCGCGGAACCGCTAAAGTTTATAAAGTATTTTTCCAACAGCTCATTAATTATTACGAATTACATTTAGGTACGAGCGATCTTAAGTTTTATGCATAGTCTACGCTCTACGTAATACCGCGCGCGACACGTCGTTGTGTCGATTTTGCGAATTTTTCGGAGTAAATTCTTTTGTTGCAATCTGCGACTACACCTGTTTTTCTCACTTAGCGGTCCCCCGACGTGACGACAACACTTGAAAAATAAAAATATTTGAAATTACATAATATATGTGACGATAATAATTATATATAGGTATAAAATATTATTTGTTAGTTTTAAGAGATTATTTTTTGTATCGGGGGTTTTTAAAATTTTTAATTTTACTTTTATTTAGTCCTTTTTAAAATAGGTATAAATATTAGGAAGGTATTTATAGTGATTTGTTAGGGCAGTGGTAATTGAGCCTAATTGATCCCATTTAATTACCCACCTTCGAAATCTAAACCTTACTCTAACATGTCATATTTAAAGTCATGGTTACCTTACCATTTCTTTCAATATCATTGAAGTAATACGGTACCTTTCGAATCGATAGGACATAATATGGAAGGTAGTCAGATCCCCTCATCAACTATTAAAGAGCTGATGATCTTCAAACGTCTGATCAGGTCATGGTTACCTTACCATATACTTTCAATATCATTGAAGTAACATGGTACCAAATTTCGAATCGATAGGACATAATATGGAAGGTAGTCAGATCCCCTCATCAACTATTAAAGAGCTGATGATCTTCAAAGGGCTGATCAGGTCATGGTTACCTTACCATATACTTTCAATATCATTGAAGTAACAAGGTACCAAATTTCGAATCGACAGGACATATGGAAGGTAGTCAGATAACCTCATCAACTATTAAAGAGTTGATGATCTTCAAACGGCTGATCAGGTCATGGTTACCCTACCATATACTTTCAATATCATTGAAGTAACACGGTACCAAATTTCGAATCGATCGGACATAAGGAAGTTAGTCAGATCCCCTAATCAACTAGAAAAGAGCTGATAATCTTCAAACGGCTGAACAGATTTTCATGAAACATGGCTAACAACACTCGGGATAAAATTATCTATGACACAAAAAAAACTAAACGAAAATCGGTTCATCCGTTTGGCGGCTACGCTACCACAGACAGATACACAGATACACAGATACACAGACAGACACGTTAAACTTATAACACCCCTCTCTTTTTGCGTCGGGGGTTACTAAAATAAATAAAATTCTGTTTTAGGATATATAGGTAAAGCCATCATATAATACCCCACTCTGTATAGTTATCTTACTTAGAAATTTCAAACCCCCGATTTTCTTCATTTTTAATTAAACTAAAAAAAAAATCGATTTTTTTTATTCCAATGATGTTGGGCCACTATTTTGTACAATTATTCCAAATTTAATGTCGATAGCTTTAACTAGTTACTAAAATAATCGACTGTGACAGACGGACGGATGGACGGACGGAGAAAGTCTCACCATAAGGGTTCCATTTTTACCATTTTGGTACAGAACCCTAAAAATTACAAAGACTATTATTTTAATGTTTTGGAAATACAAAGAGTTTCCGCGGGATTTAAAAAAGTTAACACTTATTTTAGGAAAATGAAAAACCTAGAATTAATTAAAAACCTCCATGTAGGTCCATATTGTTGCGCCTCACGCTAGTAAAATTAAATTCTCAAAGGGGCTGTTTTAATTAAATCGTCGTCATTGTCTACTATAATACTTCACATTATTACGTAATATTATTATTATAAATGTGAAAGTTTGTGAGGATGGATGTATGGATGTTTGTTACTCTTTCACGCCCTAAGAAATGAACCGATTTGGCTGAAATTCGGAACCGAGATAGCTCTTACCCAGGTTTAACACATAGGCTACTTTTTATCTCGGAAAATTACAATGTTCCCGCGGGAATCAAAAACCTTAATCCACGAGGACGAAGTCGCGGATATCATCTAGTAATATTATAAATGCGTAAGTTTATAAGGATGGATGGATTGATATATGGATGTTTGTTACTCCATCACGCCACAATGAACTGATTTAGCTGAAATTTGGAATGGAGACATCTCATACCCGAAATTAATATATTTAACCCTGGGAAATTAAAGCGTTCCTGCGAGAATCAAAAACCTTAATCCACGAGGACGAAGTCGCGGATATCATCTAGTAATATTATAAATGCGTAAGTTTATAAGGATGGATGGATTGATATATGGATGTTTGTTACTCCATCACGCCACAATGAACTGATTTGGCTGAAATTTGGAATGGAGACATCTCATACCCGAAATTAATATATTTAACCCTGGGAAATTAAAGCGTTCCTGCGAGAATCAAAAACCTTAATCCACGCGGATTAAAAAATAAAAAAAAACGGACGCGAAGTGTGCTTGTTTTGTTGGTTTGCTAGTTAGTCCTTTGTTGGTTGTTTTGTTGTTTGATCCTTAGCTCTAACAGAGCTACGGATCAATGTGTTTTTACATGGTTGAGGACCTGGAGAGTGACATAGGCTACTTTTTATTTCGGAAAAACAAAGGGTTCCTCGGTAACCCTTTCTCCTCTCCGTTCCTCCCTCTTCCCTTCCTCTTCCCTTTAGTCTCTCGAGATTTTAAATACATACACCACGCGGATGAAGTCGTGGACAAAAGATAGTTCAACGTTTTATATTATGAACAAAAATAGCAACATTTTAAATAGCATCTAAAAGAAAAAACTCGCACGAACTGCTCTGTACAGGCCAGTCACTGTATAAGCATATCCACAAGTCAAACAATATCGGGGCGTACGGGAGCCAGTGAAATTGAGCCAGAATCATTTATAAATGGGGGGATAAACGGGGGAATAGGGGAAGGCGAGCTGCATTTTGCATGAGCTGTGTTGGCTACCCGATATGGTTTTACACATCGTCTCGTTTCAAGCATCTCCGAAATTCGTCTAAACACGGTGTTTAATGTTTTAATTCTATGTACGGTAGGCAACGTTGTTATAGTTTTGCTTTGTCAATGTTAGGTTTACCTTGTGTAAGTTTTGAAAGTAAATTATAACTGATTTTGTTATAATTGCGTGTACTTCCGTCCATGTTACTTTGTGTTTACAGCAGAGGCTCTTGTGTAACTTTTGAAGTTAACGTTAACTATGTTTCTGTCATGTACGTCATGAATGAATTTCAAGACGTCTTCCTATTCTTTACTACTTCCACGTTTTCCAAAAGGTAATTTTCATACCAACGACCTTATATACCACTAGATAATGCCCGCGACTTCGTCGGCGTGGATTATGGTTTTCAATTCCCGCAGGATCTTTGTAATTTTCCGGGATAAAAAGTAGCCCATTTGTTAATTCTGGATATGAGCTATATCTATTCCAAATTTCAGCCAAATTGGTTCTTTCGTTGTGGAGTTATAGAGTAACAAACATCCATCCAAACATCCATCCATCCATCCATACATCCTCACAAACTTTCGCATTTATAATATTAGTAGGATTGTCTATGCCAACGACAGACTGTTTACTTCTCCTTGAAAAGTACACTTTTGGCCCAGAAAATACGGGCCAACATAAACGGAGATACTTTAGGTAGGTAAATATTAATATGTCTTCTAATATTTCTAAATTTTTATTCTTCACAATAAAATAATGTTATTCTTTCTAGTTTCTTATAGGTATTTGATTTAGAGACCCACGGAATGCAAGTGCAAAACACCAACAGTGAAAATACACAAGGTATATATATATATATATATATATATATATATATATACCTTCTGTATTTTCACACTATACTGTGTGTGTGTGTGTATGTGTGTGTGTGGACATAGGTGTCCAGCGATGGACGACGGGCGTGCATCGATTAGGTTACTGTAAGGACTCAGTATAAAAAGTCATGTGTTTTTTATCCTTAAGGGTCAGTCAGTTTCAGTCTGTTATGAAAAAAAATAACTATTCGTAACAATAACAATTAGGTACAATGGATAACTTTAACTAGTAAATAAGGTTGTGCCAGGCAGGGAACTAAGGTGAATTATTTACATAGGCTCAGGTAGCGAGGAGTGAAAGCGAGGTGGGGCTGAGGGGGCAGTCGACTGGGTCTGCATTTTGCATTAGATTTAAATTGTTTACGTCGTTAAGAAAGAAAGTTTTCTCAAACAAGCTTGGAGAAGTTACCAAGTAATGCGATTACGGTGTATTTAATTTCTGTATAATTTTTTCATTAAAATAGGCCTACAATAAAGTTAACCTAGTTATTTTTGGAAAGAAATAGAACATGAAGTTACGTTACTTTATTCTAAATATGGTTAAAATTCTAAAGTGACGTCTAAAATATTTAAATAATATACATATTAGCTCTAAGTAATACCTGCGTACGATGACAGACTGTTTACTTCTCCTTGAAAAGTACACTTTTGGCCCAGAAAATACGGGCCAACATAAACGGAGATACTTTAGGTAGGTAAATATTAATATGTCTTCTAATATTTCTAAATTTTTATTCTTCACAATAAAATAATGTTATTCTTTCTAGTTTCTTATAGGTATTTGATTTAGAGACCCACGGAATGCAAGTGCAAAACACCAACAGTGAAAATACAGAAGGTATATATATATATATATATATATATATATATATATATATACCTTCTGTATTTTCACACTATACTGTGTGTGTGTGTGTATGTGTGTGTGTGGACATAGGTGTCCAGCGATGGACGACGGGCGTGCATCGATTAGGTTACTGTAAGGACTCAGTATAAAAAGTCATGTGTTTTTTATCCTTAAGGGTCAGTCAGTTTCAGTCTATTATGAAAAAAAATAACTATTCGTAACAATAACAATTAGGTACAATGGATAACTTTAACTAGTAAATAAGGTTGTGCCAGGCAGGGAACTAAGGTGAATTATTTACATAGGCTCAGGTAGCGAGGAGTGAAAGCGAGGTGGGGCTGAGGGGGCAGTCGACTGGGTCTGCATTTTGCATTAGATTTAAATTGTTTACGTCGTTAAGAAAGAAAGTTTTCTCAAACAAGCTTGGAGAAGTTACCAAGTAATGCGATTACGGTGTATTTAATTTCTGTATAATTTTTTCATTAAAATAGGCCTACAATAAAGTTAACCTAGTTATTTTTGGAAAGAAATAGAACATGAAGTTACGTTACTTTATTCTAAATATGGTTAAAATTCTAAAGTGACGTCTAAAATATTTAAATAATATACATATTAGCTCTAAGTAATACCTGCGTACCTACTGCTAACATCTGTTGTGAAAACATGAAGTATGTTATTGTAATACATTGTTCTTAATACTGTATACAAAAATTTCTTTAGGAGACTATTCGTCATTAGACCTCTACCATGATGTAAACAAATGTTAGATAGTTTATATGGTACAGAGTTAAAGACCGGACGAATAATTAACAACATGAAACTATTGCTACCAATTATTTTATTTTTCGTTTATCAAAATCACGTGGGATCATGTTTTGAAGTTTTTGATTATGTGACGGTGAAAATGCGTGAATTTAAAAATTCAATATCAAGTGCTTATAATACAGTCATTGGTAAAATTATCTCACGAAATCCTAAAGTTGAGTCATTTACTGAGAAATCAGAACTAAGATCAGGGCACATTGGTAGCAGCTCGAAAACTAAAAAAACCTTCAGTGATTTTGTAGCCGAAGAAGCTGCAAAAAGTGAAACTGAATCGTCTGAATATTTTCGCCTGAAATCTGAACCCACAGCCTTAATGTCAACCCCTCAGTTAGCAGTATTGCATGGAAAAAGGATCGAATCACACACAGTTATTACAGATGACGGCTATCTTCTTACATTACATCGTCTTAGAAGTCCACTTTCAATTAAAGAGGAGAATGAAAGCAGGAATTTTACAATATTAATGCATCATGGTCTACTGGGTAGTTCTGCTGATTGGATCTTATTGGGGCCAGAAAAATCCTTACCATATATTTTGTCAAATGCAGGATGCGATGTTTGGTTAATAAACGCAAGAGGAAACTATTATTCTAGGGAACATACTTCATTAAAAGTTGATTCTCTAGAGTTTTGGAAATTTTCTTTTGAACAAATGGGGACATTCGACCTACCTGCGGTCGTGAAGTACATAGTAAAAATTAAAAATAGTAGTGAAAAATTAAACTTTATTGGACATTCTATGGGTGCTACGGCGTTTCTAGTTATGTTATCTGTTTATCCACAATATAATAAATACTTTAGAATGGGTATATTGTTGGCACCGTTAGTTTTTATGTCTAATGTTGTAGGACCTTTAAGTGTTCTTAAATCACTAACTAAACACCATCAATCTGAATTGTTGAAACTCCTTGGTGAAGGTGAATTTATGCCAAGTAGAAAAATTCCACCTTGGATTGCAAACAAATATTGTAAAGGCCCTGACTTGTATTGCCTTAATCCTTTATTATTTCTCAGTGGTAGTTTACCTGAAGAAAATTCATGGGATAATAGTTTAACAGCCAGGGTGTTGTATCACGTACCCGCAGGAGGGTCTACGAATACAATTTTTCATTTTGCTCAAATGGTGAAATCTGGAAAATTTCATAAATTCAATGATGAAATGGAAGAATTTCCCTTAAAGCATGTTACTGTACCGATTGCTCTATTCAGTTCCAGCGATGACTCGCTGGCTACAAAAGTTGATGTATTAAAATTGTATTACAGCATCGCTAATCCTATTGATCACTATGTTTTACACGGTGAGAAATTGACTCATACAGACTTTGTATGGCATCCAGAAGCTGATAGTTTAGTATTTTCTAAGGTTGTTGAATGTTTGGTAAATGAATTAAATTGTAACTTCACTAGAAGTAATGAAATAAATGCCGAGTAATGAAATTGTTTTATTTTAAAATTTGTTTAAATACATAAGTGCCTAATAATACCCATATTTTTTAAATCCATTCAAATAATAATTAATATAGAGTTACTAACCGTAAAACCAATATCTATTGGTTTTCGTGCTCACTGCATTATAGTGCTACTTGTCTAAGCTTACTATTTATCCATAATCCATCCAAGTACCCGATGCCTATTCCGTACAGCACCGTCCAAACTACACATGGGTTAAATGATCTAAGGCACATAGCCATAAGAGCTTATAAGAGCGGTTCCGCACTGCATCTAATCCGATTCCGTGAAAATACGTATATAAAAACTAAGACCGAATTCAGATATTGCTCACGCACACGGTATCCAATCTCTGATCCAAATCCAAGCTATTCAGGGGATATCTTTGGCCCCGCCCCGATGCACTGTCGAGCTGCATGGATATGTCCGATTTGAATCCGAAGCAAATCCGAGGTAATCTCACGGATGACAGAGAGAAATCTGATGACTGAAGTCGGATCTAGTGCGTAAGCTACCATACAAATAGTTCTATGACTATTAGAGTAGAGTCTAGTAGAGTATTTTCACGGATTCGGATCGGATGCAGTGCGTAACCGCTCTAATAGTTACCAACGGAGGTTCCGTTATGAGACGGCACTACAAGAAGAATAATACTAGTGGTTCACCCCGAACTGAGACCTCGCGGTAACGGTATCCCATGATTATTCATTCAATCGATACATGACGACCAAAACTGACATTATTATTATGCCCGTTTTCACCAAACATACCTAAATCATCCCCTAAGTAGGAGTCTCTTTACGTAGGTAGCTTCTAAATACAATCCTAAGTCCTAACATCCGTCCAATGTCTTTTTAATGTGTCCCGTACAGGGTCGAGATAAAGAAGTTGACAGAAATCAAGAATAATATGTTATTATATTAAGTACCTAAATAACAATGGTCGACGCAAAACTGTTTTTGGGATAGATCGTAGTCGTAACTCCTAGTTCCATGGAATAGATAATAACTGTGAAGCTATGTTGAAAATTACTGATGCCTATTAAAAATTAAATAATCTCGTTTCTTTATAATATTCATATAATTTTAGTATTTGTTGTTGAAGTACAGGATATTTTTTTTTAAACCTAAATTTACTCTAAAATTAAAACTAAAATAAAAACTAATTAAAATCTAAAACCCCATCCAAGCCACCGCAGTGTGGCATAGTACCCAAGATGCTGGCAGCATTACCCCTTTGGATAGCCAAGCTAATCCTTTGGCCAAGGTAGCTGCCAGCTCTTGGATCCCCGGTAGACTCGATCACTCTTTTCGATATCTCTAAAAAAAATGCGCGAGCCTCCGGGCCCCACGGCCCCAGGGTCTCTACACCAAAAGGCGCAAATATGAAACCACTGTCAACTTTTTCATATTTGCGCCTCTTAGCCTGTTCGGCGCTAGTAGCCGCTGCACCCGCCACAGAGGAGGTCGCATGGATGTGGGAAGCAGCTAGAGTATCTACACAGGTGGCATCCCACACAAGCGACAGGATATTATAAGTGAAATAAAAAAATAGGTTCAGCTTGAAAATACATAGCCGATTTTGCTAGAGAGCGTCTTTAAGCGGGCGTATTAAATCTCAACTTTGAAAGCCCCCCCACTTCGTCACTTTTAAGGGAAAAATTAAAAAATATATATTTTTGTACTTTTTTCAAAATCGTTTTTAAAAAAATATATCGCAAGCCTATGAAAGGCAACAAAAAATATTTTCCTACGCATTCACTTGAGAGCCCCCCTGAAATAAAGATTTTTATAATTTTTTATGCAATATTCGGCTGAAAGCCATCAGTTTACATAATATTATATCTAAATTTGAAGTAATTACGTTCAGTAATTCAAAAGTTATAAGGCACTGACAGACGGACGGACGGACGGACAGACGGACGGACGGATAAGTGCAAATTCACTCAAGTAGGCTCAGAGACCTCTCTTCGCTCGGTCAATTATAAATAGTCACTTTATATCATAAAACAAAAATATTATTATAAATCAAATTGATTAATTAATTATTAAAAGATTAATATATAATAATGAAAGTCAGTGAAAGTTTTCATTTTAGATAACGATTTTTATTAGAGCAAAATATAGCATGTTGCTTCAGAAAACTAAGAGAGCAAATCAAAATAACGTATAACATAACGTAATCTAGCGACCCGCCCCGGCTTCGCACGGGTGGTAGAGCATAAGTTGTATTTATTTTATGTACATAATATTCAAACATTTTGCGTAACCTTCTTAATTTCCTTGATATCATTATTTTACTCATAAGTGAAGCCTTTGCTAAACTCCGTATCTTACTTTTACCATGGCTTAGCGTATGTGGCACGTTTTCGTTTTTATTAGTAATCTCGTCAAATGAGAAAACTTTCAGATATCTCTATTTCAGCTAAGGTTCAGTTAATTCCATTAAATCCCTAAAGGTGAGCACCTAAATCTAAGATGATCTGTTTATAGGGTACATAATATTGGGTATCTAAAATATTAATAATCAGAGACTTATCAGATTATACATACAAGTATATTAGATTATTATGAATAAACAAACAACTTTCACGATTACCAATTTTGTTCAGTTTTAAGGAGCTAAAAAGTTTCCCTATCAATCTTGGTATTAAACTCAATCTAAAAATTTTGCGTTGCTGCCTGACTGAAGGACTTTAAACTAAGAAGCTAAAAACTAATCAAAGTCATAAAATATAGACACGCTCTGTATACTTACACCTGTGTCTATGATTTGTTAGATTTCTGTAAAAATATGCAGTTTTATAGTTGCATGAGCTCCAAAATGAATCGGAATACGATTCACAAACAATGTTTTGTCAAAATATAAACCTTTTATTTACGGAAATATAATAAAAAAATACTCAATATATTATTTTCGAATTACATTGAGACTGATAGGTCAACAGTCAATAATTAAGAATGAAACTTCATTTGGCTGCAAAGCAAAACTAAGAACGAACTTCTCTTAAAATTATTTTGACTGGTTTGTTGTACAACTTATTGATCGCAGGGTTTCTTCTTCATTTTAATAGTAGCTAATGAATATAGAGTTAACTAAGAGTTAATTAGGTTAGCTAGGGTAGACGGGCCAATTAGCAAAATACAACAAAAACTATTTTGTATCTGGGGACACGGGACTGCCCCTGCCACGACGAGCCAAGCGAAGCGCAAGGGCACTACCTACCTTTTCTCGGAGCGCTTCGTCATTTTTTCGAACCCTCATAACTTGGGTTTGGATTATACCAGATAAACAAAATTATCAGTTTATATGATTTCAATAGTGACTTTATTAAACATAAAAAGTTTCAATTGCATAGCTCTTATACTTTATATTTTATTGATATCTAAAAAAAAACCGATTTCATCCCTAACTCACTCACTGATCGAAAATTCTTAGGGTACTTCCCGAAGTCCTAGAAAGCTGAAGTTTGGTATATAAGCTAGTATTAGTACAAAAACAACAAAAAAATTGTAAAACTTGAAACTTTTAGCCCCCAAGTCAACCCCTTAAACTAGGGGACTGAAGTCTCATATAAATGAGACTTCCGCATATTTTAAAAGTTTATATAGGGACTCCTTGTTTCTAGTTTTCCAATAAGAAATTACCTGTCATTGATTGCTAGGCAACGCTTTATTTGTAAACATTCCATATCGATTTTAATGTCAATCTCGCGCAATTAGTTTTCTTTGAAAACCAACCAGTAAATGAAATTCAAAGAAAAATTGCTCTAGAATGGAACAAATACTAGAGTCTGAAAGAAATTATGAAGAGCCAGGTTAGTTTTAGTATTAAGAAAAAAGTTTATGAAACAATAAATTATTGTGCCATCGCTTACATATTATGGATACGAGACATGGTCAGTGAAGAAAGAGGACGAAGTGAATAGCAATATGCTATAGTAAGATCCCAGTGCCGCCAGACCTAAGTTATTTTCTCAGCAATTATTTGTGTACGATAGAGTACTGTTCGAATGTCCTTTCAGTATATGCGTACCAGTTAGATTGTGCCGACGGCCAATTTCCAGATACCAGGTGCTAAAGGTAGGTAAAAACTAGAATAACATCTTAAATTCTCAGTGCTGATTTTCATATATGTTTTAAAGAATATTGTAAAAATTAATAAATTAATACTGCCAGACGCTTACCGCCGGCGGTTACTTTAGCCAGACGCTTTGAAGCTCCCAAAAATATATATAATTTAAGTTAACTTATATTCTCAGTTCTGATTTTTATACATGATACTCAGGGAACAATTGCGATATTATCTGTAAGCTGCCAGACCTATTGGAAGGGTCAAACATCCCCCCAGACACACATTTTGCGTCCCCATATGTATGAGCGCTAGAACATGATTCACTTGTTTAAGTGTGTGAGAGATAATACCATCATACTATAATATTATAAATGCGAAAGTGTTTTGTTGGTTTGTCCTTCAATCACTCTGCAACAGAGCTACGGATCGACATGATTTTTTGCCTGGGTATAGCTTGCAGAAGATATTGCAATAGTTCTCTCTCTCTAGATCCTAAGCTATACCCAGACAAAAAATCACGTCGATCCATAGCTCTGTTGCAGAGTGATTGAAGGACAAACCAACAAACACACTTTCGCATTTATAATATTATAGTATGATGATATTATCTCTCACACACTTAAACAAGTGAATCATGTTCTAGCGCTCATACATATGGGGACGCATAATGTGTGTCTGGGGGGATGTTTGACCCTTCCAATAGGTCTGGCAGCTTACAGATAATATCGCAATAGTTCCCTGAATATCATGTATAAAAATCAGAACTGAGAATATAAGTTAACTTAAATTATATATTTTTTTGGGAGCTTCAAAGCGTCTGGCTAAAGTAACCGCCGGCGGTAAGCGTCTGGCAGTATTAATTTATTAATTTTTACAATATTCTTTAAAACATATATGAAAATCAGCCCTGAGAATTTAAGATAAGTTATTCTAGTTTTTACCTACCTTTAGCACCTGGTATCTGGAAATTGCCCGTCGGCACAATCTAACTGGTACGCATAATATACTGAACGGACATTCGAACAGTACTCTATCGTACACAAATAATTGCTGAGAAAATAACTTAGGTCTGGCGGCACTGGGATCTTGGACCATGCCAAAGGAAAATGGAAAGAAGCGTATTAGGAATAAAGTGATAGATAGAGTCAGAAACTGTGATATAAGGAAAAGGACAAAATTATATGATATAACAAAAATAATAAGACTATTAAAATGGAAATGGACAAGGCATTTATGTAGAATGGCCAATACAAGATGTTGGGCTAAACTGGATGACAAAAGCAAAAGAGGAGGCCACTTCTACTACATAAAAATAATAAAATAATTTAACACAACATGTACTTAATAATAGATAATTACTCGACTACTCAAAAATTGTAAGTTGTAGAAATAAGGTGGTAGTAGAAATAAAGCCATTTTATTTTATGTTATTTATTTTAACTTACAAAAGGAAGTGAAATCCCACCAAAATCATTATGTAAAATGTTAATTTTCATGTAAAATGTTGCCACGACGCGCGAGACCAATGTTGGTTCGCACTGTCAAAAAGATATCAGATCTCATGTAGAGCCAAGCTTCTAACTCTACACGCCCTAAATCTACAAGCACTAACTTGCTTGGCCATTTCGTTATTACAAGAATTATTGTATGCTAGCAAAGTAATCAACAGTGAATAAATTTTTCACCTTACGCCCAGGTGAATGTAGCGAAATGGCCAAGCCACATATTTTGACTAACGTGTAGAGTTTGTGAAGTTAGGTCTTGAAGATTTAGGGCGTGTAGAGTTAGAAGTTTGGCTCTACATGAGATCTGATATCTTTTTGAGAACCATTGGTCTCGCGCGTCGTGGCAATATTTTATATGAAAATGTTTTTGGTGCGATTTTACCTTTGAGTATATAACAAAGGATTTTACTGTTCAATATAATAAAAGAGTTTTGATATTATAATATTATGAAAATATCTTTTGCAAATATTTTGAAAAGATACTGTAAATACTATTACTAAGGCGAACTTAGGAGCCAAGATGTTATAATAGCGTCTGCTTATGTTTTGATAAATTAATTAAATCTTGAGTCTATTGTTCTTCTTTCATGAAATAGAAAATACTATTTGGATTTTAATTATAATTTTTTGGACTGAAGAACTGACCAGACATGTATTTAGAGAAGATGATACTAGTTTTACTTTTATGTAAATTAGAAGTGCATACAAAGGAAGACAAAGAAATATGTAGAGAATGCGAGAAAATACCTAGAATAGATATTTCTAGCTCATTCAAAAAGATGAAGAATTCGGTAATATCCTTTTTCCGTGTAAATTATTCTAAACTAGAAAAAATGAGAAGACAAATTAAAAAAGCTTTCTATAGATTTGTAAACGAAGCATTTTATAACAAAGCACCATCATCATTAAAATTTTCTCAAAACAAAGATAATAATATACAGACCGAACCTGAAATTCTTACACCAAATCTGATATTTTATCATGGCTATCAAATGGAGACACACACTGTTCTAACACCAGATGGGTACCTCCTTTCCATTCACAGAATCGTACAAACAAAAAACTTTTCAAGGGGTAACCGTGAAATTGCGATTTTAAGCCATGGACTATTCGGAAGTTCCTCAGATTGGATTCTGCTAGGGCCACAAAAAGCATTACCTTATTTGTTATCAGACGCGGGATATGATGTGTGGCTACCGAACCTCAGAGGAAATAGTTATTCGAGAACTCATATGACAAAAGTGATAGACTCAGCAAACTTTTGGAACTTTTCATGGCATGAAGTCGGCTTATTTGATATACCTGCAATAATTGACTACGTAAGAGAGATCACAAGGGGAAAAACAAAGATAAATTTTATTGCTTATTGCATGAGTAGTTCAGCATTGCTCGTTCTACTATCTTCTTCGCAACGATACAACGCAATATTAAAATCCGCCACGCTTCTAGCGCCACTTGTGTATATGAATCACACAAAAGGACCTCTGCAGTATTTAGCGGAACTTTACAGGCAATATGAAAATTATATAAACACAGTTTTGACGATTGAGAGTGAATTTAATATTGATGAATTGTTTGATAATTCAAATTTAGTAATGTTCTGCAAGGAAAATGAAGACCTATGCAATAATCCATTAATGTTGTTGGGAGAGGATGGTAAGCGTAATAATCCAATTTTAAGGAAAAAAAAATATAATAATAGACCGTCTGGAGGATCGACGAAGACTATTGTTCATTACTTACAAGTAATTATAAGCGGACAGTTTCGAATGTTTGATTTGGGAAAATCGAAAAACCTTGTCAAATATGGCACAGCATTGCCTCCTCCTTATAAACTTTTTAACATCAAAGTTCCATTGATTTTATTTAATGCAATTAATGATTCAATATCTACTGTTGCGGATTTATCCAAACTTCTATTTCAGATTCCGGGTATAACTAATCATGTAATAAATGTTAATAATTTCTCACACTTAGACTTTTTATGGGCAGAGAGTGCAACTCAATTAGTATATTTACCTTTAATGAAAAAATTACAAAATCTTTAACGTGTTTTCACTTTATTTCGTACATAGCTGATAAGATTGTATTAGAAGCAAACTCATATTATAATTTTATATATTCAAATCAACAAATAACATATCATTTAAGTTTGCCTTATTTTTAAAATCATAACCTTTCATACGATAAACAACTTTGATAAATACACATACAAAAATTCAATACAGTCATGCATGTGAATTGTGGATACGATTTTAATTTCCCTAGACCACCCATGAACTCCAACGCAACTTGACAGAAAGAACATATACAAAATAATACCAAAAAATATATATATTGAAGAATATTGAGGATAATTCACTTATGTTACAGATTAACACATGTAATAAAATTTCGACTGCGCTTTACAAAAACCCTGTATATTCTTATAATAAATGCGGTGATAGTCTAGTGGTTACGACTTTCGACGATTTCAGTCCTATGAATTTCCGAAGTTATGCGCTTTTTAAAGCATTTTAATATCACGTCTTGTTTTGAAGTTGAAGGAAAACATTGTGAGGTAACGTGCATGCCGAGAGTTCTTCATAATATTCTCAAAGGTATAATATGTCAAGTCTGTCAAACATGCATTTGGTAAGCGTGGTGGGCTATGACCTAAATAATTCTCATTCTGATAGGGAGTCCCTGCCCAGTCGTAGTGGGGTGGCGATGGGTTGAGGATGATGATGATTTAAGATTAGTATCTATACATATAATAAAACAGAAACGAAACCAATTCTGTACATGAAATAGATTCAAAAAAGGGTTTTTGCTTCTAATTGTGCTCAAGATACAGATATCAAAACAGAAGCTAATTCTTTTTTTATCTGTCTGTCTGTTTGTTTGTCCTTCTTTCACGTAAAAACTACCGCACAGATTTCTACAAAATTTTATACCGTGGTAGCTTATTACTCGGGTCAACATCTAGGCTACTTTTTATCCCGGAAAATCAAGGAGTTCCCGAGGGACTTTAAAAACTAAATCCACGCGGACAAAGTCGCGGGCATCAGCTAGTTTGATTATAATTTATTTCTTCGTGGATGCATTGCCTTAGTAGAATAACGTAATAGAAATACACTTCAAAACCATTCATGGAAACAGCACGAAAGTAAGTAGTTAAAAGGGTAGAATGAAGTACAACCACTTGGACGCTCGAGACACATCCATGCATGCATGTTGTGTGAACGTGTACCGGACACGGTGTTGATTTCCCATGTGACCAATTCTCCCGCCAACCCGTTAGCGCGACATGGCGTCATGTGCAAAACGACCATTCTGAATGAAACTATATTTTTAGATTTTTAATAATTAAATGTATAATTTACCTACAGTATTGCAAAAGCTTGATAAAAAGAGGGGCGTTACTATCGCTAATAATTATTAATTTTGAATCCTGGAACACAAAACCTCAACTAACACTAACGTTGGTATCAATTAACAATGATTTACTTTAGGCTTATTGAGAAGTGTTCTCCTCGTACATTAATATATTATGTAAAAGCAGGTTAGTATTTTCCATAAGTTGTAGTAGAATTCAGATGTGTTATGGTCTTACAGACAGACTGACGAACAAGTGCAACCTTGTGCAAATTCGCCCAAATATACCAGGAGGCCATGAGACAAATATTTACTTTATAAAAAGTATTTAACACTCTCTTATGAGATAAGTAGTAACTTTTGTAGAAGGTACTAAAAATAAAAGATTCAATTTAAATTTCTAGATCGTTGAAAAGTCCCGTTCCTTGAGGTAACAATAAAGAATAAAAAAGTTAGACATTCTCCAATATGGGAGTAATTCTTTTCCCTTTTCAATCTAAAGAAATAGTTACCCTCTTAAAGACTACCATAACTTAGAAGGTGACTCAGGTCAGGTGTTTGGAAAGGTATGAGAGCACAGTAAATTTATTTTTAAAAATATTTTATTTGCTTATCATTTTATATTCGGTATAATATATTAACATAATGGTCTTACTGGTGCAGCGGTGAGAGTTAATTATTAACAAAATGTAGGTTCAAACTTGTCTTATGTATTTATTCTTTGTAGAATCACTCTTGCACCGGGCACATAGTACATCTTTTTGATGATACATTTTTTATACGAATAATTGAGTCATCAATGTGTATAATTTGGTGACATCATCACTTAGATATTGTATGGCCTCATCGATGTATTATGCGGTAGACTAAGTATAACGTTTCAGTTGTTCCACTTCATCCGGTGGTGTAATTCAGAACGTGAATCAATTTCAAATCAATTTATTTAATAATGTTATTATTAACTTAGATCACTTAAAAATAACTCATGTATAAAAAAATACCTCGTGAGTACCTAGGTCTACTTAAGCTACGACCACTTTTACAAAATCAACGCGATGCTGTGTTAGTATATTATTATAGTTATTTTATTACGCTAAATCATCGAAAAGTTTTCATAAAATATATATACATAACTAACTGACCCGGCGAACTTCGTACCGCCAACGTATCTACATAAATAAAACAAATAAACTATCCTAATAACAAAAAAACTATCCTATCTTTCAAGTTGGACCAAATTACAGATAGTTACGAAGTTTGATCTAAATCGGTTCAGTAGTTTAGGAGTCCATCGCGGACAAACAACGTGACACGTAATTTATATATATTAAGATTAGATGTCAACTGCCGGACAAAGGTCGCTTGCATGGATTTTCACAGGTCTTGTTCTTGCGTCACCTGTATCCACATTAACATATAATTGTAATTGTCTAGATACGGCTTTATTAAATATTTAGCATGTAAACACATCTACGTATACAAACGCTAATCCGCTAGCTTCGTTCACTGTGGCACCTGTCTACCGTACCACCCTTAGCTTCCCTACGCGGAGGGTTGCGTAAGCCCTACATTACCGCATCAAATAATAACACTCAGTGCAAAGAGCCCCTGTACGGTCGATACAGCGAGGGTTATTGATAAACAAGATAAATGTATCATTATAAATTAGTCGTGTAACATGCTAAAATATACGAGAAAAATGTTTAAAGACTGACCCGACTAGAGAAAATTGGATGTAACATCCATCATAATTATTAATTTCGTTCATGATGGGCTTTTAGAGGCGGATTAAAATAAAAAAAATCGGCCAAGTGCGAGTCGAGCCTCGCTCTTTTAGGGTTCCGTTAAAAAAATTAAATTAAAAAATTTCCATCTACCCACCTACCCATTTTAATTTAATTTTTTTAATTAAATTTAATTTTTATTATTTGTTGTTATAGCGGCAATAGAAATACATAATATGTAAAAATTTCATCTGTCTATCTATTACGGTTTACGAGATATAGCCCTCTGACAGACGGACGGACGGACGGACGGACGGACGGACGGACGGGCGGACAGCGTAGGCTTAGTAATAGGGTCCCGTTGGTACCCTTTGGGTACGGAACCCTAAAAATGGACTTAATAAAAAAACCGGCCAAGTGCGTGTCGGGTAGGGTTCCGTGGTTGCAAGTCGCAAATATTGTTGCTGACCTAGGATAGTGCTTTTATTTTATTTATGAATCCTTACTAATATTATAAATGCGAAAGTGTGTTTGTCTGTTGGTTTGTTGGTTTGTTCTTCAATCACGCCGCAACAGGGCTACGGATCGACTTGATTTTTTGCATGGGTATGGTTGAGAACCTGGAGAGTGACATAATGTGACTTTTTATCCCGGAAAATCAAAGAGAGGGATTTTAAAAACTAAATCCACTCGGACGAAGTCGCGAGCATCAGCTAGTATTGAATATATTTTGAGTTCCATGGCTTAATAATATACTAATTTACTACAAAATATGCGACTTACACTACGTGTTATTACACGTAGAAAAAACAGAAAAAACAGATATAACTCCTTAACTTATGAACCCCACTAAGCCGTGATACTTTTCCTATAAAATTTTATATATACTACTGCTGTGAATTTTTCATGTATCCACAACCATTTTTTCATGTACAAACAACCATTTAGCTGGCAGAGGGGGGACACTTGACTCTAATAAAATTTAGCACTTTAAAATATCATATTTCACAAACGGATCCCTGAATCGAAAATCGAATCCCTGTTCCCACACCCACAATATTTTTGAAAGACCTATCCCCACGCTAACAGTCAAAGGTCGATGGTTCGAATCCCAGCTCGACAGACCGAATTTTCCATTTTCAATTTTTAACCGACTTCAAAAAATACAAAAAGAGGAGGTTCTCAATTCGACGCGTATTTTTTTTTTATTTTTTTTTTGTCGATGTTACTCCATATCTCCCTCAAATCTTAACCGATTTCGAATTTTTTTTTTTATTTGAAAGGGCGTAATTGCAGGTAGGTCCCGTTTAAGTTTGGTGAAGATCTGATGAATATCTTCGGAGATAGAGGACGGAACTCCTCAATGAATTAGAGGAAGTCGCTCGCGATCAGAGTATGTGTAGACTTTTAACCATGCCTACTACATAACATACATACATAAGCTAAATTTCTATTTATCATCTTATTTTTACAAGCTTTTATTTGTCTTGCAATGTATATTTGGGTCAAGTCTTGCAAGGTGTATATAATCGGAAATCATTCCCGGTTTCCGATTGAGCTGAAAATGTGCATGCACATGTAAATCGGATTACAATGCAATATTATTTTAACATGGAGCTGATCTGATGATGGAGGTGGAAGATGGCTATGGAAATTCTGTGGTAAAACGATGTAACACCATGGAGTTCAGACTCGTTTAATTCGTGTTAAGAAGTACTCTGGTCCTAGATAATGGCCAGGGTCTGATGATGAAGCTGAAAGATGGTTATGAACACTCTGTAATGAAACTACGTAACCATATTTAGTTTGGGCTCGTTTCAATTGTATTGATAAGTAGTCTTAAATGATATAAATGGAATGGCTATGATGATGGAGCTGAAACTGCAGCCAGGATATGCAACACACTAGTACAGTCTTTAAAAAATAGCACATATGTCGTGTTTGGATTCGTTTTAATCAGTACTTGATTCTACATAGAATGCAATGGTGGCAACACGATAAGCTGATGCTACAGCCAGGATATCTAGCACACTAGTTCACTCTTAAAATAATAATAGCAGCTATGAAGTGTTTGGATTAGTTTTGATCAATAAATAGAAACAAATCGCTCGCGATCAGAGAATGTGTAGATTTATCCTATGAAGCTACACTAAAAAGCTTGAAATAATATATAAAAAATCTTTTTAAAAATCGACTTCAAACGCCACTGAAAAGTATAAAATAATTTCAGTTTGTACACGTATGTTGAAGTCGGGTGGGCCTCAATAGAACTATGAAACTGCAACGCTCGCCCGACTTCAATGTACCTGTACCAAGTACATATTCTGTGACTGGACCTACAAATCAATATTCTGGCTAGCGTGGCGCATTCATTTCATCGTTTCTGTTTAGGCCCGCCCGACTTCAACATACGTGTACAAACTGAAATTATTTTATACTTTTCAGTGGCGTTTGAAGTCGGTTTTTTAAAAAGATTTTTTATAAATGGCCCCTAAGATACGGGTTTTCCTAGTTTAGGGGTCAGGATTTCATAGTATTGTGCTGTACTGAGTTTTATAAATAAAGATTATTATTATTATTATTTACATTTATTTCATTTATATCATATAATTTACATTTTTAAATATTTGATTATAAAAAAAAAAAACATTTAAAAATATAAAAAATAGCGGTCCACCGGCCTCGGGAACAGGGTCCAAGCAACCGGCGGTCAGGGCCCCAGAGAGAGGAACCTCCTGACTATGCGAGCCGTGTCCAGGAGAACAGCCTTCTGGATCTGGCCCTTGACCCAGCTACCCAACGAGAGCCTCGAAAGATGTTGGTCGAGGCTCTTGGCTATAAGACCATTAGCGGTGACGACTATCGGTACAATGATTGCTGAGTCTACATTCCACATGGCGACAACCTCGTGCGCCAAGTCGAGATACTTGGTGAGTTTCTCTTTCTCGGCTTTCACGAGGTTCTCGTCATGCGGGACAGCAACATCAACAATCATTGCACGGCGCTCTGATCGATCTATCACCACTATGTCAGGCTTATTGGCTACAATAGTCCTGTCTGTAATGATAGATCGATCCCAGTACAGTGTGATATGACCATTTTCAAGAACTGGGTCGGGCACATACTTGTAGTACGGTACCTCCGATTCCACAAGATTGTATTTCAAGGCAAGTTGCTGGTGGATAATCCTGGCCACTTGGTTATGTCTGTGTAAGTATTCGCCGTTAGCCAGATGAGAACAACCAGAGACAATGTGACGGATAGTTTCTCCAGGACGGCGACATGCCCGACATACGTCTACCGTTCCATCCTTCACAATGTATTTTCTGTAATTGTTTGTCATCATGACCTCGTCCATAATTGCACATACAAACCCTTCGGTTTCCCCAAAGAGGTCACCAAAGCGCAGCCAGGCCACGGACGCTTCAAAGTCAACATCAGGCCCGTGGAGGGCCCGATAAAAGCGTCCGTGAAGCTCCTTACCTTGCCATACAACCCTGCGGTCATTGGTACTGAGCACCACAGGTATGCGCCAGTTCTCGTTAGCCAAGGAGAGCGGCGTCAGACCCCTGTCCACTGCGACCACATCGCGGTGCATCTCCGTCTTGGCGTGGAGAAAGTACTCCCTGAGACTGCACACCTCGCGGTTGTGGAGGGTTTTGGCATTCAAAAGGCCTCTTCCCCCACACTTCCGCGGAATGTACAGCCTCATCACCGAGGAGCGCGGGTGATGCATCCGATATGCGGTCAGCAGCGCACGAACTTGTCTGTCCAGGGCGTCAAGCTCATTCTGAGTCCACCTGATTATGCCGAAGGAATACATCAAGACCGGCATGACCCAACCGTTGAAGGCGCGCACCTTATTGCCGCCCGACAAAAGGCTTTTCAGCACTTTCTTCAGACGGCCAAGGAAACGCTCCCTCACCGACTGCCTCATGTCGGCCTCTCTGATACCTAACGCCTCCGCCATGCCCAAGTATTTGTAGGTTTCAGTTGGGGAGAGCGATCTGAGGTATATGGAATCCGAGAGCTCAACCCCCTCAGATTCCACAATCCTCCCTCGCTTTACATGCATGACCGCACATTTGTCCACACCAAATTCCATCCTAATGGAATCACTAAAGGCTTTAGTTACCTTTAGTAACTCTAGTAGATGTGATTTGTTGGGGGCAATGAGTTTTAGTTTTATTTTATTATTATTATTATTTTGCTATTTATTTCGACTCTCACACCCGCGTACAAAATAAATATATATTAAGCCAAAGTAGAAATATAATAAACATAAATATAATATATACATATAATAAACTTACATATAGATTACATAAATAAATACTTGTAGCGGGCGGAGGATTACGCCCCGGCAGGGGAGACCAGACGGCCGGGGGTCAGGGCGACAGGCTGAGAAACCGACGGACTATCCTAGCCGAGTCTAGCAACACCGCTTTCTGCATCTTGGCCGCGAGCGAACTGCCACGGAACCCCAGTCGCCTCAGATGGTGAGCGAGGCTGACTGGGATCAACCCATTCGCAGAAATGACGATTGGGATGGTTTCAGTGGACTCCACATGCCACATGCCAGTAACCTCGTGAGCCAGATCTAGATACTTTCGTTTTTTCTCTGTCTCCGCTCTCACGAGGTTCTCGTCATGTGGGATGGTGATGTCCACTAAAAACACCCTCGACTGTGCCCGGTCCATCAGCACGATGTCAGGCTTATTCGCCAGAATCGTCCTGTCCGTGATGATGGACCGGTCCCAATAGAGCCGGACTCCGTCACGCTCAAGTACCGGCACCGGTGTGTACCTATAGTACGGCACTCTCTCATCCAGGAGACCGTACTTCAGAGCAAGCTCTTGGTGAAGGATTTTGGCCGCTTGGTTGTGTCTGTGCAGATACTCAGTGTTAGCAAGAGCGGAACATCCCGAGAGCACATGCCTGAGTGACTCACCGGGATGGCGACACGCTCGACAGATGTCGTGAGTGCCATCCTTCAGGATGTACTTTCGGTAGTTCCGCGTCTTAACCACCTGATCTTGTATTGCACACACAAAACCTTCGGTTTCCCCAAAGAGGTCACCGAAGCGCAGCCATTGCACGGACGCTTTTTTATCTACGTGAGGCTCATTAAGAGCTTTAAAAAAGCGTCCATGCAACTCCCTCTCCTTCCATACGGTCTCCCGGTCAGAGGTGCTTAGTACCACCGGTTTCTGCCACTCGAGTTTGGCCAAAGATAGGGGAGTGAGTCCTTTATCACATTCTATGACATCTCTATGCATTGGACGCTCCCTCTTCGTCTCAAAGTAGGTTCTGAGGCTGGATATCTCCCGATTATGCATGGTCTTGACGCTTAATACGCCTCGACCACCACATTTTCGGGGTATATACAACCTCATAACAGACGATTTGGGGTGGTGCATGCGGTAGAGAGTCATAGTCGTGCGGACTTTTCTATCCAGTGCGTCTAGTTCGGTCTGAGTCCATCTGAGTACGCCAAAGGTGTACATGAGAACGGGCATGACCCAGCCGTTATATGCTCGGACCTTATTGGCGCCCGACAAATAGCTTTTACAAACTTTTGTCAGGCGGCCAAAAAAGACCTCGCAAACTGACTGTTTCACGTCCGCCTCCTTCACCCCCACGGATTGTGACATACCCAGATACCGGTATGACTCAGTTTCAGAGAGGGTCCTGATGTTGGATGGCTCGAGATTGATCTCGGCCGAATGAGTAACCTGTCCCCTCTCCACATGTAAGACCGCACACTTGTCTAGTCCAAGCTCCATCCTGATGGAGTTGCTAAACTCAGTGGTGATATTCAGCAACTCCCTCAGGCGGGTGGCATTGGGTGCTAGCAGCTTGAGGTCATCCATGTAGAGAAGGTGAGGCACTTTTGTTCCTCCTCTCCGAAACTGAAAGCCTGTCCCTGAACTCTCCAGCAAAGAGCTGAGAGGGTTCAGCGACAGACAAAACCATAATGGACTCAGACAATCGCCCTGGAAGATACCCCGCCGTATCTTGATCCGGTCACCCGCAGCCGCCAACCGCTCGCCATGGAGACAAAGGATCGTACTCCATTGCCCCATACACTCTCCGAGGAAGTCTCGAACTGTACTATCGACTTTGTACAGCTCAAGGACCCTCAAGAGCCATGAATGGGGCACCGAGTCGAATGCCTTTTTATAGTCAATCCAGGCGGCAGAGAAATTCCGGCGATTGCGTTTGACCAGTTGGCCCGCGACGGAGTCGATGAGAAGGAGCTCCTTAGTACCACGACCACCGCCCCGACATCCGTTCTGAGCCCCAGACATGATGTTGTTCTCGTCTACGTGACGGGAAATCTTAAGGCTCAGAACGGATGTCAATGTCTTATAGATGGTAGTAAGACATGTGATGGGGCGGTACTTAGCTGGGTCAGCAGTATCGGTTGACTTAGGAGCTAAATGAGTGATCCCGGTGGTGAAAAGGCTCGGGAGTGCCCTTCGCTCGAGAGCATCTTGGAATTGTCGAGCCAAAGTAGCATGGCAGAGCGAAAAACCCTTCAACCAGTAGTGATGCAGCCCATCGGGTCCCGGACTTTTCCAGTTCGGGGCCCGGCGCACCGCACCAGCTACATCCTCCGAAGAGATGGCAACGGGGTTCATCGGCTCTATTGAGGCACATGCTTCCTCAACCGCCGCAATCCAAGGGCCCTCCTCATGCTCCACCTCTCTTGACCATACATTTCGCCAAAAGGCGACGAGGTCAGCCGGGCTCGGCCGCTGAGAGGTAGAACAGACTGCTGGGCACTCCAGTTTTTTATAGAACCTTTTCTGATCACTCGAGAAGAGGCGATTTTGCTGAAAGCGCTCGACTCTTTCCGAGTATCGTCGAATGCGGTTCCCCCATGCAGCGATTTTCTGCTTCAGATCGTCGATGCGCTCCGTTAGTTTTTGGGCTATATCGGGCTGATCTAGCCGCACCCCGAGCCCATTAAAGGCTATTCTAACGGAGCGCACAATCCTTGGCCTAGTGTTGCCCGATCTGAAACTCTGCAGTCTGCCAATGAGAGCTCTGGCCAGGGTGATACGGTGTTCTATTCTCCTTTTCCAGGCTGGTTCCGTGCTGCGCCTTAGAGTAGCGCGTCCACGTTCTTGGGTCTTGACACCCATGAAACGGTGAACAGCTAAGGCCGCACCAAAGAGAATAGAAGCCGTATCATCCAGGCCAGTGCTGCGCTCAAGGTATTGAGGCAGCATTTGGTTTATGGCCTCAATGACATCCCGCGTCGCTACATTTAATGTGAGCCGGGAGAGCCGCGGACGGATCTCTAGAGGAGCACTCCGGATCTCCGAAATCGCCTCTTCTAAAATCCTTCCCATCCGCTCTATGTCAAGGGAGACTGTTTCCTCCGTGTCCTCCTCCACAGGCAAATCTTGCGCGATAGCGTCGGTCTCTTCGCGGACAGGTTCCGCCAGAGAGACAACTTGCTCTGTGGTTGGGGTTGTCACCTCGGGAACAGCCTCACGTCGTAACCGTTCGAGCTCGGTAGCGCTAAAGATGTTCGAGCGCTGAATATACCGAGCCCGGTCTGCCAGGTTTTGTTCCGTGACAGTCAGATTCGGCTCAAGCAGCAAGAACTCGCGGTACATTGCCGCTCGGTAGCCAGTCCGTCCGGTTTCCCCTCCCGTCGCCCTGTAGTACGCACGCATGACATTCTTGTTCATTTGAGATGTCCATCTCATGCGGCGCACTCCACCAGCGGCGGGCTCCGAAGATTGGGTCCTTGAGGACCCTGTCGGTGCCAAGCCCTCTGGTGGGGATGATGGATTGGCCGGCCGCCGAGATGGTAGTGGCGGCCGGCTGGTGTGACTGGCGGTCCGCATGCTGTCACGTCCAGCGCCAGTCCCAGACGCGCCCTGGCGCCCCCCAGGCAGCGGCCCTGTTCGCGCATTCTCGTTAACTTTGTCCATCATCATAAAAGGGGGTGGGGGGTGAGTGGCAGTTACGTCACTCGGGGTCCACTCAGGTCCCCAAGGAGGCTGTTTTAGAGCCAGCTCGCTCGGTTTAGGGGAACCTAGATGTTATTTGGTTCCCCAATTCCCTTAGTCGCCTCTTACGACACCCACGGGATAGGAAGGGGTGGCAACATTCTGTTCTGCCGGTGCCACACGGCGGGTCTTTATGATGGCCAGGTCAGTGCGGACACACCTTACACAATAATGGGCTGGTCGCTCGGCGGCGTGGGCTGGGGCGCGCTCGCCGAGCGCGGGGGGCGGCGGCGCGCGCTGCACTCGGCGCTCGCCGTCAACGCGGTGTTATTATTATTATTATCATCTTTATTTACATTTACTCATATTATTTACATTTTTAAATATTTCATTATAAAACAAAAATAAAAAAAATATTTAAAAATATAAAAAATAGCGGTCCACCGGTCTCGGGAACAGGGTCCAAGCAACCGGCGGTCAGGGCCCCAGAGAGAGGAACCTCCTGACGATGCGAGCCGTGTCCAGGAGTACAGCCTTCTGGATCTGGCCCTTGACCCAGCTACCCAACGAGAGCCTCGAAAGATGTTGGTCGAGGCTCTTGGCTATAAGACCATTAGCGGTTATCACTATCGGTACAATGATTGCTGAGTCTACATTCCACATGGCGACAACCTCGTGCGCTAAGTCGAGATACTTGGTGAGTTTCTCTTTCTCGGCTTTCACGAGGTTTTCGTCATGCGGGACAGCAACATCAACAATCATTGCACGGCGCTCTGATCGATCTATCACCACTATGTCAGGCTTATTGGCTACAATAGTCCTGTCTGTAATGATAGATCGATCCCAGTACAGTGTGATATGACCATTTTCAAGAACTGGGTCGGGCACATACTTGTAGTACGGTACCTCCGATTCCACAAGATTGTATTTCAAGGCAAGTTGCTGGTGGATAATCCTGGCCACTTGGTTATGTCTGTGTAAGTATTCGCCGTTAGCTAGATGAGAACAACCAGAAACAATGTGACGGATAGTTTCTCCAGGACGGCGACATGCCCGACATATGTCTACCGTTCCATCCTTCACTATGTATTTTCTGTAATTGTTCGTCATCATGACCTCGTCCATAATTGCACACACAAACCCTTCGGTTTCCCCAAAGAGGTCACCAAAGCGCAGCCAGGCCACGGACGCTTCAAAGTCAACATCAGGCCCGTGGAGGGCCCGATAAAAGCGTCCGTGAAGCTCCTTACCTTGCCATACAACCCTGCGGTCATTGGTACTGAGCACCACAGGTATGCGCCAGTTCTCTTTAGCCAAGGAGAGCGGCGTCAGACCCCTGTCCACTGCGACCACATCGCGGTGCATCTCCGTCTCGGCGTGGAGAAAGTACTCCCTGAGACTGCACACCTCGCGGTTGTGGAGGGTTTTGGCATTCA
Organism: Oeneis ivallda; assembly: GCA_029955525.1. Lineage (NCBI taxonomy): Eukaryota > Metazoa > Arthropoda > Insecta > Lepidoptera > Nymphalidae > Oeneis > Oeneis ivallda. Next base: position 14,222,269 of record JARPMR010000001.1, read on the forward strand.
AAAGGCCTCTTCCCCCACACTTCCGCGGGATGTACAGCCTCATCACCGAGGAGCGCGGGTGATGCATCCGATATGCGGTCAGCAGCGCACGAACTTGTCTGTCCAGGGCGTCAAGCTCAGTCTGAGTCCACCTGAGTATGCCGAAGGAATACATCAAGACCGGCATGACCCAACCGTTGAAGGCGCGCACCTTATTGCCGCCCGACAAAAGGCTTTTCAGCACTTTCTTCAGACGGCCAAGGAAACGCTCCCTCACCGACTGCCTCATGTCGGCCTCTCTGATACCTAACGCCTCCGCCATGCCCAGGTATTTGTAGGTTTCAGTTGGGGAGAGCGATCTGAGGTATATGGAATCCGAGAGCTCAACACCCTCAGATTCCACAATCCTCCCTCGCTTTACATGCATGACCGCACATTTGTCCACACCAAATTCCATCCTAACGGAATCACTAAAGGCTTTAGTTACCTTTAGTAACTCTAGTAGATGTGATTTGTTGGGGGCAATGAGTTTTAGGTCATCCATGTAAAGGAGGTGTGATATAACCTGACCACCTCTCCTCATCCGGTAACCTAGCCCTGAATTCTCCAAGAGAGTACTCAGAGGATTCAGAGCCAGGCAAAACCACAAAGGACTGAGGCTATCGCCCTGGAATATGCCTCGCTCAATCCTTATAGGCTCCGCGCTCCCCAGGGTCCGGCGACACCCTGGATAGTGAAGGACCGTCCTCCACTGCCCCATACACGTCTGTAGGAAGGCGCGTAGTACTGTGTTTACTTTGTACAGTTCCAGCACCTTCATGAGCCATGTATGGGGCACAGAGTCGTAGGCCTTCTTATAGTCTATCCAACATGTCGACAGATCCTTTCGGGAGCGCCGAACCTGTTGACAAATGGCCATATCAATGAGGAGAAGCTCCTTAGTACCACGGGAGCCATTCCTACATCCGTTCTGAGAATTAGACATGATGGATTTTGTATCGATGTGATCGTTAATTTTCGTTCTCAGAATGGATGTAAGAAGTTTATACAATGTTGGTAGGCACGTAATCGGCCTATAATTTTTGGGCTCCGTGGTACTACCTGATTTATGGAGCAGGAGGGTAATACCTGTTGTCAGAAACTGGTGTAGCGACTCTGACTCTAGAGATGATTGGAATTGGGATGCCAAACGAGCGTGCGAGCTGCGTAGCCACTTTATCCAAAAGTTGTGCAGCCCGTCCGGCCCAGGGGATTTCCAATTGGGCAGGTGACGGGCTGCAGTGACCACGTCTTCAGGGGTTATAGTAACTAGGTCCATTTCTGGAATTTGATCGCACGCTCTTTCTACATCCCACGTCCAATCACCCTCAGTGTGAGCGACAGGCGCCGACCAGATGTTGCGCCAGAATGATGTCATGGCTTCATCATCCGGTAGGCGCGCATCGGTGACACCTTGGTCAGGGTGTTCCCAACCTCGGTATACCCGCCTTTGATCGCTTTGGAAAGTGCGATTCAGGGTATATCTCTCGACCCGGCACTTGTATCTGCGAATACGGCTAGCCCATGCCGAGACCTTCTGTTTCAGGAAGTCAATGCGCTCAGTGACGCGCGCCATATAATCTTGAGGGCTGATATCAGTCCCTAAGAAAGCGCGCCTCACAAAGCGCATGACTCTAGGGCGAGTGTTGCCCTCCCTGAAGCAGAGTAGTTTGCCAATGAGTGCCCTAGCCCCATCAATACGACGTTCGATCCTGCACTGCCAGGCTGGTGCGGTAGGCTTCGGTCGTGTTGCTGTATCATTATTAATTAACTTTACATTAGCAACACGACATGCCGCAACAGCTGCGCAGTACAGAATCGAATGTGTGTCGGAAAGGTCTTCGCTGCTGTCAAAATAACTCGGCAGCAGTGAATCCAGGGCACCCATTAGCGCTTTGTTCTTATTTTTCATGGGCAACCGAGGTAACCGCGGTCTAAACTCGGGTGGTGAAGATCTATATTCCCGAATAGCACTCTCCAAAGCACTCCTCAATTGTTCACTACACTGGGTACTTACATGTGCAGCCCCGCTATCCTGTCCCTCATCAGCCTGAGTGGGCTGCAGCGAAATCGCATGAGCAGTTTGCGATTGTGCTGGAGCTTGCGGTGAGGGGGGGGTAGCGCGGTTACATTGGAGTTCAGAGCGAAGCCGATCAAGCACGGCGTTGTCCAGCATGTGATTACGCTGAATAACCCGCACCTGGTCCGACAGTCGCTGAGCCGACACATTGAGAGCTGGTTCAAGGACCTGAAACAAAGCATGCATCCTAGCACGGTACGCGGTCATGTTGGTTCCACCCTCAGTAGCCCCTAAGTATGCGCGCATGACATTTTCATTAATTGATGTTGTCCACCTCATGCGCGACACACTACCGCCGGAAGCGGGGACCCTATCAGAAGCCGGTGGGCCTCGGGATCCCAAGCAAGTCGGCGGCCGGCCTCTCCCACGACGATGTACTGGTGGTGGCGACGTCGGCGGGGAGAAAAACTCGTCGCTCGAACTCGACGCAACTGCAGCATTGGGCGTGGTCCCGGGTGGCTGCGAGGCGGAACTAAGCGACGAGTCCGGGGGTGGTGTTTGTGCGTTCCGTGCTCTGGATCGTGTCAGCATTCTACATTATTAATTCGTCTAATAATTTCTTTTGTATTCTATCCGGCATCTATTGACAGGTTGTGTCAGTTATATTTCGGACTGTTTTGATTTTCTTTATTTGTTCTTTCATGGTTTGTTGGTCTTATTAGTTTTTACTACGGTAAATTTATTGAATTAAATCTAAAATTCTGTTGAAATCCGTTTTATAATATTTATTTCGGCAAAAATGTAACGGTGAAAAAATATGATGTATATTATTATTATTATATATTATATTTAAAATAATTTCTACATGTGGAATTTTTCCCTAATTTTTTATAACTTATAAGTTAATAGGAAAATAAGGAAAAAAAATAAAAAAGGAAAATAGAAAATTCAGTCTGTCGAGCTGGGATTCGAACCATCGACTGTTAACTGTTAGGCGACTGCAGCAGCCACTAGGCTACGGAGACCCGATATTGTACCGCGAAAATAACGAACACAACAATGCCAAATTCACATTCAAAAAGTGTCGGTTTCAAAAAAGTGTCGATCCGTCTAGCCCCCTTCCAAGTTGCGTACCGCGCGATAAGGAACTACGTTCCAAAATCATCCCCACTTTACATGTAGGGGAGGTACCCTAAAAAAATATTTTTCACAATTTTATTTCACCACTTTGTTAGCGTAATTAATATTTATACCCTTGTCAAATTACAGTTTTTAGTATAAATAGCCTCTGAGCTAAACCGCGGACGGACATGGCGAAACTATAAGGGTTCCTTGTTTACTACGGAACCCTAAAAAGGATGATGTATAAGTACCATGGAACTAGGATTTACGACAAGTACAAATAACGTAAACTTAAATTGATAAGGCGAGAGAGCGACCCATGGAATTAGGAATTACGACTACGTATAACCATGGAGCAAGACTATCAAAAGATAATTTGACAGCAAACTACAACACAACTCATGGAAGTACATAGAAATGGGAAGACTACTAAGTCGTAATTCCTCGTTCCATGTGGAAGTAGGAAGACTAGTCGTTTTCCTAGTTCCATGACACAACTACAATGTATATTGTTTCTGGTTTATAATGACTGATATAGACGGGACGATAATTATTATGTTAATACCAGACCTTCCGTTTTTAACCGTTCATATAAAGACTGTCACCCTGACCATAATAACAAATTGTTTGACATATCATCAACATTGGTTCATTAGTTTATAGGTGCTACGGTGGAATATAATATGTATTTGTATATAAAAGCAAACATACGTACATAAATTGCTAAAATCATAATCCTTTCTTTTGACTTTAGACCGCAGTCGGGTAATCGACCGAGCGAAGCGAAGGTCTCTGAGTTTATTAGAGCGATTTGCACTTGTCCGTCCGTCCGTCTGTCACTGCCTTATAACTTCTGAATTACTGAACGTAATTACTTCAATTTTAGATAAGATATGTAAACCGATGGCCTCCAGCCGAAAATGGCTTAAAACGTTATAAAAATCTTTATTTCAGGGGGGCTCCCATACGAAATGGGGGGCTTTCAAAGTGGAGATTGTATTCGAGGCTAGATTTCTAAAACCACTTTGTTTTAAAACTTGAAACTTACACATAATTTGAGTTATATTCTGTACTTGAACAACAAATACTAAGATTAGATAAATATTATAAAGAAACGAAATTATTTGAGTTTTAATGGGCATCAATGTTTTTAACAAAACTTCACTATACTGTTACTAGATGGCGCTGTCTTTAATATTGTAAATATGCATCCCATCCACGAAAGCAGATGACGATTGACGTCATCAGATTCGGCGCGTTTTAATTACAATATAATATAGTTAAAACTACCTTATGGGAATCATGGGATACCGCGAGGTCTCAGTTCGGGGCGAACCACTAGTGCTATGTGGAAGTACTGTCGTATGTTTTACATGTCGTATAGCTTTATAGGTGAAAAAGGGTGACATAATATTAGGGACATCAGATATTCCTATTCACAGCTGCAGCATAAAACTGCCTGCTTCTCTTTGCGAGAAAAGAATTTTTAAATCCCACTGGGATGACGAAGTTTTTGTATTCAAATTTTGTGAATAGATCTTAGGCGAATCTTCACACTGCGACGTGCCCCGCTCCGGGGCGCGTGAATTGAAATCACGCGTCAGGTGGGAGCGAGGCAGATCTGCATCACCGGCCGTTTTTTCCCGCGTGTCCGTGCGTTGTTGCGGTGTACGCTGATCCACGCCAAATAAAATCCGGTTCCACAAGAATATCGCGCATATTGGTATAAAATAAACATTAAATAAATAAGCCTTTTTGTAGTATATAGACAGTAGACATCATAATGTCTACATTGCTCAAAAAGCAAATAGTGGGTAGAAGCAAAATACAGAGGCGCATAAATACGGGCACCACTAGGTGAGGGGGTCAGTCGTGTGTAAGCCACGTACAGAGTAGTACTTACGCGAGTGGAGTGTAGTGTCAGTAGTGTGTCTCTATGTGTGTGTTTGTTATTACGTACTATAGAATACATGTGTATTCTATATTGGCGACGTGTTAACAATGGACCTCACGTAAGTGCTTATATTTAATTTTGAATTTTAATATACATAAAGATAAATTTTAATTTTTATCGAAAAGGAAGATGAGGTGATTGTGCTGAAAATCTACCCTGATTTTCTTAATTATAGTAAAACTACCCACACAGTGAAATACTTCTTCATTTGTCAAAGAAAGAGAATCCTACTGTGGCAGACCGTCAAGTAGAATTCTTAATTTGTTATTATTTGCATTCATATGTCTATTTACACATCTAATAATATTATGGGATTACATAAGGCCGCGTCAGGGCGTTGCAAAGTTACAATTAATTTACAATAAGTTTCCTCCTGTAGACCTTCTTTCTACTCGCTCTTTAACAATGAATGTTAAAGAGAAGAAAAAGTAATATTTTAATAATTACATTAACATTTGCTATTTAAATGGATTTTAATGAGCCCTAGAAGGTATAGTGTAGTATATTATAACTCTGGAAGCACAACACACAGTCAGCCACATAAATGATGTGCGGTGGAATTTGATAATGGTACGATTCGCGGCAAGACGATCGTCGAGCTTTGACTGCGCCGAGCTATGATGTTTGCGAGCTAATAACGATCTGCCCAGTTTAGACTGCGAGCCGGTGAGGATCTGTGTTTCGATTGATGATCCGGCAAATGGAATGGTGATCCATCAAATTGGAATTTGCGATGCGTTAAAGGCTGGAAGTGCAATGTAGCCAAGTGGAATGGCAATTTTTCAGAGCTGGAAGGGGCAATCTGTAGCTGGAAGTGCAATTCGGCCAATACCCGGTCATAGCTGGAAGTGGCAATCTGACAAAGCTGGGAGTGGCGATGGAAGAGTCAGTGCGGAATGGCGATCTATCATTGTCAACGCGGAAGTGCATTCGTGGCGCAAGTGAGATCTGTCGAGTACGCTCAAGTGCAATCTATGTCGAGCGTAAGTGCGATCCGTCGAGCGTAGCGCTGGATGAGACGATCTGCCTGCTCGAAGTGACGATTTTCCTGCTGGAAGTGAAGATGCGCCTGCTGGAAGTAGACGATGCGCCAGCTGGAAGTGACGATCCGCGGCTGGAAGTGACGATCTGCCTGCTGGAAGTGACGATCTACTTGCTACGTATTGTGCATTACTTGTTTGGGATTCCTGTTCTCCTAATATTTACTCTTACTGAACCTAGTGGCTGACTTGTTCGGCTGTGAATTAATGACGTTCCGGGTTCAAGTCCTGATGTGGGTGAAATTAATGGGCCCAACTTTAGATTAGGTGACGCAGATTTAGCACTTAATTTTGGTTTTTACACAAAAGAATTGATTTAATACACTTTGTAATAAGATCTTTTCTGTCGAATCACAAAAATTTTTCAAAAATATTCAATTAAATAATTAAGATATTATTTTGAAAATTCACAAAATTGTCGCTATTAAACGTAACTTTCACCATAAACCATAGAACAATAACACAAACTATTGACGTTTTGACGTATGTTTGTCCCATGGAACTAAGAATCACGACTATGTTAGTCCTAAAAACGTATTGATTTTTGTATTGCATTTCGGTACAAACTTAAAAGTTACGAGAAAATTAAAAATTAGTAATAATTATACTAGATAAATATGTAGGTAATAACTATTTAAGAAATATTCACATTTTAATTATAATAAAAATAATAGTAATAGGAAGACATCGATTTTATATTGTGTAATAACATTTTGCAAAAACTAAACATGGCCGCCATTTTAGAATCGTAATTCCTGGTTCCTAGTACAGTGCGACATTAGTTTAGGTGACGCAACGGAGGGGAGAGGGAGGGGGTTCAAGGGGAAGGGGGTAGTAATAGGTGGTGCCCCCCCCCCCCCCTGCAAGGGAAATCCGTCGAATCCTAATAGTTTTCGAAATATATATTTTTTTAATATTGTAATATTTTAGGTCCTTTAGTTTAGGTTATGTTAGGTTAGAACATAAATATATTTAAAAAATCAGCAGACTATGGAAAATCTAAAGTTATGTTAGGTTAGAACATAAATATATTTGGTACACTTAGGTTCTATTGGTCTGAAATGAAAAATTAAATTGAAGGGATTTCTAAGCTCCTTCTACTCCTTTTCTCCTCCCTCCCACTTTTATTTTACCTTTATTCTTTCACTACAGCATGTTTTGCTCGAATTTTGGCAAAACTAACCTAAAAAATTACAATATAAAAAAAAAAATATTTTGAAAAATATTAGGATTCGACGGATTTCCCTTGCAAGGGGGGGGGGGGTCACACCCTTCCCCCCTTCCCTCTAACCCTCCTCCCTCCCCCCTCCATTGCGTCACCTAAACTAAAGTACCTAAAAAATTACAATATTAATTTAAAAATTTTTTTCGAAAACTATTACGATTCGATGGAATTCCCTTGCAGGGGGGCTCCCCTCCTCCCCCGTCCGTTGCGTCACCTAAACTAAAGTACCTAAAAAAAAGAGACGTGTCAAGGGACACCCGGTTGGAACGTAGTACCTTAGTAGTAGTATTTTAGTGAAGGAATTGTAATAAACTAGTGGTGTCATCTAGTATTAAATTGATTAACTACGATGAATTATTTTTAGTTTATTTCTATTGCACTGATACAACACCAAAGAGTTACTCTGGTGGAGTTACTGTTTTTTCACACATGGCGTTATCCAATTTATACAATAAAAAATTAGGGAAAAATTCCACATTTAGAAATTATTTAAAATAAAATTGAAAATAGAAAATTCAGTCTGTCGAGCTGGGATTCGAACCATCGACGTTGAATTTATAGGCGACTCTCCTAACCACTAGGCCATGCAGACGCCGAGTTCTGAAGCGAAAATACCGAATACAATGCAAAATTCACATTCAACAAAAAATGACGTTTCAAAAATGTGTCGTGTCGGTTTCCTTACTTTTTTCCGTCTAGCCCCCTTCCCTACCGCGCGATAAGGAACTACGTTCCAAAATTACAATATTAAAAAAAAATTTTTCGAAAACTATTACGATTCGACGGATTTCCCTTGCAGGGGGGGGGGGGTCACACCCTCCCCCCCGTCTCCCCAACCCCCCCTCCTCCCCCCTCCGTTGCGTCATCTAATCTAAAGTTTAACCAATTAATGAGCTTTTTGATCAATAAACTCTCATTAATAGCCCAAGGATGAGAATATTGAAGTTTTGTGAATTTGGCCTGAGTTAAGACTGAATAAGCAGACAAGAGTGCTGCCTATTTAGGCCCTGCGCCTTATCTACAAAAGAGTGCGTAATGTTTACGCGCACGCGTGTGCACTGACACCTCTAACGAAATTGATTACTTTCTATAGGGAGTTGCTATCGTAGCCATATTTATTTATTCGACCGAGCGAAGCGAAGGTCTCTGAGTTTAATTGAGTGAATTTGCACTTGTCCGTCCGTCCGTCCGTCCGTCTGTCAGAGCCTTATAACTTCTGAATTACTGAACGTAATTACTTCAATTTTAGATATGATATGTAAACCGATGGCCTCCAGCCGAAAATGGCTTAAAAAGTTATAAAAATCTTTATTTCAGGGGGGCTCTCATAGAAGCGAATGCGAAGTAAAATATATTTTTTTGCATTTCATAGGGTTGCAGTACCTCATTTTAAAGATAATTTGGAACAGAGTACAAAAGTTTTTTTTTTTCCTAAAATTAACGAAATGGGGGCTTTCAAAGTGGAGATTGTATTCGAGGCTAGATCTCTAAAACCACTTTGTTTTAAAACTTGAAACTTACTTGAAACATAATTTGAGTTATATTCTGTACTTGAACAACAAATACTAAGATTAGATAAATAATAAAAAGAAACGAAATTATTTGAGTTTTAATGGGCATCAATGTTTTTAACAAAACTTCACTATACTGTTAATAGATGGCGCTGTCTTTAATATTGTAAATACAGTTTTGCGTCAGCTATTCTTATTTTGTCTATTACTAATTATGTTATTCAATTAGCAAATTATTATCAATAAAAGTATCACGTTGCTTTTGCAAAAGTAAATCCGTTTCTATTTACAATAATTAGACGTTAGCACCTATTTACTACCGTATGATGGTGTTATGTCTATGAATGTAAAGATGAGCGCGCATCTAGACATGCTCGCCGCAGAAGCCGCAAGCGCGCAGTCATGGTAGTTTATAATTTTTTTTATTATGAAATCGTATACTACGTAACACCCGTTCAGCGAACCAGCTGAATTTTAGTAAAATACTGTAGGCATACGCATCCCATCCACGAAGCATCCACGAAAGCAGACGCCGATTGACGTCATCAGATTCGGCGCGTTTTAATTACAATATAATATAGTTAAAACTACCTTATGGGAATTATGGGATACCGCGAGGTCTCAGTTCGGGGCGAACCACTAGTTATTTATTAAATTTAGATAAAAGAATATTAAAATAAACTCCTCGGAAATTAAATCCTTACTAATATTATAAACGCGAAAGTGTGTTTGTTTGTTGGTTTGTTGGTTTGTCCTTCAATCTCGCCGCAACAGGGCTACGGATCGACGTGATTATTGCATGAGTATAGTTGAGGACCTGGAGAGTGACATAGGCTACTTTTTATCCTGGAAAATCAAAGAGTTCCCGAGGGATTTTAAAAACTAAATTCACGCGGACGAAGTCGCGGGCATCAGCTATAGTCTATTCACTGAATGAACCAAGCACTGAGAATTTGGACTTCCACGTCATTGGTTGGTTGGTTGGCAGAAAGGGACGCTTAGGCCGTGATCACAATGCAAGTTATAATTAGTCTGTCGTTACACTCCGTACCGTTCAGACGTCTCCCGCGTACCTGCTTCGTTGCGAATTGCGATCATATCTATTTATCTTTGACCTGGCTTGTTTTTCGGACTGTTGTTTTGTGCTCATTGTGTGAACTTGGCTTGTCTACTGGATTCCGTTTGATTGCTTACCCAACGACTTGGCGAGTTTATTGGTTGTTGTGAATATGGCGTAAGGAAGAGTGCAAAAAAGGCTTAAACGGGCCTTTTCTTCAACTGAAAAGGTTATGAATTATGATGTGTAACATGTTTAACACCTTTGTCATATCATAACCTTTAAGGGTTAAGTGAAAGATTTATTATTAATGTAGGAAATGGCAGTGATACGTTGGAAAGTGAAAGCGAATGAATAATTTATATTATTTTTTAATTTATATTGCTTTAATGTTGATTTTATTTTATTACAAACAAAGACCAAGTCACATGGTAGCTCTTATTTCATTTATAAAAAAATTCTGTTTAAAATTACTTATCAAAAATAGGTATAAAAATTCCTTACTAAAGCATTAACAATATGAACGCGCCCTATGATTTCAAACGGGACGCAAGCGCTCCTGGGCGGAGCTAGACAGTTTTCTGTCTTTATCAATTTGTATGCAAATGTGGGACAGAGAAAGCGCTTTGCTTGGTTCACTCCGTGAATAGACTATAGTTAAATATATATATGGCTCACTACCATCTGAACATTTAACTGCTATATTGAATCACGTGAATAGGTAGTAGCTTTCATGCTAGTTGTGACGTATGGTTAAGTGGTAACGATAGCAATCCCACGCCAATCTAATAAACATAATCTTAGCAACTCAAATATAAAAATATTATATTTTAACTCGGTTGTTGTCAATATTTCACATTTAATGCTAGTTTGAATTCCTGTTAACTCCCAGGTTGCATAATTGACATAAAACTATATTAGTACTAAAGATTTGCAAACAGTAATATTATTAGAAACCCATATCAATCAATTATTTAATTATTTGGAAGGAATATATTAACAACAAGTTGCCAGTTGTTTTCTGAAATAAAATTAAGTATTGAAGTTATATAGACATCATTAGATTGCATTAATGAGTTGTAATAGTTTTACATTTTATTATTAATTCATCTCAAATTACACGATTACATAATTATAAATAAAAATGAAAAACTTCCATATAGTAATGTTTCCATTGCCCTTGTTGTTAATTGTTAAAGAGTATAGGTCGACCGTTTAACTCGCGTATCGCCTGCGCGGTAAGAAGGAAGCGGAGGGAGATGTTAGAGATGTTAAAACTTAAAAATAAATACTTAATTCTTTACCAATGTTCCGTAGAACATCAGTTTTTCATTTTTTCATTATTTGTGCCAACACAAATAATTTTCTTTATATTACTTTTCCAAATTCTAATTCAATTTCTAAATAAACGGATGTATCTTCACACCATTAATTCCGAACGCAAATCACGCCAACTTCAGTTCGTTTGTCACTTCTGACAGTGTTCTTACGGCGTTCCAAGGGACACGACTCGAATCACATTTCTTTCTTAACCGACTTAACCGCCCCTTTTCTCAATTCGGCGCGGCGCGAATCTGCAAACCCAAATTTCTTCCGGAGATAGCCAGACAGTGCACAAACCAGCTGGAGGCCTATGGACTCAAGATTGGGGTACCCCATAGAAGAAAACAGAAGCCATCACCGGTAAGTGTTGATACATTCGTGTTTCGGCCAATCTTAACTTTCCACAACAACCAACAATGTCTATCTTGAGATAAATCTTTGGATTATTGACTCCGTGTGTAGCGCTACCCGCCCCCGCTCCCTTCTTACCGCGCAGGCGATACGCGAGTTAAACGGTCGACCTATACCCGTAGAGACAACAAACTTTCTTTAGTTAGGTTAAATTTACCACAGTCAAATAAATTCGTAAATTCGAAAACACAAATGGAAATGTGACAGGGGCTACAACAAACTTAGAAATATAATTTGAAAAGATTAATCCTAAAGTAAAGGTTGGAAAATGCCTTATCCCAGGGAAACCAGTTTTTCTCCTCGTTTATGATTAACATATACAAATTAAGAAAATTGTACTGATTTAATGCAGCTCTAAGTTTAAATAATTTCTGCTAATACTGTCTTTTTTAATAGTTTATATGAAAATCTGTCCTATATATTTAAAGCATTGTTTATCTTAAGTTCAGTGCTTGTAAAAGCGCGAATGTAAGCGCTAGCAGATGGTGAATCAAAGCATTAATCACTAATTAGCCCCATATTTAATGGTTTCGTCATGTCCATCAAAAAAAATTGTTGATACAACCTACTCTAATCACGAGAATTCTGATGTGTTCCTGAAACGTTGGGTGCAAACTCTGCAGGTAATGCACAAAGGTATGGTAGGGATTTAACATTGCAATCTTAAAACGATTGATGATTGAATATGAGTGATCTGATGCTAGAGAAACAACTAAGGAAAGCTGCTATATTATAAATATTGATCTGATTCAAACATGAATTTTCAAGTATCACCTGGTAACATTTAAATACTTTCCTTGTTCCTTTTGTTACCTTTTAAGGATTTGCTTCGAAGTCTTTAAAAATCTTCATATTTTATCAACATAATGTAGATTAAGATTTATTCTGATTTTTACTTTCAGTAAAGGTTTCAAATCATTACCTTAAGTTTTGTTTATCGTGCTAATAATATCAATTCGAAAAGTTTTGAATAAGAAATTTAAAGATTTCTACTACTACTACAGAAAGTATCAGCAGTAATCTATTAACTTAATTGAAGTTTCAAGACGAACATATTTTACATTAACTATATTAGTATTATAAAGAAAATGAGAAATTCGTTATCGTATTAATTATATCCATTTTGGTCCCATTCAAACAGGTGGGTATTTTAATACGGATTTGTCTTGTATAATAACCAGGTCAACGAGAATTGGTTATTCTATTGATTTCATGTGCTTAGATTAAAATTTAATTAGTCGTGTGTTTGAGAAGTTGCGAACCAGTTATTCACACCTCGATTATTTATAGTAGTTTCGTGGATCTTTATCGAAAGGATATGTATAATATCAACCCAGTAGTACCAGCTCAGTATAGTGGCTAGTATTTTACGTTCATTTTACAATGCCATTCTGAGACATCTTCTTTATTTACAAATGGTCAATCTTAAAATAATATCAGAAAACATAGTGGGTAATAACTTTACCTTCCGGGTTCAGATTATGACATCTTGTAGCAGTGCAATTACAGGCATTTATTAGTAACTAGCTTTAGCCCGCGGCTTCGCTCACGATATGTTCGATTTTTCAAACCCCTATTTTACCTCCTTAGGGATTAAATATGCCTTTCAGCCCGATCCGTCGTGGTTCGAGATTGAGCTGTGCGTTGATAGATCAGTCAGCCAGACACTTTTTAGGGTTCCGTAGTAAACAAGGAACCCTTATAGTTTCGCCATGTCCGTCCGTCTGTCTGTCTGTCTGTCCGCGGTTTAGCTCAGAGACTATTGGTACTAGAAATCTATAATTTGGCAAGGGTATAAATATCAATCACGCCGACAAAGTGGTGAAATAAAATTGTGAAAAATATTTTTTTTTTAGGGTACCTCCCCTACATGTAAAGTGGGGATGAATTTTTTTTCTCGTCTATCCCATAGTGTGGGGTGTCGTTGAATAGTTCTTTCAAAAATATTGTGGGTGTGGGAACATCATTTTTCAATTCAGGGATCCGTTTGTGAAATATAATATTTTAAAGTGCTAAATTTTTATAGAGTCAAGTTTCCCCCCCCTTCTGCCAGCTAAATGGTTGTCTATAGGATACAAGAAAAAATTTACAGCAGTAGTATATATAATGAATTTTAAAGGAAAACTATCACGGCTAAGTAGGGTTCATTAGTTAAGGAGTTATATCTGTTTTTCTAAGTTAGGTATTAAAAGTAGTGTATGTTGCATATTTTGTAGAATATTAGAGTATTTAAACCATGGAACTCAAAATGTATTCAATATTCATAAATAAAACGTAAGCACTATCCAAGGTCAGCAATAATATTTGAGACTTTCAACTACGGAACCCTACACTGCGCGTGGCCCGACACGCACTTGGCCGGTTTTTATTCTTTTATACATTTAGAAGAAGAAAATTTATGGCCAAAACAATGCGTAACGGAATAATAATATTTGTAACTTTAGGATGCAGTCAAAGTGAACCGTTTCAAAGTACGAACATTATAATAATATATTTTTCTCACCTCCGGGCGGAAAGCGTCAATTTTCCTCCCGCTGCGCTAAACGAAAATGTCGCTTTCCGCCTCCGTCGAGGAGAAAAATAGTATACACACCACGGGCAGTAAATAAGAAAGCCTCAGATCACATGTTTATTGATTTCGGCTTCGCCTCGGACAACAATTACATGTGATCTGAGACATTTCTTATTTTACTGCCCTAGATGTGTAATATACTATTTCATCATACCTATTCGAAAAACGAATATTGGCTTCAGAGCATAGCGGGAGCAAAATTTCATTTTAACCCCATGGGACTTTTCATTTGTCTCTTCTGATTGGACCGCGTTCGTGCTTTAGCATAGTATGCTAAAGCACGAACGCGGACCAATCAGAAGAGAGAATTTAAAAATGTATCGAAATTCAAAAATGTTTGAGAAGCTGTTGTCTTAAGGTTGTCTTCGATAAGTCACGTGATCAAAGTCGATTAGATATATACACGCCCATACTTCCAACATAATATTAATGTTTAATTATTTCATAAAAATTTATTTGTGTTTTATTTAAACTTTCAATATACGTATTGGTAATGTCTATACTCTATACATAGTAGGTTGATACTCCTAGCTTTTTCTCATAGGTAATGATGAAAAATAGTGTGTGTCATTCGGGGCCAAAATTTTTCGTTCTCGGGCGGCGTATATTGAATTCCTCGCTACGCTCAGGATTCTACTTTAGAATCCCTCGCTGCGCTCGGGAGTCTACTTTAGAATCCTTCACTTCGCTCTGAATTCAAAATAACGCCCTCAGGGAACAAAAAATTCTTTGGCCCCATATAACACAAATAACTATTGTTTCACACTTATTTTCAAGTATGCCGCCCGTTAGTCCTGGAGTGAGCTAACATAATTAACGTTCAAACCTTTTCGTTATTGCGCAACTATTTTCATGAAACATGAAATGAATAGTGGCAGTGAAATGCACCGCGTCTTCCAACTTCACAGTTATTTATTATAAGACACATAACTTCAAGACAGAAGGTTGAAAGTTTTGAGAGTTTTGAAAGGGATCCGTAACTACCCTCTCTAGGATTCTAATTGTTTTGCTTACGGTCTCCCTCCGCATTGTTTGACTTCAGGATGAGAATTAAACTTAACTGTAATTGTTTATGGTAAAGTACGGCCACCGAGAGAATACGTTTTTGACACCTGTCAGTTTGCCATACAAAACAAAAATATCCGGTTGACATAACCTTGTAATATATTGATAGGCGGATATTGACCTAGGCGAGATTAGTATAGCCCTCGGACAGCTGAAGAACAACAAAGCCCCAGGCGATGACGGTATTACTGCGGAGCTCCTACGTGCAGGAGGAAAGCCAATTGTGATTAAGCTTAAAGACCTCTTTAATACCGTCATCAAAACTGGTATAACACCAGAAAAATGGAGCAGAAGTGTCACGGTTCTCTTTTTCAAAAAAGGAGACTGAGCCTTGAGCCTGAGGAGACTGAGAAAGAGCCTACTCAAAAACTATAGGCCAATCTCACTTCTGAGCCATATCTATAAGCTGTTCTCGCGGGTGATTACGAACCGTCTCGCTCGAAGGCTTGACGAATTTCAGCCGCCAGAGCAGGCCGGGTTTCGCAAAGGCTACAGCACCGTAGACCACATTCACACGCTACGGCAAATTATGCAGAAGACCCAGGAGTATAATTTGCCCCTCTGTCTGGCGTTTGTGGACTACGAGAAAGCCTTTGATTCCGTTGAGACCTGGGCTGTTCTGGATTCATTGCAACGATGCCAAGTCGACTGGCACTATATCCAGGTGTTGAGATGTTTGTATGAGGCCGCCACAGTCTAAGTCCAAGACCAACAAACGAATCCGATTCCCATACGAAGGGGGGTAAGACAGGGAGACGTTATATCCCCGAAACTTTTCACTTGAGTCCTAGAAGACGTGTTTAAGGTGTTGGACTGGAAAAGTCGAGGTGTTAATGTGAATAGAATAGAATAGAATAGAAATGTTTTTATTCAAATAAACTTTTTTACAAGTGCTTTCGAATCGTCGATGAGTCTACCACTGGTTCGGAATGCCGTTCCTGCCGAGAAGAACCAGCAAGAAACTCGGCAGTTGCTCTTTTCAAAATAAGTTTACATTCAATAGAATAGTTAAACAGTTCAATTACCACCTGCTGTCTCATGAATCGCTGGAAAGAATTATGTCCACGCTTTTTTATCATCTAAATAGTCTTCAATTGCATAATATGCTTTTTTCATGAGATTAGTTTTTACTGATTTCTTAAACTTGTGTAAAGGCAAGTCTAAGATCGACTGTGGAATTTTATTATAAAACGTTACGCCCATTCCCACAAATGTCTTTCGGACCCTCTTGAGGCGACATCGAGGAATCACGAGCCTGTTTGGATTTCTAACTTGCCTATCGTGTAAATCACCCTTTTTTTTGTAATTCACGATGTTTTGTCTGACAAATATTATATTGTTGTAAATATATTGTGAAGCTACTGTAAGAATGCCTATTTCTTTAAATTTTTCTCGAAGGGAATCCCGCGGTTTTTGTTTTAATTATATATTGCGTGAATTGCCCTCTTCTGCAATACAAAAATTTTTCCAATATCGGCTGCTTTACCCCATAATAAGATTCCGTATGACATTATACTATGGAAATATGCAAAATAAACAATTTTTGCAGTTTCTATGTCAGTTAACTGTCGATTCTTCCTAACAGCGTAAGCAGCAGAGCTAAGCTTGCCAGCAAGTGTTGCTATATGGGTGCCCCATTGCAGTTTTGAGTCCAGGGTTAATCCCAAGAACACTGTGGAGTCCTCACTTTTCAAGGGTTCATTACTTATCTTTAAATTTTTACTGGTGAATACATCTCACACTTGCGTTTTGCAGACGATATAGTTATACTGTCGGAATCGCTGCAAGATCTTGAAAAAATGCTGGCCCAGCTTAGCTGTTCTTCCAGACAAGTGGGTCTTGAGATGAACATAGACAAAACAAAAGTCATGTTTAACGAGCACGTAATCTCAAGACCGGTTAACGTCGGAAATGTCAGCATCGAAGTTGTTCAGGAATACAACTACCTTGGCCAGATTATACAACTCGGTAGAAACAACTTCGACAAGGAGGCTGACAGAAGAATTCAGTTGGGCTGGGCAGCATTTTCAAAGCTGCGTCAGGTCTTCGATTCGTCAATACCGCAAAGCCTAGAGACAAAGGTTTTCAATGAGTGTGTCCTACCGGTAATGACGTATGGAGCGGAAACGTGGACACTGACGGTGGGCCTCGTTCACAAATTAAAAGTCGCTCAACGCGCTATGGAGCGAGCTATGTTGGGAATCTCTCTCAGGGATAAAATCCGGAACGAGGAAATTCGCAGAAGAACAAAAGTGACCGACATAGCTCTGAGGATTAGCAAGCTGAAGTGGCAGTGGGCAGGTCATATCTGTCGCAGAACCGATGGCCGATGGGGCGGACGTGTTCTGGAGTGGAGACCGCGTACCGGCAAGCGCAGTGTAGGACGACCTCCAACTCGTTGGACCGATGACCTTAAGAAGGTGGCGGGAAGCGGTTGGATGAGGAAGGCGGAGGACCGTGTTTGGTGGCGCGCTCTCGGAAAGGCCTATGTCCAGCAGTGGACGAATACAGACTGATGATGATGATGATAACCTTGTAATAGCGCAGTTTAGATTTAGAAAAATATTGTTTACCAAGTTATTTGACACTCAGTTTGGCACAAAATTATAACATTAATTGATTTTTGATATAATAATGTTGTTTTAATGCTCATCAATTGTTAAAACGGTAAACAACCAGCAATAATATTTTTATCGTAACTGCAACGCCATTACAAAGTTACGTCGTCAGTTCAATCGCGACGTGTCAGGAACGCATTCTCTGAACGGCCGTAGTTTAACATTTATTACCGTTTATGAGTTAACGAATAAATTAAATATCCTCGCATGTCGTCGCCTTTGTCACAAATACGTCTACTGATTGTTATACCTCTCAAGATTGTTATGAACGTAAACATTATGACATATTTTTGTAAGTGCATTCGAACCACAGTAAATAGAGGGACACCGATGATATAAAGTTAAAAAAAATTGGCAGTCTCATAGGGACTGCCGATAGAAGTGAAAACTAAGTACCTAAGTAACTAAGTGCCTGTGCCTGTACCTGTGCCTGTGCCTGTGCATGTGCCTTGAGTCCGTCATAAAACACAAGTTTGTATACTAATTACGCACGGAGGTATATCTATGTACATATATACACAGTATATATGTACATAGCTCATGGAAAGCGTGACGCGTGACGGACACGATGACGCGAAATCAATGTTTTTTGCTCACCCAAAAAAGTGCTCAACGTGCCTAAAGAAGTTTTCACTTCAAAAGTAGTTTTAGGTAAAATAACTTTTGGTGTCCATTTCACCAACGTCGAGTGACGTTTAACCGATCAATAAATGGGATCAATAAATTCGTATTGAAAATCTACCTAAATAAACAATTTACTCTCGAATTACGTAAAATCGGCTTTTAGTCAATGTAGGTAAATTGAAATATTTCTTGTGGTCGCAAGTTGAAAATATTGATAAGGTGGGAACTGTTATAAAGCCATCGCATGTGTGCTTCCAAATCCCTAATTTCCATACAAATTGAATTGACGGCACCAAAATCAGAATGCACAATATGCTAATGGAAATCGAAACGCAACATCCAACTCCAAATTGTGCCTGATATTGTATTTGAATAACTGGCTATTTTATTTTAGTGAAAGGGGCGATGAAAAGTAATCGAAAAAGATTATCATACTTTAATTCCAAAAATAATCTTTAGCAAATACGTTGTAGGATGTGTACATAAGGAATGTAAATAATATCCATAAAGCTTTAAGTAATAGAATAGAATATAAATGTTTTTTATTCAATTAAACTTTTTTACAATTGCTTTTTTAGAATAGAATAGAATAGAATAGAAATGTTTTTTATTCAAATAAACTTTTTTACAAGTGCTTTTGAATCGTCGATGAGTCTACCACTAGTTCGGAATGCCGTTCCTGCCGAGAAGAACCAGCAAGAGACTCGGCAGTTGCTCGTCTTTTCAAAACAAGTTTACAATTCAATAGAATAGTTATTTATACAGTTTAATTACCACCAACTGTCTCATGAATCGCTGGAACGAATTATGTCCACGCTTTTTTATCACTAGCTGTTGCCCACGACATCGTCCGCGTTGGAATAAGTTTTTATAAATCGGTTTGTGTTCGTTTTCGTTAAATATGAAGTTGTTTACGTTTGCACTACCCCATTATGTAGTACATACTTGGTATCCATAATAGTAAATACACACAATTGGTAGGCAATAAGGAATAATAGGTGGGCATTACACAAAAGAATCAGGTTTGAGGAGTTGGTACCTGTTGTTCGATGATGCAGTCCAGTCAGTCGTTTAGTGACACTCGCAAGATTACACACACACACACACACACACACACACACACACACACACACACACACACACACACACACACACACACACACAACACACAACACACAACACACAACACACAACACACAACACACAACACACAACACACAACACACAACACACAACACACAACACACAACACACAACACACAACACACAACACACAACACACAACACACAACACACAACACACAACACACAACACACAACACACAACACACAACACACAACACACAACACACAACACACAACACACAACACACAACACACAACACACAACACACAACACACAACACACAACACACAACACACAACACACAACACACAACACACAACACACAACACACAACACACAACACACAACACACAACACACAACACACAACACACAACACACAACACACAACACACAACACACAACACACAACACACAACACACAACACACAACACACAACACACAACACACAACACACAACACACAACACACAACACACAACACACAACACACAACACACAACACACAACACACAACACACAACACACAACACACAACACACAACACACAACACACAACACACAACACACAACACACAACACACAACACACAACACACAACACACAACACACAACACACAACACACAACACACAACACACAACACACAACACACAACACACAACACACAACACACAACACACAACACACAACACACAACACACAACACACAACACACAACACACAACACACAACACACAACACACAACACACAACACACAACACACAACACACAACACACAACACACAACACACAACACACAACACACAACACACAACACACAACACACAACACACAACACACAACACACAACACACAACACACAACACACAACACACAACACACAACACACAACACACAACACACAACACACAACACACAACACACAACACACAACACACAACACACAACACACAACACACAACACACAACACACAACACACAACACACAACACACAACACACAACACACAACACACAACACACAACACACAACACACAACACACAACACACAACACACAACACACAACACACAACACACAACACACAACACACAACACACAACACACAACACACAACACACAACACACAACACACAACACACAACACACAACACACAACACACAACACACAACACACAACACACAACACACAACACACAACACACAACACACAACACACAACACACAACACACAACACACAACACACAACACACAACACACAACACACAACACACAACACACAACACACAACACACAACACACAACACACAACACACAACACACAACACACAACACACAACACACAACACACAACACACAACACACAACACACAACACACAACACACAACACACAACACACAACACACAACACACAACACACAACACACAACACACAACACACAACACACAACACACAACACACAACACACAACACACAACACACAACACACAACACACAACACACAACACACAACACACAACACACAACACACAACACACAACACACAACACACAACACACAACACACAACACACAACACACAACACACAACACACAACACACAACACACAACACACAACACACAACACACAACACACAACACACAACACACAACACACAACACACAACACACAACACACAACACACAACACACAACACACAACACACAACACACAACACACAACACACAACACACAACACACAACACACAACACACAACACACAACACACAACACACAACACACAACACACAACACACAACACACAACACACAACACACAACACACAACACACAACACACAACACACAACACACAACACACAACACACAACACACAACACACAACACACAACACACAACACACAACACACAACACACAACACACAACACACAACACACAACACACAACACACAACACACAACACACAACACACAACACACAACACACAACACACAACACACAACACACAACACACAACACACAACACACAACACACAACACACAACACACAACACACAACACACAACACACAACACACAACACACAACACACAACACACAACACACAACACACAACACACAACACACAACACACAACACACAACACACAACACACAACACACAACACACAACACACAACACACAACACACAACACACAACACACAACACACAACACACAACACACAACACACAACACACAACACACAACACACAACACACAACACACAACACACAACACACAACACACAACACACAACACACAACACACAACACACAACACACAACACACAACACACAACACACAACACACAACACACAACACACAACACACAACACACAACACACAACACACAACACACAACACACAACACACAACACACAACACACAACACACAACACACAACACACAACACACAACACACAACACACAACACACAACACACAACACACAACACACAACACACAACACACAACACACAACACACAACACACAACACACAACACACAACACACAACACACAACACACAACACACAACACACAACACACAACACACAACACACAACACACAACACACAACACACAACACACAACACACAACACACAACACACAACACACAACACACAACACACAACACACAACACACAACACACAACACACAACACACAACACACAACACACAACACACAACACACAACACACAACACACAACACACAACACACAACACACAACACACAACACACAACACACAACACACAACACACAACACACAACACACAACACACAACACACAACACACAACACACAACACACAACACACAACACACAACACACAACACACAACACACAACACACAACACACAACACACAACACACAACACACAACACACAACACACAACACACAACACACAACACACAACACACAACACACAACACACAACACACAACACACAACACACAACACACAACACACAACACACAACACACAACACACAACACACAACACACAACACACAACACACAACACACAACACACAACACACAACACACAACACACAACACACAACACACAACACACAACACACAACACACAACACACAACACACAACACACAACACACAACACACAACACACAACACACAACACACAACACACAACACACAACACACAACACACAACACACAACACACAACACACAACACACAACACACAACACACAACACACAACACACAACACACAACACACAACACACAACACACAACACACAACACACAACACACAACACACAACACACAACACACAACACACAACACACAACACACAACACACAACACACAACACACAACACACAACACACAACACACAACACACAACACACAACACACAACACACAACACACAACACACAACACACAACACACAACACACAACACACAACACACAACACACAACACACAACACACAACACACAACACACAACACACAACACACAACACACAACACACAACACACAACACACAACACACAACACACAACACACAACACACAACACACAACACACAACACACAACACACAACACACAACACACAACACACAACACACAACACACAACACACAACACACAACACACAACACACAACACACAACACACAACACACAACACACAACACACAACACACAACACACAACACACAACACACAACACACAACACACAACACACAACACACAACACACAACACACAACACACAACACACAACACACAACACACAACACACAACACACAACACACAACACACAACACACAACACACAACACACAACACACAACACACAACACACAACACACAACACACAACACACAACACACAACACACAACACACAACACACAACACACAACACACAACACACAACACACAACACACAACACACAACACACAACACACAACACACAACACACAACACACAACACACAACACACAACACACAACACACAACACACAACACACAACACACAACACACAACACACAACACACAACACACAACACACAACACACAACACACAACACACAACACACAACACACAACACACAACACACAACACACAACACACAACACACAACACACAACACACAACACACAACACACAACACACAACACACAACACACAACACACAACACACAACACACAACACACAACACACAACACACAACACACAACACACAACACACAACACACAACACACAACACACAACACACAACACACAACACACAACACACAACACACAACACACAACACACAACACACAACACACAACACACAACACACAACACACAACACACAACACACAACACACAACACACAACACACAACACACAACACACAACACACAACACACAACACACAACACACAACACACAACACACAACACACAACACACAACACACAACACACAACACACAACACACAACACACAACACACAACACACAACACACAACACACAACACACAACACACAACACACAACACACAACACACAACACACAACACACAACACACAACACACAACACACAACACACAACACACAACACACAACACACAACACACAACACACAACACACAACACACAACACACAACACACAACACACAACACACAACACACAACACACAACACACAACACACAACACACAACACACAACACACAACACACAACACACAACACACAACACACAACACACAACACACAACACACAACACACAACACACAACACACAACACACAACACACAACACACAACACACAACACACAACACACAACACACAACACACAACACACAACACACAACACACAACACACAACACACAACACACAACACACAACACACAACACACAACACACAACACACAACACACAACACACAACACACAACACACAACACACAACACACAACACACAACACACAACACACAACACACAACACACAACACACAACACACAACACACAACACACAACACACAACACACAACACACAACACACAACACACAACACACAACACACAACACACAACACACAACACACAACACACAACACACAACACACAACACACAACACACAACACACAACACACAACACACAACACACACACACTTATATTAACTAGAATCGCAAATTTCATAAATATAGCTCAAACGGTTATTGAGATATTAACGTCCAAAAGCCGGCATTTTTACCACTGACTGACTGACATATAGATCAAAAACCTAACCCACTTCCAGATGACCTAGAAAGTTGAAATTTGGTGTCCAGCTGGGTAATTATGGGTATAAAAAGGAAACGATCAGAAAACAGTGAATTTTTACGATTTGATTGAAATTTTTTTCTAGCTATAATTGATGCTTATTAGCGCCTTCCAAAATTACAATAGCAATAACTTTTTTCTTTCGCAGGATAATCATTATTAGGTTTCATGAAGATAGGTTGTTTTTGAATTGAATAGGCTCCGAAACTACTGGACCGATTTGAAAAATTCTTTCACCATTAGAATCCTACATTTTTCAAATTTAGAATATTTTCAAAAAGTTAGGAATCCGTATGAAAACTTCGATAATGTAACCCAAGCCGTAACAATAACTACTTTTCCATGTTAATATAGAATAGAATAGAATGGAAAAGAGCGGAAAAAGTGGAATAGAGCGGAATGGAGCGGAATAGGGCGGGAGCGGAATAGGGCGGAATATGGCGGAATAGTTC
The DNA here is from genome assembly GCA_029955525.1 of Oeneis ivallda. Lineage (NCBI taxonomy): Eukaryota > Metazoa > Arthropoda > Insecta > Lepidoptera > Nymphalidae > Oeneis > Oeneis ivallda. Next base: position 14,247,760 of record JARPMR010000001.1, read on the forward strand.
GGAATAGAGCGGAATAGGGCGGAATAGAGCGAAATAGGGCGGAATAGGATGTAACAGGGCGGAACAAGGCGGAATAGAGCGGACCATAGTGAAATAGAGCGGAGTAGAGTGGAATAGAATGGAATAGAATAGAATAGAATTTTTTTATTCAAACAAACTTTTACAAGTGCTTTTGAATAGTGGTGAATCTACCACTGGTACGGAATGCCGTTCCTGCCGAGAAGAACCAGCAAGAAACTCGGCGGTTGCTCTTTTCAAAATAATTTACAATTAGTACTATGCTATGTATGCAGTGTTTTCACAGTGAGTTACAACTCGCAACCCGCAATATGCAATAATAAACGCCGAAAAATCCTTAATACTTGCTAATATTATAAATGTGAAAGTGTGTTTGTTTGTTGGTTTGTCCTTCAATCACACTGCAACGGATCTGCGGATTGTCGTGATTTTTTTCATGGGTTTAGTTTAGGAACTAAAGAGTGAAATAGGCTACTTTTAATATGAAATCAAATAGTTCCCGAGGGATTTTAAAAACTAAATCCACGCGGACGAAGTCGCGAGCATCAGTTCATCTAAGTCGCCTCGCAAGATGCGAGGTGTGCGGCCGCGGAGGGGACGGTGCGGAGCGAGCCGCAGCTCAGCCGCGCTTAGAAGCGCGAGCCCTCGTGCTGCCCGGCGTCTCTCGAAACCGTACCTATAAGAGTACGTTTATGCACACGCGGGGCGGTGCGCGACCCCCGCTGCGTTCAACGCAGACGCATCTGCATGAACGCTCTCATACTTTGCTATAATATGTTTGAGTTAACCGCGCGACATGACGCACCATGCGACGCGCAACATTTCTGACGTTCAAGAAAATGTAGAAAATAGCACAAAAAAGAAAAATACACACCGTAAACGCAGGAAAAAGATTAATTTTACTTAATTTTTTTTAATATAATGATAAGGAATAATAATAATTTATTTACAAAAAGTAATGATATCCCATCAAAAACAAAAAATCGGCCAAGTGCGAGTCGGGCCTCGCTCTTTTAGGGTTCCGTTAAAAAAATTTACCTACATAAAAATATTTTCATGTACCCATGGAAATATTTTATTTAATTTTTTTAATTTAATTTAATTTTTATTATTTGTTGTTGTAGCGGCAATAGAAATACACAATCTGTGAAAATTTCAACTGTCTACCTATTACGGTTACCGAGATACAGCCCGCTGACAGACGGACGGACGGACAGCGTAGGCTTAGTAATAGGGTCCCGTTGGTACCCTTTGGGTACGGAACCCTAATAAATGTAAAAATGAGAGCCAAAGAAATATGAAGAATATGGGTGGTTGTCGACTTCGCCGAAAAAAGAATTGAGATCTAAATGTGTGCCAAGTTCTGCAGATAATCCTGAAAAATTCTAAGAACAAACAATATATAAAAATAAATTCAAAACACAATTTCCTGTTTGAACAGTAGAATTATTTACAAAATGCAGATTACTTAGGATAAATTGAAGGTCAATATTTAACTTGGCTAGTTTTGTTATTTCGACAAGTCGAAAACCACCCATATTCGTCATATTTATTTTTGGCTCTCATTTTTACATTTATGTTTTTGATGGGATAATAAATTATGTATATAGATATTATTACAAGTCTTTTTATAAGTATAGATTATCATAGCTTGGAATATTAAAATAAATTAGGTAGGTGCGGACTGAAAACTAAAAGGATGACGACGACGGTTCCATTCACACTCGTTGCATTATTGTACGCACTTCTATCACAAGCTTTCCACTTGGAGGAGAGAGGAGGAAATTAGTAGGTAGGCTCTATGTATTTTTTCTCAGTTTATTGGTTTGTTTCATATCTTTTAAATGTGGAATTATTTAAAGAACTCCTTACCTTCCTAGAAGTTGAATTTAATAAAACATTTATGCAATAAACTCATAGAAACCGTATAAATAAAAACTGGCAAAGTGCGTATCGGGCCACGCGCAGTGTAAGGTTCCGTAGTTGCAAGTCACAAATGTTATTGCTGTGACGTAGGATAGTGCTTTTATTTTATTTATGAATATTAAATATATATTTTGAGTGCCATGATTTAAATACTATAAATATACAACAAAATATGCAACTTACACTACGTGTAATACGTAACCTAGAAAGAACAGATATAACTCCTTAACTTATGAACCCTACTTAGCCGTGATAGTTTTCGAAAAATGGTGTTCCCACACCCACAATATTTTTGAATGATCTATTCAACGATACCCCACACTATGAGATAGACGAGAGAAATAAAATTCATCCCCACTTTACATGTAGGGGAGGATAAAAAAATTATTATTCACAATTTTATTTCACCACTTTCTTGGCGTGATTAATATTTATACCCTTGTCAAATTATAGTTTTCTAGTACCAATAGTCTCTGAGCTAAACCGCGGATGGACGGACGGACGGACGGACAGACGGACGGACATGGCGAAACTATAAGTGTTCCTTGTTTACTACGGAACCTTAAAAACAGGCATCATCTACTTAGGCAGGAAGGCATCTACTTCCTTTTCAATTGAATGTCTCTAGGACTTGTTGAACGGGATTAAATTTTGAAGTGAACTTTTATGTTATCTTTCTATTCCGACAAACTTTGAGTACTATTTAGTGATTCACAGAAATTATATTATGCATAACAAATTGAAGAATTAGTAAGCTCCGTTTCAATCTTTAATCAAATTGTGTGGCGGTGTTTTACTGTAAAAAAATAACAAAAAGTAGTAAAAGGAAAAAATACTTTTAATTAATTTAACTCTTAACTGAATGACGATGCAGGTTTTTATTAAGGGGCAATGGTTCGGCATTTATACGGTTGTTTGTTGAACGCGTATATTGTTCTTTTTCTACCGAACCCTTCGTTTGATGGGGGAGCACGTGCTGTATTTGTGTAATAACGCCATTTATTTACGTTAGAAATTCAAATGCATCAAGTGTACGTTTTGTTTAAAAATGGCGCGTTGCCACACTATCTAGTTTTATTCAGATTCTAAATCGTAATACATTTAAGAAACCCAAGCTACAATCTCATTGCTTCAATTATTAAATATAATAATACATTATTTTCTAATGGGTGCAACTGAGTGGTCCTTGATGTACCACAAAAGGCAGGTTCTCACTATATTTGGCATGCAGGGAGCCAACGATCATAGTACGTATTCGAGTCCATAAGCAACGTTAGTACTTTTAAGGTGGCATCATTTCATTATGAAAAATGAAATGATGCCACCTTAAAGTACTAACGTTGCCTATGGACTCAAATGAACTTGAAACAACGATGGATAGTGTAGACGCTCTAAAAGTTCTTGGATTAATACGATCAGACCATTATAATGGGTCTTAGCACTAGCAAATCACGTGCCATTCTATTGAAATAATTCAAAGTAGAAAAATTAGTAGGAATTATAAGGAGATTTTCTGATAGTGAGTACAGTTACAACATGCACATGCTTAAGTGCGCAGACTAGGCTTGTGCAGGTAAGTCGTCAGGTAAGACGGTGCGTGTAGCTGACCGGTACTTACGTTAGACATACATACGTCTGGACCTAGACCAGACAAAACCATAATAGCAATCGCCATCACTAGCTTCATCCAACACTTAATTGTCACCAAAAACTGGTGATAGGCTCCAACATAACGTTAGAAAAAGTTCGAAAGTGGAATCAGACGTCGGGACTAGACAGCACGGATTAACAAATTTAATCACTCATCCTAAGCTTGTCCTATCTCGGCATCCAACCTACAGGTTGACACAACACTCAGCATAAAGCATCGCGATAAAAATAAATTTTCATCTGAGATCGTCGGTCGCTAGCCCAAAGACAGATACATAAAGCACCAAGGCGCTAGAGCTCCCCATCTCTAAAGCAGCTACCAACTTCCACTCAGATTAGGTATCACTCATAATAAACTCTGTGTATCGCCCTTTGTACTTTATCAATAATAATTGATATTAAGTATCATAGCACTTCACATTAACATAACAGTTTGTACATAATATTTAAGTCTCTGAACATAATATGCCCGAATACCAATGTTCTTTCTTAAAAGCGATCCGCGAGACGATGACGCTACGGTCGCACTAGTATATTATATCGTGCTACAGAATAGCGTCAATCTCAACCAATAAGACGTGAAAATTGAAGTTTCTAAAATCATATATTCATATGATCTCATGTGAAAGTATGTCTCGTAACTTAACTGCTTTACCGATTTTGATAAAATTCAATCAAAAACTTTTTGTGCTAGCGATCATGTATAATCTATGTATAATCTTCCTTAGTGCGAAGTACTAGAGTCGTTATAATGTGGACGGCAAGACAGTAGCCCGTTCGTTGACTTGAATGCGCAGTTCTTGGTTAAAACTGCACACTTAAAACTGCACAGGTACATACGACGGAGGGTATAGCCGGAACATAAGACCTTAATAATATTATATTAAGGCGTATTAAGTATTATTAATAAAATTATAATAGAGATTTTCAATACTTATGTATCATGTAATTATGTTTCGATAATAGCAGTTAATTAAATTACCTGGAATTTGAACGGACTAATTTCGTTGCGTTCACCGACAAACCGTACTGAATAGCATCTACTGTCGGACGATGTATGTAATTTTGCCCAATCGGCTTGTGTGGGCTCAAATTAATTAACGTTTAAATGTAATGAAAGCTTTGAGTATTGAACCAATTTAATACTCAAAGAATGAAAGCGTTCAGGGAATATTGGTATTTAAGAAAAGCCTCCTTAAAGAATACTGAATTGCAGCGCCACAAGTATAAGTTGGCAGTGGCGTTTTGAGGAACTAATTCGGTCATCCAATTTTTATACTTTTTGTCCATGATCATCTTGAAAATTCACTATTGGACCTCGTTGTGTCCTGTTGCCTTTATTGAATAATTAAAAATGTTTTTTTTTTCCCAATTTTAGTCTCATGTTCAAAATGTTGAGCACAGTGGCGCACAGACGCGCCAAGTTATACAGTTCGATTCAAACTTTATGTCCACACGGATGTTAAGCGCGAGTGTAGGTTCGCGCAGGTTCGCCGTCTCCCGTGCGCCGCTGATTGTCTGGTACCGAACTATTGAAATCTGCGCATCGAAACGCACGAAGTCCGAGAAGTCATAAAGTTTGAATCGGACTGTACTTGTCGCACTGTATTTGATATTTAAAAATTAAATTTCATTAAAATTGTCTTTGATTTCACCTTTCTAAGATGCGTCACGAGGTCTATGCGTTGGGCAATGGAAGGCAGGTCGGCGGCGCCCTTGTCTCGCCTTATGTGCATTATGTTCGGTATTGGTTCTTTACTGATCTTACTTAAGCATCTTGGGAAAAATCCTCGTTTGTTTTGGTCACAACTTACAAACCGCATTAGGTATAAATCGGTGTTTTCAGTATTTTTTGTTTAAGCGCTCTTATACAGAACATAAGCGCGCTTATAAAGAAATTTCGAATTCCTAACTAGTTTAGTTTTTGACCCCGTAACAAATCGTCAAATAAGGCCCCTGTCTACATAGACAGCGTTCCTGTTGCCTCCGTTTGGTGATGATGCGTGAGGGTTCACCGAACTATTCCGTCCCATCTGTGGACCATAAGGACTCACCAGCTATAATAAAATGTATCGGTAATGTCGTAGTTTTACAGTACGTTGAAAAATCAATAGGTTAATTAACTGATTTAACTTAAATCCATCCAGACGATGTCTTAGATATTAGCTAATTAATATAAAATTATAATATTTCCTAGCTTACGTAGGTATGTATGCTGGTATGTATGCAAGTTGGCTATGTAGGTATATAGCCTAATCGCAGCCGCCGTAACTTCGTCTGCGTTGAATTCATTTACTTTTCAATCTATATTTTTGCCAGTGATATTTACTTTAATGAATATTCATAGGATTGTACGAGGGTATAGTGTTATGGATGGAGTTGCTCCATTGAGGCTTATTATTATGCGATGATGATTAACTCTGAAAAATCCTATTTCCTTTTTAAGATTTTTTTTAAGAAATTGCGTATGAAGCTAAAAATCCCTTTAAAAACTGTAGTGCTCTTTTTGGCCCCTTCAAGGGATTGGAATGCAGCAAGTTTTGTCATCCCGATAAGTACCTACTTATTAAAATTTTGAATACTATAGAAGAAATAGATTATTTTAGTGAACTTTTTGTCGCTTATATTGCCAAACAAACACTCTTATAAAATACACTCTGAAAAAGAATTTTAATCTGTAAAAATCAACACAGTCACTTAAGCTTTTCTATTACGCATTGGAATTTATTTCGCTGAGCGTAGTCAATGGGAAATCATGCAGAAGCAAGTTGAATTTGTCAAGGAAAGGAATTTGTTCTGGAATTATTTTTTAACGTAGCGTATTTGGTATTGACCTAACCCGGATTCCAATAAAACTTTGGTAATATATTGGCTGACTAGCTGATGCCCGCGACTTCGTCCGCGTGGGTTTAGTTTTTAAAATCCCGCGGGAACTCTTTGATTTTCCGGGATGCCTATGTTACCCTCCAGGTTCTGACCTATCCAAAAAATCACGTCAATCCGTAGCTTTGTTGCAGCGTGATTGACGGACAAACCAACAAACAAACACACTTTCGCATTTATAAATATGTATTAGTAAGGAAGAATTAATACTATACGATAATAATAAAGGCGATCTAATTAAATTTTAAAACACAAAGCTACTACTGTGATTAAAATATGATAGTTAGATATATTCCCTTGGGGACTTTTTTGTAGACAATAACGAGTACTTTAATGATGTAGTACATAATTAGGGTTCCGTAGTAAACAAGGAACCCTTATAGTTTCGCCATGTCCGTCCGTCTGTCTGTCTGTCTGTCCGCGGTTTAGCTCAGAGACTATTGGTACTAGAAATCTGTAATTTGACAAGGGTATAAACATCAATCACGCCAACAAAGTGGTGAAATAAAATTATTAAAAATATTATTTTAGGGTACCTCCCCTACATGTACAGTGGGGATGATTATTTTTTTCTCGACTATCCCATAGTGTGGGGTGTTGTTGAATAGGTCTTTCAAAAATATTGTGGGTGTGGGAACACTATTTTTCAATTCAAGGATCCGTTTGTGAAATATGATATTTTAAAGTGCTAAATTTTATTAGAGTCAAGTGTCCCCCCCCCCCCTCTGCCAGCTAAATGGTTGTATATAGGATACAAGAAAAAATTCACAGCAGTAGTATATATAATGAATTTTAAAGGAAAACTATCACGGCTAAGTAGGGTTCATTAGTTAAGGAGTTATATCTGTTTTTTAGGGTTCCGTAGTAAACAAGGAACCCTTATAGTTTCGCCATGTCCGTCCGTCTGTCTGTCTGTCTGTCTGTCTGTCCGCGGTTTAGCTCAGAGACTATTGGTACTAGAAATCTGTAATTTGACAAGGGTATAAATATCAATCACGCCGACAAAGTGGTGAAATAAAATTGTAGAAAATATATTTTTTTAGGGTACCTCTCCTACATGTAAAGTGGGGATGAATTTTTTTTTTCTCATCTATCCCATAGTGTGGGGTGTCGTTGAATAGGTCTTTCAAAAACGTTGTGGGTGTGGGAACACCATTTTTCAATTCAGGGATCCGTTTGTGAAATATGATATATTAAAGTGCTAAATTTTATTAGAGTCAAGTGTCCCCCCCCTCTGCCAGCTAAATGGTTGTATATAGGATACAAGAAAAAATTCACAGCAGTAGTACATATAATGAATTTTAAAGGAAAACTATCACGGCTAAGTAGGGTTCATAAGTGAAGGAGTTATATCGGTTTTTCTAAGTTAGATATTACACGTAGTGTAAGTTGCATATTTTGTAGTATATTATAGTATTTAAACCATGGAACTCAAAATGTATGTTGAGACTTTCAACTACGGAACCCTACACTGCGCGTGGTCCAACACGCACTTGGCCGGTTTTTCTAAGTCAGGTATTATACGTAGTGTAAGTTGCATATTTTGTAGTATATTGTAGTATTTAAACCATGGAACTCAAAATGTATTCAATATTCATAAATAAAATAAAAGCACTATCCTAGGTCAGCAATAATATTTGAGACTTTCAACTACGGAACCCTACACTGCGCGTGGCCCGACACGCACTTGGCCGGTATTTTCTTTATGTATCATTAATAGTTTTCTTAGCACACGTCAAATAATGCATTTTATAAGCAAAATTTTGCTACTTTGGGTTACATTATTGCAATTTTCTTAAGGTTCTCTAATTTTTTTGAAAACAAATTATAGCCTATGTTATATGTCTTCCTGATAACTTAGCTTTCTATTGGTGAAAGAATGGTTAATATCGGTCCAGTAGTTACAGAGCCTATTCGGTACAAACATACAAACAAACAAACAAACAAACAAACAAACAAACAAAAAAATCTTTCCTCTTTATAATATTAGTATAGATTACGTGAGGTTCATTTTGATAATATATTATAATAATTTTTAATTAATATAATTATTTATGAAGTCGATTATGTTATGTACAATATAAGTAAACGAGGTTCCAGATTCTATTAAATACTTATTCTATGAAATAAAACTGATTACAAATTTTGTTAAAAAAAATTGTTATCTTCTTGTTCCTGGTCTGTGGTTACTGGCCACTTGCGTTTTCTGTAAGTCATACCTACGTCATTTATAAAAAAGAAAAATTTCGCGCGAGTCGCATTTTTGTAAAATTTTGTAGTTTATAAAATTACAAGCTTTTCATTTTTAGTAGAGACCATGAAACCATAAACTTTACTCTATGTTTCTTAACATAGAGTAAAGTTTATGGTTTGAATGATAAACTTTAAACTTTACCATGAAACCATAAACATGAAACCATAAACTTTACTCTATGTTTCTTAACATAGAGTAAAGTTTATGGTTTCATGGCTCAAAATGTCTATTGGTGATAGTAGTGTGAACTCAAAATGTGTATCGTGAAAAATGAAACTCCCTTGCCCGAGAAATCTGGAAATCGATAAATGCAACAAAGCATTTTAAAAAGATTTATTACAGTGGAAAAGCGAAAAAAAATACTACCTACCATGAGTTTTGTAGAGTTGAGCTGAGTTTGAGAATTGTAAAAAATTTAATAGATAATAATAAATTTCAATGATATGATTTGCTATTATTCTCCTCGTAGGTGTAGTATAAAGCACTATGTATCACTCGGGAGAAAGTACGATTCCTAACTCGGGTGTAATCGGTCACTTTCACCCTCATTGAACAATGTACTATTTTCCGTGGATATATGATTTAAAAATAGAAATTCAGTGATTTGAGGTCAGGATTCGAATCCCCGAACCGATGATTTCACTCCTTCGTTTAAACCGCTGCGCCACGAAAGCTTTGATAGAACGTGTATAATAAACGAAGGTAACAAGGGTCGTGACGGATAATTCTTACGCGTAGCAACAAGGGCCGTGACGGGAAATTCATACACATTTTTTCGTCTTCAAAAAGTCGTCAAAAAGGAACTTTGTTCCAAAACTTATTGTGGATAGCATGGTAATAATGATCAATTATTTATTAATTTGGGAATGTTTATTCATTTGATAAAAGTTAAATATCATGTTACTGTATTTAAGCAAGCGCGATGCATGCAGATAAAGAGTTGCTGAAATGTTTAATTAACGCTCATTACCATTGATTTCCTGTGTATGGATACCAATTTTCTTTTGCATCATTTAATGATACGTGAGGAATTTTCACAAATAATATGAGCTTATATATATTATCGACCGAGCGAAGCGAAGGTCTTTGAGTTAACTAGGGCGATTTGCACTTGTCCGTCCGTCCGTCCGTCCGTCCGTCCGTCTGTCAGAGCCTTATAACTTTTGAATTACTGAACGTAATTACTTCAAATTTAGATATAATATGTAAACCGATGGCCTCCAGCCGAAAATGGCTTAAAAAGTTATAAAAATCTTTATTTCATGGGGGCTCTCATAGAAGCGAATGCGAAGTAAAAAAAAAAAAATCGCGTTACATAAAATTGTTACGTATCATTTTAAAGATAATTTTGAACTGAGTACAAAAATATTTTTTTTTTTAATTTTTCCCTTAAAATTAACGAAATGGGGGGCTTTCAAAGTGGCGATTTTATACGCTCGCTTGAAGACGCTCTCTAGAAAAATCCGCTATGGATTTTCAAACTGATTTTATGTTTTTAGGTCACTTATATCCTGTACTTGAACAACAAATACTAAAATTATATGAATATTATAAAGAAACGAGATTATTTAATTTTTAATGGGCGTCAGTAATTCATATAGCATCAACATAGCTTCACAATAATGCTAATAGATGGCGCAGTCAGTAACTATTCCCATGGAACTACGAGTTAAATTCAATGTTTGATAAATAATTCAATGTTTTCACTAACGTTCCCTAACCTTTACGGGCTACCTATAAGTTAGGTGATTGATGTTTTCTGTCAACTTATTTATCACGATCCTGTACGGGACACCTAAAAGGATATTGGGACGGATGTTAGGACTTAGGATTGTATTTAGGAGCTACCTACGTTAAGAGACTCCTACTTAGGGGATGATTTAGGTATGTTTGGTGAAAACGGGCATAATAATAATGTCAGTTTTGGTTATCATGTATCGATTGAATGAATAATCATGGGATACCGTTACCGCGAGGTCTCAGTTCGGGGCGAACCACTAGTTATATAGCCGTTACCATTTTGGCAGCATTATTTGAAACAATATTAAAGCAGCTGAAAATTAACAAGTGTCGTAGATCACACGTTCTCCTTCGTTAATCAAGATTGACTTATCTTGGTTAATCATCAGGTTATCAGGTTCTAAAGAAATGAAAATTAATACAGAAAAATTTTAAAATAGGCAACAACTTCTCTTCTTATACTTCAATCACTTGTCACTTACACGCACAAAGCTAGACTGGAAGAAAATTACCTGCCATGGTAAGCTTCCGCCTTTTGTAATACAGTATAATAATTATATTGTGCAAGCAATATAGTAAATAAATAAAAAAGAAAGTTATTTAATTAAAAAGACTCACCTAGTGACGTCCGATCCCCAATTGTGTGAAGTGATCTCGTCCTCAGTTTTGTACAGTACACTACTAACTACATTGTACAGAACTGAGGACGAGATTGCGGAACGCAATTAATTATTTTGATTATTATTAGTATTCTTTTTTTTATTCATTTTATGCTAAAGCATTTTATACCAGTCTACCTTGAGGTGTGAGACAACACTTGTAGGTTTGCAAAAGAATAGGGTAAAAAGAGAATAATATATAAATATTATATTTGTATTACATTATACATAATACATGACGTAACATGATACCGTAGATATGAACAAAAAATTAGTATTAAATATAATAAATATCGAAAAAAGTTACTGACAGAGGTTACATGGTTTTGAGCACATGATCCTTCACTTGCCGTTTAAATGAAAATTTTGAGTTTGCACTCCTTATGGAATTCTTCTTCTTTGTCAACCGATAGACGTCCACTGCTGGACAAAGGTCTCTTGCGTGAACTTCCACAGGTCTCTGTCTTGCGCCGCCTGAATCCAGCGGCTCCCTGCGACTCGTTTGATGTCGTCGGTCCACCTAGTGGGGGGCCTGCTAACACTGCGCTTCCCGGTGCGGGTCGCCACTCTAGCACCTTGGGACCCCGACGACCATCAGCTCTTCGAAATATGTGCCCCGCCCATTTCCACTTCAGTTTCGCGACTCGCTGAGCTATGTCGGTGACTTTGGCTCTCTTACGGATCTCCTCATTTCTGATTTGATTGAATTTATATTGGCGCGCGTTCGTTTTTATTTTGCGATAACTCCTAAGATATTCATTTAAATTGTATAATGTGCATGACATGCTTATGGTAACTAACGTATTTAAGTTGATAAGGATTAATATTGTAACCGTCTAAATAGATATCCAATTACCGCATGGTATGTGACCATTTTTTTAAAAGTTAAAATGGCTAACCTTAAAAAATAGATATACCTATGCTATTGCGGACTTTTCTGTAAAGACTTATCTCACCATATCACCACCATAAATTGTTTTGTTATGTCTCAACGGGATTAGGCAGCGTTTTCGATCAGAGCGGCTTGGAATTTTCCGACATTGTCTACAATTATCATCATATTTCAACTAACTTAAACAAAACCTTAGCAAATTGTAAACTAGAACCTTCCTCATAAATCACCCTATCTATTATTGAAAACCGCATGAAAATTCGTTCGGTAGTTTTTGAGTTTATTGCAAACAGACAGACAGACAGACAGACGCGGCGGGGGACTTTGTTTTTTATTATATAGTGATAGCATTTTTAAATCTATGTTAGACCTGCTTTACACCTATAAGTTTTACAATTACTACAATTAATCATTATATTTATTCAACTTATGCAAAGCTTAACTAGATATTATACATATATACTTACCTATCTGATTAACTTACATTCTTAAAACCGAGATAATATTATAATGATGATTAAATCTATGTTAGAGAGTAGAGACGCCTTATATGTACGCCTAAAGGATAGAAACCTAATGATTGAAAATGCGGGCTGAAAACTGAGAGGTAGACGGTAAAATCTCCCCCCCCCCCCCTCCCCACCCGTTGCATTACTTACTGCCATGTCCTACCACAAGCTCTAAACTTATTTAAAGGATAATATTTGAGAGGAAAGGAGAATTTTAGTCATGTTCAGCATGGCTAAGTAATATTCTTTAAATAAGAAACATATTAAAACCTGCCAAGCTTGAGCCATGCTGCGTCCAACGTTTGATCAAGACGTCATATTATGAAATTAATATTAATTCGGGGCGGGCCTCGCTGAAGAAAAAGCTCGCGCCTTGCAAAACTGAATTTCATGCATAGTTCCAATCGTTGTGTCGTTTACGTTTAACTGAATCGTCCATTACATAAGATATTCTCACATATTATTTTATACTGTAGGTAAATCAGGCTATATTACGAGCTATTACGAACTGTATAAATTCAGAGGTATCAAGGTAAAAGTGGATGAGTAAATATGATAAAATTAATATTTGATAAAAATTATATAAATTATATAAATCATAAATTATATAATGATAAAATTTTGAAAAATTAGTGAATTACACAGTTGGATATAATATATTACTAAGTATTACTGTAAAAAGGCAATGTGTCAATATGATGAATTTTTATTTCTTGAATCACAAATAACAAATAGAGTCTAGTCATAATTAATAGCAAAACCTAAAAAGTTAAGTTAAAACGAGTTGTGAAAACTTCTTATTACGTCATAAGCAATTTCATTAGTTTTTTTTTTTTATCTTTTAGACTAGGGGGACGCCCTTTAACATTTATAAACGTTTTCTTCATTAGCCCCTGGTGAAAAGTTGTGTTTTTAGAATTATTCTCCTTTCACCTTGATGCCACAGAATTATACCTAAATTAATGGGTTTAATAAACTTAATTGTATTTCCTACAAGAATGCTACAATTCCTTACACCCCATATTTATATTACCAGCGTAAACTGGGCACAGGCCCTTTGAAGGAAAAAGAAGAAAATTAAGGTACGAGTACATAACCTTTAACTTAGCCTTGACAAATTGTCATTCTTTAAACAGAGCCGTCATAATCAGATCTCGGCAACCCATTTAAGACAAATCAATATCACTTAAGGCTTAGATTCTTCCTAGATTAATGAAGGAGCTAAAGCGTTAATAAAATTTGAGGTAATCTGTTGGCTGTATTCGTGATAACCGGGAGCTAGAAATATTTTTACTACCTCCTGAGTAGACATTAGCTTGTTCTATTAATTGATTAGATTAGAATTGTAGAACTGCAAAAAATTTAAAGATACAAAATATAAAAGTCAAACTCTCTGGCAAACACGAAACGCAATTTACGAGTATGTTTTGGGGTGCTTTCCTGAATCTTAAGTACTTTTCTTATCAATTCAAAAAAGAAAGTAAATAAAATCCAAACCATAAAAATAGTCTACAATAATAATATTATTATAATAGCGTAGTAATATACTTACCATAATAATTATCACAATTAAAAAAAAAGATTTTCTATTAATGTGCGTTAGTATCTAATTGAATTCGTTTAATATCGTCCCTGATTATTCTGTTTTAATTGCTAAACTTATTGTTTTTGGACCGAAAATGTTGAGTTTTCTACTCTGTTTTTTTTTTGAACAAAAATCATGTAACATTTATCCCACTTGCTCTTTTGTCACGGTGGCCAAACTTGTAACAACATCTAAGTTAACCGTAAGTTTTTTGATAAGTCGGTATTTAAACGATAGGGTGGCGGGGGTGTTTATAGGTGGCAGGGGCATGAAGGCAGGTTGTATAGTGAAGTGACATCCATGAAATATCGACTATTTTTTTTCATCGACCAATTTATTTGTAATATTAGCTAGTTTAAGTTTGATAAAAATAAATGATAAGTAATAAAATTTGTTTTAATAGTAATTATTGTAGTAGCTATTTATTTAAGCCAAAATGAAGTGTAATGTTTTTAACAGTCTATGTTATTTATCTCAAAGGGAATAAGGCAGCGTTTTCGATGAACGCTCCCAGGCAGCTTGACTTTTTCCGACATTTCCAACAATTATCACCATATTTTAACCAATTTATACAAAACTTTAACAAATTATACATTAAAAACTTTCTCATGAATCACCCTATCTACTCGTAAAAACCGCATAAAAATCCGTTCAGTAGTTTTTGAGTTTATCGCGAAAAGACAGACAGACGCGGCGGAGGACTTTGTTTTATAATAGTCAGCAGATAGTCTATAATATCAAGTTCATGCGAGCATATCAAAAATGTAGCTTTTTTTCATACAAAAGGGATTGGCGTTTAGTGACGTTTTGCTAATAGCTAGTAAAATCAGTTATAGTATTATTGCACTGACCTCAAAAATTGACGTATAGTGACGTCGCAAACAGTACTAGAATGGAGAGTCATCAAAGATGCCAAAAAAATCGGTACGATGTAGCACTAGAATTTTGAGAGTTCGCTATGTCGTGGCAAAGCAACCCTGCTCTTAGCTATTAGTATAGCCAGACGCCGCACCACAACGTTTTGCTCAATAAACCAAGTTTTGCTGGACGTGATAACAAGTTGTGCCTCAGCAACCCTGCCAATATGTTACGTATATATACGTTGCTTGCATGAACGTGATATTAAGCGCTCCAACATAGGAGCTATATTTTACAATTAGAATTTGTTTTTATTTTACAATTTGTACAAGTTGTTTGAGTTTATTTACGCTCCCATACTGATGAAAATTATGTAACGTGTTGAATAACATTTTGTAACTGCTAGTTTCGATTTGACTTTTCAGGCAGAACTAAATCTTCTAGGAATTTGTTTTTAATAATTTAGAAATTATATAAGACTCTGCAATATTTTATTATACAATTTTATTTATCGATAATTTTACAGAAAATAATTTATTTTTAATAACTGTGACACTATACATATACTATTACATTTTGTAACTATTAGATCCGCTGTGACTTAGTAAATTCTAAATTGTGTTGCATTTTTTTTTAAATAACAAACATTTTTTAACTTTCCGACTGTTTTTTTTTTTTGTAAAATGTTGTCTCACTAATGTTATACAGCAATTTACTTATAGGTGCTGGCTGGGTCACCATTTATATTCATACAAGAACAAATTAATTATTATAGATAATATAAAAATGTAATTTTTATCGATGTCGATGTATGTTATTACATACACCCCGAAGAAGCAACAGGGTGTTGGACGCCTGCGCGCACCTACCCTTCAAGTATAAATAGCCCGGCAGGACCAATGGGATTTCAAATCCGCGCCTGATTTCAAACGAAGAAGAGTTCCTCAGAATATAAGGGCGGCTCGCGTTTTAGTCATTGACGTAGTAATGAGCATGTTACCTGGAGGAAAAACTATTTTCTAGAACTGAGTGCTGTGTTTTGGTGAAAATGACTTTGAGTGATTATGAACACTATGAGTGCCTGTTTTAAGAAAAGTTGGTGAAGTTAACAGGTAAGCTTGAAAGTTTCAAATTAAACCGGCTTGTATTGATATAATTATTGGCCACTATGCCGCACAGGTGTTTGCTGTTTTTGGAAATTAATTTTAATCATGGCGAAAATTAATTTGTATCATGTATCTTTTTACATTATTTGTATTTAATTAATTATTTCTTAATGTATTTCACGTGCTCTTATTTTGTCTGATGAAATAATAAAAAAATATTTTGTAGTGTGCTTGTACATTATTGCTATCAAATGTATAAAAATTTATTTTGTCATGAATAGTGGCTATAATTATCTCAAAAATTTACAAACTTTTTAATTCTTAAAGATGTTGCGTCAGCTTGAAATTTAATTTCAAAGTGATTTTAATTTCTTATTAAAGACTTAATAATACAAAAATATTTTTTTTTTTCGAACAATTTCAATTTGATGCAAATAGTACCACAGGTGAACAGAAAGGACTAACAACGACTTGTCGAGAAAAACAGGAAAATTATTAATAATTTTCCAGAACTTTTTAGTTACATAGCATACTAAAATGTTGTAAAAAAAGAGCGCGAAAAAGGGTTCACTACTAGAGCTGTGTCGATCACGATTGATCCAATCACTCTGATTCCATCACAAATCAGACGCGATTGATTGAGTTAGGAATCTCAAAGATTCCATCATTTTTACCCGCTCACGTTAATACAACTGTGGGGCAGTGTCGCTCGCTGAAATGCTAAGTAAAAGTATTTCGAACTATGTTTGTCTCTTTTGATCATAGGCAGGCAGCGACAGTATTTGAGGCCTGGGTTTTGCCTTTTTAACCGACTTCAAAAAAGGAGGAGGTTATCAATTTGTCGGAATCTATTTTTATGTATTACCGATTACTCGAAGACGCCTGAACCGATTTGGAAAATTTCATTTTGTTTGAAAGGGTACACTTCCCAGGTGGTCCCATTTAAATTTTATCGAAATCGGTCGAGCGGTTTTTAAAAAATTAACACTAAATTATATTTTGTAGTGGCGCGGGTGTTTGAAGTCGGTTTTTTAAAAAGAATTATTTATTTCTTCGTGATAACATTAACCCAACCGGACAAAATCGAAAATTTATCTAAAAAATTAGATGTCTTTTAAGCGGTCTACTCATGCATCAATAAGTTTTTTGCTGACAGACATGCCTATGTGCAGTATCCATAAAAATTCATGCCTGACTATGCGCATACCCCGTAATATAATAGCTTTTGCCCGCGGCTTCGCTCACGTTAAGTTCGATTTTTCAAACCCCTATTTTACCCCCTTAGAGGTTGAATTTTCAAAAATGGTTTCTTAGTTTGTTGGTTAGCTCACGTTAAGTTAGATTTTTATTGGTAATAGCTTTTGCCCGCGGCTTCGCTCACGTTAAGTTCGATTTTTCAAAGCCCTATTTTACCCCCTTAGAGGTTGAATTTTCAAAAATGGTTTCTTAGCGGTTGGTTAACTCACGTTGTTAGATTTTTATTGGTAATTAAAATCCAAATTAACGCGATTCGTATCTTCGTAAATAGCCAACATACCAAGTTTCATGGTTATACCTAAGTTGAAAAACGACACACTAAATAACAATCATTCACCCTCTATTTAACTCCATTGGGAGTTGAACATTTAAAACTGTCAAACTCGTACTTCTTTATTTTCAATTGACAGGCAAAATACCAAGTTTGATGGATATTACTTGAAAATTAACTTAAAAATCTGGACTTTTGTACAAATTTTCATCCCCTATTTGAAGTCTTTGGGGGTGGAATTTTCAAAATTTGCGAAACACGTATTTCTTATTTTTTTATCGAAAGCCCAAAAATTAAAGTTTCATGGATATTATATGAAAAATAATTTGATAAATGACGGACTTTTATACAAATTTTCAACCCCCATTTAACCCTCTTGTGGTTGGAATTTTCAAAAATCCTTTCTTAGCGGACGTCTACGTCATAATAACTATCTGTGTGCAAAATTTCAGCCCGATCCGTCCAGTGGTTAGAGCTGTGCGTTGATAGACCAGTCAGTCAGTCAGTCAGTCAGTCAGTCAGTCAGTCAGTCAGTCAGTCAGTCAGTCAGTCAGTCAGTCAGTCAGTCAGTCAGTCAGTCAGTCAGTCAGTCAGTCAGTCAGTCTGTCTGTCCGTCAGTCAGTCAGTCACCTTTGCCTTTGAGTGCTGAAGTGGGTGAGCGCCTGCTGTCGTCTTAACTCAGCTCACGTGCATGCTCAAATACTCTCTCTTTCCTGCAAGCTCATACCTTTCAACGCAAGCGCACTTACGCTCACACAATACACACATTTATATCTTCAAGTATCACAAGATCCTTGCATTGATGCAAACATGCACAGGCCTGCGTGCATAGGCCAATGTGCATGCACATGCACGATCTAAAGTGCAATGGCTCACGTGCTCAGGCCCAGGTGCACAGGCCCACGTATTTTGGCCCACGTGCTTAGGCCAATGTACACAGTTCCACATGCATAGGTACGTGTGCACAGACACAAGGGAACACAGAAACATATGTGCTTCAGGCCAGTACAAAATAATAGCTGTAAGCCTATCGGCATCGGCCTACACGCATTCTCTTTTTTATAAACACACGCTCAAATTAAAAGGCAATGGGTTACGAGCACAGGCCCACGTACATAGGTATACATGAATAGGCCCACGTGTACATGCCCACCCGCACAAATCCACTTTCTTAGATGCATGTACACGTAACTATGTGCATACGCTCAGGTACACACGCCCACATGCACAGGCCCACATGCACAGACCCAGGTGCTTATATAGACCTATGTGCACAGTTTGACGTGCAAAGGCTCGCGTGCACAGACCCATGTGCATAGGTATACATGCATAGACCCACGAGTACAAGCCCACGTGCACAGATCCACTTGCTAAGTCACACGTACACGTACTTATGTGCACACACGTTCACGTGCACATGCCCACACGTGCACGTGGCCTGTGCCTGCCACCTAACCTGCCTGCGGCCTAACCACAAGGGCCTGTGCATGTGAGCCTGTGCTCACATGCACAGGCCCAGGTGGTTAGGCCTATGTGCGCAGTTCCAAGTGCACAGGCTCACGTGCACGCACTCTAGTGCTCACGCCCACGTACATGGTTCCAAGTACTATAGCCCAAGCACAGACACAGATGAATAAACTTATGTGCTTCTGGTCATTGCATATAAATAGGTGTAAGCTTATCGGCATCGGCCTACACTCATTCCCTCTTTTTTACAAACACACGCTCAAATGAAAAGGCAATGGGTTACGTGTACAGGCCCACGTACACAGGTATACATTATACACAGGTATACATTAATAGGCCCACGTGTACATACCATCCACTTACTTAGGCACACGTACACGTACTTATGTGCATACGCCCAAGTGCACATGCCCACAGGCACAGGCCCAGGTGTATTGAACCAAGTGCTTAGGCCTATGTGCACAGTTCCACGTGCACAGGCTCGCATACACGGACCCTAGTGCTTACACCCACGTATATGTACCCAAGTGCCCTAGCTTACGTGTAATTAATGCTTCCGAGCACATGTCACAGGTGAATAAACTTGTGTGCTTCAGGTAAGTGCATAACAATTTATACGTGTAAGCTTATCAGCATCGGCCTACACGTATTATCTCTTTTTTACAAACACACGCTCAAATGATAAGGCAATGGGTTACGTGCACAGGCCCACGTACAAAGGTATACATGAATAGGCCCACGTGTACATGCCATCCACTTACTTAGGCACACGTACACGTACTTATGTGCATACGCTCAAGTGCACATGCCCACAGGCTCAGACCCACATGCACAGGCCCACGTGCATTGGCCCACATGCATTGTCCCACGTGCTTAGGCCTATGTGCACAGTTCCACGTGTACAGGCTTGCGTGCACGGACCCAAGTGCTCAACCACGGACAAGGACCCAAGTTCCCTAGTCCACGTGTAATTAAGGCTTCCGAGCACATGACACAGGTAAACGTGAAACTTATGTGCTTCATGATAGTGCATAATAATAAATGTAAGCCTATCGGTATCAGCATTCTCTCTTTTTTACAAACACACGCTCAAATGAAAGACAATGGGTTACGTGCACAGGCACACATGTAAGGGTATACATGCACAGATCTGAAAGCAAAGGCCTATGTATACAGGCCTACTGCACTCGCGAGCAATAAGCTCACGTGCGTACATTTTTTACGTACTTATGGAAAGTTTCTTAGTATCACTTTGTTTACCGAGATGAGAAAATATCCTTTCCCCGTTTCCAGATTGCAGCCTATATATCTTGTGCCCATCCAGATCAGTGAAACGGTTTTGCCGTGAAAAGGTAGCAAATACACAGCCAGAAATATTCTCATTTATAAAAGATACTTATTATGAACTTAAACTACCAATTCGTATTTGTAATATCTGACAAATACAATGACTACAACAACGAACTACAAAAAAATTACCTTAGAACTTTCTGAGATTAACACGTAGAGTCTATCTATTTATTGGTGAAAATTACAACAAAATTTAGAGCTTTTTATAATAAGCACTTCCATACAGACAGACACGGCGGGCTGACTTTCTTTTATGTATTAGTTGAGACAACGACCATATCTATCAAACGGCTCTTTCCATAGTATGATTCATTATAGGTACATCTAACATCACCAAGTTTGAGCAGCTTTCCAAAACTTTACGAACATCTGTAGCTAAGTCTTGAAACTGTTGAAGGCAATATGAAACACTACTGCAATTAGTAGCTGCTCAG
This sequence comes from Oeneis ivallda, assembly GCA_029955525.1. Lineage (NCBI taxonomy): Eukaryota > Metazoa > Arthropoda > Insecta > Lepidoptera > Nymphalidae > Oeneis > Oeneis ivallda. Next base: position 14,268,619 of record JARPMR010000001.1, read on the forward strand.
GTATTTAGTTCCACATGATTCTCATGTTACTTATATTTGCCAACCTTATTTCAGAAACATATCTAAAACCTTTAAACGAGCAATTCTTGTATGTATGTATGTATGTATTTATATATATATATATATATATATATATATATATATATTCAGATTATATATTATATAATCTGAATCTCGGAAACGGCTCTAACGATTTTCATGAAATCTAGTATGCATGGGGTTTCGGGGGCGATAAATCGATCTAGTTAGGTTTCATTTTTAGAAAAGGTCGTTTTATCCGTGTTTTAAGGCAATGAAAAACCCCTTACAATATCAATAGAATACGAAGGTAAATTTCGCCATCATCTATTTTCCGATAGCTCGGGAAATCGGGCGGTCCCGAAACCAGAAGACCCCGCTTCGAGTCCAGACGATTATTTATTTCCCTATGAATTTTATTATTATTATAATTTTTTTTTCTAAATATATAATTTCCAAAAAACACGATTTACCAAAAAAAATCACCCAGATATTAAATCTAATTTGCTGAATGCTTATTCATTTTATTTATCTCAGCATTCAACCTTCTTCATATTTTGAAGAACTGATGGTTGGAATCCCAAGGTGCTGGAGTGGCGGCCCCGCAACGGGAAGCGCAGTGTTGCTAGACCCCCCACAAGGTGGACCGATGACAACAAACGAGTCGCAGGGAGCCGCAGGATTCAGGCGGTGTAAGACCGAGGCTTGTTGAAGTACATGCGAGAGTACAACTTCCTTTCAAGGGGGTTTGGCGTTCGATCTGACTCTGACTCTTCGGAGTTAAGTGCATTTTGAGTAATTAAGTATCACTTTCTTGAACGGTGACTAGGAAGAATAACATTATAAGGATACCTGCTTACCTTAAAGTTCTCTATGATTTTCTCAAAGGTGTATAAGGTATCTTAAAATAGCAATAAATAAGCATCTACGCATAAAATTTAAAAGGTATTTCATAGGGGCTAGGTTCATCCTACTATAACTTTTAGGGTTCCGTACCAAAGTGGTAAAATGGAACCCTTATGGTGAGTAGTAACTATTAAAGCTATCGAAATGAAATTTTGAATAGTTGTGTATAATAGTGGCCCAACATTGGAATTAAAAAAATCTAAAATTATTTTTAGTTTAATTAAAAAAATCGGCCAAGTGCGAGTCGGGCCTCGCTCTTTTAGGGTTCCGTTAAAAAAATTAAATTAAAAGATTTCCATCTACCCACCTACCCATTTTAATTTAATTTTTTTAATTTAATTTAATTTTTATTATTTGTTGTTATAGCGGCAATAGAAATACATAATCTGTGAAAATTTCATCTGTCTATCTATTACGGTTTACGAGATACAGCCCGCTGACGGACGGACGGACGGACGGACGGACGGACAGCGTAGGCTTAGTAATAGGGTCCCGTTGGTACCCTTTGGGTACGGAACCCTAAAAAGGGGGAAAATTGGAAGTTTGAAATTTAAGTAAGATAACTATACCGATACCAAGTAAGATAACTATACCGATACCGTATACCGTGTGGTATCATATGATAGGGCTTTACCTGTACATTCTAAAACAGATTTTTATTTATTTTTAAATTTATTACTTTTTGATTAATCGGGCAAAATGACGAATAAAATACCGCGCCCCCCCCCCCCCCCCTTATCTCCGAAGTTTACCAATCTAAAAATCAGAAATAATTGTGGTCAATAGAGGTTTACATATATTTTACAGGAAAAATAAAACCAATGCGAAAATTATTTTAATTTAATTAAAAAAGGGGGAAAATCGGGGGTTTGAAATTTCAAAGTAAGTTATCTATACCGAGTGGGGTATCATATAAAAGGCATTAAATACACCTGTAAATTCTAAAACAGATTTTTATTTATTTTTAATTATAATAGTTTTTTAAATTTATATAAATTTATAATATTATTTAATTTCAAATTAATATAATATTATTGAATTACTTTTACTTCTAGAGCACGGAACCCTCGGTGCGCGAGTACGACACTCACTTCGCCGGTTTTTTAATTTTTCACCATTTCCAAAGGTATATGCACTGGTCTATATAACACATTTATTGACACACCACATTTATTAGTATGTGCACTTAGGTAATATAAATTACATTAGGGATTAAGCGTTAATTATAACAGCCTTTAAGCACGCAAAAGTTCATAAAGCGTATTTAGATCACTTTATCGGTAGTTAAAGTCTGCAGATCACGCGATACTAATAAAAACTTTAAAATAATCATATATGCGTTTTATTGCCGGTTTATAAATGGAAGAATCTAGAAAAGAATAGACTAAGGCTGTTCACAGTTTGGATTGAATTTGTATCGTACGTTGACGTACAAAGTCGTACGACTACGTTTTTCTCCGTCAAATATTACATCGCTTTTGTGAATTCCTCTTCGGTACGTGATCTGTATCTTCAAAGCTTCAAAATAATTTTCTTCTAACTGGGACAATGAAAGTTATCTGAACAGTTTATCTATATAAATAAAACAAATTCGGATTAGTTAGTTATTTATTCATAACATATTTATTTTATACACACTTATTAATTATATTAAAACTAAATTTATTCTACAATTAAAACTAAAATAAAAACTAAATAAAATCTAAAACCCCATCGCAGTCACTGCAGTGTGGCATATAGTACCCAAGATGCTGGCAGCATTACCCCTTTGGATGGCCAAGCTAATCCTTTGACCAAGGTAGCTGCCAGCTCTTGGATCCCCGGTAGACTCGATCACCCTTTTTGATATCTCTACAAAAAGTGCCCAAGCCTCCGGGCCCCACGGCCCCAAGGTCTCCACACCAAAAGACACAAATATGAAACAATTGTCAAGTTTTAACAAGCTTTTATTAATTAGTTTCACCTGTCCCGATGTTTATCATCAAACCTTGCAAATTAAATTTGATCCACTTCTCGATTACCGACTGAGCTGAAGTTTTGCATACATGTGTAAGTCTCGTGACAATGTAATATTATGATGACATGGTGCTGATCTAATGATGGAGCTGGAAGGTGGCCGTATTAACTTCGCAATTAAACGACACAGCCTCATCGTGTTTGGGCTCGTTTGAATCGTCTTGACAAGTAGTTTGTCTTTCAATGGTAACCAGGGTCTGATGATGGAGCTGGAAGGTGATCATAGGAACTCTGTAATGAAACGACGCAGCCCCATCGAATTTCGACTCGTTTGATTCGTCTTGACGAGTACTTTATTTTTAGATGGTTACTAGGGTCTGATCTGATCAGGGTCTTATGATGAAACTGGAAGGTGGTTTTGGTAACCCTGTAATAAAGTGACGTAATACCATCGAGTTTAGACTCGTTTGGTTAGTGTTGACAAGTAGTCTGGTTCTAGATGATAGCCAGGGTCTGACGATGTAGTCAGCTACTAAAAGCTTATTTTTTAAAAATAAATTTTTAATTTACACTTGTTCATATTTGCGCCTCTTAGCCTGTTCGGCGCTAGTAGCCGCTGCACCCACCACAGAGGAGGTCGCCTGAATGTGGGATGCAGCTAGAATAACACAGGTGGCATCCCAAGCAAGCGACCTTCCTATCCTCCAAGGAACAAGCGTCATACCACCATGTCTCTTGCCATCACATATTCTGCAATTGGGGGCGAAGTTTAAATACAACACAGTTACAATTAAGTTAATCAATTTAAGGCTTTCTGATTAACAATATCTATTTATTAAGGTTCATGAGATACAGCCCGTTGACAGACGGACGGACGAATGGACAGCGGAGGCTAAGTATACGGTCCCGTTGGCACCCGTTGGTACCCAAAAAACGACTTCAATTTATCTTTTCTCACCCTTTAAACCTTACTTGGACTTCTACAAATATTTCAAAACCAAAATTAGGCAAATCGGTTCAGCCGTTCTCGAGTTTTGTGAGATTAACAAACGTCAATTCATTTTTAGGGTTCCGTACCCAAATGGTACCAACGGGACCCTATTACTAAGCCTACGCTGTCCGTCCGTCCGTCCGTCTGTCAGCGGGCTGTATCTCGTAAACCGTAATAGATAGACCTTTAGATAGACAGATGTAATTTTCACATATTATGTATTTCTATTGCCGCTATAACACGTACGTACGTACAAATAATAAAAATTAAATTAAATTAAAAAAATTAAATTAAAATATTTCCAAATAAAAATATTCTATTTGATGATATACACCTTCAAATAAAAAAATAATCATTAAAATCGGTTTAGATTTGACTAAGTTATGGAGTAAAATATACAACAATTTTCATCTCCTATCCCGGAGGAACCTTATTGTTAATAAGGATAAAAACTATTCTATATATTGACCCGGAGTATCAGCTACCACTATACTATTTTTTTTTTAATCCGTTAGGTAGCTTTTGCGTGATGCACGGACAAAGACGCAGACAGACAAAAAATCAAAAAAAATATGTTTTTGGGCTCAGTGTCAATAATAAAGCGTCCTCCAATTAAAATTTTCAAAATATATGTACAGAATTTGTCCAGTTACACTTTATTATACTATAGATTACTAGATATAAGTACACAATATTTTATTGCACAGCTGATAGCAACAATGTAAAAAAAAAAACAGAATTTTCAATCACTTTGAATGTTCGATCCGTCAGTGTGCGCACCCATTGTCATGGAAATTGACTTCGGAAAGGATGGGGCTGGTCAAACAACAATATTCTCTGAAGTAAGCTGGGAGCAAAATTACTAGCCTAATCTGTGCCTAGCTCGTTCACGTTTTGTGTTGTAACACCCTTTCGTGTTTGGTAGCAATTACGTCTCGTGTAGGAACCGTGAGCAGCTTTTGCTGTAGACCTCTCAAATATTTAAGCCTGTGTAAAAATTGAAAATTAGAAGTAAATCATTGTCAACCCAAAAAACTTTTTCTCTACATCTTTTAATGGTAATATTATGAGAAATACTTAGAGTATAAACTCAAAAAACGTAAAACATAAAAATTGCAATTTTAAAGTTAAATAAAATGCTTTTAAAATGAGAATTGCCACTGATAAAGAATAGAACATAGTTTTAGTAATCTCCCGATCTCTTGGCAGGCAAACGTAAGTCGATTCACGTAAAATACATTGAATTGAAAAATCGCATCCTTGCATGGTTCAGAGTATTGAATATTACGAAAATGTCTCCTAAAATACGCCATACGTACGTTGCGACCTTTGGTTGCGACACAAGTCACTAAATATTAAATTATGAGGGCCCATTAGCGTGCAGTAATAGACCTACGTACTATAAGTAAATAAACGGTGTCCGTCTCTCTACTTAAACTAGTAATTGCTGTGCCCCAACGGGGTTCCAATGTAAATATTATATATTGTATGTTGGAATGCAAGGAATAAATGAATAAAAAAAAAACAAATAAATGAAAAGTACTAAAGTTCATCTCACCTAAATCTGCAGTCTTCTTAAAATAGATAAATAAACTTTTCGTACCACTTGCTCAAAAAAGTGACATTCTGTGCCACAAAAAGCGAACATAACAATAGTCATTTTTAATCTGTTAAAAACAGGGAAAGAAAATTGTACTGAATTTCATTCATCCTCTAGGGGGAGAAAGTGATTTAAATTTGGAATACTTACCGATACTGAACTCTTTGAGTAATAAACCAATACTCAAAGACTGAACTACATCTGTGTTTACACCATTGAGTTTGTATATAAAGCATTATACATCTTTTTGAAAAAGGAATACGCATTTATTATGCAGTTATGATTATTAAATAAAATTACGAAAACCGACGAGGCCGTATGAGCTTGATGCCTTTGCTTTTCCGACAAAAAAATATTAGTCTAGGAATTTGCCGCGTTTTTGTTTTCTTCAAATACATAAACGTTAAGTTTATTTTAATTTATTTTTATAAATAAGTAAATGTTCTAAAAATACGTTACGATGTTAAATCAAAGCGACAGTGACAGTGAATTGTCGGATTCCATCAGTGCAAATGCTCAGACGCAAGAACAGAGAAATACTCAAATCAACTCATCAACAATAAATGTACCAAACAAAAATGTAACTCTCTCTATCAATAATAATTGGACCAATGTTTCGAATGTTAACTTTTACTTTTAATTGTCATTATTTTTAATAAATGCTTATCTCATATTATTATTGTGTTAATTTTTTCGCAAATGGTACGAAAAGTAGAGTATTTTCCTCGGTGATAAAGCTGTCTTAGTCTTGGGTGAACTTAAATCCCTCGCTACACTCAGCACTCATCTTAAATCCCTCGCTTCGCTCGTGATTTAAGTTTTTAACACCCTCGCTACGCTCGGGAGTAAACCTCGAGTCCTTCGTTACGCTCGCGATTCAAATCGTCACCCGCGACAGAAGACACTGCTTTATCCCCTTGGTTAATAATCTACTAATTTAATGCATGGTATGAAAATGGACTATTTAAGTCAGGATTTCTAAAGCAAGAAAAAAAATTTGATACGCAAATTTCAGTACTCGATCCGCAGGCGACTGTTTTGCCGATAGCTTAATTTTCTGTGCGCACGAATCATGCCCGATTTAAATACAGTTTGTAAATAAATAAATATATATTATAATGACTTTAACGAACCTGTGCGGTAAAAATGTGCCTGTTTAGTATAATATTTATATAATGTTTATATATATAAAACATTATACTAAACAGGCACATTTTTACCGCACAGGTTCGTTAAAGTCATTATAATATATATTTATTTATTTACAAACTGTATTTAAATCGGGCATGATTCGTGCGTAAACTACAAAAAAAAATCACGTAGTAGTTGTAGTTACCAATATCATTTTATGTTTTATACATGGGAATGAAATATTTATTTTATGTGTGGTAATAAAACATGCTAAACCAAGCATATCCTTATTTATTTTTAATCAAAACATATTTTCCCACAATGGAAAGTGTTGTGAGAGAAATCCTCGGCTTATTAGCAGAGAGCATTATTCTATTTCTGTTCTAATAATGTGAACCCTTGCTTTACTGTGTAAAATTACTCCTTCAGCTAACTTTTCATATATGAAGTATTCCGTAATAACAGTAGGTATGCTATTTTCACACAAATAAACAAAATTGAATAATAATATCTGTCTGTGATTTCGGAATATAATGAATTGAAAGAGAGCATGTTAGGATAATCTTCAAAACGACTGGACGAAACTTTAATTTATGTAGGTAGAGGATCGATTAAATACAAGTTGAGATAGGCTTCTTTTTATACAGAAATTTCTTTGTGGTATTGCTGATGAAATCAAGAACTGTTTATAAAAGGTGCATTTTAAGAGCAGTGACATCTTGAGATTACTTTATCTTTTCATCATCAAATTATTTTCGAAAATTCACTTTTAATTAGACAACATACATGCCCATTATTATCTTAAAAAATCGGCCAAGTGCGAGTCGGGCCTCGCTCTTTCAGGGTTCCGTTAAAAAAAATTAATTAAAAATATTTCCATGTACCCATGGAAATATTTTAATTTAATTTTTTTAATTTAATTTAATTTTTATTATTTGTTGTTACAGCGGCAATAAAAATACATAATATGTGAAAATTTCATCTGTCTATCTATTACGGTTTACGAGATACAGCCCGCTGACAGACGGACGGACGGACGGACAGACGGACGGACAGCGTAGGCTTATTAATAGGGTCCCGTTGGTACCCTTTGGGTACGGAACCCTAAAAAACTACCATAAAAACAACGCAATAAGGTAATTTGTGCTAGAAACTTGAACAAAACAGTTCTAACTTTTGAGTATAACTTTCAAGCTAACACCAACTCTAATTTCGTTTTAATAGAGTTGAAATTTTAGTGGCGTATCAGCAAAATAATAGAATCGCTTGGCTCGTCGTGGCGGGGACACTCCCGTGTCTCCAGATAATAGAAGAATAATAATAGAATACAGACTTATTGTTATAAGGTTAGAGTTCAAAATCATGTATCAAACTAATGACTGCAAATGAAACGCCAACAGTCAGTCTGACCCGCCGCTATTATAGATGTTTCACATCAAAAACGCAATAATTAGAATAACTTATAAGTTATAAAAAATTAGGGAAAAATTCCACATGTAGAAATTATTTAAAATAAAATTGAAAATAGAAAATTCAGTCTGTCGAGCTGGGATTCGAACCATCGACTTGTAACTGTTAAGCGACTGCCGAAGCCACTAGGCTACGGAGACCCAAGATTGTAACGCGAAAATACCGAATACAATGCAAAATTCACATTCAACAAAAAAGTGTCGGTTTCAAAAATGTGTCGAGTGTCGGTTCCTTAATTTTTTCCGTCTAGCCCCCTTCCGCACCGCGCGATAAGGAACTTCGTTCCATATATTATATATGTATGTACTTTCGAAAATAAAGCAAAATTACGTGTATAGTGAGTAGTGTAGTGAGTGTATAGTGACCTGAGTTGTTAAGCTCGAGCTTATAACTCAGGTCAGGTTGGTCGCTGGCAACACTTCATGATCCAGGCGATATAGCTTCTGCTTATCTACGTCATCACCATGATTCAATTATTCATAGTAAAGAGTTCAACGGTTAAAAAAAAAACAAGTTAATACGGAAGTATTAACTTGTTTTTTTGGAAGTGGAAACTTATCCTACTAATATTATAAATGTGAAAGTGTGGATGTTTGGATGTTTGGATGTTTGGATGTTTGTTACTCAATCACGCAATAACGGCTGAACGGATTTGGATGAAATTTGGCATGCATGTAGCCTTTGACATGGAAAAGAATATAGGCTACCTTTTATCCCGATTCCTTAAGGAGTTCCCGAGGGAAAATTGAAATTTTTTTACGAGCTAAGCCGCGGGCAGACAGTTTTGAAATTTGGTATGCATGTTACCTATGCTATTGAAAAGGCTATACTTTCTATACCGATCTCTCAAATAGTTCCTGTGGTAAGATTAAAAATTGTTAACGAGCGAAGCGAACCAGTAATTCATTTTTATATCATTCTAGCTTTTCGCCCGCAACTTCGTCCGCGTGTAATTCGGTTAACACGCTCTAAACGTGTTTTCCCGTAGGAATAAGATGTTTTTCCGGGATAAACAGTAACCTATGCCACTTTTCTGACTACAAACTATCCCTATAATCCGCTATAATTTCAAAGCTATCTGCGCTATTTCTTCTATTACAGCTATTTTTTCTATTACAGCGCAAGCGATAGTATGGGTGTAAATTTTATTCCATTTTTTATTACTTTCACATTTATCATTTTTTTTTTGGATCCAATTCTGAAGTCCACGCAGACGAAGTCGCGGGCAGAAGGTAGAATATTACAAAGGTGGAAAGTTTGTATGTTTGTTACTCAATCATGTCGCAACGATTGAACCGATTTGGCTGACATTTGTTACAGATAGATTGTAGTCTGGAATAGCACATAGGCTACTTTATATCCCGGGAAATAAGAGAGTTCCCGCGGGAGTACAAAACCTTAATCCACGCGAACGAAGTCGCGGGTATCAGCTAGTTAAGAGAATAAAAAGGGAAATTCCCCGCTAACAAGCTCTATTCCAACGACATTACCACTGCATAAAATTTCCAATTCCAATTAGATCCAGTAATGAAAGCTAGACCGCTGGATAATGCACACTGAATAAGGTCATTTAAAATGAGATTTACCTGTCTCCAGTATTCGTGATTTAATTTTGAAATAAAGATTACCTTTAAAAAAAAATGCAGAGGTAGATGATCAGTAAAATAAAATAATTTTAAGTGTTCAGTACCAAAATGAAAAATAATGTTGCAAACGCACAACTACTTCGAAATCAAATATGATAACATGACACATCCCTCCATACAAATAATAATGAACCTAAATAACCTATTACTCTATACTTATAATAAAACTGTAACAGGTCCAATTCTGTGCATTGAAGATATTTTGAAAGATTTTTTGGATATCGATATCTATAATCGATACTGAAGCCGAAACTGTTTTTTTTTTAATTTTTGTGTGTCTGTCTGTCTGACTAATATTATAAATGTGAAAGCGTGTTTGTTTGTTGGTTTGTCCTTCAATCACGCTGCAACAGAGATATGGATCGACGTAATTTTTTACATGGATACCCATAGTTTCCTCAACTAGAAAGCTACTTTTTATCCCGGAAAATCAAAAAGTTCTCGAGGGATTTTAAAAACTAAATCCACGCTGAAAAAGCCGCGGGCATTAGCTAGTATGTTATATGTTCATATGCCACTATGACATATTGTGTGATATTGATGATTAAAGCCAATTAATAAGTGTTAAATGCTCATACACTGCCTTAACTGCTCTTAATTAAGGAGCATCAGAATTCGGAAGAATTAATGAGGTCGATAATATTTAAACACATATTATTATAAAAAATAATGACACGCTATCTGGAAAAGACGATACTTACAAGTGCACAAAATAAATACATGAAAGTACGAACAAAGCTGTTGGAAAAAACAAATAGGTAAACCATTATTGAACACAACGTAAGTTATTGAAAGAGCTCAGTTGTTCTGTACATTAGTTCCGCTGAAAGAGGAAATAACAGAGGAATATTATTCTCGCTATTTAGATAAACGTGCAAAACATAAACCGAGCAGTTAAAGTTTAATACTAATATTATTGGTGATATTTTTATTAAACTGCTATGTTATTCAGATGAATATGTTTTTTTAATGGTTCATACCTACCTTGCAGGACACCTAGTATAAGATCTTCTCATGTTCTCCGGTCTAATGCTTTGTTACATTATGACTGACTTGACTTCACCAACGTAAAATAAGTCTTATCTGAACGTCAAGATATTTTGGCAGATTTTGAATACAAAAACTGTCAGATGCCCAATTTATTCCTCGGATAAACGTCACCCGACGTTGGTGAAATTGGCACTCATACCTATCAGAATTTAAATTACTTTTTTTTTGTCTCAGTTCATTCTATTACGCTGAAACTTGGAATAGGGATAGCTTGTATTCTGAAGACAAAGTATACTTTTCGTTGCGAAGTACAGTCCGCGGGTGGTTTAAATAAGTCCTGAGATTCAGTTATAGTAGCTTTTTTTAATAACAAAAAAGAATATGAGTATTTATTTGTATGCCTGATGATAACCTCGGTCAGTGACATCTCAAGTATTCTACTTATTTAAGGGTCAGTTTCATCAAACATCGAGTAACTTTTACCCGATGAATTTTGACGTTCAACTCTTTTTGTATTGAAAATCTGTTAGAAAGTCCAATTAATTCGTCGGTTAAATGCTAAGAGCATTTAAATTGGTCAAATACTCAAAGTTTAAACGTTCGCGTTGCTCGGTGATGGTAAAATTGGCCCTTAATTTTAAATTTTGAAATCGTTAATATTTTAAGCAGGTAGTAGATTAAATAAGTTGATCCCACCTTTGGTTTGAGTAAAATAGGTAACGCAAAAGATTTTAATAATACTTTGATTTGATTTTGATTTTAATTTAAATTTCAGCCGTTTTGACATTCTGATAGTATTTCTATTGAAAACCTCTCATTCATCGGTAAAACGTTATTTAGTGTCAGTTAAATTGACTCTGCTCAGTTTCACCAACATGAATTTGTATGGGATAATATCAAAATGAGGTCCTACTTACTATACGGAGACGACATGCGGACTTCATGCGGACCTTCTCAAGCAAGGTATGTTTCTGTACTTAGCTTTAAATTGTTCAAGTATCTATCTATAAAATTATATATTCCTACCAAACTTTGCTACCGAACAAAAGTCCATTACTCTTGACGTAAAAGTCTAACGAAATGTGAAATTTCAATTACAATGTAAGATTTTTATTAAGCTATCGGATCTTGGAGAATGCTCGAATATAGTTTGGAAACAAATAAACGACTTTCTCGAGGTTTTCTTTTTATACATAAAAGCGCCGAGTTGATTTATCGTTGGAGCTGCGACCCACCGCCACTGCGTCCCGCAGCGAATCTTGATCGACGGAGCATTTCAATTTATTTTATGAGTCGACACCTTTTGTATGTGGCTATACTTAGCAAAATAACGGCTCCGTCAATCTTATGATCAACTAGTTCTTGCACCTGCGACTTCATCCTCGTGGATTAAGGGTTTTGATTCCCGCAGGAATCTTATAATTTTCCGGGATTAAATATAGCCTAGCTATTACGTTGAGAATTTACGTACGTCCAGTAATTTTTGCGTGAAAGAGTAACAAACATCCTCACAAACTTTCACATTTATAATAATATATTAATAGTATAATATTAGTGTGATTAGTGTGATATTGCAATAACGCATTAAAACGCAAGTATGTAGGCGAGGTTTTATCGGTAAAAATAATCTACACTTTTGAGGGTTCCGTAGTAAAACAACAATGAACCCTTATAGTTTCGCCAAGTCTGTCCCTCTATACGTCTGTTCGTCTGTCCATGGTCTAGAGCAGAGACTATTTTATGTTATATGATACTAAAGAGCTTTAACTTTAATGTTATACATATTAATTATGCCGATAAAGTTGTAAAATAACATCTTGAAAAAACTATTATTGATGGTAACTACCTCCCCTACACGTAAAAGGGGGATGATATTTTTTTACTCGTCTATTCCATTGTGTGGGGTGTCGTTGGTAAGGTCTTTCAAAAGTACTGGAGGTATGTTATAAACCTTTTTTCGATTTAGAAATTTAAGCCATAAAGTGAAAATTTTTGTTAGAATAGGGTGTCCCCCCCCTCTAAAAACCAAACCGTTGCTTGGTTAAGATCATGTGACAAGTATTCACGATAGTAGTATATACAGAGTTAATTTTAATTCACCAACAACCTCCCACATGTACCTTCTATGAATAATATTGAAAAACATTTGTTCAATGACTTTGCACATAGCTCAATAAATTCACCAAAAATAAAAATCTAAGTTTTTGTTGAAGAGTGTCATTTTTTTAACTCTTTGGTCATTTTATGTAATGTCTCTTCCACACCTGCGTAAAGCGTCGACTACTAAGTTACTAACCTCGCAACAATTAACGTCCGAAGTTATCACTTCCTATTTCCAAATGCTTTGTGATGTGTATTACTAACATCAGGCTAAGCTATCGTCTGCAAGACCATAATTTCGCGTTTATCGCGTACACCAAAAAGGCTTTCCGCGGCGATAGACGTAAGTATCAGACAAGCATTAAGTACCGAATATCGAGTGACGGCGCATCAAATACGCCACCCATTCCCTTTGACACGTGTTGCATAGAATAACTAGTGGTTCGCCCCGAACTGAGACCTCCCCGATTTCACCAAACATACCTAAATCTTCCAGTAAGTAGAAGTCTCTTTACGTAGGTAGACCCTAAATACAACCCTAAGTCCTAACATCCGTCCCAATGTCCTTTTAGGTGCCCCGTACAGGTTCGTGATAACGAAGTTGACAGAAAGCATCACCTAACTTATCATAGGTAGCCCGGAAAGGTTAGGAACGTTAGTGAAAACATTGAATTATTATGTTCTAATGAGTGAAAAAAAAGGAAGAGAGAAGCCTCAACGTCACCTTGCACCCTACAAATATCAGGACAATCCAGTGGTTCGAAAAATATTATTGCACCTCCTAAACTGCAAAGAGCAAATGCTTTTGAGTATATGAGAGCAAGATCTTCATCTCTGACTGAAAAGCCATTGCAAAAACATAAAGCATAGGAACTATTAGACACCGGTAACGAAATTGAAACGACTAATATAGGCAAGATACAAAGGAAAAATAACAAAAGCCCCAATACGGTTGGTCGCCGCGGGGTTATTGACCAAACCCCCCAAATTCCCATATTAACGGCGGAAAGTCAAACAAAAATAAAGATACAGAAAAAGAGACTAAACGTTGCAACACTAAATACAAGATCTTTAAAGTCAAAAGAATATTTAACAGAACTAGAACAAGCGTTGAAGAAAATTAACTGGGACATCCTTGGCTTAAGCGATGTGAGGAGATCATCAGAAAAAATTGAAGAACATGATGAACATATTTTATACTATAAAAACGAAATACCAGGAATTTGCGGAGTTGGTTTCATAGTAAAGAAGTATTTAAAAAACAACATAATAGAATTTAAAGGAGTGTCTGACAGAATAGCCATCTTAAACATTATGCTTCCTGGTCACAAGCAACCAACTTCAATCGTACAAATATATGCTCCTACAGAAGTAGCGAAAAAAGAAATTAAAAATGCATTTTATGAAAACCTTAATAAAACTATGGAGACTTTACACAATACCGTTATTGTGATGGGAGACTTCAACAGCCAAATCGGCCAAAGAGAAAAAAATGAAGATAAAATACTTGGACCCTATACAACTGGCAAAAGGAACGACAACAGACAAAGATTGATAAACTATGCGTTAGAAAATAACTTATACATTATGAATAGTTTTTATAAAAAAAAACATAAAAGAAAATGGACGTGGGAATCTCCTAATGGCCAAACAAGAAATGAAATAGATTTTATAATTACGAATAAACCAAAGCTCTTTTCAAATGTAGAAATTCTCAACAACTTTAATTATAATACTGATCACAGACTACTCCGAGGTCAGTTATACATAGTTGAGCCAAGAAAATATATACAAAATGCAAAACATCCAATTACACTACCGCTACCAAGTCAAATATTAGAATCTTTAAAAACTAAGTTAATACCAATAAATAGACTTCGTACGATACAAGAAAAATACAATACTTTAGAAGAAGAATTAAAAGAAATTAATAAGAAACTAGAACGAGAAAAAACAATCAAAGACAGATTCTTCTTCAAAAAGGAACGAAATATTGGAAACTGCAACCGATTTTTATCGTGAGCTTTATAATGATCACCAAATCACAACGACTTCAAATAATAAGACAGTTATTCAAGAACCAATTCCAAACATACTAAGAGATGAAGTTCTTAAAGCCATAAAATCACATAAGAGAGGAAAAACACCAGGCGAAGACAACATTTCTAATGAACTTTTAATCGGAGCATCTGAAATTATTTTAAACACATTGACAGACCTATTTAATGAAATTATAACGTCTGAATATATACCTCATCAATGGAACACTTCAACAATAATTTTACTCCACAAGAAAGGGAAAACAGATGATATTTCAAACTACAGACCTATCTCGATGATGTCTAACGTTTATAAGATATTCTCCAAAATAATACTAGAACGAATAACAAAGACGTTAGATGAAAATCAGCCAAAAGAACAGGCAGGGTTCCGAAGTGGTTTCTCAACCATTGATCACATTCATACCATCAAACAAATAATTCAAAAATGCAACGAGTACGGAATAAACTATTACATAGCATTTATAGACTATAATAAAGCTTTCGATTCGCTTAGGCATGAGAAAATATGGGAAGCCCTTACCTTACAAGGGGTCCCCAATAAATACATTCGTATAATTAAGAACATATACAGAAATATGAAAGCTAAAATACGCACAGAAAAGGTAGGCGAATATTTTCCTATTAGACGAGGAGTTAGACAGGGAGATCCTCTATCACCCAAACTTTTCTCAGCGACCCTGGAGCATGTATTTCGACAGCTAGAATGGGATGAATTTGGTTTAAATATAAATGGAGTATTATTAAACCACCTAAGATTTGCCGACGACCTCATATTGATCTGTGAAAATCCAAAGACCCTTCAGATTATGATAGAACAACTGGTACATGAAAGCGATAAGGTAGGACTATCAATGAACACCAGTAAAACAAAACTGATGACAAACAACCTGAAAATTCCTATTAAACCCAACAACGTTACTGAATTGGAGTATGTGAACGAGTATACATACCTTGGCCAAATAATATCTCCTACAGACCTCACAACTAAAGAAATCGAAAATAGAATAAACATAGGCTGGAAGAGATACTGGAGTCTAAAAGAGGTCATGAAAAACTCGGACATACCAATAGAAGGAAAAAAGAAAATATTCAACACATGTATTCTACCAAGCATGACCTACGGATGTCAAACATGGAGTTTCACAAAGAAAAATATGCAATCACTAGAAGTTTGTCAGCATAGAATGGAAAGAAGCATACTCAACATTAAATTAAAAGACAAAGTTCGGTTAAAAACAATTAGAAAACAAACGAAGATCATAGATATAAAATACCGAATTAAACAACTAAAATGGAAATGGTCAGGACATCTAATAAGAAGTAAAATAGAAAAATGGGCCAAAGAAGTGACCGAATGGTGCCCTAGATATAGAAAGAGAAGTAAAGGTAGACAATATTGTAGATGGGAAGATGATATAAAAAAGGGAGCGGGAACGTGTTGGATGAGAAAAGCTAAGGATAGATCGTTGTGGAGAACACTTGGGGAGGCCTATGCTGGAAAGCAAGACAATCAAGAAACCGGTGTCTAATATTAACCTTAGTAATTAGTAATATTTACATCTTCAACTAAATTTTCTATGTAGTATTAAGTAGCAATAAGAGGAAATGTAACTTAAAGGATTGTTAATAAAGGCTATTATTATTATTATTTTTATATATCTTGACTCTCACACCCGCGTACAATATAAATACATATAAAACCAAAGGGAAATATAATAAACATAAATATATTTATAATTATTATTATTATTATTATAATGAGTGAAAACAGGCATCTGTACAAATCGTCATCTATCGACACTAATAGAAAATATACAAAATGTAGTAATTAATAATTTATTGAAGTTTGATATTAAAGAATAATTTTAATTGAATAATATGTTATTATATGTACCTATTAGTACTTGTTATACAAAATAATAAAAGTCGACGCAAAACTGTTTTTTGGGATAGATATACGTATTCGTAATTCCTAGTTCCATGGGATAGTAGTAACAGCGCTATCTATTAACATTATTGTGAAGCTATGTTGAAAATTACTGATGCCCATTAAAATTAAATAATTTCGTTTCTTTATAATATTCATATAATTTTAGTATTTGTTGTTCAAGTACAGGATATAAGTATAATATTAAATCTTCACTTTGAAAGCCCCCCATTTCGTCAATTGTAAGGGAAAAATTAAAAAAAAAAATATATTTTTATACTCGGTTCTAAATTCTCTTTAAAATGATATACGTTAATCTTATGTAATTATTAATTAAATAAAAATTGTTTTACTTCGCATTCGCTTCTAAGAGAAAAGATTTTTATAACTTTTTAAGCAATATTCAGCTGAAGGCCATCGATTTACATATTATGTTTAAATTTGAAGTAATTACGTTCAATAATTCAGAAGTTATAAGGCTCTGAGGGTTTAAAATGTAAAAAAAAATATTTTATGATAAAAATTGAAGATTTTGGGACTGGCGAATCGAACTCGAATCAACATCTCTCTGGCTACCAAGACCGACTTCTTGACCAACTTAATATTTTTGATTAAATTTAGATATGCTTATTTTGTTATTCCAGAAAACATTTCCGATATTTGAAAATCTGAATGCTTTTAAGATACCTAGTTTGCTGTCGAACAGTGAATGGAAAGGAAGAATGATGATGCTTTTCTGTTTGCAGCTGCCACAGTCTCGGTATTAATCGCTAAGTGATATCGTAGTTTCCATTATTTGTACCTAGACAGGACGTGGGATATAATTTTTTAAAAAGCGTTTGCCTGTGTCGCCCGATGGGTTTGTATTTTTATTTATTTAAAGGAAATATGAAACAACAATGACAGTTACGTAGGTACCACTGGTAGATGAAATTATTCACTTTTTTTTGCTTTTAAATCAAATTAAAAAGTGTATGTCTATAAAAAACTTTTCTATTCTCTACATAGGCAATAGTTCTGGAGGTTGATATACGGATACTTTCTGCACAGGATTTTTATAAAACAAAGAGTAGGTATTCGCGGTTTTTTTTAAATCAAAGTGAACGCGGATAAAGTCATGTGCAATAGTTAGTTAATAATACAATAGCTTTATCCGTGGAGTTAGATTTTTAAAAATACCGTGGAAATGCTCCTTTGTTCCGGAATAAATAGTATCCTAAATATCACTTTCAAAATCCTTATTAGTACTGTCATTGAATTGTATTCATCATCATCATCAGCAACCCATCAACGGCTCACTACTGAGCGCAGGTCTCCTCTCAGAGAAGGGTTATAGGCCATAGTCCACCACGCTGGCCCAATGCGAGTTGGCGAACACACCTTCGAGAACATTATGGAGAACTCTCAGATGTGCAGGTTTCCTCACGATGTTTTCCTTCACCGATGAAGCAAGTGATATTTAATTGCTTAAACGCACTTGACTCTGAAAAGTCAGAGGTGCGTACCCGGGAACGAACCTGCGACCCCCCCGAATAGGAGACCACAGTCCTAACCACTAGGCTATCACTGCTTCAATTCCAATTTTTATATCTTATAGGTTTATATTTTATAGGTTATATTATCATTATATTTACTATATATTGTTTTTTAGGGTTCCGTAGTAAACAAGTAACCCTTATAGTTTCGCCATGTCCGTCCGTCTGTCTGTCTGTCTGTCTGTCCATCTGGGGCTTAGCTCAGAGACTATTGGTACTAAAAATCTGTAATTTGACAAGGGTATAATTATCAATAACGCCGACAAAGTGGTGAAATAAAATTGTGAAAATTAATTTTTTAGGGTACCTCCCCTACACATAAAGTGGGGATGATTTTTTTTTCTCGTCTATCCCATAGTGTGAGGTATCGTTGAATAGGTCATTCAAAAATATTGTGGGTGTGGAAACATCATTTTTCAATTCAGGCATCCGTTTGTGAAATATGATATTTTAAAGTGCTAAATTTTATTGGAGTCAAGTGTCCCCCCCAGAGTGGCAAGTGGCAGAGGGGCTGCCAACTAAATGGTTGTATAAAGGATACAAGAAAAAATTCACAGCAGTAGTATATATAATGAATTTTAAAGAAAAACTATCACGGCTAAGTAGGGTTCATTAGTTAAGGAGTTATATCTGCTTTTTCTAAGGTAGGTATTACACGTAGTGTAAGTTGCATATTTTGTAATATTTTATAGTATTTAAAATAGTATTAAAACCATGGAACTCAAAATGTATTCAATATTCATAAATAAAATAAAAGTACTATCCTAAGTCAAGTCAGCAATAATATTTGAGACTTTCAACTACGGAACCCTACACTGCGCGTGGCCTGACACGCACTTGGCCGGTTTTTATTTATAAGTGCTTTTGAATCGTTGATGAGTGTACCACTGGTTCGGAATGCCATTCCTGTCGAGAAGAACCAGCAAGAAACTCGGCAGTTGCTCTTTGCACCCGTTCACGAGTATGACGCATGACCCAGCCATTGCTTCGCTCAACCATATTTGAGCGAACGTAACAACCCGCATCACACGACAACCTGCTTTTTGTAATACTCCTGTATTACAATAATATTATGTTTTTTAAAACTTTGATCAAAAAATCTAAATAACAGTACAAAAGTTACATAAATATAAAATATAGGGACGGAATTCCGCCGGGCAGAATAGCCCGCTGAGCGAGAAGGTAAATGGGATATAAAGGCGTATCAATATTGACCGCGTAGCTCCCGCCACTGTTCTGTGTTCATAGTAGGTATCACATTGTAGTCCCACGTTTTAGTGTCACCTTAAGGTATAATAATTATTGTTAGTAAACTTTTATGCATTATCTAGTGCCTGATATGGTTTTAACATAGTATGTAATAACCTCAATGTACAAAATGTGATATTTTTAGTAAGTATCGAAAATTAATAATATTCAAATAAAATACAGATCAAAACCATCAGTGCAAAAAATCAGTCATAAAATGAAGTAGAAATATATTTTCAAAGTTAGAATACCTACTTTAGTGTTGAATCTATTTATTGTACTTTATATTTTATTTATTTAATTATTCTTTACCTTGCTGTGAATCCGTAGCCAAACGAAATACGCTACGGTTTTACTTGTTACGCCGTAGCATCGCCGTAGCAAGGTAGTAATAAAATTGTTAAAACGTATATTTTGACGGCGCATATTGATTGACAAGTTGACCCGCCCCGGCTTCGCACGGGTGGCTACAAAACACGCATTCGGTAAAAAACAGCCGGTGCCTGGAGTTCAATTATTTGGTACCTACAATATCAATTTTAATAATAGAAAATTCCTAAACCCCCACAATGTAAGCGGAAAGTACCCTACAGCATCAGGATTAAGGAACTGAGGCCTGAAATTTAATGATGTAGACTATTTATAAATAATTGATTATGGCCAAGAGCCTCATAAATCACATATATGAATATGTTAACTCGTGACATGCTGCTATCCGTGAGGAGTACCGTCCTCTATTTCCAATAATATTTATCAGATCTTCACCAAAAAATATATATTTGATGATACACTTTCGAATAAAAGAAGAATTATCGAATTCGGTTTAGATTTGATGGAGCTACGAAGTAAAATCAATAAAACCTTTTATCCCCTATCCCGGAGGTATCTTACTGGTTATCAGGATAAAACTATCCTTTATGTTGACCCGGAGTATCATCTACCACTTTTACCAAAACTTTTACTTTATACCAAATTTTATGTATGGTACAATTCAGTACCATCTAAAGGTTACTTGTAGAACTTACGGTAGTAAGTTGTAGATAAATAAAACGCAGTAATAACTTGAATCTTCTTTTCGCACTTTTGCAATTACACAAAAACAATCACACAGGAATATAGAGTACAAATAAGGGATCAAATGTTAACTTAAGTCACAATGTTTTCAGCTCGATGGTCGGAATCATACTGAATAATTGAGACTAGTAATACAAGAAATTTTGTGGTTGACCAGTCCTAAAGAGATACAAATCGAAATGACATTCACGCACATTCCACGCGTAGCTACCTTCTAAATTCAAACCTAGCTTTATAATATCACTTCTAGTACGAGATCCGGTATAAAAAATTTATACCCTCATCTGTTATTTATTAGCGATACGAAATAAATGATAGATCATATTATAATTATCAACATATCTCGAATAGGTTGCCTAGTTAAATTGCGATATGTCGATGAGTATTATCTATCATTTATTTCTTATCTCTAATAAATAAAATATGAGGGTATAAACTTATACCAGATCTAAGACCATTCCACAATAACGCGTTCTCTATTTGAATAGGTCCTATGTGGTCTTTAAACATAATAAAGTCTATTTATGTGGTAGCAGGCCGACGGACAACAGCTGCAAGCTCTGTGGATGAATAAACCGCCACACTTTTAAATCTGTTCAGTAATTTTTGCGTGATGCGTGCACAGACAGGCAGACAAACAAAAAATTAAAAAAAAAATGTTTTGGGCTTGGTATCGATAATAAACCGTCCTCAAATTAAAATTTTCAAAATATATTTAAGGTACAGAATTGGTCCAGTTACAGTTTTATTAAAAGTATAGATTGTATTGGATAAGCAACGTTAATACAAGTCTCTAATTGGATGGGAGATCGGTTATTATGGGCCAAATGTGGCCTTTTATAGTACTTACACAACCATGACTTGAAAAACACAGAGAGCCATCGGTCCATGTTAATATCAGTAATATCTGATTCTTATTATATTATTACCCGACTATAAATCGTACTTCTTCTGGTTAACTCGTATCTCTGCGTTATTATTGCGACTGGGTGATCTGTAAGAGAACCAGCGTTAAAGTTGTAACTCCTTGTATCACAAAGCTGACGTAGCAATGAATGCGTCATATAGTTGGAAGAACTGAGGTGATTAGGGTCCCAATGTGTTTCAGTAGCTCCGCAGAAAGCGCAGTGTTGGCAGTTCCCCAGTAAGTAAAACGACGACATCAGATGAGTAGCATAGAGCTGCTCTTTGAGTATTAAATTTAATACTCAAACGAGCTGCTGAATACAATCTACTGTAATCTACAATTGGCGTAAGACCGAAGCATGTGAAAGTTTATGTAAGTGACATAATATTATATTATAATAAACATTAGTGGGTGTGTATCGGTTGAAAGAAAGACGATTATAATTATTATGATTACTAGAAAGTATCCTGACAATCAGCAATGAAGTGAAAAATGTTATGAAAGAGGAAGGGAGACTGCTTTCTAGTAAATTCTGTCTGACTGTACTTGGAAATTATGCCATTAAAACGAAATAGTTAGGTACTGCATACAATTTCAATATTCAAAGTAGCTATTAGGACTTTGGTTCAAAGTGTATCTCAAACTGGAATGCAGTATTGCTTTAATGATGTTTGCGTAGCTTAATGGTTCGCTCATTTACAGTCAGTAGACTGTCCTTATTAAGGTGACGCTCACATGCTGTTTATATCTGCGAATCGAGGATTTGATCGCTTTTTGGATGCTACAAACTGCGATGGAAACCTTTAACTCCATACTTTATGTCGTCATCATTATCATCATCAACAACCCATTGACGTCCCACTATTAAGCGTAGGTCTCCTCTCAGAGAAAGGTTAAGGCCATAGGCCGCATATTATTTAACACAATACGCACACTTTATGTAATGAATCGTTACTTATAAAAGCTCTTATTATACAGTGTTTTGCTCTGCACTTATTTGAACGCCATTCGCAATAATTTCGTGATTTTCTGACCAACTCAAAAGAGACAATTCGTCGAAACACAAGGCAGCCACGGATTTATCACAAAGACTGCATCGAAATCCTGTGAATTTTGAACCCGCTATTGATCGCAAATTGTTACGAAAACTTACGAAACAGTCGCAAAATTGCGGATTTTGAAAAGCGGGTTGTGTGTGTTGGCCCTTAGTGCAGACCTTAATTGAGTCTTTATTCTTCTTCGATAAAACTTTAGAACTCTCTTAAGAAGTTTTAATTAACTACATGGCTTGAAATTTAATTTATTGTAGGCCTATTGAGTTACACAATACAAATATATTCTTATAACTGTTTTGAAAGTTTGATAATAATTTAATGTTGTGAAATAATTTACTCAACCCATGGGGATAAGTAACTATGTATATATTCTAAATGTATTCTTCAGTTAATATTAATATATAACATAATATTACTATTAAATTACTGAAGTTCTAACTAGATTCCATTAATTCAATTTTCATCATCATTGAGAACATTCACGAGAAAATTATTTTTTTTAACACAATATTCATAATACTCTTCTAGTGTTATAAGGCCACTCGTGCGAAGCCGGCGTTCGTCATTTATTGTGTACTAGCTGATGCCCGCGACTTCGTCCGCGTGAATTTAGTTTTTTGTTTTTTTTTTTATTAAATACGTGGAACTCAAGGAACATACAAAAAAATAAATTAACCGAATTGGTCCATCCATTCTTGAGTTATGCGCTTACCAACATTCATTTTTATTTATATAGAAGATAGATAGAAGATTGATATCAATAAGGGCTGCTTATATAGTATGTATTCCCATTATATTTATATTTCATCATCATCAGCAACCCATCAACGGCTTACTACTGAGCTCAGTTCTCTTGACAGAGAAGGGTTTATATGCCATTAGTCCACTACGCTCGCCCAATGTGAATTGGGGGAATTCACACACCGTCGCGAACATTATGGAGAATCTCAGGTGTGCAGGTTTCCTCACGATGTTTTCCTTCACCGTTGAAGCATGTGATTTTTGATTGCTTAAACGTACATAGCCCCGAAAAGTCAGAGGTGTGTGCCCCCAACCTGCGACCCCCAAAAAGAAGACTGCAGTCCTAACCACTAGACTATAAGCTTCGAAGAGTCATGCAGCAACGCTGATGCCATGTATATAGGTATATTATGCAATATATTATATTTACCATTATTCTATTCTTATTTTATAAAAATAATTGTTTTATTATATGTACCATTATTCAATACAGTTACGCAATTTAGGATTTACTCGTAATATAAAAAAGGGACAACGGAGACATTGTTCTCTGTATACCTAAATATAGTATTTCAAAGGGAATGTTTTGTGAAAAAATATCTCATTTAATTTCATCCCCACAATCCGTCCTTTATCGAACAAGTTTTAATAGACCGCATTGCGGGAAAATGTAATGAATTGTTTTATAATAATAATATTTATTTTAAAGCCTTACCTTCCAAATTGACCCTTAACTTGGAACTCTTCCTCCAAAAGGTTCTGTTTATGTAAAGAACAATATAATTAAGTATACATGTCTTGTATAATTATGTGAATTTGTAAAGTATTCGCGGTGGTGTGCAAGACTACGTTATCTTTGTATTTTAAAGGGACAATTTTACCATCGCTGAATAGCGTTAGGAATATACTATGACGTTTTGACAGTCTGTATTGAAAACCAAAGTGAAAACAAAGTCAGTCGAATCGTCACATATCTAGGAATATCTATTTGTATCTATTACCTTTTCACGGCATAAAATGGGACTGAGAGATATCCTGCACTTTAAAGATAGGCATAGGATAATTCTATGGAAAACTATTGCAAATAATGCCAAAGTATGAACGTCATTAATAGTTCCAGAAAATAGTTCCTGTAAGGTTTTCAAATACCTAAATCGAGTTTGACAAATCAAGAGCATGAGCCGGTATAATACATAAAATTATAATAAACTAGCTGACCCGGCGAACTTCGTACCGCCAACTTATCTTTATAAATAAAACAAATAAACTATCCCAATCAAAGAAAATTATCCTATCTTTCAAGTTGGACCAAATTACAGATAGTTACGAAGTTTGATCTAAATCGGTTCAGTAGTTTAGGAGTCCATCGCGGACAAACAACGTGACATGTAATTTATATATATTTAGATTATAGTACATTGACATACAGACAAGAAAAATAATTCGAAAGAATAATAAGAAAAGTTACAGTTGCATTCAATTTGTAAATAGAATACTTTGTTGAAACTTTACTTTTCCAAGTAGATGATTTAGTTTTTGCAAGTACCTATGTAAAATATACCTTACTTACAACTTTTGCTGCTGAGTGTAGATATATACCTAAAGCAGCAGCAGTATTTTAACCGTGGACCCTACTGATAGCATTTAATGTTCACCAAGAGTTGTTTGAGGGCCTTAACCTACCTACATAACAATCTTCGTAATAATTATAATCGGGCGGGCGGGCGGACGGACGGACAGACAGACAGACAGACAGACAGACAGACAGACATAAATTAAATAAAAATATGTTTTGGGCTCAGTATCGATAATAAAGCATCCCCCGGTCAAAGTTTTCAAAATATATTCAATGTACAGAAATCGTCCAGTTACCGTTTTCGACCGAGCGAAGCGAAGGTCTCTGAGTTTACTAGAGCGATTTGCACTTGTCCGTCCGTCCGTCTGTCAGAGCCTTATAACTTCTGAATTACTGAACGTAATTATTTCAATTTTAGATATGATATGTAAACCGATGGCCTCCAGCCGAAAATGGCTTAAAAAGTTATAAAAATCTTTATTTCAGGGGGGCTCCCATACGAAATGGGGGGCTTTCAAAGTGGAGATTGTATTCGAGGCTAGATCTCTAAAACCACTTTGTTTTAAAACTTGAAACTTACACATAATTTGAGTTATATTCTGTACTTGAACAACAAATACTAAGATTAGATAAATATTATAAAGAAACGAAATTATTTGAGTTTTAATGGGCATCAATGTTTTTAACAAAACTTCACTATACTGTTACTAGATGGTGCTGTCTTTAATATTGTAAATACGCATCCCATCCACGAAAGCAGATGACGATTGACGTCATCAGATTCGGCGCGTTTTAATTACAATATAATATACCTAGTTAAAACTACCTTATGGGAATTATGGGATACCGCGAGGTCTCAGTTCGGGGCGAACCACTAGTATTATAAGTATAGATTAGAACTTTTATTTCACGAAGGGACGCGCGCTTTACTTGTGGTAACCAAGTGTACAAATACGCTGTGAATGTGTGCGTAAGCGCGGTAGTACCTACTGATTTTACCGTCTACTCGTCTTCACGCACACATTCGTACCGTGTTGTATACATGGTTACACAAGTAAAGCGCGCGTCGCTTCGTGAAATAAAAGTACTATACTACTTCTTGTAAATTAATCTTTAGCATTTGTTTCTGAATTAAACTTTTGAAATATCTATTTTCGAGTAAGGAATCCTAAATATTGCTGTAGAAATCGTAGTGACATTAAGGGGCGGTGGAAAATTGCTCCCGGATAGTAACAAAGGATCTTTATGAGTACAAAGGATTCAATGGACGAAGTGACCGCATTTCGAAAATGAAAATAGCCGCCTTACTAACACAGAAAACATTTACGATAATTAAAATTCCAGATAATGGTGTTCGAGGACGTACAATATTATTAAAATTTCATTGTTTTTTATTTTTTAGATATCACATAAACAATATTATTTTTTGGTTATGAAAAAGCTAAAAACACTTTATTCAGGACATAAAGATAGTACTCCTTACTATTTACGGTAGTTGCTAATGCATGAATGCTATGTTTATGGTTCAGCCCCCCGATTGTCTAAAAGTTGCCGTATTCATTTGATGGCATTCGCGTCAAAGTAAAATATTCCTTAACAGTATTGATTTAGAGTCACAAATTCAGTACAACCGATTTTAACATGGAGCGTTATGGAGCGTATCGTACCTACATACCTTAACGTATAAAAACGCAAACACGAAATTGAGCTCTAATTCAATGCACTACACACTTTAACAAACACTTTTGTGTTTGTAATTTTATTATGTGTGATACACGGCGTAAGGCGCCTATTATTTATTATTAGCAATTGCGCAGGTCCTCGCTCAATGAGTATATTACATTAAGATTTATAATATTACTAGCTGACCCGGCGAACTTCGTACCGCCAACTTATCTATATAAATAAAATGAACAAATTATCTTAATAAAAAAAAAACTATCCTATCTTTCAAGTTGGACCAAATTACAGATAGTTACGAAGTTTGATCAAAATCGGTTAAGTAGTTTAGGAGTCCATCGCGGACAAACAACGTGACACGTAATTTATATATATTAAGATGTATTAGTAAGGAAGAATTAAAACTATGATAATAAAGGCGATGTAATAAAATTTTAGAACACAAAAGCTATTATTGTGACTTAAATATGATAGTGAGATATATTCCCTTGGGGAATTTTTTGTAGAGAATAATGAGTACCTACTTTAATCATGTAGTACATAATTTTTATGTATCATCAATAGTTTTCTCAGCACACGCCAAATAATGCATTTTACAGGCAAAATTTTGCTACTTTGGGTTACATTATTGCAATTTTCTTAAGGATCTCTAATTTTTTTAAATAAATTATAGCCTATGTTACTTCTTGATAACTTAGCTTTCTATTTGTGAGAAAATGGTTAATTCGTCCAGTAGTTACAGAGCCTATTCGGTACACACAAACAAACAAACAAAAAAACAAACAAACCAAAAATCTTTCCTCTTTATAATATCTCAAAATTTTTTCTATAATGAAATCAAAATTAAGCATGCCAAAATGTTCAATACTCTGTGGTTGAACATAAGTCTAAATGCTAAAATTTCATATTTTTGAAATCCGAACCAGTGACAAAGATTTCAGATTCAAGTACACTTTCTTGGTTAAAAAATTTAACCAAGAAAATTCAAAATTGCCTCTTTGAGAATATTGTTGAAACTATTTGAGATTTTCCTTTATGCGCATGATTGTCTTGACGACGATGACTTTACGTATCTATTTATAAATTAAATAAATAAAAACCTACTGAAAACACTATAGGTATCACATAATATCTCCTTAAAGTAAATAAAATAATTCTAAACAAAGCAAATATGGCTTTTGTATTTGAATATTTATTGGATGTTATTTAAAATTGTATTTATTTAGCCGAGGCATTTGTAAAGATAATCCGTAGAAATAAACAATTGGTGTGATGTGGTGGGTCTGGGAGGGTCAGATAACACGAGGTCGTGCGGGCGAATATGTTAGTGGCGTTCGTTTTAACCCACGTAGACTCTTTGAAGTTTGCATGATCCAATGAAAGCATGAAATGATAATGGTAAGTATTGTGCCATTGACGTGTGCATAATGTTAAAATCTTTATGCTCATTCTAAACGGAGTGTATCTCCCCTATCCCCGTTATCGTTAAATTAAATTAAATTATTTTTCTGACGGCCTCCCTGCCGCAGAGGTGAACTGATGAGCACTGTAGTCTTAAAGTGGGAGGTTTCAGGTTCGAAGCTGATATATATAAATTTCTTATTTCTGAAATGTCTCCGGTCTGGTGGGAGACTTTGCTGAACGTTGCTGCTCGGAACGTTGCTGGTTCACTAACCTAACTAACTAACTAAACTAACGGGACACTTCCCGGCACGATGGCGTATAGAAACCGATTGGGGGTATGGATTTTATTAAATTGCCATCCTCGTTTCCAAGTAACCCTCTACCGTTTTAAACTGCTTCGTTTCTTTTTAACAGGTAAGATCGCAATCAAGGATTATTTTGTCTTTAAATTTAAAAAAATGAATTCCCAAATATTATTTATTTACAAGGTTCAGCACAGAAACATATAGTACATCCCCAAGTTTCTTATCTGGAAAAAAACGATTTTAATTAAATGCGAAAACGATTTTGTAAAGCGCCGATACGGTTAACAAATAGCGTAAACATAATATTTGTCCGGTCGGAGAACATATTGTTTCGGTCTTTATTACTGATGCGGCGATTACGTGAGCAATGAAACTGAATAATAAATGTCGGTGGATGCAAAGTTCCTGGCGAAAGATATACATTTAAAATTGACTCAGGGATCCCTCACGTTTGATGGCGTAGTACTTTTAACTTACTCTTAAAATGCAACGCCATTATATTATGTTACTTATATGGAACGTTTCGGCCATTTTTCCGGCTATGAATTTCTTGCACTTAACATTTATTGCTACTGAATGGGGGAATTGATAAACTTTTCCTCTTTTCGGTGATGCCTCATATCACAGTTTCAATCCATGATATTCCCATTTTCGTATACCATTACGGAATAATTAACCGCTTTCATTTGTTAGCTAGATGATTGCCCGACAGTAATCAATCAGAAAATTATTTTGCTTAGAATGCAATAATGTCCTATCGATAATTATTTATAGAACACAACTAGATACTTTGGTATAGAAATTAAATGGAAAGAAACCCTCACGCTTTCCTGTTATATTATTAATAATTACCATATAATCCCACTTGATTTGCAGCTTTATTGTGATTTGTGATACCTACATGCATACCTATTCTGTAGATACTTGAGCATTGAAAGCAAATATTATACTGTAAGTGTAAATAATACTAGGTATATCTGTACAAATAAAGCACTGTACAAAAAACAAAATTATTAGCATCTTTGTGATTTCTTAATAAATATGTTGTTATATTATAAAAATACTCGAAGTTAATCTACACATTATTAAAACTAATACACCCATTTATATCAATATTTTTCCGTGTCTGTTGTTCTGGTCTAATCTTTTATACATCTAAACCAATTTTTGTGGGACATTTTCAGGCTACTAATGGATTATAATACAAGTAGTATTTTTAAGTTTTTTTTATGTTAATTACGGGAACACAAAAGTTACTGGATTTTTAAAAAGCCTAAATTCATATTATGCCTGTTGAATTTAACCATCCCATTTCCTATATGAAAATAAAATTATGATGTTCGAAGATTTCATAATATTATTTAATACACTGTTTCAGCGAGGGGAAAATTGTTTGATAACTTGAAATTGCGGTATGTCCGTATTGAGATTATACGCTTTAAATTGAAAATGTCGGAGAAAAAATATGCAGCCGCACGCGCCGCACCCGCCTTATCGCAACCACATTGGCAATCTACGAAAACGTACTCGACACAGAGTGTTGTATTACTAGAGCGGCAATATGTCCCAAAATGCTCACAACTTTTTTTTTAAAGAATCCTCTCCCCTCCAAATGAGCGAAGAGCTTGTGTTAGGGTTGGGTACGACAATAGTGCATTGGGTGGGGATTGAACTTTTAAACTTTCAGCTGTTTTAACTATAAGTAACTATATATAAGTAACAATAATATACAGAAACTTTACCATGTAACTAATTATTTTCTCTACATAACGACCTCATTTCGTTTTATAACTGGTAGACGAATTCTTCACAGCCGAAATAATAGTTAAGAGTCTCATAGCTCAGAAAATTAATTACATAAGCATTTTCAGTATAGGTCTATTCTAGGAAAGATCAAAGTTATTGATAGGTTTTCACTTAATATGGTTCGTGTTACGATCGACCAACTCTCGCGATATAAAAGCAATATCATTTGCATTATCGCCATTTTGGTTCAGGCGCGATATTCAAGATACATTATCATAATGCGACTAGCTTCCTTTGTCTGGCCCGTATGGCCCCGAATCGATGCACTCTACCTACTTTATTCTGCCAATGGACTGCCCGGTAATATAAAAATTGGAGGTAAATGTTAGGAATTCTAGTGCCGGAGCTTTTACGTAACACAAAATATGTTCCACCACCACCACACCACTATTTGATGTAACAGCCGTAGATACATTATTAATATTGTACTTACAGCTAGGACACACAAAAAGTAGAGTAGACACATAAAAACTAGAGTATCTACCTTATCTATACTAATATTATAAAGAGGAAAGATTTTTTGTTTGTTTGTTTGTTTGTACCGAATAGGCTCTGTAACCACTGGACCGATTTTAACCATTTTTTCACCAATAGAAAGCTAAGTTATCAGGAAGTAATATAGGCTATAATTTATTTTCAAAA
This sequence comes from Oeneis ivallda, assembly GCA_029955525.1. Taxonomy (NCBI): domain Eukaryota; kingdom Metazoa; phylum Arthropoda; class Insecta; order Lepidoptera; family Nymphalidae; genus Oeneis; species Oeneis ivallda. Next base: position 14,299,390 of record JARPMR010000001.1, read on the forward strand.
AAATTAGAGATCCTCAAGAAAATTGCAATAATGTAACCCAAAGTAGCAAAATTTTGCCTATAAAATACATTATTTGGCGTGTGCTGAGAAAACTATTAATGATACATAAAAATTATGTACTACATGATTAAAGTACTCATTATTTTCTACAAAAAGGTCTCCGAGGGAATATATCTACTATCATATTTAAGTCACAATAGTATCTTTTGTGTTCTAAAATTTAATTAGATTGCCTTTATTATCGTGGTATTAATTTTTCCTTCCTAATACATATTAGAAATGTTTCTTGGTTTGTCCGTCAATCACGCTGCAACAAAGCTACGGATTGGCGTGATTTTTTGGATAGGTATAGTTGCGAACCTGGAGGGTGACAAAGAGTTCCCGCGGGATGTTAAAAACTAAATCCACGCGGGCAAATACGCGGATATCAGCTAGTCTAACTTATAATAATAACTTTTTTATTCGGTAACAAGCCCTTGACTGCGATCTTGACTGATGGTAAATGACGATGCTATCTAATGTGAAGTGGAACAACTAAGAATGGGTATGGCACTGTACATTAAGCCTATAACCCTCCACGCATCGAACCGGAACGCTAAATCACTTGGCGGCACGTCTTTGGTGGTAAAGGCGGTTACTAGCTTCGGCTAAAGTCTTGATTGACCCATCGATAAAATTATTTTTATTCGTTTTTGTTTTCTTGTTTAAATCCCAAAAACAATGTTGCTTGTTGGCAAAAAGCTTTGATAATTACCTACATCAAGTTGCAAATTATAATTTTGCTGGGATCGATAGTAAAACATCTTCATAGTACAATTTCTAGTTAGATGACGCCTCGCCCGATTTAGTTTTAATATACCGCTGGAACTTTTTAATTTTCCTGGGTATGAGCTATCGTCATTCCAAATTTCAGCCAAATTAGTTCATTTGTTGTGGCGTGACATCCATCCATCCACACTCACAAACTTTCGCATTTGTGATATTAGTAGGAGTAGGATTTTAACTAGGCTTAAAACAGGAAGCTCTGGTTTGGTTCGTACTCGCCGCAGATCATAACCCTCTTTGTTTATATTTTAGCATACAAAATAGATTCTCAGCTTTACGGCTTAAGGAAGACTTAAAATGCACGAGGTATTTTTCCACCGCGGTTTTCTATAAAGGAATATTCATAACATCTTTTGAAATTACTGAAAAATGTTGGTATTTTCAGAAAATTTAATTTGTTGTTGATATTAATTCATAGTACTAAAGACTGGAATGTGCACCGTCACTTTAATAACAAATATCAAACTTAGTTTTATATGTTTTATTTACTTTGGCAAAAAGACTGTGGGGTGACTCAGAGTGGCGCGTGGCACGCATTCCCCGGTACATAATATTCCATGTAGTTTGGTTTTACTATAACAATTTCAGTCGTATATGGAAACAAAATATAAATCTGATGTGAATTTGAATTGTTATCATTAAAAATGCTGCACTTTAGCTGATCTAATCGTGTTATTCTCAGTCACTTGGCTCAATCATAGGCTGCTTTCAAATTAGAGGCGCGTCAATTCTGGAAGAACTTTGTTGTATAGTATGATACGAATATTTCTAGAAGTTTTCCGTATTCTCATAACATCAGATTTCCACATGCACTCTTTTTTCAGCAATTATTTCATGAAGTATGCAATTAACGATGTTTAGAGGCACGATGTATATCTATCCATGTCAGAGCAGGAAATATAAGCTATATGAAGCCTATAATAATAATAACATATTCTAGTTCATTTATTTTGGTCTCAGTTCCGCATACCTGGGCACATCTTTCTCAAATATTGTCGAGAATTTCAGTTACTTGCACCGCGAAACACTGCAAACCTTACACATAACCTTATATTTGTGAAATACGGCATTTGTACGGCTTGCTGTTATTTTGAGAACCATACTTCGGAGTTTGCGAAACTTACTTTTCTTGGTGAAGTAATTTCCTCGTGAGACAAAGCAAAGTAATAGGTATGCTATCTGAAGTTTGTAGCTCGCATACCATGTTGACGAAATAGTTATGACCAAAGTTTTTGCTATAAATGACGTCATCTTTTTCTGGTTTTATTCTACGCCATAGGCCGTGAAAGGTTTTCTTGGGATAATAAAAAAGGCTCCCAGAATTTTCCCCAAAAGATGACCTTAGAATTTTGACGACAATCTAAGGAATGTTATATTATAAGAAGTTTTTTATTATATTACACTTTGGCCAACACTCTGTCCATCTGTCAGATGATAAACCATTATTCTTTGGACTATACTGATACGATAAATGTTCCGTTTTATCTTTTTAGGTACTGTATCCAAAAAAATCATGCAAACAATACTGAAACGTAATTTTACCCAATTTTGACTTGCAAAGAGCATTTTACAAGTGCTTTGATCGTAAACACCCCTGAGATGCTATTTTCAATGTTACGAACGGAGCAAGTAACTACGGACACATAGAGAGAATATTAAATTGATCATCATGGAGTATAATGTTATCTTTATTTATTATGAATAGATAAAATAGAAGATGAAAACTATATTTCATCAAAGAAAAATTTTAGATACATAATTCAATAGAAAAATAAATAACGAAGTTTAAAAATATTTTTTATTTAACCAAACTTAAATAACAGCAGTTTTTATAAAATCCGGAGCCATTTAACGAAATATAATTTTTACGCTTACAAAATTTCCAATAAAATTAAACATGCGATTTTAAATATACGCTTAGCGTGGGACCCGGTCCTCAATTTCTGCTTATCTGCATGATTTCGCCTCGAAATACCATTTGGGTAAATTGATTGAAAAATCTTTAGATTCGTACAAAATGTTCGCACGCCACCCAACCTTAGTAGCTCGTTTCTAACTCATACTTTTAATTTATATTCGTCCGTTTTTTTGTGAATAAAGTACACTTATTTTAAAAGGTGAAGCGGTGATAGCCTAGTGGTTAGGACTGTGGTCTCCTATTCGGAGGGTCGCAGGTTCGATCCCGGGTACGCACCTCTGACTTTTCGGAGTCAAGTGCGTTTAAGCAATTAATTATCACTTGCTTCAACGGTGAAGGAAAACATCGTGAGGAAACCTGACATCTGAGAGTTCTTCATAATGTTCTCGAAAGTGTGTGAAGTCCACCAATTCGCATTGGGCCAGCGTGGTGGACTACGGCCTATAACCCTTCTCTGAGAGGAGACCTGCGCTCAGTAGTGAGCCGTTGATGGGTTGCTAATGATGATGATGATGATGATGATTTTAAAAGGACAAAAAGAAATAATTATAACTTAACTATTTTAGAATTAATAAATATTGAAATGAAACATCTATAATAGCGGCGGGTCAGACCGACTTTAGATGTTTGGCGAGATTGGCGTGGCGTGCCATAATCTGTATGTACCTAATAATATGTAGTGTGTATGTAGTAGTTTAATTTTTTTGACGGCTTGTCAATCACACAAAGTACATTATACAGACCAAGTCAATCACATGAAAAATAATTATTATGTAATATATTTTTTTCTTTCTAAATTTCTTGTACTACAGAGCAATTAAACAGATATCTTTGTGCAGAAATCAATGTATTGTTTTTATCTAGACGCATAATAAAAACATACCACTATGGCGGAGAAGTGTGAACCTGGTGTGAACCAATTACCAGTGATGGAGCCAGTTGCCCAGTCAACTGAAGTGTGTACAATGGTGAAGAAGGATCTTGATGAAATAGGTGTCACCGCTGTAATGAGTCAGCCAGTCAGGTCTTCAGTTCTACATCTAATGTCATTGGAAAAACGCTGAATTTGGACAGTTCAGAATCAGCTGCTAATGTTATGAAGAAAAATTTTAGCACCTTAATAGGTCAAGTGAGCACATTTTTGATCCCAGAACCTGATTTTATTTTTATTTTATTTTATTTTATTAGGTTTACTAACAATCACTTACACCAATACGCTGACAAAAATACTTAAGTTTAATTTAATACTAGCTAAGTGTAGTAATTACTTAAAAGTAAACACAACTTGGACAGATAGCAAAAAGCATTCACAAAGAAGACTAAAAGAAATTAAATTAAAATTAAAAAAGCAAAAGTGATATCTTAGAAACAAAACTATAATAATTATAATACAATATGATATAGTAAAAACAGTAATATATCTTACAATTTAGTGGAGAGACAAAACGGAATTCCTAAGTCCCACCTACTTCAACCTGAAGGTTAAGCAAATAAGACTTAAGACTTCCAAGATTTAGATAACTTTTCTCGAATTTTATATAATGAATCAGAAAAAATATCGACATCAGTACTATACTGGTTTAAAGTCTTAGATAATCTTGAAATTGGAGAATTCGCACCAAGCACAGTTCGACGTAAAGGAGGATAAAGTGGTGTAATAGGGTTACGTGGATAACGGACTGGGACTCTAAAGCTAAATTTATGCAACAATTGTGGACAGTCAATTTTATCATTGAATATTTTATACAGAAATTGTAGATCTAAATGTTCCCTGCGTTTTTCTAATGGTATTAATCCAAAATACGACAGTCTTTCTTTGTATCCAAAGTTTCTACTTGCCTTTCCCACACTGGCAGCTAAATGCCATAGAAATCTTTTTTGGATGCGTTCTAATCTCAATATATGCGTTGCATAATGCGGCCTCCAGACCACAGAGCAGTATTCCACAATACTTCTTACCAGACTGTAATAAAGGAGCTTTTTAGTTTTGATTTTTCTAAAAACTCTTGCATTTCTTATTACAAAACCCAGCATCCTAGATGCCCGCTTAGTTACATTTTCAATGTGAGGAACAAATGTCAGCTTTCTATCATATAAAACCCCTAAATCCCTAATTGTTTCCACTTCTTCCAAGATATATTCATTAATGTGATAATCAAAGCTAGTAATACGTAATTTTCTGGAAAATTTTACGTTATAACATTTCTTTCTATTTAACGTCATTTTATTTTTTTCACACCAAATTATCAAATTATCTAAATCCTTTTGTAAAAGCAAACAGTCGTCAATAGATTCAATCGTTCTAGTGAACTTTAAGTCATCAGCATACATAAAAACAGATGAAAACCTAAAGCAACTGGAGATATCGTTAATAAATATATTGAATAGTATAGGACCAAGGTGCGAACCCTGAGGTACACCAGAAGAAATCTTATAAGAGTTGGAATGATATCCATTAACTACAACAAAAAATGAACGGTCATTTAAGTATGAACTTAACCAGTTGAGAAAAGCCCCAGTAAAACCATATGCCTGTAATTTGGAAACTAGAATTTCATGCGAAACTCTGTCGAACGCCTTACTGAAATCTGTATATATAACGTCAATTTGTTTGTTTTTATCTATTGTACTAATAAGAGTTTCAGTAAAAGTTACTAGATTAGTACTTGTTGACCTTAAGCCGATAAATCCATGCTGGTCGGCAGTAACATAGTGTTTAAAGTGACTTTGTATAAGAGGACAAACCATGCCTTCAAAGATCTTAGCAAAAGTACATAGTAATGAAATAGGCCTGTAATTTTGAACCAAATGAGCTTTATCTGATTTGTGCACCGGGACGACCATGGCTGTTTTCCACACTTTTGGGAACGTACCCGTATTTAGTGACCTGTTAAAGATTGCACACAGTGGCTTAGCTAAGGCAGAAGCACAAGAAGCAATGAAAAGTGGTGAGATACCATCTGGTCCCGCACCTTTAGTGCGGTCTAAGCTTTTTAAGGAATTCAAAACTTTATCAACACTTAAAGTAGGTACTGTAATTGAAATTCCGTAATTTTTAATATATTCTAAGCATTTTGTGGGTTCGTCTCCAACAGGCTTAATGTTATGACTGAACGATTGTGAAAATTGTTCGGCAAATAAGTTACAAACTGTAGTACCATCAGATGTATAAATTTTTCCATTACTCATATTAGCAGGGTACGATCCCTTTCCACCCTTTTTGGATTTCAGGAAAGTCCAGAATAATTTAGGATTATCAATAATGCCTAATTCAAGGTCTCTGACATATTGATTATATTTCATAGTCGCAAGACGAGTAGCACGATCACTAACTAGCTTAAGAGAGATTTCGTCCATAGGATTATTATACAGCTTATACCGCCATCTTAAAACATTCTTTTCCTTTAATGTTCTTTTGAGATTACGATCAAACCACGGGGGAAATTTATTTTTTTTGTGCTTTATAGTAAAAGGGACATATTTTTTGATAGCATCACGTAAGATATTGTAAAAAATTTCGAGCATAGAATCAATATCAGTACTACCGTTAAATAAGTCTTCCCAGTTTTGTTCAAGCAGGTACTTACAAATAGTCTCGTAATCCGCCTTATGAAAGTTTGGTGTAGGGATATTAGGTTTATAGGGGAGTTTTATATCATCTGCTAAGGACAAGACAACTTCTAAAGGAGGGTGTAAAAGGTCCACAGTACTAAGAGGAGTATAAGGTGCATTAACTTCGCAGGCAATATTTGTTAGCACTAAATCTAATATTCGATCCGATTTATTAGGAATATTGTTAACTTGGCAGAAGTTATGTAAGTTCACAAAGTCAACTAGGTGTGTGCCAATTCCAGATATTATGTAACTATCATTATTATCATTAAGTACAGACCAATTTATATAGCTTAAATTAAAATCTCCCATAATACAAGTACTTAAGGCTTGTTCACAAACAGAGTTACATTTATCTATGTAGTGATCCAACACACTCTGACTTACAGGGGGAGGCAGATATACAGCACATAAAGTCACTTGCTTCGAAGCAGTTTGGTTTTTATTAGAAGAAACATCGATGGTGACCCATACATCTTCGCAATTACTTTCCCAATTATTCATACGTGTAGATGTATATTTATTGTTAACAGCTATTAAAACTCCTCCACCATCTTTCTTATTGTGAGAACCATTACATTTTCGGTCTCTTCTATACACCACATACCTATTATCAAATAATTCATGGGAAGAAATGTTATTATTTAACCAAGTTTCTACAAGTATTACAATATCATAATTATTACAACAAATCTGAGTATAAAAATTGTGAGTTTTAGTACGCAAGCCACGGACATTTTGGTAGTATATTTTTAATTTCGTGTATTTTTAAATTTGAAAATCTATTGCATGCAATGTTAAACATAATAAAACTTTTTACAATTAAATGATTTTATCTAAAGAGCTAGTGTCCTTGATCCAGATATAGTTTGATTCCTCATCCTTGCGTATAAATATGCGGCCGCCTCTGACCCAAATGAATTTGTATTTCATCTGTTTAGCTTTAATCCTCGCAGCAGCATGTAGAATTTTATTAGCAGGAGAGAGGTGCTCAGCAACATATATCTGCGTTTTTGCTCCAGAAATACCAATCAGATCACTGTTTAATTTGTCGTCAGGGTTGGCCTTATTGTATTTTATTACGGCAGCTAACATTTCATCTCGCAGTCTCGGCGTGTTAAATTCTACTACAATTGAGCGTGGGCGATTGGTATCACGTTGCAATTTCGCAATTCTGGTGCAGGTTAGTATCTGCTCCTTGTTGATGTTACAGTTGACGACTTTTCCTATTTCAGTGACGATATTAACTAGATTCTCATGTTTCTTTTCAGGTACACATTGTATTTCTATGTTTTTGGCTCGAGAATGTTGTTCTAATTGGCTAAGTCTATTGTTAAGCTCAGAAACTGTTGATTTTAAATTCGCGTTATCAATTTTCAGTGCCTGCATGGTTTCTTGAGTTGTTTTATGTTCCATAAGGACTTCCTCGAATTGTTCGTTCATGTGCTCCATTGATTTAATTATGTCCGCCATTTCATTCTGAATTGGTTTTAATTTCTCATTCAAGGCATTAACTAGAGTGTTATTCAGTTTGGACAGCATTTCATCAAATTTAGTTTGCATAACGCTCTGTACGATATCGCTAATATCATCCCTTGTGATTGAGAAGTTCTGCTGAATTTCCGGGGGTGAATTTATGGCTTGCCTCTTGTTGCCTCTGGATGTGGATACATTTTGAATTGGTGTATTTTCATCTATGCATTTCCGAGGCAACGAGCAAATACAGTTGGGGCATTTCCAGGATGCGCACCTTTTCGGACTATAAAATTCTTCATTAATTCCCATGCAAGAATAATGGTATTTTTCTTTGCAACGCGAACATGAAAGAAATTTTTCGCCATCACAGCCTTCGCTGCAGCATCCCCAGGCAGTTCCGGAAACAGACATCTCCACTGCGCAAACTTAGTGTTGAGTAAGCAAAAACTGAGTCTCACTCTCAAGTCGATAGTTTGTGTAGTGAAACTACGATGATATTTTTATTTTAGAAAACGAGTATATTTCACTGAGGTAACCGTTCTGCTTGTTCATTCAACACTCAGGATTCCAAAAACATTCACTTAGTAACGAAATAGTACGTAAGACTATTTATTTTTAGTGAAACTGTAGGATGATATATTATTATTTTAACAAGTGGGTAATTCAAAAATTTACTTCTCTGAAGACCACACGAGCATTAAGTTTATCAGAGTTTTATTATACGAAAACGATTATATTTCACTGAGATAACACTTCTGCTTGTTCATTTAACACTTAGGATTCCAAAAACATTCACTTTGTAACGAAATAGTACGTAAAACTATTTATTTTTTAATTTATAGAAGGCGCAGTAATTGCGTCGACTGAATCTTCGACGGCGTGATTTTTTTTTTTTGATGATGATGATGATACTGAAGTTACTCTGTCTTCAGAGGACACCGCCTTGCTATCCACGTATAAAAAAGAACTGGAAGCTCTCCAACGCGTGGACATACATATATAGTACCCGCGTACAATCCAGAGTTCGAAACCTAGCGCTCGAGTCTGGAGATTTAAAAAAAGGGGATCCCAACACTACCCTATTGAACCGAATGGTGGCGGTTCTATCATTTCCACCAACAAAAGCATTCTCAAAGAGGGTTGACGTCAGGCAGGCGGCCGGTTGTAAAATATCATGCCGAACCACTTACAACATGGCTTACAAGACATGTTGTGCCGACCCCACATAGCGTGGGACAAGGACAAGGAGATGATGATGATGTAGTAGTACGTATGTATGTAGTACGAAATAGTGTTGTTTAATACGCTAAAAGTAACCTGCGTCTTACTTAAAAGAAATATTTTGAACAATAAAATATGTCTGATAGTGATAGTTTAGACAGTGAAAGTGAGCAACCTCTTGCAAAGAAAGATTTTAATAAGAGTGTGCATTTATGTATCGATATTATCTGTACAAAATAATTTCGATGATTCACATCTGCCACGCGTCAATTTTTTATTTCATATTAGCTTTTGAACACGGCTTCGATCGCGTTAAGTTAGATTTTTCAAACCCCCCAATAAATGGTAATAGTAAACAATATTTTAATTTTTACCCCCTTAGGGGATCCTTCTAATAAATCGAATTGTTCTTGATACGATATTATTACACAATTACTAAATGGAAGCAAAACAAAACAAAATCGATAAAAATGCTCCAAAATGTCATTGAATTTCAAAATTGCTGTCCCGCACCGCAAAGTTGAACGTTTAAATTTTTAAACTTTTCTTAAGAAGGAAATGTGCATAGAATTATTATTAAAATTAAATGATTTTCTTATCTAAGTCTTCAAAAAGGTACTTAGAGATAGTAAAATTAGCAATATTTGTACTTCATACAATGTCTTTGGATGTTAGAGTTATTAGAAATTATACCTAACGTGTCTTTTACTTGTTGAAAGTGAACAGTTCTAGGTAATGTTGACTAAAGAACTTGTATACTAAATATTCGATTTAATGGATAATGGATATCTTGTAAGACAGACGAGTGTAAGACGTAATAATGCTTCTTGGAGAAATTTTATCTTTAACTTCAACTGTATCGACTAGTGCAATAAAATAGCGGGTGTTTATTTTTTGTATTTTTAGCAGGTTCGATTCCCGGGTGAGACAAGCGAATTTTTGAAAAACTTTGAATGCAGTTTTGTTTCTTTTAAAAATAAGAGGATGTTTCCTTTAAGTAAAATGATCTAACTTAAGGATTTAAGGTAGTTCCCCTCCAGGGCCCATAATTTTTTTCCAGCCTGTATATATACCTTTATATCTGGTTAATTTGGCCACACAAAGGGGCAATGCGGCCAGACTTGGGAACTATGCTGCACTGCGGGGACATCAATGAAGTTGAATTTAAATTTCAAAATCATTTAAAGATTATTTAGGTTTCAATCATATTATAACAGTTTGATTTCTAATGAATAAATTTCTATATATAAATGTCCCAGTAAGGAAAATTAGGGGTTGTACTTTTGGCTACAAATACCAAATACAAAGCGAAATGGTTAAGTCCATGACGCAACCAGCTATTACCGAAATAAAGTAGCGACATGCCAGACGGTTTGCGTCATATTCTCAAATACAATAAGCCTCTTTTTAATGTACATACATAAATCCGAATTAAGACCGTCAGAGAGCCCGAACACGACAAAAAATAATGTTGGCAAATTTTTTCACAGGTCTTAAGTTCCTCGCCCTACTTTATATTGCGTTGTTTATTTTTTGGTTTTGAAAACTCGGGTAATTATGAGTCAGTATCGAGGTAAATTTTGTTACATGTTTTATATTATAGGTTCAATGGCGTGGTGGTTTTTATTAAGTGCTCACGGGAAAGCATTATGTAGTCGGACATTTTATTAAATGTTTTATTTATAACTGCTGTATATTTTGAACAAAAGCTGTTGTACTATGCAGCGGTTCAAGAACAACAATAGTGCGTTGTTTACTGAGGGGTGAAAGTGACCGATTACATACGAGTAATCTAATCTATTTATATATATATATATATATATATATATATACATATATATATAGTCTGCATCTCGGAAACGGCTTCAACGATTTTCATGAAATTTGGTATCCAGAGGGTTTCGGGGGCGATAAATCGATCTAGCTAGGTTTTATTTTTAGAAAAGGTCGTTTTATCCGTGCTTTCAGGCAATGAAAACCCCTTACAATATCATTAGAATACGAAGGTAAATTTCGCCATCATCTATAAATTGCCGATAGCTCGACGGTAAGTCGGGCGGTCCCGAAACCAGAAGACCCCGGTTCGAGTCCAAGACGATTATATTTTCTCCTATGAATTTTATTATTTTTGTTTTTTTTTTTATATATAATTTCCAAAAAACACGATTTACTATATTTTCTCCTATGAATTTCATTATTTTTGTTTTTTTTATATATATAATTTCCAAAAAACACGATTTACCAAAAAAAACCGAGCAAACTTTATGAGGTTTTATAAAACACTACAAAAATAATGAGTCCTGTTTGTCAAAACAGATTTCTATTTTTATTTTATTATTTTTTCAGCACGAAAGCCACGCTGTTATTAAAGGTATAACTTGTCAGTACTATAAATATTTTTTTAAATAATATGTGATTTTTAATAATTAGAATTTAAATAATTTTAATAATTTTAAAATTTGAGAATTTAAATAATTTTCCATGTGAAAGGTGTAACCAGCTAATTTTCTTGAAGTATGAAGCTGATATTTGGAATAGTTACGCGAACTACTCACTGCAATGTAAGGTAATATTAAACATTCTTTAGGCACACTGCATATGAAGATAAGGAAACAATTTCAAATTGCGATGTGAAACAAATGCTGTTATAGACCAATCAACAGGTAGTTTCAGATAGAAAAAGGTCGGAAGCTAATGAAACTTTGGGATGTTGTTCAGGGATGGTTAATTAATAAGTTTTGGACCTCGAGGACCCTGTGCTAAAAGATGGGGGGGGGGGGGTGTAACTACAAACTGCCCCCCCTCCTCTTTTAGCACAGGGTCCTCGAGGTCCAAAACTTGAGAAAATGTTAATTAACCATCCCTGAACAACATCCCAAAGTTTCATTTACTTCCGACCATTTTCCACCGAAACCCCACTTTTTACTACTTGTCGGCTGGACTATCATTCATTTTCATCGAAACAACTATCATTCTTACTAATAAAAAAAGCCGGCCAAGTGCGAGTCGTACTCGCGCACCGAGGGTTCCGTACTCCAAAAGTAAAAGTAAAACGATAATATTATATTAATTTAATTATTTATCGTTAACTTTGTTTGTAGAGGTTTATTGTTAATATAAAAAAACTATGCTAGTTAGAGCGTTGGTTTTATTTTTTCTGTAAAATATACACAAACCTCTATTGACCATAATTATTTCAGATTTTTCGATTGGTAAACTTCGGAGATAAGGGAGGGGAACGGTATTTTTTTCGACATTTTGGCCGATTACTCAAAAAATATTATATATAGAAATAAATAAAAACTGTTTTAGAATTCACAAGTAAAGGCCTTTCAAATGATACCCCTTTCGGTATAGTTATCTAACTTTGAAATTTCAAACCCCCGATTTTCCCCCTTTTTTAATCAAACTAAAATAATTTTCGCGTTGCTTTTATTTTTCCTGTAAAATATGCATAAACTTCTATTGACCATAATTATTTCAGATTTTTCGATTGGTAAACTTCGGAGATAAGGGGGGGGGAACGGTATTTTTTTCGACATTTTGGCCGATTACTCAAAAACTATTATATATAGAAATAAAAAAAAAACTGTTTTAGAATGCACAAGTAAAGGCCTTTCACATGATACCCCACTCGGTATAGTTATCTTACTTTGAAATTTCAAACCCCCGGTTTTCCCCCTTTTTTAATCAAACTAAAATAATTTTCGCATTGCTTTTATTTTTCCTGTAAAATATACATTTCTATTGACCATAATTATTTCAGATTTTTCGATTGGTAAACTTCGGAGATAAGGGGGGGGAACGGTATTTTTTTCGACATTTTGGCCGATTACTCAAAAACTATTATATATAGAAATAAATAAAATACTGTTTTAGAATGCACAAGTAAAGGCCTTTCATATGATACCCCATTCGGTATAGTTATCTTACTTTGAAATTTCAAACCCCCGATTTTCCCCCTTTTTTAATAAAACTAAAAATAATTTTCGATTTTTCTTTATTCCAATGATGTTGGGCCACTATTATACACAACTATGCCAAATTTCATGTCGATAGCTTTAATAGTTACTGAAATAATCGACTGTGACAGACGGACGGACGGACGGACGGACGGACGGAGAAAGTCTCACCATAAGGGTTCCATTTTTACCATTTTGGTACGGAACCCTAAAAATACACACTATGCAACATTTATGTATAAGCGCAAGTGACCGTATCTAATTACTAGATACCTATATTAGATACCTATAATATTATCGTTATATTTAGTAAAGTTATGTCAGGAACATTTATTTCATTGATAGCTGACATTATTTTCGGTAAATAATACTCGTAGTCTTTATGATAGTAACTTACATGGAAAGAAATCACGCGATGTAAATTACGAAATTGATTCGTAGATAAACAATTGAGCACGCTAAGAGCTTTTAGCCGTAAGGGTGCATCAAAGTCTGTAAACTACTTTTGAAATACTTGTCGGAGTTTAATGGTACAAAACTGTAATTGTTTTTCCATTATAACACGCAGCGGGGAAGAATTTGGTCTCACATTTACAGTGTGTTGACAACTTGATACAGTATGTATTAGTGTGATATGCCTCTAAGACTGGGTTTCCATGGCGCGGGTCTAAGACTGGGTTTCGACGGCGCGGTTCGCACCCGCGCCCGCAGCGGTTGCGGTACCGCTAGCACTTCGCCCGCCGCAGGCGCAAACCGCGCCGTGGAAATTGAAACTTCATTTTCCATACAAATCTGCATTCTACGGAGGCTGCGGGCCCGCAACCGCTGCGGGCGCGGGCCGCGAACCGCGCCGTGGAAACTCAGTCTAACAGTCTTCATATTCTTTTCGAACCTTTTCATTTTATTCATCGTTGGACATAGAACTCCTAATGCGCACGCCATCCCTTTCGGTGTTGTGCTTGTCTCGACCAAGTTTTGCCTACAAGCTTGATGGTGTCATCGGACCAGCGCAACACCCCACATTTCTCTTGCTGAGGCGTGATCTCCACTCAAGCACCAAGCGAGTCCATCGGTCGTCTGTTGTCCTAGCAACATGCCCTGCCCATATCCACTTTGACTTGGTCACTTTCAAAACAATATTCGTCAGTCCAGTTCTCTCACTTATTGTGAGTCAATGTGAGGTATACCGAGCATGGCTCGCTCCATTACCCGTTTGTGCCACTTGTAGTTTTGTTATTGTTTTGTTAGTGTCCAGGTTTGCGAATCTAACTTCGGTATGTAACTATGACTAGTAATAGCTTAGAATGCCTCGTCGGTCTTGTTCAACTGCGGATGATTTGATCCTGGATTCGATCCGCTTGTATTTGATGTTGTTGTATGTATAAGTATAATATAATAAGTATTGTTCTTATTATTATCTTGAAAGGAAGATAGATTCTTTCTAGGGCGTAGGTATGAGCTAAGAAAATACACCCAAAGGGGTTTAAATTGGGGTCCAAACTTTGGATTAAAGTTTTATTTATGAAGTTCGTTTGTAGTGGTATTTTTATACTTGACATCTGATAGTTGAGTAGATACCTAGAATAGAATAGAATAGAAATATTTTTTATTCAAATAAACTTTTTTACAAGTTGAATCGTCGATGAGTCTACCACTGGTTCGGATTACCTTCCCTGTCGAGAAAAACCAGCAAGAAACTCGGCGGTTACTCTTTTTAAAACAAGTGTACCTACTATACTATGTATTCAGTGTTTCCACAATAAGGTGAAGTTCCAAAAATGCATATCTACTTACAATTCAATACAGTCATGCTAAGATGGGGAAACAGAAACTAGCCCCATTCCCGCCGGTGGCACCCGTTCACGACCATGACGCATGACCTAGCCGTTGGTTTGCTCAACCATATTTGAGGGAACGTAACAACCCGCATCACATGACACCACCACAGAAATGTTTAAAGAGTAGACAACAACAAGTAACATAGGTTGCTTTTGATCCCGGAAAACAATGGGTGCCGCGGGATATTTCTGATTTAGAATCGCAAATTATTATTTGTGTTTCACTAGCTTAGTTCAGTGATTTATAATAATAATTGTAATACCTATTATAAATAAAATATTCATAGACTAAAATGAAATATATTTTTGAGTAATCTACTAAATATCTTGGAAAATATCTTGGAAAATTTCCAAATTATTGCCGGATGTTTACGTTCAGCGGAAATGGTGTGCTGAATTGACAACAGTTTTACGGAGACAATGTCTCGCGACGTAATTTCCGGCATAGCATGGATGAAGGAACTTACTAACGATATTTTTCGAGGAGATAAAATGATAAATGGTTTAATACATTATTTAGTATTCAAAAAGTGTCTATGAATCCTTACTAATATTATAAATGTCAAAGTGTGTTTGTTTGTTTTTTATCCTTCAGTCACGCAGTAACAGAGCAAGGGAGCAACGAACTGAGGTTATTTTTTGCATGAGTATACTTAGTTGAGGACTTGGAAATTAACATAGTTTAATTTCGGAAAAACAAAGAGTTCCCAAACAAAGAGAATATTCAATAACCTAATCACGCGGACGAAGTCGTACAATAATAATAGGTTTAAGTGTTAAGTAAAAAGCAAGGGTTCCATTACTAAAACATAATCACTGAGATTTTTCGTTTGAGGAACTCACAAAAATGATATTAACAACTTTATATGTATTTTGAGGTTATAAAAATAATTATGTAGAGAGGTATAAAGACATAGTCGTAATTCCTACTTCCAAGTTATTTTAAGTTCTAATTTGACATTGTGATGTGTTACTTAGTAGTCCATAGAACTCTCTACATAGACAAACTCTAGAATTTCCGGGCGAGCAATGTCATCGAGAAACGATCCAAACATCAAATCCAAAAGTCAAAGCGCGATATGAATTAGTCAGATGATGGTTCATTATTTAATAATTATCTAACCAAGGCAAAAGGTGTAAAACTAATTTCATATAAAAAACGAACTAATTTAAGTACTTTGTTTTGTATCAATCATATTCTTAGACGCCACCTAAAACATTCAGGTACAATTTTGCCATTATTCAAGAAGTGACGAAATCATAATCAACAAAAGATACACTCTAGGCACATTACCTACATTATTCCATTGATTTGGATGATATTTTTGATTTAATATACTTGTAGGATATTGGTGAGGCGCAATCTGTTGACGTAGTCGTAATTCCTAGTTCCATGTGTTATCGATTGGTCTGTCGACGTTTGTATCATGTCACATTCCCTAATGTTTGTAGTCTATGGGTGGCATTTATCGTTGATACTAATCTTGGTGTCTGTGTTATGTGTATCAGTGGACTCTGTGGTAGCATTTAGATTATTCTAGTGTTCATTGTCTATGATTCGGTATTCTGTCACGTAAGGTCGCAGGCGTTGTTTTAGCAGTTTTGTCTTTAATTTGTTGAATTTAGGATTTGTGTATTTTTATAGGATTAGTGATTTGATAATGATATTATGTGATGGTGTAGAGTGGTATTATGCAATTGTCCTTGGAGTGTTGCTGGTTAGGAGATTACGTAATAATTGCTAGGTTAGCTGTCATGGACTATAGTCGTTGGTTTTTAGTGCGGTGTGGTTTTTTCGTGGGTGCAATGCATTTGGAATCTGGAGTGATTGATTGTGTAATTGGTGATGCTGCGGAAAGATTGATCAGTCGTTGTGGAGTGACTGTTGCTGAATTGGTTATTTGGTGAGTTCGTTGCAATGTTAATGATGTTATCGTGATAGTGTTTCTTTGCCTAGTGATGGGCCATGAGTGAGTTAGAAAGGAGATTTGCTTAGGGTCTTCAATGGTGGAGACAGGGCAGCTGGCAGGGGATGGATTTGAAGGCTGTACCTAGGCTAGCATAGTTAGTCGGGTTTGTCTAGTTAGACATGGAACTATTGGGTGGTTCCATACTTGTTACGTAACGATTACAATGTACCTTCCTTTATGGATAGTTATTATCATTGAAAGAAGGTGATTGCTGAGAATGATGTTCTGTTCTGAGATAGTGTTTGATTGTCTTTATTAGACGCTCGGCGAGAGGGGTGTCATACTTTTACTTTTAAGATTTAGTTATTTTTGTTTAATATCGTATTTAAGGATAATTAATAATATAAACTCATTTGAAAGCTTTGATAATAATAGTCAAAAGAATGAATATAGCTAGTAGTTGCTTACTTGTAAATATAAAATCAGGTCATCATTCAGTCACTGGGTAGTGGGGGAGATTTACCAATGTAGTCATCTGATTTTCGCTCTGACAAAAACCACAACCACACACCACACTTAAACACAATTTTATAAAACTGTTTCAAATAATCCTTTTGTTTTACTCATAGGGTACTTTTATCCTGGAAAATTACAGAGTTCCCACGGGAGTTAAAAAACCTTAATCCACGCGGACGAAGTCGCGGGCATCATCTAGTAAGATTATATTTAGACGACTAGCCAATATTTGACTCCAATATATTTTAGGTATTTACTTCTTCTATCTACCATGAGACATTATATGGTAAGTTTATTTCTCAGCATTTATAGTAGAGCTATTATACTAACTTAACTCATAATATAATAGTAGTTACAAAGGTAGTTACATATTATTTCACAATAAAAAAGTATGTATAACATCCACCTTCAAATTATACTTTTGATAAATATATAGAAACAAACATTACTATTATATATAGAAGCCTAGATCTACGATAATATGTTCTATCTCCAGGAGATTATAACTACCATGTAATAATTATTAATTAGAATACTAATTATTAATTAGAATTAGTTTAAAAACTGTAACCCGAATAATGGAAAATTGGATGCAAGTACCCATCACATTGATTTTGTTCGTATAAATATAGCCTATGTCACCCACACACCTCATTCATCATAATCGGCTCAGTAGTTTAGGCGTTACGATGGAACATACGTAAACAAACAAATGCTTATATACAAAGACTGTTAAAGTCATAACCCATCCTTTAGGGAAAAAACGAGGTATTCGATAAGTTGACAGCAGAAGAGACTGGAGAGAGAAATTTCCATTTTGCAAATAATACTGAAGCTGAATCACGGATTATTGATTCTGAAGTAATTCTACACTCTATATAAAAACTTGGGTGTATTACACAATTCAGCGGGCATAAAAATGCCCGCCACTTGCGAGGATTCAACAAAAAATAGAATATATAAATACTAGATGAAGCCCGCGACTTCGTCTGCGTGGATTAAGGTTTTTAATTCCCGCGGGAATTCCTTAATTTTTCGGAATTAAATGTAGGCTATGTTTTAATCCTGGGTATGAGCTAACATTATTCCAAATTTTAGCCAAATCGGTTCATTCGTTGTATGCCACAACACAACACATTTTGTTTCTATATAATATATTTTATCAAAAGTATAATTTGAAGGTGGATGCTATACATACTTTTTTTTATTGTGAAATATGTAACTACTAATAAATGAGTTAAGTTAGTATAATAGCTCTACTAAAAATGCTGAGAAATATACTTACCATATAATGTCACATGGTAGATACTCGTAGAAGAAGTAAATATATAAAATATATTGGAGTCAAATATTGGCTAGTCATCTAAATATAATCTAACTAGATGATGCCCGCGACTTCGTCCGCGTGGATTAAGGTTTTTTAATTTCCGTGGGAACTATGTAATTTTCCGGGATAAAAAGTGCCCTATGTATTAATCTTGGATATGAGCTATCTCAATTCCAAATTTCAGCCAAATCGGTTCATTCGTTGTGGTGTTATAGAGTAAGAAAATATCCATCTATCCATATATCCATCCTCACAAACTTTCGCATTTTTAATATTAGTAGGATGGTAATATCTATACATATAATAAAACTGTAACTGTGGAAGATTTCTGTACATTAAATATATTTTGAAAATTTTAATTGGGGGATGCTTTACTATCGATACTGAGCCCAAAACAGATTTTTATTTAAATTTTGTCTGTTTGTTTGTCCTTCTTTCACGTAAAAACTACCGCACAGATTTCTACAAAATTTTATACCGTGAGTGCTTATTACTCGGGTCAACATCTAGGCTACTTTTTATCCCGGAAAATCAAGGAGTTCCCGAGGAACTTTAAAAACTAAATCCACGCGGACAAAGTCGCGGGCATCAGCTAGTTATTATATAAAATATTATTATTTTAATTCATGCACGAAGTTGAAACGTTATAAATCTCTCCTCGTTCGTCTAAACATTAATTACGGGGGTATTATAATCGCATTCGTTTCAAAATGTCGCGATGTCATTTGCATTAATCACCCGTTATGGCGAAACGTGTCGTTGTATGTGTGGAATGTCATTTACGTAAATATTATATCACTGGGCTTCGAATTTTAATATGTTACTAACACCACATATAGGTATCGTCAACTTTCAGTTACCGATACGTTATTATGTTACAAGCCGCGTCAATTTAAAAATTAAGAATATTTTTTTTCATTCATGACATAATCGCCCCTTGTAAGTAACGATGAAGTCTAAGATGGTAGTGGGCAATTTGGAAGGAAAAATGGCAGTGTTTTTATGAAATCCATAATCCTAATCGGTTTCTACATATAAACATAGTATTCCTTACTACCGTAAGTTTCTACATGAATTCGTACCGGAACGCTTTGCATCCCGTTTTTCATGGTAGGGTGGTAACTGGCCTCTACTAGCCTATAGTGGCAGGTAGGATAAATAACTATCGATTCAAGTGCATACTATAGGTACAATTTTGATTTTAAACAAAGAATTAAATGAACAATCGTTTAGATAAACAAGATACAAAAGAAGCTTATTGTCTACTCAGAAATAAATAAATTTGTTTCTGAAATTCAAAGTGAAATTCCCTCCAGGTATGCTATCAATTTAACTTGAAACAGAAAACCAATATGATCCGTTCATAGATAGACATCATTTCCGATCATATGACATTTAGAGGACATTTTGACATGATATGATTGTTGTGGGAGAGCGAAAAGCGGTTTGAATGCATGAATTACACTCAATCCAAATATAATTTGCATTCGTCTGTTTTTATACCAAACGATACAAGGATATTGATTGCATGTCTCCTAATCTCATTCACACATCAAAAGCATCGGCTTCCTGTTGCTGACTTTTTGCCCAAATGTTGTTCTCCAGTCTGAGCGGTGGTTTAGAGTTTGTAGGTTGATTAATATTTTTGCAAGCTCGATAGAGTGAGTAGTTAGTGGCCCTTGTTGCAGATAAAGATTCCAGAAATTATTCCATTGAGGCATTATTTCATTTAGATATGGTATTTTTTAGGTCCTTTATTGCTTTATTTAGCGCAGATTTATCTTCAGGATGCCTACTAGTGTGCAACACTCTGCGTAACCTTCTTTTCTCAATAATTTGGTGCTTTATTTCAAATAGGACTAAGGTAACGGCACCTAATTCCGCGGTATTTTCATCAAAACTTGAAAAATCATCAAAAATTAAGCATTCACTATACCTTTCTACCGGACTGGCTATTTTTATCTGAAGTGTTATTTGACTTACTCTTGAAATAGGCTAAAAGTTTGATAATTAAACCTTAATTTATATTTAAAATTAAATAAAATATGAAAATAGTCCGGAGCACCTAATTTTGATGTAAAAATCCTTATTCCGATGCATTTGGTACCTAATTCCGAGTGTTCAAAATACAAAAGGAAAAGCAGTAGAAAGAGTACTACAGGGTGTTTAAAAGCCAACTGCATTTATTAAATTTGGTTTCTAAATCAGCCTAGTCTCTGTCTTCTTAGATGACTAGTAAAATGATATCACAATCTACCATCAATATTCTTATGGTGAGTAATATGAATTACCATGATAAATTATTACTCCTAAATAACATCCAATGTTATCGATACCGGTAAAAAAATTACTAATATTTATGACCGGTTATTGACCGAGCGAAGCTAGGTCTCAGAGTCTACTTGAGTGAATTTGCACTTGTCCGTCCGTCCGTCTATCCGTCCGATCGTCCGTCTGTCAGAGCCTTATAACTTTTGAATTACTGAACGTAATTACTTTAAATTTAGATATAAAATGTAAACTGATGGCCTTCAGCCGAATATTGCATAAAAAATTATAAAAATCTTTATTTCAGGGGGGCTCTCATAGAAGTGAATGCGAAGGAAAATATTTTTTGTTGCTTTTCATAGGCTCGCGATATATCTTTTTAAAGATGATTTTGAACAAAGTACAAAAATATATTCTTTTAATTTTTTTTAAACATATATATTTTAACTAATGTTCCCTAACCTTTACGGACTACCTAAACTCAAACTCAAACTCAAAATTATTTATTTCATGTAGGCCAACCTGTGGCTCTTATGACACGTCAAGATTCTACCACCGGTTCGGAAAGCGGATTCTGCTGAGAAGAGCCGGCAAGAAACTCATCAGTTGCTGTTTTCAAAATAATCATTTTACAATACAATATTAATAAGTAGCTATTACATTGTAATAAGTTTTTATACTATCCTGTGGGCAGCTGGATGCCAAGCTGATTTAACCCGTGCATCTTTGTTAGAATAGAATATGACATTTCCACAAAACGTACTACAATTCAATTTATGTCAAAGACGGGCAGACAGAAAGTAACCCCATTCCCACCGGCGGCACCCGTTCACGAGCATGACGCATGATCCAGCCATTGCTTCGCCTATGATGATGATGTTAGGTGATGATTTCTGTCAACTTCTTTATCACGATCCTGTACGGGACACCTGAAAGGACATTGGGACGGATGTTAGGACTTAGGATTATATTTAGGAGATACCTACGTCAAGAGATTTAGGTATGTTTAGTGAAAAACGGGCATAATAATAATGTCAGTTTTGGTCGTTATGTATCGATTGAATGAATAATCATGGAATACCGTTACCGCGAGTATAAGTCATAAAGCGAGCGAGTAATGACGGTATTAGTCAACGTGGGAAGGCGCCTGTCCGTTTACCTGATTCCCGTTTGTTTCCCGTTAGGGTTGATGTTGGTACCTGTTTTCCAAACCAACAAGGTGGATGCTAATACAGTTAATTGTTAAACGTTAAGTAGGTGCCGGTGGTAGTCTTAACTTGTCATAAAAGCCACAGATTGGCCTACATCAAATAAATAATTTTGAATTTTAATTGGTGTAAATTAGTTTTTACTTTCATGCGGTGTCGTTTAAGTTTAATTGTTTTCTATAAAAACTTTTAACTTTATTTATAAAATTAACTAGTTAAAACTACGGGTGATTTTTTTGCGCGTGGTAATACCAACGTGTCTGGTAAGACCTGATTTCCCCTACCGGTGGTACTACCAGTAGTACCACCGGTAGTACCACGGGTAAGTACCCCTTATTTCATTATTGTATTTGCAAATTTTACATAAACATTTTCGATTACGAATGTTATTTTAAATGGCAAATATAATACACTGAAATCATACACATTGCGGTAATATTGTGAACATCCTGTATTTAACTTCTGTTTATACCACGTAATAAGGTACTCATAGAACCTAACTCCGATGTATATACATCGGAATAGCGTTTTATAACAAAAAACATGTTTCTTAATTCCGAGTATTAAAAAAGAAAAGATTTTTCCACAGTAAATAAATAAATTATTTCTCAATTGGAATATCTTCGCAAAAATATACTATACTCTCTCAACATTGCATCGAAATACGTATGAACTTAATTTTCCTTTCTTAACTTTCCCATACGATCAGTTAATGAATTACCAAAATAGATAATCTTTGATATGCTATAATTAGTGATTTCGACGCCAAAGTGTACCTCGGAATAAGGTGTTCTTATGCTGATTGACCATTTAACTATTAGAAATCGAAGCAAGAAATGCTTATCATAAAAACGGCCCTAAGAATTAAAAAAATGTTTAGGCCTATGAAATTGCTATTCCGCGGTATACCTCGGCATAAGGAACCGGCTAAAATATTTGGCACCTAATGCCGTGTTATTTTTAATATTCATTTTCAACTTCATTTCTTTACAAAACCTTACAAAAGTTAAGCGTTTTCGATAAAATATGTAATCCTTCCAATATTTTAACCTAAACAAAAACAAAAACTGTACAATATTAACGAGTAAACACTATTTAAAAAATTTAGGTACTCACGTGCACAAGGTTCAGAAAGTATGAAGCGTGCGTTCGGGCCGTCTGCTACCGCAAAATTTGTTGGATAATTTAAAACTTACACACATAAAACCACCCTTTTTGTCAATCAATCACGGAACGATAAACTATCAATTGATTAAAATAGCTTGCAGTGCATATGAGCTTGGTAATGCGTAGAAAAAGCTGTTTTTCTATATACATCGGAATTAGGTGCCAATTTTAGAATCCCTCGGAATTAGGTGCCCTTACCTTAATTTGTGCCGCGGTGAAAAGTTGAAATTGTCTCGTGTGCATTTCCAACATGCTGATTGAACTGTAGTCATGAAGTTGTGTAGTAGTCGTTCACCCTCCGATTTAAGAGCTATTTGAAGCTGAAATTCATCAGTTATTAAAATTCGGAAAGCTTCCCAATCTGTCCATTTATTGTAGAGTTGAAGGCGTTTCATATTATTCTTCACTTTGAAACTTATGGTTAGGATCACGGGGATATGATTCGAGGACCCATCTAAGGTAGAACTAACAGTGAATAATAGTCGATATAAAAAAGTCCAGAACATCAGGCAACCGGTTCGGATCTGTAGGCCAATGTGTAGGTTCTGATGTGGCAGTGGTAGTAAGATGTTTAATATCTACACTCTTTTTTAATTTTCTCCCTCGTGTGGTTATCAGCCTGGACCCCCATTCAATTTGTTTTGCGTTTCAATCTCCTCCAACTATAAAGCAACATCATAGGCTTTCAAAGAACTTTCAGAATAGCTCCTCAGATATTCTGTGCTTAGGTGGACAGTACACAGCTGAGATATTAAAGTCGCCATTTTTATCTGAGATTGCTACTGATGTTGCTTGGATTGGTTCAGTATTGTGTTGTGGTAATTCGTAATGCTTTATAGTCTCTTTTAAAATGGCTGCAGTTCCTCCATGTGCAGTTCCATCTGGGTGATTTGTGTGGTAGATATTGTACCCTTTTATCTTTAAAGCCTATCATTGCTTCGACAAGTCATGCAAAAACAATTTTATTCCAATCATAGTCACGGAAGCATGGTAAATAAGAAAAATAAGTTCCAAGAAGTTAGTAGAATAAACAAGTCGTCGCATTTTGTATGTATGTCAGCACTGGGCCACGGAATGGATAGTAATATGTTTATAGTACTGACGCTGGACTTTTTTGGTTTGAATGACTACGACACTAAAATATCGTATATCTGTCGTATAGTGTGAAGACGTATCACGTTACGCTCTTGACGCGATGGGACAAGAGCTTCGAGCTTCGGAATAAGTATTTTACCGTCAATGACAGCTGTGGGCGATTTAAAAGAGTTTATATGTACTTGTAGTGTGGTGTACATGCTTTTCGCTGAAAATACGATTACCTGCATTATTTAATGTTTTCATGTAAAATGAAACTACTAAATAATATTATGTACCTATGCGATGTTAGCTAATTTGTGCTTAGTCTCATACTACATCCTGGCCGTGTCCTGGACTGTTCATAGTCAGAGATCAAGTAACTCATGCTAATACACTAAATCTAGTGCAGCATAGTGGGAACTATAGTTCAAAAACAAATTATTTTTTTTTGCTTGAAAAGTTAACGCAGAGCTCTAACGTAACTTTTTAAACTACAATTAAAGTGTATAATGCCCAGTTATACAGAGGCTCTTGTATAACTTATTCAGTTTTTACGTTTACGTCAAGTTACGTTAACTGTGCGCAAACTTGCGAATTAATATGGATGAAAAACAGTTGGAAAAATTCTCCATCCCTGTCTCTTCAATAATAAATGACAGTTTTACGCAAAGTTAATGTAAACTCCAAGAAGCTATACCTACGTAAACTTGAAAATTCTAAACTCTTTGCATCATCGTGATCATCGTGAACACTGAACACTACTCACTCGTTGATATTAAAACAAATGCTTCTAGTCTAGATTCACGTCTTGTGGTACCTACGAATGTTCTAACTTTGGATACAGTATAATAACATTATTGTACGTGACAAAGTTTCAAGGAAATTCCATCTTGAACGCTGTCCATAATAATGAATATCATATTTTAACGAGTGTATAACATAGCGTTCCATGAATTTATGCTTATTTTAAATTCAATGAACAAACTCGTGAAAAGAGCATGAGTTTTATAAAGCACAGTTAACGTTTTGATTGTTAAATGATGACTTGTATTGTATTGTATATTACTTCGATTAAGGCTTACAAAAGCGCTTACGAACGTGAAAAATGTTACATAATTAAATAAATTAAATAAAAAAGGAATAATTAAGTACAATTTAAATACTTACACTTTACAGTTATTGTACATTTTTCAAAATATATATTATGGCAATAATGTGGGAAAGTGTGAAATTCATTAGTTCAGAAATGTACCACTATAGCCATTTTTGGAAATCCCTAGGAGCTAGTGCACAGATTGGTGCATCCATAATATTAAGTTCATATTTTAAGATACATAATTATAACTATACTAGCTGATGCCCGCGACTTCGTCCGCATGGATTTAGTTTTTAAAAATCCCGCGGGAACTCTTTCATTATCCGGGATAAAAAGTAGCTCTCCCGGTCTGAGGAACCACTACTACATCCATTACTATACCCATGCAAAAAATCGCATCAATCCGCTGTTCTGTTGCGACGTGATTGAAGGACAAGCCAACAAACAAACACACTTTCGCATTTATAATATCAGTAATGCTTTATTATAACACTTTTTATAATTGTCAAATTTTTTACCATACTACCACTACTATATACTACCAAAGACAAAATTACGTTTAGCTGTCATTTACGTTTTGTTATTCCACTGTCATTTGCGTTTCCATGTCAGATGCGTTTTTGTTATACCACGTTTTATAGTGACTTGACGGAAACGCGGTCGAACGGGATAAAAAGTATCCTATGTCCGTCTCCTGGTTCTAAGCTACCTCTCCACCAATTTTCAGCCAAATCGGTTCATCCGTTCTTGAGTTATAAATAGTGTAACTAACACCACTTTCTTTTATATATTTACCCCCTTATTCATAAACAAGTTATAAGCGTACTATAGCTAAAATATGTTTTGTTACTGTCAAATGAATTCAAAATGTCAAATGATAGAAAAAGACAAAACATATTTTAGCTATAATAAGCTTTTAACTTGTTTATGAATAAGACCCATAGATTATAACTATTATGGATTAATAACTATTTCTCTATAAATACTACAGGTAGTAACTCTACTATATACTAGTACTACGAGTAGTATATGATGAATATATACCATATACTTACATGAATAGTTTTTTAATACGGCATTATTAGAGACTAAATAATAATACTAGCGACTTGGGCTCCGTCGGCTAAGTAGATTTAGTCAAAAAAATTCTCTATACAAACTCTACCACAACTTGGTAAATTTTCATCCCAAATTCAGAATAACGATTTTTATAGATATATCTTGTAAATGTACAATGATGAACTTTTCTATTTATGTAGCTCATTTTTAAATGAAAATTTCATCGCTTAACATGAAAAATGGTAGACTTTCATACAAATTTCCATATCCAATTTTACATTTCCACACATCGTGAAGTATTTGAAAGGATGAAATTGAAGACCAAAGTTTAAAAAATATACGAGTAATCATGTTGAAAGAATCACGCCAAGTTCAAATTGAATTGATGAAATTGTATTATATTTTACGTACCTTAGAATCGTTAAACTCGCTTAATTTGCATGAAGAATCCCAATAACGTACAAAATGGTGGCTGTACGTAATAAATGTATAGGTGGAAGCAGGGGTTTGGGTATAGCACGCTGGATGGCATTTTGAATGAATAATTGCGGGCCAGATTTGACGTGAGGTATTTTTATTGCCTTCCGCCGTGAACAGTATTCGAATAATATTCGTTATTGAACTTATAAATTATTCTTAAAATGATAATGCCTGCCTATATTTTGGAATGGTCACAAAGTTAACTAACCTTTTTGCATTATTAAAAATTTTTTTAAATTAGAAATTTCAACATGGCATCATGGCAATTTCTTTCTTTCCAAAATATCCTACTATTATTACAGATGATACTAGATGATGCCCGCAACTTCGTCCGCTTGGATCAAAGTTTTTTATTCCTGCAGGAACTCTTTAATTTTCTGTGTATTAATCCTGAGTATGAGCTATCTTAATTCAAAATTTCAGCCAAATCAGTCCATTCGTTGTGGCTTGAAGGAGTAACAAACATACATACATATATCCATCCATCCATATATCCATCCATCCTCACAAATTTTGTACGTACTTATTTGTTACGAATATAAAAAGCATGTTTTTCTTTTTCTTTTGTGAGAGTGGATAAATAGAATAGAAGGAAAAAGTTTCACTCCCGAAAAGAATACATGAGAGGCTCTCACACAGCTATTTCAAGTAGTGCCTAAGATCGTTAAGCTCGTCTAATTGCTTTGCTCTTGAGTTATTTGAGATTTTCACAAATAAGTACAAAATAAGCACTATTATTATTAGTACTAATATTTAGTAGATATAATGCTTTTACGGACTAAAATCTAATCAATCTATAAACAGGCTTTTGTTTTCATAATTATAAATGAGATATCTAAAACTTAATATGTCTTAATTGAAAATTTAAAACACCGCCGACAAGTGAATCTGTGGCCGGACTGTGTAGGGTAGACTGGGTACGGTTGTAACGGGGTACGGTTGAAACAACTCAAATATTTCCGAAACTATACACAGCACAGGAAAGGGTACAAGGGGAGAGGCACGCGGTTTTCAAGTGCCAACATGATTCCCAGTGTTGCGTCGCACTCTGCGCACTTTTAACGTTTAAACGTAAGCCCATTGTGTTTTGTCAACCGAAAGTAAGTATTTTTGATGACTTTCTTTACGAATATAGCGTGACTACTAATATAATTTTCATGTTTGAGTATTAACATACGCAATTGTTGTATTTTAGAGATTATAATAAGCTGGTTCGTTTTTGTATACGTAATTAGGCCTCATGCCTGTGTCCTTTTTATTGCCAAAATTGGTGGTGGGTACGGTTGTAACGATTTTGATGGGTACGGTTTTAACATTAGTTTTATTATATTTTTACATTACAGACGCATAGGAAACGCGTAAAAAAGACTTGGAGAGGTGAAAGCGACATATTGTTGTACAAGAACGCCTATGATGAAATCAATCTGCTGTTCATGAGCAATCAGAACCTATTCCGTCCACAAGCAGAACACTTGAGTTCGCACCTGAGGCATTACGGCCTTTCCTTCAGAGGTCGAAAAACCAAAAAATCGGCAATTTACACAGATAGGCACTCCTGAAAAGAAAGCTGTTAGAAGGAGAATATGCAGAGCGGCAGAAAAGATTGAAAAATAAGAAAACGAAGAAAAACTGAATCTAGTGGCAAGACAAACCAACGCAAAGGGAAAGGTGAAGGTTAAAGAAAGAAAAATAAATCTAATACACCACCAGATTCTTAAGAAGATGAAGAATATTATTGCTTTCTTTGCCTGAAAACTTATTTAACAAGTCGGTCTGGAGAGCGTTGGGTCCAATGTCAAGGGAGTTGTACACAATGGTCTAGCCTGTACAGATGGGAGTAGATTACATATGCCATAACTGCAGAGAGTCTGATTAAGTATAGGGAAAAATAATTAAATGTTGATTTCAGTTTAAACTTAGATTTATTGACTATTTAATTTTGTTTTTTATAATAATAATTAGAGATTATGTTCGTTTGGTGAGACTGATTGAGTACCGATGTATAGGAGAAATATTATCTATTTTTGTTAATTTATTTTTATTCTAAAAATTACCTAAATAACTGTTATAAATGTGCCTAAGATATGGCGATATTAGGTAAAGTACTTTTTAGAGTTTTTAAATAGTAAATTTGGTTTACATTCTTCAATTCTGTATTGTTTTTGCTTGTTACAACTGTCCCCCATCACTGTTACAACCGCCCCTGGTATGGGGTCGATTGTAACAATCGCATACACTCAATAAAACTACTCATTGCTGCTAAATTGTTTCACCTGTGCATGTGATTTTGATATTCATTTAAAGAAAAATAACCTGGCTTTCATCTCAAATGCTATAATCGTTGTTTATAGCAATATTGGCAATGCTGTGGGTGTTCAAAGGGAAATTGTTACAACCGTACCCAGTCTACCGTAATACCATCTTGTTACCAACTATTCTGTTCCATCATCAAATTCTCCTCCTCAATCCTCGATCATCATCTATCTAAAACCTATTCATAGATACCATTCTAATGAGCCCAAACACATATAATCTGCTGTAAGTTTCTGAGGAGTTGTTGCAGCATTAAGTAGTACTTAATGCTGCAGCAACAGCTCATGGTTACATATTTTAAGATACATAATTATAACTATACTAGCTGATGCCCGCGACTTCGTCCGCATGGATTTAGTTTTTAAAAATCCCGCGGGAACTCTTTCATTATCCGGGATAAAAAGTAGCTCTCCCGGTCTGAGGAACCACTACTACATCCATTACTATACCCATGCAAAAAATCGCATCAATCCGCTGTTCTGTTGCGACGTGATTGAAGGACAAGCCAACAAACAAACACACTTTCGCATTTATAATATCAGTAATGCTTTATTATAACACTTTTTATAATTGTCAAATTTTTTACCATACTACCACTACTATATACTACCAAAGACAAAATTACGTTTAGCTGTCATTTACGTTTTGTTATTCCACTGTCATTTGCGTTTCCATGTCAGATGCGTTTTTGTTATACCACGTTTTATAGTGACTTGACGGAAACGCGGTCGAACGGGATAAAAAGTATCCTATGTCCGTCTCCTGGTTCTAAGCTACCTCTCCACCAATTTTCAGCCAAATCGGTTCATCCGTTCTTGAGTTATAAATAGTGTAACTAACACCACTTTCTTTTATATATTTACCCCCTTATTCATAAACAAGTTATAAGCGTACTATAGCTAAAATATGTTTTGTTACTGTCAAATGAATTCAAAATGTCAAATGATAGAAAAAGACAAAACATATTTTAGCTATAATAAGCTTTTAACTTGTTTATGAATAAGACCCATAGATTATAACTATTATGGATTAATAACT
This sequence comes from Oeneis ivallda, assembly GCA_029955525.1. Taxonomy (NCBI): domain Eukaryota; kingdom Metazoa; phylum Arthropoda; class Insecta; order Lepidoptera; family Nymphalidae; genus Oeneis; species Oeneis ivallda. The sequence continues at coordinate 14,329,701 of JARPMR010000001.1, forward strand.
ATTTCTCTATAAATACTACAGGTAGTAACTCTACTATATACTAGTACTACGAGTAGTATATGATGAATATATACCATATACTTACATGAATAGTTTTTTAATACGGCATTATTAGAGACTAAATAATAATACTAGCGACTTGGGCTCCGTCGGCTAAGTAGATTTAGTCAAAAAAATTCTCTATACAAACTCTACCACAACTTGGTAAATTTTCATCCCAAATTCAGAATAACGATTTTTATAGATATATCTTGTAAATGTACAATGATGAACTTTTCTATTTATGTAGCTCATTTTTAAATGAAAATTTCATCGCTTAACATGAAAAATGGTAGACTTTCATACAAATTTCCATATCCAATTTTACATTTCCACACATCGTGAAGTATTTGAAAGGATGAAATTGAAGACCAAAGTTTAAAAAATATACGAGTAATCATGTTGAAAGAATCACGCCAAGTTCAAATTGAATTGATGAAATTGTATTATATTTTACGTACCTTAGAATCGTTAAACTCGCTTAATTTGCATGAAGAATCCCAATAACGTACAAAATGGTGGCTGTACGTAATAAATGTATAGGTGGAAGCAGGGGTTTGGGTATAGCACGCTGGATGGCATTTTGAATGAATAATTGCGGGCCAGATTTGACGTGAGGTATTTTTATTGCCTTCCGCCGTGAACAGTATTCGAATAATATTCGTTATTGAACTTATAAATTATTCTTAAAATGATAATGCCTGCCTATATTTTGGAATGGTCACAAAGTTAACTAACCTTTTTGCATTATTAAAAATTTTTTTAAATTAGAAATTTCAACATGGCATCATGGCAATTTCTTTCTTTCCAAAATATCCTACTATTATTACAGATGATACTAGATGATGCCCGCAACTTCGTCCGCTTGGATCAAAGTTTTTTATTCCTGCAGGAACTCTTTAATTTTCTGTGTATTAATCCTGAGTATGAGCTATCTTAATTCAAAATTTCAGCCAAATCAGTCCATTCGTTGTGGCTTGAAGGAGTAACAAACATACATACATATATCCATCCATCCATATATCCATCCATCCTCACAAATTTTGTACGTACTTATTTGTTACGAATATAAAAAGCATGTTTTTCTTTTTCTTTTGTGAGAGTGGATAAATAGAATAGAAGGAAAAAGTTTCACTCCCGAAAAGAATACATGAGAGGCTCTCACACAGCTATTTCAAGTAGTGCCTAAGATCGTTAAGCTCGTCTAATTGCTTTGCTCTTGAGTTATTTGAGATTTTCACAAATAAGTACAAAATAAGCACTATTATTATTAGTACTAATATTTAGTAGATATAATGCTTTTACGGACTAAAATCTAATCAATCTATAAACAGGCTTTTGTTTTCATAATTATAAATGAGATATCTAAAACTTAATATGTCTTAATTGAAAATTTAAAACACCGCCGACAAGTGAATCTGTGGCCGGACTGTGTAGGGTAGACTGGGTACGGTTGTAACGGGGTACGGTTGAAACAACTCAAATATTTCCGAAACTATACACAGCACAGGAAAGGGTACAAGGGGAGAGGCACGCGGTTTTCAAGTGCCAACATGATTCCCAGTGTTGCGTCGCACTCTGCGCACTTTTAACGTTTAAACGTAAGCCCATTGTGTTTTGTCAACCGAAAGTAAGTATTTTTGATGACTTTCTTTACGAATATAGCGTGACTACTAATATAATTTTCATGTTTGAGTATTAACATACGCAATTGTTGTATTTTAGAGATTATAATAAGCTGGTTCGTTTTTGTATACGTAATTAGGCCTCATGCCTGTGTCCTTTTTATTGCCAAAATTGGTGGTGGGTACGGTTGTAACGATTTTGATGGGTACGGTTTTAACATTAGTTTTATTATATTTTTACATTACAGACGCATAGGAAACGCGTAAAAAAGACTTGGAGAGGTGAAAGCGACATATTGTTGTACAAGAACGCCTATGATGAAATCAATCTGCTGTTCATGAGCAATCAGAACCTATTCCGTCCACAAGCAGAACACTTGAGTTCGCACCTGAGGCATTACGGCCTTTCCTTCAGAGGTCGAAAAACCAAAAAATCGGCAATTTACACAGATAGGCACTCCTGAAAAGAAAGCTGTTAGAAGGAGAATATGCAGAGCGGCAGAAAAGATTGAAAAATAAGAAAACGAAGAAAAACTGAATCTAGTGGCAAGACAAACCAACGCAAAGGGAAAGGTGAAGGTTAAAGAAAGAAAAATAAATCTAATACACCACCAGATTCTTAAGAAGATGAAGAATATTATTGCTTTCTTTGCCTGAAAACTTATTTAACAAGTCGGTCTGGAGAGCGTTGGGTCCAATGTCAAGGGAGTTGTACACAATGGTCTAGCCTGTACAGATGGGAGTAGATTACATATGCCATAACTGCAGAGAGTCTGATTAAGTATAGGGAAAAATAATTAAATGTTGATTTCAGTTTAAACTTAGATTTATTGACTATTTAATTTTGTTTTTTATAATAATAATTAGAGATTATGTTCGTTTGGTGAGACTGATTGAGTACCGATGTATAGGAGAAATATTATCTATTTTTGTTAATTTATTTTTATTCTAAAAATTACCTAAATAACTGTTATAAATGTGCCTAAGATATGGCGATATTAGGTAAAGTACTTTTTAGAGTTTTTAAATAGTAAATTTGGTTTACATTCTTCAATTCTGTATTGTTTTTGCTTGTTACAACTGTCCCCCATCACTGTTACAACCGCCCCTGGTATGGGGTCGATTGTAACAATCGCATACACTCAATAAAACTACTCATTGCTGCTAAATTGTTTCACCTGTGCATGTGATTTTGATATTCATTTAAAGAAAAATAACCTGGCTTTCATCTCAAATGCTATAATCGTTGTTTATAGCAATATTGGCAATGCTGTGGGTGTTCAAAGGGAAATTGTTACAACCGTACCCAGTCTACCGTAATACCATCTTGTTACCAACTATTCTGTTCCATCATCAAATTCTCCTCCTCAATCCTCGATCATCATCTATCTAAAACCTATTCATAGATACCATTCTAATGAGCCCAAACACATATAATCTGCTGTAAGTTTCTGAGGAGTTGTTGCAGCATTAAGTAGTACTTAATGCTGCAGCAACAGCTCATGGTTACTATGCCTTGCAAACAATCCGAAGTAACAGTACACCAAATTTCAAATCAATCGCACCAATGAAAGTTTGTAAGAACATTTAATTAAGTAGGTTGATCTGAATGATGATCTACAAACGCCTGAAAAGATCTTCATAAACTATAGCTAAGATCCACCTTGATTACGTTAGCTTTCAAATGAAGAAACGGCATCAAAATCGGACCATTCATTAGGGAGCAACGAGGGAACAGACAGACACACAGGTACACATGTCAATCTTATATCGTCCCTTTTTTTTCGGGAGTTAATTAAAACCAATAAGCGGTGATAGCCTAGTGGTTACGACTGTGGTCCCCTATTCGGGGGGTCGCAGGTTCGATCCCGACCTCTGACTTTTCGAAGTTAAGTGCGTTTAAGAAATTAAATATCACATGCTTTAGGAAAAGTGAAAAAAATCGTGAGGTAATCTGCACCCCTGAGAGTTCTCCATGATGTTCTCGAAGGTGTGCGAAATCCGCCAATTCGCATTGGGCCAGCATGGTGGCCTTTAGACCTTCTCTGAGAGGAGACCTCGCTCAGTAGTGAGCCGATGAATGGGTTGATAATGATGATGAATGATGAATTAAAACCATGTCACCTGAACAACATGACAGGTAAAAAAATAAACGTAATTTTAACAATACACTTATCTACCATGAAATTTCAAAGTAAATGTTTGGTATTCCTAAAAGTATTAGTTTTAATTAAATTCCCAAAACTTCTATTGAAAAGCCTATTAGGGTGATAGCTGATTCCGATCGAAGCCTATTAAATGATTTAATATTATCATGACATTGCTATATTCAAAAAAAAATTCATACTCCCAAAATACGCTATAAAATAAAACACTTGTATGATATACGACGGCATTCAGAAAATTATGAAGTTCTACAGAACGTAGGAAATTGAACATATTTCAACTCCATTACTTTGAAAGATCGGAAGTATGATTAAAATGACAAAGGTTCGACAGGGACTCGCATTCTAATCGCCGCCTAAGCGAATATCGACTCAAAATATTGTTAATATTAACACCATTTCGCATTGTGAGTTTACAACTTATTAATGTGTCCCGCTCTGTGAGAACATATTATCGATATAAGCTAAACTTCCTAATTCCTCTAAATTTCCTAGTGTTTTGATACATTTTCAGCAAACCTTACCACAAATAAAAACTTGAGAGGTGTCAAGGGACACCCGGATGGAACGAAGTTCCTTTAGATTAATTAATTTGGCATTGTGTTCAATATTTCCACACTACAATATTAGATCTCCGTAGCCTTGTGGTTTCTACAGTCCCTAAAGAGTTAAAGGTCGATGGTTCGAATCCTTTCGTCTATGTTCGAATCTCAGCTTAACAGACTGAATTTTCTATTTTATATTTTATTTTAAATAATTTCTACATGTGGAATTTCCCCTAATTTTTATATTTTTATTATTAATTTATTAAATAATACATTAATAATAAAAATAAAAAAATTACACTAAATACATAGTGTGATCTAAATTAAATATCACGCTGTGATGACCGTTGCAACTAGTGATGAGCCCTGAAATCACACTAATATTATAACGGCGTAAGTTTGTGTGTGTGTGTGTGTGTGTGTGTGTGTGTGTGTTTGTTACTCTTTCGCCCAAAAGTATTGGATGGATTTGGCTGAAATTTGGAATGGAGATAACTCTATTTCCAGCTCTAATACCCAGGATTAACACATAGGCTACAATTTATTCGAAAAAGAGTTCCCGCGGGAATCAAAAAGCTTAATCCACGCGGACGCGGGCATCATCTAGTTTAAAATAAAGCTCAAGATGTTCAACACCTTTTCAGTGTGGTATTTTAAAAGGCCTCTCAAGTTGTCCCTTCTCAACATCAACTAGGTACCTATATACCATACTTGATGTAATCAGTAGGTATCTGTGCAAATACTTAAGACCTTTTTTTATTGAACGATGAAATATTTATTCCATGTACTTTCATTTCAATAAACTGCTACATTGCTTCATTCGAAAATAAATCAATTTTAGGCTATTAGTAAGTTTTAAGTAGGTATGTCCTTTTGAATGCTCGAATTAGTGCTCAGTTCTATAATATCTATATTATTAGTTATTACATTAAAAAAAATCATTGGCAAATGACAAAAAAAGCACGTTGCTTCTTCAAACTTCCTATTTACTTAAAGTTATGAATAAAGTAGATGTTTATGTTGCAAAGACTCTTGACTAGATTTTCAGTAAAATTTTCAATTTTATGTGAGTAGGTAATTAGGTATTAATATTATGATTAATTATAAATATCATTCCCTATTTATTATTTAAATCTTCTATATTTGAAATACCAAAATCACGAAATGCTTTGCGTATAATTTAAAACTAATGGTCTAGTAAACTATATTGGCTTTATTGACTTAATATACCAGCTAGGCTAGGGCATTATCGTTTATCCAATAACAATAGAAATAGGAAGATGGGACTGATATCTATTGAATTATATCAATTGTTTTGAATTACAAATTATAACCAAGTTATTTTCATTTCCAGTTTATATTCAAGTGCTCCAAGCGGTGTATTAAAGTGCTCTTAATGTGGAGAACAACGATACTCGTATTGTATTATATTATTTATAATATCAATACTTACTTGTTCTAATAATAAAGCCAAAAAGATCACATAATTTGTAATAGAAAAATATTTAGGTGGAGAAGTAGAAATTTAAAGAATATCAGCCAAGTTGAAGTTGACTCATATCCTACTCTCCCCTCCAAATAAGCGGAAAGCTTGTGTTAGGAGTGGGTACGACAATAGTGCAAAGGGTGGGATTCGAACCTGCGACCTTTCAGTTTTCAGTCCGCACCTTTAACCGTTGGGCTATTGAGGCTTTATTAAAACAACAGTGATAATAGGTCTGTGCTACATGCATTTTATTACGAGTAAATCTCTAGATGATATTTGAAAGTTGTTCTTTACTGAGATTCGGTGTTAATTACCTATCTTAAAATCTCTGCAGCTATGACGTGAAGAGCTGGGATAGTGACCACCAACGCATTAATCATCCTGGCCAGCGTTATCTCATCCTCGTCCGCTCGTCAATCCACATTTTCTGTTTATTTTGGTACTATAATGAAGGTCATTATATCACATTTGATATCGTGCAGGTAGCGAGATGTGATTTATGAAACTAGAGAGTGATTAAAAGTAGAGATGCCACGAATAGTGAATTGGCCGAATACCGAATACCGAATATTCGGCAACGCTGTCGGCCGAAGCGCCGAATATTCGGCCGCCGAATATTCGGCACGAAATACATACTTGTCGGGGGCGCGTTAGCTGGATTAAGACAAGTCGCAACCTGATTTCCTCGTTGCGTTGGCGCGGCAGGCGACGACGGCGCGCGCGCGGGGTGGGGTGCAAACAAACACAACACAGCGCGGGCGAGTAATTGTTTTAATTGCGAGTAAATCACGTCACGGAACGCTTTGTCAGTATATAAAAATACATAAAATAAAACTTAATTTAAAGGCCGATCCTTACAAGTGGTGGTTAGCAAACGAAAAACAATACCCAAACCTTTCGAAATTTGCTAAAGTTTATCTTTCTTCTCCTGGAAGTAGCGTGTATAGTGAGAGGTTATTTTCTGAGGCTGGTAACATTTACGATGAAAAGCGTAATCGTTTGCTACCAAAAAATGCTGAAAAGCTTGTTTTTGTCCATCACAACTTACCACTGATCAATTTTAATTACTAAAGTGTTGTAATTTTGAAATAAATACATAATTTTGAGTAATATAACGTGTCTTTTTTACATGATTTGGTATTCGGTATTCGGCCGAATAGTACGTATTATTCGGCCGAATACCGAATAGCAAAAAAAGTGGCCGAATAGGCCGAATACCGAATAGTTGCCGAATATTCGTGACATCTTTAATTAAAAGACCATTTTCATAATGATTATGATCATTACTCACAAATAATTATATTACTACTAGCCGACCGTACTACTACTTCTACTACTACTAATACTACAACTACTACTAATACTAATACTGCAACTACTACAACTACTACAACTACTACTACAATAACTACTACTACTACTACTAAAACAATCCTATCTTTAAGGTAAGGTATATTTATATATTATACAGCCTCTTGTTGTTGAAACATTATTGTATAGATGGCGTTACATACAAGAAGGTACTGATAACTCTATCTTAGGTACTCTGTGGCTCGAGATTTAGGTTGCTAGGTTGCCTAGCAACTTAAATCTCGATCTGTTTATATGACTGTCGTCTAATTAGCATATTTTAATTTGCAATAACAAATATTGATGTCAATAATTAAGATAAAAATTATCCTATCTTTTAAGTTGGACCAAATTACAGTTACGAAGTTTGATAAAAATCAGTTCAGTAGTTTCAGAGTTTATCCCGAACAAACATTGTATATAATACCTTTATTAATTAATATCTGTAATTAAATATTATTGTGGGCAGTGATAACCTAGTAGTTAGGACTATAGTCTGCTATTCGGGGGTCGCAGGTTTGATCCCGAGTACGCCCCGCATGATCCCGTGTACCTCTGACTTTTAGACGTTACGTGCATTTAAGAAAATAAAAATCACATGATTAACGGTGGCACATGCATTGTACCAGCGTGGTGGACTATGGCCTATAACCCATCTCTGAGAGGAGACCTCCTGTCAGAGATGGGATATAGTCAATGCACCTTGTATTAAACTACCCAGCTTCGTCAGCTCCATCAGATATGACTGTACTTTTTATCATTGACGATGAAAAGGTATTGAATACTGAAAACGTTAAAACAGACCGTTTCGTAATACTGCTCCAAATAACTTTTCGCTAATAAATTACAAGTGCAAAATAAGTGTCGGTAATTAATATTCCCTAAGTATTTTGAATGCTAAGGCCAGCGTAGAACAAATACCTAGTTGCAATTTACAAATAAAAAACGGCGCGCTGTAAATCCCCAGAATGCAAATTAGGCAATGGGTTTTCGGTTGCGGATTTAAAATATTCTAGATGAATTGAAAGAAATGAAAATTGTAACCTTGTACGTCGGGTGTATCCAGTGCAACACATTGTTTGTTTTTATAATACACTAGAGTCTAGTCTAGTCTCGGAAACTCGGACATCATCTTCTGACTAGATGATGCCAGAGACATCGTCTGCGTTAATTTTCCGGGATAAAATTTGGCCTATAATAATAGCCTAGTATAAGCTATCTATATTTAAAACAGTTAAATCAGTTGAGATGTTATAGCATGAAGGAGAAGGTAAACAAATATAAACTTATCATCCAAACTTTCACATTAATTAAACTTAACCCTTTATCTGCGCGCCGCCATCTTGTGACCCAGCGCAGATCTGCGACATGTTCACAAGATGGCGGCTTGCAATAAAAACCGCTACTTTATCCACCAAAAACCTATTTTTCATAAAGAAAGCACAGACTCAAGTTTTTTTAGTTTTTTTAAAAAAATTTTTGTCATAGATATAGTTATTGTACTTTAAAGTAAGTCCTATCAATAATTGTGATTATCAATTATTTTTAGTAGCTTCTGGACTTATGTACAACGCTTAAAGCCGTATTATTTCAAAATTGTTTTGACATGTCATACAATGTCAATCATATCGAAATTACTTTAAGGTTGTCAAATCATATGAAATCTCAAAACAAAATTGAAATAATAATAAGCGCTGGTTCTTCTAGCAGTTGGTGGCTGCAATATTTGTAACATAGGATACCCGAGCAGCAATCCTGGGCTGAGTAATGATAGACACGTTTTTTCGTTTAGCAGTCCACGGAATCAGCATTTCCCTCCAGTACCCCATTTTGAACGCCACTATTCTATCTATAGAGAGAGGAAAGATAGAATAGAATAGAATATGTATTTTTATAACTCTTCTCTGAGAGGAGACCTGCTCTCTGAGCTCTTGATGATGATGATGTATTTTTTCTTTTTCTACTTTGATAGATAAGTTAGGTATAGGTTTATCATAAAGGCGTTCCCACTGAGAAGCGTGAGCAGAAATCACACTTCAGCAGTCAAGCGCGGTCGCTGCTGCTCGATGGTTCAAGCTTCTTAGTAATAAGCTGAGTAAGCAGAAGGCGAGTTGAGTATGAGTAGAACATCTTACGAACAAAATTTAAAATTATGATCTACCTTTCTAGGTTCCTACCTCCCACCCAAAAACGAGCCCACTTAGCCGCCACTTAGCACACCTTAAATCTACGGAAATCGAAAATACGTTTATCGCAGAGTTTCCATAGACACCTTTCAGCTCCATCGTCAGATTCTGGATATCCAGACCAGTCCAGACCAGACCAGGATACTTAACAAGACGAATCAAACGAGCCGTAACTCGATGAGGCTGTCGTTTTATTTCAGTGTTTCCATGACCACCTTCCAGCTCCATCATCAGATCCTGGAAATCATCTAGGAAAAGAGTACTTTTTAAGACGAATCAAACGAACCCAAACTCGATGGTGTTATGACGTTTTATTACAGAGTTCCCATAGCCACCTTCCGTCCTCATCGTCAGCTCAGCTTCATGTCACAATAATATTGCATTTTTATTCGATTTTCACAATGCACTTCAGCTCAATCGGAAACCGGGAAGTAAATTATTAATAAGTAAATTATTATGACCTAAACATACATATTATTTAAATGCATGCATACATTGCGAGTTAAATATAAGCTTGTAATAACTACCTATTTTCATAAGAAATTAGACCTTTACGAGGGACCTGAGATGACAAAATATGAATTTCCATTGGAATTGAGAGCTGCAGTGCAAGCGACATGCAATAGGAATGAATAAAAGTCCGAATAAACTTCATCTACATTCGTTAAAAAATCATCATTCTGAAAACGTTTCATTCCTATTGCAAGCTATCAGCCGAACTGTTATTCTATAAAAATATTTGATGTGATTTAGTAATAAAATGTTCGTTTAATAGCAGATTTCTAATCATTTCCTAATTATTTTATACTACGTTAAAAACGCCCCTAAAGTGTATAAGTAGTTAGAATTCAAATTTACCTTTGAAAATTATTATATTTATTTATCTATATATATAAATCTCGTGTCACGGTGTATGTTCGGGATAAACTCGAAAACTTCAGAACCGATTTTGATCAAACTTCGTAACTATCTGTAATTTGGTCCAAATTAAAAGATAGAATAGTTTTTATCTTAATTATTGACATCAATATTTGTTATTGCAAATTAAAATATGTATACTGTATAATTATAATATACAGTTCAAGATAAGGTTCGAGTATAGGTGGCTAGGCAAACTAGCAACCTAAATCTCGAACGCTGTTAGATTGTAGTTGTCTAGATTGTGTTATAATTTTGCATTACTGATATTATAAATGCGAAAGTGTGTTTGTTTGTTGGTTTGTCCTACAATCACGTCGCAACAGAGCAAAGGATTGATGCGATTTTTTGCATGGGTATAGTAATGGGTGTTGTACTTAGTGGGTCCTCAGACCGGGAGAGCTACTTTTTATCTCGGATAATAATCAAAGTGTTCCCGCGGGATTTTAAAAAACTAAATCCATGCGGACGAAATACGGGCATCAGCTAGTACTATATAAATATTTGATGTGATTTAGTTGTAAAATGTTCGTTTATTAGCAGATTTATAAACATTTCCTAATTATTTTTTATTACTTAAAAAACGCCCCTAAAGTGCATAAGTAGTAAGACTGAGTTTCCACGGCGCGGTTCGCAGCCCGCGCCCGCAGCGGTTGTGGGCCCGGGGCCTCCGTAGAATGCAAATTTGTATGGAAAATGAAGTAGCAATTTCTACGGCACGGTTTGCGCCCGCAGCGGTAACGCAACCGCTGCGGGCGCGGGTGAGAACCGCGCCGTGGAAACTCAGTCTTAGAATTCAAAACAGTTGAGAGTTATTATATGTATTTATTCTTTTATAAATAATCAACAACATTTACTAAAACTAATATAATACTTAATAATAACTTAGATGCAACCATAAAGCCGCAATGGATTAGGTACATAGTAGATATTATAGTGCGGCTCACTACTGAGCGCAGTTCTCCTCTCAGAGAAAAGTTTTAGACCAAGTCCACCATGCTGGCCCAATGCAAATTGGTAGACTTTGCATTTCTTTAAGAGCATTATGAAGAATTCTCAGGAATTCAAGTTTCCTTACAATGTTTTCCTTCACGGGCAAAGTAAATGATATATTGCTTAAAATCTAAGTCACAGACTTCATAGACAAGCCACATTTGCATTTAAATTACAATTTTAACAAGAATTATATTAATTTAAAATTAATTAAAACAAACCCATTATCAAGACTAAGAGTATAATAAAGAAAAGCAAGCCTCTTGGCTGATTCATAATGTATCAACGTACTGCTCATCTTTACTTGCTTCATCCAGAAACTTAGTTTGAACAATGGATTTTTAAATTATATGTATGAACACTATAAAATTAATTATCTAGGGAGATGAAACAAGAAGACGCTAAAGATAATGCAAATTAAAAACCGGCCAAGTGCGTGTCGTGCCACGCGCAGTGTAGGGTTCCGCAGTTGAAAGTCTCAAATATTATTGCTGACCTAGGATAGTGCTTTTATTTTATTTATGAATATTGAATATATTTTGAGTTCCATGGTTTAAATACTATAATATACTACAAAATATGCAACTTACACTACGTGTAATACCTGACTCCTTAACTAATGAACCCTACTTAGCCGTGATAGTTTTCCTTTAAAATTCATTATATATACTACTGCTGTGAATTTTTTTTTTGTATCCTTTATACAACCATTTAGCTGGCAGAGGGGGGACGACACTTGACTCTAGTAAAATTTAGCACTTTAAAATATCATATTTCACAAACGGATGCCTGAATTGAAAAATGATGTTTCCACACCCACAATATTTTTGAATGACCTATTCAACGATACCTCACACTATGGGATAGACGAGAAAAAAAAAACATCCCCACTTTACATGTAGGGGAGGTACCCTAAAAAAATTGATTTTCACAATTTTATTTCACCACTTTGTCGGCGTTATTGATAATTATACCTTTGTCAAATTACAAATTTTTAGTACCAATAGTCTCTGAGCTAAACCGCGGACAGACAGACAGACAGACGGACGGACATGGCGAAACTATAAGGGTTCCTTGTTTACTACGGAACCCTAAAAAGGGTAAACATTAAATTCGGACTCTTTAGAAATACTCACAACATTTTCTTAAAGATTCCACGTACAATTACAAAGAAAAATAAACATTGTTAGTCAGGTCGTCGTTGTGGGACTTTCACAAAAGCTATTGAACGGCTTTTGCCTCTCAGAAAGCTTAGGCTTTATTTGAATATGATTCAGAATTTTTACAAAACGAAGTGAATGTTATTTGTATGACTTCTTAAGCCTTCAAACACCTCTTTTTCGTGTAATTTTCACCATCAAAATATTTTGCACCAATAGCTATTTAAACCTTCATTATTATAATTACGCATTATATACCATAATACATATAAATGAAATAAAACTTAATCAAAACTAATTCTAAAGTTAAAATTAAATTAAATCTAAAACCTTATCGATATAACAACGCAGCATAGTATTCAAAATGCTGGCAACACTACCCCTTTGGATGTCTCTCTCTTGTCCTTGTCTTTTCCCGTTATTTGGGGTCGGGTCTCCTCACTATCTTGCGCCAAGTCTACGATGTGACGTAGCGACAAACCAAATCCACCTATTGTCAGATTCGTGTTTAAAATTGATAACCATTTTTAGAAATTATAGAGAAACATCCTTTTATTTATTAAAATTACTTTAATTAAATCGACATTTAACTTTGTTGACAGCGTTGGCACGCCACCTTGCGCGCCATCTTGAAATATTAGTATAAATACAGTTATTTTGAATATTGAATATTATGATATGAATTCTGCCAGAGACTCATCCGACTACTAAATGATTTCATGTCTAGGTCGTTGTATTTGATTGAGGGATTGCGATAGCAATCGCGCCGTAATCGAATAAATATTGCCTGTACGCTTAGATTAGTGTAATTTATTAATTAACTAGCTGATGCCCGCGACTTCGTCCGTATGGATTTAGTTTTTAAAAATCCCGCGGAAACTCTTTCATTATCCGAGATAAAAAGTAGCTCTCCCGGTCTGAGGAACCACTACTACATCCATTACTATACCCATGCAAAAAATCGCATCAATCCGCTGTTCTGTTGCGACGTGATTGAAGGACAAACCAACAAACAAACACACTTTCGCATTTATAATATCAGTAATGCTTTATTATAACACTTTTTATAATTGTCAAATTTTTTACCATACTTAACCAAAGACAAAATTACGTTTAGCTGTCATTTACGTTTTGTTATTCCACTGTCATTTGCGTTTTGTTATTCCAAGTCAGATGCGTTTTTTGTTGGACCACGTTTTATAGTGACTTGACTGAAACGCGGTCGAACGGGATAAAAAGTATCCTATGTCCGTCTCCTGGTTCTAAGCTGCCTCTCCACCAATTTTCAGCCAAATCGGTTCATCCGTTCTTGAGTTATAAATAGTGTAACTAACACCACTTTCTTTTATATATATAGATATTGAGATGTTTTTGATAACTACCCTCACGTTCAGATGATGTTTTTCTGTCGCGTTTGTGGTTAAATTGATTAGATGTGAGGAAAGGGGCCGTTATAAGGGTGGTGGAGACGGCATTAGGTAGGGTTTTAGCGTTTTAAGAGATGTATTCTCTTTAGGCGTGTAATGAGTTTTGAGTGATAAGTTCCGCTTCTGAGTCTAATACTATTGACAGATTTTTAGAAATCACAATATCGAAATCAAGCCGGGCATGCGTTTAAAAATTCATCTGCCATTTCCTATCAAACAATGAAAATATACCTTAGATACACAAAAGCAAATAGCACGAAGTGTTCCCACATATCGCCCCGCATATGTAACAAAACCCGCCGCAGTGAGCCTTAGGGTAAAATTGAACTCATTTCACTTGATTATAATTAATTTGTTTACGCAACATCACTTTATAAATACAGCGCACGTTACGAAGGGTGTCCTTAACACTACATGATGGGGCGGCCCTTTGTTTCGTGATCCGCATGAATAATAATATCTCTAAGAACGAATACATATAGAATTAGTAACGTACTCTTTGTAAACACCCAATCAGCGTGTTGACGCTTAAACCACTACACTAGCGGCACGCTATGATGGCCGGTTTGACGTTTGTCCGCTCATGAAGTTCCGTATTAATTGATAACGACTTTGAAGGAAATAATTGTATTACTTTATTGACGATAGTGATGTGCAGAGATTCATAAATTTTATCGAATGTAGTTTTAGGTTTAGGACTCAAAATTTATTTATTAAATTGATTTCTAAAATGTATACAAGTGTAGAAAAATCAGTTTGCACCATTTAAGGGGTGAATGTACTTGTGAATATGAACAATTTTCACTATGTGGACAAACCTCTGAAATCGCAAAAAAATATCAGCTGTTTCATACAAAAGGTAAAATTTTTATTTTTATATGATATATACCACAACTCGGCATTTGGTTTTCTAAATTGAAAATTTTTAAAAATGGAATCTAATACGATCGTCACATAGGATCGCTGGCTAGCACAACTACTACCTCCGGCAAACTCGCGTCAATGCTCAATGCAAAACAAAGCAGTTTCGAATTGACGTTGCTTCGAAAAGTATAAACTGTCAGTGCAATGCGATTGTGATATAGTTTTGACCTGGCTTTGGATTTCAAATATTGATACTGCATTACTGTTGACCCTTGCTCGTTAATTTGGACTCTGTTCAAGCCCTTTGTTGTGGATTTCGTCGATATGACCGAACGTACGCAGAGAACTGTTCTAAATAGTCAGACACGTGAGTTCGTAATACGCCTTCGTAACTATTTCGATCGTGAAGCTCAAAATGGAGGGCCAATTTTACCTATAACGTCAGTGGTTGAACGCGTAGCTGATGCGCTTAATATTGGACAACGAACTGTTAGACGGATAACTAAAAAAAAATATGGCGAGACTGGCACAGAAGAAAATAAACTTCACACACCAAAAAAGAGAAAACGAGCAAAACCAGTCGTAGGCATCGATAGCTTTGATGCCGATGCTATCCGAAGACATGTTTACGGCTACTATTTACAGAAGGAGTATCCAACAAGAAAAAAGTTGGTGCATTCACTGAAGGAAGCTGGATTATTCTTCGGTGGGGAAAGTTCTTTAACGAAGATTTTGAAGACCATTGGATTTCGATACAAAAAATGTAACAAACGCAAAATATTGATGGAAAGATTTGATATAGCGATGGCAAGGTATACTTTTTTACGGCAAGTGAAAGAAATCAAAAATTGGCAAAATGTTGTGTTCTTGGATGAAACATGGCTTAATGCTAACCATACTGTAGGCCGTTCTTGGAACGATGACACAGCAGCATCTACTTCCAAAGTTCCTGTAGGAAAAGGATCGCGACTTATAATTTGTCACGTCGGAACCATCAACGGGTTTGTCGAAGGTTCTCTCATGGCTTTTGCGTCAAAAACCACTGGAGACTATCATGAAGACATGAATGGAGAAAAGTTTACTGAATGGTTTACCTCAATGTTGTGTAGCCTCCCTGAACCATCTATTATAATTATGGACAACGCCCCATACCACTCGATGCAAATTGACAAGCCACCTGCCCAATCCCAAAAGAAAGCTGATATCGTCGCATGGCTTCGTAAAAATGGCGTAGATGCAAACATGAATATGTTAAAAGCGGAATTAGTACGTCTTTTAAAAGAAAACAAACCAACCAAGATCCGATACGTCATTGACGAAATAGCATTAGAACATGGGCACAGAGTTATACGGTTACCGCCTTACCATTGTGAGTATAATGCGATTGAGTTGGTGTGGGCTCAAATTAAGGAATATGCTGCAAGACACAATACAGAACCCCCATTTACCACAAAAAAAATGCTAAAATTATTAGAAGAAGCTTGTGAACATGTGACTAAAGGAGACTGGGAAAAGGTTGTGAATAGAACTGTTAAATTAATAAGGGAAGATTATGAAAGAGATGTGAAAATAGATAATATTATAGAAAACGAACATATAATTATTAATGTAGGTGATGATAGCAGTGACGACAGTGAAAATAGTAGTATGGACGAATCTGATTAATTATGGCCTTTTGTGGCACCTTTTTTGGTATCTTTTGTATTCATATGTTTCTTGTGTGCATATAAAGTATGTATATTCATTTTCATTCAAATATTCAGTTCGTTCAAATAAATTAAATAAACATATACATTTTTGTTTTATTAAACCTATTTAATCAGGTACAAAAACAAAACTTAATTGTTTTTTGTTCGAGAATAAATTGACATTCCACATCACTATTGTAATGTGTCAAACCGGCCATCATAGCGTGCCGCTAGTTTAGTATTGACTGTTGACAAACATCGCGTCAAAACGATGCTTGAATGCTAACAGGCGTTGATGAATACGTAATCATCGATCTATATTACCTTATTCCACTGCTCTTTGATCTATACGCTTCATAGTGTCATCTTAACCCATCATTGGCTCCCTACTGGCCACAGGTCTCCTCTCAGAATGAGAAGGATCGACTATAGACTAAAATTATTTTATAATGATTGGCTCCCTTTGAATAAATTATAAAGAACTTCAGTCAGGTTCATGGTTAGTCAAAATATGTGGCTTGGCCGTTTCGTTACTACAAGAACTATTGTATAACAGAAATGTAATGACAGTGAAAAATTTTTTCACCTTACGCCCACGTGAATGTACCGAAATGGCCAAGCCACGTATTTTGACTAACGTGTAAAGTTTGTGAAGTAAGGGCTTGTAGAATTAGTGCGTGTAGAGTTAGAAGCTTGGCTCTACATGAGGTTTGTTAACTTTTTGACAGTGCGAGCCATTGGTCTCGTGCGTCGTGGCAATATTTTACATGAAAATGTTTTTGGTGGGATGCAGATGTTTTCCTTCAACGTTACAATAAATACTATATAATTTCTACATAGTCTACATAGAGTAAACTGAATCAAGCTATCATGTATATAAGTAAAACTCAAAAAAAATTGACAAAATAAATGGGTCATATAGTTGCTACAATTTAGAGACTTTAAGGCTTAAGCAATACTGTAATAGGGATAGATTTACACAATGTCGTACCATCTGAAAGAGAATATAAGCATTAGCCTCAGTATTCACTTGCTGTGTACACCAAGTAGTACAACATTATTCATCAAAGCATAACAAGCAAATCAAAGTACCTATATCACTTTAAAAATTAATAAACTAAACAAAACAGAATTCATGACGTAAATGAAAATTAAAAAAAATACATAAAGCTAAAATTCAAGACTTTAGGAGCTCCAAGAAGGGAAAAAGAAGATTTAAATAATAATATAACAGTCGTTATTAAACTCTTAAATTATCAAGGTGTTCAAAAACAATGTTTATTCAAAAAGCAGGATCTTAATGATGCTTTTAGAAAGCTCATTAGTCTGTAACCAGCCTTCATGTTAGAATTTCTGCCTTCCATTAGCCATGTCCATTATGACTGGCTTTCATTGTATAGATAGCTATTATATGCATACTATATAGACACTTTCTACACCTACCTATACCAATTTAGCTCTACATGGAATTTCATTAGAGAAAGCTAATGGGCAGGCAATGGCGCATAAATATAACCAACTTTATAAATATTCTATGGGTGCAAAGTTTTCTCTTCACGTAGTTTTAAGAGATATATATATATTAGGGTTCCGTACTAAAATGGTAAAAATGGAACACTTATGGTGAGACTTTCCCATTAGATTATTTTTAGTAACTATTAAAGGTATCATCAAGGACATGAAATTTGGAATAGTTGTGCATAATAGTGGCCCAACATCACTGGAATAAAAAAAAACAAAAATTATTTTTAGTTTTATTAAAAAACGGGGAAACTCGGGGGCTTGAAATTTCAAAGTAAGATAACTATACCGAGTGGGGTATCATATGAGAGGGCTTTACCTGGACATTCTAAAATAGATTTTGATTTATTTTTATACATAATTTTTGAGTAATCGTGCAAAATGTTGAAAAAAATACCGTTCCCCCGCCCCCTTATCTCTGAAGTTTACCAATCATATTTTACAGGAAAAATAGAACTAACGCTCTAACTAGCATAATTTATTATAAACCTCTACAAATAAAGTTAACGATTAATAAGCAAATTAATACAATATTATCGTTTTACTTTTACTTCTGGAATAAGGAAGCCTCGGTGCGCAAGTCCGACTCGCACTTGGCCGGTTTTTTTATAATACAAGCGGATTTCCTTCCGCATAGATTTCTATATTTTACTATAGATAGAAATATTTAGGGTTCCTGCTTTAAATATATTACTATGAAGTTAATTTTATCACCACGTAACCAATTATATTGAGGTCTTACTAGTACTTAGTTGTACATCATTCATTCTTTTTATCTCGGAAGAAAAAATAAAGGGATCCGGTCTCAGAAAACTAAAGGGTTTCTAAGATAGAAAACGAAACTTAACGCGGATGAAATCGCGGGCTACTGAAATTATAAATAATTCATAAATGTAACTTAAGATGCGGAGATTTTCACAAACCAGTAACGGAGGGCTTTCATTATGGAGAGCGCAAAAGGGCCTCCGAGCTGCGCGTAATAATAATTAAAATATACAACAATGATACGTCTCGCTTTACTCAATGTTTATTGACGGGCTACGGTCCCGTGAACCCTTTGCGATTACAATTTAAACAAGCCTTAAGAGTATTAGGCTGAGTACCCACTGACTTTGCTAGCAACTGTTCATCACCTAGTTAAATTATTATCATTGTTACTACTTACACTTATATTTTACTCAGCTATACTATATAGCTAAAACTCATAAAAACTACTTAGCCTAGTTACCTATCTAGTGAATAATGGATAAAGACAGATTAAAAAAATTTTTGGAACGAAGTTTCTTATGGGGCGTTGCGGCGGGTACCCTAGCCGGCAAAAAACGTCCGTAACGTTAAAAAATAAAAGCGTAAGATTTTTCGTCACAGTCCTAGTTGTCTTCGTTTATTTTACACATTCCATCAAGGCTTGGATGGCGCAGCGGTAAAAAGAAGGAGTGATACTATCGGCTCAGAGGTTCTTATGGGGCGTTGCGGAGGGGTAACCTAGCCGGCAAAAAACGTCCGTAATGTTAAAAAATAAGCGTAAGATTTGTTCATCACAATCCTTGTTCTCTTCATTTATTTTACACATTCGATCAATATTTCGATGGCGCAGCGGTAAAAAAGAAGGAGTGATACTATCGGTTTAGAGGTTCGAATCCTGACTTCAGATAATTATTATTTATTTTATTTTTATTATTAATTTATTATTATTTATGATTTTATAATTTGGTAAAAAATTAAAAACAAATTACACTTGTTATTATATATTTTTATAAATCATTGTAAACAAATAAAGGTGGTAAGATAATTTTGTAAAGTAGTTTTTTGATTTTTATCGATAAAAAATGTATACCCGAATAATTATTTTCTTTATACCCCGAATAGAACTTGAAATTAATATTTTTATAATAAGGAACTTCGTTCCTATCTGGTGTCCCACGACACCACACGACTTTTTTTCTGTTTAACATTGCCTCATAACGTAATCGTATTTTACTACCTTTAAGCGCAACAATTATTACTTAATTAGTTTATTTTTTTCTATAAGGTAGAACTACCTTACTACCTACCTACACCGGGCAAAAGCTATTTTTTAATAATTATTATTATAAGTACAGATAAATAATCAAATATGGCCAAGATGGTAATATAATTTCTTGTTAGAAAACGTGGAAATGTTACGTAAGAAATACGTATATACATATGTAACACAGCAGGTAAAATTATATACTCGAAAAGGAAATTTGGTTCAAAGTGTTTCGGGGAAACAGCTATTTTCCACCTGACAACGGGGCTTCTGAGATATAGCCCAGGGTATTAAAGTAAATAATAAATTAGGAGTTAATTCCTCAGCGGAAGGAGGAAAATACCCATTGTATTGTAACCTCTGGGAGATACTGGCACGTGTAAGTTTCGTTATATTAAAATTACGGTAGTAAATATAACATGTCTCTGATTAAAATTCTCTGGTTTTCCAAAATACATACCTACAGGCTTTATCTCCATTATTGTTCTTCTGAGTCTTTCGTATATCACCATCTTAGTACACACTCAGTGCTAATTTCAACAGTATGGCTGAGTAGCGTTTAACTGAGAAGGAGTAGAAGTTTTTTTATTGAAAATCTATCAAATATCCAATTTATTCGTCGTTTGAACGTTACTCGGGGATGATGAAATTAGCACTTAAAGGAGTCAACTCATACGTTGAATTACATGAAATCAAAACTTGGAAATAAGATACCAACTAAGGGCCGATTTCACCAACGTAAAATCTAATCTATCTAATACCTTTGAACGAGCAATTCTTGTATATATATATATATATATATATATATATATATATATATATATAGTCGGGTGGGCCTAAGTAGAAACGATGAAACGAATGCGCAACGCTAGCCAAAATTTAATTTGTAGGTCCAGGCAGAGAATATAAGTACTTGGTACGGGCGATCGTTGCAGTTTCATAGTTCAATTAAGGCCCGCCCGACTTCAACATATGTGTACAAACTGAAATTATTTTATACTTTTCAGTGGCGTTTGAAGTCGGTTTTTTTTAAAAGAATTTTTATATATTACTAGCTGGCCCAGCGAAACATTTTCCAGTGAACCAAATTGTGAATCTAAACCATCCTCGAATCCCCTTGAACTCACACAAAAAATTTCATCAAAATCTATCCACCCGTCTAGGAGGAGTTCAGTGACATATACACGCACACAAGAAATATATATATATTAAGATTTTAAGCTTTTTAGTGTAGCTTCATATTACAAATCTACACATTCTCTGATCGCGAGCGATTTGTTTCTATTCATTGATCAAAACGAATCCAAACACGACATATCTGCGATTATTTTTAAAGACTGTACTAGTGTGTTGCATATCCTGGCTGCAGTTTCAGCTCCATCATCAGAGCCATTCCATTGATATCATTTAAGACTACTTATCCATACGAATGAAACGGGCTCAAACTAAATATGGTTACGTAGTTTCATTACAGAGTGTTCATAACCACCGTTCAGCTTCATCATCACATCCTGGATATTATCTAGGACCAGAGTACTTCTTAAGACGAATCAAACGAGCCCGAACTCAATGGTGTTACATCTTTTTACTACAGAATTCGCATAGCCATCTTCCGCCTCCATCATCAGATCAGCTCCATGTTACAATAATATTGCATTGTAATCTGATTTACATGTACATGCACATTTTCAGCTCAATCGGAAACCGGGAATGGTTCTAATACACCTTGCAAGACTTGACCAAAACATACATTGCAAGATAAATAAAAGCTTGTAAAAATAAGATGATAATAAATAGAAATTTAGCTTATGTATGCATGTTATGTACTAGGCATGGTTAAAAGTCTACACATACTCTGATCGCGAGCGATTTCCTCTCATTCATTGAGGAGTTCCGCCCTCCATCTCCGAAGATATTCAGCAGATCTTTACCAAATTTAAATGGGACCTACCTGCAGATAAGACCTTTTAAATAAAAAAAAATATTAAAATCGGTTAAGATTTGAGGGAGATATGGAGTAACATCTAAAAAAAATTACGCGTAGAAATGAGAACCTCCTCTTTGTGTATTTTTTGAAGTCGGTTAAAAAACACAATTTACCACAAAAAAAAACCCAGATATTAAGTCTTATCCAAGCATAAATTTGACTTTCAGAACGCCCAATTTATTCCGAGGATAAACGTTACGCGACGTTGGTAAAATCGAGGCTAAATCTTCTCTAAAATAAATAATTAGCACAACTGCAACAATATGGAGACTAGGAATCAATCTACCAGATAATAATGGAAATCAATTTTGGACTTACAGGTATTACGAAAAGCTGTACAATAACGGCTCAGAACGTCACACTTGTTTGATTCATTGGTTTTTCCGAGCTACGGAATAAGTCAGAAATCAGTGGTGGAAGCCCGACTAAGCCGGCTATTGTACCGGGAAAATGAAATCAAATAAGTGTGGTCACCCTCTGCAGGGGGCGAAGTGGAACAGTGGCCGAGAATTGTGGACATTGTAGCAATACAAACGAGTTCGACGAACATGCGGGCAGGCACATAAATCACATAAGTTGCTTGATTCTTGTTCGGAATTAATGAATAAACGCAGTCCTGCTTGGATTGTACTTGCATTTCTTATAACGCTTAAAAACAACTTAGCTGGGAGTTCAGTATTTCTCCATAGAGGCGATTGTATTGTGAATAGCCGATATAATTATACTTTAATTGTGTTTTCAAGTAATTGGAGTGATTATTTGTTGGGAGCTTAAATGCGGCTGCTGTTTTGCTGACTGACACCATTAACCGGATAATGAGAATTATGTAATACGATTTATGGTATGCCGTAATATAAAAACTAGGTATGCGGACCAAGACCTACCTATCTATGAGATATACCTACTTATATACATATTTGCTAATCTAATATATAAATAATATAATCTGAATTTGCTTTGAAATAGAAAAATAATTGGAAACTATTTTCTCAACAACTTCTTTTCTATACTCTTCAAAATTGATTCGTTATTATTTTTAATTAATGCGAAACATTTATCAAGCAATTTTTGTATTTCACTTTATTTATGTTGATTATAACTATCAATTTTTTTTGTTAATTTATCACAGTTTATGATTAAACGGTAAAATTTTATTTTTTCCCATTTTGCAGCCAACTTACATTATTTTAGGATTGTACTTTTTTGTATACGGCTGTGCATATATATCTATCCTTCATATTTCATCAAATTTTACTCTAGAACTCACATTTTACATTTTTCATTTTTAACTTTACCGTGTGATTTATTTTCCAAGACTCTTACCTGCTACTCTAACTTACATTTGTAGTCAAATACGTGAGATCAATATTCTGTGACCTGTAGTCCTCAGTTAACCTGGATTTGATCACAGATAACTTTATTCTCAATTGATTTAATTTATTCACAATATTCTGAATAATAATACCAATACGAAAGTGTGTTTGTTTGTTGGATTGTTGGTTTGTAGGTTCATTGATATGTCCTTCGGGAGTTTTGAAAACCTGACTCCACGCGGATTAAGTCTTGGGCAAATTCAAACAATATCTTGGAAACCGCAACTAAAGGCTAGCGGAAACTGATAATAGATATATTCGTGCTAAGTTTTAACTTAGCTATTTATCTACTATGACTAATATTATCACTGAATATGTTAAATATTAATTTGACTAGGCAGTGTGCTATGCTCGCAAAGTAAACTTGCAATCGACAGGATATTTACCAATAAACCTGTCAGCATTAGTCGAACGCTACGGTGCAATATTCAGAACTTCTACAACGCTCGTTCACCGTTCATACAAACAGAAAGTTTTATCATAAAACTTGGGTTTAACGTAACAGTTTTAAAGTCGGTAAAGTATTGTGTATATTTTATGGTAAAAATTATTTTATACTTCCTTATGCCCGAGACTGCGTCCGCGGAGGGTTATGTTTTTTTTTTAATGCAGCAGGAACCCTTTGTTTTTGCGGCATAGTATACATCACTCTAGGTGCGCGTGCGTGTGCGGTGCAAGCGCTATAATGATGCAAAAAAATCACGTTAATCCATTGCTTCTTTGCTCCTCAACTCAACAAGTGAACACACCTGCGCATTTATAATATTAGCATCTACGATTTCGTCCAGATAACAATAAACTACTAAAAAGCCGGTTAAATATCAAGATCAGTTTAGCATCATAGTTAGTAGGTAGAATAAGTAGAATAGCTGTGGCAGATAAATAGGCAGACGAACGATCACAATGTTCCTTTTTTACCATTTTGTTATGGAACCCTAAAGAGAATTTTAAAGACCTGCCGCTAAAGCTGATAAATGGCGTTAAATAGGACTTTCATCTTTTTAGCAAATCCAATAACCTGGGTACCCAGAGGCTGGGGGGAAGTGGCTGATTAAAACAGGCTTTCTTTTTTAAAACTACCGCTTCCTCGGCGACCACGATACCTGAATGAATTAAGAATATTTTAACTCTTTTTTATTTAATACTAGATGATGCCCGCAACTTCGTCCGCGTGGATTAAGGTTTTTTAATTCCCACGGGAAATCTGTAATTTTCTGAGATAAAAAGATATGCCTATGGGAGAAAAAATAACCTATGTACTAATCGTGGGCATGAGCTATCTAAATTCCAAATTTCTGCCAAATCGGTTCATTCGTTGTGGCGTTAAAAAGTAACAAACTTCCATCCATCCATACATCCATCCTCACCAACTTTCGCATTTATAATATTAGTAGGATACATCGTATTGTGAGTTTACTGTAAATCTTAATCGTTTTGATAATTTTAGTACCTACCTAAAAATAATATCAGCATCAACGAAAACATCCTTTCTTCATCCTTTTTAATGCCTCAATAGTCCAAAGATTAAGATACGGACTGAAAACTGAAAGGTACTTTGTACTAAGTACATATTTTCATACTCACTCCTAGCCACTACATATTTTCATACCTACTCGTACTACAAATAACTGAGAACATTGTGTTGTTTTTGAGAAGAGAATATAAGTCTACTTCAGGTTCAATATTCTTAAACAAAATTCATTCTGTGGGTGCCCCACGGCTGAACAAAAAGGTCTTTCATAATGAGCGCCAATTAATTTGTTTGAATCCATTTTTTTGAATCATGATAATAATCGACCGAGCGAAGCGAAGGTCTTTGAGTTAACTAGAGCGATTTGCACTTGTCCGTCCGTCCGTCCGTCCGTCTGTCAGAGCCTTATAACTTTTGAATTACTGAACGTAATTACTTCAAATTTAGATATAATATGTAAACCGATGGCCTCCAGCCGAAAATGGCTTAAAAAGTTATAAAAATCTTTATTTCAGGGGGGCTCTCATAGAAGCGAATGCGAAGTAAAAAAAAAATATCGCGTTACATAAAATTGTTACGTATCATTTTAAAGATAATTTTGAACTGAGTACAAAAATATTTTTTTTTTAATTTTTCCCTTAAAATTGACGAAATGGGGGGCTTTCAAAGTGGCGATTTTATACGCTCGCTTGAAGACGCTCTCTAGGAAAATCCGCTATGGATTTTCAAACTGATTTTATGTTTTTAGGTCACTTATATCCTGTACTTGAACAACAAATACTAAAATTATATGAATATTATAAAGAAACGAGATTATTTAATTTTTAATGTACATCAGTAATTCATATAGCATCAACATAGCTTCACAATAATGCTAATAGATGGCGCAGTCAGTAACTATTCCCATGGAACTACGAGTTACGACTAACGACCTATCCCAAAAACAGTTTTGCGTCGACCATTATTATTTAGTTACTTATTATAATACAATAATTGTATTGTAATTTTTTTTGTACCATATTATTCAATTAAAATTATTTTTTAGTTAAATTTTAGTTAAATATTGTATATTTTCTATTCGCGTCGATAGATGACGATTTGTACAGATGCCCGTAACCCGGTTTCACTCGTTAGTACCTACATAATAATTCAATGTTTTCACTAACGTTCCCTAACCTTTACGGGCTACCTATAAGTTAGGTGATTGATGTTTTCTGTCAACTTATTTATCACGATCCTGTACGGGACACCTAAAAGGATATTGGGACGGATGTTAGGACTTAGGATTGTATTTAGGAGCTACCTACGTTAAGAGACTCCTACTTAGGGGATGATTTAGGTATGTTTGGTGAAAACGGGCATAATAATAATGTCAGTTTTGGTTATCATGTATCGATTGAATGAATAATCATGGGATAGCGTTACCGCGAGGTCACAGTTCGGGGCGAACCACTAGTTATACAGAGTAAGCATATTTCTTTTAGAAGTTAATTCTCATTAGAAATAATAATTATTAGCTCAAAAACTAGAACACCTTCAACCTGAAACGCTTTTGCGCTCTGGATTTAATGAATTATAAATATTATGGTACAAAATTTTCAGTTGTACTTACTTATGTCCTAGTTTTTTAACCAAAATTTTTTTGATTTTCGTTTGCTATAGCTTGGAGCCAAAACAAAAGCTGCTGCAATGCAATTTTGTTTTCAAGCCATTAATAACACCGGCCAAGTGCGAGTCAGACTCGCGGACCGAAGCTTCCGTACTCCGTAATTTGCTTATTAATCGTTAACTTTGTTTGCAGAGGTTTATTGTTATTATCAAAAAAGCTATGCTAGTTAGAGCATTGGTTTTATTTTTCCTGTAAAATATACATAAACTTCTATTGACCATAATTATTTCTGAATTTTCGATTGGTAAACTTCGGAGATAAGGGCCCCCTTAGGGAAGGGGGGGGGGGGACGGATTTTTTTCGACATTTTGCATGATTACTCAAAAACTGTTATGTATAAAAATAAATAAAAATCTGTTTTAAAATATACAGGTAAAGCATTTCACATGATACCCCACTCGGTTAGTTATCTATTTCCTTAGGCCCGCTTGCAGAGACGCCGAGTTAGTTAACCCATGAATAAATTTGTAATTTTAACAGAAGCTGTATACGCAATCTGTCAAATCTGTCCTTTTAACCCAGAGTTAGCTGCTATTTCTGGGTTAAGACGTCTCTGCAAGCGGGCCTAAGATAGAAGAAAGTACTTTCTTTGACGTTCACCAGAAACAAGCGTGAGGTCCTTACTATACAAATTCAAAATCTTCAGTTTAGATTTTGAAGTTTCTTCATAAATGAAAAACCTACCCTGAGGTTTGGCTTCAGAGCTTATAATTATTCATTAATATTAAAAAAAAAATCCAGCAAACCAACCTGGGTTGTTTGAAATGAAATTTTTCCTATGGTATGAATTATGATCGCTGTATTTATTATCCAATCTATAAATATATATATATATATCAAACACTACTTTGATACCACAAAGCTGGGTAGCCATTGGCTAAAATTGTATTAATTTACTTCAAAATAATTACGATCGCAACCGTAATTAAATTTAATCGTTACGTTCATATTTCAAGTTATTAAAGCAAAGATAAAGCGGATTAGTAAACTAGGCTCTGGCAACACTGGGTCATATTCGGATATTAGATCGCTGTGACTTGTTACCGCAGCATGATCCAGATGATATATTATCACGCATAGTGTCGCCATAACCCATTCCATCGTCGAAGTTTACCGCAAAGTGTCATCGATGCGATCGCCTGCCCAATTTCGGAACTAATAGGTATTTTGTTTTATGCAGCGAAATAAAATGTATTTTATACTCTTACTTCGGAGAATTTATTGGTGAAACAGTTTATTTGCTGTCCGTGTTATTTGATACCACCTTTTTTTATCGTCTCTAAATAATGACAAAAGTTACAATCCATGTTGGTTGGCGTATATGCTACTCGTAAGTTCTTTCAATGTGGTTAGGAACATTTATATCAAATACAGATGAATTCACTAGCAGCTACATGCTCGTGTCGCTATTAAATAAATTCAATTTCTAACGATTAACCTCGTTTCCATCGCCTTTCATATTTTCTAAAAATATCTGTTTTCTCTATCTTGAAATGATTGGCCGTGTAACAAATCCATCGACAAATAAGTCATTGCTTTTTCTTCGTATCTTGTACAAATTTAGATAAGTCACAAAGAGCCGCTGGATGCACGTGGTGTAACCGTGTAAGACCGAGCCATGTGGAGTCCGTGCAAGAAACGTGTTGTGGACGTCAATCGGTTCACAAATTTAGGGTAGATATATTTAATACCATGCAAGGACCGTGCCATGCCTACCCCGTGCAATTGTAATATTGGCTGTATTTCTGCACTCTGATAGGACATTGCACTGCTCCAGCATAGTCTTCAAGAATTACTTCATAAAACTTCTTACTACCATTCTTTGATCGTGTTCCACTCATCTCACTCAACAAAACTAGATCATGCCTTAATTTCTCTTCGTAAAACAATTTTGCTAACGGATCCCTTGTAATAACAATAACAACCGTAACATTACGTAGCCGACGGAGATAAACAAAACAATGAACGTCCTAATGGTTCCTATTAACCACTAGATGCGGCAATAAAAATATTTTACCTGTCTTTCCCCCTATCTGCAGCGAGTCGCCCAGTCACGCGATTGTGTAGGCATTGCTGGAGTGACCATTAGTACTAATTTCACCTCCTGCGCCAGGTTTACGACCAAGCACTGTACTATGTTACAAACAATAATCCTACTCCTCCGTAGCCACACATTAAGTCGCTATTGGCTGTTTAAAATAAATTCGGTAAGAAAATATTTTGTTCTATTAAATATTAATAGAAATAAATAGATTAACATTTATGTTGATATTTTATTTAGTGGGCAGCAACGTATTTAAAAATATAATATTACATATACACAACCAAGCCTGGTGTTCTCAGCGTAAATTCACCATATTTCTTCCTTTGCGTAAGAAAGTAAATCAATTTTATGTTAAGACCTTCATAGAGATGGTTTCCTTCAAAGTGTAACGTCGTGGAATCTGACAGGTGACGGGACTCCGACTACAATGGGTACGCCGCCCTTATCGCTAAAAGGAAAATAAATGAGGCCACTTTTTCCCACTTTACGAGCAAGTCACTGTATTTCATGTTTGGGTATATTTTTAAAAGTAGCCCGCCCCAAAGTGATTTGCGAATGACATCGTAAATTCCAAAATTCATGGACCTGTT
Organism: Oeneis ivallda; assembly: GCA_029955525.1. Taxonomy (NCBI): domain Eukaryota; kingdom Metazoa; phylum Arthropoda; class Insecta; order Lepidoptera; family Nymphalidae; genus Oeneis; species Oeneis ivallda. The sequence continues at coordinate 14,358,813 of JARPMR010000001.1, forward strand.
TCATTAAAAGCAGTGCCCATAAAGTGTCAATGCATTGAATATTATTCAACCAAATTTTTTATACTTACGTAACAAAATTTTCTGAAGATCTAGTTAAATTTTTTTTCTTACGGCCGATTTCACTAACGTAAAATGTCTTATCCGAACGTAAATTTGATATTTTGAAAGTATTATCAATACAAAAACTGTTAGAACGCCCAATTTATTCCTCGCTTGAACGTCACTCAACGTTGGTGAAATTGGCACTAAGCTAGGTAATATTTGAAAAATTACCTAATTAAGTGCCCATATTATTATATGAATATTAAAAATTCGTCTTAAATATACATACATAATATTATACGTGACCAAAGAGCTGGCATTTATTTAGCCCAAAGGCTTAGCTCGCTATTCAAAGAGGTAATAGCGCATTTTGGGCACCATGCCCATTAGCGATCACTTGGACGGCGTGTATTTTTTGTAAATATAATTAGTAGTAGTTTTTTAATTAATTTATTCCAAATTTTTTATTTTTATTACTTAAGTATTAATTATTATTTGAAAACTTGCTGTATAAAATATTATACGTTATACATTTCGAAAGCCCCGTACAACAAACCAGTAAAGTGCTGTTATGGACTTTTTAATGTTTTGTCAAACTTGGAATGTACGAGTTGGGATACATCTATGGAATTTTTTCAGATTTTTTCTATTAATATTTTCGGAAATATCAATGATGATAATTTTATTGTACGGAAATTCATATTAGTGCTTATGACGACAAAAATGTTGACCATTACGAAACTAATTTTGTATTTCTTGTATGGCAAGGTGCTATTACCGGTTTATTGGCGTATAATATAATATCTTCATGTACTAATTGTAAGCGTCATAACTTTATTCTTAGCGTATGATTTTTTTTAATCATACCAGTAATTAGTACCTTACAATGTTTTAAGTCTCATTCTATAAATAACGTTAGACAGTAAGAAGTTTGCCATTTTCCACATTTGAGTGAAGTGTCGACACGGGCGCGTATTTTTTTTCAAACTATTGCTTTTTCAAAAAGTCTGTAATTAACCATTACTGTTTCAGACTTTGGAAAATTTTAGCACAATAATCCCGTAAGTGACTTTTACGGAAAAATGTTTCTAATAATATACATATTTCCAGCAATAGCTTGTTTTCATAAATTTCAGTCTTCTGAAAAAAGATATTTTAATATTGACCCCAAAAACTTGTGCAATAGAAAATTAGCTTTCATTTGATGTATCATATACTTGAATATGCTAAATGATTCCAAAGTTAGAGCACAAAAACAGTAAAATATTTCTCCTGTAAAATTTAGATTTTACGATTACTGGTATATTGGCAGGGATGTCGATTTATATAAAATAAATAAATATTATAAATGCGAAAGTGTGTTTTTTGGTTTGTCCTTCAATCACGCCGCAACAGAGCTACGGATTGACGTGATTTTTTGCATGGTATAGTTGAGGACCTGAAGAGTGACATGGGTTACTTTTTATCCTGGAAAATCAAAGAGTTCCCGAGGGATTTTAAAAACTAAATCAACGCGGATGAAGTTGCGGGTATCAGCTAATATAAAATAAACTCAAAACTAAATTAAGACTAAAACCACATAGATACAAACGCAGCGTTGCAAAGTATCCAAAATGTTGGCAGCATTGGCTCTTTGGATGACAAACTAAATCTTTGGCCAAGGTAGGTGCCAGAAGAGTATTGAAACTTTATAAACTTATGCTCGTATAAATAATGCATTTTCCTACAATGAAAATTTATATAATTTTACATTTACAACACGAACAATTTAAACATTCTTTTGGCAGGGACTTTCAATCAATTAGTGTAGCGAAGCTTTTAAACACCTTTGTTTTGTGTAAGCGGTTTGCTGTTGTACCAGTAAACTCGATGTCACTAAAATGTGGCTCCACGGTCGATAGACACACGGTGACACAGATGTATTATGTGTCGGCAACTGTAGGTGATTGCCGCTTTAAGGGTAGGACTTCCTTGGTGCGTTTAAACGCCACGCGAGTAAGGGCAGCGAAGCAAAGTAGCAGTGCGGAGAATTGTAGCGGTGTGTTCACAGAAGAAAAGTGGGGAAAAGTTGCCGGAAGATGAGGCGTCGGTCGCAGAAAAAAGTCCTGGCTGCGCAACATCGCGAGTGCGGCAGAATTATTTCGCCTCGCGAAGAACAAAGCTGAATTTACAAAGCTGACTGCCAACCTTCGCTAGTCGGAGAGGCACGCGAAGAAGAAGAAGTTCACAGAAGAGAAGCAATTAAGCGGGAGTAAGAGAGGTATGTTAGGAGAGCAGCACAGCACCAAAATTGTTTTTTTTGTGTGAATACATAATATTATTTTTCTTATCAATGAACCCGATTTCAGGTGATTAAATATTCTTTCAGTATCAAAAAAATGATAATTAGCTCAGGGAAAATCTTAAAAGATGTACAAAATATTATTATAGAATATTAAACGCTTATAAAGAAATGGAAAATTCTTTTGACGCGCTTCGGCAAATTTTCCCGGAAGAAATGGTAAAAAATATTAAACTTGTTTCCACTCAAGCTGAAGTTTGCTGAAAATCTTCAGGAAATGAGTCGCGTTGAGAATTCAGCTCATGGTATCCTCTCGGGGATCTTAATGAAGGAAAACTATAAAACAATCTACATCGTGTTCGCATCGAAGTGGAAACGATTGATATGCAACTTATATATTATACTTTCTCGTACGAGTATAAATTATACACAGTAAACTAAAAGCTGAAGCCCGCGATTTTATCCACGTGGATTTTGGTTCCAAAAATTTATCGAACTCTCTGTCCAGGTTGCAAGTTAAGAGTACATTACCTGTGACAAATTTCATTAAGATTGGTAATGAGGGTGAGGTGTGAAATAGTAATAATATAGGTAACTCTAACTTTCTAACTCCAGGCTTTTATTGAGAATTTCTCAGGAAAACCCAAAACATGTTTTGACCTAACCCGGGGCTCGAACCCGGGACCTCGTCACCCAGCTGTTGAGCCTGCTGACTGTGAGACCAACAGGCAGTTCGCATTTATCTTAATATATATATTTCTTGTGTGCGTGTGTATGTCACTGGCTGGACTGATTTAGATGAAATTTTTTGTGTGAGTTCAAGGGGATTCGTGGATAGTTAACATTTTTTTTTTCATTTTTTTTGTGAATCTATCACAAAAAAAATGAAAAAAAAAATGTTTATTTAACTAATTTTTCATTTATAAGTAGTGGCGGTACGAAGTTCGCTGGGTCAGCTAGTGTTATTATCGACCGAGCGAAGCGAAGGTCTTTGAGTTAACTAGGGCGATTTGCACTTGTCCGTCCGTCCGTCCGTCCGTCCGTCCGTCTGTCAGAGCCTTATAACTTTTGAATTACTGAACGTAATTACTTCAAATTTAGATATAATATGTAAACCGATGGCCTCCAGCCGAAAATGGCTTAAAAAGTTATAAAAATCTTTATTTCAGGGGGGCTCTCATAGAAGCGAATGCGAAGTAAAAAAAAAAAATCGCGTTACATAAAATTGTTACGTATCATTTTAAAGATAATTTTGAACTGAGTACAAAAATATTTTTTTTTTAATTTTTCCCTTAAAATTGACGAAATGGGGGGCTTTCAAAGTGGCGATTTTATACGCTCGCTTGAAGACGCTCTCTAGAAAAATCCGCTATGGATTTTCAAACTGATTTTATGTTTTTAGGTCACTTATATCCTGTACTTGAACAACAAATACTAAAATTATATGAATATTATAAAGAAACGAGATTATTTAATTTTTAATGGGCGTCAGTAATTCATATAGCATCAACATAGCTTCACAATAATGCTAATAGATGGCGCAGTCAGTAACTATTCCCATGGAACTACGAGTTAAATTCAATGTTTGATAAATAATTCAATGTTTTCACTAACGTTCCCTAACCTTTACGGGCTACCTATAAGTTAGGTGATTGATGTTTTCTGTCAACTTATTTATCACGATCCTGTACGGGACACCTAAAAGGATATTGGGACGGATGTTAGGACTTAGGATTGTATTTAGGAGCTACCTACGTCAAGAGACTCCTACTTAGGGGATGATTTAGGTATGTTTGGTGAAAACGGGCATAATAATAATGTCAGTTTTGGTTATCATGTATCGATTGAATGAATAATCATGGGATACCGTTACCGCGAGGTCTCAGTTCGGGGCGAACCACTAGTAATATTATGAATCACCAATTTAAGTACTTCAGAGAACTTACTTATTACTTACTTATTTTGAAGTGCAATACGTTAGTCGTTAGTATAATTTAAGCCCAGGCGGGCAATAATAACTTAAACAGTTATAGCGTCTCAGACTGCAAGTTTGGTAGTTGGTGGTTAACGAACTTTAACAAGCTCTCTATATTGTATTCCATACAATTTAAATGCCGACTATAAATTCCTTAATCAGAAACATTAGGTAGTTGATGGTTGAGGTCAGCCTACGCCGGCTCTAAGGTAACTTTCCATGTCAACAAACTTTACAAAAGGACCTAACCAGAAGTTTGGAGTATCACATAAGAATCATTAAAAATTCACCTTTCTTATGTTTTTAAGTTATAAAATTATATTATTCAAATATGTAATAATAAAATGGAACAAATTCACTAATTTTTAAAATTTAAAATATATTTAATACGAGCTTCTGCCCGCGGCTAAGTTCGATTTTTCATATCCCTTTTTTACCTTAGTGGTTGAATTTTCAAAAATCCTTACTTAGCGGATGCCTACGTCATAATAGCTATCTGAATGCCAAATTTCAGACCCATCCGTCCAGTGGTTTGAGCTGTGCGTTAAAAGATCAGTCACTTCTTCCTTTTATATTATATTTAGAAGATTTTCATAAAGAAAAAGGTATAGCCCTAAAGTATAGCCCTAAAGTATAGCACAGTGGGAGGCACGGCGAATAGGAATATAAACATGTGACGTCATAATATGACTAAAAATGGGACAATCATTTTGCGCTTAAATTGTAAGTAGTTTTAATCTATGTTGTATTAGAACAAGAGTAAATATTTTTTTTAAACAAGCTTTTAGTAGCTGGCTACATCTTCAGACCCTGGATATAATCAGAATACTTGTCAAGGTGAATCAAACGAATCCAAACATGGGGTTATGTCATTATATTACAGAGTTCCTGTAGCCACCTTCGAACTCCGTCATCAGAACCTGGATATCATCTAGGACCAGAGTATTTGTCAAGACTATCAAATGAACCCATGCTTGATGGGGTTACGTCATTTTGTTTTAATGCTACCAAAACCACCTTCCAGCTTCAACATCAGACCCTGGATATTATTTAAGACTAGAGTACTGGTCAAGCCGAATCAAACGAGCCCAAACTTAACGGGGTTACGTCATTTTATTACAAATTCACTAAAACAACCTTTCGGCTTCATCATCAGCCTGGATATCATCTAGGACAGAGTACTTGTCAAGACAAATCAAACGAACCCAAATTTGATGGGGTTACGTCGTTTTACTACAGAGTTCTGATAGCCAACCTCCAGCTCCACTATCAGATCCGCTCCATGTCACTATAATATTGCATTACTATCCGATTTACATATACATATTATACATGTAAAATTTCAGCTCAATCGGAAACCGGTAAGTGGTTCTAATTTGTTTTGCAAGATTTGACCTGAACATACATTTATATACATACATTGCCAGTTAAATAAAAGCTTGTAAAAACTGGCAGAGCTACTTTATACTAGTGTGGATAATATTCAATGGGCAATCTCGTGATTAAACTCGAACTCATCCAATGCTTTCCATGTGACGGAGCAACTGACACTGATACAGTCTAGTCAATAATAACTAACATTTTAATAAAATAAAAAACCTGGCATTTCGAAAATATTAAAAAAGAAACAGTTCCTTTGTATCGATTGATGTAAAATTATTAAAAATGCGCACAGGTCAGATGCTAAGCGCAGAATTTCTTGATATTACATTTTGGTAATAAAATTACATATTTTTTGAATGTTATATAATATAAAATTATCAGACGGAAAACGATAAAAGCACTAGAATAAATTATGAGCAGCCACTTTCTTTTGACATTTCAGAAATAAGCTCCCATAAGTATGCTACGTTTGAGAACATTATTCCCCACTTAGTCAAATTCAGGATCATCAAATCCAATGATTGCATACAGTTTTTGCTGTATTACCGTGATACATGTTTTTATTTACATTTACACTAACTGTAAAATAACTTCTAACTTTGACTATAATTTCTTCGTCATTTCATGACATTTAACACAATGTTAACTAAAATTAATTTTATTTGTTTACAATAATTAACAACATAGATTTAAGATTGGTAGTCGTAGCGATTAAGCAACCAATCCTAAATCTATGACTAACACTTACGGTAGTAAATATAAATAACTCTATGAAACTTTTCCACTATCGCAAAGACTATTTTCACCTTGACAAGTCTGAGGATCAATTAATATCAATTATTATTAGTTTTGAAACTTTTCATAAAAGTCTTTTCATAATAGAATCTATTGCAAATCGGCTGTCAGAGACTATCGGAAACCTCACAATTATCAAAAGTACATTATAAAAGTTAAATGATGTTTTTAATTCAAACTTTGAGCTTAAAATTGTCTTCTCAATTGATTGGTAGCAGAATAACTTCATGCCAGCTCTATTTTACAAACATTAGGAGCAATTCAGAAAAAACCCTAATATATGCTTTTAAAAAGACTTGTACTGACCAACTGATTTTCTGCTCTATCAACGTACAGCCTAAACCACAGAAGTTAGAACCTTGAAATTTTGACTGTAGGTTTATTTTATGACGTAGGCGAGCACTAAGAAAAGATTTTTTGAAATTCCAAAAGGGTTACATAGGGGGTTGAATATTTGTACCTATTATGAAAGTCCATACTTTTTCAAGTTAGATATATCGAGCAACGGATCTACGTGATTCTTTGATGGGTATGGCTGCGGACCTGCGGTGTTACATGTTACTTTTTCCACGATAGACCAGGAGTTCCCACGGGATTTTCAAAGAACCTTATTCCACGTGGAAGAAGTCGTGGGGGCAAGCATCGATGCATTAGTTCTTTAAATGTGAAAGTAGCCCGTGTTTGTTTAATATTTGTGACTCAAATACTAGTTACTTAAATGTATTTCGGCGAAACTTATCACAGAGATAACTAACATACGGGAGACGGACCTTGGTATTTTATCTAACAATACACGCAGGCGTAGCCGATAGCTTTTCCACTATCCGAAGCCACATTAGGCGAAAGCGTCAGTTAGTATTTGTATACAACATTTTTGTATTTACAAGAAATAATGAAACCTACTAAGAGCGGTTTTAGACTAGCGTATTTTTTGCGTGTATAAGCTCGTACCCGCTTACACGCTTACACGCGCGCTACATTTTGCGCTTCAAAAAACCGAACGCGCGTACATGCGCTTACTCCGGCGTGTTCGCTTGAAAAGGCATCTCTTGCGGCTCGCGCTTATACGAGCTTATAAGCGCGTCAACACACGTAAGAGTTGTGCGTGTGGCAAAGGGTGGGCCTACACGTGCTTCCAAAAACGAACTTATGCGCCCTGAAAAAACACTAATCTGAAACCGCCTTAAGCCACCCATTCAAGAAATAAATCACTAGCAAATTATATTCATCGAAAAATTACTTTTTTATTTGAAACGAGTTTTCTTTGTATCTTGCCAAGTAAAAAGGGGAGTGTAAAGCTCATCTTACACATACAAAGTGATGTTATTCTATTTACAAATCGGGACGTCTCTTTGTTTGCGCTCCTCTGGGATTATTTTTATGGCAACACTAGCAGTTACCCGTGACTTGGTCCACGTTTAATGTGACCGTGAAATACCTGCATATCTATAACTTTTTCATGCAATAGTCCGGTGAAATCTGCATTGAAATCCACTTAAAAATTTAGAAGACTTTATGTGTACTCGTACAAATATACAAACAACATTCTGCAAAATACAATATTTTGTCAATTTACTATGATCAAGTTCTACTGTACAATAATTATGAGCAAAGAAATACGTTTTAAAATCTGAAAGCATAAATATAGGTTCATCGATACATCTTCGTCGTCATCGACTCAATTGATAGACTTCCACTTCATGAAATAGGATAGGAGGTGTCCAGTGGCACTAGATCGTGTCAATGTACCCATCATCGATCATAGAAATAGCAGAACGTATTTTGACAGAATTTTCACAGGCAGAAGTCTTTATATAGTGATGTAGAATATTGATTATCTAGGAAAAAATTGTTCCCAAAACTTAACCCCCAACCGACTCCAAAATTTAACTGACGCAACCGAAGCTAGTCTATATTATTAAATCTACGGTGAAGAAAGGTAACGGTACGAGAAGAATTGCTTTTCACGGATCGACTAGCATCCCACACCGACTTAAGGTAGCAAAGACGAGCTATGGAAGGGGAAGCCACAGAAATGAATTGTTTTTGGTTTACCGGAGGCAAACATTACATTATTGCGCGTTTTGGTGCTGTGTTGATAGGATTTGGGCTAAATCTATACAAAATGATCACTTTTCGAAAGAAATCAATGATCCCTATTTCTCGTTACACTCACTGAAGATTGCAATATTTTTTTGCAAAAGAAGTACCGTTAGCGAATCATGAAGAGCAAAGTCGTAGTTTTGAGTTTTATATTGAATGCTCCGTGAATTCTTAACTATTATATAATAATTGTAAAATACGTAAAATTTCTAAATTATATTATATTATAGCAAAAGATGATGACACAATTTCCACGACTATTGACAAACAAACATCTAATGGAACTTTAAAATAAATGAAACTACCAATGTAAAAAAGATAAGAATAGGCTTTTTTACTGACCTATGTTATGTAATTTATTTTTAATTTATTTTCATAATTTTTTATATGAAAATTATAATATACTTACAAAACTCTGTTGCTATTAATTACTACTTATTTTGTGTTTTTTTAGTACCATTTCACACGTTCCTCTCTGAGTGATCTTCTTTTATGGTTATGCCGGTAACATTATGTAAGTGTGAGCGCTAATTCTCGTGCTTACCCATACATTTCCCAGTCATGGGAATCTGCCGCTGAATACTCAGCAATCGGAACGTGTAAAAAGGCAATAAGTCGTTTATGAAATAGATGTTACGAGGAAGCATTTAATTTCTGCACACCTGCTGTAGCCGACACAATAATTTAATTCCCGATAATATGAAGCGATTTTATCTCTACAAATAAAATTATTAAAACTGAAAGTTTATAAAACGCTCCCGACATGTGAGTCCATGGCCGGAAATACACGATATACCTGATATCCTGCTACCCAGTTTTCTGCTCCATCATCAGATCCTCCTCCTCGATGCATCTATCTAACACGTACTCATTGATACCATTCTAATGAGCCCAAACGGCAACTTTCAGCTTAATTGAGTATTCCACAGTCTAGTTCATACTGCAGCATCAGCTGAAGGTTATCATACCTTAGATAGTGATGCCACCATCGTACTGTATATAGAATTAAATACTGATCAAAACGAATCCAAACACTACATATCTGCTACTATTTTTTCAAGAATGTACTAGTGTGCTAGATACCCTGGCTGCAGCATCAGCTCATCATGTTGCCACCATTATCTTCTATGTAGAATCAAATCTATGTAGAATCAGAACAAGAATTCCATAATCTTGCATAATTATATAGCAAACATGGGTGTTTCTAGGTCATACGTATGTTTTAAAGTAAAGTAAATACATATCATGTGTCAAGAACCCTACCGCAGCTAACAAAACAGCTGATAACTTTAAAACGGCTAAACCTATTTTTATAAAACATAAATTTAAAAACCACCGCTAGAAAACCTGCTTATGAATTAAAAAACCGCACCCAAATTGGTTCACCTGTTTAAGAGCCACAGCGCCACAGACAGACACATAGAAACATACACACACACACACATAGCGGTCAATCGGGGGTTAAAAATGGAAGGTAATTCTCGGAGCCATTCTCGGAGTCACTAACTCCTGACTTTAACAAATTTTGAATCTTGCTTATATGTTAAAAATAAATTAATTTTTAAAAAATTTAAAAAGAGAATCTGCCAAGATAAGAAAATAAAACTTCCGCTGTAAGTTTTAAGTGTGATAAATAACCATTTTAAAGTACCGAATAAACTACAAAAAGTTGTAAGTAATGATGTGCACGAAACAGTTGCAGAAACTGCACGCGAACCACGCGCGTGTGTGTTGCGCATTCGCGGCGTATTCGCCCGATGTGTAAGCACCCTATTGAATAAAAATATCTGTTTGTAAAGATTAAATTACAGCAGAAATTTTCAATCAACAAAAAGTAAATGGTCTTTAGAAAACAATATTTCCGATCAATTTGTGAAGATGAATAAAATATGAGTTTCCGAACATCTGCGTCAGGATACATTAGTGATGGCCAAATAATTTCTCAAACAATTCCATTAGGAAAACCAAACACTCATTCTTTATACAAAGTAAAACAATAACCGAATTAATACAAAAATAATATTGAGTCGGCAGTTTCCAACACCATAACAATTATTCTTATTTTTGTTTTGATCAATCAATATAACATCTGTCTTACTAATTTTATTCGTATTAAATGTAGCCTGTGTCACTTGAACCGTAATAACGAATCGAATAATGCAATATCAACCAAAATAAATTAAAATCGGCTCAGTAGTTTATGCACTACCGTGTAACATACGCAATTATACATACACATATACATACAAATTATATTGCTAAAATCATAACTCTATTTTCCTTTTGCCTTTGCCCCAGTCGGGTAAAAAGACAATCACTGCGTTTAACTCTTGAGTGCTAAGATAAGTTTCAGTATTCGGCCTTTCAGTATTTTCAGCTATTCCAAGCGACTTTCTAAAGCATTTCATTTCTACGTGACTTACCACATTCACTTCTTGGTAATACGAATCGTAGCAGATGCGAACGTAATATGATTCTGGAACGGTCGTAACATGTTTCCATTTGACTCGATGCGATGTTCAAGTTATTTTTCATCTCGGTGCTTGGCATTCTGGCATTTGAATAATTTGAGCTATTTAAGATAATATTGATGTTACTTTTATAAACAGGTACATCAAACTTTTTCTACCTTCATTATCAGAATGAAATTAATTCATTTTATTCATCATCATCATGTGGTGCCATCTTCAAGCTGAAGCTCGGCGGTCAGTCAGAGAAAACTTTTGCAGTCATGTACTAATTTCTTTATTTCAGGGTACTTATGTCAAGTCCGCTCCCTTATATCGTCGCACCACTTCCCTCTCAGTCATCCCGATGCCCTTCTTATGGCTGTGGAAATTCATAAAGGGATCCTCCCAAGGTGGCCGAAATAAGCAACCTTCCTTCGAACCTGTAAAAAGGTTTTCTTCGGCATGTTTTGCAGTTTGCTCTTTCTTGAGCTTTCAAAAAGTTTTTTTTGAGAAGTCTCACCACGGTATTTTTAACATTCTACGTATGCCCACATCTCAAACGCTTGCTGCTTGCAACCGTCCACAGATGGTACAACGGTGTATACTTTTTATTGTACACCAAAATAAAACAAGTCTTATATATAAACTTAAAAATTAATAAATAAGTTACTACTGTCAGGAAAACTGTGTAAATTCCGTAACGAAAAAAAACCTAACACCGTCGTTCAGTAAGCGTTCAACATTTTAGAGGTTCTCAAGTAGCTCTATTTGGCGCAGTGGACGAGCGGCCGCTTTCTTTGTATGATGTCGCAGGTTCAAATCTCACTCGCGAAGTAGTGACAGTTCGCTTTTCTTGTTTGTATGTTTTTAATTTTTTTTGCATATTTTTTATAATGGAAAAAAATATATTGCATAAATATTATAATTGCATAAGTTGATAAAAAAATGCTATGCAATAGCTTTACCGCGGCAGTCCCCGAGTGCCACTTAATTTTTTTTTGAAAGGACATAATATAGTAAGGTCAATCCCATTTAAATTTGGTGAAGATTTGATGAATATCTTCGGTGATGGATGACGGAATTCCTCTATTTTTGTTGATGTTACTCCATAACTCTGTCAAATCTAAACCGCTTACAATATTTTTTTTTATTTGAAAGGTAAATACCGTAAGATTGGTCTCATTTAAATTGGGTGAAAATCTGATGAATATTTTCGGTAATGGAGGACGGAAATATTAATTAAATGGAGACGGATTCGAACCATCGACTGTGAACTGTTAGGCGACTGCCGGAGCCACTAGGCTACGGAGACCTAATGTTGTATCGCGAAAATACCGAACACAATGCAAAATTCACATTCAACAAAAAAGTGTCGGTTTCAAAAAAGTGTCGGGTGTCGGTTCCTTAATTTTTTCCGCCTAGCCCCCTTCCGCACCGCGCGATAAGGAACTTACGTTCCAAAAATCTTTTTAAAAAAACCAACTTCAAACGCCACTACAAAGTATAAAAATAATTTTAGTTTGTACAAGTTTGATGGATGGGTGGGCCGAAGAAACGATGAAACCGATGCGCGACGCTCGCCTTGTGATGACACAATATGAGTGACTCATTTGTTGAAGTCCAGCGAGCATTGCTAATCCCCGCAGTTTAGGTGGGCAGTACCCTACAGTGTGTACAAGTGCTAGGACTTGGAGTTTCATGATGTACTTAAAATATCAATTTGTTATTGACATTTCCTAAATCCTCATAGCTTAGGTGGGCAGTACCCCTGCAGCATCACGCTTGAGGAGTTGAAGGAAAATATTTTTATGGGACTATTCCGCAAGCATTCTCTGCCGATAAAAAAAATCACACAAATCGATCCGAAATACCAGACAAATCGGTAGATATACCTACATAAAAAAACAGAGGCCGAATTGAGAACCTCTTCCTTTTTGGAAGTCGATTAAAAATGTGTTATGATGTACGCCAGTCTACTGAACAGTCATTTTATAGCATTATATAAGCATTACTTTTAATATCGCACTATTCACAAAATTACGGAAATATTAATATGAAAGTTCATAATATAACTTGATGTGTTTTAAGGGTGTGCATAACTGAAAAGGATCGAGCGAAAGAGACAGTTCGAGCTTCAAATGGGCTTCAAATGTCGTGGAATTGAACACGAATGGGCCAAGGTTTTATTTCCCCTTAGTTTATATCGCCACCTGGAGGGTTTATTTAAGCTCGCTCTGTAAAAATGTTTAATTATCTCCATTTTCCTCGTCCTTTCCCATTTCATTCCCGGCTTAATACTGAAATAATACAGACTAAAAGACGAGACAGGATCGTAGGGGAACGAAATTACAAGTCCTATAACTAAACTAATATTTTAAATGTGAAAGTTTGTGAGGATGGATGTATGGATGGATGAATGTTTGTTACTCTTCACGCCACAACGATTGAACCACTTTGGCTGGAATTTGGAAAGGAGATAACTCATACCATATGGAGCGGAGCATGAGCATTGGACATGATTTTCGTCTTGCTCATGTTCATTTTCAGGCCCACCTGTTGAGAGACTCTGCTGAGATCATTGAGCATTGTATTGAGATGTCTCAGAGTCTTTGCTATGACTACTATGTCATCGGCAAATCGCAGGTGAGTGATGTACTCGCCGTTTATGTCGATGCCAAGTCCGTTCCAATACAGAAGCTTAAAGATCCAACGCAGCGGTAAATAGCTTCGGGGAGATAACATCTCCCTGTCGCACTGCACGCTGCAAGTGGGTTGGTCTCGTAGTCTGGTCCTGTATACGTACTGGCATAGTGGCGTTTTCGTACAAGCACTACAACACTTGGATATACCGGTAGTCAATCCGGCATCTCTGCAGCGATCTCAATGCAGCCCAAGTTTCCACCGAATCAAAGGCTTTCTCATAGTCCACAAACGCTAAGCAAAGTGGCCGGTTATACTCTTCCGTCTTTTGACGCCGCAGCGTATGAATGTGATCTATGATGCCAAAGCCTTTTCGGAATCTAGCTTGTTCGGGAGGCTGGAAGTCGTCAAACCTACGAGCGAGACGATTCGTGACGACTCTCAAGAACAACTTGTAAACATGACTCAGCTGCGAGATGGGTCTATAATTCTTCGACAAGGTATTATCACCCTTTTTGAATAAGAGGACCACCACGCTCCTGTGCTATGCTTCCGGCGTCATACCCTCGTGAATAACGGAATTGAACAATCACGGAAAGATCTTAAGTACCGGTTTTCCACCCGCTTTCAGGAGTTCCGCAGTGATTCCGTCATCACCTGGCGCCTTGTTGTTCTTGAGCTGTTTGAGAGCCATACTAATCTCGTATAGGCTGACTTCCGGGATATCTTCGGTATAGTGTCAGGTCAGTTTGGCTCTGGGATCTTTGGTCAAATCCTCAACAGGTTTTTGTGTCGTTGTATATAACTGCCCATAGAACTTCTCGACCTCTCCCAAGATCTCAGGTCGAGAAGAGATGAGACAACCGTCATCAGCCGTCAATCAACCGTTGACCGTCGTCAATGTACCTACAAAGGCAGTCAATTCTTTCAAAATATGTGTACTTTTTAGTTAACTTCCAAAAGGAGGAGGTTCTTAATTCGGCTGGAATCTTTTTTTGTACCCAGTTTTATCTTATAATCTTCAATGGTTTTCACCTTCAAATTGTGACTGAACTAACTACCCTATGAAAATCTCTACCCTACGATTCCTATTAATCTTGCTACTTTTAAATGTTATTTCTTTAGAGTGACACGTGATTCGCTAGTGTAAGCTAAGCTAAGACCCTTTATAATCTTGTGATCGAACCCAAGAACTTTTAGAGCATCAGAAGTAATGAGTTTATAAGCCCTAGGCGAATCATGCGAGAGTTAGTGTATTAGACTGTAGTCGGTTCCCGTATTGGTTTATATTAAATAATGTTTAAAATGCAGAATGAATGATACCAGTTTGCTCTGATATCACAAAACCTAACACTGAAGACTGAAGTTGGCATAATTTCATGTGAAAAATGAAATGGTGATCATTGGCTCCCTACACGCCAACGATGGTGAGCTCCTGCCTTTCGTGGTACATCAAGGACCACTCGGTTGAGTTAAAACAATAAATCAGATATGTGAACAAATCCCTGAAATACCATCAAACTATGAGCCCCGACTGTCATCATTTACTCATACACAAATGTGTAAGGCTTTTTTAACCGTGGTGTGCTCCACTGAAGACACTTTTTTACCGTGGCGTGTTCCACTAGACTTTTTTTATAGTGGTATGATCCACTGAATCTTTTCATAGGTGACTTCCTCTCGTGAAGTTTGTTGTAAGTTAACATTTATACTGTGTGAAGTCACCACGGAGTGGTGAAGGACACAACGTTAGAGTCTAGTTCGAGGTTGGTGTTGGACGCCTGGACCAAACAGAACCATAATAACAATCGCCATCATTAGCTTCATCCTATCTCAGCATCTAACCTACAGGTTGACGCAACACTCAGCATAGAGCATCACGATATACCTAGATCAATCTTCATCTGAGATCGTCGGTCGCTAGCCCAAAGACAGGTTCATAAAGCACCAAGTCGCTAGAGCTCCCCATCTCTAAAGCAGCTTCCAACGTCAGATTAGGTATCACTTAATTTCGTGTATCGTCCCTTGTACTTTATCAATAATAATTGTTATAAAGTATGTCACTACATACCAATTCACATTTCTCATAATACAGTTTGTGCATATTAAGTCTCTGAACATAATATGCCCGAATACACAAGCAATGTTCTTTCATATTTATATGCGATCCGCGCGTCGACAACGCTGCGGTCGGGCTGCCTTCCTATTGGAACGTAAGTTCCTTATCGCGCGGTGCGGAAGGGGGCTAGACGGAAAAAATTAAGAAACCGACACCCGACACTTTTTTGAAACCGACACTTTTTTGTTGAATGTGAATTTTGCATTGTGTCCGGTATTTTTGCGGTACAATATTGGGTCTCCGTAGCCTAGTGGCTTCGGCAGTCGCTTAACAGTTAAAAGTCGATGGTTCGAATCCCAGCTCGACAGACTGAATTTTCTATTTTCAATTTTATTTTAAATAATTTCTACATGTGGAATTTTTCCCTAATTTTTTATTGTATAAATTGGATAAAATGTTATTGTACTACTAACGCCATCTGTTAAAAAACCAAAGTAACTCTTTGGTTTTGTAACATTGCTGCAATAGAAATGAACTAAATATAATTCATCGTAGTTAATAAATTTAATACTAGATGACACCACTTGTTTATTAAAATTCCTTCACTAATTAATCAAAAGGAACTTCGTTCCATCCAGGTGTCCCTTGACACCTCTTAAGTTTTTTATTATATTATATCGTTCTACAGAATAGCGTCAACGTCAACCGACATGACGTGAAAATTGAAGTTCTTAAAATTATTATTTTTATGATCTCATGTGAAAGTACATCTCGTAACTTAACTACTGTACCGATTTTGATAAAATTCAATCAAAAATTTTTAGTGTCAGCGATCATGAAAAATTCCTTAGTACGAAGTACTAAATGTTCTTGGCCTTTTTTTTCATTCTTTACAGGCGAGTTAAATCATGTTTTGATAGTTATTAATAATTTTTAGGTGGAAGTTTGTTTTTCGCAGTCCTAATTTTATAATTACGAGACTTCATTCGCGTGGATTTAGTTTTCCCGTGGATTTAGTTTCCCGTAAATCCCGCGGGAACTCTTTATTTTCTGGGATAAAAATTAGCCTATGTCACTCTCCAGGTCCTCAACTATACCTGTAACCTATACCTGTAAAAAACCACGTCATTCCGTAGTTCTATCAGCGTGATTAAAATACAAACCAACAAACAAAAACACTTCCGCGTGTATAATGTTAGTAAGGATAAGTTTTTTACTATCAAACGATACAAAGAAGTGAAATTAAAAATATTATATCAAGTTTCAAATCTATTGCAGTATAGCAGTGAATGGTACCTTTTTACCATTTTAGAAGGCAACACTAAATACAAGAAGCAATATCATACGCGATAACAAGGACAAACTGAACTTACCCCAAATACGTAACGTAAAACCACACAAAGTTTCAATTCACCTATATTTCCACAATACGCTCTTTTATACTAACATTTTGTCACAAAGATCTTTTCAACCTTTTCCCCGGTGTGAGTTTCAATGGAGAATACTCATTCGATTTCCCTCGTATGTGTAACTACATCATTTGCCCACGTTATACTCAGGATTTTATTTCTGAAGGAAAACCCGTTTTATATTACATGTTGACACATAAAATGGTGTAGTCAGGTGAACTAAACATTTTATGTCCAATTTTAGAATTGATTCCTATCCGGTGAAGGCTTGATATCAAGCCTCCACCGGAAAGGAAGTGTAGGTATATACAACAAAAATACAGGTACAAATAGTAGTAGGTACAAATAAAAATAAAATTATTTGTTGCAGGTAATTATAATAGCAGTAAAAATATTGTAATTACCCATAAAACTTTACATGAAACTATACACATACTGATTTCTAAACCTACTTACAGTTTTTGTCATAATGTAAGGCAAACAAGTACCTTATATTATGATGGACTTTTCCAGCCACTCAGAATATAATGTACTCAGGATTTCTTTTGAGGAATTTTGAATGCGAAACCAAAAGGCCGCAACCCGGGTTCTTTTAATCTAGTAGGTAATCGGGGAATCTTCCTAGACTCGACCCATTACAATATTAGTTGAGCTCCTATCTAATATCACACCTTTGCGTATCTTCTCCTGAAGTAGTGTAATCTATGAATGTAATGAACAAATTGGCCTAGTTACAAGTAAAAACGTAGTATATACAAGTGACTTACAAATGATCATTAGACTGTGACGTGATGTAAGCTATGCGTAACTGACATTCTATTAACCTGAGAATAACCTAGATTTCGAGCCAATATAATTTTGAATTTATACTTGACATACACTTCTTTTCGACTTTTAATTGAAGCGGCTCTTTAATCTTAGTCTGAAGTTCAATTTACGTGCGCGGAACATACTCGACTCGCCTCACATCTGGCACTGAACTACAAATTATCTGCAGAACTTAGAGGAAATTGGCAAAGCGCTAGGTTTTGTTGGTACAATATTAAACATTAAGCGCTACTGTTTGGCTGGATAATTAAATAAAATAACTTACTTTATATCAGAAAACTTCTATTCGACAAACGAAAAATAAGATTTCGTTTCGTAAAAAATAGATTTTTCATTATACCTATTTGAAAAACGAATATTGGCTTCAGAGGATAGCGGGAGCAAAATTTAATTTTAAGCCTATGGGACTTTTCAATTCTCGCATCTGATTGGCCCGCGTTCGTGCTTTAGTATATGTTTATTACTACTGCTTTTGTTGCAGAAACCTGTCGATTGCTCATTCTATTCGAAATTCAAAAATGTTTGAGAAGCTGTTGCTTCGATAAGTCACGTGATCAATTTGTCAATCGGATATAGGCCCATACTGTATCCAACATAAAGATTAATGTTTAATTGGATATGGATGATAACAATATTTCATCTCGTCATCTATTTACCACACATTCTTTATATCACTTTTATTATTTTTGTTCTTAACTGATGAGTGATGACAATCTCATCACGGTGGCATAACAATAAAACAAAAAAAAAGTGTGTGTCAGCTCCGACGCACGACTGGAGTTTACGCGCGACGCTATATCCTTCTCTATGCGCGCGACTCGGGTCCGAGCGCGCCCCGACCGACTTTCGCTTCAAGGACCCGATCGCTACGCGCTCTCGGCTACCCGAAGCGAAAGCTATTTCGCACGAAAACCAACCTTATTTACTCAACGTTAGGGTAGAAATTTCAACGTTGTGAAAAACGTAACGAGGTCATTGATAAATTGATTTCACTGCCCGGATTTTTCTCATACCGGGCTGCTAAAATCGATTCTTAAGGAGTAAACTCCAATAAACTCCAATAAACTCCAAAAATGTTAAAACTATTACATTCCTTTTATTAAAAAAAATGCTCTGCTATAAAATGAATACATACTATAAACAAATATTCAAACAACGGAAGTAATATTGCGATTGTAAACCCAGAGTAATTAAAAAATCATGCTGCATTATTTTTTCAAATACTATTTTATTTATTGCATTGTGACTTTTAACAGCCTCTACATAAAAAGCATTTACTTCATTGTTATAATTCTGCTTGATTATAATGACGTCATAGATTATGAATATTACAGCATGTCATATCACAACACTTGTTCTTAAAACATTCAAGCGTATACTTTAAAACAGCCTGTACTTTACCCCGATTTGCAAGACTTCTAGTTTATAAATGGCACGATTGCAATCTGACCTGGTACCTATTTAAAGAGGCTTCTATGTGAAGCTCAAACATCTTTGCTGAGTACTTTTGAATGAACCATGCATATTGCATGAAGATATTGAAGGAATAGTTTGAAAAGAATACACTACTTGATCCACTAGATGGCCCCTGATATCGCATTAATATACATGCTTGTGCAAAAAGTTTACATACTGCAACCCAACTTCAGAAAATTGGATTTAACGTTCATTGGATTGGTCATATTGATTTTCTTCGTATAAAAGTCACCCATATCGAATAACGAGTCAGTTACCATTGCGCCTAAACTATAGAGTAACGGCTCAGTAATTTAGGCGCTGTGGTGGAACATTTGTAAATTAAATTCACATATACATGCATCATGCATAGACGATCATAGCTTGCTGGTTTATTACTCAAAGATCATAGCCCTTGCTTTTGGCTATGCCGTAGTCTATGTAGTAAGTAAAAATAAAAGATAGAAAAAAGAATTACTATTGAAATTTGAAACAATTGCAACGAGAATTCTACTAATTTATTTATATACTAGTGGTTGGCCCCGAACTGAGACCTCGCGGTATCCCATAATTCCCATAAGGTAGTTTTAACTATACATATTATATTGTAATTAAAACGCGCCGAATCTGATGACGTCAATCGTGATCTGCTTTCGTGGATGGGATGCGTATGCCTACAGTATTTTACTAAAATTCAGCTGGTTCGCTGAACGGGTGTTACGTAGTATACGATTTCATAATAAAAAAATTATAAACTGCCATGACTGCGCGCTTGCGACACAGTACCATCATACGGTAAATAGGTGCTAACGTCTAATTTTTTATTGTAAATAGAAACGGATTTACTTTTGCAAAAACAACGTGATACTTTTATTGATAATAATTTGCTAATTGAATATCATAATTAGTAATAGACAAAATAAGAATAGCTGACGCAAAACTGTATTTACAATATTAAAGACAGCGCCATCTATTAACAGTATAGTGAAGTTTTGTTAAAAACATTGATGTACATTAAAACTTAAATAATTTCGTTTCTTTATAATATTTATCTGATCTTAGTATTTGTTGTTCAAGTACAGAATATAACTCAAATTATGTGTAAGTTTCAAGTTTTAAAACAAAGTGGTTTTAGAGATCTAGCCTCGAATACAATCTCCACTTTGAAAGCCCCCCATTTCGTATGAGAGCCCCCCTGAAATAAAGATTTTTATAACTTTTTAAGCCATTTTCGGCTGGAGGCCATCGGTTTACATATCATATCTAAAATTGAAGTAATTACATTCAGTAATTCAGAAGTTATAAGGCTCTGACAGACGGACGGACGGACAAGCGCAAATTCACTCAAGTAAACTCAGAGACCTTCGCTTCGCTCGGTCGATTATCTATCTATCACTCTCGCAAATAACTTAAATGGGTTTGTTATATCAGGCCACTTCATTTTACTTTGAAATAAATGTATAAAATTCAAATAATAGATTGTAACAACGGATTTCAATGAATAAAGATACACATAGCCGTGTAGTAAAACAACCATTTATATGTAAAGTTAAACAGTTTAAAGAACAAACCAGTCCAAATATCCTAATTGACTCAATATAACTGTCGCAAAGAGCTTTAGCCGAACAAATAATTGTGCCAGTTTCATACTTTACTTAAACAGAAGAATTCCCAGAGCAAATCTTTGTAACTTATTTCTGCAAATTCGCGTTGCGATTATATTAAAGAAGAGAGACTGGATCCCATTCATTAATTGAAACGTAGCATTTTATTTTTGACTCGGCAAATAAGTATTATTGTTTTATGTCGTTGGAAGAAATAATTCTCTTTCGGCTGATATGTAACGATCTTTTATTTTCTGTGGACGAGGGTTACCTACTTTTCTAGCGATAGAATAATTGAAATTATAGTGATTAGGAAAGGAGATAACTTGCATCCTATAGAAGAAGGTACTTTTATCGCAGAAAATGTAATAGTTCCCATGAAATAAAAAAAATCATCATCAGCTTGTTCTATTTTTTTATCCTAAGGTATAACTATTGTATAGCTATTGTATTTATATACAAAACCACTGACCGAAGGCGATTCAATCCTTAGCAAATGTCCAACTTAACAAAGGATTTCAGCTCTACTATGAATTTTCAGGTTCAATTTAATATTAATTATCTTTAGCATTGTGGCTCAGGAAGTTAATGATAAATGTTGGGATAAGCATCGGAACTATCTAAATATTCATTATTATTATGGTTGTATGTACGAAAGGTATTTTGCTCGCTTTCGGAAATATTTTAATTAAATTTTTTTAATTTAATTTAATTTTTATTATTTGTTGTTATAGCGGCAATAGAAATACATAATATGTGAAAATTTCATCTGTCTAACTATTACGGTTTACGAGATACAGCCCGCTGACAGACGGACCGACAGACGGATGGACGGACGGACGGACGGACGGACGGACGGACGGACGGACAGCGTAGGCTTAGTAATAAGGTCCCGTTGGTACCCTTTGGGTACGGAACCCTAAAAAATCATCCAAACGATTTTAAAAAATCCATCCAAATTTTCATTTTCACATTTTTCGATCTCGGAGTTGATAATACAGGCGGAATATTTTCAATAGAAAGCGAGTATAGAGGGTACATTATGTTAGAACTTTCATCATGTATCATGTTACCCTTCAATAAATGGACTGTATTCGGCGTGACAATCGCATTGAACAATGGCTTGTCATATCGTCCTCAAACCCGTAACCTTGGGCTGAGTTGATTACCAACTTGTTTGGCCAGACGAGTTAAAGCTTTTCATTACTAATCATAAATTGCAGCCGTGCCTAGCGACAAGTATTTAATTTTCTCACAATTATCATACCTATGCAAAAGCATACCAACACACACAATCCTCCACCTTGCAAATCCAGCAACTTTCTACTTCTTATGGTTGTCAGTCTAACAGCAGGTCGATTATGTAAAAGCTGCCATTGCTACATTCTCAATTGTGGTGACTGGATGAATTTATCGCATTTTTTCCGCAACAATGCATTTTAGCCAATAGCAAGAGTATCGGCCAATCAGAGGCCATTGCAATCATCAAACTGTATGAAAAAAAAAACATTTTTAGGGAATCGCACAGCAGGCTTTCAAGACACGGTTGGCACATGATCTCCACTCTATTATACGTTCTACGCAGAGGCCATAGGTTCTTCGACAGACATGGCCAGCCCACTGTCACTTCATGATGGCTTAAATTCTCTGGACTATCCGATAGCTCCCGCTTCCAACTTAATATTTGCATTTGTTTGGAGGCGAGAGAGAATAATAATTAGGCTAAGATTAATTTAAAATAAAACTACTTTATTTCTTCTATACATATTTCTTCGTTACAGATATTGTCCCTCAGAATAACACCCACTGTGAAACGGGTGCTAAAAATATTATGTACACTTCACTTGAACTTACAAATTCATCGAAGAAATTTGTATGAAGTCATTAGCTTGCATTTTCATACTGTTACATACATTGCTTACGGTTCGTTTCGTAATTTACGATCACTGATCAGTTTAAGATTGACAAAAGATTCATTGCTAAAGTAACATGGAACGGTACAACATCACAATGGCACTGCTAAGCTGTGTAGACACTGAAAGGCTAATAAATTGTATCGCGCTTTACAGCACTGCTGAACATACAGACTACACTGAGCAAGCCGTGTGACCCAAGAGCCCGTTTTAAATTTTAACTTTTATAAAGCTGATAGTTGGTAATATAGTTGCGTTACTCGTTGCGTTACTTGTGTATCAGGAACTTTACTTTACTTTTCTGTAGAGGTTTATCAATTTTTCAGGTAAGCAGCTAAGGTATCTCGGGTCAACTTAGTTCAACAATCAACTTAGTAGGTCAAGCCCGTACAAGTTTACAATATAAAATTTTTCCAAATACAACTTTACACACGCTTGCGGCTGAATTGCGGCAACACAGCTACGAATATTTTTTTTGTAATCCTCCAGTTTTCTTTAAGTCACTATCGAGAAGTATCGTTAGCTTGCCGTTCAATTACGTCATCAGTCCACAGTTAAAGTTGAACGAAGCAAAATCAGTACATATTGATTTTACTAATAAAACAGGAAATTATCACGCTGTTTCCATTAATGACAAACAAATTACATACGTGGATACAGCTAAATATCTAGGAACATGACACTTAGTGTGAAGTTACGCTCATGTCAAGACAAAAAGAAAAGAACTTGACTTAAAGTATAAAATTTGTATTGGTTACTGGGAAGACATCCTCGTTATCAATACACAACAAGATAATTTTGTACAAATAAGTCCTAATGCCAGTTTGGACTTATGGTATACAGCTTTGGAGCTGTACCAAAAAAGCTAATATTCAATTCATACAAAGGTTCCAAAACAAAGTACTGAGGAATATTGTGAAAGCTCCTTGGTACATCAGAAATAACGACATTCATCGGGAACTGGAAATTAAATTCGTCGACAAAATTATAACAAAATTTGCCGAAGCCCACGATAAACGGCTTCACCATCATGTTAACGTTGAAGCAAACCAGCTGCTTGACGTGACGGAGCTAGTGAGACGATTAAAACGAAGAAAGCCTTTTGAGTTGGTTTACAGTAAAATTAAATAGTGATTAGTGAAATAGTGACAGTGTAGTGTAAGTGCTGCTTGAAAGAACACATGAACAAAGTGTCTCTTAAAACTAATATCAAGAAAGACTAAGATGTGTCATTGGACAATCTCTTAGTATATAAGATAATAATTTATAAGTTTAGGTTAAATTAAAATTACTCATTAGCCAACTAAGTTAGGCTAGATTGTAATCGAATTGAGCACCACTTTGATATTCTGTATCAGGAAAAAAAACAGTCCACGCCCATCAGACAGCGTCTTCACGTACAATAAGATGAGATTGTAGTAGAAGGCGAACTTTTCATCAAATAAAAAATTATAATATACCTAGATAATGTGTACCAAGTAAAACCATGGGTCATAAGCAAAGTGTACCAGATTACATTTTCCACAAAGCTCTATTCTCTTCCCTCTCAAGTAAACAACATGTTCCCCATAATCCTATGATCCTTATTTACTAGCAAGCATCTTACGGTACTGATTTTATAGTTCACTTCTATCAATTCAGTTTTGTTTTCCGTATTTCTTGGAGCCGAAAATTGTTAGGTTGGATTTACCATAGACCTTTTCACCAACGTTAAAAATGGGATGGGCTATGAAATCAATAGCTTTATGTCAAGATTATGCACTTCTAAACAATTATTATATAAGTAAAGTAATATATTATAAAGCCCAGGTCAGGTCGTGCATGAAGTACTGCAGTAACCTCTTCGATGGCTTCGCTAAGTACCAACTTGCGGCACTAGATGCTGTAGATCGTCGAGCTAGGAAACTCATTGGCAAGGACTCACCACTCTTAGCCAAACTTCAGAGCCTTGATCACCGTAGAAAAATTGCCGGCTTATCGGTATTTTATAGGATATTATATTACGGTGAGTGTGCCCAAGAGCTCTTCAAGCTTTTCCCCTTCACCTTTTTACCACCGCACTGCAAGACATCGGAAGGGCTTCCATCTCTATATCGTTGATATAATATCCAAGCGCTCGAAGCGGTTCAAGTCTTCATTTCTGATTCGCACGGCGAGGGTCTGGAACGCTCTTCCGAGATCTGTGTTTCCTGACACGTACAATTTGGGTATCTTTAAAGAAAGAGTGAATAGGCAATAGGCATCTTCTAGGCAAACGCGTTCCATCTTAGGCCAAATCATCACTTTCCATTAGGTGTGATAGTGGTCAAGCGTGTGCCTTTCTATAATGTTTAAAAAAATATTTATAAAAAATAAATCCAGTGTACCATTGTAACTGTGTTTACAGGGCCGATCCTATAAGGCGTCCTTTAATTCAGGTTTTGCTGTAACATTAGCTTATTATAAGTCATGCTAATTTAATCGTAAAACTCTTACCATAGGAATTTCTGCTCAATCAATCATCAGAATATTGTTCCCTAATGAAATTCAAAATTATTTATATTTCACATAGCGCAACTCATGGCTCTTACGACACGTCATGACTCTACCACTGGTTCGAAAAGCAGATTCTGCTGAGAAAAATCGGCAATAAATAATAAAATTCATAGATCCCTAATATCTTTTAAAAAATTAATACCTAATGAGGAATAATGTAAATAATTGTAAATCTTCAAAAGTAAACAGTACCTTTTACTAATCTCCATAATTAACACATACAAAACTTTTTTTTTTCTAATAGTTTAATTATATATAATATAAATTAATTATATATAATATAATTCTAATAGTTTCGTTTTCACCTTCAAAATAAATGTTAAAAAGATATTAAGGTAGGTATGTGAGAGTTGTGTTACGTTAACTTTACATTTACAAAACTTTCCAGACATCGTGTACATCTTTGAAATTAAATACGAGAATGTACACTATATTATTTAACTTTGCATAGAATGTTTTAGGCAGTATTTAAAAGATTTAAAAGAGAATTGTTACTTTAATATTATATTATTACTATGCTTGTTTAATTTGATTAACAATAATTAATATAGTTACAATTATTTAGATCATTATTTATTTTGTAACGTCTTTAAATTATTGTGCTTAGAAGCAGTGATAGCCTACTGGTTAAGACTGTGGTCTCCTATTCGGGGGGTCGCAGGTTCGATCCCGGGTACGCAACTCAACTTTTCGGAGTCATGTGCGTTTAAGCAATTAAATATCACTTGCTTCAACGATGAAGGAAAACATCGTGAGGAAACCTGCTCATCTGAGAGTTCTCTACAATGTTTTTGAAGGTGTGTGAAGTCCGCCAATTCTCAATGGGCTAGCGTGGTGGACTATGGCCTATAACCCTTCTCTGAGGCCTACTTGCAGAAACGCCAGGTTATCCTTTAAACCCAGAGTACGCTGCTGCTTTGACGAATTTCGTATAAAGCTTCTGTCAAAATTACAAACTTATTCCTGGGTTAAAGGGAAACCTAAGCTGGCGTCTCTGCAAGCGGGCATAAGAGAAGACCTGCGCTCAGTAGTGAGCCGTCGATGGGATGCTAATGAATGTTTTTATATAAGTTACAAGCTTTTGCGCGTGACTCTGGATAGACGGGTGCAAGAGTCAGCTTTAGCTTTTGCAGGATAAAAATTCTTTACCATTCTCCAAATCCTCAACTATACCCATACAAAGAATCACGTTGATCCGTTGCTTATGACTAAAGGACAAACCAACATCCTTATGCATTTTTATATTGAGCTGTGACGTTGCACAAAAGTTAAAAGCAGGAAAACTGAGTGAAATATTAAAAAGGAGAGCTATGGAACTAACTGCAGTACTAAATACAGCAATCTACAAGTATATAACATACACTTTGTATCGGATTGTAAAATGGAAAACTTAAGTGCACGTTTACACGGAGTTGTACCAGATTTCTGATTCAATATTTTCATTAAATGAAATAGAGTTTTTTACACGTTTATTAGTATTCTTTCTATGAAGTAATATTTATAATAATATATTTTATTTGTAGTGTAACTCATATTCTCAACACAAGTTCAAATTCAAATTCAAAATTATTTATTTCATGTAGGCCAACCTGTGGCTCTTATGACACGTCAAGATTCTACCACCGGTTCGGAAAGCGGATTCTGCTGAGAAGAGCCGGCAAGAAACTCAGCAGTTGCTCTTTTCAAAATAATCATTTTACAATATTAATAAGTAGCTATTACATTGTAATAAGTTTTTATACTATCTTGTGGGCAGCTGGATACCAAGCTGATTTAACCCGTGCATCTTTGTTAGAATAGAATATGACATTTCCACAAAACGTACAACAATTCAATTCATGTCAAAGACGGGCAGACAGAAAGTACCCGCCCGCACAGAAAGTACGCGGCACACGTTCACGAGCATGACGCATGATCCAGCCATTGCAAGAACTGTTAAAATGTCAAATTCACTGCAACGATAAACGTAACGCGGCGTTGGTTAAACTGGCAGTTAATCTAATTTAGTATATTAATGATCCTTGATACCTAATGTTTTAAGTCCACTAAAGTGAAAATGCATTGGCATTAATCCTGCCTTATGCACTACATTATATTTTGCAATAACGTGAAAAGAAGTGTGAAAAGGGGTAGCAGATTCTAGAAATATTCTATTAAAACCTAAATACACGCAAACGTAGTCATGAACATTAGCCAGTATATGCATAAAGAAACTATTTACTTCATTAACATTTCTACCCTCGTGTAAATAAAATTGTTTTTTCATCTCTTGCGAAGACCTTTCGTAGGCTTCTAAAACGTTTAATGAGAATTTGCCTTCTTCGTTATCCCTTAATTGGTCTCTATCTGTGTTGCTAGTCAAGCCTTATCTCACAGACTCGTCTATTGATAAACTTCAAAGTTATCTCGACTGTTCCAGCGAAGCTTGAAGGGTCTGAGGCTAGTATTTATAGATCGTACCTTCACTGCTCAAACTCAAGATAGAGTTAAAATGAGGCAGATCGATGTTAAGACATATATGTGTCTCATTTTAACTCTATCTAAAGTTGGAGTCAAGTCGCAGCATGCTCTATAGGTTTCGGATAAGCGTGATGCGTGTTTAAGTATTAAGGCTACCTGTATTCCAACCAGATGTCCTAACATCTGGTTCAGAAAAAAATGAATAAAATAGATGAATCAAATAATATAAATTTCATGTGAGAGAAGCATTAAAATTATGTTTACTTAATCTATTATTAAGAGTAAACAGTAACAGTTCTCCAAATAATCTACGTCTACATAATAAGAAAGCTAAAAAATCGACCAAGTGCGAGTCGGGTCTCGCTCTTTTAGGGTTCCGTTAAAAAAAATTAAATAAAAATATTTCCATGTACCCATGAAAATATTTTAATTTAATTTTTTTACTTTAATTTAATTTTTATTATTTGTTGTTAAAGCGGCAATAGAAATACATAATATGTGAAAATTTCATCTGTCTATCTATTACGGTTTACGAGATACAGCCCACTGACAGACGGACGGACGGACAGCGTAGGCTTAGTAATAAACGGGTAGGGTCCCGTTGGTACCCTTTGGGTACGGAACCCTAAAAAGATTTCAAGTAAAGTTATTCCACCGTTAAGGAAAATTGTCATTTGTTTATATTAGAAAATTAATCCCTCAAGCCATCGAGAATGATGGCAGAAGTCAAATATAGCTTCCCAAACAAAGAAACAAGAAGGTGTATCAATAATCGATGTTCACTTAAACGACAGATGCTGCAAACGGGAACCATCAATCTATCTCCCTTCCCACCTTCCGATTCATGCCACCCGAGGGCCGAATTGTTATTCACGTTCCATTACCTCAATTTTTTAGAGTCGAGGTGCCTGAAAAGAAACCCTTTCACTTATTGTGTCTCATTTCTGAATAGGTGAAGGGCCATCGTGAAATTTAAATTCTATAGATTATTCATTTTCCTTTTTTAATTTTACCTACCTATTTAACGCCTTGTATCCAACTTTCAACGCAACTCTACAATTCAAATATAATACAGACATAATGTATTTATTTTGTCAAGTTTACAGTTGGTAATGTTCTCTTAGTGATAATGATCAGGGCACATAGCTCGGAGAACCGATGGACTTTGGGATCCCAAGGTACTGGAGTGGCTAAGGGAGACCCCATTAAGTGGAATTATAGCAGGCGCTGGATACAGGCACAAGTTCGTTTCTTTGGCGATCCTTTTAAAAGAATTATGCCAATTTTCACCAACCATACCTAAATCATCCCCTAAGTAGGAATCTCTTTACGTAGGTAGCCCCTAAATGCAATCCTTTACCCTAAGTCATTTCAACTTTTAGGTGGTCCCTGAAGGTTCGTGAAAACGAAATTGATAGCAAGCGTGACCTAATTTAGCTTTGGTAACACGTAAAATTTAGGGAACGTTGGTGAAGATGGGCGTTAAACTCATGATTTTCAGTAGAATTAATTAGCAACCAGACCACTTATAAGTCACTTAACAGGTGTGCAAATGTGATTATATAATTTATCCCTCAATAGCCAAGGTTGATAACAATAACAATGAGTTGACCTCAGTAACAATGGTTCAAGGTGCGGATTGAAAACTGAAAGGTCGACAGTTCAATCTCACTCTTAATACAA
Source organism: Oeneis ivallda (assembly GCA_029955525.1). Lineage (NCBI taxonomy): Eukaryota > Metazoa > Arthropoda > Insecta > Lepidoptera > Nymphalidae > Oeneis > Oeneis ivallda. Next base: position 14,388,428 of record JARPMR010000001.1, read on the forward strand.
ACTTTTGGCTTATTTCGGCGCAAGCTAAGAATATATTTTGTCAAGTACAGCTTGGATAATATTCTTTTCTTTTTTAAGTGAAAACCTGAAATACCGCTGTTGAGAGACCCGCCTGAACACCAACAAACTAAAAATAGTAATTATTCCACTTACTCGACATAACTTAAATTACGAACACAAACATACCTATTGTAAAGTTTTACGTTTTCAATTTGTAAACGGAGCAAGCAGAATGCCTGACATGCCTGGCAGTCTTCCACCTCCCGTTATTCCAAATCATTTCTGCCACGTACAGTAAATTGTGGAGCCAAATTCCATCAACTGTAGTCTCACAAAACTACATTATGAGAATTATTCAAATAGATAAATTTTGTAAATAGCGCTGAATAGGTAATCCCTCTCTTGCTGCAGATGTTTATGAACGGTGGTACCACTTACCATCAAGTGACACGCCTACTCGTTTACTTGACATAAATCTATACATATAAAAATCAATTTCTGTTCGTTTGTCTCGCTAAAACTCGAGAATGGCTGGGCCGATTTATCTGATTTTGGTTTTGAAATGTTTGTCGTAGTCCAGGGAAGGTATAAACGCTTAAAAAAAGTTTAAAAAAGTTAAAAAAAAATAAAAAAAACACCTACGCCGCAAGAGAGCTTCAGAACGACATGATTTTTTGTATGTATGGGTATAGTTGAGGACCTGGAGAGTGACATATGCTAACCCCCCCCCCCCCCCTATGCTATTTTTACCCCGGAAAATCGAAGTTCCCGAGGGAAGGGATTTAAAAAACTAAATCCACTCGAACGAAGTCACGGGCATCATCTATCATAATATAGAAAACCATAATTTGGAGGCATTCAATTACAGTTGTTCATGGAAGTAGTACTAAAGCATGGAAGTAGGACTAAAATAAAAACTGAGTACACATATATTTTTTCTAATTTTTGTTTGTGTTTGTGTTTGTGTTTATTATCTGTTACTTGTGTGTTTCTTAAGTATTCTTCTTTTACAAGCTTTTATTTAGTTTCACCTGTCCCAATATTTGTCATCAACGATGTTTGTCATCAACTATGTTTGTCATCAAATCTTGCAAATTAAATTTGATCCACTTCCCGGCGACCGATTGAGCTGAAATTTTGCATACCTGTGTAAGTCGCGTGACAATGCAATATTATGATGACATGGTGCTGATCTGATGATGGAGCTCGAAGGTGGCAACAGGATCTTCGCAATGAAACTACACAACCTCATCGAGTTTGGGCTCGTTTGAATCGTCTTGACGAGTAGTTTGTCTTTCTATGGTAAACAGGGTCTGATGATGGAGCTGGAAGGTGGTCATAGGAACTCTGTAATGAAACGATGCAACCCCAAGGAGTCGGCTCGTTTGATTCGTCTTAACGAGTACATTTTGTTTATAGATGGTTACCAGGGTCTGATCTGATCAGGATCTGATGACGAAACCGGAAGGTGTTTTTGGTAACTCTGTAATAAAATGACGTAATACCATCGAGTTTAGACTCGTTTGATTAGTGTTGACAAGTAGTCTGGTCCTAGATGATATTCAGGGTTTCATGATGAAGCCGGAAGGTGGTTTTGGCAACTCTGTAATAAAACGACTTAACTCCATCGAGTTTGGGCTCGTTTGATTCTTCTTGACAAGTAGTCTGGTTCTAGATGATAGCCAGGGTATGACGATGTAGCCAGCTACTAAAAGCTTGTTTTTTAAAAATAAAATTTACCCTTGTTATACTGTTAAATTTATAACATGTTATTCTTGGTCAACCTGTCGTTTATATTCTATAAACATAATTTTGGCGCATAATATTTGTCATAATTTACTTAATACATTTTAAGTTAGATTGGATCTAACTTAAAATGTATTGTCTACGCCAATACTAATAAAAACCGGCCAAGTGCGTGTCGGGCCACGCGCAGTGTAGGGTTCCGTAGTTGAAAGTCTCAAATATTATTGCTGACCTAGGATAGTGTTTTTATTTTATTTATGAATATTGAATACATTTTTAGTTTGGTTTAAACCATGGTTTAAATACTATTTTACTATTACCCACAGTATTTTTAAAAGACCTATTCAACGACACCCCACACTATGGGATAGACGAGAAAAAAAATTCAACCCCACTTTACGTGTAGGGGAGGTACCCTAAAAAAAATATTTTTCACAATTTCATTTCACCACTTTGTCGGCGTGATTGATATTTATACCCATGTCAAATTACAGATTTCTAGTACTAATAGTCTCTGAGCTAAGCCGCGGACGGACAGACAGACAGACGGACGGACATGGCGAAACTATAAGGGTTCCTTGTTTACTACGGAACCCTAAAAAGTACTCAATGATAATGTTCTTTTTTGTCAAAAACAATGTCACGATAGCCCTTAACCGCAATCTCATTTGATAGTATGCGCACACCTGACACAATATATTATTATACGGTCTGAATGAAACCATAAAATGAAAAGATGATGCCTGAATCATTTACTCACTGGGCGGCTAAGCTAATATGGCTAAGCTAAGCTATAAATAGGCTAATATGTTAATTATTTATTGGAACGTAGTTCCTTATCGCGCGGTGCAGAACTCGGAAGGGGGCTAGACGGATCGACACTCTTTTTAAACCGACACTTTTTTGAATGTGAATTTGGCATTGTTGTGTTCGGTATTTTCGCGGTACAATATTGGGGAAAATGGAAAATTCGGTCTGTCGAGCTGGGATTCGAACCATCGACCTTTGGCTGTTAGGCGACTGCAGAAGCCACAAGGCTACGGAGACCCATTATTATACCGCGAAAATACCGAACACAGTGCCAAATTAATTAATCGAAAGGAACTACGTTCCATCCGGGTGTCCCTTGACACCTCTCAAGTTTTTTTACAATACATAATACCGACAACAAAGATGTCTAAGGTGGTAGCGGACTATCTTTGAAGGGGTTATAGCTGTTTTATATTCACCTATACCTTTACTTTAGTTTCTACAAGCCATCATGCTGGAACACTAAGCCTCTTAGCGCTACGCCTGTGACGTTAGAGTGGTAACTGGCCACGACCAAAACCTCCATCAGACCAGAACAGAGACATTTCAGAAATAATAAATTTCCAAATTATACCCGCTGGAAATCAAAGCCGGAACCTCCCACTTTAAGACCACAGCGTTCACCACTACGCCAGAGAGGCCGTAAAAACTGTGGTCGGAGGCTGTTTTATTTGTGCCGTGTAATGTTTTACAATAAAGTCTGGTAGTTGCCAGTATGTCACGGGGCACGTCGCAGGTGACAAGAATCATTCAAGAATCGATTAAAGTCAGCACATGTACGGAAGAGAGCAAACACCGAACGCTGCCCGATCACGGACGGAGTCACGTCCCACCGAGCTATAATTCAATAAGAGGCGATCCAAACTCCAAGTGGAATCATTCGCTTCACTTTCTCAATGTGTCATAAACATTATTTTAAATGGATTTAATAAATTAATTACACGGAAAATAGTATTATGTGGCGGAGGATATAGATTATAGCACATAAAGTAATATACTTTTAGAAATAAACTTCTCTTGTAGATTTGGTTTACAGCGGGCCCGTAGTTTTTTGTGATCGAAGCCGTAGACAGACACGGGATTGGATGAAATGTTATGGAACTGTACTATGACACTATATGAAGAAAGTCGTGCAAGTTTATGGCCTGGATGCCTTTCTGGGTGCAGAATGCATATGATTGTATTTATAAAAGAGAATTTTATAAGTTACATTACTTTTGTGACAGTGTACCCACAGGATGGCAGGCAAGAAATAAGGGAAGACAGCTAAGACATTGGAAGGATAAGCTGAAGCTAAAGCCGGTCCATTCTGGAGAAGTATGGCATAGACCGTAAACACTGGAAAGAGCTGGAGAAGGAATTTGCTGAGAGGCACTAGGTTCTTAGGGTAATTTTAAATTAATTCTAGAAAATAATGTAAAATCATGTTAAATTTTTAACATTAGGTGTATAAGACAAATACCTATTAAATTATCTCTATGAACTCAAATTTTTGGCATATTTTCAATAATTTTTTACCTACTTTCAAAAAGGTTCGTTCAGAATGCAGCCATTCTCTTTTTTTCCATGTATTTTTTTAAAACAATTTTCCTAAGATTTTTCGATGCCTAGTTTCATTTGCTCAATCTTGAATCTTGATACTTCAGAAGTGCGACTGCCGTTTATATAAATTTATGAATCTATCGATTAAGAATTAGTAGTGTTCTTGGTACCAAGTATAAAACCTACGATTAACTTCAGGTTCAAACTCAACAATCCTGATGCTGCAAGGTACTGCTCATCTTAATTATGGGAATTTAGGAACTGTCGATTGTGATTAATATTATAGGTACCAAGTATATACTAAACCATTGAAGAACCACAAGATTAATCACATAGACAAGATTATTTTCGCACTTATCAAATTATAAGTAGCCTTGACAATGCACTAGACTTTTTTTTAGAAAATATAGAAAGTCATTTTTGCATTAACCTGAACTTCTTAATATTTCAAACTTAAAGTTATAATTAACTTTGAATACTAAGTTTGCCGAGTGACACTAATTAATTAGTTGCACAGTACGGTTACTGTTTTAAGATATACAAGTCATTTTGATTAAAGGTTAGGTATTTTCTCGATTATATTTTGAACTAAACATTACCATAAGAAAAGATGAACGTACGAATTTAACACCTAGAAAACAATGATTCCGGGCTCAGAAACAACAAAGGTTCATTATGACGTGTCTAACTCATTAAGTAAATTAATGAATGCGCCTAAAAGGCTTTGGCACGCGCTCCCTGATGAGCCTCATCATATTGATGGCACCGCCGTTTTGATGGAGCTCTTTGTTTCTTATCCCATTTCAAAACCAAGCTTACAATTATTATCGCTCTTAACAATAGAATTTAACGTGTTTTGATTCAGATTTCAAAAAAATATTCTTCTAGAGACATAATGCATAAAATATGCATGATTAATTATTAATAACCAGGCAAGTGTGAGACGTTATCAACACAATCTTTCTTTTTTCTATCTTCTTGCTGAGCACATCGTCATACATTAAGCATCAGGTCCGTGTAAGGCCAGTTAGGTGTAAGCCCATGTATGTACCTATGCTATAAGTTCGCCAATAATTATTATTATCACAATTAATAAACCTCACTTGAACATTGTTATATAATAATACTAGCTGATGCCCACGACTTCGTCCACGTGGATTTAGTTTTTAAATTCCCTCGGGAACTCTTTGATTTTCCGGGATAAAAAGTAGATATATCACTCTCCAGATCCTCAACTATACCCATGCAAAAAATCAAGTCAATCCGTTGCTCTGTTGCGGCGTGATTGAAAAACAAACCAACAAACAAACACACTATTATAATATTAGTATGGATAAGTAAGATAAGTAGTCTATTTGGGTTAAGACTATCTCGCAATCTAACATCGTTCGAGAGTTAGGTTGCAACATAATAATATTTGTTATTAACATCTCAAACGATGTTAATAACATCGTTTGAGATTTAGGTTGCAAGGCTGCCTAGCAACCTAAATCTCGACCTGTATAATATAATATGACTGTCGTGTAATTAACATATTTTAATTTGCAATAACAAATATTGATGTCAATAATAAGGATAAAAACTATCTTATCTTTCAAGTTGAACCAAATTACAGATATTTACGAAGTTTGATCAAAATCGGTTCAGTAGTTTTCGAGTTTATACCGAACATACATCGTGACACGAGATTTTTATATATAAATAAACTAGTGGTTCGCCCCGAACTGAGACCTCGCGGTAACAGTATCCCATGATTATTCATTCAATCGATACGTGACGACCAAAACTGACATTATTATTATGCCCGTTTTCACCAAACATACCTAAGTCATCCCCTATGTAGGAGTCTCTTTACGTAGGTAGCTCCAAAACACAATCCTAAGTCCTAACATCCGTCCCAATGTCCTTTTAGGTGTCCCGTACAGGATCGTGATAAAGAAGTTGACAGTAATCATCACCTAACTTATCATAGGTAGCCCATAAAGGTTAGGGAACGTCAGTGAAAACATTGAATTATTATGTAGGTACTAACGAGTGAAAACGGGTTAGGGGCGTCTGTACAAATCTTCATCTATCGACGGGAATAGAAAATAAACAAAATGCAGCAATTAATAGTTTATTGAAGTTTGATATTTAACTAAAGAATAATTTTAATTGAATAATATGTTATTATATTATGTACCTAAATAATAGTAGTCGACGCAAAACTGTTTTTGGGATAGATCTTAATCGTAACTCCTAGTAGTCCTGGTTCCATGGAATAATAGTTAATGAGTGCGCCATCTATTAGCATTATTGTGAAGCTATGTGAAATTTACTGATGCTCATTAAAAATTAAATAATCTCGTTTCTTTATAATATTCATATCATTTTAGTATTTGTTGTTCAAGTACAGGATACAAGTGAAGTAAAAAAATAAGTACAGCTTGAAAATATATAACCAATTTTCCCAGAGAGCCCCCCTGAAATAAAGATTTTTATAACTTTTTAAGCCATTTCGGCTGGAGGCCATTGGTTTATATATTATATCTAAATTTGAAGTAATTACGTTTAGTAATTCAAATGTTATATATATGATATATAAGATATATATATATATATATATAGATTATAAACCCCACCATAACAATATTCACCTAAGAAAGCTAAAAAGTTCGTAGTAACTCTTACTTTCTAGTGTAATTATGAACAAAATACCACGGTACCATATTACGGTTTTGATATCAAAGTTGTATACGTAAATTTTGAGCCAACTCTGAGCATATGAGCACTATAAGGATTACTAGTTGTTTCCAGTTTATATGCAGATACATTCTTCGCATGAGCAAAAGTCAAAAACTTTGTTCATATGTATCATGATTCGCTCTTATCTTGACATGCGTTATCCTGCGTCGTTTTTGGAAGCCTCCAATTTATTTATTTAGAATACTCGTGTTATCTATTTCTTTTACCGTTCAACCTTGAAAGAAACAAAATGTGTTTTTTAGAAGTAACAAAAAAGGTTTTCGTAAAATAATATAATATTAAGTAGTTATGTTTTTGTAACCGTTTATTCAACCTTGAAATAAATAAATTGATATTGTTGTTATTGTTTTAAATAATAATATATAAAAATTCTTTAAAAAAACCGACTTCAAACGCCACTGAAAAGTATAAAATAATTTCAGTTTGTACACGTATGTTGAAGTCGGGCGGGCCTAAATAGAAACGATGAAACGAATGCGCCACGCTAGCCAAAATTTTAGTTTTTAGGTCCAAGCACAGAATATAATAGTACTCGGTACAGGTATGTTGGTGTCGGGCTAGCGTTGCAGTTTCATAGTTCTATTGAGGCCCGCCCGACTTTAACATACGTGGCGTTTGAAACAACAATCACACTAACGCTTTTATAATATTAGTAAGTTTTTTAATCATCAATGCAGCTCCGTCAGAAACTGGGGTAGGTACTGGTGGGTGCACGAACTTGTTTCTGCAGTTTAAAATTGCTTAATCAATTTTGGGAGGTGCTCACCCTCCGCCAGTAATTTGTTGTGACAATTAAAATTGATTGCAGTTCTAACAAAGTTTCTCTTGGAGCTTTCAATTAATTATAACTCATAATATTATAACTTATATTTTACATGCATATATATGGGATTACAAGGATTTTAAAAAAACTTTATAACCGTCCGGGCACGTTTTAAAGTTTTTGCTAAGTTCAGTTTAAACGTAAGCTATGGAAAAGATAAAAAATGAAAATGTCATATTTTGGACTGCGTTTCTCTTTATTCGCAGCTGAATCACCTAAACGAGTTAACTCACGAATTCGTTGGCGTCTGGCTTCCACGCGAACAAAATCACGGATAGAAGTTAGTTTATAACTCGATTATTAACATGAGTAGGTATGCATACAGCCCCTGTTTGGTGCCTAGTATTTGGTAATGCACTGTTAAGTCTCCTACATCAATATTAGTATATTTATTTATTTTTGTAAAAAAATTTGTAAAAATATTAAGATCGTTTTTTAGTTTAATATAAATAAAATAAAATTTTGTGTATATTTTTTTAGTTTAATTAAAACATTTAATTAATTCTTCCTATTCTTCTTTATCAACCAATAGACATCCACTGCTGGACAAAGGTCTCTAATTTATTAAGATTTAACTAATTATTATCTGCGAATTAAAAAAATAATCACTAACGATGAGATTATAAATTATTATACGACTTTAATTCGTAAAGCTAATTTTAAGAGACTACAATTAAAAACACTATATCATTATATTAAAATGCTAACACTCCTGCAAGAAAGGAATGTTAGGTAAGTTAAAAATCGTGTACTATACGCATCCCATGTGGATGTCACTCGGCGAAAAATGTAAACTCAGGAAAATAATGAAAACCTTCCGTTTTTATGTTATTCGATATTCATCCGCTGCATGTTCACGATGCATGCTATCTCTCAAACACCTCTTGAGTTTTCAACTGCCATTTTTCACACGTACAAGCTTCGGGGCTTCAGTGTTCGCGGTACATTGCGTTTCAATGTATTAAATAAAGGGAGTTTTGAGCACAGTGTCAATCCTAGAGCTCATTCAAATAAGATGAAGCTTCAATTTTTACGAGTTTTAAGGAAAGAACATGTGTGTATGAGTATTATGTGTGTTAATGCAGTTACAGAGCGAGTATCCATTAATGTATGTTAAGATTTTTTATTTCAATACACTTTGCATTAAACACGGTATTATCTAGTTTGTTTTGAGCAAGTTTAAAAAGTTTTAGAACGTAGTTCCTTATCGCGCGGTGCGGAAAGGGGCTAGACGGAAAAAATTAAGACAAAATTGAACCGACACTTTTTTGAATGTGAATTTGGCATTGTGTTCAATATTTTCACAGTACAATATAAGCTCTCGGTAGCCTTGTGGTTTCTACAGTCACTAAACAGTTAATTTTTCTTTTTTTTTTAAATTCAGTCTGCCGAGCTGGGATTCGAACCATCGACCTTTAACTGTTTAGCGACTGTAGAAAGTACAAGGCTACGGAGATCTAATATTGTAGGGTGAAAATATTGAACACAATGCCAAATTAATTAATCGAAAGGAACTTCGTTCCATCCGGGTGTCGCTTGACACCTCTCAAGTTTTTTATTTTTTGAAATTCAAAACAAGATAGCCCTTGACTATGATCTCACCTGATGGTTAGTGACAATGCAATCTAAGATGGTAGTGGGCTAACTTAGAAAGGATACCCCCTTATTTTAATTTGAACAAGTTTTTAATTAAACCAATTTCCTTAAGCGGTTTCTAAACACCATCGTGCCGGAACGCTATATCATCGCTTGGTGGTTTAAGTTTAAGTCTTTGACGGAAGGTTGGTAACTAGCCAGAGCCAAAGACATTAAAATTATAAAATTCTAAATTTTTCCTGCCGGAAATCGATCCCAACATCTCCCACCTTAAGAGCATATCGCTCACCACTCCGTCGGAGAGGGCATCAAAATAGTAAGGTTGACTTTCTATTTTTTCTCCAATTTTGTTTCACCAAAAGGCTATCCCTTTCCCTTTTATCTTTAACTTTATTAGAAGTAAAAAAACCGGCCAAGTGCGAGTCGGACTCGCGCACCGATGGTTCCGTACTCCAGAAGTATGAGTATTCAAGTAAAACGATAATATTACATTAATTTGCTAATTTATAATATTTTTTGTTTTAGAGGTTTATTGTTAATATCAAAAAAACTATGCTAGTTAGAGCATTGGTTTTATTTTTCTGTAAAATATACATAAAGCTCTATTGACAATAATTATTTCTGATTTTTCGATTGGTAAACGTAGATAAAATAAGATACGATTAATCAAACACTATGATGTATAAAAAAAATAAAAATCTGTTTTAGACCTTTCATATAATACCCCTCTCGGTATAGTTATCTAACTTTGACATTTCAAACCCCTGAAAAGGGGGAAACCCTTTTTTAATTAAACTAAAATTAATTTTTAATTCTTTTTTATTCCAATGATGTTTAGCTACTATTTTTATACAACTATTCCAAATTTCATATCGATAGCTTACATAGTTCCTAAAAAAAATTGACTGTGACAGATGGACGGACAGACGGACGGACGGACGGAGAAAGTCTCACCATAAGGGTTTCATTTATACCATTTTGGTACGGAACCCTAAAAATCAAATTATATTGCGTTGGAATCAGCACTTAGCTTTGAGGGGAAATCGTACAATGTTATGAAAATAATAAACGAAACGAAAAAACGTTTCACAACTTTTGATCGGTACCTCAATCCGAAATAGATATGCCACATGCAAGTATCCATACCAATTAAAAAGTTTCTGGCATCGAATAAAACTTTGCTGCCGAGTATTTCCGACAAACAAACAAAAGACATTTAACTGTTCAGCAATTAACATCAAATGCAGCTTGAAACTCCATCTGCACTGAACGGTTCTCACTTTGCACTCTTTCTATTGTTTTCAACTTTCCGTAACTTGAAAACCGGCCAAGTGCGTGTCGGGCCACGAGCAGTGTAGGGTTCCGTAGTTGCAAGTCACAAATATTATTGCTGACCTAGGATAGTGCTTTTATTTTATTTATGAACTAGCTGATGCCCGTGACTTCGTCCGCGTGGAATTATTTTTTCAAATCCCTCGGGAACTCTTTGATTTTCCGGGATGAAAAGTAGCCTATGTCACTCCAGGTCCTCAAATATACCCATGCAAAAAATCACGTCGATGCGCAGCTCTGTTGCGGCGTGATTGAAGGACAAACCAACAAACAAACTCACTTTCGCATTTATAATATTAGTATAATGATATTGAATATAATATTTTGAGTTCCATAGTTTAAATAAATACTATAATATACTACAAAATATGCAACTTACACTACGTGTAATACCTCACCTAGAAAAAACAGATATAACTCCTTAACTTATGAGCCCCCTACGTAGCCGAGATAGTTTTCCTATAACATTCTTTATATTGTATACTACTGCTGTGAATTTTTTCATGTATCCTATAAACAACCATTTAGCTGGCTGAGTTTGGGGGGGGGGGCACTTGACTTGGGTGGAATCCCTGAATCGAAAAATGGTGTTCCCACACCCACAATACTTTTAAAAGACCCATATTCAACGACACCCCACACTATGGGATAGACGAGCAAAAAAATTCATTCCCACTTCACATGTAGGGGAGGTACCCTAATAGAAAATTCATTTTCACAATTTTATTTCACCAATTTGTTTGTATTAATAATTACTATCTACCTATTTCGTGGTACCTTAGCAGAGGACCAAAAATAGTGTACAACCGAATAATTTTACACAATATAATAAAATATATTTTGTGTATTAACAAACATTATTAGCAAACAAACAAATATTATAAGCCTTTTTAGAACACGAATATTTTAATAGTATCTTAACACCGAGGTTCACTGTAACGCTGTTATTTAATTATATTTTGATTTTTGTGTGTATTTTCTGTGGTGTAACAATTTTAATTTTTTATCGATAGAAATATTCATATTAATGATATTATTAATTAAATCAAATTGAAGGTGTTTTCTACAATAGTATAATTGTAATAAATTGTGATCACTGTATTGAAGTATTGGTCTGATTTAATAGCAGCTACGCCAGATTGTACGATGGCGTGTTATCCAATTTTCCACAACCGATCGAATCTAATCGTTTTCGCGAGGCATCACGACACATTGTGCGGCGCCATTCTGAAGACGTGCCACCAAATTAGGTTACTTCAGTACCTTCGTTGAATCTTTTCTAAAATTCCAAAATCTCAATTCAATTTCAAGGATCATTCTTGAAAATTCTTCTTTCATTTTACATTATACTGTTTGCGGGACGTATTAAATCGTGTTACTATTATGTTAGTAGTTCAGTGATGATTTTGATATCAAATAAAAGGATTTTCAGTCTTTTTAAGGGTTGCTATTTTAGGATCTATGAAGGTCAAAAAATCTCAATTTTTCATTAATAAATTGCACCCGTGTAAAGCAGGGGTGGATCTTTGTTTAAGATAAACTATCATGAATAGTCTAATATGAACACATAAATAGACTGAAACCTTCCCACACCTAGTCAGGTAAAAAAGTATATTGGAAAAGAATCACAGTGCTTATAATCAAAACTCAACGCGTTTCACTTCGTTTGCGAGTTGATTCACGTAAACGAATTAAGCTCGGCATTACGCCAGCGTCCACACGGACGAAATCACGGACAAAGCTAGTTTTTAATTCAGTTTACATCGAGTTTACGAGCGTTTCGAAAATACTTGCGATTCGAAATGTTGCAATTATTATTAGCACCTGTATGACAATATCGTATTTTAAAGTAGACAAAGCAAACTGACAAAAGCTAAATATGAGATCTTCAGGCTTAATCATTTGGTTACTTAATTGAGATAAATTAATATTTAAATCATGAATGTGCGTAAACTTTATAATAATACTAGCTGATGCCCGCGACTTCGTCCGCATGGATTTAGTTTTTAAAACTCCTGCGGGAACTCTTTCATTATCCGAGATAAAAAGTAGCTCTCCCGGTCTGAGGAACAACTACTACATCCATTACTATACCCATGCAAAAAAATCGCATCAATCCGCTGTTCTGTTTTTTTTTTTTTTTAAAGTATCCTATGTCCGTCTCCTGGTTCTAAGCTACCTCTCCACAAATTTTCAGCCAAATCGGTTCATCCGTTCTTGAGTTATAAATAGTGTAACTAACACCACTTTCTTTTATATATATATATAGATTGGAATTCAATTAATTCCTAAACGAATTTTAACTATCTATGTTAAGGCATTGTAAGAGCGAGCATTTGTAACCAACTTCTTCGTTCTCTAAGAAATCACGCCATCTTCTTTCAGTCGGCATCATCAAATTTTTCAGTAGCACTATGTGACGTCGCCACGTATCCATGAAAAGAGCATTAAGTAAATCGAAACCTTGAGAGTGGATTTTCATTTGAATAATTTATAACTGCCAACCAACAATGATGTCCAACACGCCTGCCCAGCGTGGTCATTATGGGGAAAACCTTGATGGATATTCGCACAAGACCATGGCTTCTAGTTCCCGGCGACCTCGCTATTCCTGACCCTGGCAGCGGTCACGATAATGGCGGGGCAGGGGGTGCTATGAATCTCCGGATATACCCCGACGACTGGACCTGGTGAGCGTTTGTGGACTATGAGAAAACCTTCGATTCAGTCGAAACTTGGGCTGTGTTGAGGTCGCTGCAGAGATGCCGGATTGACTACCGGTATATCCAAGTGTTGAAATGCTTGTATGAAAACGCTTGTAAGTCAGTACGTATACAGGACCAGACTAGGAGGCCACTTGCATCGTGGAGTGCGACAGGGAGACGTAATCTCCCCGAAGCTCTTTACCGTTGCGTTGGAGGACGTCTTCAAGCTTTTGGATTGGAACGGGCTTGGCAACAGCATAAATGGCGAGTACATCTCAGCTGCGATTTACCGATGACATAATAGTCATCATAGAGACTCTGAGAGACCTCAATACTTTGCTCAACGATCTCAGTAGAGTTTCTCAACAGGTGGGCCTGAAAATAAACATGAGCAAAACTAAAATCATGTCCAATGCTCATGCTCCGCCCCACCCAGTAATTGTTAAGAACTCTGCACTCGAAATTGTGGACGAGTATATATACCTGGGGACACACAGTCAGCAAGGTAGGTCCAATTTCGCCGCCGATCAACCGCCGAATCTAACTCGGCTGGGCAGCGTTCGGGAAGCTCCGAGATTTCTTCTCGACCAAAATTTCTCAGTGCCTGAAGACTAAATTCTTTGAACAGTGTTGCCAGTGATGACTTACGGATCCGAGACGTGGTCGCTAACTAAGGGCCTCATAAGTAGGCTCAGGATCGCTCAGCGGGCGATGAAGAGAGCTATGCTCGGAGTGTTCCTGCGGGATTGAATCAGAAATGAGGAGATCCGTAGGAGAACCAAAGTCACCGACATAGCTCAGCGAGTCACAAAACTGAAGTGGAAATGGGCGGGCACATAGTTCGAAGATCTAATGGTCGTTGGGGTCCCAAGTTGCTGGAGTGGCGACCCCGCACCGGGAAGCGCAGTGTTGGCAGACCCCCCCACCAGGTGGACCGATGACATTAAACGAGTCGACGGGAGCCACTGGATTCAGGCGGCGCAAGACCGAGGCTTTGGAAGTCCATGCAAGAGACCTTTCCAGCAGTGGACGTCTATCGGTTGATAAAGAAGAAGAAGAAGTCATAAGGGAATTTATAACTCATAAGGTGAAAGGGCAAACACAATCTATCGATGGCATGAACCTCATGAGAGTCAAGCCTAAAGTGTATAACATGCACGATATGCACAATTCACGAGTAAATGAGTAGACAAAATTTTCTCGTTAGCCTTACTGAACAGGCATGAATTGAGAAGTACCTAATCCATAGGTCGTAACTCCATGAGAAACAGCCCGTTTTCACGGTGCGGCTCTCACCCGCGCCCGCAGCGTTAGTGGTCGCTGTTTTATTTCAATACTCACGACACGCAGGTTTATGCATTCCCGCAGCCGCCGCGGTTGCAAATCGCGCCGTGAAAATTGCTACTTTATTTTGCATACAAATCTGCATTCTACGGAGGCCGCGGGCCCGCAACCGCTGCGGACACGGGTGGAAACCGCTCCGTCGGTACGGGGTGTTAACATTCAACGTAGCACGTAGTACAACTACGTAACATAGCACATCTCTGTAACGTACCACACCTACGTAACGTAGCACATCTCCGTAACGTAGCAATGAGATAGCTTTACATCAAGTTAAAGCATAACATATAAACATTGTATTCCTTACTACCTTATGAGTTCAAGGAAGTTCATAAATATTTCCTCGCACAATTATCAAACCCTTCTCTGAGAGTAGACCTGCGCTCAGTAGTGAGACGTTAATTGGTTGCAGATAATAAATGAGAAATATGAATTTTGACTTTGATACTTTTGGTAGCATGATGAATATACGTTTTCTCACCTCCGGGCGGAAAGCGTGCATTTTCCTCCCGCTGCGCTAAACGAAAATGTCGCTTTCCGCCTCCGTCCACCACGGGCAGTAAATACGAAAGCCTCAGATCACATGTTTATTGACCTCGGCTTCGCCTCGGACAACAATTACATGTGATCTGAGACATTTCTTATTTTACTGCCCTAGATGTGTAATATACTATTACATGTTGCTGTTACGCGCAGGAAATTATGATAATTATATACAAAATCCTTAATTCCGACAGCCGAAATATAACGGGAACTGGTAACACTAAAAGTTCCCTCATGCGGGTTCGAAAATTTTGTATTCTAATTTTATTAATAGTTAAACATTATAAGTTTAAAATAAGCTCGGTATGCGTTAAATTAACTATTAAACTATCAATAATTCGAATACAAACTTTTTGAATCCGCTATGAGTTTCTTTCACACTTTCAATGTTATCGGCTCCCGCACCAAAATGTCATTAAAATTCGCAAGGTAGCATCATTCGGCTCATGCTTAAGCAGCAGTTCGTATGATATAATATACCATATCATACCAACTGCTGCTTAAGCATGAGCATGATTACTTATTTTGAGCGTGCTCAATATTTTTACAATATAATGCTACTATAGCAATAAGCCGCTGCAGTTAGTAGTGTAAAGTATTTCACAGCAATTTTTCAGGCAAAATATAAAAAAATTAACAAGAATGAAGGTGTAAAGTAGGTATCGCTTGCAACTGGGAGTCTGAAACTGCATTTGATGTTAATTACAGTACATTTATGTATCTTTTGTTTTTAGGAAACACCAGCCAGCGAAGTTTTATCCATCGGATTATCCGATGATATAACTGTTACACTTAGTTATTAGAGAAAATGTGCTGTATTTTGTGGCGAAAATTTCATCGCTACATTTTTATTTCCTAGTTCCTAAATTTCTTCATCCATTACGATTTTGAGTACGTTATATTATCTGCAGTAATTTAAATTACGCGAATTGGTTTATTCTTCTTTGACAACTGATAGACGTCCACTGCTGGACAAAGGTCTCTTGCATGGACTTCCACAGGCCTCGGTCTTGCGCCGCCTGAAGCCAGCGGCTCCCTGCGATTCGTTTGATGTCGTCGGTACACCTAGTGGGGGTCTGCCAACACTGCGCTTCCCGGTGCGGGGTCGCCACTCCAGCACCTTGGGAACCCAATTCGTTTATTAAGACAATAATAAATAAGTTTTAAGTTAATTTTTCGTAATTAGGTAGACCCAACAGTCAATGACATGAAGTTCAAAGCTCTGTGTTCACTGATATCTAGGCGATGAGTTAGATCTGTAACTAATCTCAAAGCATACAAAAATAATAGACCTCATGGGCTGCAAAAACAAACAAATGATCACTTTTGCACCCGACCTCCATCCAGGCTTCATATACAAATTAATACTATATAATTATAATTTAAAATTTGGCAATAAATAATTAATTAATGATCCATAAAAATGTCATTAGCAAGTCCATTTTACCGAGCGTCGCATTTAGGCCTATAACTTTTTCTTTTGAGAGAAAATTTTATACTTCTTTCACTATTGTGTATGGTTTTGCTCATGTTTTAGTTTTCAAGACATAAATTACATCACTACATTGATAAAAAACAAAGTACCCGCCGTGTCAGTCTGTCTGTTCGTGATAAACTCAAAAACTTCTAAACGGATTTTTCCTCAATAGATAGGGTGATTCATGAGGAAGGTTTTAGTGTATAATTTGCTAAGGTTTTGTGTAAATTGGCTGAAATATGACGATAATTGTTGAAAATGTCGGAAAAAGTCGAGCTTCCTGGGAGCTTTCATCGAAAACGCTGCCTAATCCCTTTGAGATATAAAAAAAACCATTATATGGTGGTGGTATGGTGGGATAGTGTTGCACATAAAAGTCCATATCCAAGGCTTATAATTATCTATCTTTTAAGGGTAGCTTACTGTAGAATGCGGTAATTTAATAATTATCAAGTTAAATACGTTAGTCACCATAAACATTTCATTCACATTATGATAATCCTTTACAGTTTATACCATATAATTCAAATGAATACATTAGGAGTTAACGCAAAATAAAAACGAACGGGCGCGAAATCCACATACTTGGGTATTCGACGTCACCTTTGAGCTTTGAGCCTTCGAGTATTAAATTGTTGGTTTAATACTCAAAGGACGTAACAAGCTGAAGCGACCCTACGACAGAAAAAACCGGCCAAGTGTTTGTCGCGCCACACGCAGTGTAGGGTTCTGTAGTTGCAAGTCACAAATATTATTGCTGACCTAGGATAGTGTTTTTATTTTATTTATGGATATTGAATATATTTTGAATTCCATGGTTTAAATAAACTACAAAATATGCAACTTACACTACGTGTAATACCTAACCTAGAAAAAACAGATATAACTCCCTAACTTATGAACCCTACTTAGCCGTGATAGTTTTCCTATAAAATTATTTATAAATACTACGGCTGTGAATTTTTTTTCACCACTTTTTTGGCGTGATTAATATTTAAACCCTTGTCAAATTACAGTTTTCTAGTACCAATAGTCTCTGAGAAAACCGCGGACGGACAGATGGACGGATGGACGGACGGACGGACAGACGGACGGATATGGGGAAACTATTAAAGGTTCCTTGTTTACTACGGAACCCTAAAAAAGAACTTTATAGGCGTAATATTTTTCATTTGATTGACGGCTTGTTAATCAAATGAAACATAGGTTAATAAATTTAATTCATTTACTATCTTTTCTAAATTTCTTGTAATTAACAAAGTATTTAAACAGATATCTTTGTGCAGAAATCAATGTATTTTCTTTATCTAGACGCATAATAAAAACATACTACGATGACGGAGAAAAGTGCTGGTTTAATACTCAAAGGACGTAACAAGCTGAAGCGACCCTACGACAGAAAAAACTGGCCAAGTGCGTGTCCAACCAGTGATGTAACCAATTGCCCATTCACCTAAAACGCTAAAACAAAGTCAGCCGAAGTGTAGGTACACAATGGTGAAGAAGAATCTTGATGAAATAGGTGTCACCGCTGTAAAGAATGAAGCCAGTCAGGTTTTCAGCTCAACTTCAAATGTCATTGGAAAAACGTTGAAGTTGGACAGTTCGGAATCAGCTGCTAATGTTATGAAGAAAAATTTTGATACCAGAACCTGATGATGATGATGATACTGAAGTTATTCTGTCTTCAGAGGACACCACCTTGCTATCCACGTATAAAAAAGAACTGGAAGAAGATTGAAGAAAAGCGGATCCCAACACTACCCTATTGAACCGAAAGGTGGCGGTTCTATCCTTTCCACCAACAAAAGCATTCCCAAAGAGGGTTGACGTCTGGCAGGCGGCCGGTCGTAAAATGTCATGCCGAACCACTTACAACATGGCTTACAAGACATGTTGTTCTGACCCCACATAGCGTGGGACAAGGACAAAATTATAATGATAGGCATAATATTATGCGCTACTATCCGTGCGAAGCCGGGGCGGGTCGCTAGTAAATTATAAAATAGCTTAAATTATTTTGTTAAAAAAGAATAATGAACCTCCTTTAGCTTCAATAGAACAGTACGTAGGTACTCAGTACCTTATATAATAGCAACCTTAATTAAAACCTACCTATTAATCTATATAACTGTACTAAATAGTAGTATAGTATATAGGTAGTATATAAAAGTATATTAGTATAGTATATTATAAACCTATTTAAACTGAAGTTTTCTGCCATATTTATAAATAATAGAGATTAAGTTTCCATTTAAAATTGATTTTATAAAAGACCAATATAATATAGAGTTTCACATTTATTATAAACTAGCTGATGCCCGCGACTTCGTCCGCATGGATTTAGTTTTTAAAAATCCCGCGGGAACTCTTTAATTATCCGAGATAAATAGTAGCTCTCCCGGTCTGAGGAACCACTACTACATCCATTACTATACCCATGCAAAAAATCGCATCAATCCGCTGTTCTGTTGCGACGTGATTGAAGGACAAACCAACAAACAAACTCACTTTCGCATTTATAATATCAGTAATGATTTATTATAACACTTTTTATAATTGTCAAATTTTTTACTATACTTTTACCAAAGACAAAATTACGTTTAGCTGCCATTTACGTTTTGTTATTCCACTGTCATTTGCGTTTTATTCCATGTCAGATGTGTTTTTGTTATACCACGTTTTATAGTGATTTGAGGGAAACGCGGTCGAACGGGATAAAAAGTATCCTATGTCCGTCTCCTGGTTCTAAGCTACCTCTCCACCAATTTTCAGCCAAATCGATTCATCCGTTCTTGAGTTATAAATAGTGTAACTAACACCACTTTCTTTTATATATATAGATTAATACCAAATTAAATCTAAAACAATAAAGCTAAATTCTTTTTTCGAAGCTTACGGTCTGAATTAATATGCCAATACAATTGCAAGAGGGGAATGTTAGGTAAGTTAAAAACCATGTACCTCTCTCCTATCTGATGTGAACGAAAAATGGAGCCTCAGTGAAATAAAGGTTACAGGAATTCGTTCGGTGCATGTGCAACTGTGCAGTTAAATCGACGCTTCAAGTTGGAATACTTTACACTTACAAATTCCATGCTCTTCCTTCGTCATAATCCCTACTGCTGAAGGATGAAACCCTTTCCATTAATTTCTTAATATTTGGGCTCATTTGAGAAATTGAGATAGTAATTATATGGAGGCTCTCAGATCTTAATGCACCCAATATCTTATTAGCGATTTTTTTATTAAATACAAATGTTTTTGAATAAAGATTAATAGTTTAAAATTTTCCGATGATAATAATCCTTGATAAAGCAAGGTAACACTGTGTTAAATTGAGTACGTAGACTGCCGTTGACTTAGAGTAAGACGTGTATAACTATTTAATGCTCTTATCTCAATAATATTCTATGACTAGCTGATGCCCGCGACTTCGTTCGCGAGGATTTAGTTTTTAAAATCCCTCGGGAACCCTTTGATTTTCCGGGATAAAAAGTAGCCTTTGTCACTCTCCAGGTCCTCAACTATACTCATGCAAAAAATCACGTCGATCCGTAGCCCTGTTGCGGCGTGATTGAAGGAAAAACCAATAAACGAACAAACAAACATACTTTCGCATTTATAATATTAGTAAGGATGACACGTTCGTGGTACATAAAAATTGCCTTAACGTATCTCGCTATTTGAATCGATTTTAAGTTCTGAAACCTCGATTCAATTAAGAGGATCATTCTTGAGTATCTGACGTACAATTGACATTTTCCATTTGCGAGACTTGTTAATGTCGCTATGTGCGCCTGTACGGAATATGACTACAAATTTTTGTAGCTGTCTCCAACATTTTCAGAAATAAACTCAAACTCAAAATGTTTAATTCAAATAGGTAACATTCTACACATTTTCAATTTCAATAGGTTAAAAGTATATCTAAGTAATAGGTATATTTAATTAATAATCCAAGTAAGGTAGGGTAATAATGATAATAATTTATTGAGTAAATTATAGATTTATTGTAAAGTAAACCTTACAAGAGATTCAAATCCACCCTGGTGTGCAAATATCTCTTATTAAACTCAGCCGGGTATTGTTTTTATAATCATTTCAATTGATGAATAAATTGACAGAATTTCAATGTAAAAACTGTCAGAAAGTAAAATTCTTCCTGGGCTTAACGTTACTCGGTGATGTGTATTATAGAGTCCAGTATTAGAACTATTATAAGATTAGTTATTAGTAAGGCTAAAAAATAAAAACATTTTAGTCATTAAAATAGTTTTTTTAATAGTATTTGATATAATTAATAATTTATATATCAATACTTTTATTTTTCACTGTGCCATAAAAACGTAGCCTACCAAAATTTTATCGTATTAAACAAATATACCGGGAGCCGATCACTAAATTCTTCGTCATTCTGAATCGAAAACTCTTATGGGAATTAGTAGTTAACAATTAAACTAGCTTGGTATGTGTCAAATTGAACAGCTGAAAAATTGTTTTAAAAAAATTTTTTTTTTTCAATGCAATAATGTATAACCGTTATCGCGGACATTGATTGTTTGCATTGTATTCTATAGCAAATTTCGTACTATATCAGGTGAATATTGCGCAAACAACGTTTTTGTAGCCGGACCTATCTCGCATACCTACTAAAATGGGCTAAAGTTTCTCGATCTCCATGCATTTACATAATGTTTTCAAAAAAGTACAAATATTTCTATGGCATACAATGCAAACAATCAATATCCGCGATGACGGGAATACATTTTTGCATTAAAAAAAAAAACATTTTTTAGGCTATTTGAATTAACGCAAGCTTAGTTTAATCGTATAACTGTTAACTACTAATTCCCATAAAGAGTTTTCGAATCTGCATGAAGAGAATTTTAGTGTTACCGGCTCCCGGAGGAAAACGTTGATGTTGTTTAAGAACCGACATTACTTGTTCATCTAAAGTATTACTTGTGTGAAATTAATTAAGATCGCGTCCCCGAACCCGATCGCGACAGCGGTTGAGTTTTTCACCAATTGATTGAATGCACGATAATCCGAGATCTCGAATAGATTTAATTAAAATCCTTTGCTATGCGACGTGCATTTTATAAAAAAACTATAACCACGCCGA
Organism: Oeneis ivallda; assembly: GCA_029955525.1. Taxonomy (NCBI): domain Eukaryota; kingdom Metazoa; phylum Arthropoda; class Insecta; order Lepidoptera; family Nymphalidae; genus Oeneis; species Oeneis ivallda. The sequence goes on from JARPMR010000001.1 coordinate 14,410,216, forward strand.
AAGCCACCGCATTCTAAAAAATAAATTTTTTACTTTATTAATTTTGTCATGGGTCTGAACGAGCTCGTGCACGTATTCGAGTTTACTTTTAAAACCACATGAGAGAAAAGTTGTCACAATGGACCTTAATTACATACATGGGCGGGCCTTTTTCAACGTAGCCTTGACGAACACCATCAAAAATTTTCGACCGCTCACAGGAAATGTGCCTAACCGTAACAGAAGTTTACCGAACATCGCTCTCGTTTTCAGGCAATATTTAAAACGTTAATTACAAAACTTTGAAAATGTAGCTCAGTTTACACAAAGGTAACGGATCCTATTTAGATTTAATCGACCATTCGCTGAATGTCTTGCAAAACTTACTCAAATTGAATTTCCGTAACTGGTGTCACCTGATTCTTTGATCCTGCTTTTTAATTATCTATTGGAATTGTCCTTTGATCTTTTCAATTAGTTTTGATATCAGGTGCTTTTATGAGATAGTAGATAGTATACAAACTGATACTCTATTTCTTAAAACGGAAAACTAGCTTTTTAATTATCTATTGGAATTTTCCTTCAATCTTTTCAATTAGTTTTGATATCAAGTGCTCTTAAGAGATAGTAGATAGTCTACAAACTGACACTCAATTTCTTAAAGCGGAAAAATAACTTATTTCACTTATGATAAGAAAATAATTAGTCTTATCACAAAATAGAATAAAGTACCTATTTCAAAAAATTCCAAAACATTTTTGTAGGTAGTAACCTAACGTTTTATATTTCATTAAAAAATTTTACATCTCACGCTTAATTAAAAAATTTCTTATTTTACGATGCTGCGTAAAATAGAATTTCATTTTGTAATACATCACAAATTGGTCATCAATAACTACTAAGTTAATTTCATTTCAACGCTTTAATATAATTTATTACTAGCTGATACCTACGACTTCGTCTGCGTGGATTTAGTTTTTAAATTCCCTCGGGAACCTATGTCACTCTCCAGGTCCTCAACTATACCAATGCAAAAATGAAGTCAATCCGTTGCTCTGTTGTGGCGTGATTGAAGGACAAACCAACAAACAAACACACTTTCGCATTTATAATATTAGTAAGGATTAGTAAGATAAGTAGTCTATTTGGGTTAAGACTATCTCGTAATCTAATATCATTCGAGATTTAGGTTGCCCAGAAACATAATAATACTCGTAATAACATTGTTCGAGATTTAGGTTGCCAGGTTGCCTTTCAACCTAAATCTTGAACTGTATATATGACTATCGTGTAATTAAGATATTTTAATTAGCAATAACAAATATTGATATCAATAATTAAGATAAAAACTATCCTATCCTTTAAGTTGGATCAAATTACAGATAGTTACGAAGTTTGATCAAAATCGGTTCAGTAGTTTTCGAGTTTATCCCGAACATACATCGTGACACAAGATTTTTATATAATACTAGCTGACCCAGCGAACTTCGTACCGCCAACTTATCTATATAAATAAAACAAATAAACTATCCCAATCCAAAAAAACTATCTTTAAAGTTGGACCAAATTACAGATAGTTACGAAGTTTGATAAAAATCGGTTCAGTAGTTTAGGAGTCCATCGCGGACAAACAACGTGACACGTAATTTATATATATATATATAATATAATTTTTAGACTAATTATATATATTTTTTGCATAGCACAAATAATCATGTCATCAAAAAATCGAAACACTACACAAACTTACACAACAAACAATAGATTGTCAGGAAAATCCTTATTTTTAGAAATAAATAATAAATGTCGTTTAATAGTGAGTAGTATGAGGTTTTATAATGTTCCAAAATCAAGTAAATTTTGAGGAAGTCTATTTTGATAAGATTTTGATACACTTCGTGTTTTCTTTTATTGATGGTTCATTTTTACCCTTTTAGGGTTCCGTACCAAAATGGTAGAAAACCGGCCAAGTGCGCGTCGGGCCACGCGCAGTGCAGGGTTCCGTAGTTGCAAGTCACAATATTATTGCTGACCTAGGATAGTGCTTTTATTTTATTTATGAATATTGAATATATTTAGAGTTCCATGGTTTTTCGCAGTTCACTTCTAAAACACAGATATTATAACTCCTTAACTTGTGAACCCTACTTAGCCATGATAGTTTTCTTATAAAATTCTTTATATATACTACTGCTGTGAATTTTTTCACGTATCCTATCTTTATTCTATCTTTGAGTATATAAGTGTTGGTTATATACTCAAAGTATCCTATAAACAACCATTTATCTGGCAGAGGGGGGACATTTGACTCTAATAAAAATGAGCACTATAAAATATCATATCTCACAAACGGATACGTGAATTGAAAAATGATGTTCCCATGCCCACAATATTTTTGAAAGATTTATTTAACGACACCCTACACTATGGGATAGAAGAGAAAAAAAAAATCATCACCTCTTTGCATGTAGGGTACACCCTAAAAAAATTATTTTTCACAATTTTATTTCACCACTTTGTTGGCTATATTGATTATACCCTTTGATTATACCCTTGTTAAATTACAGATTTCTAGTACCAATAGTCTCTGAGCTAAACCACGGACGGACATGGCGAAATTATAAGGGTTCCTTGTTTACTACGGAACCCTAAAAATGGAAACCTTATGTTGAGACCTTTTCCGTCCGTCCGTCCGTCCGTCTGTCACAGTCGATTATTTCAGTAACTATTAAAGCTATCGACTTGAAATTTGAAATAGTTGTATAAAATGGGGGCCCTACATCATTGGAATAAAACAAAAACAAAAATTATTTATACCTATTTAATTAAAAAAGGGGGAAAATCGTGGATTTGAAATTTCAAAGTAAGATAACTATACCGAATGGGGTATCATATGAAAGGGCTTACTTGTACATTTTAAAACAGTTTTATTTTTTATTTTTATACATGATAGTTTTTGAGTAATCGTGTAAAATATCAAAAAAATACCGTTCCTCCCCTTATCTCCAAAGTGTATCAATCGAAAAATCAGAAATAATTATGCTCTATAGAAGTTTATGTATATTTAACAGGAAAAATGAAACCCTATTAGGTCCCTATTAGGTGTACAAAAATCAAGGTCCTGAGTCAACACGATAAAAAGATATCGGCAAATTTATATTTTCGCGAAAACTTGTAAGTAGGTACCAAAATTTACCTTAATTTTCAACTTTTTTATTTTTCAGAATTTGCCCTTCACTTGTGCTGTAAGACCTTGTTTTTAACCAAAATTGACAATTCTAGGTCAACCGGAAGTACCCTATAGGTTTGGGTCGAAAACCTACATGGTAGTTCCCGTTGATCTAGAATCACGAAAGTTGACAAAAAGCAAGGTTTACAGCACGAATAAACAAAAAATTCCAAAAAATAAAAATAGTTGAAAATTATATTATATAATAAGAATAATATAATGGTGGTATAATGGGTAGGTACGAAACCCTCGGCGCACAAGTTCGACTCACACTTGACCGGTTTTTTTTTATTTAAAGAACATTAGAAAGAAAAATCGGAAGAGTTTCGATATTTTTGATGAGAAATGTACCTATTTGTTTATTGTTAATCACAATAAATGCTAATAATAACTATCTCAGTTTAAAATTTAGGTATTTTATTACAGGTGAATTAATAAATTAAATTGATCACTCAAAGAAAGGCGATTTCGGCCGCGTGGATTTCCGCGGGAAGTTTTTGATTTCCGCGGGAGCCCTTTAATTTTCCGGGATAAAATGTAGCCTATGTTATGTTATTCCATTCTAAATTTCAGCCAAATCTGTCCAGTAGTTTTTGCGTGAAAGAGTAGCAAACATACACACAAATTTTCGCCTTTGTAATATTAGTGATATAAACTCTTACAATCTACTGATTAAAAAAATTTGTTCCTTCCAAGAAGTTACAAAAACAATTATTATTAAATCAGAAATATAATTGCTGAAAGATGATTTTTTTTATCGACGCGACGTTCTCAATTCGATGCATAGTTTTCTTGGCTGCTTAAGAACGTTAAATTTAAAGTTTTTCCTATCTGGAAGTAAATCACTTGTGATCAGTATTATTTAATACTAGATGATTAAATTAGTTTATACTTCCAACCATACAAATATTACATAGGAATTACATGTTGAACGAACAAATATGTATAGGTGATAATTGTCCAATATCTTTCGATATCATCGTCCGCTCGTTATATGATAATAAGGCGATACCCCTCAGTCCACGTACTCACCAAAAGCTAAAACAAAACATAAGGTCGCATAGAAGCGTCACCAATGTCACTATTTGCATTTTATTACCAAAGTTGCTGGCCGCAAAACACCCTATTTTTATGATAAAGTTATTCAAATGCACGGTAAGATCATAAATTGGAAAAGGGGTATCCTGGCACGGCAGGCACTGAAAAAGTTACTGAGCGCACCAGCGCAGTGGCTTACCCGCATGGACGTCTTTTATTATATTTGACTTTTGATGTCTCGATTTAAGAACCGATTTCCGGCCCATCACGGAAAATTGCTCGTTACGCAGTCCTTTTCATTTGATTTGGGGAATACGACGTGAAGTTTTAGAATCCTTTATATTAGCAGGATAAAATAAATAATAATAATAATGTCCTCCCGAACGAATCCGGCCACGGCACGGCGGTCTATCTCCACAAAGATTGGCCATCTGCGTGGGGTATTCTCTGTTCCTTTACTCTCATAGTCCGATGAAATGAAAATCTGACAAGACCGGAGAGAGATCAGGTGCAGTACCTACGGTATTACGTGCTTTTCGAGACACGGGGGTGACACACCGCCAACATCCTAACTCTGGGTTAGTACTGAGAATTTCTTGGTAGATAAATCCAATACAATTAATATATAGAGAAGATATAGCTAGAATAATTGATAAACTTTCACAGATTTCTTAAAAAAATCGGCCAAGTGCGAGTCGGGCCTCGCTCTTTTAGGGTTCCGTACATTTATGTCGAAATCATTTTTTTAAAACTAGATACATATTTAGATATCTTAGTTCTTAGATAGTCCTAAATTAGCATAATATGGGGAAAAATGCTCGTTTGTTTTGGTCACAAATTACAAACCGCATTATAAATCGGTGTTTTCAGTATTTGTTGTTTAAATTCACTATATAGTACATAATATAGCAAAATTTCAAATTCCTAACTAGTTTAGTTTTTGAGATAGACCCCTCTTGATTGGGGGCTTTGACAGCCCCCCATTTCTTCATTTTGACGTGACAACGTCTTATAAATTGGTTTGCCGGGTGACACTTCAAGAAACTGCGTTACGCTCCGCTCACGTTATGCGCTCACAATGAGAGCGAGTGAGAGGCATGGTTAGCCCGCCTAAGAGCGAGAGAGACAGACATAAAAAGTGAAAGGCACGCGTCCCTTCCACTCGAGCACAGTTAGCCCGCCTAAGAGCGAGAGAGACAGAGCGAGAGAGAGAGAGTGAGAGAGATAGGCATACACACCGGTTCATGTCTTGCGCTTCTATTTCGATTGTCACGTAAAACTTTCGCCCGTATACCGACTTTACAGGCAACCAATTTTTTGTAGCTAAATAATAAAAATATATCTACAATATAAATATATATGACAATGACACCCCACATGCTAGGGTAAAAAAATAAAATTTTATTTCGACTCCTTTTCCATGTATGGGAGCCCCCTTTATTTTTAATTTTATTTTTATTATTTGTTGTTATAGCGGCAATAGAAATACACAATATGTGAAAATTTCAACTGTCTATCTATTACGGTTTACGAGATACGGCCCGCTGACAGACGGACGGACGGACGGACGGACGGACGGATGGATAGCGTAGGCGTAGTAATAGGGTCCCATTGGCACCCTTTGGGTACGGAACCCTAAAAATTAGGTCCACTCATTAATAGCTTTTATCTTTTAGTTTGTACAATAGTACAAACTAATCGTGTAAGTTAAAAATAAATCAAAAGATAGTAGATATTGGATATAATTAATTACAAAAATATATTTTCAATTCTATAATAATGATTTAGTTAAGATATAGAATAATATACAATTTAGCATCCACACGATGTTCCGCCAGATGCAAACTTCATTGTATCGATTTCCGGCTGGGGCTTCTTTTCTAAACCAGAAATTAGCCTTTTTAACTTTGATATCACAAGAGCAGGATGCAATCCCTTTGGACAAGCAAGGGTACAGTTAATAATCGTGTGACAGCGAAATGCTTTGAAGTCATCCCTCAACTCGAACAATCTCTGCTCGGCATCTTCATCTCGAGAGTCTATAATCCATCGGTAAGCGTGAAGTAAACTTGCGGGACCGTAGAATCTTCGACCGTTCCACCAATAACTCGGACATGATGTAGAGCAACAGGAGCAGAGAACGCATTCATAAAGACCGACTAATTTTGCATGATCATTGATGCTTTGTGCATACTGGAATTTTCCTAACGTTCCTGAATCACGACGAATTAGATAAGGACGGAGGCTATTATAAACATCAAAGAAATGCGTCATATCCACGACTAGGTCCCTGATTACGTACATGTGCGGAATCGGATAGATGCTTATAGTCTTGTCCGGAGGGATTTCTGTAATACAAGCGAGGCAGTTGTATCCTTGGAGATTAATTGCACAAGAACCACATATCCCTTCCCGGCAGGAACGTCGGAATACAAGTGTTGGGTCCATATCCTTGAGTTTGATTAAAGCGTCCAACACCATTCTGCCGCAAGTGCTGACGTCTAAATCATAGTTTAATACTTGAGGCTTCTCATTGCTAGCAATACCACCAAATCTGTACACTTTGAATATTCTTCTTGGATCCACAGCCTTCTTCGGCGCGGCTGATGCCGGCTTGTGACCTGAATAAGACCTCCATAAATGAAGTTGCGATTGCTCTCGGTGTATTAATTTAATCAAACTAAAAGCCCAGAAAGGCTTTTGCATTATTGAATAATAATTAATGAATTATTATTAAAAACACTAACAAAAAAGTGTTTGACTTTTGAACGACATTTGACAATATATTTACAAACGTTTTTTTTAATTTCATTTCTAAATAAAGAGAGGTTAAATAACATTAAATATAAATATATACCTATCTACCATCCTCTCTCTATTGGCTCTTTAAATAGGTATGAATAAGCACCTCACAGCCGATGTCCGGTGGGATATATTCCCAGAAATTGTTCAATTTACCTGCTAACTGATAAGGGGCATTCAATGAAGAGAGCTATGGGCTTAAAGTATCTTTACAGGATCAAATCAAAAATCCGTTAGAGAACAAGAGTTACTGAGATGGCTCATAGACCTTATAGTTTTCGGGTCCCAAGTTTCGTGCATGGTGGATCAGCAGTAAAATAATAATAAGTGAAAACCCCCGGACGTCCATAAGTGTAACTGGGAGTTGTTGAATACCATAGACATCTACCGTAAGTACAAAGGGGTGAGGAATAAAAAAATCTCTTACGACAATACCTAAAGTTAGAAAAGGAAAGCGAATCTGATATCTCTGTTAATTTCAAAGAACAATTGGTCACATTGGTCACGCCCAAATAAATGTAATGGTCTTTATTATAGTACTCTATTTCTTTGAAGTTTGATAAATCAAAATCGGTTACGCGTTTTGCGGCTGTCAGGTGGTCTACTTAGTATTAAGGTGTTTGAGTATTAAGCCAACAGGTAGATGCTGAATAGAAACGGTACAATCATGTACTTATACGGAGAAAAAAAAGGCGTACATCGGTTGAGGTTACGATGATTCTGACAATAATTTATGTTACTTTTAAGTATTTCAATCATTGCCTACGGTTTTGCCACGCGTCAAAAGAAAAGAATCAAGATAATCTGAGATTATGTTCTTTTCAACAACGATTTTTATGTGAAGTTAGACAGCATTGAAACTAGCAAGATATTTAAAAACTTTGGATAAAACTGTACCAAGAAAAATACTGTTCATGAGTTGCATACCTAAAGATGGAGGATTAAATGGAGGATTAAAATAACTTCTAAAGACTTACAAAAACAAATCAAATTCTTCCAAATTGCAATCATTTCTTTCTGTTTTGTTCAGAGTTTGTATCACTCGCATATTATAATATTTGGAATTAAGTTTTGGCTGCGACGTGGCAGTTTTACAGAGCCATATGCGTAAACTGGAATACACAGCCCATAATATATAGCTTAATATTTTATTAGAAAGACGGTAGAAAGTACAACACAACAGACTGTCGAAGTAGAGCCTCATTCGCTCTTAGCTGGAAGGCTGGGGCCCGTTTATACATAATATATCCTCTAATTGACACTTTATAAGCAGGTGTCAATTACGGATATAAATTATTCACACTCAGCTCGATTGGGAAAATAATATTCAGTGATATCACTAATTTATTTTAAAGCATATGCTACGCTGTTAATCAATACAAAGGAGATAAATTGCAATGATTTAAACATTTTAGAATTTATGAACTGGATGTACCTATATTGAACATTTTAGTTCTTTTTACTGTAAATTAAACTCTTATTTCGTATGAATATTTATGCATATTTTATGCAGATTAGCAATTTAAAATTTAAATCAGTTAATAAAATCAATTCAATATTAAAATAAATTCTGGACTCGCGAGACCTTTTTAATGCATAGTAAAATATATAGAAATGCGGTAATTGAATGTGAGACCTGAAACCTACTTAAAATAAAAGGTAATCCTTCTCAACACTATGGCAAAAAGTCAAGCAAAAAGTAAGTTATTGATTTCCTTCCTAATTCTCAATCGTTGCCTGCCCAAATTTAAGGTACTATGGATTTTGCAATAGAAACAATATTCAAAGTTTATCAACTATCGATTGGCAAATTGAGCAAACTGTGGGACTATAACTGTCACAAACTATTATAGCCAGCCGGGATTGCCTTATAATATAGCGACACAAATTGATTTCGTGCGCCTTCGAATTCGAAGCTTCAAATAACCACTAATAACTTTGCAAATTGTACAGTTCTATTGTATTCATACTTTTATTTAAACAGTTTTATTTAACGGGCAATGTCAATTCATAATAATGTATAGGTTATTTTATGGATGTTACCCAGCAAAATCAGGATTCAGGATTAAAATACTGAAAGTTCAGTACCCACAATATGAATTTCAAATCTGTATGTCCTTAAATTGAAATATTTTTATATTTTTACGTATAGTTTTTCTTGCGAAATCATTGTAAGCTTGTATATTTTGTTAGTGCTAGTATACCTTTATTTTGGATCCTTGCTTTGAAATCTGACTGAACCTAATCGGGTCCCGTACGACACATCGAAATATGTACATAAAACAAAGCTCATTTCAGAGTATGTTTACTACCCGAAAAATGCATTTTTAGACCAAAATTTTACAATACACATTGCAAGAACTAAAAATATTTACAGTAAAAATGTATATTGAACTCTGTTGCTTTTTTTTACATTTCGTTTTGTATAAAGTTTATTATTTATGTAAGAAAAACAATAACGGACAACACCTCGACGCGGAAAATCCAGGAAAGCAACGAGAAGTGCTAAGGTTCATCGCTACTCCGAACCTTCTCGGTGACACTTTTCCAGTGATACATTCACGAACCTTATAGTGCCTTGTCGCAGTATACAAAAACTGTTTACGGATAAAATGCAAGAAGACATGCAATGTAAGAGTAGAGGAAATATATTTTCGTTTCAATTTATTTTTTTACTTTGTGCTTGGAGCACTTCCTACTTCGTCAGTACTCCAATCAAATATTACAAAATCCTCGTGTAGAATCTAGTCTGAAAATCCAACAAAAAACTCAAAATCAAAAAAAGTAAGAGCAAATTAGCTTCGGTTTTGACTTCGGTCTCCTGTTTGGGGGGCCGTGGGTTCAATCGACTTTCCCGGGTGAAGGAAAGCATCGTGAAGGGTTCTCCATAATATTCCCAAAGGTGTGTGAAATCTGGGCCAGAGTGGTTGACTATTGCCTTTAACACCTAATACCTATAACCCTTCTCTGAGAGGAGACCTGCGCTCAGTTAAGTAGTGAGCTGATGGGTGCCTTATGATGATGATGATGATAAAAAGTATTTATCATTGTTTCAGGCAGGATGTGGCCACTAGCGCCACTAGTGGTCCGGCTGGCTGCTGTGTCACTGGTGGCGCTGGCCCTCGCCGACCCAGGCGTGGGCAGCGGCTCCTCATTGCAAGCCGAATCATCGAAGCGCGCCAAAACACAGCGGACCACGGTACCACTGCTGAAGAAGCAGGAGCGACGACAGCGCAACCGCCGCCGCACCACCACCACGACGACCACCACCACCGTGATATATGACGATGATGAGGACCCCACAACACCTTCCACAACTACCACTCTTGATCCGAGGAGTTACGATCACAGTGAGTATGCAATTTTAACTTGATATAAGCCTCAATAGCTTAAAGTACGGATACTGAAAGCTCGACGGTTTTATCCCCACTCGTTACAGTATTGTCGTACCCATTAGTAGCACAAGCTTTATGCTTATTTGCAGGGTAAAGGAAAATATAAGTCAAGTTTTGTTTTGCGCAAGCTTTTGTTTGTGATGTGTAGTTTGCTTTAGAAAAGTAATGTAAAAAAATCCGTTCCTATTTCGTCCACACTAAATGTTTAAGCACAGTTATGTAAACTTAAGAAGTTACACTACATCATTAACGTATAGATTGAGCTTACAAAGACCTTAAACTAAGGGGCTTAGGAATTATGAGGATATGATATTTCATCATGATATTTTCGCGAAAGTAAGTAAAGTAGTAGTAAAGCAGTAGTAAAGCTCTCATATTGTACCTAGACTTCGTACATTTAACTGTCTGTCAAATCGTAATCTGTCAAAGTCAATATTACATATGACAATATATTTCTCTGTAGTATTCAACCCTCTATAAATAGAAAAGACACCCCCGATTGATCAGATTTACAATCCTCTCATTACACCCTACTTTGAATGGCAAGTTGTGTAACTTGAATGCATCTTGCACTAAATTTCACAAAAGGGCAATACATTTTAACTCTCTGCAATTAGTCTCATCAAAGTTACAGAGAGAACGATTTTGGAGTTCTGTATATTTTGCAAATTGTTAAGCATAACAGCGAATAATCTCTAGATACTGTCACCATTCTGCGAATAGTTTTCCAAAGGAAAGCCCAATACGACACGTATTGGGGCCTTTCGTTGAAAACATCCAAATTGTGACTTCCCAAAAAGGAAGGAAATTATTTTTAAACTCCCCATTTTTCCCCACACTCCCCAACATTTTAAACCAATTAATGATAGTAGACTTTTTGTGAAATTGTAATGAATATTCACATTCAGCTTAGGACAATGACAATGAATCTTCATGATATTTAAGTTTTGTTAGATAATTAAGATACTAATCTATCTAACTATGTTAGTAGTAGGTACTAACATAGGGGAAGGTTGTGGTGAAATTCCATTATCGTTACCAAATTGAATACTATCATTTCGTTGAATTTGTCTTGTCCTCGGAATTTCGCAAAGGTATACGCCGATATATCCAGTAATCAAACCAATAACGTACTCGTACGGTGCGATCATTCGAGGTGTTTGCTGCATGCACATTGTTAAAATTGCGCTGCATCGCTGCACGAACTAGTGTGAAATATGTGTACAATAAATAATTTATTCTTGTTAACAATAACGCTAAAATTGTAACAAAATATCTTTAAAATTCTATCCTTCCCTTACGGTAGTGAGGAATACTAGTGTTTATGATCCAAACTAATCTATCTTCTAGTTTATAAAATGATTGTCCTGACTGACTGACCTATCAATGCACAGCCTAAACCACTGAAGTTAGAAACTTGAAATCTTGACAGTAGGTTCTTTTTTTGACATAAATGAGCACTAAGAAAGGATATTTTGAATTTCTACCCCCAAATGGGTTAAATTTTGTATAAAAGTCTGTCATTTTTCAAGTTATAACTTAACGTTTCAAGTTATGAAATTCGGTATTTAAGTTTTAAATTAAAAACAAAGAAGGTATTTCACAGTTTTTGATGAAAGTTTTTATGACAGTCCTTTATTTTTCGAGTTATTTTTCAAGTTATGTTTGTGAAACTTGGTATTTTGGCTCTTCATTAAATATAAAGAATTGTGTATTTGACAGATTTTGTAAATTCTACCCCAAAGGGGTTAAACAGGGGGTTGAATATTTGTATGAAAGTCCGTCATTTTTCAAGATATATCCATAAAAAATGGTTTTTTGGCTCTTCTCTCTTTCTCTCTTCTATCCCCAAAGGGGTAAAAAAGGGCATGAAAGTTTGTTTTAAGGTCTTTCATTTATGTATGTAAAGCTCAATCTGGCTTTTGATTAAATATAAAGAATTACGTGTTTCACAGATTTGTATATTTTACCCCCAAAGGGGTTAAATAAGGGATGGAAGTTTGTATGAAAGTTCGTCATTTTTCAAATTAGTTATATCGAGCAACACATCGACGTGATTCTGTGATAGATATGGTTACGGATCTGCAGAGTTACAGGTTATTTTTATACCAATAAAACCAGGAGCCCACGGGATTTCCAAAGAATTTTCTTTCACGCGGAGGAAGTCGCGGGGTCAACAGCTAGTAATATTATAAATGCCATCAAGAAACAAAGTGTATTTATTTCTTGAGTTATTGGTTTGTCCTTCAATCACGATAAACGAGATTTTTTTTCATGGATATATTTGAGAACCTAGAAAGTGACATAGGCTACTTTTTAGCCAGTAAAAATAAAGGGTTCCCGATGGCTAACTAACCTAACTCCAGGCGGATGAAGTCGCCAGCAAAATCTAGTAATCAGATATTTTCATATTTGGGCTACGTACCAATTTCACCATAGTCGAGTAACTTTTACTCTATTTAACATTTAACCAGGACTAAATTTGACATTCTGACATTCAAATCATATTTTGTCAGTCAAAATCAATAAAAAGTTAATAATAATAATATATAAGATTGAATTTAAAAATTTCTGCCCTCAACAATCTTGTTATCGAAGAACTACAAGGACGGTTACAGTTTTACAACATTTTAGTGCATAACCGCAAGGAAGTTGCACGGTCATATTCCATTTTAAGAAGAGCTCAATCAGTTTATGAATTCTGTTTCAAAGTCTTGTAAGACTGTAGAACCATAAAATATCTGAGGTCAACATTGAATGGTGGCAGATCTCCCCTAAGGAGGTAGGGAGCGGGTCGTCATTTCACGCCTCTTGAGCGCGTATCGAACCAATATTAGGTTTATTAGATAGATGGGCCGACGTAAAAAGCGATTTTTCATTTTTCTTTTCACTTTTATCTCAGTTTAAATAGAATTGTGTATTTCTAAACTTTGTAAAGAAATTGTAGCTTAAGAGGATTCGTAATTATAAGTACAAATATTAGAACAATTAAACAGAATCGGGAAATAAATTAAATTATTATTAATAAATAATAATTAATTAAATCCTAGTGTGCCCTTGCATTAAGTGTTTTTATTTTAGTTAAGAGTATTGGTATTTGAAGCAGTGATAGCCTAGTGGTTAGGACTGTAGTCTCCTATTCGGGGGGTCGCAGGTGCGATCCCGGGTCCCAGGGGCGACCTCTGACTTTTCGGAGTCGAGTGCGTTTAAGCAATTAAATATCACTTGCTTCAACGCTGAAGGAAAACATCGTGAGGAAACCTGCACATCTGAGAGTTCGTCATAATGTTCTCGAAGGTGTGTGAAGTCCGCCAATTCGCATTGGACCAGCGTGGTGGACTATGGCCTATAACCCTTCTCTGAAAGGAGACCCTGCGCTCAGTAGTGAGCCGTTGATGGGTTGCTGATGATGATGATGATGATTGGTATTTATTCTTGAACGCTATTAAAAATTATAACTATGAGTCCTATATGTAAACGAAGGTATTAGTATGAAATTAAAATTCGAGAAAAAAAACAAATGTTTTATTTTATATAGGCCAACCCGTGGCTCTTAAGACAAGTCAAGAAAACAAGCTGGCAAAAATCTAAGCAGGTGCTCTTTTCAAAACAAAAGTCCTACCTACTTTGAACCTTACCTTCCTTATTTAAGTCTAAGTCTTTTGAAGTTACTTAATTCTTTAAGTAGCTATTACAATGTATTACTTAATGATAAATTTATTACACTAACTTGTGGGCCGCTGGCTGCCAAGCCGATTATTCTCATGCAACTTTATCATTAAATAAATAATTATTGTCACTCTAATAACCTCATAAATGTGTTTGATTCAATTTCCTCAAGTTTTCCAAACTACATGAAGCATAACTGATCCCGATACATAGTTTACACATACAAAGTTTAATCTTGCAATATCCATTTCAGGATAAGAGTTCTCCGAAAGTTTTTATGTTTTTTCGAAACTCATGTAAAATTCCACCTTTTCAATTCTAAAATCACGTCAGCAGTTTCTATGCTAAGGAAATAGAGCCCGTTAAATAAAATGGCTGCAGTATGGGGAAATAATAGAAAATAACACCGATATAATATTATTACGGTGTTTAAATTGAAAATAATATTTTTATGAGCACTCAAATCAACTACTGTACGTGACAGGCACGTTGATAACGGCTCTTGAAAACACCGAGCTCAAATACGAAAAGGCTTTATGTGATTGGTTTAATCGCTTCATAACACAATGTGAAGTACTTAATTTTATCATTATCACAATGACGGGACATCGTATATTAAATTCAGAAGACGTGTTTTTTAGAAAATAAGTATTTTTTATTGTTAAGCTATTGCATAGCTTTTATCGCGGCCTTTGAACTAGGACAAACAGTTTGACCGCGGCGACCGAATCAAGAAATTCCGTAACGAAAAAAAACCTAACACCGTCGTTCAGTAAGCGTTCAACATTTTAGAGGTTCTCAAGTAGCTCTATTTGGCGCAGTGGGCGAGCGGCCGCTTTATTTGTATGATGTCGCAGGTTCGCATCTCACTCGCGAAGTAGTGACAGTTCGATTTTCTTGTTTGTTTGTTTTTTATTTTTTTCTTTGCATAATTTTTATTATGCAAAAAAAATATTGCATAAATATTATAATTGCATAAGTTGATAAAAAATGCTATGCAATAGCTTTACCGCGGCAGTCCCCGAGTGCCACTTAATTTTTTGTAGGTAAATATAATAAACTTAATAATTTTATACATAGAACGTTAAAAAAAATAAAGGAGTTTGACATTCAATGCCTACCTATACCAGAGATTGGAAACTTTTAAAGCAAGTTGGACTTTAATATTCGATTTCATACTTCACGTAGGCCAACACAGAAATATTACAATCTTCTTTGAACAATCTTTTTCTAGTTGAATAGTGAGAACCATCACTGACTTCTGCTATAATTCTGTTGTGAAGGAACACAGATTTGCTTTAAAATACACAATGCGGGACGGAAAAGACGTGCGAAATACAAGGAATTATTTCAAAGCCTCTGCAGCAATCGCACTCTTTGGCAGTGAGACGTGCTCAGTTAACAGTATTTCAAATTCTACACTTTGTTGGTTCTTCTCTGACTGATAGGTGAATCAGGGGGTACAGGTCTTGTGGCTAAGCCTCCTTATTTGGACGCGTTCTTATTGCAGCTACCTTGACTATTTATTTCAATCCTTTTCTAGATACAGCCGAGGCTGCGCCAGTTTGGCATCAGCCTTGGATGTCTATCCGGTAAAGGAGGACACCAAAGGTGTCATATCCCGTGTGTTGAGTGTTGTGTTCGATGCATCTTCTTCTTCAGCACTACTGATTCCCAATTCAAGAGGCACTTCCTCAAATCATACGTACACGCGTATGCAAGTGTTTACTGTTGCGTTATATGCCACGCCGTTTCTGCCTTCTTTTTGTGTCGGTCCAATTGAAATCGCTAATAAAATTAAATAACTTTACTCTTGTGAAATTATATTAATTCTTATACTCTAAAATTTCTGTATTCTTTTTACTTTAAATGTAACATAAATCACATCTGGGTGACCTGAAATTTTCAGACAAAGAAAAGCAATAAATTAATAAATAATAAGAAAGTGCTCTACGCTGGCTTTGGCATAATGCCATGTAGGTAAGACTGGATGAAGCCAGGCTCCGTATTCTCCGGATATTATTTTTAGATATTGTAGAACTATCTGATTCGCGCGACTTCAACCGCGCGGATGTAAGTTTCGTAAGAATCTCGTTGGAGCTCTTTTATTTGCTTTTTAAAGTTGCGTCATAAAACGCTAAGGGCCAGTTTCACCACTATCCGTTAAAGTGTCTAATATATCTAACAGCTGAAATAGCTGTTAGATAAATTTGTCTGATATATTTTAGATTGTCAGGGTGTTTATCTGCTAGATTGTCTAATCGGACACTTTTGAAGCAAAAATTTGAACGTTATCTGTCAGACAAGCACTTTATCAACAAGTGGTGAAACAGGCCCTAAGACTAATATAACTAGTGGTTCGCCCCGAACTGAGACCTTGCGGTATCCCATAATTCCCATAAGATAGTTTTAACTATATTATAATGTAATTAAAACGCGCCGAATCTGATGACGTCAATCGTCATCTGCTTTCGTGGATGGGATGCGTATGCCTACAGTATTTTACTAAAATTCAGCTGGTTCGCTGAACGGGTGTTACGTAGTATACGATTTCATAATAAAAAAAATTATGAACTGCCATGACTGCGCGCTTGCGGCTTCTGCGGCGAGCATGTCTAGATGCGCGCTCATCTTTACATTCATAGACACAGTACCATCATACGGTAGTAAATAGGTGCTAACGTCTAATTATTGTAAATAGAAACGGATTTACTTTTGCAAAAACAACGTGATACTTTTATTGATAATAATTTGCTAATTGAATAACATAATTAGTAATAGCCAAAATAAGAATAGCTGACGCAAAACTGTATTTACAATATTAAAGACAGCGCTATCTATTAACAGTATAGTGAAGTTTTGTTAAAAACATTGATGCCCATTAAAACTTAAATAATTTCGTTTCTTTATAATATTTATCTAATCTTAGTATGTGTTGTTCAAGTACAGAATATAACTCAAATTATGTGTAAGTTTCAAGTTTTAAAATAAAGTGGTTTTAGAGATCTAGCCTCGAATACAATTTCCACTTTGAAAGCCCCCCATTTCGTCAATTTTAGGAAAAAAATAAAATAAATACTTTTGTACTCTGTTCCAAATTATCTTTAAAATGAGGTACTGCAACCCTATGAAATGCAAAAAAATATATTTTACTTCGCATTCGCTTCTATGAGAGCCCCCCTGAAATAAAGATTTTTATAACTTTTTAAGCCATTTTCGGCTGGAGGCCATCGGTTTACATATCATATCTAAAATTGAAGTAATTACGTTTAGTAATTCAGAAGTTATAAGGCTCTGACAGACGGACGGACGGACGGACGGACAAGTGCAAATTCACTCAAGTAAACTCAGAGACCTTCGCTTCGCTCGGTCTTTTATTCAATAATAAGTCTTAGGTCAATAATAATTGTACAAGCCATTTTCATATGCTGATCGCTAAGCCTAGGCTAAGGATGATGCTAGTTATTCATTATTAATACAATTTTGTAAGCAGTACACATTGACTATATCTATACCTACGGGATGCGCTGAGCAAAACTTGGTGCAATAATATTTAATCACAATTATATTTCTTTGCTTCATCCTTCAATATAATTATTACAAAGGTAGTCACTCCAGTCGCCAGAGATAAGTCCGCGTATTTTACAGTTATACTCTATTTTAAAAATAAATCACCTTGGCAGCACCGTCTTAAGTTTGCTCATTACTTTTTCGCGCGAGATAAGGACCGCACGCGCTCAGCGCGCCGCACTTAATAATTTAACCAGAAGTGCAGAAGATCGAGTGATATTGTAGGATAGTGTGATTGCAGTATTGTTTATCGGCTGAAATCATCATCATCATCATCATCGAAGGAAAAAGGTACGAGCTCTTTTCTGTTTTCAAACGATCTCTTGTTTGCGCTTACGTACCGCTACATAGCCTACTATATTATTGTTTTTGCATTAACATAAAAACGGTACACTTTTCGTATCGAGGTTTACTGTGAGTCTTCATCGATTACGAGGTATCAGAGAAAACGTAAATATTCTGAATTAAATATTACGTTACCTACTCTGCAAATACTTGCGGAAGTGTTTTATTATGAAAATTAATAAAAATTAAAACACAACTATAACGATTATTATGGTAACACTATTGTTACAACTTGTCATCAATCACAATTGAATTAACTTAGTACCTACCCCCCAAGTGTCTCGGATTTATTTAGGTAATTTATCATTATTATTTCTACATATCATATTATACATTCGAAAAATGTAATAAAATTCACGAATTCACTCAACTATGCTCGTAAAATTCGCGGGCTTTAGTAGCTTGCCCAGCCGTTAACTATATTCGAGTACCTATTTTAAACAAAAATATAATATTATTTATCTGGAGAGACGGTAGTGTCCCTGCCAAGACGAGCCAAGCGAAGCGTAAGGGAACTAACTACCCACCTTTTCTTCGATTTATCTGAAAACACTAATTGTTACGAAACACGTAAAATTAAAATCAATGGTAGATGAACAAGCAGAGCAAGTAGATGAACAAGCAGAGCAAGTAGCATATTATTAGATATTATAGAAGATATTAAATATTTGGAAGAAATAATGGCCATTTTCCTCGGTTTGAAAGTCTTGCTCGTAACTTAAACAACTGTGCAATGTTCGTGTCGACACTACGACGGTAATGAGTTATATTAATTGAAAGAGAGGCATTCAATACCCTCACTTAAATAAGTTAACTAGAACCAGTTGGCATTGGTGTGAACAGTGTGAGCTTTGTTTTTTTTTTTTTGCGTCATACGGAAACACCGAAGAAAATCAAGCCGACGCCGAGTCTAGTACAGTTAATCCAGATACTGAATGGTCATTTTGACAAAGGGTTCAAAGTTACTTTATAAAAGGTCGGTCAACTCGAAATTGACTCAAAATTACACTCGGCGCTTGGGAAATCGACGCATGTTTCCCCGAAGTATGGTGAAAATATTCATGCCAACCATATGGCTCTTTATATTAAAAAAGGGGATGCGACAAAGACTACTCGTCCTGAGTATCACGGCCGTTAGTAAAGGAATGGGCCTACTATTAAAAGAGAGTGAAAACAGGGTGCAGGCCATGAAACACCTAAGCAGGAAGATGGCTGCAGGATCCTATGTGATTCAAACTTCGGAATCACTCAAAGCAGCATTAAACTCTTAATGCCTCAACTCAACAAGAAGTGCTATAAGATTCGGAAGGAGACAAAACTTTATTTGGATTGGCTTTATCCGAGAAACTAAAAAACAACAAACAGGGATTGACTGCGAACCAATTGCAATAACATGATTAACTGCGAGCTAATCATCAGTCATATACTAAAGCCATGACTCCACAAACAAATTGGAATTGGCTGCGAGTCAATTGCGATAATATAACTAGCTGTGAGCCACTCATGAGTCATATTCTAAAGCTGTGACTCCACAAACAAATCAGGATTGACTGCGAGTCAATTACGATAACATAACTAGCTGCGAGCGAGCTACTCATGAGTCAAATCCTAAAGCTGTGACTCCACAAAAAAAAAAAAAAACGGGATTGACTGCGAGTCAATTGCGATAGCATAACTAGCTGCGAGCTACTTATGGTTCATATCCTAAAGATGTGACTTCCTAACTGCGAGCTACTCATGAGTCAAATCCTACAGCTATGACTCCACAAACAAATCGGGGTTGACTGCGAGTCGATTGCGATAACATAACTAGCTGCGAGCTACTTATGGTTCATATCCTAAAGATGTGACTTCCTAGCTGCGAGCTACTCATGAGTCAAATCCTACAGCTGTGACTCCTCAAACAAATCGGGATTGACTGCGAGTCAATTGCGATAACATAACTAGCTGCGAGCTACTTATGGTTCATATCCTAAAGATGTGACTTCTTAGCTGCGAGCTACTCATGAGTCAAATCCTAAAGCTGTAACACCACAATAAAAAGGGATTAACTGCGAATCAATTGCGATAACATAACTTGCTGCGAGCTATTCATAAATCACATACTAAAGCTGTGATTCCTTAAACAAATCGGTATTGAGTGCGAGTCGATTGCGATTACATAACTAGCTGCGAGCTACTCATGAGCCATATCCTAAAGCTGCTAAAGCTGTGACTCCACAAAAGGAAATTGGTAATTGTGATAACCTTACTAGCTGCGAGCTAGTTATGAGCCATATCCTTATGACAATTGTGTAGAAAATGTGTAATCGTGAATATATATGTACATTAGCTACAAATTATTGTCTGCGAGACAATATACGTTATGTTCTTACCTAACTACACACATCAAAAGTGTCTAGGGATCAACATATATTTTTGCAATAACTTTTCTCCTGATTGATATTAATTAAAATTTTCTTTAAGGATTCATCAAATAAAGTGTTTTCGTTTGTCACAGTAACGATAAACCAAGTCACCTTTGCATTAATAAAGAAATTTGCCATTTTCCTAATAAAGGGATTTTTGACATTTGAACCACTAACATTAAAGTTCGAAAAAAAGACTGAAATAACAGTTTTCTTTAAAATTTTATTGGGTAACTTAAACAATTAATAATCCGTGTTTCTACCGCGAACACTAACAACACAAGAACATCGGTTTGGCATACTCAAAATGAGTTCATCCAAATCACGCTGTGGAATGGCCGCCCATGTTCGTTGCAACAACAAAAAAAGGTCTTCTTGCCACTGGATACCCTCCATATTCGGCAGAGCTCTTCTCTGTAGCATATCCCATGCATGCTCAATCGGGTTCAAGTCTGGCGACTGAGCAGGCCAGGGCAGGACATTGATGTTAGCTGCGGCGAGAGTCTGTCTTACAACTCTTGCGGTGTGCGGTCGTGCATTATCATGCATTAACTGAAATAAGGGACCGATTTGCACTTGTAGAGGAACGATGACGTCTGATACAATCGTCTCAGCATAAATTTGAGCGTTGAGGTTGCCTCTGATCCAAATCAACTCAGTTCTTCCGCCGATCCAAATACCCGCCCATACCATGATGGTTCCACCACTATAAGGATGGACTTCCTGGCAGGATTTTAATCGCTGTTGGCGTCCAGGGGTTCTCCAGTGTCGTATACGTCTTGTATCCGGTCTCATACCAAAACGAGACTCATCAGAAAAGCACACGAAACGCCATTGTTCTTCTGCCCAATTTCTGTGTTCAAGAGCCCATTGATATCGAATCCTACGATTGTGCATTGCTATAGGTGGTACCCGTAGCGGTCTTCGGGAATGAAGGTTCACTTCATGCAAGCGGTTTCTGACTGTTTGGTCGCTAATTAAGTTCCCTGAAGAGTGATGAAGCCTCACGGCTAACATCATGGCGGTTATTGTTGGAGCTCTTCGAGTTAAGATTTGAATGTATCGGTCTTGTCTCCGTGTGGTGCAGTGATACCGTCCTCCATGGCGCTCAGCCACGGTACCAGTGCTTCGGTAACGTGTCCAAAGTCGACTGATAACACTCTGACTTGTATTCAGAGCTAAAGCCACAGTACGTTGCCGGGAACCAGCTTCTATCATTCCCACGGCTCTGAGCATTTCTTCCCTGCTTAAATGACGTCGCCGCTCCATAATAACGTTGGTTTTAATCAGTAGTAGGGAAACAGTAGCACTAATAATGTCTTCAATGCGTTGTATGTTTTTATAGGGAAAATATTGACAGCTGATTTTCATCTTTTACTCGAATTTGATTGACAGTTCCTGATTCAAATTATGAAATGCACCAAAAAGGATCCATATAAATTTATAAAATCATAAATTTATTACAAAGCCACATCTCAATCTCAAGAAATCGGCATAAAAATGCTTGATCCCTAGACACTTTTGATATGTGTATATACGGGTACTCGACCAGCCCGCAACCAGGAAAACTGGCGAGCGCCTCGTCGGTACTCGTCATGAACTGGGGGGGGGGGGGGCGTAACACTGCGGCGCAGGATAACAGCTTACCAACTTAATATGTGGGTTGTTATTAATAATAATTTATTACAAATAGGAGCTATTAGTTCCGAGTTTTATTTTCTTGATGCCTAAACCTAATGTTAGGCTGTTCGTCTTATCAGTGACTCCAGGTGTTTTAGTCAAGGTCATAAAAGAAGTTATAACCTATTTGAGATACCTAGGCTTTAAGTCCGTTTTTGCTTGAATAACAATACTAAATTTAAAAAATCCGTGCCTTGACAACAAGATCCGGACGCTTTATCTGTCGATGCATTTACGCTATGTGGGGCTTTTATATTTTTCTATGATTTTTGTTTCCTCCTTTTTCT
Source organism: Oeneis ivallda (assembly GCA_029955525.1). NCBI lineage: Eukaryota > Metazoa > Arthropoda > Insecta > Lepidoptera > Nymphalidae > Oeneis > Oeneis ivallda. The sequence goes on from JARPMR010000001.1 coordinate 14,432,618, forward strand.
TTAATTTTAAAGTGTCTGAGGAAAATCATTGATAACGAGGCAAACGGAATCCTAGTTTTTTCAAATTGGTTACCACAAGCGTGGTACTCTCTCCTACAAAGCTTGGTAGTTTCGGATATTACTTAATGTTATTCCTCATTAATACTTATTGCAATCTCATTTCACCATTCCTTGCACAAGTAACTTACCCTGGGTGTCGCGAGACTCACCGGACTCTCTCTCTCTCGCTCTCCCTTAAAACAAGGCGCCGACCCAGACTCAGCGTCACTAATGTTAACATCATTCTCTGACAGTATTTTAAAACAATATAATACCACACTCAAGTTTCGGTGGCAGATGTGTAAATTAAATAATAAAAATGTATTTAAACCGTCAAAGACCAGCATTAGGTATCTTCACTTACAGCGTTTGTTACGGAGTTTGGACCCTTATCGAATTGCAATATAATTTATGTTAAGAAACAGCATTGTTTCTGGAGCGAGCGTAAAACGTCTCCTCAAAGGTGTCTATAAGTTAAGATCAACCAAACCCTATTACTCCCGTACTTGAGTCCCTCAACTTGTTTTAAACTATATTAAAAATTGGTTCCCTTATAGTCACTCATCTTTAGAAAAAATCACTAAGAAACTTTTCAGTATACTAGCAATTTGCACTGCTCATAGACTACAAACTCTTCCATCAATTAAATTGGAAAGCAATATTACTTTCGAAATCGGGGTTTAAATTAGAATAACGGTAAATTAAAAAAAAAAAAAACATACGCTGCGGCAGATACCAAGCCTATTCTCTCTCTCTCTTCCTACCTTACTTTCAAGAAAATCTGAGCATCTGCCCTGCTACACCCCTCCACACACTATATTTCCAGAACTAAAAATATAAGATCTGAGGGGACAAATAACCTGCTATTTACCTACAAGAAGCCTTACAAAAAGGCCGAACCTCAATCGATCAGCAGGTGGATCAAGTAAACGCTATCAGGTAGCAGCGTTGACACAAGCGCACAGCACCTCACGCTCAGGCGAGCGTTGAGGAAATTAGAAAAACGGCAGGCTGGACTAACACATCGAACTCATTCTTTCGCTGCTTAGATGTTAGATCCATGGCGGATGAGGGAGATTATGCCAGACCCTGCCAAGACAGGTCTTAATAATAATTGCGTTAACACATCTAATAGTGAATCAATTTATGAATTATACCTAATCATAAAAATAAATATATTTTAATTTATAGTATTAAATAATATTATAATAATGATATCATAAATAAATTTTAATATTGTTAAAGTGTATGCAAGCAAATTAATTAGTATTTCCATAAGAAAGTGATTAAAAATACACGATTTACAAAATCTGTATTGCGTACATGTTTATCAAAACTTTTTACTCTAAACAACTACCTTTGTAATAATTATATTGAAGGATGAAGCAAAGAAATATAATAAGTGATCAAACGAACTTACCTGAAGTGAAGTTCGATCATTATTATATGAGTTGCTTCATCCGAAGATATAATTACCCACCCTCCCTGACTGCCCAAATAAAAAAGTTTTGAACCGTATACATCTCTAAAAATAATGAGCAAACTTAAGACGGTGCTGCCAAGGTGATTTATTTTTAAAATAGAGTATAACTGTAAAATACGCGGACTTATCTCTGGCGACTGGAGTGACTACCTTTGTAATAATTATATCTTCGGATGAAGCAACTCATATAATAATGATCGAACTTCACTTCAGGTAAGTTCGTTTGATCACTTATTATTATTAACTTAAACTTACTTAAAGTATACACTGTATACCTTAAAAAAGTAAGTCTGATGTATTTTACTTCGAGTGTAAACAATACGGTTTACCATCACAGGATATTCGAGTGATTTCATGAGCAATTCATTCATGCAACAATGATGAGATCTGTAACACAAGGGCTGAAGGTTTGTGAGAAATAACAGGGCCTTTATTTCACGCCACTTGCGTTACACCCTTCGGCATCCTTTACCGAATCCTATAGAAACATAACACTAGAAGTCATAAAATACTTTAAATTAAAGTGTCTTCACATTAAATTAATCACGAACATTAGGTTTATTTTGGTATATTTTTTGTTTAAGAGGAGAATACATTGAATGCAATGCAAATTTTTAACCGACTTTCAAAAAATTCAGCCGGTATGTTTTATTTTTTCTGTCCAAATATACTTACAGCGTATAAAGAAAGTCATTGAAATACTGAAGGGTTTACAAATATAATTATGTATATCTAATACAAATTCCTTGAGCAATACCACTCGCATAGCAACTTATCACCCTTACGGAAGTAAATATAATTTGTCTATGTTATCTCCAAAAGCAATCAAACACACACTTAAATATTTAAATATACGGACGCGTGGACTCTGTCGCGTACTCAGCGCATAATGTGTTCGAGTCGCTTGATCATGGGGTTGTCAAAAGTAATTCGCAAGTTGTCGCATTTTATCAAATGAATCAGTTTCAAACTCCGAGTCCGAGCTTTAATTCGCTTGATCGTAATAGTAAACGATGACATTAGCATCAAAGTAAAATGAACCATAATAGTATCGGTTAAAAGTCACAAATTCAATACAGATGAATCAGTTTCAAACTCCGAGTCCGAGCTTTAATTCGTTTGATCGTAATAGTAAACGATGACATTAGCATCAAAGTAAAATGAACCATAATAGTATCGATTAAAAGTCACAAATTCAATACAGACGATTTTAATATGGATCGTTTTCGTTACGTAAACGTATAAGAATACATACACGTAATTGAGCTCTTACTTATTACTACTATGGTTTATTTTACTTTGATGGTAATGTCTAAAGCATGAGAACATTAAAAGTAAACGTATTGTACTCGCCACAATATTCTATAAACCTCAGTAGCCCAACGGTTAAAGGTGCGTACTGAAAACTGAAAGGTGAACGGTTCAATCCCCGCCCATTGCACTATTGTCATATCCACTCCTAACACAAGCTTTAAGAAGCAACACATTTACTTTTAGGGGAGAGACAAATATTACTCAAATTCAGTACGGCATGACAGTAAAAAAAATACGCGTCGAATTTTGAACCTCCTCATTTTGCTTTTTTTGAAGTCGGTTAATAATATTTTGTTATTATTGTAGAAAAAAATACTATATTATCCAATGGTTATGAGAAACTCCTTAGCGAGTTAGCGACGTAATAAAAAATACAAAAAGGAGTCTTACACACACTGAAAACACCTAGTACCGCTTAAACAAAGAGCTGAAATTAAATTTACGCTTCGCAAGGAAAAAACTAGTTACAACGGGAAATTGGCGGGGACAGTGACAAATTATGCCCGCAAGAACAGGGTATTCAACCTCACTCTTACACACCTAAAAATGTATTTTGTATTTCCACCCTGCCATATACCCGAAGTTGAACGTGTAATTGCCTTTGATTTAATAAAAATTCACATCGTGTATTCTTATAACGCTTTGAAATGAACTAACCTTGTAGGGTTCCACTGCTAGATATAATTAATATAAAAAAGGTGACTGACTTACTGACTGACCAAACCAAGCTCAAACCACTGGAAAAATCGGGCTGAAATTTTGCATACAGATACGAGTAGCTATTATGACGTAAGCAACCGCTAAGAATATAATAGAATAGAATCATTTTTTATTCAAATAAACTTTCACAAGTGCTTTTGAGTCGTTGGTGAGTCTACCACTGGTTCGGAATGCCCTTTCTGCCGAGAAGAACCAGCAAGAAACTCGGCGGTTGCTTTTTTCATAACAAGTTTACAAGGTACTATGCTATGTATGCAGTGTTACCTTATTGAAGGGAAGTTCCAAAAACTGCAAATTACAATTCAATACATGTTAAGACGGGCAGGCAGAAAGTAGCCCCATTTCCACCTGAATTAGATAAGAACGGTTTTTAGAAAAGTCAACCATAAGGGGTAAAATAGGGGTTTAAAAAATCAAATTTAACGTGAGCAACAGCTAGTAATTAATAAAAATACTGAGTTATTAAAAGCTGTGGCGGAAAAGGATAGAGCTCTAGTAAAAATATTTAAGAAAATTATGATTTGACATTTCCCTACTAACATTTTAAGGGTTGCTTAAAAAGTCCCCTAACGTTCCTTAGCTAAGTTAGGTGATGCTTCCTGTCAATTTTTGTCTCTATGAAACTTTGTAGAACACCTAAAGGTGGAAATGTTATTAAATAAGTGATTGTATTTAGGGCTATCTACATAAAGAGACTCCTAATTAGGGAATGACTTAGGTATGGTTAGTGAAAATGGGCGTCAGAGTTCAGAGCTTCGCGTTAGATTCGTGCGTTGTACGAAGCTTTCTTAACCTAACTGATTTGATGTTCATCCTGGGAATTATTTCCGCAAGTAGGCTTTATCCACCCGTTTTGCGTGATTCCACGCACTGGTTAGCCTCCTCGCCAGATCACTAAAGCCAGCCGAGCTCACTCCAGAGTCCAAGCAGGCCTCCCAGGTTGGCAAAGAATTCAGGCAGTGTAACTGGAGAGCCAATATATTATTGTCGTTCTTCGGAAACACCCCTGCATTTAAACACCTTCTCGCTCCGCTGTACCTGTTTTCTCGCTCTCCATGTGTGCTCTACATTAATGGTAATCGGTGATGATCTGATGCTATGAGAACCACAAACACTGTGGTAAAACTTCGATCGTTGACAGATCAATGTGATCCCTAATCTTTCTCTACTGTCACCGCTAAATTGAGTACGAAAAAATACGAACGAGTGTATCTTAGACCAATCCGCAATATTATTTTTAATGTTTTTATTTACATAAAAAAAATAACTAATTAAAAGTAAAATATGAGGGGTGTAATAGATCGCATATTATCTATAATATTAAATTGCAGCCTAAAATTCTATTAAGGAGGAAGGTAAAAACAAGCCCCGTTTCCACCCGTCTCGTTTTATTGAAATACTGGTTGAATTATTATACCACGAAATATTTGAATATGTCTCATATTAAACCTGTAAAATTCTTTTCTCTACTCAGGTAATTTTATGATAATTATTTGTATGAGCTAATATGTTTGCACAATTACGCCAAGCTTATTTATCAGTCGCTACACAGTTCAAGTAGAAGAAAGCGGCAATGGACTCTGGATTTCCGAATCCAGAATCCAGATTGATGCTTTCTTCTTCCATAGATCGTTTTTTTTGTCTTTTGCTTGGTGTATTTGCCTGGTGATCATGAATTTGTTGATGTATTCCATCAAAGTACGAATAACAAACCCAGTAGTAACGGGTGGCGAGGAGAACGTAAAATATTTTTCGCGCATCCATGCGTCTTTGTCATCCAAAGCAGTTCATACTTGCAACTGATGCCTATTCGAGTTTTATGAAAATAGATAGTAGTCTTTCAAAACACTCATAATAAACGTATAGTCGTTCATGATGATACGATGTGTGAATCCGGGATGAGTCAGCTCGTTTTTTCACAAAAACGTTATTAATTAATGACTTGAGGCGAACATTATTTGACTAGCCGATGTCCTTGCCCTCGTTCCTCCGCAAAATGTATTTTTAATAATTTTATGCAAGGTATTCAGTCGTAAAATACTATACATACACAGACAGAGAGACACCTTCATAAGTTGTATAATATTAGTTTGGATAATACTTATATACCTAAGTAGGATTATTATTACAAATAAATCATTTGTATGATTTGTAGATTATACAAAATTTTATCCGACATTCATTATTTTAGTGGTGGTATTATACGGATTGTCGTGGGTGGCACTTTGTGGAGGTAGCAGAGCCGCCCATCGAAAAATGTCATAAATCATTTGACATAATAATTATGCCCCACAAAGTTTTATCAGAAACGCAGAAAATCACAGGACATTTTTGTATTAATTGATGTTAATTTATGTAGTGAGAGTTCGATAAGTCGGCCTTTTAAAGAATTCTAGCTTTAGCCAACGACTTCATCCGCGTCAAGTTAGGTATTTTACCCCTTTTTTAGGGTTCCGTAGTAAACAAGGAACCCCTTATAGTCGTTGAATAGGTCTTTCAAAAATATTGTGGGTGTGGGAACATCATTTTTCAATTCAGGGATCCGTTTGTGAAATATGATATTTTAAATTGCTAAATTTTATTAGAGTCAAGTGACCCCCCCCCCCCTCTGCCAGCTAAATGGTTATATATAGGATACAAGAAAAAATTCACAGCAGTAGTATATATAATTAATTTTAAAGGAAAACTATCACGGCTAAGTAGGGTTCATTAGTTAAGGAGTTTATAAAATTAATATATTTTAAAATTTATTCAATATTCATAAATAAAACAAAAGCACTATCCTAGGTGAGCAATAATATTTGAGACTTTCAACTACGGAACCCTACACTGCGCGTGGCCCGACACGCACTTGGCCGGTTTTATTATAAACTAGCTGATGCCCGCGACTTCGTCTGCGTGGATTTAGTTCATAACATCCCGCGGGAAATCGTTGTCACCCTCCAGGTTCTCAACTATACCTATCCAATAAATCACGTCAATCCGTAGCTTTGTAGCAGGAAACATTTGATCGTCTTGCTCGCGGCATTGTTAATGATGATTCAAAGAGAAAACATATTACTGATGATATTATCAATTACGTTAAACTATAATTTTTATAATTGTTTTTACCATAATTAACCAAATACAAAATTACATTTAGCTGTCATTTACGTTTTGTTCTTCCACTGTCATTTTCGTTCTTTATTCCATGTCATGCATTTTTGTTATACCAGGTTTTATATTGACTTGACGGAAACGCGGTCGAACGGGATAAAAAGTATCCTATGTCCGTCTCCTGGTTCTAAGCTACCTCTCCACCAATTTTGAGCCAAATCGGTTCATCCGTTCTTGAGTTATAAATAGTGTAACTAACACCACTTTCTTTTATATATATAGATAATGATCGGAAGTCTTCGGTCAAAACCACTTTAACCTAATTTTTGCAGTGAAAAATGATTTTACCGGGTATGAATTTTAACTTTACCGGGTATGAATTTTAATTGTAGCATAATATAAATCACTCAGTTTAGCATGCCATGACAAACCAGACTTTTAGCTCTACCGCATTTTTGGTCAATATAAGACATGGATCATAAATTTGTAAAAACAAATTCTATAAAAAATAACAAATAAAAATGGCAAATAGGATCTACATAAATTTGGAAAAAAAATGTTATTGCAATATCGCGTTTCTCTCCAAAGAACTGATTGTTAACGTGATTGAAAAATACTTGATTGAGTACGCTGTTGCTCTTGTTTAACGACACAATAGCTAAATTAAATAATTTTTCTGCTGAAATCATACTAATATTATAAATGCGAAAGTGTGTTTGTTTGTTGGTTTGTCCTTCAATCACGCCACAACAGAGCTACGGATCGACGTGATTTTTTGTATGGGTATAATAGTTGAGGACCTGGAGAGTGACATAGGCTACGTTTTATCCCGGAAAATTAAAGAGTTTCCGAGGGAATTTAGAGACGAAATCCACGCTGACGAAGCCGCGGGCATCAGCTAGTTCGTAATAAATCGATACGCTTTTTGAACGAAATTATAGTACATAATATTATATTTGATTTTTTTATGTATGTATTTTTTTCCTTTTCCTAATTCCCAACGGGAACTACCATATAGGTTTTCGAGCCAAAACCTATAGGGTACTTCCGGTTGATATAGAATTGTCAAGTTTGGTTAAAAGTAAGGTTAACAAGTAAAGGGAAAATTCCGAAAATAAAAAAAGTTGAAAATTAAGCTAAATTTTGGTACTTGCAAGTTTTCGCGAAAATCTAAATCTGCCCACATCTTTTTATCATTTTGACTCAGGACCTTGATTTTTATACACCTAATATGGACTATAGACCTCAGTATCTGGTTTAAATTCCAACTTGCTAGGTCCACCCGTTCCTGATAAAATCGGTGGTGACACACGGACAGACGGACAAGAGAGAAGATCTTATAAGGTTTCCCTTTTTTACCTTTTGAGGTATGGAACCCTAAAAATCAAGTATATAGTTGTAAAACACGATCTTGTGCCACTTGTATCCAGTGGCTGCTAGTGATTGTCCGTCCAGCTTTCATTCCTTTCGTTTCTTTGGGATTTCCAATGCTGTGCTTCCCGGTACGAGGTCTTTGTTTAGTATTCGAGCACCTAGGGACCCTAACGTTCACCGGTTCTAATAATATACAGGGTGGAAAAAAATTATGGGCCCTGGAGGGGAACTACCTTAAATCCTTAAGTTAGATTATTTTACTTAAGGTGTGGATATATGTGACTTGCGCTTAATTAAAACCTTTTTTCTCCGTAATCATTATCGAGAAATATTTGGAAAAAATATATGTTAATCTATACTATATATGGAATGTCGTCTTCTACTCCAAAAAATTAAAAAAAAAATTTGAAATATCATAAATAAATACGCAAAGTAGCCTCAGTTTTTGAACTTATTACCGTTTTACTCCTAAACTATCAATCACAAAATTTTTTTGTTGCCCTCATAATATTTAATAATACAATATCAATGTAGCTTACTGCTTATTTTTGTAAATAACTTTTCTAATTACTTGTAACGATTTTTTTCCGTAATCGATACTCGCAATTCGCGTGGACAACCCCTCTGTCGCCCGATAAATCAGTGCGGGACGAGACGTTGTGCTGAGTGGACCTGTGCACTTTTCAGCCCTAACAGTAGGTACTTTCGACTTTCAATAGTGGCAGATCAATTTGCAAAATATTGTATAGTTTTAGCGTTTCATAATAGTAGGCGGGATTATTTGTGAGTGTAAATATTAATTCTTTTTTAGTGTGTATATTATAGGTATATAAGGCTGTACATAATAATTTGTTATTATTGTTATTAATTTTGTTACTGTGTGCATTATAAGTTTCAATCCATAATTGTTTTTTATTTTACTTTAGCTATTGTGCAATTCGTAAAATTAAAAAAACTACACTGCTACACACACAAATTTACACTAATTTCTCTAAATTTTATCTTTATTATATACTGGCTGATGCCCGCGACTTCCTCCGCGTGGATTTTCGTCCGCGTGGATTTAGTTTTTAAAATCCCGCGGGAACTCTTTGATTTTCCGGCATGCCTATATCACATTCCAGGTTCTCAACTATACCTATCCAAAAATCACGTCAATCCGTAGCTTTGTTGCAGCGTGATTGACAGACAAACCAAGAAAAACACACCTTCGCATTTATAATAATTAAAACAGGAACTAAGAACTAGGAATAGAAAACTTATTAGAATTACAAACAAAAGATAAACAAAATTATTATCAAATTAACATTGCAAATTAAAAAATTAAGAGCTAGGAATTAACTTATAATAATTATATTTATATTTATAATAATTATATTTCGTCGCTTCATTCTTCAGATATAAAATTTACCAAGTAGTCCCTTTGACCTACAAGCAACGACGCAAGCTTTAGATACTTCTTATTTTAGTATAATGACAAAATTCTCCCACTATAGTATCCCCACTCCTCCACCTGTTTACCTGTTCACCATTCTTTCGTCATTCCTTTTTCGTGCGTAGCAACGATCGGACGTATAAATGAATTTTAAGTGAATATATTAGTGAACTTCAATTCAAGATAATATAATCATGCCGAAGCGGTCAGCAGAAGAAAAAATAACATATTAAAAAAAAAAAAAAATCAAGAAAATGACAAGGAAGACGTCGGATTATATCGGAGTCGGACGACAGTAAGTCTTATAATTTAATTAAAACTATGCTGCAAAATAGAAAAGGTTTACCGGCGGACTCCATAGATCTAATGCTTGCATCTCTTTTGATAACACCAAAAACAATATAATGTAAACCTTTGGTGGAATTTTTGTCAAGGAAACAATTCAGATAGCTATAAAAGTACAGTGGCTCAGGTTATTTCATATTTAATGCAAGAATTTATAAAAGGAGCTAGTTATGGATCACTTAATACACACAGGTCAGCTCTCTCCTTATTATAAGGTTAAAATAATTATAGGTTCTGATGAGTGTGTAAGTCCTTAAAGGAGCTTTCAAACTCAAACCTACCACTCCCAAGTACACATATACATGGGATCCTAAACTAGTTCTCAATCATATCACAGATTGGTACCCTAATACAACACTTAGTCTTGGAAAACTGACTAAGAAAGTGGAAGCTTTGTTGGCTTTGTGCATGGCCCAAAGAGTTCAAACCCTATCACTCATAAAACTTAGTAGTATCCTAAGTCTTGTCCAATGGCATTAACTCAATAACGGATATAATAAAAACGTCTGCTCCAGGGCGAGAACAGCCCCTTCTATTCTTGCCGTTTTTCAAGGAAAAATTCAGTATCTGCCCGGCTACTGTGCTTTTGGACTATATGTCTTGCACCGAAAAGCTTCGTAACGAAAACTGTACGAAACTTATTATTACAACTAGACGGCCCTACAAAAATGCCACCTCTCAAACCATAAGTCGTTGGATAAAATTGGTGTTGTCAGAAAGTGGTGTAGACGTAGCCACTTTTAGGGCGCATAGCACACGACATGCACCCACCTCAAAAGCCAGTTCCATAGGTGTATGCATCGACACAATACGCAAAACGGCTGGATGTTCAAATTCTCATACTTTTGCGAGATTTTACAAATTAAATATAGTTAGTAACAATCAATTTGCAAAAGCAATATGCTCTGAAAATTACGAATGTATTCACTTACTTTATATTTGTTGATTCTTTTAACCTAATGTTGTATAATTTGTAATAATAACAAATTATTTGCTAATTTATTCTTCCATACTTTATAATACATATATATACTTGTAGATACAATTCTTGCAAAAATTTAGATCTCTAAACATCTACTTGGTAAATTTTATATCTGAAGAATGAAGCGACGAAATTTATTTATTTATTTATTTATTTACAAATAACTTAATCCATCCTTACAGGAAACCTAATGCGACAGATAAGTTATAACTTATAAATGACTTAAAAACTTCCTAATAATTGTGTATTAATAACTACCTTATATTAACTACTTACAACCAACTTTAACCTAATATTATTTACAAAGAATATATATAGTGACTTTTGCGAACTCGCTCAACGAGCAACTGAACAAATCTATTTGCTCCGATACGATGTTGAGCGTGCGAATCGCGCGTGTGATTGGCGCTCGCTGCAGCAAGTAGCTGCGCGCGCGCGACTGCGCCAGCAGCGGCGGCCTGCGTCTGCGCGACACGCTCTCGTTCGGTGCGCATAACCGTAATTCCTGCAGGACAGCCGGATTGTGCAGCTTACCCCGTAGCACCTTAAATAAGTACGTCGCCAGAGATAGCTCCCTCCGTACCTCCAGTTTGTTATATCCCACCATGCCCATGATGAACAGAGTAGGATATAGCAATGGATATCCCGGATACACTCCATACAATTTGTTGTACAAAAACCTTAAAAATTTGTTTTGAATTCGCTCCAACATTATTTTTTACTTATTCTCACTCGGTGACCATATAATTGCGTTGCATTCCAAGTGACTTTTCACAAGGGCTTCATATAAAACCCTTAACGCTTTGACGTTGGTGAATGCATTCGCTTGACGCAACATAAAGCCCAAATTCCGATACGCTTTCTTACAAACTTTAACTATATGTTGTCGGAAATTCAAGAAATATAATATAATATGATCAAACGAAATTACCTGTACGTGAAGTTCGATCATTATTATATGAGTCGCTTCATTCGAAGATATAATAACCCTACCCACCCATCCCGAAAAGTATTTTTTGCAGGAACACATCTCTAAAAAAAATAACGAAAGAATGGTGAACAAGTAAACAGGTGGAGGAGTGGGGATAGTATAGTGGGATAGTTTTGTCATTATACTAAAATAAGAAGTATCTAAAGCGTGCGTCGTTGCTTGTAGGTCAAAGGGACTACTTGATAAATTTTATATCTTCGAATGAAGCGACTCATATAATAATGATCGAACTTCACGTACAGGTAAGTTCGTTTGATCATATATTATGTATTAGTAAGGGAGAATTAAAACTACGATAATAATGGCGATCTAATTAAATTTTAGACCACAAAACCTACTATTGTGACTTAAATATGACAGTTAGATGTATTCCTTCTGGGACTTTTTTGTAGAGAATAATGAGTACTTTGATCATGTACTACATAATTTTTATGTATCATCAATAGTTTTCTCAACACGTAGAATTATACGTTCATACAACAAAAAATTCTCCGATACTGATCTCTTCGATACTGATCTCTTCCGCTACTCAAAAAATACATTCAAGCGACACATTTTACAACAATTTGATAATATTTCGACGTAACACTCACGCACACTTACAGATCAACTTCTAAAGCACAGGCCACACACCCAGCCTAACGAACACACACACATATACACACACTTACCAGTACACACACAGACTTACGAGCACACATACACACACATTTCACTAATTATTTTGTAATTGTTTTTTTGAGAAAATCTGTAATTGGCCATATAATTTGTGTCTGGTTTTTAAGTCTAATATTACTAAAATTCGCTGTTGATTTTCCTAAAATAAATAAATAAATAAATAAACACACCAAATAATGCATTTTATAGGCAAAATTTTGCTACTTTGGGTTACATTATTGCAATTTTCTTAAGTATCTCTAATTTTTTGAAAATAAATTATAGTCTATATTACTTCCTGATAACTTAGCTTTCTATTGGTGAAAAAATGGTTAAAATCGGCCCAGTAGTTACAGAGCCTATTCGGTACAAACAAACAATCAAAAATATCGTTCCTCTTTATAATATTAGTGTATATTATGTTGTGTACATATTTTACTTACAAATACCTTGATATTATAGTTAAGTAATTATTATTATTTCGTAAATTATCATTAATTCTTAATTATTTTAAACTTTAATTCAATTACCGGCCCTTGAAATCAAAAAGGTTGAAGACCCCTGTATTTGTGGCGAACGACCGCTTGTTGCGATGCGACGGACAAAATAGGTACTCCGCGCTGCGCGTAATTATTGTGAGGTGCGGGCGGCTGGCGCGGGGCATTTTCATCGGTAACGCCCAATCGAGCAAGGTCAACGGCGTATATCGGACTCTTAAAGGAAACATTCCCTTATTTTTAAACAGAAACAAAACTGCATTCAAAGTTTTTCAAAAATTCGCTTGTCTCACCCGGGAATCGAACCAGCTAAAAATTGCACTAGTCGATGCAGTCGATGTTAAAGATAAAATTTCTCCAAGAAACATTATGTTTTACACTCGTCTGTCGTACAAGATATCCATAAAATCGAATTTCTCTAATCAACATTCCCTAGAACTATTCACCTTCAACAAGTAAAAGACACGTTATAATTTTCTTATAAGTTTAAGAGCGCGTGTAACCCCAAAAAAAATCAGATTTCGCGATGAGATAAAACTTTTTTTTTTATTCGTTAACAAGGTAGTCCTTGACTGCGATCTCACCTGATGGTAAGTGACGATGCAGTCTAAGATGGTAGCGGACTAACTTGGAAGGGGTATGGCAGTGAAAATTCAACCCATACCCCTAATCGGTTTCTACACGCCATCGTGCCGGAACGCTAAATCGCTTAGCGGCACGTCTCTGACGGTAGGGTGGTAACTAGCCACGGCCAACGAAAGCCTCCCACCAGACAAACATAGCCACAACCTCATGTGAGGCGCGACAAAAGAAAGCGTTTTGCGCGGAATAGGAGTGTAGTAAGCGCCAAATACTTTGTAACTCGTAAAATATTCATTTTCTTTTCAATTTACTAGGCTACTCTCTTGATAATATCAATCGGAATTTAATGTAAAAATTTTGGCTCTGTAATATGCAACACATTGAAAATAAATGAATATTGGTTAAAAATTAGACCTAACTTCGCGATTTTTTATTATCGAACAAATTTCATCATTTTATGTTTTTGCCCAAACACGTCCCTTGGCAGTATGAAATTCTTGCGTGTTTTTTTTCGGATACTTGAAACTTGATCCACTACTGTAAAAATCAAATCTGTTTACTGTTAACGAGCGCACACCCACTCTTAACATCCAAAGACATTGTATGAAGTATAAGCTTGCTAATTATCTCTAAGTACCTTGTTGAAGATTTAGATAAAATCGTTTTTTTGTGAATTGAAAAAAAAGAATTGAAATTTAGCTTCAACACTGTCAGATAAATTACAATTCTTGTTGTTTGAAAAGTACTTAAGCTTCTAATAAATCGAATTGTTCTTGATACCTATGCCATTATAACACAATTACTAAATGGCAGCAAAACAAAACAAAATCGATAAAAATGCTAAAAATGTGTCATTGAATTTCAAAATTGCTGTCCCGCACCGCAAAGTTAAACGTCTGAATTTTTAAACTTTTTGTAAGAAGTGAATGTGCATAGAATTATTAGTACCATTAAACGATTTTCTCATTTAAGTCTTCAAAAGGGTACTTAGAGATAGTAAAATTAGCAAGATTTGTACTTCATACAATGTCTTTGGATGTTAAAGTTATTAGAAAATTATACCTAACGTGTCTTTTACTTGTTGAAAGTGAACAGTTCTAGGTAATGTTGACTAAAGAACTTGTATACTAAATATTCGATTAAATGGATATCTTGTATGACAGACGAGTGTAAGACATAATGTTTCTTGGAGAAATTTTATCTTTAACATCGACTGTATCGACTAGTGCAATAAAATACCGGGTGTTTATTTTTTGAATTTTTAGCTGGTTCGATTCCCGGTTGAGACAAGCGGATTTTTGAAAAACTTTGAATGCAGCTTTGTTTCTTTTTAAAAATAAGGGAATGTTTCCTTTAAGTAAAATGATCTAACTTAAGGATTTAAGGTAGTTTCCCTCCAGGGCCCATAATTTTAATCCACCCTGTATATTTAGATTCTTGATAACCATCCCGCACCCGACTACGCGGTTCACGTCATCACACTCAAGACGACATCGAATTAAGCACATAATAAGGGCTCCACAAAGATATAATCTATACTTATGTTAAAACTGTAACTGGACGAATTTTTGAAAAGGAGGTTAGCGAATATTGACCCAGCATTTTTAGGGTTCCGTACCCAAAGGGTACCAACGGGACCCTATTACTAAGCCTACGCTGTCCGTCCGTCCGTCCGTCCGTCCGTCCGTCCGTCTGTCAGCGGGCTGTATCTCGTAAACCGTAATAGATAGACAGATGAAATTTTCACATATTATGTATTTCTATTGCCGCTATAACAACAAATAATAAAAATTAAATTAAATTAAAAAAATTAAATTAAAATATTTCCATGGGTACATGGAAATATTTTTATTTAATTTTTTTTAACGGAACCCTAAAAGAGCGAGGCCCGACTCGCACTTGGCCGATTTTTTAAAAACCGTTCAGATTCAGAAATCATTTAATTTTAATTAATATTGTTCAGTGTATGTTTCTGTGTAAGCCCGATATTTTTAGAAGATGGGGATCAAAAATATAATTATTCACAAATACACATTATAAATAACCGTTACATGGCAATACATGTGAATATCTTTTTCTCCCAACTTTATTTGATAGACTTTGATGAACTTTTTTGTTAGACTGGTTTACTAGAACAAGCATGAGAAGTTTGATTCGTGAACGTGGGCTTGAGGCCAACGTTTCAGTTCGTCTGGGTCAGAAACTCTATGGAATTCGTCAATCTCATTTTAATTGGAGGACCCTTTATTTTCCCAAAACAAGCCCAAAACAATTTTTTTTTAATTTTTTGTATGTCTCTCCGTCTGTCTGTCTGTGTGCGCTTATCACGCGGAAACTACTGAACAGATTTAAATGGTGATAACTGATACTCCGGGCAACATATAGGGTCAACATATAATTTTTATCCATATAAACAATAAGGTTCTTCCGAGCTAAGGGATGAAATTATTTATCGGTTTTACTTCATAACTCCGTCAAATTTGAACCGATTTTAATAATGATTTTCTTTATTTGAAAGTGTATATTGACAGATACGTTTTTAATACACTTTATTGCCCAAAAATAGCAAAATAGGCGAAATTAATGCTAAAGCATTTTCTACCAGTCTACCTTTAGACGTGCGACAAAACGTTTTGTCTATTTTTGATGAAGATCTGATAAATAGTATCGGAGATAGAGGACATAACTCTTCACGAATAGCAGAAGTCATTCTCTTAAGAGACAACGATCGAATACATGCATACCATAGACATAAACGACAAAATAGACTAAATCATTAACCTCCAGGCTCCAGATGTTTGTACCATTATGTTTGTTTTGTAGCCTACACGTGCGAAGCCGGAGCGGGTCAACTAGAACATAATATTTTTGTTCAAATATAACTGGGCATGGGCGTGACGTTCTGTAATAAAATTCCACAGTTGATCTTAGACTTGCCTTTACACAAGTTTAAGAAATCAATTAAAACTACTCTCATGAAACAAGCATATTCTACAATTGAAGACTATATAAATGACAAAAAAGCGTGGATATAATTCGTTCCAGCGATTCATGAGACAGTAGGTAATGATTAACCTGTATAACTAAATAATTCTATTCTATTCAATATTTCCACTTTATTTGTGTCTAAGTCATGTCTTAAAATGAATATTTGAATATTAGTTTCAATTCGATGCCTTAAAATGGGTAGCTTAAGTATGTCACGCTCTCTTTTAACATTTCTGTGGTGGTGTCGTGTGATGCGGGTTTTTACGTTCCCTCAAATATGGTTGAGCGAAGCAATGGCTGGGTCATGCGTCATACTGGCAAACGGGTGCCACCGGCGGGAATGGGGCTACTTTCTGTCTGTCCGTCTTAACATGTGTTGAATTATAACTAACTATGCTTTTGTGGAACTTCCCCTCATTGTGGAAACACTTATATAAAACATATACAAATACATAGCATATTATCTATTATATTGAAAAGAGCAACCGCCTAGTTTGTTGCTGGTTCTTCTCAGCAGGAAGGGCATTCCGAACCAGTGGTAGACTCATTGACGATTCAAAAGCAATTGTAAAAAAGTTTATTTGAATAAAAAACATTTATATTCTATTCTAGTCTATTACTTAAAGCTTTATGGATATTATTTATATTCCTTATGTACACATCCTACAACGTATTTGCTAAAGATTATTTTTGGAATTAAAGTATGATAATCTTTTTCGATTACTTTTCATCGCCCCTTTAACTAAAATAGCCAGTTATTCAAATACAATATCAGGCACAATTTGGAGTTGGATGTTGCGTTTCGATTTCCATTAGCATATTGTGCATTCTGTTTTTGGTGCCGTCAATTCAATTTGTATGGAAATTAGGGATTTGGAAGCACACATGCGATGGCTTTATAACAGTTCCCACCTTATCAATATTTTCAACTTGAGACCACAAGAAATATTTCAATTTACCTACATTGACTAAAAGCCGATTTTACGTAACATAAGTTTTATTCGAGCGTAAATAGTTTATTTAGGTAGATTTTCAATACGAATTTATTGATCCCATTTATTGATCGGTTAAACGTCACTCGACGTTGGTGAAATGGACACCAAAATTTATTTTAACTAAAACTACGACATGCGAGGATATTTAATTTATTCGTTAACTCATAAACGGTAATAAATGTTACCGTAAACAATTACAGTTAAGTTTAATTCTCATCCTGAAGTCAAACAATGCGGAGGGAGACCGTAAGCAAAACAATTAGAATCCTAGAGAGGGTAGTTACGGATCCCTTTCAAAACTCTCAAAACTTTCAACCTTCTGTCTTGAAGTTATGTGTCTTATAATAAATAACTGTGAAGTTGGAAGACGCGGTGCATTTCACTGCCACTATTCATTTCATGTTTCATGAAAATAGTTGCGCAATAACGAAAAGGTTTGAACGTTAATTATGTTAGCTCACTCCAGGGGAGGCATACTATACATAGGCACTAACGGGAGGCATACTTGAAAATAAGTGTGAAACAATAGTTATTTTCATCATACCTATTCGAAAAACGAATATTGGCTTCAGAGGATAGCGGGAGCAAAATTTAATTTTAACCCCATGGGACTTTTCATTTCTCTCTTCTGATTCAATCAGAAGAGAGAATTAAAAAATGTGTCGAAATTCAAAAATGTTTAAGAAGCTGTTGTCTTCGATAAGTCACGTGATCCAATTTGTCGATTAGCATACCTACTTCCAACATAAATATTAATGTTTAATTATTTCATAAAAATTTATTTGTGTTTTATTTAAACTTTCAATATACGTATTGGTTAATGTCTATACTCTATACATAGTAGGTTGATACTCCTAGCTTTTTCTCATAGGTAATGATGAAAAATAGTGTGTGTCATTCGGGGCCAAATTTTTTTGTTCTCGGGCGGCGTATATTGAATTCCTCGCTACGCTCAGGATTCTACTTTAGAATCCCTCGCTGCGCTCGGGAGTCTACTATAGAATCCTTCACTTCGCTCTGAATTCAAAATAACGCCCTCGGGGAACAAAAAATTCCTTTGGCCCCATATAACACAAACAACTATTGTGTTATATGGGGCCAAAGAATTTTTTGTTCCCCGAGGGCGTTATTTTGAATTCAGAGCGAAGTGAAGGATTCTAAAGTAGACTCCCGAGCGTAGCGAGGGATTCTAAAGTAGACTCCCGAGCGTAGCGAGGGATTCTAAAGTAGAATCCTGAGCGTAGCGAGGAATTCAATATACGCCGCCCGAGAGCAAAAAATTTTGGCCCCGAATGACACACACTATTTTTCATCATTAATTCATTACCTATGAGAAAAAGCTAGGAGTATCAACCTACTATGTATGGAGTATAGACATTACCAATACGTATATTGAAAGTTTAAATTAAACACAAATAAATTTTTATGAAATAATTAAACATTAATATTTATGTTGGAAGTATGGGCGTATATATCTAATCGACAAATTTGATCACGTGACTTATCGAAGACAACAGCTTCTCAAACATTTTTGAATTTCGACCACATTTTTGTATTCTCTGTACACTGTAGGTAAATTTTTTGAATGTCAAACATTAAAATTTTACAAGAACTTATTTGGAAGTGAGGTAATGGTGATAATTATGTGTGTACAAAGACTTAACGAGGGTTCTAAATACACTTTAGTTTCAAAGTAGCTTACAAAAAAGTCAGTCAGTAATTCTTTTTATCAATCAACCCCCACCCGTTGCGCTATTGTGGTACCTACTCCCAATAATACAAGCTACGTTTTTAGGGGAACATTAAAAGGAACATTAGATGTGATCAACATGGCAAATATTTAAAAAAAGTATAACAACATGTAATATATGGATGCGTGGAAAGATGTGGAAGAACGTAAAATTTTGACGGAACCAGCCCAAGACTATTAAACTCCTTTAGAAGTAGATTTACATGTTATAAATATACCTACTTTAATTTGAAATATCTGGGTGACCTTCGGTTTTTTTTTTTTTTTTTGGTAAATCGTGTTTTTTGAAAATTATAATTAAAAAAATAATAATAAATAAATAAATACTAATAAAATTCATAGGGGAAAATATAATCGTCTTGGACTCGAACCGGGGTCTTCTGGTTTCGGGACCGCCCGACTTACCGTCAAGCTATCGGGAATTTATAGATGATGGCGAAAACCTTCGTATTCTAATGATTATTGTAAGGGGTGTTTCATTGCCTGAAAACACGGATAAAAAGACCTTTTCTAAAAATGAAACCTAGCTAGATCGATTTATCGCCCCCGAAACCCCCGCATACCAAATTTCATGAAAATCGTTGCAGCCGTTTCCGAGATTCAGATTATATACAAGAATATACAAGATTATACAAGATATATATACAAGAATTGCTCGTTTAAAGATATTAGATAGATAATGCATTCTATTGAAATCTACCTACCTACCTATATATATTGGCATTTCATCGATTAACAGATTCAGAGGTAATAATATACTTACTCAATACGTAGTACAGTGAATCACAAAGGCATATTATTATACGGTATTCACGATCATTCCAGACAATTAGACGCTTTCTGTGAAAGCTTTATTAGTGTGCTAATGCACTTTGATGAGCGTTTGACTTAGTGGTTGGTGGTGAACTCGCATAATCAAATCCTCGTGCCAGAATCAGCCGCTAAATTTTCTGTGTTTTTATAGTTTGATATAAAAAAATTTAAGCACAACTGTTAATTATTATTTTATCTGATCTAATCTGAGTTAATTTGATACCGGTGACGTGAAAAACGTGAATCAATTATTTTTTGTTTGCGTAGGTAGGTGAAGTAGGTTCATCATCATCATCATCATCATTAGCAACCCATCAACGGCTAACTACTGAGCAAGGTCTCCTCTCAGAGAAGGGCTATAGGCCACAATCCACCACGCTGGCCCAATGCGAATTGGCAGACTTCACACACCTTCGAGAACATTATGAATAACTCTCAGATGTGCAGATTTCCTCACGATGTTTTCCTTCACCGTCGAAGCAAGTGATATTTAATTGCTTAAAACGCACTTGATTCCGAAAATTCAGAGGTCGACCCGGGATTGAACCTGCGACCCCCCGAATAGGAGACCTCAGTCCTAACCACTAGGCTATCACTGCTTATTGTGAAGTAGGTTACCTGAAATTAAATATTGATTGCGATCCGTGAACCTTTGCCACCGGATTGTAGGCATTAATGTATCCGCCCATTAAATATATTTTTATCTAATCGTAGTCCCCCCCATCCAAGAATCCCCAAATTGGAGGTTCAAAAATTGATTAAATAATAATAGTAGTTTCTCAAACATTCATCACTTTCCACTGCGGGCCCACTACAAAGCACAGGTCTCAACTTTAATGAGAAAGTTTTAGCCCATAGTCCACGGCGCTGGTCTATTCTATCACTGCTCTTTTTAGTTACTCCTTATGGGGGTGCATATTCTAGAAGATATAATGTACCTTCATGTGAGTCTGGCAAGGCTTCGTGCTACGTCATTAATTTCTACCTAATGTCTGAAACGAGCGAGTCGACGTAACGAACCACATTTTGTGTTCACAAGCGCGGCTGTAAAGTCCCTGGGTGTATCATTATTTACGTGTACCCTAGATTACATTCACGATGACTGTTAAAACTTTGAGGACTGTTGTTACTAATGAAAGTTTATAAAATATTAAACTCGAAAATGTAACGGACGCTGGATGGATTTCGGACGGAAACTTTTATCTCCGGACATAGTTTACCTATCTCTGTGCTAAATTTTGCCGTGATCAGTCCAAAAGATAGGCCGAGTTTTCAACCTTTCACACTATAAAATTTTATGTTTTACTAAGAAACACTAAATATTTTCCAGATAAAAAAATAAAAGTTTATTTCAGACGTTTCCATCCATAGATTGTTAGTTTGCTAGTAACTATTTTTCCTTAATACTAAGTTAGTATTGTTAGTTTAAGTACAAACTATTTTACTCGCCCAATAGCTACCTACACACATAACAGTGGTGTAGTAGAGAACAGTCGAGCCTGGCAGCAATTACACTTAGGATGCCGTTGTGGCTGGTACGTAAGCGCTGCAGGAGAGACGCTGCTTTTTTACGCATTGTGGCAAACAAAAGTCGTTTGTGTGTGTGTTTGCGAACATTTTAGAGGCGCTACAACGCCACGGCAGCCTCAACAGCATCCTAAAGGCGTTGTTATATTGAACGCGCAGGGTGTTGTAGTCCCGGCGCGTATATGTCCACAGTCCACCGGTATAGACGGTAGTAAATATAATAAGTGTATGGTATAGAAGGATTCACAAAACGCTTCAAATAAATTTATTTTCACGTCTGCAGTGCACCGGGCGAATCTGCGGACAAGCAAATTGCCTCTTACCGACAACGCTCGGCGTTCTCGTTCAATAGCCTTGTCATCTCCTAGGTCGATTGACCGAGATATTTAAATTTCTCAACGACCTTCAGAGGTACACCGTCGAGACGAGTTATATTTTAGGCCATGCTCCTCCGCATATTATGTCTCGCAGATAGAAATCCGTTTCCTAAGCCCTGCTCTAGAAGGACTGAGAAGCACCATGTAGTCAGCATCTTGTGTTGTTGACACATATTAGATAAAAACCTATTAAAAAAAATTGCCCCAAGTGTAACGACCCTAGTCCTTCGTACAAAGGAATTTTTCATGTTTGATAGTACTAAAAATTGTTGATTAAATTTTTCGAACTTGCTCTGACGTTAAGTTGGAGCCTGTCACCACTTCGTGGTGACAACCAACTGTTGGATGCTGAAATAGGATGAAGCTAATGATGGCAATTGCTATTATGGTTTTGTCTGGTCCAGGCGTCCGACAACAACCTCGAACTAGACTCTAACGTTGTTAGAGTCCTTCACCACTCCGTGGTGACTTCACGCAGTATAACTATTAACGTACATTATTGTTTTAATGGACGCAACTGAGTGGTCCTTGATGTACCACAAAAGGTAGGAGCTCACCATCGTTGGCGTGCAGGGAGCCAACGATCATCATTTCATTTTCCACAATGAAATGATGCCATATTAAGTTTGAACGTTGCCTATGGACTCAAAGGAACTTGAAACAACGATGTGTAGTGTAGACGTTCAATGTGATGTTGAATGTCGAGGTGCATAAGTTGTGATGTAGGTTCTTTTGATGTTTACCTATAGAAATAATTGTGTCTCTCGACATCAGTGTTGAGTCTCGTGATAATGGAGCAAACCGGTATCATTCATACTGGATTTTAAACATTCTTTAATATAAACCAATACGGGAACCGACCACAAGCTAATATTCGAACTCTCGCATATATCGCCTAGGTCTTGTGAACTCATTACTTCTGACGCTCTAAAAGTTCTTGGGTTAATACGATCACAACATTAAAAAGGGTTCTACCACTAGCGATTCACGTGCCATTCTAAAGAAATAATTTAAAAATAGATTTATAGGAATAATAGGGTAGAGATTTTCGTGGGATACTTAGTTCAGTTACACAAGTCATACCTCAGGATGCAAGCTATCTTTTGGAATTTTTTTGTCTAAACAACTCAGCAATATAGGCGTAAAAGGGTAACAAACAGACAGAGCCACTTTTGCATTCCTAATTTTAGTAAATAAATGGATAGCTGCAGCTGTTTATTTCACACGTTTCAACACAAAACTACGAGAAATTCCCCCTAGTTTACTTCACTCTGTTAATCATCCAAATCCGTAACTCTCGTTTGGTGGCGGAGAATAATACACCGTATGTTTCCGTCTCAGATCGCTTATTCTTTTGTTGCGCTATTTAATTGCAAACACAAGTTTATTATCTGCTGGAGTTAACTAGTTTAAGCTGAGTTCATTTCTGAGTTTGTATTTTTAGTACCCACTCATAGCCGACGTTTAAAAAAGATTAGACGAATACTGGTATACCATACGAATACCATATTTTTTTTACCATTGATACCATAGTACAATTATTATTACAATTAAAAGTATAAAAACTGTAACTGGACTACAGAAACATCAGACGTACGAGTATCATGCGTCATATTGATTTTTTAAACGTAGTTCCTTATCGCGCGGTGCGGAACTCGGAAGGGGGCTAGACGGATCGACACTTTTTTGAAGGCATTGTGTTCGGTATTTTCGCGGTACAATATTGGGTCTCCGTAGCCTTGTGGCTTCTGCAGTCGCCTAACAGTTAAAAGTCGATGGTTCGAATCCCAGCTCGACAGCTGGGATTTGAATCATCGACCTTTGGCTGTTAGGCGACTGCAGAAGCCACAAGGCTACGGAGACCCATTATTGTACCGCGAAAATACCGAACACAATGCCAAATTAATTAATCGAAAGGAACTACGTTCCATCCGGGTGTCCCTTGACACCTCTCAAGTTTTTTTTTTCTTATAAAATGTACGTCAAGTATAATATGTGACCCAGACCAGCATAACGAATCGATAATCACCTCATTCATCCAAATTGCTCAGTAGTTTTACAAAACATTCGTAAATAGTCACATACATACATATGTATGAATGTACATGTGCAATGGACTGCTAAAATCATTACACTTCCTTTTGGCTTTGGCGTAGTCGGGTAAAAAGATACGTTGGATTAAAAAGGTATTTATTTAATCCAACGTATAGCACCGGTATTTGACCGTGTGTCCTATATACCTGATTTTATTACGCTCGTATCATTTGTGATCATTTGTTGTTGAATATCCTCTAGAAAAAAATCCGCGGAAACTAGTAACTATAAAGTGCACGACGTTACGTAACCAATTAACAAGGTATTATTGATGAAGGTAGAGACAGGTTTAATTCCTTTCAAGGCTCTTAAAAAAGAAAAGAAAACAATAGCCTTATAGTGTGTAAACAAACTGCCCCGGTTTACACTAGCGGCACGCTATGATGGCCGGTTTGACACATTACAATAGTGATGTGGAATGTCAATTTATTCTCGAACAAAAAACAATTAAGTTTTGTTTTTGTACCTGATTAAATAGGTTTAATAAAACAAAAATGTATATGTTTATTTGAACTTTTGATTTCTTTCACTTGCCGTAAAAAAGTATACCTTGCCATCGCTATATCAAATATTTCCATCAATATTTTGCGTTTGTTACATTTTTTGTATCGAAATCCAATGGTCTTCAAAATCTTCGTTAAAGAACTTTCCCCACCGAAGAATAATCCAGCTTCCTTCAGTGAATGCACCAACTTTTTTCTTGTTGGATACTCCTTCTGTAAATAGTAGCCGTAAACATGTCTTCGGATAGCATCGGCATCAAAGCTATCGATGCCTACGACTGGTTTTGCTCGTTTTCTCTTTTTTGGTGTGTGAAGTTTATTTTCTTCTGTGCCAGTCTCGCCATATTTTTTTTTAGTTATCCGTCTAACAGTTCGTTGTCCAATATTAAGCGCATCAGCTACGCGTTCAACCACTGACGTTATAGGTAAAATTGGCCCTCCATTTTGAGCTTCACGATCGAAATAGTTACGAAGGCGTATTACGAACTCACGTGTCTGACTATTTAGAACAGTTCTCTGCGTACGTTCGGTCATATCGACGAAATCCACAACAAAGGGCTTGAACAGAGTCCAAATTAACGAGCAAGGGTCAACAGTAATGCAGTATCAATATTTGAAATCCAAAGCCAGGTCAAAACTATATCACAATCGCATTGCACTGACAGTTTATACTTTTCGAAGCAACGTCAATTCGAAACTGCTTTGTTTTGCATTGAGCATTGACGCGAGTTTGCCGGAGGTAGTAGTTGTGCTAGCCAGCGATCCTATGTGACGATCGTATTAGATTCCATTTTTAAAAATTTTCAATTTAGAAAACCAAATGCCGAGTTGTGGTATATATCATATAAAAATAAAAATTTTACCTTTTGTATGAAACAGCTGATATTTTTTTGCGATTTCAGAGGTTTGTCCACATAGTGAAAATTGTTCATATTCACAAGTACATTCACCCCTTAAATGGTGCAAACTGTTTTTTCTACACTTGTATACATTTTAGAAATCAATTTAATAAATAAATTTTGAGTCCTAAACCTAAAACTACATTCGATAAAATTTATGAATCTCTGCACATCACTATCGTCAATAAAGTAATACAATTATTTCCTTCAAAGTCGTTATCAATTAATACGGAACTTCATGAGCGGACAAACGTCAAACCGGCCATCATAGCGTGCCGCTAGTGTAGCTTTAAATAAAATCCTTATATTTTACTTTATTAAGGTACCTGAAAAATTCATTAATTAATTATTATCCCTTATTGAACAAGAGTAGCTCTTACCGGCGAATTCTTGCGCGTGGAGTTAGGTTTTTAAAAACCCGCAATAATTATAATAAAAAGAAACCATGTTAAATAAAACACATGGATCCATAGTTCTATTGTGGCGTAATTGATGGATATAACAAACGAATAAACACACTTCCGCCTTTATAATAATATTAATAGAGATGACTATCTATTGCATAACATTTTATTATTCTTATATTTTATTATATTATAGATAAAAGAATTTTTATTGCAGAACAACTTGAAAAGTGCGTACAATTGAATTGCTTGTGCAGAAAAAATAGGATATTTTTTAAGGAAATATGGAAACACTCGGTAACCTCATCTGGAAAAAAAAATTCATAGTAACTGAACGGTACCTTAAACATTTTATTTGGCACCGTAGCACGTACGAGACGCGGCGATCGTTGTAGCTACTGCGGTTTCGATGCGGTACCAACGGAAAATTTATGTACCGCTGGGCGTGCAAGGCTAACCTCTACTCCGAGCCTTAAAATAAATTCATACTACACCGCATATTCCTGTTGCTCGCGCTCCAATGCCGACGGATTTTCATCCCTCTCAAACACATGCCTCAGCGGTGCACCTTTCTAAAGCAAATAACTGCGCATATTCGTTTCATGAGGTATTGTTAGTACGCATTAGATCCTTAGGGGGCCGAGTCCCTCTTAAATAATAAGTTTCCTAAGAATTTTAAATTAGAGTATTAGGCACGGCGTCTCTGCTGAATTAAATATTAATAATCCTATCCAAGTGAACTCGGTAGAGGCTAAAAACAATGAATTTTTAATAGTTATTCTCTTTGCGACGAGCAATTAATGTAATGAGGTAGCAAGTTTTAGCTGGCCTCGGGGAGCGCAGCAAATTAGAGTTAATTCTTCAGTAGATTTTCTCGCAATTATTCTATTTGGGGCACATAATTTTTTCGATAAGTACCGGCCAGATAATTTTGTTGCTTGTGAAGCGTGCCTGGGATTCAACCTCGGACCTTCCGAAAAGAAGGCTGAATCTTAACCACTTAATAACTAGGAATTAATTCGCACGTAGCAGGGGAAGATAGGTACTTCAAAATAATTAAGACAACGTATAATCTTCTATTTTTGACTTTGCTAAAAGTTATAGCCGATTTTGACTATTTACTTTGAAATTAAGTACTCAAGGACTATGATGTTTACACTGAATAAAGAAATTTTTTGCAATGATTTATTTTCAGTATTGCTATTATTTATCAGTTGGATACATATTTTTTGCACGATGACAAATAATTATGTTGTACTAGCTGATGCCCATGACTTCGTTCGATAAAGGATTTGTGATTCCCGCGGGAATTCTTTCCGTATATATTGTCTATGTGCTATTCTGATTCAAAATTCTGAACATTGTGATATTTCATCAAAATCCGTCCAGAAGTTCGTTCAACCATCCTCACAAACTTTCGCATTTATAGTATTAGTAGGACAGTAGGATGCAGATACGTTACATGTTTCTATAGCTTTAAACCATAATACAAGTTTTCTCATAATATAATAATATAAAAACTCTTTTAAAAAAACCGACTTCAAACGCCACTGAAAAGTATAAAATAATTTCAGTTTGTACACGTATGTTGAAGTCGGGCGGGCCTAAACAGAAACGATGAAACACGCTAGCCAAAATTTTTGTTTGTAAGTCCAGGCAAAGAATAATATATTTAATAGTACTTGGTACAGGTATGTTGAAGTCGTGCTAGCGTTGCAGTTTCTTAGTTATATTGAGGCCCGCCCAACCTAAACATACGTGTACAAACTGAATTTTTTTTATACTTTTCAGTGACGTTTGAAGTCGGTTTTTAAAATAATTTTTATATTATTATTTTAAGCTCTTTAGTGTACCTTCATAGGATAAATCTACACATTCTCTGATCGCGATTGATTTGTTTCTATTCATTGAGGAGTTCCGTCCTCTATCACCAAAGATATTCATGAGATCTTTACCAAATTTGCAGCATCAGCTCATCAGCTCAATAGTGGCATTATTGCATTATATGTAGAATCAAATACTGATCAAAACGAATCCAAACAACACATATCTGCTATTATTTTTTCAAGAGTGTACTAGTGTGCTGGATATCCTAGCTGCAGTTTCAGCTCCATCATCAGAGCCTGAGAGAATACGAATGAAACGAACCCAAACTAAATATGGTAACGTAGTTTCATTACAGAGTGCTCATAACCAACGTTCAGCTTCATCATCAGCCCCTGGATATTATCTAGGACCAGAGTAATTCTCAACACGAATCAAACGAGCCCGAACTCCACGGTGTTACATCGTTTTACTACAGAATTCCCATAGCCATCTTCCGCCTCTATCATCAGAACAGCTCCATGTTACAATAATAGTGCATTATAATCCGATTTACCTGTACATGCACATATTCAGCTCAATCGGAAACCGGGAATGGTGGATGAATCTTGCAAGATTTGACCTAAACATACATTGCAAGTTAAATAAAAGCTTGTAAAAATAAGATGATGAATAGAAATTTAGCTTATGTATGTATGTTATGTACTAGGCATGGTTAAAAGTCTACTCATACTCTGGTCGCGAGCAATTTCCTCTCATTCATTGAGAAGTTCCGTCCTCCATCTCCGAATATATTCATCAGATCTTCACCAAATTTAAATGGGACCTGACTGCAAATACACCCTTTCAAATGAAACAAAAATTATTGAAATCAGTTAAGATTTGATGGAGAAAATATGGATGGAAATTGACAAAAAATAAAAATTAAAAAATTAAAAAAAAAATACGCGTTGAATTGAGAACCTCCTCTTTTTGTTTTGAAGTCGGTTAATTAGTAAAATCAGTACATATTTTTTCAGCAAAATTATATAACTAAGGTAGCTTTAAGCCTCTACAGTGCAGACAAATCCCAGCCTTTGTACTATTGTCGTCCCTACTCCTATTATACCTACCTACTTAGTTTGATGGAAAAGGGAAATTTTATGGAACGACTCCGTTGCCGAATATAGACGCAGTAGCAGGTGACGCGACGTGTCGCCGTGACACTACTGGTTTGTATATAGGTACTCGTCATGTACTCTTGTTATATGTTATGTTGCTAGCTACGGAGGGTATTTCATATAAGTGGAAGGAAGGTGTTGCGGCAACATCGCCAGCTACTGCTGTCTGTAATCGGCTACGAACTCGACCTTGAAATGTAATAGGTATGTTATACCGCCTCTATTCCATCGTGGACTTTGAGTATATAAGTTGGTTAAATACCACAAACATATAAAGCTGCGTATGAAAATATATTAGGTCAAAATAGGAAAATTAAAATTACGAAATTCATTTAAATTACAATGTTACAATTAAAATCACCTTGACAGCGGTCTTGCGGCTCATTTGTCTTCTTAATAAATTGTTTTTCTCCGGTTCACCCATTCCGCGTAATTTGTTCATGTGATATATCACTTGTCGTGATGTGGATTAGACGCGCATCCCTCACGATGTGTGTATAATTGAAGCTACACATTCGTGGTCTCCTTATTTGGTTATGAAATTATTTTGACCATTTTCTGTATTCGTGGCTAAAAAGGCAAATGTCAGTTAGTCTAAAGCAAAATGGCCCGTTCGTTAAAAGTCGTTTAAAATGTTGAGTCCCGATATTTTGTGAAGGCTTTGAATATATCTCGCATTAAACAACATCCGTATGATCACGAAGCTATTATTATCAATTGAACTCATATAGGTATTCAGTTTAAGTGTTTTATTTTAGTGATGATAAATGTAATTTAACGTGCCTACTCTAATAATGACACTAGTAAAATAAGCGTCAACTTTTTGAAATGATTATACAATCATTTTATTAGATAAATCTTGTTATCTAGCCCTCAAACGAAACTTCTACTTGAAGCAGCGTTTTATTTTAGATAGTTATAATATTATTATACTATTATTGTAGGTAAATAAAAAATTCCATTCATAGAGATAGCTACATTTTTTGATAAATATTAACGTTTTATTTTTGGGGCCCCACCCTCAAGTAAACATTCCCTAAATACACGGAATACCTTCAAAATCTGAACTGAAAATCGAGTTTCTTTATATTTTAATGGAAAATTGCAATGTTATCCCAGTATTTTCCTTTTAAGATGTCAACTGTTTATTTCGTTACAAAGATATAAAAAACTGAAGGTTTGTGAAATCAGAAGATATTAGGAGGAGAAAAATTGGTTTCAGAAACTTTTTATATATTTCTAAGGATGATATTGTTTTCACCCGACTGCGCGACGCAAAGGAGTGGTAATGTGTTTATCAATCTATGTATGCTGGTTCCTTTGTGGCACTCTAGAGACCAAACGCGTGGGCCGATTTTGATAAGTGGCACGTCGTTAGATTCGCCATGCCAGCGTGTGTGTCAACGAGAATATAAAAATTTGAAAAATTCAAAATGGCGGATTTTGGACGCCATAATGTGGGGTTCAAAAATTTTTTTCTTCAAATCCTATTGAGTGAGGTATCAAATTAATGGGTTTGAAAAGGTGTTTACGAAAATATCGGGTTTTTTATTCTTTTTAAATATTTTGCTTGTTATCGTTGTGATGTTGACAACATAGAAACAAGCCGTATTCATCAGTCAAGGAAAACAATATTACGAAAAGCAGTGAAGCACAATAAATAATCAGCACAATTCTAATTGTAGCTAACTAATTAGATAAATCAACAAGTATACAGCAAGGAAACAATATTAGTTATGTTATTAATATATAAATCTATACTTATGTTATGAATGTTAGTATCTATTGCTATATTTGTATAGTAAAAGTTCTCTGGTACCAAGGCAGTGTTATTATTTTTATATTTAGACGTCCACTGGTGGACATATAAATTCCCGCAGGAATCAAAAACCCTTTATCCACGCGGACATCGTCTAGTAAGGAATATAAGTAGAGTCTTGACGTGTCATAAGTGGTACTGATTGGCCTAAATGAAATAGATAATTTTGAATTTGAATTTGAATAGACAATAATTGTGCGCTATCTCTTCTGCATCTATTATCTTCTGCGTGGCTAATCTCCGATTAGATTGGCTGCTGTAACCAACTAACTGTGGCTAACTGCCACACTAATCAGATATTCCTTTTAGGTATATCTAATATGTTAATCAATTATTTATCATAATTTAACTGAGCTGTATCAATGGAGAGTTAACTGGGTCTTAGTGTTTTTTAACCGACTTCCAAAAAGGAGGAGGTTCTCAATTCGGCCGGTATCTTTTTTTTTTTTCTATGTATGTCCACCGATTTCTGCGGGATTACTGGACCGATTCGCGTGATTTTTTTTAATCGACAGAGGATGTTTGCGAAATGGTCCCATAAAAATGTTGACCTTCAACTCCTTAAGCCTGATGCTGCAGGGATATAACTCACCTAAAATAAAGAGATTTAGGAAATGTCGATTACGAATTATTATTGTAGGTAACAAGTTTGGACTACATCATGGAGGTCCAGGTCCTAGCTCCTCAATCATAGGATACTACACTTAAAAGCTTAAAATAAAAATTCTTTTCAAAAAACCGACTTCTAACGCCACTACAAAGTATAAAAATAATTTTAGTTTGTCCACGTTTGTTGAAGTCGGGCGGGCCTAAAATACAAACCATGAAACCGACTAGCGATGCTCGCTCAACTTCTACAAACGAGTCTCTCATATTGTGTAGCGTCGCGCATCGGTTTCATAGTTTGAATTTAGGCCCGCCCGACTTCAATAAACGTGGACAAACTAAAATTATTTTTATACTTTGTAGTGGCGTTAGAAGTCGATTTTTTGAAAAGAATTTTTTTTTAATCTAAGGAGTTTCCTTGAGCAACTTTTATGAGCCTTTGTGTGCGACAGTTAGTATCTAATCATTTTGAGAAATCACACAAATTCTATTGTATCAATATTAAGAGGAGTGTCTAGTTGAAAATTTTCATACAAAAAGCGATAACGTTTTGCTACCCGTAAATGTTGACCAATGTTCATAATTTTTTGAAATGTTGCAGATACAATGAAAAACTATGCCCGTACGTTTTAATTTTAAAGAAATATTGCTTATGTTAAAAGTTATTAGTGACTAAATATCCATATTTTTGACAAAAAAACTAACTCGACTAATTTTATTTTTTTAAATTTAACTAAACTGAAATACTAAAAAAATGAAACGTACGAGCCTAGATTAAGGTGTACTGAATCTAATGAGACCAAAATTGACTAATTTTGTAAACGTTTAGGGGGGTAAAAACGTTATGACCCGAAACAATATTTCAAGAATAAAATTTAGGCAAATAACTCCTGGACTTGCAACTCTCTCTATCGCACGATGCGGGTCGGGCAGCGAAGCGTTGTGAAACATATAGCATTTTGGAAAATACCTACTCGCGTCGCGTTTCGTCACTAGACACTACTCTTAATTAATAAAAAGAAATCAGCCAAGTGCGAGTTGGACTCGCGCACCGAGGGTTCCGTACTCCAGAAAAGTAAAACGATAATATTATATTAATTTGCTTATTAATCGTTAACTTTCTTTTTATAGGTTTATTGTTAAAAGAAAAGAATTTTTTTATGTTTATTAAACTAAAAATAGTTAGAGCGTTGGTTTTAGTTTTTAATAATACCGTGGAAACTCTAATCTTCCAGAATAAAAGTAGCCTATGTCAATCTCCAGGTCCTGAACTATAACCATTGCATAACATCACGTCGATCCGGGGCTCTATTGCATAGTGATTGAGGAACAAACCAACAAACCTACAAAAACACACCTTCACTTAATTTATAATATTAGTGAGGATATTGTAAAGAATATGGACGAAGCTTGGATGCCCATACAACAGCTAAGCCTAACGACCAACGGAAAAAATCGCACGACGACGAGTCTCAGTTTTACTTGCCACTTCGTCCACTTATAGTTTTAGTTGGTTTTGCAATAATTGGAAAAAAATACAAAATTTGATACATTTTCATTTTAAGCATATTTTTGAAATCATCTGCAATCCATCAACGTCTCACTACTGAGCGCAGGTCTCCTCTCCGAGAAGGGTTATAGGCTATAGTCCACCACGCTGGCCCAATGCGAATTTTTAACATAGTTTACATACATTGTTTTCTTTACAGCGGAGATTGGCAGCTGTGAAGTGCCGCTTGGAATGGAAAGCGGCATGATATCAAACGAGTCTCTTTCAGCCAGTTCTAGTTACGACCAGAGCGTGTCCCCACTCAGTTCAAGGTATGTAAACTAGATCAATTGATAAAGTAAACGAACAAAATTATATGAGCAAATATAACTTTTTAATGGACAGTTCTCTTATTTGGGTGTCATTATTTGGTTGGAAGTTTCATAACTGGGTATTTGACTGTTGTCAAAATGTTGATATTATATATAATCGTATATATAATCGGGGGGTAAGGGAGCGCACCTCCATCTAGCGCTCCAAACGTCAACCTCACCTGCCCGCGGTGCCCCCTGCTAGTCTACTGACGAGGCTATGACGACCGACAAATGGCGGTATAACCATTTCATACTGGCTAAACTGAGCAAATGGCACAGGCCTGTGTCGGGCAGCAGCGACACGGGTGCGATCAGTTTAGCCCTGCGATGACCAACACGCCTGCCCAGCGTGGTCATTATGGGCAAAACCTTGTATGGATATTCGCACAAGACCATGGCCCCTAGTTCCCGGCGGCCTCGCTATTCCTGACCCTGGCAGCGGTCACGGTAATGGCGGGGCAGGGGGTGCTAAGAATCTCCGGACGAGATTCCGCTGCCAACCCCGACGACTGGACCTGGTGACGTATAACGCACGCACTTTGAGGACCGACGAAAAGATCATCGAGCTGGAAGAAGCAGTGAGCAAGTTGCGCTGGAACATTATAGGATTGTCTGAAGTCCGACGAGAGGGGGAGGACTCGATAATCCTTAATTCCGGCAACTTGTTTTACTACCGGGAGGGCGATCAACAGTCCCAGGGTGGTGTCGGGTTCATCGTCCACAAGTCCCTCGTCAACAACATTGTACAAGTCAAGAGTGTGTCGAGTAGGGTAGCGTACCTTATACTCAGAATCACCAAACGGTATTCGCTGAAGGTTATACAGGTCTACGCACCGACATCGACACATTCTGACGAGGAGGTGGAGGCGCTGTATGAGGATATATCAAAAGCCATACACGCCTCTACCACTCATTACAGTGTTGTGATGGGGGATTTCAATGCAAGGCTGGGCGAACGAAGCGGTGCAGAGACGAGAGTGGGGCATTTTGGGTATGGGCGAAGGAACCAAAGGGGCCAAATGTTGGCCGACTTCATGGAGAAGGAGGGCCTCTTTATGATGAACTCCTTCTTCAGGAAGCGGCCACACAGAAAATGGACATGGTTGAGTCCCGATGGTTCCACGAGAAATGAGATCGACTTCATTATGTCGACCAAGCGGCATATATTCAATGATGTCTCTGTGATCAATAGGGTGAAAACCGGTAGCGATCACCGGATGGTAAGAGGCACGTTGAATATTAATGTGAAGCTGGAAAGGGCCAGACTGGTGAAGTCCACTCTCCGACCTTCTCGTGCTCATATCCAAAATCCCGAAAACTTCCAACTCGAACTGCAGAACCGATTCGAGTGCCTAGCAGACTGCGTTTCTGTGGACGATCTAAACAACAGGTTCGTGGAAACTGTTCATACTGTGGGGTCTAAATTCTTTAAGACCCACCGCAGGAAAAGAACCGAAAAGTTCTCTGACCATACTCTCAAGCTAATGAAGGAGAGACAAGAGATGAGGCTGCAGTCATCGGCAGACGCGGCTGCCTACCGGCGGATTAATAGGCAGATCTCTAAAGCACAAACTCGCGACCTCCGTGTCTTTAATACCAAGTGTATTAAAGATACCATTGAGCGGAACAAAGGCTCAAAAGTGTTCGCGAGAGATCTGTCTATCGGACAGAGCCAGTTGACGCGGCTGAAAACTGATGACGGCCGTCTCGTCTCTTCTCGACCTGAGGTTTTGGGAGAGGTTGAGAAGTTCTATGGACAGTTATATACCACGACACAAAAACCTATTGAAGATCTGGCGAAAGATCCCAGAGCCAAACTGACCCGACACTATACCGAAGATATCCCGGACGTCAGCCTATACGAGATTAGAATGGCTCTCAAACAGCTTAAGGACAACAAGGCGCCAGGTGATGACGGAATCACTGCCGAACTCCTGAAAGCGGGTGGAAAACCGGTACTTAAGATCCTTCAGCGATTGTTCAATTCCGTCATCCACGAGGGCACAACGCCGGAAGCATGGCACAGGAGCGTGGTGGTTCTGTTCTTCAAAAAGGGTGATAATACCTTGTTGAAGAATTATAGACCCGTCTCGTTGTTGAGTCATGTTTATAAGTTGTTCTCGAGAGTCATTACGAATCGTCTCGCTCGTAGGTTTGACGACTTCCAGCCTCCCGAACAAGCCGGATTCCGAAAAGGCTTTGGTACCATAGATCACATTCATACGCTGCGGCAGGTTATACAAAAGACAGAAGAGTATAACCGGCCACTTTGCTTAGCGTTTGTGGACTATGAGAAAGCCTTCGATTCGGTGGAAACTTGGGCTGTGTTGAGGTCGCTGCAGAGATGCCGGATTGACTACCGGTATATCCAAGTGTTGAAGTGCTTGTATGAAAACGCCACAATGTCAGTACGTATACAGGACCAGACTACGAGGCCAATCCACTTGCAGCGTGGAGTGCGACAGGGAGACGTTATCTCCCCGAAGCTCTTTACCGCTGCGTTGGAGGACGTCTTTAAGCTTCTGGATTGGAACGGGCTTGGCATCAACATAAACGGCGAGTACATCACTCACCTGCGATTTGCCGATGACATAGTAGTCATGGCAGAGACTCTGAGAGACCTCAATACAATGCTCAATGATCTCAGCAGGGTTTCTCAACAGGTGGGCCTGAAAATGAACATGAGCAAGACGAAAATCATGTCCAATGCTCATGCACCGCTCCACCCAGTAATTGTTGAGAACTCTGCACTCGAAATCGTCGACGAGTATATTTACCTGGGACACACAGTCCAGCTAGGTAGGTCCAATTTCGAGAAAGAGATCAACCGCCGAATCCAACTCGGCTGGGCAGCGTTCGGGAAGCTCCGAGATGTCTTCTCGTCCAAAATTCCTCAGTGCCTGAAGACTAAAGTCTTCGAACAGTGCGTGTTGCCAGTGATGACTTACGGATCCGAGACATGGTCGCTAACTAAGGGCCTCATAAGTAGGCTCAGGACCGCTCAGCGGGCGATGGAGAGAGCTATGCTCGGAGTGTCCCTGCGGGATCGAATCAGAAATGAGGAGATCCGTAGGACAACCAGAGTCACCGACATAGCTAAGCGAGTCGCGATACTGAAGTGGAAATGGGCGGGGCACATAGTTCGAAGAGCTGATGGTCGTTGGGGTCCCAAGGTGCTGGAGTGGCGACCCCGCACCGGGAAGCGCAGTGTTGGCAGACCCCCCACCAGGTGGACCGACGACATCAAACGAGTCGCAGGGAGCCGCTGGATTCAGGCGGCGCAAGACCGAGGCCTGTGGAAGTCCATGCAAGAGACCTTTGTCCAGCAGTGGACGTCTATCGGTTGATAAAGAAGAAGAAGAAGAAGAAGATATATAATCGAAAATTTAACATTTAAGAATAACATTTGTAATACTTAACAGAAAATAAATCGGTCCAAAAACAAACAAGTTATAAGTTAAGTATTTTTCTATGAAGAGTGTATGGAGCTTTTGAGTTTTAACGTCACACCTCAATAGCACTCTCTTTGTCTAACAGGTAACTTTAAAGTTTAATATTTCCGAGACTAGTTGAGATATTTAAAAAATAAAAATGGCTTTGTGTTGTAATATTTAAAAAGTTGTTTTAAATAAATAAATAATATCAGCCAAATATCCAATTGAGACTCTTTCAATTAAATAAATCATTGGTATGTCCAAATTACTCTCCACATGCTTGATAACTTGTTTTCAATTAGATGCCTGATGTCTTAATATGGACATCATCGTGTATTATTTATTTCCCTGGAATCAACCGTTGCCCACTCCCTCACGATTGATGAATAAACAACAAACTGAACTTTCCGAAATCACCGCACGTATTTTTATCAAAAAAAAATTAAAATTATTCATTTCACGTAGGCCAACCTGTGGCTCTTATGACACCGGTTCGGAAAACGAATTCTGCTGAGAAGAGCCTGCAAGAAACTCAGCAGTTGCTCTTTTCAAAATAATTAATTGTTTTACAATATTATTACGTAGCTATTTACATTGTAATAAGTTTTTTATACTATCTTGTGGGCAGCTGGATACCAAGCCGATTTATCCCATGCAACTTAATAGAATAGAATAGAATATTTGTATAAATAAATATTTTCAATAACTACTACGTAAATATAAATACTCACCGAAAATCCTTGTTTTGAAAATCAGTTCAAGTTTATTGGTCATATTATGAAATGGTATCTAACTGAATATTTCCATAAAACACTTAACTATTTTATTCGCTCCAAACTGAACTTTATAATGTGCAGGATCACAGCAAATTGCCATGGATTGATATTGGGCATTTAAATGGCCATTGTCAGACAGCAACAAAGCGTCATGATACGGTGGAGTTGTAACAATAATTGTGAATCCGGCGACCACAAAACGCTCATACTTAGCTCAAACAATTAACAGAGGGTTTCACATTCGGGCCGTAAGCCCGCATAAGCTCGACATGAGACAATAGAGCGAAAACTCAGCGCTCGTTAGAGAAATTCAGTAACAGAAAATTAAATTTTCATATGAATTCAGAGCTACTGTGATCCTGCATAAGCCTTTCGGGTCTTAAACCTTCAAAGATTACAAGATATAAGTGGGCTAAATGTGCCGAAGTCTTATCATCCGAGTCGCTTTACACGGGGTCAGAAGACATTTAACGGTACTGTTTTAATTCAACATTTGGCTCTCTTTGTTCTGTTGTACCTTTGATGATATTGTAGTATATGCAAATTAAACGGCCGCAGTCGCCAGTCTCAAAACCCTCTCTGTTGACAAATGAAGTAAGAAACTCTGAGACTGTTTACTCAGTATTATAGCGCTAATTCTATTTACTTATGCTCTCGACCGTCTGTTTGTCGCCTTATTGTATATCCTGGTAATATAATATTTGCCAGATTCAAAATGAATTCGAGCGTAATGCGTTTAAATATTCTTTAAACTGTTATAAAGAAACTGAACAAAGACACTCACAGGCACAGACTCTCTTTTAGATTTCATAATGAAACAGATTTATGACCTGAAAATAGGCTTATCGCTATATATAGTACTGCTACTATTTTTAGGTTGTTGTTTTCACACAATATCTTAATTGAACAGGATAAGGACAGAGATACGGGGTGGAGCCTGGTGCCCCAACGGACTGATCTCGCCACGGAGTCGCCAATATTTGGAAATAGATTTACACGTCGAATACCTTATCACTGCTACTGAGTCTCAAGGAAGATTCGCCAACTCAATTGGCGTTGAGTTTGTAGAGAGTTACTCGGTGGAGTATTGGCGGAAATCACTACGTCGCTGGGTCAAATATAAAGACTTCAACGGCAGTCGAGTAAGTTTTTCATCTTCTTTTCATAACCATTACTTTTCTCATGAAAGCATAACTTCCCGCGACCTATAAACTCTTGAATAGAATAGAATAGAATAGAATATTATTTATTCATTGACAAGAAAACAAAATATAAGAAACAAAATAGAAATACACATGAAAATGGAAAAACAGAAAGTAATTACAATCTAACTTAACTAGTGTCTACTATGTGTCATGCCAATGAAAGGGTTCTAGCTCAGCTAAATGCTTATATATAACTTTTTTTAATTTAGATGATACTCATTAAACTCTATTAATTTTACCGTCAATATTTAAATTAATTTCATTTCGTTATCTACTAATTTTATAAAACATCTAAGCAAATTATATTATTTGATAGTTTACAAAAAGGTTTGAATTTATTAATAGCAACACAAATTCACAAGAGGAACTCAGTCATTTTGGAGTCGTTTGTATAGCTTAAATGAGGTCTCAAATTTTATGCAAGTCCAATTGAGACGAAGTATCAAAGAACTACGAACGGAACGAAGATTTGGAAATAAACAGAGTGTTATGATTTGTTAGTATTTACTGAGTTGAGTGAAATGAACTGAATTATGAACTTTTTAAAATGTGTCTAAGATGTACTTATTACTAATAGGTACAATACAAATTATTAATTTTAGTAGCATCACATTTGTAACGCTGAAAAAATACCTATATTAAAAAAAACCGAAGGATTCGCGAAGGAAAGAATATCTTGAACATGGATGGTACCTAATTATAGATATCTATAAATAGGTATGTCCTATTCGTATGGTCTTGAATTCGACTTCTCATTTCAGCTTATACGAGGGAATGTTAACACCTATACACCACATAAGACTACTTTGGAAGCCCCATTCATAGCATCGAAAGTCCGCTTCTATCCATACGCAGATCATCCCAGGACTACGTGCATGAGAGTGGAAATCTATGGTTGTCGATGGAAACGTAGGTACAACAAGCGTAAGGTTCAAATTGCTGGCGACGTCCCGGGACTTAATGCTGTGCGACAGTGCGTCTGCGAATGACAACCTCCACATGCTTTCTTTTTTCGACCGAGCGAAGCGAAGGTCTCTGAGTTTACTTAAGTGAATTTGCACTTGTCCGTCCGTCTGTCTGTCTGTCTGTCTGTCTGTCTGTCTGTCAGAGCCTTATAACTTCTGAATTACTGAACGTAATTACTTCAATTTTAGGTATGATATGTAAACCGATGGCCTCCAGCCGAAAATGACTTAAAAAGTTATAAAAATCTTTATTTCATGGGGGCTCTCATAGAAGCGAATGCGAAGTAAAATATATTTTTTTGCGTTTCATAGGGTTGCAGTACCTCATTTTAAAGATAATTTGGAACAGAGTACAAAAGTATTTTTTTTTAATTTTTTCCTAAAATTGACGAAATGGGGGGCTTTCAAAGTGGAGATTAAATTCGAGGCTAGATCTTTAAAACCACTTTATTTTAAAACTTGAAACTTACACATAATTTGAGTTATATTCTGTACTTGAACAACAAATACTAAGATTAGATAAATATTATAAAGGAACGAAATTATTTAATTTTTAATGGGCATCAATGTTTTTAACAAAACTTCTCTATACTGTTAATAGATGGCGCTGTCTTTATTATTGTAAATACAGTTTTGCGTCAGCTATTCTTATTTTGTCTATTACTAATTATGTTATTCAATTAGCAAATAATTATCAATAAAACTATCACGTTGTTTTTGCAAAAGTAAATCCGTTTCTATTTACAATAATTAGAAGTTAGCACCATCTTACGTGGAATAAAAAATATTCTACTGATAGCAGAGACATGTTATATTTATTACCATATGATGGTACTGTGTCTATGAATGTAAAGATGAGCGCGCATCTAGACATGCTCGCCGCAGAAGCCGTAAGCGCATAGTTATCGCATTTTATAATTTTTTTTATTATGAAATCGTATACTACGGAACACCCGTTCACCGAGCCAGCTGAATTTTAGTAAAATACTGTAGGCATACGCATCCCATCCACGAAAGCAGATGACGATTGACGTCATCAGATTCGGCGCGTTTTAATTACAATATATAGTTAAAACTACCTTATGGGAATTATGGGATACCGCGAGGTCTCAGTTCGGGGCGAACCACTAGTTTATATGTTGTGTATTTTGAGCAAAGCGATTGATCCCGCTGATTTGGCGGTGTATTTATTTTAACTGTATTTGTACAGAGGATCTTATTGCGTACTCCGCACCGCAAGGCGGGGATATGCAGGCGATGACAGGCGGCGCAGTGTTTGAAGACCTCTCATACGATGGAATCATACACAACGGAAAAATGATAAATGGACTCGGCCAAATGACTGATTCATTATTTGGTCCAAATGACTTTGAGTTGCCTGACCCTTTAGATACCCGAGGTTGGTAAAATAGCAGCCAAATTATGCGTATGAATAATTTAACATTATTACAACAAATTCTGTATTTTCAGGAACACGGTGGGTAGGCTGGAACAAAACTATGTTATTGAAGGATGTAATTGAAATAACATTCAATTTTAGTTATGCTAGATTATTTCATCACGTGGATATACATACGAATAATATGTTTACGAAAGATGTCCAGGTAATATCTACATCAAATAGTTTTCCAGCCATATAATAATATTATAATTAATCTCTATATTTAAATTGTATGTTTGCGAACCGAGCTATAATATTATATTTATTATATGCATACTTAAAAGTCATACTTCAACAAACTTCTTCATTTCTGCACTGCATTTGGTTTGTGGTCCAACATGTTGGATGTCGGACATATTGGTTGAAAAGCAATATATGAGCTTGGACTAATTATTTAAAAATTTACAGCTTTTTAAAGAAGCGGAGGTGTACTTTTCTCTAGAAGGTGAACGCTGGCAAGAAGATTACCTCTCTCATGAGCCTAAACAGGATAAAGTTTCCGAACACGCCCGTACCATCCACATTGACCTCGAAAACCGTACAGCGAAGCATATTTTGATGAAATTAAAATTTCAGCATGAATGGATTCTAATTAGTGAAGTCACTTTCAAGTCAGGTCAGTTTAAATAACTTTTAGAGAACTGGCGTGCGATTGTGTAACACAATCGTATTCATTTCGTTTTCACAAGTTTTCGAAGATAGATGGATGGATGTTTGTTACTCCTTCACGCCACAACAAATGAACCGATTTTGAGATAGCTCATACACAAGACTAATAGATACGTTACATTTTAATTTATTAAAGAGTTCCCCGCGGGAATTATAAAACCTTAATCCATGCGGACGAAGTTGCGGGCATCATCTAGTTCATATATAAAAACACTAACTTTTAGCTTCGCGTGTGAGGAGTTATTTTTTTAAAAATGTTGCAGAATACTTGTTTTTTCTCGATAAAATGTAGCCTATGTCACTCTCTAGGTCCTGTATAAATAATTTATACACATTACAAAGTCATGCAAAAAATCAAGTCGATACGTTGCTCCGTAGCCCTGTGATTAAAGGACAAACGAACCAACTCGTAAACTATGAACAACTTTCGCATTTGTAATATCAGTAACAGTCAGGATTTGTTTTAAGTTGTCAAATGAATACGATTTTCTCAATTGCTTGGATCTTTACTTAAACTGTAAATCACGCATTTTCTACAGTTTAATTGGGTGCAAATTGGAGAATGATTTCACAGTCCACCAGTGTTTAATTGGAATGATCACAATATTTATTTTTATGCTTTTGTACCTCCAGGTTCTTACAGCTGATGAAATCAACGTAATATTATAATTAATTAAAAGCAATAAAATTTAAAAATTTACTATCCCTAGTGTAAAACTGGTCTAAGCTCAAAAAGTTGCTACAACAATGATGATCAAAATTTACAATAAACTACCCTCTACACTTACAAATTAGCCATTGATAAGGTTCAAAACAAAATTACGTGACTGGTTGGTTGACAAATGTAACTATTCTGTAAAATAGTTCCTTGCGTCACATGTTTAAACATAATTTGTTTAATTTTCTTTTTTTTCCTATTTACCTGAAATATTTTGTGTATTAATTATTTTAAGACAAGCTGTTGCCCGCGACTTCGTTCGCGTGGATTTAGTTTTTAAAATCTTATCCCTCGGGAACTCTTTGATTTTCCGGGATAAAAAGTAGCATATGTCACTCTCCAGATCTTCAGCTATTACCATGCAAAAAATCATGTCGATCCGAAGCATTCTTGCGGCGTAGGTACATTTCTTTTTTTTATTTTTTTAACCTTTTTTTGACCGTCTAAACCTTCCCTAGACTACGACAAACATTTCAAAACCAAAATCAGCTAACTCGGCCCAGCCGTTCTCGAGTTTTAGCGAGGCAAACGAACAGCAATTGATTTTTATATACATAGATTAAAATATTTGCATGTCGCATATATGACCAAACATTTGTCATGAAGAATATTGTGCAAATAAAGTGAATTTGAATTTGACGAACGGTCAAGTAAACAAGCGACCATTTGAACTGGCGTGTAGAAACGCGATCTGAGAGAAAAGCCGGTCGCCG
Organism: Oeneis ivallda; assembly: GCA_029955525.1. NCBI lineage: Eukaryota > Metazoa > Arthropoda > Insecta > Lepidoptera > Nymphalidae > Oeneis > Oeneis ivallda. Next base: position 14,475,676 of record JARPMR010000001.1, read on the forward strand.
TTATGAATTTCACCACCCAATGAATTCTATAGAATTATTAAAGCTTAAGTGTTTTATGTCGAATTGAAACTTTTTTAAACATTTACAGCGGAAACTAAACGAGTAGCGCTAATTAACGCCCAACCTGACGCATCATTCTAGTAATCTTCTCTAATTAGGAAACCGTATTAGAGTCACAATGGCACTTTAATTACGGACGGCATAGGGTGTGTGATTTCCTTTGTTATCGGACATAATTTGGAACACCAATAAAACATTTACAGATTTTCTATTTGCTTTCTTGACATTAAATTAAATATTTTCGCTACCTATTCGAAGCAATGTAAACAACATAAATTATCTCAAAGATAATTTCTCCCTCTAAACATCGTATTCCTTATTCTGAGGGAACTATAATATATATTAAAATTAATATTCCATACAGCTCTTCTCCTGATTACAAGAGCGTTTTAAATGCGGTAATACATCTCCAAAAACCTCTTGATCTCCCTCCTTGTAACGCCGATTCATACTATTATATTCTCTCTCAGTAGAAGCAACTCTACTATTTTGTTCAAGGTTCTATAGAATAGTATTTATCTATTACTATTATTATTATTAGATAGAATTCACATAATTATCACTTTATAGTTATACCTATAATATATCACTTTATAGTTTATTTCACTTTACATACTTTCGATTGATGCTGAAAGAAAATTCTATTATAGAGATAAACTTACTTTTGTATATTTCATCAAAATAATTATTATAAAAATAAAAGTTGACTGCTCAAACTACTGGACGGAGCTCTATGGCATATCTACTACAATGTAGGCATCCGCTAAGAAAGGATTTCTTAAAATTCCACCCCTAAGGGGGTAAAATAGGGGTTTGAAAAATCTAACTTAACGTGAGCGAAGTCGCGGGCGAAAGCTAATTTAATATTAAACTTAATACGTTTTTATACAAGAATAATTAACACTAACTAACACTATCCCACAACCTGAGCATTTTTGTGGTACACTTTACTGAAAAACTATCACGCCAATAGATTTGTGCTTTAACATAGTAATTTAACTTCATATCCAGATGTATTATCTGACAAAAAATATAATTTTATAACCATTAAAAAAATGAACATTAAAAATTTTGTATTCATTGGATAGAATGTTATTGTACTACTAACGCCATCTGTTAGAAAACCAAAGAGTTAATATCGCTGCAATAGAACTAATTACCCGTTATAAAAACTACGCGAGCCCTCACATAGCTTAGCTTTTTACTAGTGTAAATAAATATATACTTAAATGGAAATAGGGCACAGAAAAAGGTAAGCTAGTAAATTTTCATTGGACTTACATACTGTATATATATAACATACTGTTACCATGTGCCAAGGAAAAAAGAATATTAAGTGGTTAAACTGCTGTACAGTTTAAAAGTTCGATTGTGCTCAATAAACGGACAGTTTAGTGTCAGATAACTCTTTAAAATTGTTTACGATCTTTAGAAATACACAAAATATGTCTTGCTATAAGACTAACCAGAAGAAAAGTAGTGATTAATTCATTGATTTGCATAGAATCAGCCCGAACAATAGTTTGAAATTATTACAGTCATGCTTTGTCTCTGAAAGTAATATCAAAATACCTAGACATAAATATTAAAAAAACCGGTCAAGTGCGAGTCGGACTCGCTCACCGAGGGTTCCGTACTCCAAAAGTAAAAGTAAAACGATAATATTATATTAATTTGCTTATTTATCGTTAACTTTGTTTGTAGAGGTTTATTGTTAACATAAAAAAAACTATGCTAGTTAGAGCGTTCGTTTTATTTTTCCTGTAAAATATACATAAACCTCTATGGACCATACTTATTTCAGATTTTTCGATTGGTAAACTTCGGAGATAAGGGGGGGGGGGGGACGGTATTTTTTTCGACATTTTGGCCGATTAATCAAAAACTATTATAGATAGAAATAAATAAAAAACTGTTTTAGAATGCACAAGTAAAGGCCTTTCATATGATATTCCACTCGGTATAGTTATCTTACTTTGAAATTTCAAACCCCCAATTTCCCCCCTTTTTTAATCAAACTAAAATAATTTTCACGTTGCTTTTATTTTTCCTGTAAAATATACATAAACTTCTATTGACCATAATTATTTCAGATTTTTCAATTGGTAAACTTCGGAGATAAGGGGGGGGGGGGGGGGGAACGGTATTTTTTTCGACATTTTGGCCGATTACTCAAAAACTATTATATATAGAAATAAATAAAAAACTGTTTTAGAATGCACAAGTAAAGGCCTTTCATATGATGCCCCACTCGGTATAGTCATTTTACTTTTTAAAATGACTATACATATATAATATTTACAAACCCCCGATTTTCCCCCTTTTTTAATAAAACTAAAAATAATTTTCGATTTTTCTTTATTCCAGTGATATTGGGCCACTATTATACACAACTGTGCCAAATTTCGTGTCGATAGCTTTAATAGTTACTGAAATAATCGACTGTGACAGACGGACGGACGGACGGAGAAAGTCTCTCATAAGGGTTCCATTTTTACCATTTTGGTACGGAACCCTAAAAACCTATGTGCGTTTAATATCGCCCACTAAAGTGTCCCTAAGTCCTGAACACCTAGTTATATTTACAAATAGGGTCGAAATAAGTTTACAGTTACCAAGAAAAACTGATTAATTGTTAAAACCGGTATAAGCCCACATACGTGGCTGAGTTGCTAAAATAAGCGTAATTTGTTAGTTAACTAGGGCTGAACCTAAACTAAGGCGACTGAGGTGAGGGGTTGTGGTTTACTGCCAGTTTTGTTTTGACTAGCTGCCAAGAGCTCAAGAGTCACTTGATACCTCTCTAATTTCTTATTATACAGCCTCCGTTATGTCACTAGGTCAATAGCAATAAAATAAGATAAAAGAGAATGACTATGAAAAATTAAACCTTTTTTATGTTTATGTTGCTATTGTACGTTCTCAAAGACATTTCGAGAGTGTTTGCCGAAATTAAAGCCAAATTGGCCAGTCACTGAGCAGATTGAAATTCGAAAGGTCAACAGTTCAAACGCCACCTGTTGCACTATTCTCATACACTATAATAGCACTTGACGCTTAGTTAAGGGAATGGGGAAGTAATTTTGGTATTGAACACAGCTAATATTGTTTTTAAAAGTTTAGTAATTGCACGAAAATATAATTTACGAAAAATATAATTCCGTTTTGGGAACAATTTGATCAACTGGCGACTGAAATAACTGAAACAATATGAAATCTTTCGCTGGGTTATAAAAATATTTTCAAGCTTTTAACAAATTTATTGAAAGATGGCATTTCTTATTAATTAAAATTTGTTTATACATAGGTAGTATAATAATAAATAAAAATTCTTTAAAAACACTGACTTCAAACGCCGCTGAAAAGTATAAAATAATTTCAGTATGTACACTATGTATGTTGAAGTCGGATGGGCCTAAATAGAAACGATGAAACGATGAAACGAATGCGCCACGCTACTCAAAATTTTAGTTTGTAGGTCCAAGCACATAATATACATAATATTACTTGGTACAGGTATGTTGAAGTCGGGCTAGCATTACATTTTCATAGTTCTACTGAAGCCCGCCCGACTTCAACATACGTGTATAAACTGAAATTATTTTATACTTTTCAGTGGCGTTTGAAGTCGGTTTTTTTTTAAAGAATTTTTATATATTATTATTTTAAGCTTTTTATTGTAGTTTCATTGGATAAATGTACACATTCTCTGATCGCGAGCGATTTGTTTCTATTCATTGAGGAGTTACTCTCCTCTATCACCGAAGATATTCATCAGATCTTCACTAAATTTAAATGGGACTTACCTGACGGTATGTCCTTTCGAATACAAAAAAAAATATTCCCCACTGGAATCACCGTGCAATGAACTAGAAAAGTCAACTTTAATGCTAAATACTAGAAAATAAATAAAATCTGTAGCAGGAATGCTTTAAATGATAACGATGTAGTCAAGAAAGCAAAAGAGAATAAGTAAGTACTTCTTAGCACACAATGCTCGGCTACTTCTTTATGAATCAACAATCAACTTTGCGCTGGACATCCATTTTATTTTCTCGCTTCTAGTTTAAATTTAATGCCGGTTTGTTTTTTCATTTTACCTGTAAAATTGTAATTATTTCCCTATCTAAACAAAAATGTTTTACTGAAATTCCTCTAAGAGTAATTAAATATTATATTGTACGCTCAAACAGTTTTCCTACCACAAGTCTTCAATAAAAACTCAAGGCATGAGTAATAAATAAAATGGCATTTAACTTTAATTTATGCAGTTAACAATGGTGGCGAAAATTATTTAACTTCAATAATAATAACACTATACACATCGTCATACATAATATCGTGAAGAGACATCACTCAATTAGCTTCTAACCCACTTTCGTACCTTGACTTCCCAGTTATATTCGGTGACCCTACATAATATATTCAGTTTTATACTCACAGCATGTCCTGCTAAGAGTGAGTTAAACTTGGTATCCACTAGAGGCAGCTGCATTTATTTAGCTTTTTCAAAAAAAAATATAAGTTTCACACAATTTGATTACCTCAAAACACAAAGTTCTTAAAATTAAATAAAATATATCTTTCGTCTTCGTAGTTCATACTTAAATGGTTTTAAAATAATCACTCTTTGTATACGTTAGACAGAAATTAGTTGTATTCATAAAACAAAGCCTTTCAGCGCTTTACAACAGTTCTGAATGGCTAAGGTAATTTAAAAAAAATCAAATTTCGCCTCGTTCTAACAACCGACATCTCAGCCTAAGGGCTCACAACTTGGCTCCAACTCCTTTGTGGACCAACAAAAGCTTTGCTCACGACGCCTATTCATTACCGCGCTTTGTCTTAACCTTAGGCGGAGACTATATTATTTTCCCTCATCTAATAGGCTGTAACTAAAGATCACATCCACATTGGTAGCCTCTGAGGTGATATTCTGAGGTTACAAAGTAAATAACAGTAGTGAGCAGAGATCAAATTAATGTTTCAGTGTTTTACTATTGGCAAATATAATGGAGTTAGGGTTGTACCTAAGTAAGTAATTCTTTATTGCGTGGCTAATACTGAGTCTCAACACTGTTCATTGCATGCACACGCAACACGCATTGCTCACTACAGTAAAAACATAAACAAAGTAATGTGTTTTCTCAAGTACGGTTGATAAAATTATGTTCTTAATAAGGTACGTCATAAAAATTATATCGTTGATTTATTTTTGAAAATTATTAATTCTTAAAGTGAACTAAACGCACTGAAAATGATTGTTTACCAAATTATTATGAGTATTTAACCGATTTCTTATTAGTTTTTTCATCTAATTCCATATATATTTTCCCATTACATTGAGGGCTACTAATCAAATCGGTTGTATCAATTTCCATTGATATCGATCCCACATCTCACAATGGAAAGGAAATCTAACAGAACGATTATTTAATGAGCGACTCTTGGGACAAAACTCTCAGAACTTGATTCCGCAGCTTTGTGGACCAACAATAGGTACTGCGCTCGACACCTATTCATCCCTCGCTTTGTCTTAACCAAAGACGGGGACTGCTTTCATTCATTCAACAGGCGTACCTACTACCTACCTAGGTGTAGCTGTGATGCTTACCGACAATCTGACATTATACTAATATGAATAAATAAATAATCTAAGTTACATGTAAGCATAATAGACTCGTTCAACTTTTTAGGCATGCGTTACACGAAAACCCCATTTAATAGTAAACAAATATCATTATAATAATATTGTATACCTCACAAGTTTTTGTCTATTTAATTTCTATACACATAACGTTTAAACATGGAATAAATTTGATTGGCAGATCTTGAATACAAAAGTTGTCAAAATGCCCAATTTATTCCTCGATTAAACGTCACTCGACGCTGGGGAAATCGGCACTATTCAATCAAAAATGTGGAAATTAAATGATGAGATCGGAAACCGAAAATTCGAAAACTGGTTAAATGGGCAATAAAACACTGACCACCTCTCGTTTCAAAAGCTCGTCATTAATTTCTCTTGAATGGATCATCATCATCCAAATATGGCAATCGCTTTATTTCAAAAAGTTGACCAAATCTATATATATAAAAGAAAGTGGTGTTAGTTACACTATTTATAACTCAAGAACGGATGAACCGATTTGGCTGAAAATTGGTGGAAAGGTAGCTTAGAACCTGGAGACGGACATAGGATACTTTTTATCCCGTTCGACCGTGTTTCCGTCATGTCACTATAAAACGTGGTATAAGAAAAACGCATTTGACATGGAATAACAAAACGCAAATGACAGTGGAATAACAAATCGTAAATGATAGCTAAACGGTATTTTGTCTTTGGTTAAGTATGGTAAAAAATTTGACAATTATAAAAAGTGTTATACTAAAGCATTACTGATATTATAAATGCGAAAGTGTGTTTGTTTGTTGGTTTGTCCTTCAATCACGTCGCAACAGAACAGCGGATTGATGCGATTTTTTGCATGGGTATAGTAATGGATGTAGTAGTGGTTCCTCAGACCGGGAGAGCTACTTTTTATCTCGGATAATGAAAGAGTTCCCGCGGGATTTTTTAAAACTAAATCCATGCGGACGAAGTCGCGGGCATCAGCTAGTATAAAATAAATCAAAAAGTTTTCTAAGGCCTGGTTGCGTGAGGCGCCGTTATAGTTACGTTATAGTTGAGTTATCGTTAAAGCTAAATATGACAGCCGAAACACATGTGTTTCTACTTACTATAACGTAACTATAACGGCGCCTCACGCAACCGGGCCTAAGTTGGCCGACTGTCTCTTTTAGGGTTTTATCGGGTATTGTATCTACTCCGCAAAATGAATTTGATTAATTGATAAATAAATAATTTATGTTCATTTCTTTGTAGTACCAACGGTCTTGAATACGTCAGCGGCGTATCTCGAAGAGTACTATCGCACTGATGGTCATCCGTCTTCTAGAAAAAAAAGAAATTCCTCACTCAGGGTATCAGTAGGTCTTGCCTGCGGTGCTGTGGTGGGCGGAGGCGTGGTTATCGCTGCTGCGGCTGTAATCTTTTCTAAAAGAACACGAAGAAGAATTACAAATGTTTTAAAGAAACCTTTCTGCCCTTCGCGAAGAAATTCTAACTCGAGGAACAATCGCAGGGCACCACGGCTTGCTTTGGCTCTTGCTAACTGTCCACCGATACATATGATGCGGTGAGTATGTTAATTATAGATGGATTGAAATGAATGAATGAAAACGTGGATTTTAAATAATTATTGTCTATCCGCATGTCTCTTTTCCGAGCAAATTTTTTAACAAGGAACCGATTTTGACAAAACTTTCACAAGGTAAAAAACCATAAAAAGAGGGATCTGGTTTACTTTTCACAATACGTTATTTTAAGTACGTTAGATTTTAATAGTTTGTTGGATTATTTCTAATAAATTATTACCATGAAGCACGATTGCATTCTACAAAGAGATCTCATAGAAAAAAATAGTTATAAATAATTTTCAGTTGAAGTAAGATAAATTGATTTTGATATGCACATTTTTTTGGATTTCTTACACGTTATGCTAAATTACATTTTAAGGACATGAGAAAATAAAAATTTGACTGGCTAATTTTCAGTCGAAATTTTCGACCAAAAAAGAAACCTCCTTAACAAATGACAACTTTCCGTATGAACAAAGTTTTGGATTTTTATCAAGTACCTCAGTTCAATTCAAACTATTAAGCTTTTTGTACTTTATGGTATAAATAACCTAAATTCCGCATGAATTTTTTTTGGATATTTTTGTGTAAGTTTTGGGTCATCCCATACTAAAACCCTGCCAAGTTTCATCGACCGAGGATTTAATGCGGGGGTCTCCATACAACAGATCGCCCCTTTTCCTAGACTATTAGTTAAATAAAAGTATACTAGAGAGTTACTAAATTGTATTGTCAGCAGTCCAGCTGTTGTCGATGAAGACTACCGTGAACCCTACAACATTTGGCGAGAGACCCTGGGCCGTCGAGACAAACGCGAAATGCATGACCAGAACGAATACAACGGTGAGTACCACGCAACTACTTTATTTATCGTTTAAAATGTAATACAAGAACTACAGCGTAGATCATACTGTTGGGCACCCCAGCAATAGTTGGCCCGGTGAACACCATGCTGGCTCGAAAGCTTGTGCCAATGATAAGGAATAAGTACCCGATCCCTGTTTTGTGGATCAGCGTCCAAAATCGATCCAAAAGGATCGCCAACCTCTGGTACAAGTTGGCATTGCAAGAAGAAATCACCCTCATGATCGCCAACCTTTGGTAGGAAATGGCGTTGCAAGAAGAAACTGCCATGGACTTGACTACGATCACTACAGCGCGGGGGGTTGCGCTTAACTTTCGGGGACTGACTGATTATTATTTATTTATTTTAATTAATTTTTTATGCATCTTTATGCGACAAAGTAGTTTGGTCTGGTTCAGGTTCTGTGTAGGTTATAATTTCACCCGTTCACAAATAAAGGACTATGATGTAGACTACTTATATTTCATCAATAATTCAGCGCCCTCCACGTCCTCCTTTACCCTAATTTACTTAAAGAGCCCGAGGCATTCGTCAATCAATACTTTATGGGTACGGTACATGTTATCTATGTTATACAACATTATGGATAGACAAATAAATACAGTTTAAAAATTCGTCTTTGATTTTGAAATTGTGGTTTTTTATCTGTTTATGTTTTGCTCATGATTTCAAAAAGCTAAACTAACTATGACTGAACTTAACTCCCCACAATGCAATGTGATCGATAGAACATAGAACTGTCATTGAATTTGTGAAATACTGAAGCCTACGCGCATATAACAATTGTGAGCAAAAACTATTAAGTTATAAATACTCGTACAATGAGATAAAAGAAACTTATTTGTTGGTCAAGTCTGATTTAGAAAAAGATAATATTTTTGCTTAGTTGGTTGGTACCTATTTGAGTTTCGTATTTTAAAAATAGTGTTTGCTTCTTAAAGATCGAATAATAGAATCTCAAAGCTGAAACACGTATTATATTTTATAAACAACGTAATGTATTTTTACGTTTCACGTATTATTTTACGTGTAGTATGTTTTAGCTGTGTACAGAATCTGTGTAAGTTTTTATAAAAGAAAATATAAAAGCCGGCCAAGTGGGTGTCGGGCCACGCGCAGTGTAGGGTTCCGTAGTTGAGTCTCAAATATTATTGCTGACCTAGGATAGTGCTTTTATTTTATTTATGAATATTGAATACATTTTGAGTTCCATGGTTTAACTCTATACTAATATTATAAAGAGAAAAGATTTTTTTGTTTGTTTGTTTGTTTGTACCGAATAGGCTCTGTAACTACTGGACCGATTTTAACCATTTTTTCACCAATAGAAATCTAAGTTATCAGGAAGTAACATAGGCTATAATTTATTTTCAAAAAAATTAGAAATCCTTAAGAAAATTGCAATAATGCAACCCAAGGTGGCAAAATTTTGCCTATAATATGCATTGGCGTGTGCTGAGAAAACTATTGATTATACATAAAAATTATGTACTACATGATTAAAGAACTCATTATTTTCTACAAAAAAGTGCCCGAGGGAATATATCTAACTATCATATTTAAGTCAAAATAGTAGCTTTTGTGTTCTAAAATTTAATTAGATTGCCTTTACTATTGTAGTATTAATTCTTCCTTACTAATACATATTATAAACTAGCTGATGCCCGCGACTTCGTCTGCGTGAACTTAGCCTTTAAAATGCCTTGGGAACTCTGAAAATGTAGCCTGTCACTCTCCAGGTCCTCAAGTATAGGTACCCCTGCAAAAAATCACGTCGATCTGTAGCTCTGTTAGGGCGTGATTGAAGGACAAACCAACGCACTTTCGCAGTTATAATATTTCACCATATAAAGTGTAAGTGCATATAGTCAACGTGGTTTTTAGGTTCCGTACCCACAGGGTGCCAACGGGACCCTATTACTAAGCCTCCGCTGTCCGTCCGTCCATCTGTCAGCGGCCTGTATCTCGTAAACCGTAATAGATTGACAGTTGAAATTTTCACATATTTTGTATTTCTATTGCTGCTATAACAACCAATAATAAAAATTAATTTAATTTTTTTGTAACGAAACCCTAAAAGAGTGAGGACCGACTCGCACTTGGCCGATTTTTTTACACAGGTAAAGTTAAGGACCTGGAAAATAACACAGGCTACTTTTTGTCCCGGGAGCATACATTTAAACGCCCGCACCACTACAAAGTATATAATTTATTGTAGATTTTTTAAAAACGCTCGACTGATTTCTTTAAAATTTTAATGGGGCCACCTGGGAAGTATACCCTTTGAAACAAAAAAAGAATTTTCCAAATCGGTTCAGGCGTCTTCGAGTAATCGGTGAACATACATAAAAAAAGATTCGTTGAATTGAGATCCTCCTCCTTTTTTGAAGTTGGTTAAAGTAATAATAAAAAGTAGTTCAAATTCAACGAAGTTATGGAGTATAACAGTCAAAATAGTTCAACCCCTATCTCAGAGAACATACATCCATCCATCCGTATACGACATCTATACAAACATACATCCGTATACATCCATCCTCACAAACTTTCACATTAATAGTATTAGTGGGATAATATGAGTAATAATAAGTAGGATAGGATATAGTTAATGTATTTGTTGTTAGTAGGAGGAGATACATATATATATATATATATATATATATATATATATACAGACATGCATGCATGCATGCATGCATGCAAGCATACTTACATACATACATATATACATACATACATACATACATACATACATACATGCATGCATATTGGCGCGTGATTGAAGGATAAATATGTGAAAAGAAGCATACGAATATCCCGCAGGAACCGTTTGTTTTCCAGGGATAAAAAGTAGCCTTTGTCACTCTTCAGGCCCTTAACTTTACCTGTGCTAAAAATAATCTAGAACTTCAATCTAAAACTCCGTTGGCGCATAATTGATGGATAAGTATGTGAAAAGTAACATACGAATATCCCGCGGGAACTGTTTGTTTTCCCGGGATAAAAAGTAGCCTTTTCACTTTTCGGGTCCTCAACTATGCCTATTAAAAAAACCACTTCAATCTGTAACTTCGTTGGCGCATAATTGAAGGATTAATATGTGAAAAGTAGCATATGAATATCCCGCGGGAACTGTTTGTTTTCCTGGGCTTTTTAAGTCCTCAAATATGCCTATCCAATAAACCACGTCAATCTGTAACTCCGTTGGCGCCTTATTTAAGGATAAATATGTGAAAAGTAGAACACTAATATCCCGCGGGAACTGTTTGCTTTCCCAGGATAAAAAGTAGCCTTTGTCACTTTTCAAGTCATCAACTATGCCTCTCCAAAAAACCACGTCAATCTGTAACTCCGTTGGCGCATAATTGAAAGATAAATGTGTGAAAAGTAGTATACTAATATCCCGCAGGAACCATTTGTTTTCCTGAGATAAAAAGTAGCCTTTGTCATTTTTCAGGCTCTTAACTTTACCTGTGCAAAAAAAATCACGTTAATCTAAATCTCCATTGCGCGTATTTTGAAGGACAAATGCGTAAAAAATAGCGATGCTATCCCGCAGGAACTGTTTGCTTTTCCGGGATAAAAAGTAGCCTATGTGCTATTCCAGACTATAATCTATGTCTGTGCCAAATTTCAGCAAAATCGGTTCATTCGTTGTTGCGTTAAAGAGTAACAAACATCCATCCATCCATCCATCCATCCATCCATCCATCCATCCAAACATCCAAACATCCTCACAAACTTTCGCATTTATAATATTAATAGGATAGGAATAATAGGAATAATAGGAATACATGCATGCATATTGGCGCATGATTGAAGGATAAATATGTGAAAAGAAGCATACTAATATCCCGCAGGAACCGTTTGTTTTCCAGGGATAAAAAGTAGCCTTTGTCACTCTTCAGGCCCTTAACTTTACCTGTGCTAAAAATAATCTAAAACTTCAATCTAAAACTCCGTTGGCGCATAATTGATGGATAAGTATGTGAAAAGTAACATACGAATATCCCGCGGGAACTGTTTGTTTTCCCGGGATAAAAAGTAGCCTTTTCACTTTTCAGGTCCTCAACTATGCCTATTAAAAAAACCACTTCAATCTGTAACTTCGTTGGCGCATAATTGAAGGATTAATATGTGAAAAGTAGCATATGAATATCCCGCGGGAACTGTTTGTTTTCCTGGGCTTTTTAAGTCCTCAACTATGCCTATCCAATAAACCACGTCAATCTGTAACTCCGTTGGCGCCTTATTTAAGGATAAATATGTGAAAAGTAGAACACTAATATCCCGCGGGAACTGTTTGCTTTCCCAGGATAAAAAGTAGCCTTTGTCACTTTTCAAGTCATCAACTATGCCTCTCCAAAAAAACCACGTCAATCTGTAACTCCGTTGGCGCATAATTGAAAGATAAATGTGTGAAAAGTAGTATACTAATATCCCGCAGGAACCGTTTGTTTTCCTGAGATAAAAAGTAGCCTTTGTCATTTTTCAGGCTCTTAACTTTACCTGTGCAAAAAAATCACGTTAATCTAAATCTCCATTGCGCGTATTTTGAAGGACAAATGCGTAAAAAATAGCGATGCTATCCCGCAGGAACTGTTTGCTTTTCCGGGATAAAATGTAGCCTATGTGCTATTCCAGACTATAATCTATGTCTGTGCCAAATTTCAGCAAAATCGGTTCATTCGTTGTCGCGTTAAAGAGTAACAAACATCCATCCATCCATCCAAACATCCTCACAAACTTTCGCATTTATAATATTAATAGGATAGGAATAATAGGAATAATAGGAATACATGCATGCATATTGGCGCATGATTGAAGGATAAATATGTGAAAAGAAGCATACTAATATCCCGCAGGAACCGTTTGTTTTCCAGGGATAAAAAGTAGCCTTTGTCACTCTTCAGGCCCTTAACTTTACCTGTGCTAAAAATAATCTAAAACTTCAATCTAAAACTCCGTTGGCGCATAATTGATGGATAAGTATGTGAAAAGTAACATACGAATATCCCGCGGGAACTGTTTGTTTTCCCGGGATAAAAAGTAGCCTTTTCACTTTTCAGGTCCTCAACTATGCCTATTAAAAAAACCACTTCAATCTGTAACTTCGTTGGCGCATAATTGAAGGATTAATACGTGAAAAGTAGCATATGAATATCCCGCGGGAACTGTTTGTTTTCCTGGGCTTTTTAAGTCCTCAACTATGCCTATCCAATAAACCACGTCAATCTGTAACTCCGTTGGCGCCTTATTTAAGGATAAATATGTGAAAAGTAGAACACTAATATCCCGCGGGAACTGTTTGCTTTCCCAGGATAAAAAGTAGCCTTTGTCACTTTTCAAGTCATCAACTATGCCTCTCCAAAAAAACCACGTCAATCTGTAACTCCGTTGGCGCATAATTGAAAGATAAATGTGTGAAAAGTAGTATACTAATATCCCGCAGGAACCGTTTGTTTTCCTGAGATAAAAAGTAGCCTTTGTCATTTTTCAGGCTCTTAACTTTACCTGTGCAAAAAAATCACGTTAATCTAAATCTCCATTGCGCGTATTTTGAAGGACAAATGCGTAAAAAATAGCGATGCTATCCCGCAGGAACTGTTTGCTTTTCCGGGATAAAATGTAGCCTATGTGCTATTCCAGACTATAATCTATGTCTGTGCCAAATTTCAGCAAAATCGGTTCATTCGTTGTCGCGTTAAAGAGTAACAAACATCCATCCATCCATCCAAACATCCTCACAAACTTTCGCATTTATAATATTAATAGGATAGTGTGTTTGTTTGTTGGTTTGCCCGTCAATCACGCTGCAACAAAGCTACGGATTGACATGATTTTTTGGAGAGGTATAGTTGAGAACCTGGAGGGTTACATAGGCATCCCGGAAAATCAATGAGTTCCCGCGGGATTTTAAAAACCAAATCCACGTGGACGAAGTCGCGGGCATCAGCTAATACTATAATATACTACAAAATATGCAACTTACACTACGTGTAATACCTACCTTAGAAAAAACAGATATAACACCTTAATTAATGAACCCTACTTAGCCGTGATACATTTCCTTTAAAATTTATTATATATACTACTGCTGTGAATTTTTTCTTGTATCTTTTATACAACCATTTAGCTGGCAGAGGGGGGGGGGGACACTTGACTCTAAGAAAATTTAGTAGTTTAAAATATAATATTTCACAAACGGATCCCTGAATTGAAAAATGGTGTTCGCATACCCACAATATTTTTGAAAGACCTATTCAACGACACCCCACACTATGGGACTGACGAGAAAAAAAAGTTCATCCCCACTTTACATGTAGGGGAGGTACCCTAAAAAAATTATTTTTCACAATTTTATTTCACCACTTGGTCGGCGAGATTGATATTTATACCCTTGTCAAATTACAGATTTCTAGAACCAATAGTCTCTGAGCTAAACCGAGGACAGACAGACAGACAGACGGACCGACATGGCGAAACTATAAGGGTTCCTTGTTACTACGGAACCCTAAAAACTGATAAAGTTTTGATACCAACTCGTTGTCAAGCCACATTTTCCAGCCCAGGTCTCGACAGAATCAAAGGCTTTCTCGTAGTCCACAAAGGCCAGACAGAGGGGCAGAATATACTCCTGGGTCTTCTGCATAATCTGCCGTAGCGTGTGAATGTGGTCTACGGTGCTGCAGCATTTGCGAAATCCGGCCTGCTCTGGCGGCTGAAATTCGTCAAGCCTTTGGGCGAGACGATTCGTAATCACCCTGGAGAACAGCTTATAAATATGGCTCAGAAGTGAGATTGGCCTATAGTTTTTAAGTAGGTTCTTGTCCCCTTTTTTAAAAAAGAGAACGGTGACACTTCTGCTCCATTTATCCGGTGTTATGCCAGTTTTGATGACGGTATTAAAGAGGTCTTTAAGCTTAATCAGAATTGGCTTTCCTCCTGCACGTAGGAGCTCCGCAGTAATACCGTCATCGCCTGGGGCTTTGTTGTTTTTCAGCTGTCCGAGGGCTATACTAATCTCGCCTAGGTCGATATCCGGGAGGTCGTCGGTATAGTGGCGTACAAGTTTCGCTCTTTTGTCGTTCGCAGTTTGAGTTTGGATGGGTGCAGGCTTCGGAGCATGAGCAGAGTATAGCTGTCCATAAAACCGCTCGATCTCAGCTAACACCTCTGGCTTTGAAGCAACAACCCGACCGTCCCATGTTCTCAACTTTGTCAGATGGCTTCTCCCAAGACTTTTAGCGAATACTTTAGCTCCTCTATTGCGTTCTATCGCATCTTGTATATTACGCGTATTTTTTATTTACATCTTAATATATATAAATTACGTGTCACGTTGTTTGTCCGCGATGGACTCCTAAACTACTTAACCGATTTTAATCAAATTTGCACACCGTGTGCGGTTTGATCCAACTTGAAAGATAGGATAGTTTTTTTGGATTAGGATAGTTTATTTGTTTTTTATTTATATAGATAAGTTGGCGGTACGAAGTTCGCCGAGTCAGCTAGTATTATATACTTATGCAAAATTTCAGCTCAATCGGAAAACGGGGAAGTGGTTCTAATTCATTTTGCTAGATTTGACCTAACATAATATAGTTACATACATACAAATATACATATCACACACATTGCCACTTGCAGGTTCAATAAAAGCTCGTAAAAATCGCTTCAGTAGTACAGGCGCTTTGTTGGAACATACGTAAATACTAACATACATAGACTGCTAAAATGATAATAATACCTTTTGGTTTTGCTTTTTAGTCTAGTAAAAATGAAAGTTTTACCTGTTAACAAAGTGGTGGGCATCTGCTAGTAAGTACGTGAGTAATTTCACTGTAGAATAATTAAGAGAGGGATAAAATGAAGAGGGATATAATGAGATCAAACGCAAACATTGGTTAAAACACGAGTATCAACATTAAACAATGTTAGTCTGGCCCTAATTGTAAGAGAGGCTACTTTTGCAAATGAACATACTGATACGGGGTTTGTGTGTGTGTAGGAATTATTTTATTACCGAGGGTGCGCCCCTTTGATGTCCAGTGCAGATGGTGAAAGCTAAACACTAATACTGTAATTGCAACTTGTTAAAAACAGTCTTACTTGCACTTGTTGCATTATGCGTATTACTAACATAAGCTTCATTAGATTTTTATTCTTAGTTTAGCGATATCTATTGAAGGATGAAATTAAGTTCTCACTGAAGACAAGATCAGCTATAAAATGCAATCATTAATTAATTATCTATTAATTCGCTTTCATACCGAATCGCCCCCTTCCCAATGTTTGAGTGTTTAATACTTTAGGATCTGAAAATAGCCAAAATCACATAAGTGGCTAATACTGTTATACACAATCTCTAAACCTAATTGACAACGTAATAACAGGCAACTTTTGCCGATTTATTAAATTTTACGGCGGTAGAGAACAGAACTCCTCACTGATAGCAGCAATAATTCACTCGCATAAGATATAACGATCATAATACATACCTACCATTATATTTATGAGGCTCTTGACCTTAGCCAATAATTATTAATTAATTTATTTCCATAATCACCCTCCAGCTACATAATCAGACCCTGTATATCATCTAGAACTAGAAAACTCGTCAAGTCAAATCAAACGAGCCCAAACTTGATGGGGTTACGTCGTTTTATAACAAAGTTCCGATAGCCATCTTCCAGTTCCATCAGCAGATCAGCTCCAAGTCATAATAATATTGCATTAACATCCGATTGCAGTTTAAATGCAAAATTTCAGCTCAATCGGAAACCGTGAAGTAGTTATATTTCATCCTGAAAATTTTGACTTAAACATACATACGTAAATATAATAAAACCCTTGAGCCTTCTTATAATAATATTATAATTGGACATATTATGTCCAATTATAATTAGCAACTATATTTCTATGTCTTTAGACACTGAGGGATTTTGGATGAGAACACATCTCTAAGCTTCTTGAATGTTACCTTACCGATTGGATTCGTTTGGTTCCAATATTTTATTGGCAATTAATATTTTCTATTTTTCCATAAATATTTCTGGTGCAACATCTTTGTGATAAGTACTTGCCAATTGCCTCTAGTTAGCACGCTCGAAACACTACTTGATGCTTCACTACACTCGTTAAGGCTTTCGAAAGCCCTCGCCGCTGCAGCTTGTTACTTTCGTTCCACAAACCTAGGTATATTGAAATTCTGGGAATCGCTTCTTATTACAATTTTCTTTTCTGCTTCTATTCTGAGTAGCCGGGAAACGTTAGGTAGGGTCAGCTTTCGTAATTTTCCTGCCCGTTTTGCCCGGTCTTAGACATATTCAAACGTGACTTACTTATCTTATGAGTTCACCTACCTTGGCTGATGCCTCCCTATTATCTCTCCAACAACATGCAATGGTTTTCGTATCAAATAATAAAAGGCAAGGATCCATCGAACTATAACGCTTAGAACAGAAGTTTCTAAAAAAGTTCAAACTCCAAACTTAGGCTCATAAAAACAGGAATGTGTGAGTGCCTGGTACTGATAAAAATTACGTTTCCGATGGTTATTGTGATGAATTATGACCCACTTTCACGGCAAAGTGCGTCATTTTTTAATAATTTTCTGTGAGTTCCTCTTACTAACGCGAAGACACTGCGTAGTCGGCCTTTAAAGGCTTATCAAAGGTGGCTTATCACTGCGTCGACTTGCGCTTCTAAGCATTCTAGTTCGATGCCTGGAACGCAATTTTATTATTCTGTCTGAAGATTGTGATTCTGCAACAGTTAAAACAGTACAAACACTACAAATACTTTGCAGATTTTGTCCACTACGGCTACCGAAGATCCGCTTTGAATAGCGGGTATTGTAGAAAGCGCAGTATTGAAAAGCTTTAGCCGCCTTTAGTGTTAGCTCGGTTATAATAAGCCGAAGGATCATGTCGCTTACAGGACATAATGGAATACGATTTCAAAAAAACATTATCTGCTTATAGCTGTTGCAGCTCATCGTATGATGGAACTAATAATAAAGAAAAAATCGGTCAAGTGCGAGTCGAACTCGTTCGCCGAGGGTTCCGTACCTACCCATTATACCGCCATTAAAATATTATTTTTATTACGTATAATTTTCAACTTTTTTTAATTTTTAGAATTTTTCCTTTATTTGTACTGTAAGACCTTGCTTTTTGCCTAATAATAAAAATAAATTAAATAAAAAATAATAATCTGAAGTCAATATTCCAACCCCCGAACCGATTGTTTGACTCCTAAAGATTCATTAGTCGGCCTGTGCGCGTGTGCGTGAACAAGTGTAAATTATTTTCAACTAGCATTTGCTCTCGAGACTTCGTCCGCGTGGAATTAAGTTCTTTGAAAACCCCATGGCAACTCCGTTGTATCGGGATAAAAGTAACCTGTAACACCACAGGTCTACAACCATATCCATGAAAGAATCACGTAGATCCGTTGCTCGATATAATTAACTCGAAATATTATGGACTTTCATACAAACATTCAACCACCTATTAACCCCTTTGGGGATAGAATTTTCAAAAACTGTGAAATACATACTTCTTAATTTTTAATCAAGAGCCAAAATACCAAGTTTCATAAACATAACAAGAAAAATAACTTCAAAAAATGATGGACTATCATACAAATATTCAACCCCTATTTAACCCCTTTGGCGGGAGAATTTTCAACAACAGTGAAAGACGTACTTTTTTGTTTTTAATCGCTAGCTTAAATACAAAGTTTCATAGATAGAACTTTAAAAAAGACGGACTTTCATGCAAACTATCAACCGCTATTAAATTTTCGAAAAATGTAAAATACGAACTTCTTAATTTTTAATCAAGAGCCAAAATACCAAGTTTCATAAACATTACTTTAAAAATAACTTCAAAAATGAAGGACTATTATACTACGAAAATGAAAAAAATTATGTCAATCTGAAATTCCACTGTTGCGTAATTGAAAGACAAATACGTGAAAAGAAGCATAACAAAATCCCGCAGGAACTGTTTGTTTTCCTGGGATAAAAAATAGTGGCGCAAAATACCACGTTAATCTGTAATCATAATTGAAGGATAAATACGTGAAGATAGCATGCCAATATTCCGCAGGAACTGTTTGTTTCCCGGGATAAAAAGTAGCTTTTATCACTTTCAGATCCTCAACTCTACCTGTGCTAAAACCACGTAAATCTTAAACTCCGTTGCTGCGTAATTGAAGGATAAATGTGTGAAGAATTTCTATGCCATCCCGCAGGAACTGTTTGTTTTTCCGGGATAAAAAGTAAAAAGCGTATGTGTTATCCCAGACTATAATCTATCTCTTTGGCTAAATTTCAGCCAAATCAGTTTAGTCGTTGCGGCGTGATTGAGTAACAAACATCCATCCATTCATTCATACATGCAAACTTTCGCATTTATAATATTGCCAATACCCTAGGTTTCTACGCGCCATCGCAACGGGACGGTTGTAAAGTACTTAATTAACCACGGCCAGTCAAACTAGAAAAACAAACGGGTCAGAGACATTTCAAAAATCATAAAATTCTCAAATCCTCTGAGAATTGAACCTGGGACTTTCTACTTATAAGACAACAGCAATCACCACTGCACCAGAGAGTCGAAAGGTTCTTTAAAAATAACAAAGATAATTGTTGTTTACTTAACAATAAATAATTGGTGGTTAATTTAGTTTTGTTACCTGACTTCAGGATAAATCAGACATAAGATGGATCTATCCATAAAGATAACAATAAATACGTAAGATGAGGGCAAATTCACCAGCAAAAATAAAGGCTAGTTTTAAATTCAATACTCCTACTAAAATACAAAACTTTTGTTATTTTGAAGCCACAATATTTTCAATATCTGTTAGTATAATATCTACTGAACTAGAAGTAACTGCGGTATAATAGACAGAGAGTTGATGGATGAAATATAATATTTAATCGGTTGCTCGTGTTCCAGAAGTTGATTTTGTCAGACATTTATTACCTAGCTAAGTATAAATAAAGCAAACTCATAAACCGAGCCCTACGTATCTTATAAGGAAATTTATTATGTATCACTATTAGTTATTAAGTTAACATATTCGACCACCACGAAAACCTTACTTTTATATATTGCGATAGGTATTATATATATTATAACTAGCTGACCCAGAGAACTTCGTACCGCCAACTTATCTATATAAATAAAACAAATAAACTATCCCAATCCAAAAAAACTATCCTATCTTTTAAGTTGGACCAAATTACAGATAGTTACGAAGTTTGATAAAAATCGGTTCAGTAGTTTAGGAGTCCATCGCGGACAAACAACGTGACACGTAATTTATATATATTAAGATATTTCTATCAACCCCGTTATATCAGATTTTCGTTTTGCACAATTCAGTGATAAGGGATTAAAAATATTTTTTTTTTACATTTTTGATGATAAGACAAAAACTAAACTAATTACTAAATTTCGTCTTTTTCGTATTCCAATTAATGTAGTAAACCTGCTTTGCTTAACATTTTAGTCCCTTTTGCAATGTTTAAAATACTTTTTAATACTTCAATTTTAGTAAAAATCAGCCAACTTGTGAATACAATTCAAAATTTTAAGTAAACAGCATGATTAGTAACTGAACTGATGAACTATGACAGACGGACAGACGAAACAGGACTTTATTCACACTTTGGTTTATTTGACTATGAATCTTATCTATCATAATACCAAAATTGTGCAAATCATAATACCAAAATTGTCACCATCTCCCTAGCTATAAGAAATAATATTTTTCTCATTTCAGTCATGGGTATAATTCAATGTTATTGTTGTCAACAGAGATTTGCGAGGATACTGAGTTTCCGCGACCTTATATGATGAAACGACCGGACCCTCACGAAAGCTTCTACGCGGCTACGGACATCATCCATCACGTGAGTTTTTATTTATATTTATTATATACTACTTAGCTAATGCCCGCGACTTTGTTCGCGTGGATTTAATTCTTAAAAATCCTGTGGGAACTCTTTGATTTTCTGGGATAAATAGCCTATGTCACTCTCAAGGACCTCAACTACACCCATGCAAAAATTCATGTTGATCCATTCAAAGCTCTGTTACGGCGTGACTGAAGGATAAATCAACAAACAAATACACTTTCGCATTTATAATATTAATAAGGCTAATAAGGATTATAGTAAAGTAAGTAAAAGAAACTTTTACATCATATCAACCAGTAAATCGTAAAGGTAAAATACTCGTTACCCAATGGAGTAAATCTAAATCTAATTTAGATTTTGGCACAATTATTAATAATAATATCTCTCAATCCAAAATCATTATCTAATTAAACACTAAAAATCCTTTAACATTCTTTTGAGTCTTTGCACTTTATTAAGGTTGCATGATAAAATAAATAAAAATAATATAAACGGAAGATCGTAGGCATCTAAAGCATCTATTCTAAAGTACTCTTGGGCAAGTAATATGATTTCCCGTGGGGCTTACACACTGTTACCAAACATGGCAATTCATCGTTAATTTATAGTGAACACCGTTCGCCGCAAGGTAATTGGATTCTTACTTCGATTATTATATTATTAACCTGTTAGCTAGCTTTTAGCCAGTTTGCAGAATTTCAATAAAATTACTGAGCTATTGCATAGCTTTTATCGCGGGCTTTGAACTAGGACAAACAGTTTGAGCGCGGCGACCGAATCAAGAAATTCCGTAACGGAAAAAACCTTACACCGTCGTTCAGTAAGCGTTCAACATTTTAGAGGTTCTCAAGTAGCTCTATTTGGCGCAGTAGGCGAGCGGCCGCTTTCTTTACCGTATGGTGTATGATGGTTCGAATCTCACTCGCGAAGTAGTGACAGTTTGTTTTTTAATTTTTTTTTGCATAATTTTTATTATGCAAAATTAAAATATTGCATAACTATTATAATTGCATAAGTTGATAAAAAATGCTACGCCGCATATAATATATTTACCGCAGCAGTCCCCGAGTGCCACTTAATTTTTTTCTATTATAATATTTCATTTATTTATTTTGTAAGGAAACCCTGAAAGGAAAATGAAAAAGTTTTTCACAAGACTTACATATTTAATAAGCTCGCTACTAATATTAAATCTAGAATAGAAGATAATAATGCTACTATCATTGAAATAAACAAATTGTTTACACAACACAAGAGTTTAACGCCAAAGTCCTAATTGAATTAACTGAAAACGTATACTGATTGTTACAGAACGCCTAACCGAACTACCTAAATAGATTAGGAAAACCACATCACTATCCAAAATTACGACAGTTTAAATCTACAGCCAAAATAGAAGCTGCGGTGTGAAAAAATCTTATTGCATACAAAATAAAGGCTAAAATTCTATAAAAGCTCATGCTGCTCTAAAGCTCTGCTGAACTAAATGTATCGCAGTGGCAAGAGTTCGAACACAGACATGATTTCGCGTACTTCAAATTCACGCATCATTATTCAGAGGGTTTAACGTCCATCCCCCATCGTTTGGACAAGTTTATATGAAACATGTCTCAAAAGCCATATACGTTTGAAATTTACATTGACAATACGAGCGGTAGGTCTATTACCGCCGCTAAAGAGATTAAACAAATTGCTTAAGTTACCGGACATAGATATACCAGTTAGAGCAAGCAAGTCAAAGAACGAGAATTTAATTTCCTCAATTTTCAACGAAAAGAAAAGCAACTTATTTGTATTTAGTTAATTATGCCCTTATGTACATATTATTATCTACATAAACAAGACATACCGTAGATTTAGGATTGATCTCCACTGCTCTCCTACCCAAGACCAATCCCAAATCTTTGTTTTATTGTTGTGTATTGTCAGATTTTGACTTGAATTGAAAGTTTTACGATTACTCTCTAAAGATACCGATACTAGTTCATACCGCTGTAGCGAAACATCACTGACAATCGCCTTTGATGTCGCTCTCGTCACTCCCGGTAAACAAATGGAGAGAGCTGACCAAATTATCAAATCTTTTCAATAGTATACGTAGGCTGTTCGCTGTGGTAATGAAAACCGGTAGACCAGACAGCGTTTTGCAATCAGACAATTGAGGTAAAGTACCCGGAGGTATTTTGTCCTCTACGAACGCTTAATACCCTTAGTTCGAGCAAATTTCGACGATCGTTGAGTGAAAACTCTACAACGTTCATTTAAAATATTTAATAACAGAGCAGTGATAGCGTAGTGGTTCAATCTGTGGTCTCCTATTCGGGGGTCGTGAGTTCAATCCCGGGGACCACCTCTGACATTGCAGAGTTATGTGCGTTTAAGCAATTAAATATCACATGGTAAATCGGCAAACATAATATGAGGAAACCTGTATACTTGAGAGTACTCCATAATGTTCTCAAAGGTTTGTGAAGTCCTGCCAATTTGCATTGGGCCAGAGTTGTGGAGTGTGGAGATTTACAGGCCATAGCCTGTAACCCTTCTCTGAGTGGAGACCTGTCCTCAACAGTGAGCCATTGATAGGTTTCTAATGAAGATTTATTAACCTAGGCTCCTTCTTCTTTTAGTCTTAAAGTTAAAATAATTTAGGAACACAGACTTTTATTTTGCAATTTGGCTTTGTATGGACGGCTTATGTCTTGAAATTTGGCTGATTAGTCTATTTTTTTTTTTATTTTATCTAACAACGTGATCGAGATGTGAAATTTTGTGCTAAGGCTACACGTATAATGAATTTTCGAGACTTCGACCTATCAATAGACTGCTAAAACCCTCATTACTGATTATAGGAAATCGTGTTTACTTAAACAAAGTTTCAAATGGATTCACTTTAGCAATTTACTCAGTATTATATTACTTTATATATTTTAATAATTATATGCTTAAGTATAATTATTGTTACAAACATTTGAAGACTCCTTGCTTGTTAATACATATCATGATCATAAAATTCAAATAGGTATGAAATGGTAAAATATTGTATGGTATGGTAAAATGTATTAATGAAACTAATTGTAAAAGATTTATTATGATGAACATAACTATTTATACTGGTTCAGAGACAATTACAACAAAGTTTCACGTCCGTCAGTGTAGATACTCGCTTATAACTTCTAAATTTCTGAGGGCCGATTTCAACAACGTAAAATAAGTCTTATCCGAGCGTAAAGAATGGCAAGGGTCCATACTTCAGTTTACCTGAAATCGATTCGAGGCGTCTATACATGAAAAATTGTTAAAACCGTAGAGGTTCCATTACTAAAACATAATCATTTTTCGTATGAGGAACTCACAAAAAAAACAAAATTAAGTGGCACTCGGGGACTGCCGCGGTAAAGCTATTGCACAGCATTTTTTATCAACATATGCAATTATAATATTTATGCAATATTTTTTTTTTGCTTAGTAAAAATTATGCAAAAAAATAATTAAAAAACAAACAAACAAGAAAAGCGCACTGTCACTACTTCGCGAGTGAGATTCGCGAGTGTTGATGTGATAAAAGTGTTTCGTATTCAAAAAAAATGTATTCGAGCCGTTTGCGGAGCCGCACCTTTGGAATCTTGTAGGCCACTCTTTAAAAGCACCAAGACACTGCCTCTTCCAAGTCTCTACATATATGAAGTCTCAGTTTTTGTTCATAAGCATAGGGACTATTTTCCACGCATAGCTGACACAATTACAAGATCCAACAGATATGAAAATAAACTTATAATTCCAAGACAAAGAATAAATTTATTTAAAAAAAATATTTACTGCATGGCCGTACGCCTCTATAATAAGTTACCGGACAGTATAAAAAACCTAAATGCTAATCGATTTAAATCAAAACTATACAAAATACTTTTAAACAAATGCTACTATACTGTTGATGAATTTATTCAGGACAAAAATATTAATGACATTGTTTAATTTTATTTTTTTTTGAAATTAATAGAACTGACATTATATAACAGTTAGAATGAGTATGACATTGTTTGAATTTAAAAATGATAGATTTAAGTATTAAATTTTGTATGACTATTCTTTTGCATGCTACTATGTGGCAGATTGAAGCGCTTAGATAATTGTATAAGATCATATTATGTACTCAATCTTGCAAATAAAACATTTGAATTTGAATTTGAATTTGAATTTGAATTTCGAACCTGCGACATCATACACCATACGGTAAAGAACATTCATGGTTCCAGAAATATTTTAAAATCCTGAAATTCACGCATTACTTCTTCACGCCACAACTAATGGTCTGATTTAGCTGAAATTTGGAACGAAGATAGACTATACTTTGCATCAACATAAAAGTTACTTTTTATACCGTAAAAATTCATGGTTACAGAAATATTTTAAAAACCTGAAATTCACGCATTTACTTCTTCACGCCACAACTTATGGTCTGATTTAGCTGAAATTTGAAACGAAGATAGACTATACTTTGCATCAACTTATAGGTTACTTTTTATACCGTAAAAATTCATGGTTCCAGAAATATTTTGAAAACCTGAAATTCAGCTATTATTTCTTCACGCCACAACTAATGAACCGATTTGGCTGAAATTTGAAATGTAGATCGGCTATACCCTGGATTAACATATATATACTACTATTTATTTCATAAAAAGTCCATGGTTCCCGCAGGATTTTGAAAAACTGAAATTCACGTATTGCTTCTTCACGCCACAACTAATGAACTGATTTCGCTGAAATTTTAAACGAAGATAGACTATACTCTGCTTTAACTTATAGGCCCCTTTTTATCCCGTAAAAATTCATGGTTCCCGAAATATTTTGAAAACCCGAAATTCACGTATTGCGTCTTCGTCTTCACGCTACAACTAATGAACCGATTGGCTGAAATTTGGAATGAAGATAGATTATAGCCTGGATTAACACGCAGGCTACTTTATATCCCGTAAAAATGTATGGTTTCATCAAAGTTCGCCTACCTTCCTACCTACGGCAGATTTTTAAAGCGTCTGACAGGGCGTAAGAACTATCAGAAGTGTCTGACTGCTAAGGAAACATCTTCTGATATGTCCCCAAGTAACATATATAAAACTCAGCTTTTATACTATGACGAAAGTATACTCATAATTTACTATAGTTTAAGGATGTCTGACACGGGGAGGAACTATCAGAACTGTTGAGGAAACATCTTCTGATAGGTCCCCAAGTAACATATGTAAAACTCAGCTTTTATACTATGACGAAAGTATCCTCAGAATTTATGCACCTTTACTACCTGATATCTTCCAAAGCCACCAAGATCCAAACTTCATAGTCGGGGATCGTTCTGATCTCTATTGGGGACATACACAGAGGAACTTTCAGCTTTTATAAAATAACGAAGGTCTGAAACGTGCTGGCTCCCGGTTCATCATCTTTTTGCTACTTTAATAATAATTATTTAACCAAGGCAAAAGATGTAAAACTAATTTCATATAAAAAACGATCTAATTTAAATACTTTGTTTTGTATAAATCATATTCGTAGACGCCTCCTAAAGCATTCAGGTATAATTCTGCCATTATTCTTTGATATTTTGACAATACAAAAACTGTCACAACGCCCAAGTTATTCCTCGGTAAAATGTCATTCAACGCTATTGAAGTCGGCACTAAGTGCCGATTTCACCAACGTCGAGTGACGTTTTACCAAGGAATAACTTGTGCATTCTGACAGTTTTTGTATTGAAAATACTGTCAAAATATCAAATTTACGCTCGGATAAGACTTATTTTACGTTGGTGAAATCGGCCCTTAGTGGATTTCATTACGGTTTTATTTACACCATCATAATCAGATTTTTGGCAAAGAAGGTTATATATCATAGGTATTATAAGAAATTCGCTTACTAATATTATAAATGCGAAATTTGTTTGTTGGTTTATCCTTCAATCACGCCCCAACAAAACTACGAATCAACTTAATATTTTGCATGGGTATAGTTGAGGACCTGGTGAGTGGCTTGGGTTTATCCTGGTAAATAAGGGGTTTCGGTGGAATTTGAAATACCTCAACTTCACGCGCTAAATGAAGAATGTTAACTTGTTTTGATTATTAGCACTCCATATTCTCTGTCAAAAATAAAAAATACTAGTGAAAGAATTACTTCGATACGTCAATTAGTTTCCGATTGAGAAGTAAAACAAGTTGTAACCGCACGACGCGGGCTGCCGGTAAGGTGTGACGTCATCGCACAACACGCTCTGTCTGGCTCACTAGTCCGCTCGCGGTCGAGCGCCCGTGCCGTCGAAATTACACTGAAATACTTTGAAAAATGTCCAATCCAAATACTAGGAAATCATGTGTTGTGCCTAAATGTAAAAATACAACTACCAATTCGCCGGAAAAGTTGTTTTTTATAGTTCCAAAGGACGTTAAAATGCGATTCCAATTATCAAATTTTCAATTTTCAAGATTTCCAATTCAAAAAAAGTTAAAATTCCAATAAAACTTGGTAGCAGTCGATGAAGGCTCCTCGCTTCGACGATGTAGCCACTGTAAAAATGCTATAGTATGTTTACAGCCACCTCTGCTGGCGGCACAATCTTCGCAGGTTACATTTAAAACGTCTTGATCCTTTTCATTGCATTCTAAACTGCAATGATAAGGTGTGGTACGTACGCGGTGTTCTGGCGTGATTCTACATTTAACCGTACATACATCACCTATTCTTTTTACTTGAACATAACCAATAGCATCATCGCCATAGCTGTCTCTTGCCGATCTGAAATAAATTTCAAATAAAAATAAATGGCCTTACGTATTTTGTTAGTAAAAAAATACAAATAAATAAAAAAGGTTTACCTAGTACATCTGTAACGTTCAACCTACTACATCTACATCCTAAGTACCTATCCTACTTCCTACTAATATTATAAATGCGAAAGTTTGTGAGTGTGTGTGTGTTTGTTATCTTTCACGCAAAAACTACTGAACGGATCTGGACAAAGGCTGGAATAACACATACATAGGCTACTTTTAATCCTGGGAAAATGTACAGTTCCCGAGGGAAACTGGGGCGAAGCTGCTGGCGGAAGCTAGTTTGCAATACCTATATAATATACATACGTACCTACCTATAGCTACAAAACTATAATACATATTTCTTACATATTTGTTGTCTTTAACGAAAAATTTAATGGTAGGTAGGTACTTCCACTATTTTAGTTGCATAATGCATTCTTCCACTACGACATTAGTTGGGTATTTTGTTTTGATAAAACAATTTATAGAGCAAGATCCCAGTGCCGCCAGACCTAAGCTATTTTCTCAGCAATTATTTGTGTACGATAGAGTACTGTTCGAATGTCCTTTCAGTATATGCGTACCAGCTAGATTGTGCCGACGGCCAATTTCCAGATACCAGGTGCTAAAGGTAGGTAAAAACTAGAATAACTTATCTTAAATTTTCAGGGCTGATTTTCATTTAAGTTTTAAAGAATATTGTAAAAATTAATAAATTAATACTGCCAGACGCTTACCGCCGGCGGTAACTTTAACCAGACGCTTTGAAGCTCCCAAAAAATATATAATTTAAGTTAACTTATATTTTCAGTTCTGATTTTTATACATGATACTCAGGGAACTATTGCGATATTATCTGTAAGCTGCCAGACCTATTGGAAGGGTCAAACATCCCCCCAGACACACATTATGCGTCCCCATATGTATGAGCGCTAGAACATGATTCACTTGTTTAAGTGTGTGAGAGATAATATCATCATACTATAATATTATAAATGCGAAAGTGTGTTTGTTGGTTTGTCCTTCAATCACTCTGCAACAGAGCTACTGATCGACGTGATTTTTTGCCTGGGTATAGCTTGCAGAAGATATTGCAATAGTTCTCTCTCTCTAGATCCTAAGCTATACCCAGGCAAAAAATCACGTCGATCCATAGCTCTGTTGCAGAGTGATTGAAGGACAAACCAACAAACACACTTTCGCATTTATAATATTATAGTATGATGATATTATCTCTCACACACTCAAACAAGTGAATCATGTTCTAGCGCTCATACATATGGGGACGCATAATGTGTGTCTGGGGGGATGTTTGACCCTTCCAATAGGTCTGGCAGCTTACAGATAATATCGCAATAGTTCCCTGAGTATCATGTATAAAAATCAGAATTGAGAATATAAGTTAACTTAAATTATATATTTTTTTGGGAGCTTCAAAGCGTCTGGCTAAAGTAACCGCCGGCGGTAAGCGTCTGGCAGTATTAATTTATTAATTTTTACAATATTCTTTAAAACATATATGAAAATCAGCCCTGAGAATTTAAGATAAGTTATTCTAGTTTTTACCTACCTTTAGCACCTGGTATCTGGAAATTGGCCGTCGGCACAATCTAGCTGGTACGCATATACTGAAAGGACATTCGAACAGTACTCTATCGTACACAAATAATTGCTGAGAAAATAACTTAGGTCTGGCGGCACTGGGATCTTGGACCATTAGAACAGATAAACTATTAAGCATAAGTAGGTAGTAGCAACGAAAGTTTACTTACCTTTGCATTTTTATTCCTCGCATTTCGGCGGCAACAAAATCACTATTTGTTGATAAATAATGCGCAACCATTAATCCATCTATTTTAGGTAGATTATCCGATTGCCCTTTTTCGAATCTTAACTTAAATACGCGGCTTAATAACTATAACATAAATTAATAATAAAACACACCAAAATACTGCGCAAGCCTACTATAACCGCTGGCGCGGGCGACTTGATATGGTCCAAGATCCCAGTGCCGCCAGACCTAAGTTATTTTCTCAGCAATTATTTGTGTACGATAGAGTACTGTTCTAATGTCCTTTCAGTATATGCGTACCAGCTAGATTGTGCCGACGGCCAATTTCCAGATACCAGGTGCTAAAGGTAGGTAAAAACTAGAATAACTTATCTTAAATTCTCAGGGCTGATTTTCATATATGTTTTAAAGAATATTGTAAAAATTAATAAATTAATACTACCAGACGCTTACCGCCGGCGGTTACTTTAGCCAGACGCTTTGAAGCTCCCAAAAAAATATATAATTTAAGTTAACTTATATTCTCAGTTCTGATTTTTATACATGATACTCAGGGAACTATTGTGATATTATCTGTAAGCTGCCAGACCTATTGGAAGGGTCAAACATCCCCCCAGACACACATTATGCGTCCCCATATGTATGAGCGCTAGAACATGATTCACTTGTTTAAGTGTGTGAGAGATAATATCATCATACTATAATATTATAAATGCGAAAGTGTGTTTGTTGGTTTGTCCTTCAATTACTCTGCAACAGAGCTACGGATCGACGTCATTTTTTGCCTGGGTATAGCTTGCAGAAGATATTGCAATAGTTCTCTCTCTCTAGATCCTAAGCTATACCCAGGCAAAAAATCACGTCGATCCATAGCTCTGTTGCAGAGTGATTGAAGGACAAACCAACAAACACACTTTCGCATTTATAATATTATAGTATGATGATATTATCTCTCACACACTTATACTAGCGGCACGCTATGATGGCCGGTTTGACGTTTGTCCGCTCATGAAGTTCCGTTAATTGATAACGACTTTGAAGGAAATAATTGTATTACGTTATTGACGATAGTGATGTGCAGAGATTCATAAATTTTATCGAATGTAGTTTTAGGTTTAGGACTCAAAATTTATTAATTTATAAATTTTAAACCGGCCATCATAGCGTGCCGCTAGTATAAACAAGTGAATCATGTTCTAGCGCTCATACATATGGGGACGCATAATATGTGTCTGGGGGGATGTTTGACCCTTCCAATAGGTCTGGCAGCTTACAGATAATATCGCAATAGTTCCCTGAGTATCATGTATAAAAATCAGAACTGAGAATATAAGTTAACTTAAATTATATATTTTTTTGGGACCTTCAAAGCGTCTGGCTAAAGTAACCGCCGGCGGTAAGCGTCTGGCAGTATTAATTTATTAATTTTTACAATATTCTTTAAAACATATATGAAAATCAGCCCTGAGAATTTAAGATAAGTTATTCTAGTTTTTACCTACCTTTTGCACCTGGTATCTGGAAATTGGCCGTCGGCACAATCTAGCTGGTACGCATATACTGAAAGGACATTAGAACAGTACTCTATCGTACACAAATAATTGCTGAGAAAATAACTTAGGTCTGGCGGCACTGGGATCTTGCTCTAATACTAAGCGGGCCGCGGCGCGTGGTGACATGACGTCACAAGCGGTCATGTGACTGGTAGCGGGACTCGATATTTTTGGAAACTTTGAATGCCTATAAAATCAAAACTACTAGGTATTTTTGACTGCAACAAAAACTAGTGTATTTATATACACACAGGCTTTACTGAGACAAAATTTCAAGCGATTTGGCATACCTATTAACATTCTCCATTGTCGAAGGCAGTTTAATATTAAGTTTGTGTCAAAGCAGCTCAAAGTAACCACAGCTATTTGTACTGTACATTAGTAAATATAACTTGTCTTTGACTGTAATAGCACAATAACAAGCTACAATTAGATGCTTATTAGTTGTGTTCAGCGCTTAGACAGCGAATACAGAATATAATATTATAGCAACAATGATACCAAAACAATTAGGTAGGGAGTTCAATAAATATAATTAATACATTGACACATCACAAACATGGTTTATACCTTAGGATCTAAGCTCAGGACTTTTAGGTAACTATTATGTATACACTCGTCAATGTTGCGCCAAATACCGGGTCCACACGTTGGCCCCAAATAGTCTCAACGTGAGAATTCTCTTACTTTGTAAGAATCCGACGCAAACCGGTCAACTTCTAACGTTTACGCTCGAATGCTATACATAACAGATATTGTTAGGGCGTATTATAAGATTCACATTGGATCGAGTCCAACGCACGGATGAGCTTCGGGTTGGAATTAATTTAAGCCAACGTGGCTTAAGTGGATGTTCTAAGTAAACGTTTCATAAAACTTTAATCGGGACTTGTCTCAGCACGGTTCTTTTATGCCCTTGTATGAATTACACTAGTAAAATATAAAAAACTAGCTTTTGCCCGCGGCTTCGCTCACGTTAAGTTCTATTTCTCAAACTCATATTTTACCCCCTTAGGGGTTGAATTTAAAAAAATCGTTTCTTAGCGGACGCCAACGTTATAATAGCTATCTGTATGCCAAATTTCAGCCCGATCCATCCAGTGGTTTGAGCTGTGCGTTGATAGATCAGTCAGTTAGTCACCTTGTCATTTTTAATTTTTTTTAAAATTTGGAATTTTTGACTTCAAAAATAAAAACAAGCTAATAGAGTTAAGAATTCCTTTTCATTTTATAATTTTATTTAGATAATAAAACAGTTGTGCTGGATAAAATTCTTTGGACTGTGTTCATAATAATTTAATATTAAAAACACGGAATTCTTGTCGTAAAACCCAGCACAGTAAATAGTTATGATGGAATCCTGACCCAAGCATGCCTTAACCGATGGTTTATGGTAAAAAACTACATTGATTTGAAGACATCTAATTTGGAAGCAAGCCCAAAAGCAAAAACACAAGAGGAAATTATTATAGAACTAGCTGATGCCCGCGACTTCGTCCGCATGGATTTAGTTTTTAAAAATCCCGCGGAAACTCTTTCATTATCCGAGATAAAAAGTAGCTCTTCCGGTCTGAGGAACCACTACTACATCCATTACTATACCCATGCAAAAAATCGCATCAATCCGCTGTTCTGTTGCGACGTGATTGAAGGACAAACCAACAAACAAACACACTTTCGCATTTATAATATCAGTAATGCTTTATTAATGCGTTTTTCTTATACCAGGTTTTATAGTGACATGACGGAAACGCGGTCGAACGGGATAAAAAGTATCCTATGTCCGTCTACTGATTCTAAGCTACCTCTCCACCAATTTTCAGCCAAATCGGTTCATTCGTTCTTGAGTTATAAATAGTGTAACTAACACCACTTTCTTTTATATATATACAGTGTGTCCGGACACGAACTAGCGATATTTTAAACACTTATATAACAACTAATTTTAAGTACAAATACACTCTAAACTTGGGCCCAATCCACTTCCCCTCTATGTGGCAGCCATTTTGTTTTTGTACTGAAATATTCTCTAAGCATGTACAAAAAAATCATATCTCTCAAAGTTTTGGTCTTACTGAGATAAAAATGGGCTTATTCGAAGCGCAATAATACTGTCCTACCGTCTACGTTACAAAACAAAGGGTTCACATTTCGATAACATTTGAAAAAAATATGAAACCCGAAAAAAATAATCGTAAAATCATGCAAATGAACAAATTATTGTAAATAACTGCAAAAACACCCCCGACAACCCTTTTTATTTTTTTACTAGATCAAGAGATTTTGAGCTAAGCTATAATACAACATTTAATTTATAACTGTATGTCTAATACTTTCAGAGTTATTGTTGTTTGAACATAGCGCATACGCAAGCACAAAAGGCCTTTGTCGGAACCCTAAACAGGAAATCATTAAAAACACATAACATTCATGCGTATGCGCTATGTTCCAACAACAATAACTCTGAAAGTATTAGACATACAGTTATAAATTAAATGTTGTATTATAGCTCAGCTCAAAATCTCTTGATCTAGTAAAAAAATAAAAAGGGTTATTGGGGGTGTTTTTGCAGATATTTACAATAATTTGTTGATTTGCATGCTTTTACGATAATTTTTTTCGGGTTTCATATTTTTTTCAAAGGTTATGGAAATGTGAACACTTTATTTTGTAATGTAGACGGTAGGACAGTATTGTTGCGCTTCGAATAAGCCCATTTTTATCTCAGTAAGACCAAAACTTTGAGAGATATGATTTTTTTTGTACATGCTTAGAGAATATTTCAGCAAAAAAACAAAATGGCTGCCACATAGAGGGGAAGTGGATTAGGCCCAAGTTTAAAGTGTATTTCTACTTAAAATTAGTTGTTATATAAGTGTTTAAAATATCGCTAGTTCGTGTCCGGACACACTGTAGATTAAATGAGCGAAATGTGAGATCAAAAATTATATTAATGTCAGGCATAACTGAATCAACATCTACTGACCCTAAAGAAAGACAAATTTGTGATAAAAACGCTTCCTGGAGTATTTTAAAAACCATATACACAGATTGCCCTCAGCCTGAAAAAGTTTATCGGATAGGAAAATACAACCCAGATAAAAACCGCTTAATCAAAGTATGTTTTGAGTCTCCAGAAACAGCCCTGTATATACTCCGAAACAAATCAAATGTGAAAAATGACGTGAACAAGTTTTACCCTGATCAAACATCTCAGCAGCAATCATATATGAAATATCTTAAAGAAGAGCTTGAGGGTCGAACAAAGAATGGCGAAACTAATCTCAAAATAAAGTATGTGAGAGGTGTGTCCAAAATAATCACTGCTCAGCCAAAAAACTTCAACCGATAAGTATTAACGACGACAAAATAGACGAAAACGGGGATACTATCACTTTCCAAATTTGCAAGAGCTGTTCTGATATAACAACTACCAAGAAGTCTTTAAAATGTCTGTACGCAAATGTTCGCAGTATTACTAAGCGAGGAAAATTAGACGAACTAAGATGCACTGTTCAATCTTTTGAAAAGACCATTATTCATTTAATAATTATATC
Source organism: Oeneis ivallda (assembly GCA_029955525.1). Classification (NCBI taxonomy): domain Eukaryota; kingdom Metazoa; phylum Arthropoda; class Insecta; order Lepidoptera; family Nymphalidae; genus Oeneis; species Oeneis ivallda. The sequence goes on from JARPMR010000001.1 coordinate 14,510,449, forward strand.
AGAAACATGGATCAACTCAGAAGATGAGGCAAATAGAATACAGCTACCAGGTTATACACATTACTACATCTACAGACAAGAGGTTAGGGGTGGTGGTGTCTCAATTTTTGCTCATAGCAGCCTCAAACATAATTTTATTGAAAAACACTCGGTCGATGAAAATCACTACCTTTGGATTCATATAGACAAATTTTGCCTTGATATAGGGGCAATATACAAACCCGGACGTACAAACCATACAGATTTCTTAAATTTTTACTCAATGCAGCTGGAAAAAAGGAAAAGGGCTTTAATACTTGGGGATTTTAATTATGACTTACTAAGCACAGAAAAATCTGTTAAGAACTATAAAACTACTGTTAGAGAAAGTGGCTATGATATAATAAACAAAATTCACCATGATTACTGTACTCGTGAAACTAATACGACTAAAACTATTTTAGACCACGTGTGTACAAATTTAAAACAAAATGAATTCCACTTTGCAATAAATATAAATACTAGAGTCCAGTATGTCAGATCACAAGCAAATATATCTTGAAATAAAAAACTATAGTTCAGAACCCCTGAAGACAGTCCAATATCAAGCTATTGATTATGAAATCTATATATATAAAAGAAAGTGGTGTTAGTTACACTATTTATAACTCAAGAACAGATGAACCGATTTGGCTGAAAATTGGTGGAGAGGTAGCTTAGAACCAGGAGACGGACATAGGATACTTTTTATCCCGTTCGACCGCGTTTCCGTCATGTCACTATAAAACGTGGTATAACAAAAACGCATCTGACATGGAATAACAAAACGCAAATGACAGTGGAATAACAAAACGTAAATGACAGCTAAACGTAATTTTGTCTTTGGTTAAGTATGGTAAAAAATTTGACAATTATAAAAAGTGTTATAATAAAGCATTACTGATATTATAAATGTGAAAGTGTGTTTGTTTGTTGGTTTGTCCTTCAATCACGTCGCAACAGAACAGCGGATTAATGCGATTTTTTGCATGGATATAGTAATGGATGTAGTAGTGGTTCCTCAGACCGGGAGAGCTACTTTTTATCTCGGATAATGAAAGAGTTCCCGCGGGATTTTTAAAAACTAAATCCATGCGGATGAAGTCGCGGGCATCAGCTAGTTCTTTATAAATCCGTTGAAAGCTATATCAACGACAGAAAAAAATCTGAGTTTTCTATTTTAGAAGAAAATATAGTAAAAAGCATTAATCAAAGCAGAATAAGCAAAATAAAAAAATGTAATCCAGTGAAAAAAGATTGGATCAACAAAACTATCATAGAAGGAATAGATAAAAGAAATGCACTATGGCTAAAATATAGGAAGAATCTTACTGATAATAAAATAGAACAAGAGTTACGTTGTTACGTTCCCTCAAATATGGTTGAGCGAAGCAATGGCTGGATCATGCGTCATGCTCGTGAACGGGTGCCACCGTTGGAAGCGGGGCTGCTGGTCTGCCAGTCTTGACATGTATTGAATATTGTACTTATGTATTTTTGGAGTTGTTCTATAAATATTATATCATCGTATTGTTGGAAATATTCTATTCTAACAAGTTGCATGGGGTAAATCGGCATGGCATCCAGCTGCCCACAAGATATTATAAAAAGTTATTAAAATGTAAATACATATTACCTACAAAAAAATATTGTAAAATGTGTAATTTTGAAAAGAGCAACTGCTGAGTTTCTTGCCGGTTCTTCTCAGCAGAATCCGCTTTCCGAACCGGTGGTAGAGTCATGACTTGTCATAAGCGCCACAGGTTGGCCTACATGAAATAAATGATTTTGAATTTTGAAATTTGAATTTTGAATTTTGTTTATGACAGAGAAAAAGAATGTAACGCAAATCATACAAGATAGTAAAACTGAATATTATTGTAAATCTTTTAAACAGTGTCAGAATAAGCCTGCTAAAATGTGGTCCCTAATAAATACTCTATGCTGCAACAAATCGAAGGAAGTTACTGCTCCAGCTAAGTTAAAAATCGAAAAAGATTTTATCTATGATCCAGTCGAAATTTATGATTATTTTAACAAGTTCTTTTCTACCATTGGTGAGACTCTAGCTAACGCAATACCAACCACATACCTTAAGCCTAATATGTTCATTGGTACTAAAATAGTGTCATCGCAGTTATCCCAGTTTTCACCCACATCTATTGCTGAAGTAAGCAAGATAGTTGACAATCTAAATTGTAATACGGCTGCTGGCATAGATGGGATCAACACTAAAGCTATCAAATGCATTAAATCATTAATCATTTCCGACCTTACCAACTGTATGAATAATTGTCTAGAACAGGGCATTTTTCCCGAAACCTTAAAGCTTGCTAAAGTTACTCCCATTTTTAAGCCCGGTGATAAAAGTGACCCTGGCAATTACCGCCCGATATCTGTTCTCCCTATTATTTCGAAAATCTTTGAAAAGATTATATACAATCGATTAGAAATATACCTAAACTCTAACAGTATTCTATCACATAATCAATATGGCTTCCGTAAAAAATCAAATACTCTCTCTGCTACAATAGATCTTATAACTAAACTTAAAATAAATATCGATCAAAAGAAAATAGCTTTAGGGATATTCATAGATTTGAAAAAGGCGTTTGACACTGTAAGTCATGAAATACTTCTAGAAAAACTGGCAAATATAGGAGTAACGGGCTACACATATAGCATGCTCAAATCATATTTATCAAACGTAGTCAGATAGTGAAAATTGGTAAACCGAAACCTGTCACATTTGGCGTTCCTCAGGGATCAATACTGGGCCCTATGTTATTCCTGATCTATATTAATAGCATAAATAAAATAGGTTTAAAAGGAAACGTAACTCTGTACGCTGATGATACATGTATATTTTATTATGACAAGTCAATACACAAAATTATCACAGATGCACAAAATGACTTGATTATACATACTTAATAAATGGTTTCAATATAATCTTCTTACTATAAATATCTCAAAAACAAATTATATTATATTTAAAGCTAAAAATAAAAAAAATCCAAACTATGAACCTCTTAAGATAAATGATGAAGAAATAAATAGGAGTGATAAGGAAAAATATTTAGGCCTCACTCTTGACTGTTCCTTGACTTGGAAACCACATATTGAAAAAGTTAAAAACAAGCTTGCCTCTCTCACTGGACTCTTACGAAGTATAACTTGATGTCTTCCACAAAGAGTGCGTTACCTTATTTATAACGCACTTGTTAAACCTCATATTGATTATTTGGTGGAGATCTGGGGCTCAGCTGCAACAACCAATCTGAACTTAATGCAAAGAGCCCAGAATAAATTGATAAAGGCACTATTTAATTATCACTACCTAACGCCTACCGAAAAACTCTACAAAAAAAACAAATTATTATAAAAACAAAACATAAAACATAAAACATTAAAAAATAAAACATTGTTTTATTTTTCTTTCTCTTAAAAATGTAGATATGGTCAATCATCATTAAAGAATTAATGTCCTCCCGACCAAATTTCGGCCACGGCGGCGGCCTATCTTCAGAAAGATTAGCCTTCTGTGCGAGAGATATTTGCACTGTGCACAAGTGTGTGCGCGAACACAGGTGCACTCTCTGTTTCTTTACTCTCATAGCCCGATAGGAAGGAAAATTCGACACGATCGGAGAGAGATTAAGCGCAGGCGGAGAGAGCTTAGGCGCAGGACCAACAGCTTTACGTGCTCTCCAAGGCACGGGGGTGAAACAACGCCAACTTCCTAACTCCGGGCTAGTACTGAGAATTTCTTACGGAAAACCCCAATACTTGATATGGTCCGACCAGGGACTCGAACCAGGGACCTCGTCGGCCGCAGTCAAACACGAGACCAATGAGGCAGTTAAAATTAAAGGTCATACTGCAGTCTCCACAAACAATTAACATTTTTTCAATAATGTCGTTATTTACACGAATGAGGAACGAAGACTTTTGAAAAATCATAACTTTTTATCCGGCACATTGACATGCAATTTTTCTTTAAGCAATCAAAAGAACATAAGTTGCTACAGTTTTTAAAAAATCACCAGTGCAATGAACCTCTTCTTTTATTTTTAATGGAATTTTAAAGTTTTCTGTAGATTTTGGATGAACTTAATTTTCTTGAAATAATTTAAAATTTAATGCTCTTAAAACCAGCCAATCAGACTGAATTTTTTTTCTAAGAGAGTTCACTTAATAGGTAAAGATATTCCATTAAAAAATTGTTGAAATTATCACTTGAAAAATTAAAAAAAAATTAAATGTTCGTCAAGGCAATGATATTCCAAAATTTAAAAAAAAAAATCTCGTAATCGAGTGGGAACCGATTTTTTTCCTTGCGGGACCTGGTAGGCCCCTAAGTGAACAATCTAAAAAAAATTTTATATCCACCTGGTCTGGCCCACCTTGTATAATAAGCTCCCCAGTGACATAAAAAACACACAACATTTACAAACTTATAAAAAACTTTTGAAACATTATATACTGAACAATTATTCTGGAATCAAACTATAAATCAAATTAACAAAAATAACTAACATATAAAATAATAATATCATACTACAATACTACCACTAATATAGTTATATTTATATATAATATTTTTATATAAATATAACTAATACATTTATATACGCGACTTTAAAAATAAAGTATATATTATAAACATATTTAAGTATACATAAATGAATACCATACGTACTTACCCTGAAGTGCCAAGCCGTATCTAGTCGCTTATAATCTATGTTATGTCCGCGCCATCCGCGCATAAGTTCATTTCTACGTGTTTCTACCCACTTTGTTTTTATACTAGCGGCCCGTCCCGGCTTCGCACGGGTAGACATAAATAGGTACAGATATTTAAGTTATAAGCATGCTAATTAAAACGACCATGAATCACTAAATTAGAAAAAAATTGTATGCTTATTTTAAAGCCTCCCTGTACACTACGTTGGCTGTGGTATTTGTAGGTGGCAACAAAACGTATTGATTTTCAGGAGATCCTACTCGAGAAAGTGCCACATACAATTGCCTCTCTTTCCTTAAGTCGATACCAACTATGGAAAAAGTTTGTCCCTGGGATTTATTTATTGTTAGGGCAAAGGATATTTTTAAAGGGAACTTTTTAAGTGAAGCATAAAAATGTGTTAAAAAAACTCGAAATATTCAATGTCGCTTGCGTCCACTGCGTAAGGAGCCGACCTAGGAGGCTACCTAGTTCATAATGGTGCACCCCCTTCTCCCGCACTGCTCCTCTCACGAAGAGTTAGTTACTCGATGCGCTGCGTGGCGGCCGCCGCCGGCATGTATTTTTATTTTAATTTCATGATATCTTTTGAATGGAATGTCCGATTTCAATAATTCAAAAAGTAATCATCAGGTATTGAGACAGTCTTGAATATTAAATTATTTATTTGGATAAAAATTAATAAATGGTAAGGATAACACGGTCTGATTTTGATCGGCATTTCTATCAATTTGTTAAATGTAAAAAAGTAGTTATAGTGACGTAACTACAATAGTTAGACACATGGTCTCGCGAAGTTTTTTGTAGATATTGATATATTCTATAATATTGTCGAACATTTTTTTGTCCTATCATTAATACTCTTCGCAGCGTATGCGATGAAAGACATTTTATGGCTAAATTTTTTACACCTTCGGTTGGTTTTAATAGGAATTTCTAAAGATTTCTATAGTAATCTAGTACTAAATATAGCCTATGTTACTCAGTGATAATGTAGCTTTCTAATGAAAAAAAAAATTATTAAAATCGGTCCAGTACTTTTTGAGTTTATTCGTTACATACAAAAATACAAAAATACAAATCTTTCCTCTTTATAATATTAGTGTAGATAAAATCGTAGTACTTTAAGAATAAGTTTCTCATGTAAGTGAATTTGTTGTGATTCGTAATGAGAAATAAAGTTCTTTGACCGTAAATAAAACTGTTTAAATTATTTTAGTACAATTTCTTTATTCATAAATTGTATAAATCCCATCTGACTACATTGTTGACAAAGCGCATTTAATAATCTCAAAATACACAGACAATAATATAAATATAATAATACAGACTATCTCATAGCGAACAAGTTAAACAAGAAACTAAAACGAGTTAAGTACCTTGTATCAACGTAAATACAGCAAAAGATTTGCTTTATAAAATTAAGCCAACGCAGCTTTTCTTTACCGCGGATAAAAAAGTCGAATAATTGTGTTATATCTTGCTTACTCGGTTCCGCTTAGTTTACTTTGGAACTGCAAACAAGATTAATAGCTGAGAGTTTATATTCTTACATTTACATTCGCTTAATTTAAGGTATCTACTCGTCTGTATTTTTTCACAATTTCAAATTTTGGCAAAGATAAAGTTAGCTTTACTTAACTCGTGTCTCTCCCACAATAATATCATCGATTGTACTACAATTCAATTTAATCCACTCAACTGCGCAACTGAAGCGTGTCTTATATATCCGAAAGTCTTATTTTTCCAGACGATTACTTCAGAATTTCTAGCTTAGTGCTCGAACTGTAGGACATCAATTGAAGTGAAATCATGTAACAAACTCTGCTACCAACAAAATACTACATACTTCTAGTTTACTTTTTGGAGGTGTTCTTATGGAGTAGGTGTCTATATCTACTTGTACGTGCATCCTCATAACTACGTTAGTATATTTATGACTACAAAAATGAATATAATATTTTATATAAGGCTAATAGGGCATGTACCTAATATGAATATCATTATAAACCCAGCGCATTTATCTGAATAAAAGCGGAAGACATTATAATTTGTTACAGATCCGTTGCACTTCTAAGTATTTCATATACAAATAAAGTCTTTTATTTTTATGGTGTTACGGCTTTGTGTTACGGCGTCCAAATTTTATCATTTCTTCGTCTGTGTGTTTTGTCTCGATTTCTATACAAACTTGTAGTATCGAATGAGAAGATTTAAGAATACACTTACGTTACTCAAGCGATAGGTATTCCTACTTTAACATTGTTGTTAACATAGCATTTATAGAATTTGTTTCCTAGTGTGCTCTTAATTACATCTATATAAATAAAAATGAATGTTGGTAAGCGCATAACTCAAGAATGGATGGACCAATTCGGTTAATTTATTTTTTTGTATGTTCTTTAAGGTCCACGGAAGGTTTTTATACTTAATAAAAAAATAATACTAAAAAAATTTATAATAGATAGGTTGGCGGTACGAAGTTCGCCGTGTCAGCTAGTTACATATATTTGCTTCAATAACATAAGGCATAATGTAAAAAACATTATGCCTTATGTTATTGAAGCAAATATATGTAATTAAGAGCACACTAGGAAATGACACACTAAATATTAATAGATAACAAGGCAAATATCAACAATGACTTTGAATAAGGCTGGACTGACTGGATTTAACACGGCTAATTTGAAGCAATGCGCGCATATTAATCAGGTCAACCTGAGAGTGCTGAATAAGACGTTCCACCGAGATGTTTACACAGCCACTGCGGACAATCTCATCAGTGGTGGAGACTAGCCAAATATCCAGGACATATTATAGTGCACAAATGTTTGCGCAATCACAACTCTCTATTCCCACACAGATATTTATAGTTTGTACGAATGACAAGTACAGTACGTGAAAAATTGTATGATAGAAAAGTCCACAATGTTTTTTTGGTGTGACCAGAGACTCAAACCTTTGAAGGTTTTTAACCGACTTCAAAAAAAAAGGAGAAGGTTATCAATTCGACGCGTATTTTTTTGTCGATGTTACTCCATAACTCCGTCACATCTGAACCGATTTCAATATTTTTTTTAGATCCGTAAGGTGTGTGTATGGGACCACCATTTAATTTTGGTGAAGATCTGATGAATACCTTCAGTGATGGAGGACGGAACTCCTCAAAGAACAACAGCAAATGGCTTGCGCTCAGAGAATATGAAGATTTGTTCCTATGAACCTACACTAAAAAGCTTAAAATAATAATATATTAATAATATTTTAAAAAAATATTTAAAAAAAACTACTTCAAACGCTATTATAAAGTATAAAATAATTTTATTTTAGTAATTACAGTTAGGTATGTTGAAGTCGGGCTACGTTGTGGTTTCATCGTTCTGTTGAGGCTCGCGGGCCTGACTGACTTCATGTTGAAGTACAAACTATACCTGTACAAACTATAATAAAATTATTTTATACTTTGTAGTGGGGTTTGAAGTCGGTTTAAAAAATATATTAAAGCAAGAAAAGGTTAGAATTATTTTGCTATAATCCACCAACAGAAAAAATCTGTATGGTCAAACATGCAGTAACAAGCTAAGCACCGCTCGCCTTCCCAAGCAAGCAAGAAAGCAAAGTTCCCAAGCAAACAATGCCACCACCACTCACATGAACTACCACACAAGACTTTTACACTAATCTCGACGCACCGCTCGCCTTCCCAAGCAAGCAAGAAAGCAAAGTTCCCAAGCAAGCAATGCCACCACCACTCACATGCACTACCACACAAGACTTTTACACTAATCTCGACGCACCGCTCGCCTTCCCAAGCAAGCAAGAAAGCAAAGTTCCCAAGCAAGCAATGCCACCACCACTCACATGCACCACCACACAAGACTTTTACACTAATCTCGACGCACCGCTCGCCTTCCCAAGCAAGCAAGAAAGCAAAGTTCCCAAGCAAGCAATGCCACCACCACTCACATGCACCACCACACAAGATTTTTACACTAATTTCGACGCACGTTTCGCCCCGAGACCGGAGCATCCTCAGGAGATGTCGACTTTACAATGCAGTATTGTCAAAGACAATCATGAATATAATCATGAAGTAGCGCCTGCTTCTATCCAAAAATATTATATATTATAGTTTTTAGCGCGGGCTTTGAACTAGGACAAACAGTTTGAGCGCGGCGACCGAATCAAGAAATTCCGTAACGAAAATAAACCTAACACCGTCGTTCAGTAAGCGTTCAACATTTTAAAGGTTTTAAGTAGCTCTGTTTGGCGCAGTGGGCAAGCGACCGCTTTCTTTACCGTATGGTGTATGATGTCGCAGGTTCGAATCTCACTTGCGAAGTAGTGACAGTGCGCTTTTCTTGTTTGTTTTTTTTTTTTTTGCATAATTTTTATTATGCAAAAAAATATATTGCATAAATATTATAATTGCATAAGTTGATAAAAAATGCATTGCAATAGCTTTAACGCGGCAGTCCCCGAGTGCCACTTAATTTTTTATTTATTATTATAGGTAGGCAGTTCATACCCGCAGCTGATCAAGCTAGCCATTAGACCAATGAAACAGTCTAGTCAAACTAGACATGACAAACTACACTACACTATATAGACATGTACAAAATTCCCAAAAATAAATCTTTATTTCGTTCCTTTATCAAAACTTTATTTAAAATCTTTATATTTAAACATACAAGTATCAGGGCTGTTTTAATGTGAAGGGTGCAACATGCATTCAGAAAAAAATTTAAACCGTTACGTGCGATATGGCTCCGGAACGAGATTTATAGCGGGGGAAAAAAACCTGGCATGACAGGAAAACAGAAGCGAAACTGTGAGCATTTTTCAATTCAAACGAAGCCAGAGAAATGATAATCGAAACATATTACGCTATTCCCCTTGCAAACACAAAAAGATGAAAACAAAACATCCCCCAGTCCAGTGAGCCGATTGAAGTGTACACAAATGATACAACCCATAATTAATTGGCTTCACAGCGATTTGAAAACCTCATCTTTTTATCCTTTGTTCGATTTAATGTCCCAGTTAGGGATAAAAATGTTATACAGGTAGAAAGATTAATACTAATTAATGCACTTTGCGTGTATTACATTGGTATTGCAGAGTTATTGTGCTTTCTTAACTCTACAAACCCTAACTTCACAAACTCTACCTTAGTCAAAATAAGTGGCTAATATGTGGCTATAAGTGACGAGTCAGGGTTTTTTTGATATTTAAATCTAAAGTATAAGCACTATACAATTGAAACTTTATATGTTTAATAAGTCCACTATTGACATCATATCCCGAAAATTTTGTTTATCTGGTTTTATCATTGATCTCCTGGTTTTATCCAAATCCAAGTTATGAGGGTGTAAATAAACGACGAAGCCCTTCGAGAATAGGTAGGTAGTGCCCCTGCGCTTCGCTTGGCTCGTCTCGGCGGGGACACTCCCGTGTCCCCAAGATAATTACACTGAATATTATTACGTACTCTATGGAAGTAGCACATATTTGTACCTAGATACTTGCTAATTTCTAGTAAGTAGATTTTTTAAATTGCAATTCAAAGGGATAATTGACAGACGAAAATTTAAATGGCATAGCATTACATTATAAACTTCAGTATTCTATCATATTTTACACACCTATAGAGTTTTATTTGTCGATCTGAATTTTAATTAATTTCTTAGTTTAGAAGCTTGGCTCTACATGAGATCTGATAACTTTTTGACAGAGCGAGCCATATTATAGTCTCGGCAACATTTTACATGACAATGTTTTTGGTGGGATTTTATGTACTGTGGAAGAATATTATTCCGACGTCACGATATAAATTGCCGCTCTCCAATATGCTTTATAACTTTACTTAGTGCCGATTTCACCAACGTTGAGTGACGTTTAACCGAGGAATAAATTGGGCGTTGTCAATATCTATTCAAAACTATGCCTTTGCCAACTTGCAAATAGCCCATTTTAAAAAACAAAGCACGGCCCGCATTTATCGGCTTGGATGTTAACAAATAGGCACATGTCGACGTTTGAAAAACGAGTCGATTCTAGCCCCAGACGAAACAATATTTTAGTATAATACCGCAACATACCACAAAATGTCCTGAACCGGACTATTGTACAAAGACACCTTTCATGCTTCTAGTCATTAAAGCAGTTGAGGCTTCATTTGCTACAAGTAATCCCGAACAATTACATAATATTATACTTATTTATAAGAAAATCTTTACAAAAAAGATCACTAAAAAAGTAGGTAGGTCAGGTTATGGTTAGGCATAAACACGGTATTTTTTACAACCATGACGTTACATAGGAGTTTAGGGAGATAAACTAACTTAATTAGGTTATATTACAATTTTATGTTATCTACTAGTTGACCTGCCCCGGTTTCGCACGGGTAGGCTACAAAACAAACAAAATGGTACAAACATCTGGAGCCTAGAGTTAATTCCATAATAAGTATATCTGTAAAATTAATGGCTATAGCTGAGATCCTCATATACGAGTATATGATATGCATATCGCATATATTGGATCGTTATCTCTTATGCCAGTGACTTGCTGCTATCCGTGAAGAGTTATGTCCTCTATCTCCGATAATGTTTATCAGATCTTCATCAAAATTATACAAAACATGTCTGATACTATACACTTTCAAATAAAAAAGGAATTATTAAAATCGTTTCGACGGAGTTATGAAATAAAATCGATAAAACTTTCATCACACAACCCGGAAGAACCTTATTGTTTATCAAGATAAAAACTATCCCATATGTTGACCCGAAGTGTCAGCTACCACTATACCAAATTAAATTCAAACCCGTTTAGTAGTTTTCGCGTGATAGGCGCATATTTTGGGTTTAGTATCGATAATAAAGCGTCCTCGCATTAAAGTTTTCAAAAAACATTTAACGTACAGAATTCATCCAGTTACAGTTTTTTTATTATAGATAATAAAATGGATATCACTTAGGTAGTAGATTAATAACACATAAATAGGAAAAGCGTAAACCTTTGTTAACACTCAATACTAACTGAGCATAAATAAACATGATACAGGTAAATTAATTTCATACGCTATTTCTAAGCCAGGTGTGCTAACGTGATAACAAGATGATTAAAAGGGTCCATGTAAAGGCTTTGAGCTCGGGCTAGACAGATTAAATTTCTAATTGAAATATTTAGCGGACATGAAAATATTGTAAGTGGTTTATCTATTACAAGGCTCACATTAATTTAATATTATGTGACCAAAAGAACTTCTCAAGTGAAGTTCTATCGATATTACATAAGTCACGTCATTCGAAGATATAATTATTAGGACTTGCATCCTGCGTTTATCAGGATTATATTAATTATATTTATCGTCTATAATATTACAGAATTTTCATTTTGAACATTATACGAATTTTTTTAAACTATCTCTGAAAATTTTAAAAATTAATAACGTATAGTTCAGAAAGTTTTAAGACTTTTTCAATATCTTAGTTCGTAAAATGAATTACCACACTCATGTCAATATTATAACACAAATGTTAGCACATACCAAAGCCGTACGACAAGTGCTCGCTGTCTCTGCTTTGTCTCTGACGTTTACTTCACTAAAAAAAGTGTCCGAAGAGCTGCGCCAGACTTGTCGTTCTAGTACTATTATTTTATGAGTTAAATAAACGTGGCCGCGAAACAGAACAGCTGGTTTGAATTTTTTTATGAGTTTCTAATTTTTTTTTTTTTTATTGTCATGACTTAACATGACAACTTTAAAATTACGTGGAACATTTTTATATTTTTCAGGTCCGCGCGCAAGTCCCGTTAGCACTAATTAAATATTACGATTTGCGTCGTATTTAGTAAAAATTATTGCCTCAAAATAATAATTTTTAACGCCTTCGCGTTTTGTCGTGATTTATGGCAAAAGATTCGTTTATGCAGCTGAAATATTTACGCCACATACAGCGGCGCAGTTTTTTAACGTTATGAACGCGGCTTAAGAGTTACTTCAAATTAATGTACTACAGAATTGTAGCCCTCTCTGGCTTTCCGAGCCAGCATAAATTCTGTCTATTTTTAAAGATAAACACCAATAAAAATTTGCATCGTGTATTGCATGCTGCATGCGAAGTAACTATTTTCGCTGTGAATCTTTTTTCATACAAAGACTTCACTAATCTCTGAGTAAAATTGTGTTTTTTCCTTTGAGTATTAAACCAAGTTTTTTCATACTTTTCGTCAGATAACATAAATTCTTATTGGTGTGAGTGTATGCACCTATAACATATTTTTCGTAAAGTCTAAATACTGTATACCATGTATTTTTTTACCATTTGCATTTTTTTCATTATGCATCATTAGTCATACTATCCGTAGTAGGTCTGATTTCATCAACGTAAAATAAGTCATAAACGAGCGTAAATTTGATATTTTGGCAAATTTTCAATACAAAAACTGTCAGAACGCCTAATTTACTTAAAGAAGTTGGTGAAATCGGCATTAAATGCAATAAAATAATAAAATATAACAGTAATTTCTAGAATTTTCGTCTGTAAATATCTCTAAGGTAGGCATAAAGCTCTAAATAATCTTCGGTGTAATTAATAGTTCACAGTATGATAATACCAGGATAACAGCTGATAATATCAGGATTCTAGTCAGACACTTTGACAAATCTTTACGCTTTTAGCTTTTCTTAAGAAATAAACAAAAGGACATTAATTAAAGTTTAAATGGAATCGCAGGCAATCAATATAAGTAATTAAATTTAAAAAAATCTCGCAAACAGTCTACCGCAATCAAAAATTTTCCTACGATGTTCAAAATATTATATTCTACATGAACCTTTTTACAAGCTTTTATTTAGTTTCACCAAGAAGCTTAAAATACCTACGTGTTGTAGGTATTTAAGCTGTCCCGATGTTTGTCATCACATCTTGCAAATTAAATTTGATCCACTTCCCGGTTACCGATTGAGCTGAAATTTTGCATACATGTGTAAATCGCGTGACAATGCAATATTATGTTGACATGGTGCTGATCTGATGATGGAGCTGGAAGGTGGCCATAGGAACTTCGCAATGAAACAACACAACCTCATCGAGTTTAGGCTCGTTTGAATCGTCGTGACGAGTAGTTTGTCTTTCAATGGTAACCAGGGTCTGATGATGGAGCTGGATGGTGTTCATAGGAACTCTGTAATGAAACAACGCAACCCCATCGCGGTTCGGTTCATTTGATTCGTCTTTAGAATTAAGTCTATTAAGTCTAACCGTTTTACAAGGTAAACATTTTGTAAAAACTTTCCTTTTTGTTCGAAACGCGTGATAAATTTATTCGAATGATATTAAACTTTCGAAAACCGGATAAGTACAAAATGCTTTTGCAAAATCTGTGTTCCGTAATTTTAAAACTCCATACAGTAAACCAAAAACAAATATTGGACCAAGTTTTGTAGGTTTTCACTTCCATAGGAATATTTAGTACCTACGAAGTTGACTTCCGAATTATCTATTCTCTTGACTCCGGATGACCTATATATATATATATATATATATATATATATATATATATATATATATATATATATATATATATATATATATATATATATTGAAGTTACAAGTTTCCACTACTATGTTTTTCATTGAACAACAGTAATACGAATGATTTCTGAATAAAAAGAAGTGACCGTCCGTCCGTTTTTTACTTTTGAGTACGGAACACTGAAACTGGAGAACGCTTAAGGAGTTTGTAGCTCCATGACTCCGAGCCCCAGGTGTTAGTACCCACCCCATTTCTCAAAGTGAATCCACGTTGCGGCCCGTATTTTATAATGACACCGGAGTTTGCTCAAACAACGTATGCTTGCTGCCCACTCAAGGATTACGTTTAGGGTTGCGCTTTTATTTCTGTTCATTTTATCGAGTCGAATACAGTACAAAATTTTTTATTTCTTAAGGCCTATAGATTTAGGATCGGTAGCTTATAGGTGCGGAGCGACTACCAATCCTAAATCTATGCCCTGTAAGTTATTGTGTTAATACGTTTGGTTGATTTAAATGTTGAAATTAAATATTAACTGTACAGTTCTGATTAGGTTACATTTATATCATAGGCCTGACTTGAAACCCTACCACCAACTCTTAAAGTAATCAAATTATTTCAACATTGTTTTGACATGACACAATGACGTTCTTATGTTACTTACTTTGGTTAGATCTTGGATCATAGATATACCAATTCTATGGTTTAGGTCATGCTTTAGATGGTCATTGTATGAAATGTCAATTCACCAATGTTTGACAAATGATCATTTCAAACGACAAAACGTTGTATTCCGCAAATATATTATCATTTTATAACAGATCATGAATTGACAAATATTCAATTCACACGTTCATTCAGAACCTCCTTCGCAAGCTTCTGGTTTCGCGCTTTATAAAAACACTCTAGGGGTAAGACAGACAAGACTACGTGGAGTCGGGGTGCTCAAATTTCGACCCAAGATAGTCAAGTTTTAAAAACGGGCTACGCCAGAAGACTCGCTCCATCGCCCCTTCATTCAGCTTCACCTACTCGAACTTTATTTCGCTACGGAGGTTGCCGGCTCTCTTCACTTGCCATCTCCCCCGTGTTCCACTCGGCCTCGTAGGCTCTCTTCATTCAGGACCTCCTTCGCGAGCTTCAGGCTTCACGCTTTGCAAAAACACTCTAGAGCCAAGCACAGACAAACCTGCCTAGAGTCGGGGTACTCATATTTTGACTTATTTCGAAAAAAATGTTTGTGTTTCTTATTAGTAAAAAAAATATATTCTGTGCGTGGTTTTACTAATTAGCACAATTAATAAATCAATTAATATTTGTCAAATTATATTTTATGAAAGGACAATATGTCCTTTCCCATAATAGACCACACTAAGTACTACTACTACTACTACTACAGGGATCTACTAAAGCTAGATCCCCTGACGCTGCAGCCAAATACAAAGATTTGTGAAGTTTGCCAACGAGCTTTTGACGAGTGCGGCTTGAACCTTTCTCAGTATGACAGGAATATCGTGTCAAGTGTTGGGCTGGCGATAGTTTGGCATGATGATGATGATAGAGAATCCACCGCTTATTATTACAAGTGCCCTGGACTTGAAGATAGGAATGTCTGGGCATCCAATATAATTAAACATAGACTATAAGTATATTAATACATTATAATAATTTAGTTAAAAGTTTCAATCCTACTGTGATATACAGTATGTACAGGTAAAAATGAGCTAGCGTCATGAGTTTTTTTTAGATACAAAAAATACAACATAAAATATAAAATCTACCAATTTTGTTACTTTTAAAAAAACTATATTATATGAGAGTTGGTACAGCACTTCCTTAGTAAAGCCGCCTGTTGGATCAGCCAACTAATCCTTAGAGTAGCCATGTCGTTTAGATCGCTCCTTTGACTTGTTTCAACCATCCAGTTTCTGAGAAAACGGAACAGCTTTTACTCCATTATTATATTTGCTCATAGACTTATATTTATTACCCTAAGTGAATAGTCACAGTATTTGCTATGTCAACTTTAATTCAATCAAACTAGATTTTTCTGTTCAACAGAAAATTCTAGTTTGATTGACTAATATTATTATGTTACTGTAAAACTGTACTTACTGTACTTTGATTGATTGATATGATTATGTTACTGTAAAAACCTAAATATTATATTTTGGTTTTTATCATGAGTGATTCGTATTGATAAAATCATTTTGATAATCTGGTCTTTCTAATCTATTCATTCTATCCTATCTAATTGAATGAATATAGTCTATCTAATCTAATTGAAGTGACTCTTTGTTATTAACAAAGTAGCATTTTGAATGAAAGAATAATCCAGTCACATAATGGTCAAAATTCCATTAATATAAATCTAATTTGCCAATGATATTGCTGAAACAATGAACAAACAAACATAAAATTGTAATACACTAACATAACTCTTATGCCATAATTGCAACTATTTTTGCAGTACAAAATTGTCTAAGTCCTTTTTGACCTTGATGAAGCAAAACAAAAAGACTCGTAGCAGCAGTATACGTGACTCATAGCAGAGTAATTAGTGTACCACTACAGAGCTTGTTTAAGGTTTTAACCGGATCCTAATTAATGCATTTTCCTGAAGAACACCTGGTTGCGTTGGTGCTTAATATTTAATTACGCTGTAGAGTGTGGCTTAAACATATGTTGTTGCTTGGCTACGGCCGTACTTTTATCGTACGGTCAAATGTAACTGATACTGGAACATTTTTCAAAATAATATACGTTTATTTTAAAATGGAATAAATTTTAATCGATTGGCTGGTTCAGCCCCAATTTCACCAATATGAAATAAGTAGACTTAAGTACTCGAAAGTAAATTTTGCAGATCCATTTAAAACTAGAATTTTTTTTAAAAACTGTAACCCGACTACCGAAAATTGGATAACGTATGTTACTCATCAAAATCGGCTCAGTAGTTTAAGCGCTACGGTGAGACATACGTAAATAAACATATCCATACATACAAACATAGACTGCTGCTGCTGCTGAAGTCATAACATATAAAATGGAACCCTTATCCTGGGATTAAAATTGCCCGCGAGAAATCACTTGTATTTTCAAGACGAAAATATATAGTGTATTTACAAATAAATATTTCCTGGTAAAGTTTATTCTTAATGTATTTGCTTTATTATTACTAATCTTGAGATTTTTCGAAGACAAATCTACGCGGTTGCTACGAAAAGCTACGAGAAGCTACGAGACAGTCAAAAGCTCAAATGGGCAAGGAGCGGATTAAAATTCAAAGGTTGGGTTAGGTTGGGTTCAAACCTCACGAAATAATAATTATTTCTTACTCTTTAATCCATTTTATTCACTTATAATCTTCGTTTCCAAGGGATATCTTCTCTAGAATGAATAACCGCTGAGTTTTTTTTGGTTCTTCTTGATTGAGACGACATTCCAAGCCAATTAGATTGAGACGACATTCAAAACAAAGTAGATTCTCTTGACAATCCAAAAGTTTAAAAAATATGTATTCGAACCGGTGCTCCGTCGCTGTATGGTTGAAGGACAAATCAACAAACTAAGAACACACTTTTGCTTTAATAATATTGGTAAGGATATGCCCCAAGTTATATGGACCTAATTCTTAGGACAACTCCGTGATGAACATTCTCACGCAATGTTCCATGACAATTCGCATTTATTGTTTGTTTTCTTTTGGCACGACAGTATAAAAAAATCGGCCAAGTGCGAGTCGGGCCTCGCTCTTTTAGGGTTCCGTACGTATGACTAAATCGATTTTTTAAAACTAGATACATAATATTTAGATATCTTAGTTCTTAGAAAGTACTAAATTAGCATATGGGGAAAAAATGCTCGTTTGTTTTGGTCACAACTTGCAAACCGCATTTTAAATCGGTGTTTTCAGTATTTTTTGTTTAAATACACTATAAAGTTCATAATATACCAAAATTTCCAATTCCTAACTAGTTTAGTTTTTGAGATAGACCCCCTAACAAAATTGGTCTAAAACCGACAACTTTAACAACCCCCCATTTCTTCATTTTGTAGCTAAAAAATAAAAAAATATATATTTGAACTCCACTTATTGAGCTCTAGACAATGACACCCCACGTGCCAGGGTAAAAAAATAAAATTTTATTTCGACTCCTTTTCCATGTATGGGAGCCCCCTTTATTTTTCAATTTAATTTTATTTTTACTATTTGTTGTTATAGCGGCAATAGAAATACACAATATGTGAAAATTCCAACTGTCTATCTATTACGGTTTACGAGATACAGCCCGCTGACAGACGGACGGACGGACGGCCAGCGGGGGCTTAGTAATAGGGTCCCGTTGGCACCCTTTGGGTACGGATCCCTAAAAAGTAAGGTAGGGTACATTTTGGGACACGCATCCGCAACTCAGCGGGCGTGGCAATAAAGTCCGACCTTGACGCGATTGACATCGGTAGGGCAAAATACTTCTGGACTGGGAGCCCAGGCCGATCAGACCTTCGTCATTTTATAAAAGCTGAAAGTTTCTGTGCGTGTGCATGTGTGCTCCCATTAAGGTAAGATCGATCCCCGACCATGAAGTTTGGATCATGGTGGCTTTGGGAGATATCAAGTAGCAAAAGTGTATAAATTGCAGCTAAAATTCGTTAGAGTGTAAAGCTCAGTTTTTATTTATTGGAACGAAGTTCCTTATCGCGCGTTGCGAAAGGGGGCTAGACGGAAATAAAGACCAAAAGTTGAACCGACACTTTCGATACTTTTTGATGGCCTAAAAAATATCTTATATAATAAATTCAACATGTTGTGCATCGCTCCCGTGGCTCAATTGGCCCGCGCGCGGCCGCCAACCGAAAGACTAGTGTTTCAAGCCCACCCGGGGGCGCGTAATCCTATTTTAATTTTTGTTTTATAAAATTATTTTTTTAATTTTAATATTTTACAAAATCGATATTTAGGCTTCCCTGGGGTCATTTTGATTTTTATCAATAAAAAATCATGATAAAAAATGTACACCCGACTAATTAATTAGGGTTCCGTACCCAAAGGGTACCAACGGGACCCTATTACTAAGCCTACGCTGTCCGTCCGTCCGTCCGTCTGTCAGCGGGCTGTATCTCGTAAACCGTAATAGATAGATAGATGAAATTTTCACATATTATGTATTTCTATTGCCGCTATAACAACAAATAATAAAAATTAATAAAATTAAATTAAAATATTTCCATGGGTACATGGAAATATTTTAATTTAATTTTTTTTAACGGAACCCTAAAAGAGCGAGGCCCGACTCGCACTTGGCCGATTTTTTTTCTTTATACCTCGAATAGAACTTGAAATTAATATTTTTATAATAATAACTTCGTTCCTATCTGGTGTCCCACGACACGACGAGTTTTTTTATTTGGAATAGTATTAAAAATCACGTCGTCCATCGTCAGACACTTAGCATGATTGCAACCCTCTGTCAGACACCCTTAAACTATACTAAATTGTGAGCATATTTTCGTCATATTATAAACGCTGAATTTTATATAATATGTTACTTGGGGAGCTATCAAAAGATGTTTCCTCAGCAGGCAAACACTTTCGATGGTTATTATTGGTTGGAAAAGTAGTTTTTATGTTAATCTATAGTATAATAATCTATCTCCATTTCAAATTTAAGCCAAATCGGTTCATTAATTGTGGCGTGAAGAAGTAACACGTGAATTTCGGTTTTTCCAACATCCTGCGAAAACCATGAAGTTTTATGGGATAAACAGTGGCCTATATGTTTATCCAGGATATCATCATCATCATCATTAGCAACCCACCAACGGCTCACTGCTGAGCGCAGGTCTCCTCTCAGAGAAGGGTTATAGGCCATAGTCCACCACGCTGGCCCAATGCGTATTGGTGGACTTCACACACCTTCGAGAACATTATGAAGAACTCTCAGATGTGCAGGTTACCTCACGATGTTTTCCTTCACCGTTGAAGCAAGTGCGTTGAAGTAATTGCTTAAATGCACTTGATCCGAAAAGTCAGAGGTGCGTACCCGGGATCGAACCTGCGACCGCCCGAATAGGAGGCCACAGTCCTAACCACTAGGCTATCACTGCTGCTGGATCCAGGATATAGTCTACCTCAATGGTGGGAGAGGCTTGAGTTACCCCGAGGTCACTTGACCGTGGCGGCAATTCGTCCCGTTCTCCAAAATTGGGTGGAGAGGGGTCACGGAATACTCACCTTCACCTTATACACCTTTGCTACCTGGAATCTCTCAAAGCCACCATGATCCAAACTTCATAAGCGGGGATCATTCTTACCTTAATGGGGGGGCAGACGCAGAGAAATTTTCAGATTTTATAAAATGACGAAGTTCTGATCGACCTGGGCTCCCAGTCCATTCAAAGAGCAGTTCCACGTGGCGCGGCGCATCGTGGCGTTGCAACTTACAGTTTTTTGTTGTAGCATGATGCGGGTGATAGGTCAATAGAGCGTCACTTATTTTATACAATAATATGCATTAATAGAGTTAGAAATTTTAAAACAGATTTTCTGAAAAGAATATAATATCTGACTACTGAGAATATTATTATTGAGACATTACTCAATAGTAATACACTCAATAGATTTTAATCTTAGTGAATTTGAACAATATGGTACAAAATAAGTTATGTTCCATTAACCTGTCACCAGTGAATTTGTCAAACAATTTGTTGCTGCGATGTGGCAGTTGTTAGGCTGAGATCTATAGATCTTACTCTGGCTCTGCTCAAGACTCAAGATAGAATTAAAATGAGACACAAATATGTCCTGATATAAATCTGTCTCGTTTTAACTCAGTCTAGAGTCTGAGCTGAGTGGGAGTGACACAGTGAGTACAGATCTCCCCATAGAATCACAGCAGCGATGCCGCACGTTATGCAGCATGTGCAGGTAGGTAACCAGCCAAGGTCAAAGCCTCACAAACAATTATCACACTATCACACGTCACTCTTAGAATAATATTATAAAGGCGAAAGTTTGTGTGTCTGTCTGTATGTTTGTTACTTTTTCACGCAATAACTACTGAACGAATTTGGCTTAAATTTGGAAGATAGGTCATACCCAGGATTAATACATAGGCTACAATTTATCCCGGTAAAGAGTTCCCGCGGGAATCAAAAAAACCTTAATCCACGTGGACGAAGTCGCGGGCATCGTCTAGTAAAATCATAAAATTCCAAAATTGCATACACCACAAATTGAACGCGAGGCAGATGCCCTTAGCGAAATCTGTCTGACTGCGCCAGGGAAGTCGTCAAAACTTTTCCACCTATAAAATATTCAAGACAGAGGAGGTAGAAATATGTATTTAACAACTCTTTTATAGAAACTTA
This sequence comes from Oeneis ivallda, assembly GCA_029955525.1. Lineage (NCBI taxonomy): Eukaryota > Metazoa > Arthropoda > Insecta > Lepidoptera > Nymphalidae > Oeneis > Oeneis ivallda. The sequence continues at coordinate 14,532,131 of JARPMR010000001.1, forward strand.
TCTCGCAGCACTCCAGGGACGCACTCATGTGAATTATCTAATGTTTTATGCATATAATTTTATTCTTAAACAAGCGTTTCGATAGGAACCTCTTACTGTTCTAAGTTTTATGTCACTGTATGAGATTACAATAAAAAATTATTAATCCTGGAATATACCTGAGTAATGAGTATGTCTACCCATCGAGTATAAATATTATATGAATATGTTTGAAAATTATGTACGTCATGCCAACTCCGCTCGATTAATAAAGTATTTACAAAAGTAGCTCCTCTTTTGGGTTCCTTTTACGTCAACAAAGTGGTGAAATAAAATTATGAAAAATAATTTTTTTAGGGTTAAGTAAAGTGGGGATATTTTTTTTTCTCGTCTATCCCATATTGTGGGGTGTCGTTGAATAGGTCTTTCAAAAAATTTTGGGTATTGGAACACCATTTTTCAATTCAGGGATCCGTTTGTAAAATACAGCTAAATGGTTGTTTATATGATACGTGGAAAAATTCACAGCAGTAATATATATAAAGAATTTTATAGAAAAACTATCACGGCTAAGTAGGGTTCATAAGTTAAGTAGTTGTATCTGTTTTTTAGTTGTGAACCGCGAAAAACCATGGAACTCAAAATATATTCAATATTCATTAATAAAATAAAAACATTATCCTAGTTCAGCAATAATATTTGTGACTTGCAACTACGGAACCCTACACTGCGCGTGGCCCGACACGCACTTGGCCGGTTTCTTAAATCTTTGTGAGACGAAAACTCCTCCATCATCCATTGTTTTCTTAAACTCTACGGTTATAAGAATACAAGTATTTTGTTTAATAATTTCTAGTAACATAGTAAACCTACCATACCTACAATTTATATAGTTTAAATATTTCGGCAACAAGCCTTGGCACTATGAGTAAATTCCATGTGCTTGGATTGACAGCGTCAACTAATAGGGAAACTCGCAGCGTTTTATTACAGTTTACGGCACCGCTTGACCTGGTTAAGCCACGTATTAATCCATTGGAATATTGTCACACTCATTCCAAGCATAAACTTTGTGCTTAGTTCAAAGAAAAATAGGTCGTCATAGTGTAAAAAACTCTGAACAGAATAGCTATGTGTTTTTTAATGAACTGAGCAATTATGTAACAATTTAAGTTTTACTTTAAGCTTTAACTCGTTGGCTAAAATTAACTACACTTCGTTTGTCGCCGTTTTGCGTCTTTCATTGGGTATTTGACTGTTGTCAAAAAGTTGATATTCATTATCATTTAAATCGAAAATCTTATATGTAAGAATCCGTAATAAAAATTGGTCAAAAAATAAATAGGGAGTGCTGTTCCTATGGATGCTTGTACCTGTGGACACAATCGATTCCATCAAAAATAGCAACCCTCAAAATTCTAATTTGAACGCGAACTGTCAACCACACAAAAAGCTTTACAGTCGCGTTCAATTTAGAATTTTAGGGTTGCTTGTTTCGACGGAATCAATTGAGTCCACAGGTACAAGCGTCCATAGGAACAGCCCTTGCCCATACGTTATAAGCTGTTTTACTATGACTATATCTGTCTCTCTCTAAAACCAAATTTTTAATGAAGAGTGTTCAGTAGCGCCTCTTTGTCTAACGGGAATCTTTAAAGCTTTTTATTTCCGAGACAAGTTAAGATATTTAAAAAAAGAAAAATGGCATTGTGTTATATTATTTAAAAGCTTTATTTTAAATAATATATAAAAAAATAACAGTCGAATAAGAACCTAGTTGATAGTTTTATTCTAATCATGACCACTAAGCCTGAGATCTATAGGTCGCACTTTCACTCTAATCAGACTCAAAATAATGTTATAACGAGACATATATAAGTGTCACTCGTTTTAACTCTGTCTCTAGTCCTAGCCAACTCAAAGCACGCTCACTCTATAGAACCCAGCCACGCGGGTTGCAGACTGAAAGCTATGCCAAAGCTAAACCAGCTAAGCTAAGCAAAACTAGTAATATGTCCCGTGCACACCAAGAACTAAGCAGCGGTACACTACACAAACTAAAACGACGTACACCGTAAAGACACGACAGCACTGTCAGTGTTGAAGGAAATGCGAAGAGCCACGGAGCCACGGCGGAGGGAAGAGCCGGGGTGGGAGGGGTTAGCTTAACTCGTGTAGCTGCACATCGACATATTTAGTACATAATAACTCAATGGACATATACAACTTACTTATTTTCGCATATTTTAGTTAGCTTACATAGCTTAGTTTGCAGTCTGCACAAAGTATGAAACACTGCGTCAACTATATGAGTCAAGCTAAACTAATTTAGCTTAGTTTTCGGTCTACAACCCGCTGTATTTGTTTGTATAGTGTAGTAGGTATAAAATTAGATATGAATTAATGAAGTTAGGGAAATTTAAAAATGTTCTTAAATTAAATGAAAAGATAATTTATATTAAACAAAGTCGTGTGGTGTCGTGGGACACCAGATAGGAACGAAGTTATTATTATAAAAATATTAATTTCAAGTTCTATTCGAGGTATAAAGAAAATAATTATTCGGGTATACATTTTTTATCATGATTTTTTTATCGATAAAAATGAAAATGACCCCAGGGAAGCCTAAATATCGATTTTATAAAATATTAAAATTAAAATAATTTTATAAAATAAAAAATGAAAATAAAATTGTGCGCCCCGGGTGGGCTCGAACCACCAATCTTTCGGTTAACAGCCACACGCGAGCCAATTACGCCACGGGAGCGATGCACAACTTGTTGAAATTATTATGTAAGATATTTTTAGGCCATCAAATAAAAGTGTCGTTACAACTTTTAGTCTTAATTTTTAAGACCAAAAGTTGTAACGACACTTTTTCCGTCTAGCCCCCTTTCGCAACGCGCGATAAGGAACTTCGTTCCAGTAACAGACTTAATATTAACATCCATCAATGTGCATTTCGTTTATAATTTGACATTTTTAAAACAGGTGGTCTGATAATTGAATATAAAAAAATATATATAATATTATATTTAATGCATTATTTCGCCGCTCATATCTTTCTGCAGGCACTCCATTACATGTAACATACGGCGCGTACCGCAGTACTAGCTGGCGTAAGTACCCCCGCGTGGCACGTGAATATGTCACGTATGTCCCAAAACACCCCCACCTCCACGACACGAGTAGGGATGTGACAACGTTGAATTTAATAATGAATTGCTGTAATGGCCGTTTCATCTTCTCTTACATTTTGCAGACTTGACACAAAAAATTTAGTTATATTCTTAAGTGCCGATTTCACCAACATCGAGTGATTTTTAATCGAGGAATAATTTGAGCGTTCTGACAGTCTTTGTATTTTATGCTGTCAAAATATCAAATTAAGCCTAGGAAAAAACTTATTTTACGTCGGTGAAATCGGCTCTAAGTGTCAATTTCACTATTGCGAGTAACATGTTACTTAGGAATAAAGATTTATTGGTAGACTTTCAATACAAGAACTTTCAGTTTTAGTTGCCGAAATCGGTCATAAGTGTCAAGTATCTCCTTATTACTTTACTACATTACCATCATTATGTAAACTACTTATCTTGTGGTCTTTCTATTAAGGATAGTGGCATCCCTTTGATCTGCCATTTCAGAATCAAAAAATACAAAACGGTGCTATTAACTCATAGGTACTTTCATTTTGATGGCAACCACAAAAATAATTATTTTATATGTCTACATCCGAACCAGCGACCTGCCAACCTATTACAGTGGTGGTGGTGAGTAATTACTATTCACAGTAACAAATAATTCAATTAAAATACGCAATTATCAGGTTAGTAGTCAAATTGCAAACAATTATAAATAATGCAAAGTAAAGAAGGGAGAGAGAGAGACTGGCTACTTTAGCGGCAGTGATCAGTGTTTCTTTCTTTCTTTCTTTTTTTTTTTAAGTGTTCCTGTGACTACATCGCGTTTTCGCGACTCAAAAGCTTTCGATACAATGCTAAAAGTAGCGAAGGTCAGCGTTTAAAAAAATTCTTTTCAAAAAACCGACTTCTAACGCCACTACAAAGTATAAAAATAATTTTAGTTTGTCCACGTTTGTTGAAGTCGGGCGGGCCTATTTACAAACTATGAAACCGATGCGCGACGCTACAGAATATGATAGACTTGTTTGTAGAAGTCGAGCGAGCATCGCGAGTCGGTTTCATAGTTTGTCTGCCCTCTCCCCAAAATACTAAAATACTTAAAGCTAAGTAAATACGAGTATTACACGTCTTTTCCAGAAAGTGACAGTCACTCACCCTCGGCTGAAAGTGTCGTCTCGTTCGCTCGTACCTTTATATTAGGTTTTTTCTTCAGACAGCGACAGACGGTGCTTTAGAGTTTTCGAATATTGGTAAGCGTACCTAATAAACTGGCATACCTAACGAAACGATCAAACTACGAGAATTTAGATTATTATTTATCATTGTACGAGTCGTATTTCGTGATTCGTCAAAGTGATCAGTAGGGTACAAGATTGGATAGTAAACTATAACATTACCTTCAAAGTAAAATGAACCATAACAGCATTAATTTAGAGCTCAATTTCGTGTATGTATTCTTATACTAAACGTAACGAAAACGCTCCAAATTAAAATCGTCCGTATTGAATTTGTGACTTTAAATCGATACTATTATGGTTTATTTTACTTTGATGCTAATTTAATAGTTAACTATTAAGATCAAACGAATTAAAACTCGGACTAACCACACTGTACATAATGCTCGCTTTCGTCCAGATCCATACAGTATATCATACTAAAGTGTCTGCAGCTTAAAAAATTCTATTTCGAATTAATTAGCAATTGATCTCTCTAGATAACCTCTGCGAAGAATTAACCAACTTCATAGATATATCTACGCACCTGACCTACAATGTATTTAAGCAACCACCATTTAATTGCTAGAGTAAGCATAAAGGGAAAGGCGGGGTTAGGTATAATATTAATGGTATTGCCCAAGGTATGCTTGGATTTTGCTCATTAGGGATACGCGGTTGTTTGCAAAATGATAAATGGGTAAGGACGGTATTAGTTGAGACACTTACACCCGCGCCGGTGTTTTGTTAATGTTTTGCTACAACTATGTTAGGGCTTACAGGAATGCAATTTTTGATCAGGAGTGTAAAATAATATTTCGTTTAAAAGTATCAATGACAGCCGGGGGAAGCCCAATGGTTAAAATTTCGGTATCCTTATCCATGGGTCTGGGCATCGAATCCCAGGCACCTCTTATTAACCATTGATATGTATTATGATTATTACCTACCAAAGATATTGAGCAAATTGAGCTTTAATTTACGTATAGTACATAATATATAAGTAAGAACGTACCTACAAAATAATCTTTTTTTTTCTTCACAGATATAATCTTCTGTTTTTCATCTATGTATTTCAGTAAATTTCACCAATGTCGAGTGACGTTTAACCGAGAAATAAATTGTGCTTTCTGACAGGTTTTGTATTGAAAATCAATCAAAATATCAAATTTACGCTCGGATAAGACAATAATATATTTTACGTTGGTGAAATCGGCTCTTAGTGTAACCTTCAAAGGGGCGATAGGGCGTAAATCGTTTGGTGATTGAAAATCTTCAGGTCTATAAATCCTAGAAAGCTAATATTAGATTCATGAGATTTTCCAAAACTCAATCCTTAAAGCGGTTAGTTAGCGTGGGCATAATTTCCTTTGTGGTCGGACTTACTCAAACATTGCTTATAATATACCCGACAACACTTAGAAATACGTAGGTATTTCAATAATTTATTAACGTTAACGGGTAAACAAGAGTTATTAAAATTTTCAAAGGGCTTTTCCTTTTAAACAAGATTCTTTAAAACTTCACATAAAATACCTAAAATAGTTTTATTCATAAGCTTTAATTAAAACTCGGACTGACTATAATTTTTAACCTATACATATACAAAGACTTGTACTGGCTGACTGACTGATCTATCATCGCACAACCTGAACCACTGGAGTTAGAAACTTGAAATTTTGACATTGAATTCCGTTTATGACGTGTATCACTAAAAATGAATTTTGAAATTCTACCCCTAAGGCCCGCTTGCAGAAACAACGGAGTATCCTTTTAACCCAGAGTTTGCTGCTGCTTTGACAGATTTTGTATGAAGCTAAAAATTACAAATTTATTCCTGGGTTAAATCTAACCAGCCCCTCTAGCCAAGTTACACTTCGTTGTATCTATTCTCTTTCTACGATCGTTGAAGCTTGATGTTTTGGCTAGGGCTTGACTAGATGGTGCTACAGCTGATCAAAGACAGAAGTGTATTGATAATATTTCGCGGTATTTTGTATTTTAATGTTTTTTTAGCATTTAAAATTCATAAATTATTGACTGTAGTGTCTATTAAAATACACACTGTAGTGAATTAGATAATTTAAGCGCCATCTAGTTTGTGATTATGAAACACGTACACGTACCTTGTTCGTGTTTCAAACTAGATGGCGCTTAAATTATATATTTACTATGGTGACGTTTTTCTTCGGAATGATTATCAAATACGACTTGGTCCGATTGAATATCTCCAAAACTACGGAATATATATATATATATATATATATATATATATATATATATATATATATATTACATTTTCTGTGGTTTGAATTGTTTACAAAAACCAAATAGTTGAGTCATAAAGAAACATTGATAAAACAAGCCAACGCTTGGGCCGATCGTGCCTGTGAGCGCAATTGATTTCCGTTTAATTTATATTAATTATTTAAAAGTATTGTTTTGATTTCGGTATCCTTATATTTAATGAAATTAGTTCCATCACATTGTCATTTGACTTTGACAGCGTGGGTACGCCATTTTGGGCGTCATCTTGAAATATTAGTGTTAGCGGACTGACGCCATCTTGGAGCAAAAACGTGCGCGGGGAAATCCGAGCGCGCGCACGAGCAACACCGAGCCAATCTACGAGTCGGGAGAGGCGACGATGGAGCGATTGGCCTTATAAGCGCAGCGTGCTATTTGTTCGCTCTCTTTTATTGGGACGAGCATACCGTCAACATCTCTTAATCGTGATGGGGATCACGCCTGAGTCATAATAATTGTCCATTGGTTGATTTGTTCATTTTGATAGTTACCCTCACGTTCAGAATTCAGATGGTGGTTTGTTTGTCGTGCTGTTGTTATTAGCTGAGTGGAAAGGGGCCGTTTTTGGGGATGGTGGAGACGGCTTTAGGTAGGGTTTCAGCGTTTTAAGAGACGCGTTTTCTTAAAGCCTGATTAGTTTTGAGTAATAATTCCCGCTTCTGATCCATCGCTAATAAATGTAAAAGAGGGGCTTTTGAGGGTACTTTGTTCGAACAATAAACATCCTAAGTAATGAACTGATTTTTCCACGCTACCTTTCCTCGTTGCGCAACAAATGTGTCTGACTTTGTTGCCGACGAGGATACCTGCTCCGACATGCCTCTCGCTTGTTCCGCGCTCTCGCTTGCAACCGCAGGCTCAGGCGGAACGTGACACTTTTTCGTGCGTGCAGCCGATGTTCATCGGTATATAAGACGTTATCACGTCAAAACAAACCTAACTCCACGCAGACAATGTCACAGTCAAAAGCTAATAAAAATATGAATATATAAGATGATACCTTTTTCACCTAATCGATCTACGGATACAGCATTAGAGCAACTTATCGGCATTGGTTGGTAATAACTCATCTAAGGGCGTGAGTTATACACGTTCTTAGTAGGGGGCATACAGCAATTAAGCTACGTACTGGGCTATTTACGTCCGAACAAAATTTCCCATTAAATAATGGTTGCCATAAATACGGTCAATGTACAGTAGCTTTTTAAGCTTTACATTAATTGACTAATGGTTTGTAATGGAGCTCGGAAGCTCGTTATGTCAAATAACGAGGTTTTAAACCTAGAGTTATAGGTAAACTAACATTAAAATTATTACTTTCTAGCTGATTCCCTACAGGAACTTTATCTGCCTGTATTCAATTTTTTTTAATCTCTTGGAAACGCTTAAATCTCCCGGCGTAAGAAGTAACTTGTCTGTTCGGATACCTCAATTTCACCAAAATTGATTCATCGCTTGGGTAGTGAAAATAAACTAACGTATGTATTATCTTTGTCAGGATTTTGCAGGAATCAGCTAATAAAATATATAAATAACTAGCTGCGCCCCGCGGTTTCACCCGCAGAAGTTTCGATTCCATAGGAATATCGGGATGAAGTCATTCATTCCATTTCATTAATTCATTGCCGATTTCAGCCACAGCGACTGGATCTCTGTAAATGAAGGATTCTGGGCTTCGCTCGTGTGCCCTGATGTGGCTGATGTACCCCATTTTTGCACGAAATAACCGTGCGCAGTGAGGACTTAATCGACGTAATTATCCCTACTAATATTATAATTGCGAAAGTGTGTTTGTTGGTTTGTTGGTTTGTCCTTCAATCACGCAGCAACAGAGCAACGGATTGCCATGATTTTTTGCATAGAGATAATTTATGGAAAGGAGAGTGACAAAGGCTCCTTTTTTATCCCAAAAAAATGCGCAGTTCCTATGGAAAGACACGTTTACGCTAAATTTTGTCCTTCAATCACGCTGCAATATAGCAACGGATTGACATGATTTTTTGCATATAGATAGTTTATGGGCCGGAGAGTAATATAGGTTATATTTATTTTGCATGCTTGCTTGCAGGATTAAAAAAAACGAAACAAACGCGGACGAAGTCGCGGGTAACAGCTAGTAGATAATATTGGATGGTGGTCTACTTTTCAGTAGAAACATCCAGATCCACCTTCCTTTTATCTTCAAATGTGTGACAGCCTGCCCTCGGTTTTCATCATCATCCTCGGTCATATGCCGCTTTAGCACATCTTATACCTAAGGAACTGACTGCCTTGTTTCCGCTTTCCGTCCTTAAGCTCAGAATAAAAGATGCGCTGGGCTATCCTTTCGTTGGGCATTCTCACAACATGTCCGCACCAACGCAATTGACGCCGCATAAGGTATGTCTCAATGCCACTGGCTTTCGCCCGCCGCAACACGTTTGTGCTTCTAATGAGGCCAGACAACCTGATGTTCTGTATTTCACGTAGACACTTGAGGTGGAATCTATCCAAAGCACGAATATGCTTCCGATGAAGTGTCCAAGTCTCAGCGGAATAAAGTAGATTTGGCAATACAATAGCCATGTACACCTTGATTTTTGTGCTTAGCTTAATTACATGCAGACTGAACACCTTCTCTCGGAGTTTACCAAATGCCGCTAATTGACGGGAACGGGATGAAAGTAACAGAGCTATCGGTTGTGTACCTATCAAGTTTCATCGCAGTCGGTTCATTAGTTTTTGCGTGAAGGAAGTTACAAACATAATTATGTACCTACATACTCGCTTAAAACAAACTTTCACAATTTTTTATACTCGTGATAACTTCGAAATTAAATGTCCGATTCGAATGAATTAAAAAGTATTTTACTGCTACATAAATACCCTTGAAAACTATTTATTTGAATAAGAATTAATAATACGATACGAATGTAACCAACTTTTGTTTCCTCCAATGATCTAATTAAAATTTATAACACAAAAATAGAGTATAGATTAATACATCTAAAGTACAAAGCTTTCTATTGAATACACTGTAAATACTTAAACCAATATCCGCGACGACGCGCTGTAACGACCCTAGTCCTTCGTACAAAGGAATTTTTCATGTTTGATAGTACTAAAAATTGTTGATTAAATTTTATCAAAATCGGTACATTAGTTAAGTTACGAGATGTACTTTCACATGAGATCATAAAAATAATAATTTTAGGAACTTCAATTTTCATGTCATATAATTTAAATTTGACGTTGACGCTATTCTGTAGAACGATATACTATAGGGGAAGGCAGCGACGACCGCAGCGTCGTCGACGCGCGGATCGTATATAAGAAAGAACATTGTTCGTGTATTGGGGCATATGTTCAGAGACTTAGTGCCGATTTCACCAACGTTGAGTGACGTTTATCCGAGGAATAAATTGGACGTTCTGACAGTTTTTATATTGAAAATACTGTCAAAACATAAAGTTTACGCTCGGTAGGACTTATTTTGTGGTGGTGAAATCGGCCCTTAAACATGCATATACTGTATTATGATAAATGTGAAGTGGTATGTAGTGACATATTTTATATCAATTATTATTGATAAAATACAAGGGGCGATACACGAATTCATAATTCATAATTCATAATTCATTTATTGTCCAGAACATGGTAGGTACATTATTAAAGATGTCACATAACATACCTAGTAGATAAGATCTGCATGTTCTACCGTTGCCGGTGTACAATATTATAGTATTTAACCAGTAAATTACAATTACAGGCACACATTAACCAACGCTTATTACAACTCCATAACATGCATTACCAATCTTAATTATTTTTTACAATAACAAACATCTAAATATACTTAAATTATTTTATCTTAGTCTAATGCATAGTATTAATATTAATAGTCATTGTGAATGTTAAATGTCAATGGATATCAAAGATAGATGAGATTTAATTAATTAATTTAAGTTCGAAAAATTCTTTGAGGTCATAGAAATTATACATATTGAGCCATTGAAACAACTTAGTTTTAAATCTTTTTAACGGTAATACCTTGACACCGTTGGGTATTTTTAACCGACTTCCAAAAAGGAGGAGGTTCTCAATTCGGCCGGTATCTTTTTTTTTTTATCGACAGAGGATGTTTGCGAAATGGTCCCATAAAAATGTTGACCTTCAATTCCTCAAGCCTGATGCTGCAGGGATATTACTCACCTAAAATAAAGAGATTTAGGAAATGTCGATTACGACAACGATTGTGTGTTAATTACTATTGTAGGTTACAAGTATGGACTACATCATGGAGCTCCAGGTCCTAGCTCCTCAATCATAAGATACTACACTTAAAAGATTAAAATAAAAATTCTTTTCAAAAAACCGACTTCTAACGCCACTACAAAGTATAAAAATAATTTTAGTTTGTCCACGTTTGTTGAAGTCGGGCGGGCCTAAAATACAAACTATGAAACCGACTCGCGATGCTCGCTCAACTTCTACAAACGAGTCTCTCATATTGTGTAGCGTCGCGCATCGGTTTCATAGTTTGAATTTAGGCACGCCCGACTTCAACAAACGTGGACAAACTAAAATTATTTTTATACTTTGTAGTGGCGTTAGAAGTCGGTTATTTGAAAAAAATTTTTTGTTAAACACTTATAGACTCATACTTACACAGTTTTTAGCGTAATACTGAGTTTTTGGAATGTAATTTGCAATCAAACGTTCTACGAGTATGTTAAGTGCTAGAACTACGAGTACTATAATTTGTGTTACTTGCCACTGTAAACATACTCTTATGCTTTTTAACAAAACAACAGATTTCAAATTATATATACAAGGAAGTGGCAATAATTTTAATTTTTTAAATAATGGTCGGCAACTATCTACAGGTGCAGCACCACACATAGCCCGCACACATTTCTTTTGGGCAATGAATGCCCTATTAACATCAGTGCTATTGCCCCCAAAAGATCACTCCATATCTGAGAACCGACACAACATAAGCGTGATACACTGAAAGTACAGTTTTAAAATCCACTACATTTTTAAGACGTCTTAATACGTAACAGAATCTATTTATTTTTTCACATACCATCTCTACATGAGACCTCCATGTCAATCCCAAAAACCTTACCTCCGTTGCAGAAATGATTTTTTTATTGTTATAAGCAATATTTAGAATAGGAGGGTTCTTGTCATAAAATTGCATATAATTCGTTTTAGTCAAATTAATTTGTAGATTATTCATGTCAAGCCATTTTATAATATTATCCAAAGTGTTATTAATGTCAGATTCGTGTAGTGATTTATTGTTTTTATTTGATGTCAGAATTATGGAAATATCATCCGCAAAAAGAATGCATCTGTGGTCAGTAATTTTCGTTATGTCATTTATATAAATAATAAACAATATCGGGCCAAGGATACTGCCCTTGGGTACACCATATCTATTAACCATATAATCTGATTGACAGGATACTACTTCACTTTCGACTTTTTTATTTATCATCACGGATTTGTACCTATCTTTAAGGTAATCAGAGAACCACATTAACACTGGGCCTCTTATACCTATGTGTTCCATTTTATCAATTAAAACCTCATGTCTTACAAAGTCAAATGCCTTGGAGAGGTCTAGAAATAATCCTGTAGTGGTTTTCTTTGAGTCAGTGCTACGAAGAACGATTTCTAATAGCGTATAAATAGCTAGTGTTGTAGATTTGTCTTTTTGGAATCCAAACTGCTCTTCTTTTATGATTCCAAACTTCTGACAGTATCCCAACAATCTTTTTAGCATGCACTTTTCAAATATTTTTGAGAAGATGGGTATGAGTGTTATGGGCCGATAATTTGCAATATCATTACGGTCCCCGAAATCTATTATGAGTGATACCTAATCCGACGTTGGAAGCTGCTTATTAGATGGGGAGCTCTAGCGCCTTGGTGCTTTATGAACCTGTCTTTGGGCTTGCGACCGACGATCTCAGATGAAGATTGATCTATATCGCGATGCTCTATGCTGAGTGTTGTGTCAACCTGTAGGTTGGATGCCGGGATAGGATAAGCTTAGGATGGGCTACTAAACTTGCCAGTCCGGGCTGTCTGGTCCAGGTGTCTGATTCTACTATCGAACTTGCTCTGACGTTAAGTTGGAGCCTATCATCACTTCGTGGTGACAACCGACTGTTGGATGCTGAGATAGGATGAAGCTAATGATGGCAATTGCTATTATGGTTTCGTCTGGTCCATGCGTCCGACACCAACCTCGAACTAGACTAACACACCACGGTTAAAAAGTGTCTTCAGTGGATCACACCACTTTAAAAAAGTCTTGTGGAGCAAACCACGGTTAAAAAAGCCTTGCACATTCGTGTGTGAGTGAATGATGACAGTGTGGGGGGGGGGGGGGGGGCTCATGGTTTGATGGTATTTCAGGGACTTGTAAACATTCCTGATTATTGACAAATAATTACCCAAAGTAATATATGTATGTTTAAGAAATTTAAGCTGCGATCTCATTGCGTCAATTATCTTCTATATAAATAAAAATGAATGTTGGTAAGCGCATAACTCAAGAATGGATGGACCAATTCGGTTAATTTATTTTTTTGTATGTTCCTTAAGTTCCACGGAAGGTTTTAATACAAAAAAAACAAAAACTAAATTCACGCGGACGAAGTCGCGGGCATCAGCTAGTTATAATAATACATTATTGTTTTAATGGACGTAACTGAGTGGTCCTTGATGTACTCACCATCGTTGGCGTGCAGGGAGCCAATGATCATCATTTCATTTTTTCACAATGAAATGATGCCATCTTAAGTTTGAACGTTGCCTATGGACTCAAAGGAACTTGAAACAACGATGTGTAGTGTAGACGTTCAATGTGATATTGAATGTCGAGGTGCATAAGTTGTGATGTAGATTCTTTTGATGTTTACCCATAGAAATAATTGTGTCTCTCGACATCAGTGTTGGGTCTCGTGATAATGGAGCAAACCGGTATCATTCATACTGGATTTTAAATATTCTTTAACATAAACCAATACGGGAACCCACTAAAATCTGATACACGAACTCTCGCATATATCGCCTGGGTCTTATGAACTCATTACTTCTGACGCTCTAAAAGTTCCTGGGTTAATGCGATCACAACATTATAAAGGGTTCTACCACTAGCGATTCACGTGCCAATCTAAAGAAATAATTTAAAAATAGAAAGATAAACAGGAATTATAGGGTAGAGATTTTCGTAGGATACTTAGTTTAGTTACAGCGCGACGGTAAAACATTTTTATTTAATTTTTTTTTTACATGTATAGGCTTTTCAAATTAACGCATACCAAGCTTATTTTTAACCGACTTAAAAAAAAAGGAGGAGGTTATGAAATCGACGCGTATTTTTTTTTTGTCGATTTTACTCCATAACTCCATCAATACTGAAGCGTTTTCAATATATTTTTTTTTATTTGAAAGGTCATACCGTCAGGTTGGTCGCATTTACATTTGGTTAAGATCTGATGAATATCTTCGGTGATCGCGCTCGCGACCAAAGAATGTGAGGATTGATCTTATGAAGTTACCACTAAAAAGCTTAAAATAATAATATAATATATATTTTTTTAAAACTGACTTCAAACGCAGGCCTAAATAGAAACGATGAAATCAATGCGCAACGCTAGCGCGGCTTCAACATACCTGTACAAACTAAAATTATTTTATACTTTGCAATGGCATTTGAAGTTGGTTTATTAAAAAGAATTTTGATATATCACTAGCGACCCGCCACGGCTTCGCACGGGTAGTAGAGCATATTATTGCGCCTATGCTTTGCAAACTCCTTGGAATTTTTCATAAGTTATACCTTGAACAATACGTAGGCTTATAAATGAAGTATCGCTTGGCTTAATTAAGTACAGAAACAGCGTGGCGCAGGTGTGGTCGCATCACGCGTGTCCCGTCATCGGGTTGAGACCTTCCAAGACCCGCGGCGTTTGAATTTATTTTTGCGCGCATTCGTTTATATTTTGCGATTTTTGCCCGCGACCAACTCCGCGTAGAATTAGGTTTTTAAAAATCGCGCGGAATTCCTCTGTTTTTTGGTATAGCCTATATCACTCTCAAAGTTCTCTAACTACACCCATGCAAAAAATCACGTCGATCCGTTGCTTCGTTGCTGCGTGGTTTAAGGACAAACAAACAAACGTTCGAATTAATATTATATTGTAAGGATTATTTTGGACGTACATTCTTTGTACAATGATCGTTTGGCACCATACTTCAAGACTCTTCCGGCCAAAAAAGTAGTGTGTTTAAATTTTTCCTGAAAGAGTAAGACATTTTCTATCGCATGCACTGAAAAAATCAACATTCACGATGACGGGAAAACATTTTTTAATTTTTGAAAAAAGAAAATTTTAACATTGTTTCTTTCGGCTTTTCAAATTAACGCATATCGAGCTTATTATAAACGTATAATGTTTTTGTAACAAAATTTTCGAATCCGCATGAGGGACTTTCAGTGTTACCGGCTCCCGGACCATTAGGCATACTGTAACATCAACTGCGAATCACCAACTGTCGTTGTTCGCAGAATTATCCCGATGAGTTCAGCTATCGCCACGAGCGTCCTACTCCAGGCCTCTTCACCTCCATCAAACTACCAGAAGCAGAGCCCCCAAACGGGGTGGCGCCCCTGCTGGATTTCCCGCGGGGGCGCATTCGACCGGTTACTTTTCTAGGCGAGGGACCACACGGTACTGTAAGTATACTCTTTCTTCATTACAGTTGTGATAAAGGAGCTGTATCAAAACCCATACAAAAAAACCCAGGCCCGGCGCAAAAGTAATATATCTTAAAATTAAGTGTTTAGATAGTATATTTTAAAAAAAGAAACTCTCCATTCGATAGCTAAAGTGGTATTTTTGCCTTATGAAGTTTTGCAGGAGTTCATACAAAAACTATTTTTAGGGTTCCGTACCAAAATGGTAAAAATGGAACCCTTATGGTGAGACTTTCTCCGTCCGTCCGTCCGTCCGTCCGTCTGTCACAGTCGATTATTTCAGTAACTATTAAAGCTATCGACATGAAATTTGGCATAGTTGTGTATAATAGTGGCCCAACATCATTGGAATAAAGAAAAATCGAAAATTATTTTTAGTTTTATTAAAAAAGGGGGAAAATCGGGGGTTTGAAATTTCAAAGTAAAATAACTATACCGAGTGGGGTATCGTATGAAAGGCCTTTACTTGTGCATTCTAAAACAGTTTTTTATTTATTTCTATATATATAATAGTTTTTGATTAATCGGACAAAATGTCGAAAAAAATACCGTTCCCCCCCCCTTATCTCCGAAGTTTACCAATCGAAAAATCTGAAATAATGATGGTCAATAGAGGTTTATGTATATTTTACAGGAAAAATAAAATCAACGCGAAAATTATTTTAGTATAATTAAAAAAGGGGGAAAATCAGGGGTTTGAAATTTCAAAGTAAGATAATTATACCGAGTGGGGTATCATAATATGAAAGGCCTTTACTTGTGCATTCTAAAACAGTTTTTTATTTATTTCTATATATAATAGTTTTTGAGTAATCGGCCAAAATGTCGAAAAAATACCGTTTCCCCTCCCCCCCTTATCTCCGAATTTTACCAATCGAAAAATCTGAAATAATTATGATCAATAGAGGTTTATGTATATTTTACAGGAAAAATAAAACCAACGCTCTAACTAGCATAGTTTTTTTATATTAACAATAAACCTCTACAAACAAAGTTAACGATAAATAAGCAAATTAATATAATATTATCGTTTTACTTTTACTTTTGGAGTACGGAACCCTCGGTGCGCGAGTCCGACTCGCACTTGGCCGGTTTTTTTACAATAAATCGTAATCAATAATAACTTATTAGTTAGTTTAAATAATATTAATTACTTTCTATGTTTGTGAGGATGGATGTATGGATGGATGGGTGGGTGTTTATTACTCTTTCACGCCACAACGAATGTACCGATTTGGCTGAAATTTGGAATAGTGACAGCTCATACCCAGGATTGACATATAGGCTACAGAAAATTAAGGAGTTCCCGCGGAAATGAGAAAACCACGCGCAACCGTGGGATTAATCCACGCAGACCAAGTCGTAGGCATCATTTAGTATAAAATAAACGGCCAATTGCGTGTCAGGACACGCGCAGTGTAGACTACACACTACACTACACTGTGTAGTGTATTCCATTGTTGCCATCACAATATACGTACTAGGAAAGGGGTACAAGTACACACTTTTCATCATAAAATGCTTTTAACCCCGACAAAATATGAAAAGTTTGATGTGTGTATTTGTGTCTCTGTGTATCTATGTATCTCCTTTTCTTATTCTATTCATGTTTATTTCTTACTTGATTAAAAGGTCTTTCAAACTTTCACAGGCGCGATTGAATTGAAATTTGGTGTACTGTTACTTCAGATTATTTTCAAGATTGGTAACCTTTATCTAATCCAGCAGCATCAAGTATAGTAATAAAAATTAAAACTGTAAATTTTAAGTTAATATTTTATATTTCAGCAAATTACACAACTGGAATTTTCAATGTTATTAAAATAATAATGATACATCTATGGTAGGTCTTGACTTTTTCTTCTCGAGCCCTTTCTGTTCCTCTGTGTTTGGGTTAGAGGTGTTAGCAGTTTCCGAAGTCGAACTGTCATCGGTAGTTTTCTTGCCAGACTGATTTGATACCAGATTTGGCTGACTTGGCTTATGTAACACTCCATAACAAGGTTTCTCTTCCTGATCTACATTCACATTAGGAAATACGACTTCACGTACATTTTCTTTATTTTCTTTTGAAGTAACCACGTCAAAATCATGATCTGAAGGAATTTATAAGTGCATATAGTTTATTATCACTGCGGGTGATGGAGCGAGTTATGCTCGTATTATATCTAGCTGTGGACGTCTATCAAACATCTACGATATACGGAAACCAAACGAGTTCACACCTGTTGTTTCTAAACATGATGCAGTCTAGGTTGGAACCTGATAAAGCGTATGCCTCATGTTCGCTGACAATAGTTCATGTTGATTGATTGGCACACGTCAGCGCATGGGTAGACGCAAGCGCCTATTGCATGCATTGCTTTGGCAGCTTACAATATAGCATACCTCTACCTAAGTTTAAAGCACACTAGAGTAATTAGACCAAAATGAAACCTCAGACTATTTTAATTTGACACAAGAATGGGAACTCAAGCGATAAAAATTGGGTCAAGAGCGATTCAAGTACCACATCCTTGACTTTATCTTAAGATTCTTGTACTTCTTCTGAAAAATTAGCAAGCTATCGTTTATGGAGATCAATTTAATATAATCTAGGTGACTTATGTTTGCAACTAGCAGATAAGGACCAAGGTAAAAAATATTCATTATTATTTTAATAGTTGAACTTACCGTCCGTGAAGAATTCTTGTGAATTTTCGAAAGATAATTTTTTCTTGAGATTTTTAAAGAAATCATCCATTATGCCAGGTTATGACAAGTTTGTTTGTTGGACATAAGCGGCTCCAGGTTGTAAGGCGGGTTACAACATGTTTTTCTGTCTATTATTATTTTTAATTATGTAAATCCTTTATTTTAGCATTATTATTTGTTTACTTTTATATTTCCTCCCATGCTGATCTCAAATTACATTTTATAAAATTATCGGTTAATTGTTGTCCATCTTTTTTGACACTGTCAGTTTTATTTATTTTTTATAACTTGACTAAAATAGGTTAAAATATGGTTATACTTGTATAGATTCGGAGAGTTCTTATAACATGTATTATGTAAATTATAATATACCTGAGCACCTGAGCTATTTTCTGAGGTTTATGTAAATGACAACGATTCTTTTCGAGGCACGAAACAAAACAAAGCGAACAGCTATAAAAACGGTCACCCATCCAATAACTGAAGTCATAATTGCTTAACTAGCGCATTCGACTAATATAATCACTGTGGCAACTAAGCCTCACTTTCTTCAGTCATATAATAAAAACATCACTTATTAAGGAATGCATCAAGGATATAACAAGAAAAGCACTTCAGAAAGGTCGCTCGTGGTTACCGTACACTCGCTTGTGGTTACAGTATGTTTGTCTTTTTATAATGATAATGATAATACAACAATAACACGTGCCCTTGTTTGTGTTTTCGCCCTTAGGCAGCGTAAGCGGGAGCAGCTTACCTTGGGAAGTTCTTAGAAAATAAAACAAGATGTGATCTACTAAGTGTACTTGCTTAAAGCTCGTGTGTTGCAACACTATTTTATGTAAAAAATCTTGATTTTTAATACACTTAATTTAATATTTAAAATTATTTTTAAAAAACCGACTTAAACTCCCGCGCCACTATACAAAGGATAAGAAGAAATATATTGCTGATATTTTAAAAACCGCTCGACTGCAATATACATAAAAAAAGTTTCCGACGAATTGAGAACCTCCTCCTTTTTTGAAGTCGGTTAAAAATGTATATAGGATTCGATATACCAAAGTCATCTGGGAGTTTACATAATTTAGTTTTCATTCATAACTAGTTAGAATGTCAAAACTTTACTTTTTCTCGAAAAAACATTGTTACGGCAAATGGTATATGAGGAGCCACAAATCTGAAGTTATACAGATATTAGTTGTGAAAAATATAGACTTATACCACTGTCAACAGATTCTAACTCAAGTTGATCACGTTGGTCAAAAATACGGTATGTCAATATTTTCTGAAGGAACAATATAAAATTCAATAAAACAAGGGACCTACATTGTAAATTGTATTTACCTTTCATTATTAAAGATAATAATAGAGATGTCGAGGGGAGCATCTAGGTAGGTATAACAAAATTAATTAAATTGAGAAGCACCACTTCAAAGTTCTCACTAACTTCGGGGGACCACGTATTTGTTATGTTTCCTATAGATGTGTTAGCCATCGTATATTAAACATTGGTAACCATGAGGTAAGGCCTAAGTGAAATTCCGCAGAAATTTTGTTAAATTAAGTTTTAGTAGATTAAATTCCGTGGAGTTAATTATTTCGAAGGAGATTTAAGGTGCGTTTTTAAGACACATCACTGTGATTGCGCTAGATTTTTTAAACGTTTCTTTGGACGAAATATTCAATAAAAAATAAAACTCTAAATATATAATGTAATAAAAACCGGCCAAGTGCGTGTCGGGCCACGCGCAGTGTAGGGTTCCGTAGTTGAAAGTCTCAAATATTATTGCTGACCTAGGATAGTGCTATTGTTTTATTTATGAATATTGAATAAATTTTGAGTTCCATGGTTTAAATACTATAATATTCTACAAAATATGCAACTTACACTACGTGTAATACCTACCTTAGAAAAAACAGATATAACTCCTTAACTAATGAACCCTACTTAGCCGTGATAGTTTTCCTTTAAAATTCATTATATATACTACTGCTGTGAATTTTTTCTTGTATCCTATATACAACCATTTAGCTGGCAGAGGGGGGGGACACTTGACTCTAATAAAATTTAGCACTTTAAAATATCATATTTCACAAACGGATCCCTGAATTGAAAAATGATGTTCCCACACCCACAATATTTTTAAAAGACCTATTCCACGACACCCCACACTATGGGATAGACGAGAAAAAAAATTCATCCCCACTTTACATGTAGGGGAGGTACCCTAAAAAAAATTATTTTTCACAATTTTATTTCACGACTTTGTCGGCGTGATTGATATTTATACCCTTGTCAAATTACAGATTTCTAGTACCAATAGTCTCTGAGATAAACCGCGGACAGACAGACAGACAGACAGACAGACAGACAGACGGACGGACATGGCGAAACTATAAGGGTTCCTTGTTTACTACGGAACCCTAAAAATCAATTCTTCAGCCATTTTAAAATGCTCATTTTGGACTTACACATAGTAAGTAGTAACTAAGTGGTGGCTACATAGTTTATTGTAAGTTATAACACAAACGATCTTATCAATATCAAAAATCTTCAATTTTTTTTAACATAGACATATTAAATTAGACACAGACATAATAGATTATTTTTTTTAACATAGACTGTATTTTTCTGAAATTGTACAAATAAAGAAAATCTATAAAAATAATAAAGGAGTTTGTGAGACCAAAAATTTCACACTGTGTAAAAACTCCACAATGCTATAGGTAAGCACTGTCTTTACAATATTTAAATTAAATGTTTTTTTTAATGTGTTAGGAACTTATTTTATGATAAGTTATCCTTAATGCATACCCTAGTGCCTATCTTAGAGCTTGGAGAAAATTTAAGTATTACAAGAGGAACAAATTTTTTTAAATTTCTACATAATAATTATAATTACATCTTCTTCTTCTTCTTTATCAACCTATAGACGTCCACTGCTGGACAAAGGTCTCCTGCATAGACTTCCACAGCCTTCGGTCTTGCGCCGTTTGAATCCAGCGGTTCCCTGCGACTCGTTTGATGTCGTCGGTTCACCTGGTGGGGGGCCTGCCAACACTGCGTTTCCCGGTGCGGGGTCGCCACTCCAACACCTTGGGACCCCAACGACCATCAGCTCTTCGAACTATGTGCCCCGCCCATTTCCACTTCAGTTTCGCGACACGCTGAGCTATGTCGGTGACTTTGGTTTTCCTACGAATCTCCTCATTTCTGATTTGATCTCGCAGGGATATACCGAGCATAGCTCTCTCCATCGCTCGCTGGGTGACCCTGAGCCTTCTTATGAGGCCCATAGTTAGCGACCATGTCTCGGATCCGTAAGTCATCACTGCGAACACGCACTGTCTTCAGGCACTGAGGGATTTTGGACGAGAAGACATCTCGGAGCTTCCCGAACGCTGCCCAGCCGAGCTGGATTCGGCGGTTAATCTCTTTCTCGAAATTGGACCTACCTAGCTGGACTATATGTCCCAGGTATATATACTCGTCGACAATTTCGAGTGCAGAGTTCTCAACGATTACTGGGTGGAGCGGAGCATGAGCATTGGACATGATTTTCGTCTTTCTCATGTTCATTTTCAAGCCTACCTGTTGAGAAACCCTGCTGAGATCATTGAGCATTGTATTGAGATCTCTCAGAGTCTCTGCCATGACTACTATGTCATCGGCAAATCGCAGGTGAGTGATGTACTCGCCGTTTATGTTGATGCCAAGTCCGTTCCAATCCAGAACCTTAAAGACGTCCTCCAACGCAGTGGTAAATAGCTTCGGGGAGATTACATCTCCCTATCGCACTCCACGCTGCAAGTGGATTGGTCTCGTAGTCTGGTCCTGTATACGTACTGACATAGTGGCGTTTTCGTACAAGCACTTCAATACTTGGATATACCGGTAGTCAATCCGGCATCTCTGCAGCGACCTCAATACAGCCCAAGTTTCCACCGAATCAAAGGCTTTCTCATAGTCCACAAACGCTAAGCAAAGTGGCCGGTTATACTCTTCCGTCTTTTGTATAACCTGCCGCAGCGTATGAATGTGATCTATGGTACCAAAGCCTTTTCGGAATCCGGCTTGTTCGGGAGGCTGGAAGTCGTCAAATCTACGAGCGAGACGATTCGTAATGACTCTCGAGAACAACTTGTAAACATGACTCAGCAGCGAGATGGGTCTATAATTCTTCAGCAAGGTATTATCACCCTTTTTGAAGAACAGGGACACCATGCTCCTTTGCCATGTTTCCGGCGTTATTATACCCTCGTGAATGATGGAATTGAACAATCGCTGAAAGATCTTAAGTACCGGTTTTCCACCCGCTTTCAGGAGTTCCGCAGTGATTCCGTCATCACCTGGCGCCTTGTTGTTCTTGAGCTGTTTGAGAGCCATTCTAATCTCGTATAGGCTGACGTCCGGGATATCTTCGGTATAGTGTCGGGTCAGTTTGGCTCTGGGATCTTTGGCCAAATCCTCAACAGGTTTTTGTGACGTGGTATATAACTGCCCATAGAACTTCTCGACCTCTCCCAAAATCTCAGGTCGAGAAGATACGAGACGACCGTCATCAGTTTTAAGCCGCGTCAGCTGACTCTGTCCGATAGACAGATCTCTCGCGAACACTTTTGAGCCTTTGTTCCGCTCGATGGCATCTTTAATACACTTGGTATTAAAGACCCGAAGGTCGCGAGTTTGTGCCTTAGAGATCTGCCTATTAATACGCCGGTAGGCAGCCGCGTCTACCGATGACTGCAGCCTCATCTCTTGTCTCTCCTCCATGAGCTTGAGAGTATGGTCAGAGAACTTTTCGGTTCTTTTCCTGCGATGGGTCTTAAAGAACTTAGACCCCCACAGTATGGACAGTTTCCATGAACCTATTGTTTAGATCGTCCACAGAAACGCAGTCTGCTAGGCAATCGAATCGGTTCTGCAGTTCGAGTTGGAAGTTTTCGGGGTTTTGGATATGAGCACGAGAGGGTCGGAGAGTTGACTTCACCAGTCTAGCCCTTTCCAGCTTCACATTAATATTCAATGTGCCTCTTACCATATTACGGTGATCGCTCCCGGTTTTCACCCTGTTGATCACAGAGACATCATTGAATATATGGCGCTTGGTCGACATAATGAAGTCAAACTCACTTCTCGTAGAACCATCGGGGCTCATCCAAGTCCATTTTCTGTGTGGCCGCTTCTTGAAGAAGGAGTTCATCATAAAGAGGCCCTCTTTCTCCATGAAGTCGGCCAGCATTTGACCCCTCTGGTTCCTTCGCCCATAACCAAATTGCCCTACCCTCGTCTCTGCACCGCTTCGTTATATAATTACATATACCTATTCAAATAAAAGGTAGGATGTTGATTGGTCGCGTCCACATGTCCCCGTCGCGTCTTTGTCACAGAATGTACCTTTAATCCACACCGGAGAACGGCGGCATGTCACGAGGGGAACGTTAGCACGTTGCCCCCGCCGCGGACTGAGGGGAGCAAGGGGCATTGGGCTACAAAAATGCTCATAAAAATTGATTACTGGCCGTAGCAAGAAAATGCAATCTGCTCACACTTACCGGCCACCCGCCCGCCACCCAACTCTCCCCTCTCGCCTTAATAGCCATGAACGTTTATTTCATACTTTTACCATATTATTTACGATGTATCTAATATTTGTTCAGATCACTTGGAAAATTAATTAGCTGAGACAATTTTATTAGTTCATAAACTTTTGATAGGCGGATGGCATTATTAAAGCTAATCGCACATTCCGAGATGGGCCATAAGTTTTCATTTTCTAGCAATGGCAAATTCTAGCAAGTTAATTCTTCAGAACTTTGTATTGTGTGTATTTCTTAATTATTTAAATTTTTTGGCCTTATTTATATTAAAAATAACCATGTATGTATAAACGCTGTTGCTTACTTACAAATAAAATAAAAAATATATAGTTTTACTTCGCGGCTTCACTGCCGCCATCTATTAAATGTAATTCAAAGTGGTGATTCCTATGTATACAAAATTACCAATATTTTTTCGAATTTTCAGTTCTTCTTTTGGGTTATCCCTATTTTTTTTAAACCACCCCTGTATTTAGGCGGAGAAAACAAAGCCAGACTAATGAACAGCAATTGATTTTTATATATTACTAGCTGATGCCCGCGACTTCGTCCGCATGGATTTAGTTTTTAAAAATGCCGCGGGAACTCTCATTATCCGAGATAAAAAGTAGCTCTCCCGGTCTGAAGAACCACTACTACATCCATTACTATACACATGAAAAAAATCGCATCAATTCGCTGTTCTGTTGCGACGTGATTGAAGGACAAACCAATAAACAAACACACTTTCGCATTTATAATATCAGTAATGCTTTATTATAACACTTTTTATAATTGTCAAATTTTTTACCATACTTAACCAAAGACAAAATTACCTTTAGCTGTCATTTACGTTTTGTTATTCTACTGTCATTTGCGTTTTGTTATTCCATGTCAGATGCGTTTTTGTTATACCACGTTTTATAGTGACTTGACGGAAACATGGACGAACGGGATAAAAAGTATCCTATGTCCGTCTCCTGGTTCTAAGCTACCTCTCCACCAATTTTCAGCCAAATCGGTTCATCCGTTCTTGAGTTATAAATAGTGTAACTAACACCACTTTCTTTTATATATATAGATGTATATGGAATAAAAGTTAGTCTTTGTCTGCGGTTATCTATTACGGTTCATAAGATAAAGCCCGCTGACAGACTAACAGACGGACGGCCAGCGACTTAGTATTAGGGTCCCGTTGGCAACCTTTGGGTACGCAATCTTAAAAACCAACAAAAGTAGGTTAATTTTGCACTAAAAACAAAATTGTACCGGTTTATAGCATTCAAATAAGCGTACATGACGTAATCTTTATTTCGAGCCCAAATTCGATGGATTTACGTCGTTTTATTTAAAAGTTCCGTAGGTTCCGATAGCCATCTTCAAGGCAAGGACAAAAATATGAAGTACAAGCTTTTATCCGCAGCTTCACTCCCGTCATATTCTGTTAAAAGTAATCCGAAGTAGTGATTCTATCTATACAAAATTACCAATTTTGATTTTCGGTTTTGATTTTCTTTCAGATGTTCTTTTGGATTTTCTCCATTTACGAGTATGTATCAAGGCGAATAAAACAAAAAAAATCAAAGCTGGCCAGTTTAACGAACAGCAATTGATTTTTATTTTTATAAATATACCAAGTAAAAACATAAACTGTGTAGTGCGTGAGACACAAATTTTCATTATTCATAAAGTAACCGTAAGTAACAATAAACAATTACCATGTGCTTTGTTAATTAGACATTATTATATTACGTAATTATTTATTTATGTCAGGTATTTTAACCGCATCACATATCATTTTAACTAATTGCTGTGGCAACATTCATTAGCGACAACATTCAGTAAATATTAACTGATAACCGAAAACTATAAATTTGCTCGATTAAATGGTACTAATTTAATTAAAGTTTACATATTTATGTTGCGTTGCGCAACACTTCACTTGTTAACAAGTGAAGTGTTGACAGCTTAGTATGATTAGAACTTTGACCTCCTTTTTGAGCAGACCAGGGTTTGGTCCCAGGCACGTAGCTCTAACTTTTGGGAGTTGTGTGTTTGAATCAAATATCACTTGTTTTAATGTTGAAGGAAAACACTTTGAAGAAACCTGCAGAATTCATGAGAATTCTCCATAATGTTCTCAAAGCTACATGTGAAGTCTGCCACACTGCACTTGGCTCTGCCCAGTAGTTAACTCTTTAGGTTTCATAAACCGCTAAAATTAATATTTAAGAAACGAGCTATCAATATTACCAATTTGGTTACCTATTCGATTTTTTACCAAAACTATTTTTATTCTAAAGCCAACAGATGTATTATGATGATAAGTGATAAACATCACACATGGACTAGGAAAGCTATGCGCTGTCGGCTTTTAAGAGTAATGTTATAGCCGCAACTATCTCTAGAAATTGAGAGCTTTTAATCCCACCTTTTTGTAAATAGTCTAATAATTTTAATTTGATACCTACCCTATGGACAACTTACTGTCTGAAATAAAATATATATTTTTTTTATATATAGGTATTTGTCTATAACAGCGTACAACTTGTACTAGTACCTAATTTCCGCCTGGCCACTAAGTTTAGCGGCGCGACGAACGAAAAGGCGAGCGAAGCAATGGCTACGCGATGACTCATGGTATACATAGGACGCCCAGTGGCTGTTTTTCCTTTTCAGCAGCTGAAAGTACAATTTTTACAAGCCTAAGTTTCCAACAAGACGCTTCAGGGAGTCTCTGTGTCCAAACGGAAACATTTGAGTATTTAATAAATGCCGTAGGCATGAGCTCTTTTTTAGACTTCATTTTTGACGACCTCCCTGGCGCAGTGGTGAGCGCTGTGGTCTTGTAACTGGGAGGTGTCGGGTTCGATTCCCGGCGGGGTCAATTTAGGAATTTATGATTTCTGAATTGTCTCTGGTCTGATCTGGTGGGAGGCATTCGTTGGCCGTGGCTAGTTACCACCCTACCGTCAAAGACGTGCCGCCAAGCGATTTAGCGTTCCGGCACGATGGCGTGTAGAAACCGATTAGGGGTATGGGTTGAATTTTCACTGCCATACCCCTTCCAAGTTAGTCCGCTACCATCTTAGACTGCATCGTCACTTACCATCAGGTGAGATCGTTGTCAAGGATTATCTTGTCATCGAATAATAAAAAAAAAGGTTGCTAGATAGGCTGGGCACTCGGGTTATAGATACCAATATGTGCTATGTGCCTTTTCGTGCTTCTACATTTATTCCACCCGCACGCCAAGCCGCACTTGGATTTCTGTCACAGCGGAGGTCGAACCTTAAGGATAAATTTTTTGAATCCACCACCCAAACCACATTAATGAAACGCCGGTTAAAAGTTCAGGCAGTCTCATTAGATGAAAAGCTGATGCGAGCGAGCGAACTTTTTCGACTAAAGTCCAAACGAACCCCAATGGCATTACGTTGTCAATTGAAAAGTTTTTACGATTGAGTTCACTGCAATAATAGTAATATACGACATCCTTGGTTTATTTTAATTCTCATAGTCTCAATTCTTAGCCGACGCAAAGTTTCAATTGGGTTAACCCACTCTTGAATACAGATATTGCTACTGCTATCGCCCTAAAATGTTTTTTAAACATTCGCCTGGTCCTCTACATTATTCAAGACCATTATGGTGATATTTATCACCTCGTTTTAGCATAGCGTTAGAGAAAAGAACATTTTATTTTACTTGTGCGCCCCTTCAAAACACTCCAGTACAATTGCACTTGACCTAATCTAAACATTGTCTCCCTAATACTCGGGGTGCTTGATTGCCCCGATTTTTTGTACTGAAGCAATAAATAAAAACGCTCACGACATTAAAAATGTGTATACCGCTTTTTAGAATAATTTTGGTTTCATAATTTGAAATAATTATTGATAGATTCAACAATTCTTCAAATTCATCTCTTAATAAATCTAAATAAAGCCGAGAGTTTCTGGAAGAAATATCATCCTTAGAGATAAACTGTCCTTGTGCACGTCCCTTACATGTTTGTGTTTCATTTTTATATTACTGGTACTAAATACATTAAAAAAGCCTTTTATGAGTGGCCGCAAAATCGAGGAAAATTCAAACCACACCAACCCCGTTATTGATTTACAAAAATATACTATTTACTCTCTTTTTTCTCTTACTTTCTTTTTTGGAGAGCCTAATTCCAACTGGTCCAGTATAGTCACTCAATCTGTGTAGTGGCCATGTAACAAGCGAAAGTCTGCTATAAAGTAGTCGTTTAAATAAGAAAGGGATACCATTCCATACCAAATGATAGATATATGCACTGTTATTTCGAACTTATTGAAATTTCACACTAGCTAGACCATCTAATTAAAAAAGCCACCGTTAGTTTACTTCCATTGAGAACCCTTTTCATATCTTCTCTTTTGTAAAATTACCCGCGTCAGTGTTTATTTGAAGCCTACACCCTTCCTACACCCACTCTAAAGTTTTACACAGACCCTTAAAACAGTCATCGAATCACATGCCGACCCTCTCGACGGATGCCAGTCGTTGTACGATCTGAGTGGATTCATAACTACTTTTTTAGGGTTCCGTAGTAAACAAGGAACCCTTACAGTTTCGCCATGTCCGTCCGTCTGTCTGTCTGTCTGTCTGTCTGTCTGTCTGTCTGTCTGTCTGTCTGTCTGTCTGTCTGTCCGCGGTTTAGCTCAGAGACTATTGATACTAGAAATCTGTAATTTGACAAGGGTATTAATATCAATCACGCCGACAAAGTGGTGAAATAAAATTGTGAAAAATATTTTTTTAGGGTACCTCCCCTACATGTAAAGTGGGGATGAATTTTTTTTTTCTCATCTATCCCATAGTGTGGGGTGTCGTTGAATAGGTCTTTTTAAATCGTTGTGGATGTGGGAACACCATTTTTTAATTCAGGGATCCGTTTGTGAAATATGATATTTTAAAGTGCTAAATTTTATTAGAGTCAAGTGTCCCCCCCCCCCCCTCTGCCAGCTAAATGGTTGTATATAGGATACAAGAAAAATTCACAGCAGTAGTATATATAATGAATTTTAAAGGAAAACTATCACGGCTAAGTAGGGTTCATTAGTGAAGGAGTTATATCGGTTTTTCTAAGTTAGATATTACACGTAGTGTAAGTTGCATATTTTGTAGTATGTTATATATAGTATTTAAACCATGGAACTCAAAATGTATGTTGAGACTTTCAACTACGGAACCCTACACTGCGCGTGGCCCGACACGCACTTGGCCGGTTTTTTTCTTTTATCTTGGCACCCTATTCCATATTAAGTTACTCGGGGAGAAAAAGACGACGGCCTAAGTAGACCTTGTAATATTTTAGACACACAGTGGTGCGAATTCGTTTTTGTACAATCTTCTAAACTAAATTACCTTGAAAATTAATGAAAACGTTAGCTTGTAAAAATTCATAAATTAATATTTCCTGCAGAGAGAACCTTTACTTTTAGTCCCACTTTAATTAGAGATGCACAAGCACATTAGGATCATTTACTGCTACGAACCTATTACCATCATAATTATTACTAATAATTTAAAATTAATAAAAATTAAAATCACACCCAATCAAGCAATAACACGAGCAATATAGTTACATGCACACACCAGACAAAAAGTACTTCTAGTTTATAAGTAGAAGTTTAAGCATGTTATCATATTTTTTGTCAAAATAAATGAGCTCATAACAAAAAAAATACATCACATATTTTGTATAATAAGCAAAAAGCCCTTTGATAATAATTAAACAAAAAATTAAATCCTTTTCCTTTGCGGAACAGAATCCTAGGGCAAACCTAGGTAATATCCTAGGAAAACTCACGATCGTGAAATATGGAAGCGCCTGTGGGGAGGCCTATGGTACGAAGCAAGACAATTAAGCTTAATTATAATTATTTATTATCGGCGTCTTATTATTATTTAAACTTAATTTTTATTCAAAAAAAACTGTAATAAAATAATATATAAGTAGAAAAATTGTAAAATTGTCAATAAAGGCTTATCTTATCTTATCTTATCTTATTTTATCCTAGGGCATCTGGATTATAGAAGAGCTTTTTCACAAGATTTGCAAATCCGTTAGACGCAAAGCCATTTTCCACGCTCGGTAAACTTAGAAACTGGGCCAAAGTAGGCTTTTGTGAAATACACAGGAAATTTTCTACCTCCCTCACTATTTACGTGCTTAAGAACTATTTCCTTGGTAACTTCCCTTCGTGTCGCGGAATAAAAATGTAAATTTTTAAATCCTTTTTTGTGCGGCTTAAGAACCGGGACTATTAAATTAAAACAGTTATTTTCTTAAGCATAATATGTACATAAAGAGTAGTTTACCAAATATTTTAGTACTTATAAATAAATATTAGCTTATATCCGCGACTTCGTTCTCATTGATATAGATTTTGAGACCCCTTGGGGTTTTGAGTTCCAAGGACGAAAAGTATCCTATCCGGGATGCAAGCTGTCAAATTTGGATCAGCGCGAAAATGTGTTAAATACGTTAGTAGTAGGTATGTTGCTTTTATATGGACAGTTATTATTTTTCACGTATTTCGGGATAAAAATAGCCTACTTCAGTCAATTCTATAATCCTAGCTACATGCCTATTGAAATTCTAACAAAAAATTTTCCTTCAAAGGTTCATCAAATATTCAAAAGTTCGACAAACATTTTGGTAAAACAAAAATTTTTGGCAGTGTTCAATTATCTATATATATAAAAGAAAGTGGTGTTAGTTACACTATTTATAACTCAAGAACGGATGAACCGATTTGGTTGGTAATTGACAATATCATCAGTAATATGTTTTCTCTTTGAATCATCATTAACAATGCCGCGAGCAAGACAATCAAATGTTTCCTGCGACAAAGCTACGGATTGACGTGATTTATTGGATAGGTATAGTTGAGAACCTGGAGCGTGACAAAGATTTTCCGCGGAATATAATGAACTAAATCCACGCAGACGAAGTCGCGGGCATCAGCTAGTTAATCATAAATATCAACTTGATTAATTTTGATTCGGCACTAAGAAAGTAAAATAATGTAAAGATTATTTATGGCCAATTTAACCAACGTCGAGTGACGTTTTACCGAGGAATAAATTAGGCGTTCTGACAGTTTTTGTATGTACCTCAGATTATAAAAGCTGTACTGTGATAAGAGGTACGACGAATAAGGCTAATTAAGCCTTTGTTCAGTCAAAGAGAATCAATCCATTAGTTAAACTACTGTAGGTTAGTCGGGTTATTACTATTTACATCCTAAATTTTCTAGCATTTTATAGTCAAACCAAAAGTTACTTTTCGGACGGTTTGGCGGATGGAGGCTAGACGATAAAAAGTGAAAGAATTTTGCGTCACGACACTTGTTGCTTTCGTTTATCGACCGAGCGAAGCGAAGGTCTTTGAGTTAACTAGGGCGATTTGCACTTGTCCGTCCGTCCGTCCGTCCGTCCGTCCGTCTGTCAGAGCCTTATAACTTTTGAATTACTGAACGTAATTACTTCAAATTTAGATATAATATGTAAACCGATGGCCTCCAGCCGAAAATGGCTTAAAAAGTTATAAAAATCTTTATTTCAGGGGGGCTCTCATAGAAGCGAATGCGAAGTAAAAAAAAAAAAATCGCGTTACATAAAATTGTTACGTATCATTTTAAAGATAATTTTGAACTGAGTACAAAAATATTTTTTTTTTAATTTTTCCCTTAAAATTGACGAAATGGGGGGCTTTCAAAGTGGCGATTTTATACGCTCGCTTGAAGACGCTCTCTAGAAAAATCCGCTATGGATTTTCAAACTGATTTTATGTTTTTAGGTCACTTATATCCTGTACTTGAACAACAAATACTAAAATTATATGAATATTATAAAGAAACGAGATTATTTAATTTTTAATGGGCGTCAGTAATTCATATAGCATCAACATAGCTTCACAATAATGCTAATAGATGGCGCAGTCAGTAACTATTCCCATGGAACTACGAGTTAAATTCAATGTTTGATAAATAATTCAATGTTTTCACTAACGTTCCCTAACCTTTACGGGCTACCTATAAGTTAGGTGATTGATGTTTTCTGTCAACTTATTTATCACGATCCTGTACGGGACACCTAAAAGGATATTGGGACGGATGTTAGGACTTAGGATTGTATTTAGGAGCTACCTACGTTAAGAGACTCCTACTTAGGGGATGATTTAGGTATGTTTGGTGAAAACGGGCATATAATAATAATGTCAGTTTTGGTTATCATGTATCGATTGAATGAATAATCATGGGATACCGTTACCGCGAGGTCTCAGTTCGGGGCGAACCACTAGTTACACACATTGCATCATAACTTTGGTTGCGTAATGGTTTAACGAACGAGTGAAACTATCGGTTCGGGGGTTCGAATCCTGACTTCAGAATTTGATTTTACTTATTTTTATAATTAATTATTAGAGGAAACATCGTTCCGAGCGAGTGTTCCACGACACTCATTTTTTTATGTATTTATTTTTAACTCCGATTACTATATACTTATACTACTATACTATACTTCCCAGGTGGTCCCATTTAAGCGTTCGACCGCTTTGGTTAAATTGTTATAAATAAGGTTATAAACGCATACTGAAGCACGAACGCAGACGACTCAGAAGAGTGAAAGCTCAAACTCCCATAAGAACAAAATTGAATTTGGGTCTCGCTATCCTCTTAAGGCAATTTTCGCTTTTCGAATAGGTAGGTATGATGACAAAAAATCATTGCTACAGTGTGACGATTGCAATCTGTGACCTTTGATTGGTGTTAGTCTCACTTCAAACGCCCGCGCCACTACAAAGTGTATAATTTATTGTTGAGTTTTTAAAAACCGCTCGACCGATTTCGATAAACTTTAACACTTTGACTCCTAGTAACACAAATAACTATTAGCCAATCCCGCAACTGTTAGCCAAAAAAAATAACAATGTGTTATGTAACAACACCATGATCTTATTTGCACATTTTCTTTTCTAAGAGACGTCCAGCCCCAAGTTTGTGACGTCAGCGCAAATCAGTTGATTGCGCTCATAAACTTAGTATTAATCAATTACCGTTTTGCGCTGAGCAAGTAAGGGTCTGTTTCACCATCTCCAAGAAAACTTTAACCCGTGAAGTTGAACTGTTGAAATTGACAGTTTTTGGACCAAAATATTCATGGGTTAAAGTTTGCTTAGTGATAGTGAAGTAGGCCTTAAAGGATCTTGCATATCTAACGTCTTCCTTTGGTCTTTATTTAATTATTACGAGTACGTATCACCGTAAATATTTTAGTGGAACTGTCGATATTTCGATACAGTTACATGGACCACGGGACTGTTGCAAGACTTGAAGTAGTTGAAACTGTCGTGGTTAGAATCTAACTACCCGCCTTCTTGGTCTTTTTAGGGTTCCGTACCAAAATGGTAAAAATGGAACCCTTATGGTGAGAATTTCTCCGTCCGTCCGTCCGTCCGTCCGTCCGTCCGTCTGTCACAGTCGATTATTTCAGTAACTATTAAAGCTATCGACTTGAAATTTGGCATAGTTGTGTATAATAGTGGCCCAACATCATTGAAATAAAGAAAAATAGAAAATTATTTTTAGTTTTATTAAAAAATGGCAAAAATCGGGAGTTTGAAATTTCAAAGTAAAATAACTATACCCAGTGGGTTATCATATGAAAGACCTTTACTTGTGCATTCTAAAACAGTTTTTTATTTATTTCTATATATATAATAGTTTTTGAGTAATCGGCCAAAATGTCGAAAAAAATACCGTCCCCCCCCCCCTTTTCTCCGAAGTTTACCAATCGAAAAATCTGAAATAATTATGGTCAATAGAGGTTTATGTATATTTTACAGGAAAAATAAAACCAACGCTCTAACTAGCATAGTTTTTAGGGTTCCGTACCCAAAGGGTACCAACGGGACCCTATTACTAAGCCTACGCTGTCCGTCCGTCCGTCCGTCCGTCCGTCCGTCCGTCTGTCAGAGGGCTATATCTCGTAAACCGTAATAGATAGACAGATGAAATTTTCACATATTATGTATTTCTATTGCCGCTATAACAACAAATAATAAAAATTAAATTTAATTAAAAAAATTTAATTAAAATGGGTAGGTGGGTAGATGGAAATTTTTTAATTTAATTTTTTTAACGGAACATATTAATATAATATTATCGTTTTACTTTTACTTTTGGAGTACGGAACTCTCGGTGCGCGAGTTCGACTCGCACTTGGCCGGTTTTTTTTTACAATCTGTTCACACCAAACCACTATTTGGGAATTGAATTGAATTGGTTATTATATATCTTTGGTCTTTATTTAAATCCTAAATAAAGATCTTTTCTTTTTTTTTGTTTAACCAGCTCCAGATTTGCGAAACGGATGGTATCGAAGAACTGAGCGACGAGGAATTACCGATTGGCCACCGCCGCCGGCTTGTTGTCGTCAAGACATTATGGCGCGGGTGCCATAACGATATCAAGTAAGGGTTAACCTTTACACTGTTTAATGTGTTGATGAATGTGCTATTGCAGCTATCAATTGTTGACGAGAAATAACACTGACCTCTTTGATACCAAACTATATAATGTTGTCGTTATAAAAATCAAAGCTGTTCGAATCATGTTTTTAATACGTTCAATTTTGATCAAGCCTGAATATGACACCCTTTTAGTAGCAGAGATATTGCAGATTCACTCAAACTAGTACCTATACTAGCTCATAATATAGCGATTTCTACATGCCTAGATCTAGAACGCCGATAAAGCACTGCTATTTTACTGCTTTTCGGTACCTCGAGAAATATTCTCGAGGTACGTACGTACTTAGAAGAGGGATCATCATCATGATCTCAAATGTAGCCTGATCTCTTGAAAGGATCGACAAAACCAAAGAACTGGACATGATCTTGCGCCGCACGCACCAAGTGGCTGCGAGTGGCTCGCCTGAGATCGTTCATCCACCAAGTCGCATAATCGCCAGTCCAGCACTTTGGTATCCAAATGTCCATTGACTCTTTGAGCTACGGTAGGAAAGTATGTTTTAATTAAACCTGTATTGGTCCAGGGCGGCGTTTGCCCGCGAAGCTACATGGGGCGCTGGGTTGAAACACCCCCAGCTTGCACGAGTACTTGGCTTGAGCCTTCTCGAGCCCCCATGCGCGGCACTCGACCGCGGCGATGCTGTCCCTCTCCCGACGATTCTGAAGATGGAAAGGAAATTGAAGTGAGTCCACTCTTTCAGCTTCGCATTCTGCCATTCTAGTTTGATTGCAAGGATTGTATCTGACGGATACGGGTCTACTTGTATCTTGCTTTCATTCATTCATTTAATCATCTCAACTCGTCGCCGGCCTACCACTGGCCACAAGTCTCCTCTCGATGAGATGGATTTAAGCCATGGTTCACCTCGCGGGCCAAATGCAGATTGGCAGACTCCACACACCTTTGTGTACATTATGGAGAACTCACAGACATGCTAGTTTCCTCACGATGGTTTCCTTCACCGTTAGTAATATTTTTTTTTTTTTTTTTTTTTTTTAATATATAGACTAGCGCTTGACTGCAATCTCACCTGATGGTAAGTGAAGATGCAGCCTAAGATGGAGCGCGCTTGCCTAGAAGATGCCTATTCACTCTTGATTTAAAGTACCCAAGTTATAGTTATTTCCCTGCTACGATAGGTATCTCGGAAAAGTCAAAGATGCGTGCCTGAAATTGAACCCCGGACCCTCCGAAAAGAAGGTTGAAGTCTGCTTGTTTTACTAAGTACATAATATAATAATACACAATATCTCAATAAATAAAATTAATTGTACATTATCATAACTGAAATATGTTTGTAAAATTTCTTTCTTTTTGTATATCCGGAGTAAATCGTCAGAATAGCTGAGCCGATTGAATGATTTAGGCAGCTTTTATGAATCATTTTTGGGCAAAGATATCTTGCATTTCAGAGTTGAATATTTTGGCGTTTCCGAATGCTCCTACGGTTTCTCCTACTGGTAGGAGCACGAGGAATAATATTTACCCATACTATTTGTTATGCCATGAAAACACAGATCACGTGGCTGGCAGCTAATTAGGTATTAAATTTATTTGATGGTGGGTTTTATGCGCTCACCAAAGCAATGGATCGATACCTTATAGCGTAGGAACTATAATTCTAATTCAAGTAGTTAGCACGTAATCTGGATTCACTTTTTATTTAGAAAAAAATATATCTTGTTCTAGTTACTCGAGTTTGATTCACATCGTCTGTCAAATAGCCAGCGGCATGAAGTATCTGGAATCGTTCGAGTTAGTACATCGAGATCTCGCGGCAAGGTAACTTTTACATTATTAAAAATTCAAAAATCTTATGAAAAGTCAAATTTTACCACCGGTTCGGAAAGCAGATTCTGCTGAAAAAAGCTGGCAAAGAAAGTCAGCTGTTGCTATTTCAAAACCATAATTATTATTGTTTTGAAATAGCAACTGCTGTTGAAAGCTGGAATTTTATCAATTTTTCTATTGGAAATCTGTCTAATGTCTTTAGTCATCAGTTGGTTTAATACTCAAAGTTTAGTTTAATCGATGATTAAGAAATTATAATTTTTATTGCAGAAATATTACTGTGAGCGAGAGTCTGCATGTTAAAGTGGCAGACTACGCCATGTTTTGCGAAGAATTTGTTGGCGACTATCACATCCTGGCGGATGGATCCCGTACCCCTTTACGATGGATGGCTTGGGAAACTTTACTAATGGTTTGTTTGATTTATTTATACATAGCTAAACTTTCATATTATAACTTATAAAGTAGTAATATTGCTAGGCACTATTATTTATTTAATGGGCTTTTTATTATTTATTGATTATTTTCTATCTTATCTAAATGCGCATTACGACTTTTTATCTCGTAATATTTAGTGCGGCTTCGCCCGCACAACCAGCGATAAAAAATCTCGAGCTGGAGTGGCTCGACGACAGTTCTAAGTGAAGTGAGCTGAAGAAGTTAGTAGTATCACGGGCAAAAAATATTACCGGTTTTACTACTGGTACTAAGACTAAGTAATAAGGTTACGTAACCTACGTAATGGTTCTTAATGTACTATTTTGTCTTCAGGGCGTCTTTTCACCAGCCAGTGATGTCTGGTCATTCGGTGTTACCGTTTGGGAAGTGCTGACATATTGTTCATCTAGACCCTTTGAAGAAATGAGTGATGATCAGGTACCAATAACTATGGATTTTATAGGTATACTACTGTATTATAACATATTCGCCTAGGACTGGTACTCTGTTCGTTCATAACTCTCCAGCTCATCGTGCCCTGATTTGAAGAACTCATAAAAGCACTTAAACTAGAAGCGAATCGTAGACTCATTGTAAGAGTTCAACAAACTGAAGTACTATTCGCATAACGGATATAGATCTACGAAAGCGTCCAAAGAAGGGATAGCCCCACGATAGTCCATAATTATCACATCAAACGATTCTGTTGCGAAACTTCAGCGTTGGTCAACAATAATAATTTATATCCATCCTTACTAATATTATAGATGTGAAAGTGTGTTTCTTATTCTTATTATTCTTTGTTGGGTTGTCCTTGAATCACGCCGCAACAGGGCTACGGATCGACGTGATTTTTTGCATGGGTATAGTTGAAGATCTGGAGAGTGACATAGGCTACTTTTCATCCCGGAAAATCAAAGAGTTCCTGAGGTATTTTAAAAAATAAATCCACGCGGACGAAGTCGCGGGCATCAGCTATAACTTGATAAATGACGGACTTTTATACAAATTTTTAACTCCCATTTAACCCTCTTGGGGTTGGAATTTTCAAAAATCCTTTCTTAGCGGACGTCTACGTCATAATAACTATCTGTGTGCAAAATTTCAGCCCGATCCGTCCAGTGGTTAGAGCTGTGCATTGATAGACCAGTCAGTCAGTCATCTTTCCTTTTATATAATTATTATTTAGATAACTATCATATTTAAGTCACAATAGTAGCTTTTGTGTTCTAAAATTTAATTGGATCGCCTTTATTATCGTAGTAGTAATTCTTCCTTACTAATACATAAAAACTAAATCCACGCGGACGAAGTTGCGGGCATCAGCTAGTGGCATCATAAACGTAGCGAGATGTTTATGTGAATTATTGGTGTGTAGTTGCTTTGTATTGTAATTTGTAACATCAAATAAACTTACAAACTGCTTTGCAAATCGTGAAGTGAATCTATCACTGGTCCGGAATATCGTTTCCTACCGACAAGAAAAAGCGTGACTGTTGAAAAATTATAATTTTAATCATCCTTATAATATAATAAGTAAGTTTATATTATGGACATTGGACAGGCGGCCCTAGCAAACTCGATTTGTTGGTGCGTAAACTTCTAAAAAGCACTGATTTGCTAAACAATGAATTGTTTCTAGGAGGTTGGCTAAGCGATGACTGTGTATTTATTTCAATGATTACAATATTATTTTATGTTGCCGCCATTGAAGTTTTAATGCTATATAGAAGAGCCCGAGCCGAGCCCTAATAATTGTAATTGAAATGTATTGTATAGTTGTTTTGAAAAGAGCAACCGCCGAGTTTCTTGCTGGTTCTTCTCGGCAGGAAGAGCATTCCGAACCAGTGGTAGACTCATTGACGATTCAAAAGCAATTGTAAAAAAGTTCATTTGAAAAAAAGCATTTCTATTCTATTCTATTCTATTCTAGTATGGAATGGCCGGTCCATACTCAGTATATTAAAGTCACTGTTTGCCGCACTCCCAGGTGGTAGCGAATGCGAGTGAATGGCGTTCCGGGGGCCGCGCAGCCCGCGTGCCCGCGGCGCCGCTACCGCGTTGCCGCCGCGAGTTGTATGACCTCATGCACGAGTGCTGGCGCCGCGAGCCCATGCAGCGGCCGCGCTTCCACGACCTGCACAGGTTCCTGGACCGCATGACCCATGGCTTCAAACCGCCATTTCACCGCTAAACACGATAACAGAATACACACATTACTCGGACGTAACGTATCGGGCAACTTCAACAATGTTCCCGTATACCAAGATTGAATGACGAGATTCTAATTATATTTCCCGAGTATTTGACAGATCAGATCTAGACCCAATATCACAGTATATGACTGACTGATTTTTGAAGGTTCACATCCTTCGTTATACACTAGTCACTTCTAAGCGAACTCAGATTCGTACGAGCTTTTATCATTTCTTTATTATAAGGATTTAGATGTAGAGAGTAACAATAAGTCACTTCAAAGCTTTCAGCCCGAGGGTATGCCATTTTCTGGACATTAATAACTAACAGACTGCGATTATATTGATTAATGTGATAGGATATTCGGGCAGTATTAATAACAGTATTATATAAATAAGGCACTTTAATCTTAACTCTTATTTCAGGCGTAAAGCCGCTTCTTTTTCTGTTTACTCGCTGAACTGTATCTTTTTCTAGTCTGGCAAGTAAACAGAAATGCTCACTCTTTTTGGGATGCATCACTATTGTAATGATCTCATAAAATATCGATAAATTCAGAATTTTAAATGGAGTATCGATATTTTACAACATGATGTGGTCTTGGAATTGGTTGTTCAAATATAGGTTTAAATCGGACACATGTGTACATTTCACATATTTAGATAGACAACATAAGTTAAGTATTAATATTGAAGCTAGTGAGGCCACATCGTGTGTTGATATTCATGGAACTGACAATATCTCGTGTTTAAGTACTCAAAGTACGATAGAGCGGCATGTTGTCAGGGGCATTAAAATCGCGGCATTCTTCGCGCTGTCCTAGCGCCCTTCGCGTAGCGCTCCCACGATCTTCCACAACCACCGCCTCTATGGCAATCCCCTTACTAGGAACACTACTGCAATGCACGATAAAATCTTTTCATTCACCTAAGCCTAAGTCCATGCAAGAGGGGCTAATTTTGCTTTACCGTACATTTCATTAGTGTGCAGCCTAGTTTGTTTGCTGGCTGTGTATTAGAATTTATATAAAAGAATGCCATAGGTACCTACTCATTGGCGTATCATAAATAATACGTATAATAAAATGTGTACGCTAAAGCGGAAAATATATCATATAAATATAAATCTAATACACAGCCTACTTATACTCTATAGTATCTATATCCAAATCTAACTCCTATTTTTTTAACCTGTTTTAAATGTTAAGGATGTATACTTCGAGGTTCGTGCCTCTTGGGCAATGTATGCCCCCTGTGCTTCTTGTTTTCTTCGATCAGGCAACTTCGAGTTCACAAGCCTCTGGTTATATTAGGCTGGCGAATAAATAGTTTATCCCAGCGATGATTACGGATGTGATGTAGCTCACAATATTGATGGAAACCGAATTACATAGTCTAATCTCTGATTATAAATGTTATAGTTTTAAGGATACATATTCAATCAATGGATAGATGTTGTCAGTAATATTAGTCAAAATATTCCCTTTACCTATAACCCCTGTTCATCGAGGCGTCGTGCGTTTGGAAACCTTGAAATGAAAGCATTTACTTTCGCAACTTTTCATTGATTCGGTGACTGTTGACATCGTTGCTGTGGAAACACTT
This sequence comes from Oeneis ivallda, assembly GCA_029955525.1. Classification (NCBI taxonomy): domain Eukaryota; kingdom Metazoa; phylum Arthropoda; class Insecta; order Lepidoptera; family Nymphalidae; genus Oeneis; species Oeneis ivallda. The sequence continues at coordinate 14,572,415 of JARPMR010000001.1, forward strand.
TCTCGCCAGTTTAGTGCTGTCTGCCGGCGCTAAATCAAATGCATGTCTTAACGACACGATACAGCGGACAGCGTTCATTGGCAAATGTAACTGTCAACAATCACTGAGTCAGTAACGTTCTATTGCGTAAAAATCTTTACGAAATAGAAAACAAAAAAACATGTTCCGTGCCACATTTCCAAGCAGGCAGGCGTTACCAATTCTATGATCCGATGAAACGGGGTGATGACTGTTGTAATAAACGGTTGAGGTAGTTTAATAGTATAACAATGTGTCCTTTCGATGTTCCCCCGAGTTTGCGGCATAACTAGAGGTGTGTACATAATTTTACCATCAAAAGGATCAGTGAGAACCTATCTAAGTCGTTACGGTCAATTAGTAATGCTCTCTGCTCTTTAGGCAAAGACTTTAGTGTAATATCTTAACTGATCCGTGCCACTCAGGATATAGGTACACTATTGAAATGCTTTCAATGTAAATTAGTTTACTACTTAACTATTCTTTGATATATTAATTATATATTACCTATTGGTTATTATGACGACGAGGGAAGGAGTTACGTGATATTCTCAGGTAAAGCAATAACCGGTAATTAATTTGTATAAAATTATGTGTTTGAAACGTAATAATTAATGCAGTAATATAAACCTTAGTATGTTGCAGCCTCCTGAATATTATTTGTTTTTGCTTATTCGATGTACCTATTACTTAAGTATTACATAAGATTTAAACTAAAACTTATGTATTAAACTAGTAGTACAAGGTACCTACTGTCAATTTTTACCTATTAGTTTCTTATGTTTTGTGTATTGAAGACTAACCTCATAGATTAAGATAAGAATTGTTAGATTGAAATCAGAAATAGTCGTAAAAGACTAATTTGCAAAACTAACTCTGCCTATGTCTGTGTTTTTTCCCTCCTAAGCAGCTGAATCGATTTCCACACAGATAATAGCTTGCATCCTGAGGAAGGACATAGGATACTTTTATCTCGGAATATTATGAAATTCCTAAATCATTGAATACGAAGTCACCGGCATCATCTAAAAAGATATATAAATAGAAGACATTTTCGATTTAGCCCATGTCTGGGTTCCGAGCAGTCAGGTGGTGCGTAGTTTAGCACTCAGAATCCCTGTGGCAACACTTTTTACAACATACGAGGGAGCGTTTTTATGTTCGCGGAATGAAGGGTAAGGGGTTGAAATAAAAAAACCAAATTATTTTTCCTTTTCAATATATTCACCTGCAAGACGGACACATTTTTCAGATCTTTCAATTAATTTATTTATACCCTCATAAAAAAATGTTTTGTCTTTGTCCTCAAAATACGCTGAAACCGCCTCCTTAACTTCATCATCGGTGGTAAATTTTTTACCCTGCAGCTCTTTTTTCATTTTTGGAAAGAGGTAATAATCTCTCGGGGCCAGGTCTGGGCTGTAGGGTGGGTGGTTCAAAATATCAAAGCCCACTTTAAGCAGGGCAGCCAACGCAACGCGGCTCTTGTGGACGGGCGCATTGTCGTGCAAAAGCAGCACACCTTTCGTCAATTTTCCCCGTCTTTTCACTTGAAAATAGTTGCTTCGGATACTCCAACCTTTTCTGCAAGCTCTTTTCGAGCATCTTCCAATATTAATTTTTCGACTTTAGCGATGATTTCGGGCGTGGTCACCTCAATGGTGCGCCCAGGCCCTCAAGTCGTCTCGTCTCGTCTTCAAGTGATTCTCGTCCTTGCTTGAATAGACGATACCACTTGTAAATCATGGTTTTACAAGGGCAAGAGTCTTCGTAAACGAAGGCCATCTTTTGAAATGGTTTCGACGTTTTCTTCCTTGCTTGGTAAGGAACTTTATAATGTCGCGGTGCTCGATTTTCTCCATTTGTGAACGCCGTCTTCCCGATTAAGTTGCTTGGTTGATGATAGTTCAGAGACTAATGAGCCGATTGTAATAAAACTCGGTATTTCTGCTAATAGGGAATCACTCAACACGTTGAAGTACTAATGAGACCCCTCACCCCTCTCCAACCCCGCCATTCCGCGAACTTAAAAACGCACCCTCGTAGGTACATACGTATTATCACCATTGTTTTTATTTCTTTCATTCATTTTTATTTAGGTATATATCTATTTTTTTAATTTGTGAGCTTGATACTTATCTATTACTTTGATAGGGGTATACTTATCTATGATCTAAGGCTTGAAATCGCTTTAGGTTATAATACATTTAAGTTTAATTTTCACTTTTATTTCTTTTATTGGATTTTTATTGGAGACTGCATAATACGTAAGGAAATACTAATTGGAAATTTGTACATAAGGTTGCAGTTGATAAAGTTCCTGCATCTCAAAATTTTGTATTACTGTATTCTTTGTTGCGTTTGCGTAGATATTAGATAATCAGCCGCGGATATTGGGATATTTGTTATGTAACGAATGTTCGCATTGACATTCACAATAATCGAATATTCGTTATGTTACTTGTCCTAAATCATTATTAAATGAGTAGTGGATAATTTATTATAATTAGGGTAGATAATTCCTTAATGGAAGGAGCATCGTAGCTGAAACTTTTATCTCGGTTTAATTAAGAAATATAAGAAATATTCTTTCTTATGTTTCTTAATGAAACCGAGACAACACTTATATTTTACTCTATGAAATAGCATTTGTTAAAAGGGGCAAAGTATAAAAATATTAAAAAATTAAGTAGCACTCGGGCACTGCCGCGGTAAAGCTATTGCATAGCATTTTTTATCAACTTATGCAATTATAATATTTATGCAATAATTTTTTTTGCATAATAAAAATTATGCAAAAAAATAATTAAAAAACTGAAGATCTGAGAATATTTGAGATGTACTACTATACGTTGAATGTAAATAATTTAATATTGCTGGTAATTAATTAGATAATATTATGATCATATTTTTTTATTAAAATGTGCTTATGTCAACATTCTGAAATGTTTACCTAAAATATCAGCATAGTTACTATAGTTTAATTAGTAATAAACTGATAGTTTGTTTAGTGCTTACATTAGGTCGGCCGGTTTATCCGGTTTCAGTCGGTTATGTCCGAAACAGCCACCCGTTATATTATACTAGGTCGGTAAAAGCAATCGGGCTGCGATCGCATACGTTCAAACGAATTTCATTAGTCGATGACCGATGACTAATTTTAAACTCGCCATGACTGTCAATCGTTATTAATGACGACACGCTACGATGATGCTTGCATTAAAGTATAATCATTAAATTCGTTCGGTGCATAAGTTCGTTCGCTTTTGTTTTGGTTGCGTGTTTTTCCCACTGCCTAAAATTATTTGGTCTGTATGTTTAACAACAGATTTATCATTTATCTCAGTTTGAAACTGTAGGTTGAATAAGTAACTGCTTTTTTTCGAGGAACTGGGGATTTATAAATAATAATTTAAACTTCAATTTTGGGAAATTGAATGGAAAATTCCGAATTTTTTAATTGTAATATGGTCGGGTAAGTGAAAATGCAGCTTAAGATTGAGCCAGAAAATTCCTATTGACTCTTGATCGAATGACCGAAAACAAACGTTTTATAGTTGTTCTTTTTTCTTTGTCGTAGTCAAATGCCCTTGTGGCTACAAGTTGTTATTGACTTTCTTACCAAATCAATACGTACGAGACTAATTTCTTAGATATATTATAAATAGAAATTATTCTATATATAGTATAGCATAATTTCTTAGCGTATATACGAGCAAGTAGGAAACCAAATTGGTAACCTCAAGGAAAATTATCATAATTATATTAATATTAAATGGCTTTGTCATATCTGATAATATATTCAAAACGAACGAACTTAACACTAAACATCTTATCGTTCAGGTTTTGCATATTAGATATAGTAATCACTGCTTTTAAGAAAAACATAAAAAAAAAATAAAAAAGTATTGATTAAAATTGGATGTAGTCGTCCAAGTAGGATTAAAATACACCATTTTTACCCACTCAAACAATTCCAATTATGGGTATTAAGTATATAAGATAGTTAACATAGCTTATGCATACGATAGGTACAATTGAAATGATGATTTACTTCAAAATTTTAATGGCTTGGCTTTTAGCATACGCAATTAGATATTATAATGCAATATCTTTGCCCTTTTAGATATAACCTAATAGAATAAGTAAGGTTAAAGTATATCGTAGAGTAATTACTATTACCGACATATAATTATTATTACTATCATTTTTATGGACGATTTTATGGCGTCAAGTAAAGAAAATTGATATCTTGAACTTGCATAGTGGGTGACTAAATAAACAAAAAAAAAGATACCGGCCGAATTGAGAACCTCCTCTTTTTGGAAGTCGGTTAAAAATAGTGCGCGAAGTCTCGTCCGGTTGTTTTCACAGTCAACCTTTTGCTGCCCGCGTTTTGGGAAATTTACAGTACCTACCTATGTTCGCGCATACATATTATATCGTCCACGAACAGTTCGTAGCTCATTTTACCTGAAGCACGCACAATTTAAAAAAAATAATAATAAGTATGTATTATCAATTACATAACACAATTATCATTATGATGATTGTATGACTTTTAACACCTATTTACATTTTATTTTGGGAGGAAATTTTTATTGTTGTTCTTGTAGGATGTTTGTCTCATTATTATAGTTGCATTAAATATATCCTGCTAGGACCTAAGTACGCACCTCTTCGTTTGCCGCTGCTCATTCCAACTTTCACGTATAATCCATATAACTATGAACCTACCTAAAAAGAAAACATGTAAGCTAAGGAGATTTAGATAACGTATGTCCTACAAAAATGTATTTCATTTGATAGAGTTATAAATAATCAAATAATAATTGTAATATGTAACGAGTTGTAAATCCAGTTACTTGGGTTGTATACAACGGTTCTTAAATTATTATAAAACCATAACCATGCATTCAAATGTCCATTCACTCACTGGCAATCTGAACTCTGAGTGTAACTTTTCAACGTAAACTCTTCACATTAATTACTATTATCTCAACCCATCGTCGCTCGTTACTGGGCATAACATCATGAAGATCACACAGATTGCCTCACGATGTTTTTCTTCACCGTTAAAGAGTATTTAATTACTATAACTCTGAAAAGTTAGAGATTAACATAGGTTCGACCTCGGTTCACAGTTAGGAAGTTCACAATTAGTTAATAAGGAGACCGAAGGGCCCTTAACCACTCCGGGCTATCACCACTGTAACCTGAAGTCAAGAATTTTCATCCTAAGAATTAGGTAGGTAGGTAACTAAATACTTCCTAATTACATAACAATTATGTTTTTGGGAAAACGTCTTGGTGGACAGACTTAAATAGAATTAATGTTGACTTGAAACGTTACACCAGAGTCTCTAATCCAGAGTGCGATCCAGCGAGCGTTGCACGCCACATGAGCCTCTAGAATTGATCGCTAATAATACAAGTAGGTACAGTGAATGATGAATCAATTTGACTATCACAATTTTGGCGCTGATTGCAAACAAAATTAATTTATTGACAGTGAAAATTCACGGAACTATTCACCGTGATATACTGGGCTGGGAAATGCCTAGTTGTCAAAATGGGCATGAAAGAGACCTAGCATTTCGTATCTACTTGTAAGGTCGGTGTTGAAACCCGATACGAGTAATTTGAATATGTGCATGCATCCCTCGCTGACGTTCATCTGTTCATTGTTTCACACTCAAATGCTTCTCACATCTCTAGGTATTAAGTACCTAGTTGTTAATAGACCAGACTACATTTTCACGTTAGTTTCGTTGTAACTGTTACTTATTTTGTTGATTTCAACATCAACTCTTTAAAATCCGACAAAACCATGAAAAGTTGGGACCTCCGGGACCTCTAAGGAAAAATAGATGAAGTACCTACCTACTACTTACCTACATCGCCTATGATATCATATCATTTTAAAATTTCCTATCATATATAAATGATTTTCAACACTTATAATAACTATATCTACAATTATTAAGAAAAAAAATTGGGTTGTAGATGTAAAGGAGTCCTGGGTAAGCGAACTATTGAACTATTAACTTCTGGAAAAATTGACTTGGGCAGAGTATAAGCAATGACTCCTTTGCAGTGTTGGGACCAATTCGCAGATGCAGGTGATTTCATTAAGACACCCACTCATATGCTCTGCAGGCATTAAAAAAGAGCAATTTTGAAACATTTAGATTAATAATCTCTAATTTGCCAAGGTCGTAGTTAATGTAGGCTTGGTTGATTTATCTATAATCATCATTGCAGTTTCATAAGCTACCTACCTACCTTACTTTTATCGAAGTTGGCGGATTCTAGAACTATAATTCTGCCATAAGAATTTATTTATTATTCCTTTAAGCATAGATAGCTGATTTCAACAGAAATTGACTCTATCCCCTTGTCTACCTAAGCTGATAAATATTTATACCAATCTATATAACAATCATCTAAAATATTTATTAAAATATCATTTTAAAATTATTTACCTATAACTATATTTACCTATTTTTAAACTGAATTTCATAATTTAAAGAATTGGAAGTCGATCTAAATACTTCTAAATAGCTATTTATGCAACTGCATCGTAATGAGGGTCATTTTAATTCGAGTGCTGTTTTTTGATACGAGGCTTGCCGAGTATCAAAATAGGATAGTACGAGAATTAAAATGACTAATTACGATCAGTTGCATACAAGATTTTATCTACGACAAGGAAAATAAAATCATTAACAAAACAAAATACGCCGTAGTAGGCTCAATAAAGTAACAAAAAGTAACTCCGTAAGCCGCCACCAGCCGCCTGTGGCGCCTCTGTCGTATGAACGGTACAAAAGTGCCAGAACTCAGAGCCTTAGCTTTAGGTATCCTATTTTAAGAAGATAACCATTTTGATTCAGCTCCCATACAACGAGCTGCATCGAAATGAGAAGCAAAACCGAAAGAGGGTTCATTTCGATTCAGCTGTCAAATTCGAAATTGGAACTTTTCGATGCTGGAGTAGATAAATATTGTTTATAAAATTAGAATATAAGCATCACGATACCATAACATGATTTCAATCATGTTACCTATATCATTCATTTACGAAATACATATCGACATCATGATAATAATATTATAATTCTCCAACAAGGCGTTTGTTTTGTTCCTTATTCCTTATAGTTCCTTATACTTGTTAGTGCTATAATATATATTACCTACTATTGTAAACATTTTGAATTGAAATTGTCACCTTGCTCCTAAGCTTTACACACCTTTAATGAATTTTTTTTTAAATTATTAATTTTGTGTCGTACAGAAGTTCTACGACAAGGTAACAAGTATGGTTCTAGATGTAGCTATATTGCCCATTTTATAAAATAGCTTATTTTTCAAATTATACCTGCCTATATAATCACTAACATGTAAAAATTTTGCAAATATTAAAGTAACAGTTATTAAAACAATAATAATGATCATAACAAAATCATTGGAAAATACAATATATTTGCAAAATTTTCAATTGTGTCGCTCTTTAAATGAAATCAATTCTGTAGGTACCTACATAAAAAATAATCAAAGACTTTTAGGCAGAATGCCTCCTTTTTATGTAATTTTAAATGTTAAAATAAATGTTGATTAACATATCAAACAATTGTTTTATTCTCCACTAGCTGCCCGGACAGACTTCATTCTGTCAAAAGTTAAAAGTAAAAATTTTTTTTTTTGTTTTTTTTTTTATTAAAACCTTCCGTGGACCTTAAGGAACATACAAAAAAATAAATTAACCGAATTGGTCCATCCATTCTTGAGTTATGCGCTTACCAACATTCATTTTTATTTATATAGATAGATTCAAATGCTCTTAGGCTGGAACCACATCTGTGCGCATCGATTCGCATTTTGTCCATACAAAACTGTCGTTTTCCATAAAGTCTTGTACGCATCAATTCGGCTTTTTGATCACTCTTTTTGATCATTTTGATTTTTTTTGACACCAACCACCAAATGCGAATCAATGCACACATATTATGATTCCAGCCTTATCGGCAAACCGAGAACGGAAAATCCGGTTCTCTAGTTTGGTCTGTCGGATCCGGAACAGTTTCTTACAGTGCTGTCACGCACATCTTGGCCTCAGTATTTTTGCAGAATTGGTCATCTTATCCTGTCACATTTTTTATATTGTGTTTCTACGGCATAATTTCTTAGGAATCTCAACTTACAGAGACTCTAAGAGAGAAAATGAAGTATGATTCAAAATTAAATTAGAGCCCGTGTATAGTTCTTGCAATTCACGAGGGCGACTGACTTATGGTTGTGTGTGTGTCGTATCTGTATAAGTGTGAGCGAGCGCAATGCTCGCGCCTGCCCGCTCCCACTTAGGCTTTGACAGGCACGCACACTTATGCAATGTGCATGTACACGAAGTAACCACAAGTAAAGCTCACTCGCCTTCGTGAATTGCAAACACTGTAACTTTGCTGAGTATGTCCCAATACTACCCCAGGGGTACTGGAGAGATAGACACCTATTATTTTTGTTTCTCTGAAAAAGTAAAACGATGGAGGGGAGTGAAATGTTTGAATAAATTAAAAAAATAAATACCTTGTTTATATTATTTATTTAAAAAACACTTTAAAAAAATACAATAAAAAGTAATAAAATAAATGTTATAATTTTGTGGAAGTTTAACAAATTAATTCTAATGAGTCCTATTTTATCAAAAGGAAGTTAATCTTACCAACAGAGATAGATTTCGAGGCTCGAAACACGATACCGTCAACATTTAGTTTAGGGCACTAGCTTGAGGGTACGACATATTTTGTTGACGGTCTTGCTATACACAAAATCTATGTTTTCGAGATGTATAACTCTACAGTTCACAGCAACAACGCGTTAGTTTTCTCCGGTAAGTAATCTATTTGTATGTTATTTTATATTCTTATTATATATTCTGTATGTATAGGTACTTTCTATATTATAAAACTTCATAAATGAGATTACAATGCTTATTAAAATAATATAAGTAAAGCGTTTTCTCTGAGAACATTTTTCACAATAAATTTATAAACACACATCAAAAATTCCGAGGCCAGCGGGATTCGAACCCACATCTCTTGGGAATCACGCCCGAGTGTGTTAGCTTTACACCATAGCCGCGGTCGAACTACACGTCAGCATCGAAATTAGTGATATGTATCTACTTTTTCAGTTTAAGCAACACGTTACAGTTGTTTATCTACTTTTTCCAAGACCCCATATTATTACAATGGAGCTCTTTAGGAACTAGAGATGCCACATTGCTTTTTATTTTTTTATTAATATATTAAAGTGTTAACCTACACTTAAGGAAATATCAATTTATTCAAATTTATAACTGACTGACTGACTGTCGTTGGCCTCGGAATTTTTGATCTGTTTATAAATTTATTCTGATATTTCCTTAAGTGTAGGTTAACACTTTAATAAAATAAAATAAAAATAACATTTTTCACATTCACATTCCATTATTATTCCATTATTATTCCTACAATCTTATTTTAAGAGATTCGTTTAAAATAAAGCGCGAAACAGTTTTGTAAGACAATATTTTATAAATAAATCCATTATTTAGAAAATATTGTACGATGTTTATAAAGTCTATTTATCAAAATACTCTAATAATTATTATTACAATAAAAATGTCCAATAATCTTAAAAGTAATGCACCATATAAAAACTGAGTAGTGCTTAAAGTATGATTCACATTACGCCGCCGTGAAAGAGTCGGTTAAAAAAAGATGAGAGGTGTCAAGGGACACCCGGATGGAACGAAGTTCCTTTCGATTAATTAATTTGGCATTGTGTTCAATATTTTCACACTAAAATATTAGATCTCCGTAGCCTTGTGGTTTCTACAGTCGCTAAACAGTTAAAGGTCGATGGTTCGAATCCCAGCTCGACAGACTGAATTTTCTATTTTCAATTTTATTTTAAATAATTTCTACATGTGGAATTTTTCCCTAATTTTTTATAACTTAAAAATAAGTTGTAGAAACTGAAGAAGACTGTAGAAACCACAAGGCTACCGAGATCTTATATTGTACTGTGAAAATATTGAACACAATGCCAAATTCACCTTCAAAAAAGTGTCGGTTTCAAAAAAGTGTCGGTTCAATTTTGTCTTATTTTTTTCCGTCTAGCCCCCTTCCGCACCGCGCGATAAGGAACTACGTTCCAAAAATGTTTTAGTATGAACTTACACAGTCCGTTCCCCGACCGGCTCAGCGCATCGACCCGGTCGAACATTGGTCTTTAACCGTGCAACGTCCGTGATCCGGTCCCAACACGGCGTAACGTGAATCATGCTTGACGTATTGGTTTCTTATTTACTACCGCTGAAATATATTCAGGTACTTTGTAAAGTTCGAGGCACATTGGCGCAATTTTTGTCGTTGAATTTTACTACTGCGCTATGTGCCTTGATCTATAAATAATAGAATTATAAATCACAACTGCTTTCAAACGATCTATGAATGAAATAATTAATCTATACTTATAAAGACTTGTCCTGACTGACTGACTGACTGACTGACTGACTGATCTATCAACGCGCAGCCTAAACCACTGAAGCTAGAAACTTGAAATTTTGACAGTAGGTTCCTTTTATGACGTAGGCGAGCACTAAAAATGGATTTTTTGAAATTCCACCCCCAAGGGGGTTAAATGGAGGGTTAAAGTTTGTATAAAAGTTCGTCATTTTTTAAGTTATTCCCATGAAAATCGGTATTTGAGCTTTAAATTAAAAATAAATAATTACGTGTTTCATAGTTTTTGAAAATTCTACCCCTTTGGGGGTTAAATAGGGGTTGAATGTTTGTATGATAGCCATTCATTATTCAAGTTATTTTTATAGTTATTGTAATGTATCTTGAGGGTTATCAATAAAATAGTTAGCAACCGACCGCCGAGTTTGATTGACGTATCTTACATTGGCGATGAGTCGGGATTTTTTAGTACGCGTGCAAAGTTCAATTTTACAATGCCTTTCGGGAAAATCGAGCCATTCGATCTTTTTTCCGGGAAGTGGTCGTTATATGTTCGTCGGGTGGAACAGTTTATATTTCTTAATGAAATTAAAAATACACATAAAGTTGCCACGTTGGTGACATTAGTTGGGGAACGGACTTATAACTTGATGTGTGATTTATGTGCACCAAATAAACCGGAAGATAAGACATTCGAAGAATTAGTAACAATAGTGAAAAATCATTTAGAACCGCAACGTTCAGTATACGTGGAGCGAGAAGTATTTCGTCAACGGAAACAAAAACCAGGCGAATCTATACTAGAATTCTTGCAACAGTTAAAACATTTAGCAACGGACTGCAATTTTGGAATTAATCTTGAAGAAAATCTATGTGAACAGCTCCTCACGGGGTTGAGAAGCACAGATATCAAAGCGAGGTTGGTGATCGAAGCCAATATAACCTACAAAAGGGCGGTGGAGATAGCTCTTGGATTAGAGGCTGCGGAGAAGCATGTGGACCGAGTGAGCGGCCGCAACAGTATAGGCGGTGCATATTCGGGAGACTTCGGCACGGGCACGAGCGGCGGTGCGGGAGTCGCTGGGTCGAGCGGAGCCGGCGGCGGCGGCAGCGGTGAGGCGGGCGGCGAGGGCCTGCACGCGCTGCGGGGCGCAGGCGCTGGCGGGGCCAGGCCCGCAGCCTCTGCGGACCGTTGCTGGCGATGCGGCAAGGGCCATCGAGCAGATAAGTGTCGGTTTAAGCAATATAATTGTAATCAGTGTAATACTAGGGGGCATTTGAAAGTAATGTGTAAATCGGCAAGAAAATCGACCGAAAAGAGGCATAATTTTATGAGTGATGACTCTGAAAGTGAAATGTATAATATACGGGCGGTTTCAAGCGGAGACAAGCCGTATTTTGTGGATGTTAAGATAGGGGACAAAACTCTGAAATGTGAATTAGACACGGGCAGTAAAATTTCGGCTATTAGTGATAATTGTTACAATAGTATGTTTTCAGATTATGCCATTTATAACGATGAAATAAAATTATGAGTAAGACTCAGGCTCGCGAATTGAACCGATCGGGTTCATTCTAGTGGAAGCGGGGATCGGTAACAATCTTCAACGAAACTTACCATTATACATAATAAAAAACGGGGGCCGGCCTTTGTTAGGCAGAAGTTGGATTAAAAAATTTAATATAAATGAATTATGCATTAATAATAGTTCGCATGATAATAAGGACACGGAGTATCGCGATCGGTTCATAGATGAGTTAAAGAGAGAATATTCTTGTGTGTTTACGGATAAATTAGGTGAATGTAAGAAGCAGATTCGTTTACAGCTCACAGATAACAAACCGGTTTTCATGCGCGCGCGACCGGTACCATTAGCGTTGCGAGCCGCGGTGGAGAGAGAAATTCATCGGTTAGAACAGGAAGGTTCGATCTACCCGGTTGAACATTCCGACTATGGTACACCAATAGTCCCGGTTATTAAGACTTCAGGGGATATTAGGTTATGCGGGGACTATAAATCGACTATCAATCCAAAATTAAAAATGGATCATTATCCTCTTCCACGCATTGAAGAGTTATTTGCAGCTTTGAGTGGGGGTGAGGAATATTCAAAAATTGACTTGACGACTGCGTATATGCAAGTACCTCTCCACCCAGACTCGCAAGCGTGTACAGCGATTTCTACGCACTTAGGTACCTACGCTTTCAAACGTACACCCTATGGGTTGAGTTGTGTACCTCAAAAGTTTCAGAAAATTATGGAGGAAACTCTTAGAGGCTTACCAAATACTGTCGTGTTTTTGGATGATATCTGTGTAACGGGAAAAGATCGGAAAACACATGAAAATAATCTGAGAGCTGTGATCGAGAGACTTGCGACGATGGGCCTAACTGTAAAAATAAATAAATGTAATTTTTTGCAAAAAAGTGTGTCTTACCTAGGTTTTATTATTGATAAGCATGGTTTGCATCCGGACAAGACGAAAATAGAAGCTATTGTTAAAGCTCCAACACCGGTGAACGTGACTCAATTGAAAGCTTTTCTATACTAGCGGCACGCTATGATGGCCGGTTTGACGTTTGTCCGCTCATGAAGTTCCGTATTAATTGATAACGACTTTGAAGGAAATAATTGTATTACTTTATTGACGATAGTGATGTGCAGAGATTCATAAATTTTATCGAATGTAGTTTTAGGTTTAGGACTCAAAATTTATTTATTAAATTGATTTCTAAAATGTATACAAGTGTAGAAAAATCAGTTTGCACCATTTAAGGGGTGAATGTACTTGTGAATATGAACAATTTTCACTATGTGGACAAACCTCTGAAATCGCAAAAAAATATCAGCTGTTTCATACAAAAGGTAAAATTTTTATTTTTATATGATATATACCACAACTCGGCATTTGGTTTTCTAAATTGAAAATTTTTAAAAATGGAATCTAATACGATCGTCACATAGGATCGCTGGCTAGCACAACTACTACCTCCGGCAAACTCGCGTCAATGCTCAATGCAAAACAAAGCAGTTTCGAATTGACGTTGCTTCGAAAAGTATAAACTGTCAGTGCAATGCGATTGTGATATAGTTTTGACCTGGCTTTGGATTTCAAATATTGATACTGCATTACTGTTGACCCTTGCTCGTTAATTTGGACTCTGTTCAAGCCCTTTGTTGTGGATTTCGTCGATATGACCGAACGTACGCAGAGAACTGTTCTAAATAGTCAGACACGTGAGTTCGTAATACGCCTTCGTAACTATTTCGATCGTGAAGCTCAAAATGGAGGGCCAATTTTACCTATAACGTCAGTGGTTGAACGCGTAGCTGATGCGCTTAATATTGGACAACGAACTGTTAGACGGATAACTAAAAAAAAATATGGCGAGACTGGCACAGAAGAAAATAAACTTCACACACCAAAAAAGAGAAAACGAGCAAAACCAGTCGTAGGCATCGATAGCTTTGATGCCGATGCTATCCGAAGACATGTTTACGGCTACTATTTACAGAAGGAGTATCCAACAAGAAAAAAGTTGGTGCATTCACTGAAGGAAGCTGGATTATTCTTCGGTGGGGAAAGTTCTTTAACGAAGATTTTGAAGACCATTGGATTTCGATACAAAAAATGTAACAAACGCAAAATATTGATGGAAAGATTTGATATAGCGATGGCAAGGTATACTTTTTTACGGCAAGTGAAAGAAATCAAAAATTGGCAAAATGTTGTGTTCTTGGATGAAACATGGCTTAATGCTAACCATACTGTAGGCCGTTCTTGGAACGATGACACAGCAGCATCTACTTCCAAAGTTCCTGTAGGAAAAGGATCGCGACTTATAATTTGTCACGCCGGAACCATCAACGGGTTTGTCGAAGGTTCTCTCATGGCTTTTGCGTCAAAAATCACTGGAGACTATCATGAAGACATGAATGGAGAAAAGTTTACTGAATGGTTTACCTCAATGTTGTGTAGCCTCCCTGAACCATCTATTATAATTATGGACAACGCCCCATACCACTCGATGCAAATTGACAAGCCACCTGCCCAATCCCAAAAGAAAGCTGATATCGTCGCATGGCTTCGTAAAAATGGCGTAGATGCAAACATGAATATGTTAAAAGCGGAATTAGTACGTCTTTTAAAAGAAAACAAACCAACCAAGATCCGATACGTCATTGACGAAATAGCATTAGAACATGGGCACAGAGTTATACGGTTACCGCCTTACCATTGTGAGTATAATGCGATTGAGTTGGTGTGGGCTCAAATTAAGGGATATGCTGCAAGACACAATACAGAACCCCCATTTACCACAAAAAAAATGCTAAAATTATTAGAAGAAGCTTGTGAACATGTGACTAAAGGAGACTGGGAAAAGGTTGTGAATAGAACTGTTAAATTAATAAGGGAAGATTATGAAAGAGATGTGAAAATAGATAATATTATAGAAAACGAACATATAATTATTAATGTAGGTGATGATAGCAGTGACGACAGTGAAAATAGTAGTATGGACGAATCTGATTAATTATGGCCTTTTGTGGCACCTTTTTTGGTATCTTTTGTATTCATATGTTTCTTGTGTGCATATAAAGTATGTATATTCATTTTCATCCAAATATTCAGTTCGTTCAAATAAATTAAATAAACATATACATTTTTGTTTTATTAAACCTATTTAATCAGGTACAAAAACAAAACTTAATTGTTTTTTGTTCGAGAATAAATTGACATTCCACATCACTATTGTAATGTGTCAAACCGGCCATCATAGCGTGCCGCTAGTTTAGGTTTAATAAATTATTATGGAAAGTTTATTCCTAATTTAAGCTCGTTGCTACACCCATTATACGTTCTTTTAAAAAAAAAATCAGGCATGGAACTGGGACAATAATTGCCAGAATGCATTTATAAAAATAAAAAACATCTTGGCAAGTGACAAGTGTTATGTCATTATGATCCAGCACTTCCGTTAGTGTTATCAGTAGACAGTAGCGCGTACGGTATAGGGGCGGTCCTCGCGCACGCACTCCCCGACGGCACGGAACGGCCGGTCAGTTGTGCATCAAGGACGCTCGGGGACGCGGAGAAGAATTACAGTCAATTAGATAAGGAAGCACTGGCGATAATGTATGGGGTCCAAAAACATCACCAATACCTCTTTGGTAGAAAATTTATTCTTAAAACGGACCACAAACCACTGGTATATATTTTTGGGCCAAAAGGGGGCATTCCACAAACGGCAGCAAGCCGACTACAACGGTGGGGGGCTAAACTGGCTGCTTATGATTTTGACATTGAGTTTGTGAAATCAAAATGTAACGCCAACGCAGATGCTTTATCGCGCTTACCTTTAGAGGGCGGCACAGAGGTCAGGCAAGTTAAACCAGAGAAAAATTATCTCATGTATTTAAATGAAACGTTACCGGTAAGTTATAAGGAAATAGCAATAGAAACAAAAAAAGATAAATTGTTAAGTCGAATTTATGGATATATTATGTTTGGATGGCCAGAAAAGTGTGAGGAGGACGAACAGGCGTTTTATGTAAGGCGCGCAGAGCTTTACATTGACCAAGGTTGTATTTTGTACAAATACCGATTAATAATACCACCAACTTTACAGGAACGGGTCTTATTAGAAATGCATTCAGGGCATTTAGGGATCGTTAAAATGAAGTCTATTGCCAGAAATTATGTGTATTGGCCTGGTCACGCTTAACCTCCAGCGCGACTTCACCATACCGCGTCCTCCCAGAGCCAAGACAGAGGACTAAATATCTTTTAGTTAAATACTAACATAATTTTAAGATACTTTTACTACTAACAAAATATATTTTGAAAATAATTTTTAAGTTCATTTGTACACACTGTGGATGTATGTCCTAATAAATAAAATAAAAAAATAAAAAAAAAATTGGGAGAAGTTCGCCGCCGCGCTGCCGGAGCTTGAGCTCGCAGGTCCCATCTGGACCCCAGTGGACGTTGACCGGGCCGCCAACACCATCATGGCGGCCATCCAAACGGCCAAACAGGAGGCCACTACCACCATGCCCCCCACTGGGCGACGTGACCTGCTTTCGAGCTCGCTCCGCGACATGCTGAGCAGGAAGCGCGCCCTGCGCAAGCTATGGGCGCGCACTCGCTGTCCGACGGTCAGACGGTCAAGCGTGACCTCAACCGTCTTGCACAGGAAGTGAGGCTAGCACTCGGCGCCCGCGAAGATGATGACTGGGAGAAGACCATCGACGCGGCAGCCGAGTCAGAAACATCGCTGTACCACCTGTGCAAGATACTCACCGGATCCGACTCACCCTTCTACCCGCTACTAGACAGCCAGGGTAGGCGAAGATATTCCGCCAGTGACCGAGCTGAGATCATGGCGGAGTATATGGAGGTGCAATTCACCCCCAACCCACCGGCCAACGACAACGTGTACAGGCACCATACAGAACTCGACCAACAAGTGCGGGAATTCCTGTCGGCCCAGACTCCTCCGCTCCGGAGGGACGAGTTCATCTCCCCGTCTGAGCTGAGGAAAGCCGTCATCCGTCTCCCCAAACGGAGACCTGGAAGAGGGGGAAGGTTATCACCAGCCCCAAACCGGGCAAGGACCGCCGCCTACCAGGAAGTTACCGCCCGATCACCTTACTGCCGCACATCGCCAAGCTGTTTGAGCGTCTGTTGCTGCGAAGGCTCACCCCGTACATCCGTTTACGGGATGAGCAGTTCGGCTTTCGCAGCAACCACTCCACGACGCTCCAGCTGGCGAGAGGACTTCACCACATCGCCAGCAAGACGAACAAGGGCTACTGCACCGTCGGGGTCTTTCTCGACATCGAGAAGGCCTTCGACCGTGTGTGGCACACCGGTCTGCTGGCAAAGCTCCTCGCCACCAACCTGCCACCTGCGATCGTGCGGCTGGTGGCCTCTTAACTGGACGGGCGGTCCTTCCACGTCTCCGTGGAGGGCGCGGACTCCCAGCCGCGCCCCATCCGTGCGGGAGTGCCCCAAGGCAGCTGCCTCTCTGCGTGCCTGTACGCGTTGTACACTAACGACATCCCTTACCTCCCCGGACACCTGCGCGAGGGAGAGGAAGACGTGCTGTTGTCGCTCTACGCCGACGACAGCGCGTATCTCGCGTCGTCGTTCCACCAAGCCGCCGCCTGCAACAAGATGCAGCGCCTGTTGGACCTGCTTCCGGAGTGGCTAGACAAGTGGAGGATGGCCGTCAACGTGGGGAAGACGGCCGCGATCCTGGTCGGCACCCGGAAGCCATTACGTCAGCTCCGACTCCGAGGGCAGGACATAGAGTGGCAAACTTCGGTGTGCTACTTGGGGTGCCGCATCGACCTCAGCCTGAACCTGATTCCCATGGTCAATCACGTGGTGAGTCAGGCTAAGGCGGCACTGTCGATGCTGTACCAAGTCCTCACCTCAAGATTATCACCGAAGACCAAGCTCCTCATCTATGGAGCCTATGTCCGCTCCAGACTGACGTATGCGGCCCCAGCCTGGTATGCGTTCTGCTCAGCATACCAGAGGCGCCGCCTACAGGTCCAACAGAACAAGTGCCTCCGTCTGATCGTTGGAGCTCCGAGGTACGTGAGGAACGATGTGATCCATCGCGACCTCAAGACGCCCACCGTGGAGGAGTACGTCCGTACACTGGCGCGGCGCATGTTCGCCAGCGCCGACAACGGACCGTAAGAGAACCTCCACGGTATCGCACCGCTAGCCAGCCGACCACCGACCGGGCGTCCTCTACCTCGTGAGCTCCTGCGATCGCCACCACCGAGAAGGCACGCAGGCGGCCACAGCGACGACGACGCGAGACCCACTGGACTTGACCTCAGCTCCGCGCACGGTGGCGACACCATCGCCCGTAGCGCGGAGCACTCCACCGGAATTGACATCGCCCCGCTCGCGGCGGCTATCTGCCCACCAGCGACGCGGGGCCCCTGGCGATACACAGGCCCTGCGCTCGATGACGACCCTATCGTCAGTAGCGCGGGGCCCCACACCAAACACGACACCGCTCCGCTCGCGGCGGCGATCTGCCCGCCTGCGACGCGGGGCTCCCGGACCGACATTGGTCCCGCGCACGGCAGCGACCCTATCGCCCGTAGCGCGGGTCCACCCTCTGGACCCGACACCGCTCCGCTCGCGGCGGCAACCTTGCCCGCCAGCGAGCGGGGCCACTGCACTGACATTCAGCCGCAAGGCCCCTACTCAAGCTGAATAGGAGCCTCAGCCGCCATGGATTGCCAAGACGGCTGAAAACTCATCACCGGGGAAGTGCTTTTCCCCGCGACCCGCCCGGGTAATGAGGCCATGCCTCGAAGCCCGTACCCTCCGCTGGCCTCGGCCAGTGAAGACGACCCGCGCTCTCTCTAAAATCCATTCCGAGTATAAAAGTAGCCGTTTCGCTAAAAAATAAAAAAAAACAATTTTTACGAACTTTGAGCTTGAATAAAGTTTTTTGCACATGGGATTGATGGGGATTTTTCACAATTTCATAATAATGGTATCCATAGCGTTCATGTAAATTTTCAGCTTGGGAATTTATGCAAGAGTGAATGTCTATTTTGACCGGACCAAGGTGCCACTGCCGATCGATGGCCGGCACGCGCTTTTGGTAGCGAAAGCGATGCGACACTACGCCAATATAATCTTTAATTATCTATTTTAAGGCTGATTTCACGTTGTAACAAAAGTTATAGTGAGTGAGTTAAGGCTATGGGAGAAACAGGCGTTGATATCTTACACACCATCTGCTGCAAAATTTGGGAAATGGGGTGTTGGCCAAAAGACTGGTCACATTCCTTATTCATTCCGTTGCATAAGAAAATTTCAACCAAAAAAAATGCAATAAAAATAGGCTGATTTCTCTTATAGCTCATGCCAGTAAAGTATTATTTCACATATTGAATACACGACTACAGGCTTATTTATCGCACCAGAACAAGCCGGTTTCGTTAAAGGTACACGAGAGCAAATACTTGTGATCCGCCAAATCATAGAGAAAGCTAGAGAATTCAATACCCCTCTATATATCTGCTTTTTTTACTTTCGGAAAGCATTTGACACTGTTAAATGGACAAAACTTTGGCAATTACTATCAAAAATATACTACAAGCTTCAAGAATGAAGCTGGCGTTCGCCAGGGGTGTATTCTTTCACCACTACTGTTCAACATTTACACCGAACACATAATGCGGATTGTTCTGGAAGACTGGGATAAAGGCTATCTGTTGGAGGGCGGAAGATGTGTAATCTCAGATATGCAGACGATACTACACTCTTTGCTCAAACAAAAGAGGATATTGAAGAGCTGCTAACACGTCTGGAGATAACTAGCCTTGATTTCGGACTCGCCATCAACAGGGATAAGACCAGGATGATGATAGTAGATCGCGTGAATTAAAACAGAACGGAAATTCAACGCATTGCCGACTGTGAGGTGGTGCCAACTTACATCTATCTAGGTTCTACTATCTCCAATACCGAGGGTTGTGAGCTAGAAATCCGAAGGCGATGTGCTATTACTAGGTCTGCGATGGAGAAGCTCAATAAGATCTGAAAGGACAGACGGATCACCAAAACCACTAAGGTTCGACTTATGAGGTGCCTTGTCTTCCCAATATTCCTCTACGGAGCTGGAACCTGGTCCCTTAGACTGCAGAACCGTCGTAAAATTGATGCCTTAGAGATGTGGTGCTGGAGGCGCCTTTTGAAGATCCCTTGGACGGCCTTCAGAACCAACAACTCGATCTTGAAGGAACTAAAGATAACAGAAAGGTCGACTTTCGTCGACTGTGTGAATTCTGAAGTTCTTCGGGCACATCTCTAGAATTGAAGCGTCAATTGAGCGGTTGGTAGTGCAGGGTCAGGTGGAAGGCAAAAGAACGAGAGGACGCTCACCCACGCGCTGGACAGACTTGATCAAAGCGGTGACCCAGACAACTATGGTGGAGTGCTTCCGCAACGCAACTGACCGTCGCAAGTGGAGGAGCATCGCGCGGGAGGCGGTGCGATCCAAAATTAATGAAGGAGACTGACGAATAACAACTAATGTCACATGATCCCAGCAGCCACGACCACTCTGACCGATTTAGAATAAAGGGGCCGCTCGTAGCGCGCCTTGCTCTGCTACCGCGCCTGGCGTCGGTCATTACACAGGCACAGGGTCTTTGAGAGCGACGCATGCTATAATTGGAGGTGTCGCTAGCGGCGCTCGACGCGGCGCCCCCTACCACCCTGCGCCCGTGTGCGCTGCACACCCTGCACCATAGGTAAAGCCGCCGCTGCATTTAATCTTGCAATCCTACTGCTGATTTACAGAAACCAAACCATAGCGAGACTGTCTGTTCTCTAACACAGGCGTTTGAAAGTACCCTTTGTTCCACAAATACGGTTTTGGGTTATCAAAAAACTTTATTTCAATTATTTACAAATACTTTAGGTATCTACGTAATTCATACAATTTTGTTACCACTTTAATAACGGATCCGTATTTAAATATAACCGTATATATTTGTATACGTATGTATCTAAATATATATATAACTAAGTAGTAGTTCCATTTAAATCATTTTCTTTACGAACGAAACATAATGAGTAAAAACACAGTCGTCACTCGGGAAGCGTTAGAAGAAAGTGAAGCTTTTGAAATAGTAAAGGATAAAAGTAGGCACACAAAAAGAACGCTCGTTATTTTTAGTGACAGACGACTTCGCTTGCGGGCTTTAGACGATGCAATCTTAAACACACTTGAGGCACGATGTTTTGTGTGACGTCGTAATGAGACAAAACACAGATTCACACCGTAAAGGCGCCGTTCAACAGTTAGTAAATACTGGTAAATAGGTACATCGTCAATTCTCAACGTCCTACATTAAATCAAATCGTATAAAGCTATAAAAAAGCCCACCTGTGCGGCACCGCAGCATATCAGCTAGTTAACAGTAAACGTAGAACTATACGTGTCCTGGGTACCAATTGTCTAAAAGTTATTCCATTGATCGTATTCGTATTCGATGACTTTAGCGTCAGAGTAAAATAATCCTTGATTGTACTGAAGTCACAAATTCAGTACAACCGATTTTGGTATGGAGCGTTATACCTACATAAACGTATAAGAATGCATACACGAAATTAAGCTCTAAATCAATGGTGATATGGCTTATTTTACTTTGACGCTAATGTCATTGAATACAATTACGATCAATGGAATAACTTTAGACAATCGCACCTGATATCCGGAATCGCGCAACTACAGATGCGTTTTTTTAGCATTTTCGGAAATATTGTACACGCTTTCGTACAAGATTTATCTTAATTTGCAAATCCAAAACTCTCAAAACTTTCTTCGCGTTTAACAGCATGCGGAGCTGAGGAAAATTTGCTGAATGAATTTTTTTACGGAAAATATCTTAACAGTTTCATGGCTGTAGGTTTTAGTGTGATAACGTATGGTTATGAGAGAGTTGCAACTAGAAACAACGCACTACACTAATTTTAAGTAAATATAAAGGAAATACTCATACTAATATGAGTGTTCGTGGAACTAATTAAAGCTATTTATTTAAGATGAAAATAGTAAATACTTGGGGAGGAAACGCTAAGTGTGCTAATGTGATAATTTCTGTTTAGTAATTTATTATCTAACTGGTTTTAAGAATTCGTAGCCTGCGAACAAAATTTTAATAAAAGCAAAAGGTTCACTCGATATTTTAGTTTGAATTGGTCTCTCAATTTTAAAAACTATAACAGATATATTAAATAACTTGAAACTGGTAATAGGGCAGACTGAGCGTTATATCAGACAGACATAAGGAGGTCAAAGCGATAGAGCGGGAAACTGACGGACTAGCAGCACGCATGCATATTCTAGCCGAGTCTAGCATGCTGCCTCGTGTATTTGACTTCAGCATTCTATTTTCTCTGACGTTAGGTCGTAGGTACGTGACGTTAACATTTATTATATTAACACTATGGAATTTTAATAAGAATTCAATAGTTATTTTTCTAAAACTTTTTGAAACAAACCAAGATCATCAATCTATAGTAAATATATGGGAGCAATGAAAATTATCCGTCCGCCAATTCGCATTGGGCCAGCGTGGTGGACTATAGCCTATAACCCTTCTCTGAGAGGAGACCTGCGCTCAGTAGTGAGCCGTTAATGGGTTGCTGATGATGAAACACCAGCGACGGTAGGTTATAATATTATAGATCGATCTCATTTTGAAAAAAAGCCGGCCAAGTGCGAGTCGGACTCGCGCACCGAGGGTTCCGTACTCCAAAAGTAAAAGTAAAACGATAATATTATATTAATTTGCTTATTTATCGTTAACTTTGTTTGTAGAGCGTTGGTTTTATTTTTCCTGTAAAATATACATAAACCTCTATTGACCATAATAGAGCAAGATCCCAGTGCCGCCAGACCTAAGTTATTTTCTCAGCAATTATTTGTGTACGATAGAGTACTGTTCGAATGTCCTTTCAGTATATGCGTACCAGCTAGATTGTGCCGACGGTCAATTTCCAGATACCAGGTGCTAAAGGTAAAACTAGAATAACTTATCTTAAATTCTCAGGGCTGATTTTCATATATGTTTTAAAGAATATTGTAAAAATTAATAAATTAATACTTCCAGACGCTTACCGCCGGCGGTTACTTTAGCCAGACGCTTTGAAGCTCCCAAAAAAAATATATAATTTAAGTTAACTTATATTCTCAGTTCTGATTTTTATACATGATACTCAGGGAACTATTGCGATATTATCTGTAAGCTGCCAGACCTATTGGAGGGGTCAAACATCCCCCCAGACACACATTATGCGTCCCCATATGTATGAGCGCTAGAACATGATTCACTTGTTTAAGTGTGTGAGAGATTCATCATCATACTATAATATTATAAATGCGAAAGTGTGTTTGTTGGTTTGTCCTTCAATCACTCTGCAACAGAGCTACGGATTGACGTGATTTTTTGCCTGGGTATAGCTTAGGGTCTAGAGAGAGAGAACTATTGCAATATCTTCTGCAAGCTATCTCACTCTATCGTACACAAATAATTGCTGAGAAAATAACTTAGGTCTGGTGGCACTGGGATCTTGGACCATAATTATTTCAGATTTTTCGATTGGTAAACTTCGAAGATAAGGGGGGGGGAACGGTATTTTTTTCGACATTTTGGCCGATTACTCAAAAACTATTATATATAGAAATAAATAAAAAAGAGACGTGTCAAGGGACACCCGGATGGAACGTAGTACCTTAGTAGTAGTATTTAAGTGAAGAAATTGTAATAAACTAGTGGTGTCATCTAGTATTAAATTGATTAACTACGATGAATTATTTTTAGTTTATGTCTATTGCACTGATACAACACCAAAGAGTTACTCTGGTGGAGTTACTGTTTTTTCACAGATGGCGTTATCCAATTTATACAATAAAAAATAAGGGAAAAATTCCACATTTAGAAATTATTTAAAATAAAATTGAAAATAGAAAATTCAGTCTGTCGAGCTGGGATTCGAACCATCGACGTTGAATTTATAGGCGACTCTCCTAACCACTTGGTCATGCAGACGCCGAGTTCTAAGGCGAAAATACCGAATACAATGCAAAATTCACATTCAACAAAAAATGACGTTTCAAAAATGTGTCGTGTCGGTTTCCTTAATTTTTTCCGTCTAGCCCCCTTCCGTACCGCGCGATAAGGAACTACGTTCCAAAAACTGTTTTGGAATGCACAAGTAAAGGCCTTTCATATGATACCCCACTCGGTATAGTTATATTACTTTGAAATTTCAAACCCCTGATTTTCCCCCTTTTTTAATCAAACTAAAATAATTTTCGTGTTGCTTTTATTTTTCCTGTAAAATATACATAAACCTCTATTGACTATAATTATTTCAGATTTTTCGATTGGTAAACTTCGGAGATAAGGGGGGGGGGGGGGGGCGGTATTTTTTTCGACATTTTGGCCGATTACTCAATAACTATTATATATAGAAATAAATAAAAAACTGTTTTAGAATGCACAAGTAAAGGCCTTTCATATAATACCCCACTCGGTATAGTTATCTTACTTTGAAATTGAATGATGTTGGGCCACTATTATACACAACTATGCCAAATTTCATGTCGATAGCTTTAATAGTTACTGAAATAATCGACTGTGACAGACGGACGGACGGACGGAGAAAGTCTCCCCATAAGGGTTCCAATTTTACCATTTTGGTACGGAACCCTAAAAATGGTCTCACGTCATACTTAGCGTGTAGTACAAGATAGTACTGTCTAGTACAAGATAAAATGATTGCTTGATGAGTACAAAAGTTTGTAATTTATTATAAACTTTTAGAAGATAACGTTTTTAAAGATAAAATAAGTGCTATATTTAGCTACATTTTAAAACACTTGGAAAGGTATAATATACTACCATCAATTTGCTACTATACCTACATAGCTTAGTAGTTTATTAATTATATAAAACCTGTAGAATATTAGCACACGTAAGTTTGATTACGCAAGCAGAGATTAAAAATCAGGGGACGGATATTTTTATAGAAAATAACTAAGCGGCAGTCATGGTGGTAATGGTGGTTTAGTCTAATGCTATTCATCATTCATCAAATTTCACTTAAAATGAAATGAACCATCTAACAACACTCACAACTCTAATTACGTAGTAGTGGCATCATTTATACATCTACCTATTGTTTATTGGTATTGGGTAGGTATTGTTTTATGCATAATTAGAACAGGAGTATAAGGGCAGGTTTTCTAAATTGACGTTGGTTGGCATAGAGGGGATTGTCCTCTTTAAGGCAACCAACACGCCTCGCCAAAAAGCGTCTCGCCAAACACTCGCCGTTAAGGTGGTAAAAGCATGCGACAGGCGATTTTCGGTGAGCTCTGTGAGGTTTACCAATTGAAAACTATAATTCCAATTTGAATAATTTCAATGCAATATGTAATTTGGGTATCTTAACTAAATTCGCTTAGAGACAGAAACACGATTGGAAAAAAAATTCTCGATAGAAAGTTTTCCCAAACTTTGATCCAATAATCTCCTTTTTTAGGTTTAAACCTTGTTTAAACAGAAACGGTAGGTTTTTCTCCCGCTATTTTTTTTATTTGTGTTGATATAAATAATTACTAAAAGCGGTGAGAAAAATTCTTTGATTATTGGCATCCATAATTTTTTAAATCAATTTTAAAGATTTTTTCAATTCCCGACCCCTGAATCCATAATTTCCATCTCTTTCCTAGCACTGCAAAATATATAGCTCTATCCCACTCGTACGAACCAAACAATTTAGGATCGTTATAGGCTTATAGCCCCTACGAAACCCATCTCGCTCCCGACATTGTACGAGTTCGAGACGAAAATGTAAATACGCCTTGAAATAATACTTTAAGATGATAGCTGTGACATATTTTATACTTTAGGTTTGTGTATCACCTATACAAACCCTTTTATTAGGACAAAAAACATATTTTTAACCATTAAATTCTTAGAAAATCTCGTAACATTCTGCCTTAGTCCGTAGCTTTCACAGCAATCATAACTTTAGCTCTAGCCACTTTAAAAATTACACTAAAAGCTGCTACAATAAGAAAATCATTTCATAAGATGCGTGAAAGTCATTGTACGCTCAAATTCAGAGCGAAATAAAAGTTCAAAAAAAACAACAACATTAGTAAAACTTAGCCACCATTATAGATTACTGCGATGAATTAAGACCTGATGAAGTCCCATTCGTTCGTTGGTTGATTGTCACAGATGACAAGGAGCAGTGGCTCGTTCCGGTGGGCCCGTTCGACACCTAGGCACATTCCCGCCGCTGTGTTGTAAATAGGGCTTCCGGCCTATAAAAAAAAGATTTTTTTGTAGCTGGGTACGTCATCAGACCCTGGACATCATCTAGGACTAGAGTACTTAGTATCAAGACGAATCAAACGAGCCCGAATTCGATGGGCTTACGTCGTTTTATTACAGATTTCCGATTTCCGATAGCCATCTTCCGGCCCCATCAGCTGTATGTTACAATAATATTGCATTGTCATCTGATTTACATATAAATATATGCAAAATTTCAGATCAATCGGAAACCGGGAAATGCTTCTATTTCATCTTGCAAGATTTGACCTAAACATACATACAGACATGCATACATTGCAAGTTAAATAAAAGCTTGTAAAAAAAAAACGCGAATCACAACATTGCTTGCCAATCAAGATCATTACATCTGGATGTGTGACGTCAGCGGACATTGTATAATGCCAAAATGACGGCCGAATCTGATAGCAGTTTTAATTTTATTTTTAAGTAGGTATATATTCAAAACTTTTCATTAATTGAATTGATTAATACGCTACTGAAGTACGGCTTTTTTTAAAACTTCTACGATAAAAATAACATACCGAGTCTTTGTGTTTCCACTCCTGAGTGCCGCCAAGTTCGTGACATTTGCCGATGACAGGTGAAACATTATTAGTAGCGTCCAAGCACAAAACTCGCCCAAGTACCAATTCATGCCGATCTGTTTCGAACCACATCTGTAAGCAAAATTAATAAAACAATAAAAATAAAATTGTATATTCAAATTCAAAAACGTTTACCATAGTTTGCTTAGCCAAAAATGCCATTTTCATATGAAGCTTATTAAAGATTGTAACAAAATAATATAAAAAAATACCTGATTCAAAGTTCTCATACAACTTGAGAGCAACAATCCAGTATTTTTAGTTTTAATGTCTTTAGCGCTCTGGATGCATAAGGAGGTGTTCTTCAAGCGGATTTGGAATGAATCCGTATAATTGCGTTTTCTGCAAAAACAAATTAAAATTCAATCTGGATCGTTATGAGCGATCAATAAAAATTTTGATCGGAAATAACGATCCAGATTTAATCTGTACGAATCTAAAATAGCTATTTATGCAACTGCATCGAAATGAGGGTCATTTTAATTCAAGTGCTGTTTTTTGATACGAGGTTTGCCGAGTATCAAAATAGGATAGTACGAGAATTAAAATGACTAATTACGTTCAGTTGCATACAAGATTTTATCTACGACAAGGAAAATAAAATCATTAACAAAATACGCCGTAGGCTCAATAATGTAACAAAAAGTAACTCCGTAAGCCGCCACCAGCCGCCTATGGCGCCTCTGTCGTATGAACGGTACAAAATTGCCAGAACTCAGAGCCTTAGCTTTAGGTATCTTATTCTAAGAAGATAACCATTTCGATTCAGCTCCCATACAACGAGTTGCATCGAAATGAGAAGCAAAACCGAAAGAGGGTTCATTTCGATTCAGCTGTCAAATTCAAAATTGGAACTTTTCGATGCTGGAGTAGATAAATATTATTATATTATAGGACTGCAAAGACCACAAGATAACCTAAAACAAATTGTGTTGTATGATTCTGGCCTATGATTTGCGGTCCATCACCAATAGATAGACTAGAACCATAATTAAAGTACAATTAGTTCACTTGTTGTATAAGAGTTATTGATACATCTTATACGAGCCAATTTAGTAATGTTTAATACCAAATAAATTGCGCATTCTGCCGGTTTTTATTACAAACAGTGGACTAAATACGATAATGTACGAGATCACAAAACGGTACGGTAATGGGTAGGAACAATCACATAGGTTGACGATTGTGATATTTTTTTTTATTACCTTGAATGCCAAGGTTGCAATTTATTCTTCTCGGGATCATTTAGAGCGGCAATTTTCTTTTTAGCGGCCGTGTCTTCTCCGGTCTCAATCTCAGGGTATACATTATCGAGATACCATTTGAACGACTTGCAATGCAAGCTCTTGCGTAAAGCCTCCCGTTCAGATATGTCGCCTATGGACACGTGAGCCGCGGATGGGTTCTGTTCTATAACTTTATTCTAAAAAAGGTAAAAGTTAGATAGAGAAATAAATTAGAACAATTACGTTAAAGAGCGATGCAGCCCTGAAACGCGACCAATCGTCACAGCAAATTCTCCCTTCGGTGGTGTTCCCACTAAATTTCAATACGGAGTTATTCAACGGGAGGATCAACAAATTCCTGAAAAGCCGGCAACACATTGGCGGTGCGTCTGGTGCTCAAAATTTTCATGGGCGGCGGTAATCACTTAACATCAGGTGATCCGCCTGCTTTTTGGTTGCTATTAATTATATTGCTTGAACTTGAATGCAATGTCGTCGACTTGATATTCGACGGCTCGTCACCGTTTCACATTATTACTTAATCATTTTATCACTGTTTAAATCTCACCGTCTCATTTACTTGTAAATATAAATAAGCTTTTATTAGTTCCCTAGCTCCGTCGACTTGATATTCGACGGCTCGTCACCGTTTCACTTTATTACTTAATCATTTTATCACTGTTTAAATCTCACCGTCTCATTTACTTGTAAATATAAATAAGCTTTTATTAGTTCCCTAGCTCTGTGCTTTTTATGTATTTTTAGGGTGCCATACTCAATACTAAAAGCGGAACCCGTATAGAATCACTTTGTTGTCCGTCTGTCAAGGCCCTTTTTCTCAGGAACCCGTGGGGGTAGGTATTGACTTGAAATTAATATCAAATACTCGAGGTCTGCAATCACTTGCAACAGTGAAAAAATCAAACTTCTATGTCGACGCCATCAAAAGATACGGCCTTTTATGCTCCGTTTATGCCGCATATTTTGACACTCGCAAGGGAATCAAAAACCTATAGGGTGGTTCCCGTTGATCTAGTCATGAAATTTGGCATAAAGCAATGTCATGTAGCATAAGTAAAGGAAAAAATCCGACAAACCGTAAATTTGTAGATGCGTCACAATATTTTTTTGCCGTTTGCAACGGAACCCGTCAGTGTCCTAGTCCGACTCGTACTTGGTCGGTGTTTTTTTCTCAATATTATAAACATCCTCAATTATTATTACTAAAGTAAAATATCTCACCACATATTCGTCCATCCACACACGAGCCATTCGCATAGAGTTGTGGAGCATCGAGTCTTCTTTCTCCCCATAGCCATACGGCCTGCGTTTACGGAACACGTGACCAACGCGGCTGCAGGGGATTAGTTCTAGAATACCGCCACACATCCAAATCTATAACAACGGGGAAGTCTCCTGTTTGATTTTGTATAAATTATTTTTAATATTATGCATCAAGTAACGTAACATGAAACACCATTAGAAATACTTATTTGGCAAAACGGCATAAAAAGTTATTTGACAACGAAGTAGCAGTTATTTTCTGGAAGAAATATACTACATCTTGCCGATGTTTAAGTAAAAGATTTTTTCTAACCGAAAATAGAGTTTCCCAATAAAGATTAATTTCACACAAAAAGTGACAAACAGGAGAGAAAATATGGAAAACGGAATACAAACCCGGAATGATATCTCCAAGTTTTCACCTCCCCACAGGTTCATCCCGCTGTCGTATTTGCCAATTGTATTGAAATATTCTCGGTAAATTGCGAACAACCCACCTGCCATGGTTGGAGACCTGATTGGCTTCACAAAGTCTTCATCGCCTGAAAAACAAAATCATTGTCGCGTACAATTGGGTATTTGACTGTAGTCAAAATGTTGATATTCATTATTTATAAATTATAATCGAAAATGTATAACATTTGTAAAAACAGAAATTAAATCGGTCCAAAAACAAATAAGTTATAGAGCTTTAAAATTTCCTGTTAGACAGAGAGAGCGCTAGTGAACTGTGATGTCACAATTCAGCAGCTCCATACACGTTCCATAGAAAATTTTGTTTTAGAAAGAGACGGATACAGTCACAGTAAAACAGCTTATAATTCTGAGACTAGTAAAGATATTTAAAAAAGAGAAATGGCATTGTGTTATAATATTTAAAAACGTTACTTAAAATAAATAAAAAAATATCAGTCAAATACCCCATTGCAAACATTTACATATAGTAGTTGTAGTTAAAAAAAGGCATGTAGTTTATGTTCTGGAATATTCATTGTGTCCGACCTTTGAAGCGCGTGCTGTGTGGCTTTAATTAGCGACCAGCTTAAATATTACAAAGATTTAATGGAGAGAATACTACCGCCAACCATAAGGCATGCAGTGTTAACTTACTTACTTTTCAACGTTCCTTTAGGCAGGTTGTCCCACTTGAAATGCAAGCCCCAGTTGAAACCACCTCTCACCAAAGGACTCGCTGTATAATCAAAAGTATCAGCGTTTATGACATCAATGACAGGTGTGACGGCGCGTGGTGAATATTTCACGTGAACACCATCTACGCCTTCGGATAATCTGGTCAAGAGCGGAGGTAGCCAATCCACGTTCACTTCTATGTGGGAATCTAGGAAAACAAGAACCTGAAAGATTTGAAATATTTTAACAATCATCATCATCATCAATAGCCTATAACAGTCCACTGCTTTGCCAAAGCTTTGCCCATAATCACCACGCGGGGCAGACAAGTTGGTGATCGCAGTAGATGTTAGTAGTAGCACAGAGGATGCTGCTGCCCGTTCTCCGTTATATTCCCTTAGTCGCCTCGTACGACACCCGCGGGAAGAGGAGGGGTGGTGACAACTGTATTCTGATCTGCCGTCACCACACGGCACAATTTTAACAATAAGGTGAAATTATTTAAAAATGAATGGTGGCGAAATAACATCAAGCCATGCTTCAGCTTTAAGCACTTTTCATCTAACCCATATTTTGCTAAGCACAAATCTCCTTTTTAAGACAACCCACATTTAAAGGTAACTTGTATACCATGTTTTGATGACTGTTGTTATATTAAATCACATGCAAGGCACTGATATTGCAAACCAAAAGCAAAGGACAAAATTTACAACAGCATAGTTTTAAATCAGTACTCACTTCGCCAACACTATTTTCAGCTCCATATAACCTAGCACGAATCAGTCCTTCTCTTCTCTTTGTTTTTAGCAACCGTATATTTAAGTTATCAGAAGAAAAATCTGTACTTCTTTTGGAACTATCTAAATCATTGCTATTGTCATCATTTATATAATCAGCAATGATATTATCACCATCAATATTATTTGTTTCGAGCATCTCTTCTTGTTTCTTCACTGAGTTGTTCAGTTTACTTATAGCATTCTGTACTTGCTGATGCAGATCATCTATGTCGCTATAATCATCAACAAGTACAATCTCCTTGAGATGCTGTTGGTCTGTACGATCCAAGATAGAATGAATCGAACGCATTAGTGTTTCGAAATGTTCATTGTAAAAACAAATAATGATGGATGCCTTAGGTAGTTTCAGTGGAAATTTTTGTGATCGACACCTGTAAAATGATCTTATTAAGAATTCTGAAACAACTAAAGTGTGAAAGCTGATAATAATATGCTTTGTTCTAGACAGACGGACGACAAACCTACTTTAAAATTGCAGTTTGGATGCAGTTCTATTGCAATACATAACTGCATTATAACTGCAGCCTGCAGTTAGCATACAAATCTGAAAAATGTTCAGTTTTGATACCACAGATTCAATCTGCTCTATGCAACTGCATCCAGACTGCAATTTCGTAGTCAGCTCATCAAATGTAGTAAACCTGTCTAAACATTTAGTCATTACTTTTTATAAATAGGACTTACAATTTATTTCTGGTGTCAGGCACTTCTCTGATATTTCCAATTCTCTGTGAAATTAGTGTGTTGAATGCATGCATAGTATACCCCTTTTCACGAATCCTGACATCTTCTGCATTGTGAATTAAACCAAACTGATCTTCTGAAATAAGACAAGTCTAGGTAATTTAATTTCTAAGTGCATTAAGCCAATGCTGCAATCTTGACAGGTCTATTTAAAAACTAAGGTTGTCTTTTTAAGTTTGACTTGACTTTAAAAAATGTTAAGATGTATTATTGGTGCTAATTCAGATGTGCACAATCTTTAAACTATAATGAGACTTGTAAAAGTACTGCTTGTTGTAATGTTTCTCACAAAAAAAAACAGTCAATTGCGAGTCGAACTCGTGCGCCGAGGGTTCCATTCCATACCTACCCATTATAACGCCATTATATATTATTATTATTATTATTATATATAATTTTCAACTTTTTTTAGTTTTTGGAATTTTTCCTTTATTTGTGCCGTAAGCCACCTTTAGTACCTTAGTACCCAGTACCTTACTTTTTGCCAAATTTCGTGATTCTAGGTCAACAGGACCTACAAAACCTATAGGGTACTTCCGGTTGACCTAGAATTGTCAATTTTGGTTAAAAGCAAGGTCTTACAGCACAAGTAAAGAGAAAATTCCGAAAAATAAAAAAGTTGAAAATTAAGGTATATATTTTGGTACTTACAAGTTTTCGCGAAAATCTAAATCTGCCCATATATTTTTAACGTGTTGACTCAGCACCTTGATTTTTATACACCTATTAGGGACTATAGACCTCAGTATCTGGTATAAATTTCAACTTGCTATGTCTACGCGTTCCTGAGAAAATTGGTGGTGACACACGGACAGACGGACAAGAGAGTGATCTTATAAGGGTTCTTTTTTTACTTTTTGAGGTACGGAACCCTAAAAAAGGATAATACTAAGTGCTATCAATTTAGATTGTGTTGTCTTTGATCAGTGCATCCAAAGTGTTGACCATCATAGTCATAATCCCTAGTTCCATGGTGATGACTTTCTGTGCTTAATCTTGGCCACTGTTGGACTTGGACACTTGGACAGTTAGGTTAGTCCACAAATGTCAAGAACCTCAGCATATTATAGAGAGCTATGCTC
The DNA here is from genome assembly GCA_029955525.1 of Oeneis ivallda. Lineage (NCBI taxonomy): Eukaryota > Metazoa > Arthropoda > Insecta > Lepidoptera > Nymphalidae > Oeneis > Oeneis ivallda. Next base: position 14,605,721 of record JARPMR010000001.1, read on the forward strand.
TTCTTTGAGAGTTAGTCCGAAACAAAGTATTTTAACTCCCAATTAATTGCTTTAGGCAGTGAAACAACATAATTTGATAAACAAAAGTAACCAACATAGCTCCTAATGGACACAGATTCAAAAACTTTAAGTCAATTCAGATTAAGAACAAGTTCACAAGTTGAGATATTTTTTTACCTAAACTCTTATCTGGCTGTGCAGGAGATTTGATCCCCAGCCGCTTAGCAAACTTCTCACGCAAAATAATCTTCCTTTGATATTCTGATTTTTCTTGTTGATACTTCCACATTTTACCAGCAAACTGATCATCACTTGTTTTGGGGTTGTCATACAACAAATTCTTGCCCTCCAACGCTGCAATAGATTTGTCATTGTTTTTTACACGATCCTTCTCATCCTTGTCAACTAGATGGTAATGAAACTTGTTCTCAGTAATGTTAACAATATTTTCACCTAAAAGAAGTGAGAGTTGAATAATTTTTATTTCTACAAATGGTTTTCCAATAGATAAAGAAATCTATACTACACTATACACCAAAACAATTTTTAAATTCCTGTTAGAATGTTGTCTCATGCAGAATGTGTATTATTGTGAGTGATGAATTAGGGATATGAAACTTGGTCACTAACTGTGAAACAAAATCAAACGTTCAGATCATTCAGAAGGCGATGGATAGAGCAATGCTTGTAGTAGCTAGTATCCTTGCAAATGGGGAGAAGGTTGTAACTGACAGCAAGCAGTGGGACAGACTGCATACAGACAGTTGATAATTTCAACAGCATGCATTAATGCATTATGGGTTCCTATATGACTGCATACAGTGATCCCTGGGTATCTAGCTTAGAAGCACCCAGGCTAGATCAAATTAACAAGGGGTCTATGATGAACAGCATTATTTGACATCACACAACTACAGATCTGAGCAGTTCAAGCACACATAAGTGAGCTAAACACAGAAGTGACCCCTGCTTTGTATGTTCTGAAATGTGGATTTGATTCATTTGTATCATTTTGTTTCAATATTAGTTTTTTTTTTTTTTTCTTTATTTTAAGGCTTTTACCTATCAGGTATGTCAGCCTCATCATACCCTAAGGACCCTATTCACAATAAAGAGGAATATAATACGATCATTTTCTTATGAATAATCTGAACAGATTCCAAGCTCCGTCAGAAATGGGGTTACTTAACAAACTGTGAAAAATACCAACTTGGAATCTGTTCAGATTTAAACATTCCATCAACTGATTCCTGCCCGACTGATACCGGACGCATTCCTCCAACAAGTGGGTCACATCATCTGTGACACCACAGACGTCACAGTTAGGGGAAGATGTTTTTCCCATGAGGAAACCGAACTTGTTGCCAGGAATGTGCCCTGACCTAAGCCTATGTGCCAACACAACATATTTTCTGTTCATTCTAGTATAGCTGCTCCAAGGTATATGAGGAGGCTCACACTGCAATATTAGTTGATCATCGAAACCAAGTCCTTATAAGGACAGGTGGGTTGTCCCATTGAGTATTTTTAGGTAGGTACATACACATAAACAGCAGTTGTTAGCAGTGTTAGCCTAGTGGTTAGGACCGTGGTCTCCTATTTGGAGGGTCACAGAATCGATCCCAGGTATGTACCACTGACTTATCGGAGTTAAGTGCGATCACACGCTTTAACAGTGAAGGAAAACATCGTGAAAGCCTGCATACCTGAGAGTTCTCCATAATGTTCTCGAAGGAGTGTGAAGTCCACCAATTCATATTGGGCGAGCTTAGTGGACTATGGCCTATAACCCTTCTCTGAGAGGAGACTTGCGCTCAGTAGTGAGCCGTTGATGGGTTGATGATGATGATGAATATTTGTTTGCATTTTGTGTGTTGTGCATGGAGCATCAACGAGAAGCAACTTGTTCATCTTTTAAGGCACTTAAGGTAAAAACTAAAATAATGTCTCATACACAAGCCACACTGCAAATTATACTAACTTAGCTTGAGCTATATTAGCTTATGAGGTTGTATGTAACCTCAGCATCTTTTCTTACTTTAGCTCATAGCAAGCAACAGAACTTAGCTAAGCGAGCTAATCGAACAATGGGATTACTCTACTCAATCCAGCTAATGGACATAGCTGGTTTCCTTCATACCCACACTGCTTTATAACTGTCAAAATCTCCTGAATGTCATATTTTAGCTTGCGTATTTGGTATGATACTTGACCTAAGGTGATTTAGCTCAGTGTGGTAATCGCTTTATCTACAGGTATATTTGTTTCCCTTATCTCAATCAAGATAGAGCCTTATTTTCTAAAATTGAATAAAATTAAGATCTTAAAAAATTGACAGAAGCTACTATGGGTCATGTTGCTCATTGTTTTATTAACACTTACGTCTTCAACTCAGTAAATATCATCAATTACAAACAATAATTAATAGTAATAATAACAAATAACGTAAGCTAGTGTTTAGGTTGGCACACTTACCACTCTTATTTAATAACCAGTACAAATACAAAGATATACTCCACGTTGCTGATGCGATGATTATACCCCAAAGAAACGAGTTAAATTTCATTCTGGCCATTTTTTCCTACTTCATATTTTACGCACATAAACTTGCCAATGTTTTGCGTTTTCGTTGTTTATTTTTTTTAAGTTTAACCGTATTTCGTTCATGAGAGACTTTTACAACCGACTTCCGACTTCTTTTCTTTCTTTTTTTCACATGTTTTCACAGACAGTTGACAGACGACAACTCTACAGACGAAAAATAAATATCCTGTCAAATAACTGTCAAGGCATTGCAGTCAACTGTCATTTAGGAATCCACAGACTACGAACAACAAGTGTAACGCATGGAACTAGGAATTACGACTACATAACGGCATTATACCCTGTCCAAACGTATAATTTCTTTTTGACAGCTCAGTCTCACTCACTTTCACATAGTGAGAATGAGAGACTGAGCTGTCAAATCATCGATTCGGATGTTGCCCATACAAAACTGTCATTTTCCATAGACACGTGTACGGATCAATTCGGCTTTTCGCATTGATTCGGCTTTCGCATTTTTTTGTACCTAAAAAGCCTAAAAGTGCCTAAAATCCTTACAAGTGTAGCTCACGATTCGCATGCGGAAGGTGGCGAAAGGATCCTTTCGCATCCTTACGAATCTGTAGGGTTTCTTACGCGTGCGAAAGCGTCTTGACTCAGCTAATGGCTAGGACAATGCATGAAGTGCCAAAAAGTATCGATATATCGGTGAAATTAGTTTCTATCTCAAGTACGTGGTATGTCAAACACAGGTGCACTTCTCCGGCATGTTGGAATTCTTTGTTATTGGACAAATTTGGTTCAAAAACTATATTTTCATCTCACTAGCTCAAAAAGGGCGCCTTTGCTGCCCAAAACCAGTGAGCAAAAGTCGTTTTTGCTCACTCAGTGAGAAAAAGTGTTTTCAATTTAGAACACTTTGGATTGTCATTTCTTCAATTCATTGTCTCAAGAAAAGTTCGGAAATTGTGTATAAAATATTTTCTATTTTATTATTTAAACTATTGAGTTTTTGTCAAAATGTGTTTTAGAATTTATAAATCTGTAAAACAACATGAAACTTAAAAGATGTAAGAAGAATTAAAATTATTTTTTATTCATTACTTATTTTTAGGGTTCCGTAGTAAACAAGGAACCCTTATAGTTTCGCCATGTCCGTCCGTCTGTCTGTCTGTCTTTCCGCGGTTTAGCTCAGAGACTATTGGTACTAGAAATCTGTAATTTGGCAAGTGTATAAATATCAATCACACCGACAAAGTGGTGAAATAAAATTGTGAAAAACAATTTTTTTTAGGGTACCTCCCCTACATGTAAATTGGGGATGAATTTTTTTTCCCCGTCTATCCCATAGTGTGGGATGTCGTTGAATAGGTCTTTCAAAAATATTGTGGGTGTGGGAACACCATTTTTCGATTCAGGGATCCGTTTGTGAAATATGATATTTTAAAGTGCTAAATTTTATTAGAGTCAAGTGTCCCCCCCCCCCCCCTCTGCCAGCTAAATGGTTGTATAAAGAATACAAGAAAAAATTCACAGCAGTAGTATATATAGTGAATTTTAAAGGAAAACTATCACGGCTAAGTAGGGTTCATTAGTTAAAGAGTTATATCTGTTTTTTCTAAGTTAGGACTTAGACTAGTGTAAGTTGCATATTTTGTAATATAACCATGGAACTCAAAATGTATTCAATATTAATAAATAATATTTGAGATTATAGTAATTTTTAGTGTAGGGTTCCGTAGTTGAAAGCAATTACGGAACCCTACACTGCGCGTGGCCCGACACGCACTTGGCCGGTTTTTTTTTATGAATGACAATAGGCTATTTGACTACTTTTAGAAAATCATCTTAAATTGTTAATAATGCTATGCTGAAGCTAACAAAACATATATTTCGGCAAAATTTTCATTATTTTTCATAAAAATCGAGAAATAAATTCAAAAAAATAAATTGCCGCCGAAACGTTCCATTTGCTCTCATGACGTAACAGTTCACATTTCAAACAATGACAATTTTATAATATGTGTTTAGGCCGCGTGTCGCATACTATTTGGTATTTAATAAAATAGTAACGATGAAAAACAGACGAAATTAGCCTATTACGCCGCACAAACACGTCGAAATGTATTGACAAAATGAGAATTCCATAGGTGGTGTAGACTGTGACGTCATTCGAGATCACGGAACGTTTTCGATCACGTGACCATGGCCAGAATTATAGCAATTTTATTTAATGTTTTCTAATTAAATAAAGCTTTATTTTTTAGTTTTGTCGTATGGAATAGTGTTTTTAGATAATAATCTTTTAGGATGACACCAGTTGAAACGATATTTTTATTATAGTCAAATACCCTATTCCGAACGCAGACAAAAGTAGGAATTGAAAAGAAAAAAACATGGCGGGAAAAAAAAAGAAAAATTGTCTATTATCTTAATAATTAAGTACCTACTTCTATGATAATTGTTATAAAAGTTAAGTTGTAATAAATTGTTATATAAGTAAAAGTAACAAAATGAGAGATTCTAGGGATAATTCAACACTGAACGCTGTGTGTGAAGTGTCTAACCCTGAATTTAAGTTTCTTCCGGAAAAGTTGCGTGAGAAATATATTTTGAAAGCCTATGAACTATGAATACTTATATGTCTAGAAGGAGTGTCGCGCTACTAAAGAACGAAAAAAAACAGGCCAATGAGAATATGCTAGTGTGCGTAACGATTACACACGCCGAACTTATTCGATTATCGATTAATATTTCCATAGAACTTAGAATCGATAGTCGCATGGATATTCGATATTATGTTGTAAAGTCAGATAATAATACAAATCAAACTATTTTATTCTATTAAATTAATATAATTTATTAATTAATATGACTATAAAAGTCCTCCCACAACGACGATTTCGATTCGTACGTATTTTTGTTTCATCAGTCAACCTTGTAGCGCGGAATACGCGTAAGTCGAAATTGTTGCTGTGAGAAGGCCTTTAGGGTGAAATGAAATAAGGAATAAATATTTAAGGCTATTTATACTCGGCGCGGCGAAACATGATCCCTATGACAGTTCGTGTAAGTGATGGGTCGTGTCTTTGGTCGTGTCGATAATTTTTTTTTTAGACAAAGGCGGGGCATTGCATTCAGCCACGTTTGTAAACATGTTTTAAAAAATATTATAATGTGCATTTTTAATGTCCATTATGTTGTTGTTGTATTAATTTAAGATTTTTGGCATAGATTAAGTAGGTAAGTAAAAGGAAAGTTTCCAACCTTGTTATTTTCTAATAATGTTTAACCCGGTAAACACGTTTTTGCTATATAAGTATATTTATATATCTATATAATATATAAAAGAAAGTGGTGTTAGTTACACTATTTATAACTCAAGAACGGATGAACCGATTTGGCTGAAAATTGGTGAAGACGTAGCTTAGAACCAGGAGACGGACATAGGATACTTTTTATCCCGTTCGACCGCGTTTCTGTCAAGTCACTATAAAACGTGGTATAACAAAAAAGCATCTGACATGGAATAACAAAACGCAAATGACAGTGGAATAACAAAACGTAAATGACAGCTTAACGTAATTTTGTCTTTGGTTAAGTATGGTAAAAAATTTGACAATTATAAAAAGTGTTGTAAATATAATAAAGCATTAATGATATTATAAATGCGAAAGTGTGTTTGTTTGTTGGTTTGTCCTTCAGTCATGTCGCAACAGAACAGCGGATTGATGCGATTTTTTGCATGCGTATAGTAATGGATGTAGTAGTGGTTCATCTGACCGGGAGAGCTACTTTTTATCTCGGATAATGAAAGAGTTCCCGCGGGATTTTTAAAAACTAAATCCATGCGGACGAAGTCGCGGGCATCAGCTAGTATATTTATATATATATATTTATATATTATAAGTATATTTACTATTACTATAAAAGTACTATAAAAGTATATTTACTTTTACTTCAATCTCACTCTTTTACTTTGCATCATACTCAAAATAAATATTGTTTCAGGTTGTGCAGCCAGGCTTAACACCACTCCGCCATTTACAGCCAATAAAATGCTGACATTATTAGAAAAAGCTTGTAGTGAAGTGACTCCGGATAATTGGAGGAAAGTCGTAGAAAAGACCAAAAAACTTTGCTACGATGATTGAGATCGAGATGTGCGATACGACACTCTTGAAGATCAACCATTATTGATAAATGTAGGTGACAGCAGTTGCAGTTCAGATTCCGAGACTGAGACGCAAACACTCATGTCATTATCAGATTCAGAATAAAATACAGAGTGTAACAAAAGTAAGTGATAATACTTTAGGGTGTGTAGTGTCCCTTATATAGAGTTCACTGGCAAAGTAGCAGCGCTAAAAGCAAAAAAATTTTTTTGTGATTTGCATGGGGAAGCTCATGTGGCGCTTGCCCATACAAATCACAAAAAAAAATTTTTCGCTTTCAGCGCTGAGTACTTTCACTGTAAACTATATAAGGAACACATGCAAACCCTAAAGTATTATGACTTACTTTTGTTACACCCTTGACCCTGTGTATGTAAATAAATAATTGTTAAACAGATTTTGTTTCATTTCATTTTGTCCTATAGCTGTAATTTTTTAATTTTCTTGGGTATAATATAATCATGTGTGTATGTATGAATGGTATGATCGTAATATTCTGTTCCATTCCATAATATATGAACTAAAATGTGAGTATGAAAAAAAATTGTGCACTCGTTTCCATTAAAGACATTTTTACTTGCCGCCCTAGTCGATAAACGTCACACGACGTAAGTTTTGCAGGACTTAAACATAAATTCAGATTGATATAACTTCTTGTAAATGCTAAGAATTGTTAAAAATATCAACGGAATATCATTACTAATGGTATAAAGCTACGTAAAATTTATAAATGGCATTTTTAGACGCCCCCAATATGATCCCAATTTAATGGTGACACCACTACAATATTATATGGTGACATTAGCTGTCAGTGTCATAGGGATCATGTTTCGCCGCGCCGAGAATAATACTAGTACAACAGTGCACAACCTAAACAATGTTTATCGATTTATTTCATTTCAAAATCGATTTTATATTGTCTGTGGTTGTTCGAGAGGTATGGCACTTTACTAAGTGGGCGGTACCCATCAATGAAGTACGAAATTAACTGTAGTACATCTAACGAACAAGAAAATACGAAACTTCATTTGCGTGATCTGCCAAAATTATCATCCTGACAAAGCATAATTTAATTATTTTCGAAAAATTTCAATTTTTTTTTTGCAGGAACTGATGTGAATTGATGTTATTTACTTATGGTATGTGATGTTATTGGTTATTTTAGATCATCCTGTTTAGTTTTTTCACATTTTATTTACCAAAACCGCCATTTAAAAAAACAACATATTGGCTCGCGAGCTCCATATCTGGTGATGACCTAATTCAAACTGAGCGCGGGAAAAGGGCGAGTGCCACCCGTGGCAGCACAAATCGACGCGTTCACAGCCTGACTCCATCTTGTAAATCTTTGCCTTTGAATTATTTAACGATTATAGACTTGCTAAAGGTGTGAAGACCTGCTCAGAAACTGTGGTTTTATCCTATTTAAATACGTAATATACATAAATGTAAAAATTCCTTAGTGTTTCAATAAATATTTTTCTTATACATCTTGTATTTTTTCGCTATTGAGGTGAAAAGTTGTATATATCACAAGATAGCAAAGATTTGTTTCTTGTGCCTTTGAATCCCTCTCTACACTCAGTATTCTAATTAATAAATTAGTATGCTTCGCTTGCTCGGGATTCAAACTAGGCACTCGCAACAAAAAAAACTTTGCTATCTTGTTGAATAAATAACTATTAGACTTCCCTGAGGAAATGGTTGCCAAAATTTTAAAAAGTCACTGCCATGTTGAAATTCTATGATAATAATGGACCGATTTCGTTCAAAATCTATACCTAAGGTGCCCTAGGGTCAAGAAAGAGGAAATGGATGCCAAAATTTAAAAAAGTCCCCACCATATTGAAATTCTATGGTATTTGACCGATTTCGTTCAAAATCGATACCTTAGGTAGGTGAGCTAGGGTTAAGAAAGAATAAATAAATGACAAAATTTTAAAAAGTCACTGCCATATTGAAATTCTTTTTTACTGGACCAGTTTCGTTCAAAATCGATATTAAGGCTTCCCTTGGGTCAAGAAAGAGGAAATGGATGCCAAAATTTTAAAAAGTCACCGCCATATTGAAATTCTATTTTATTGGACCGATTTCCTTCAAAATCGATATCTAAGGTGAGGTAAGAATCACTCGCTACGCTCATGATGTATGCTTCGCTTGCTCGGGATTCAAACTAGGCACTCCCAACAAAAAAAAACTTTGATATCTTGTTGTATAAATAACTATTAGACTTCCCTGGGGTCAAGAAAGAGGAAATGGTTGCCAAAACTTTAAAAAGCCACTGCCATATTGAAATTCTATGATAATAATGGACCGATTTCGTTCAAAATCGATACCTAAGGTGCCCTAGGGTCAAGAAAGAGGAAATGGTTGTCAAAATTTTAAAAAGTTCCCGCCATATTATGATATTGGACCGATTACGTTCGAAATCGATATTTAGGCTTCCCTTGGGTCTAGAAAGAGGATATGGATGCCAATATTTTCAAAAAATCACCGCCATAATATTGAAATTCTATGTGATTCGACCGATTTTGTTCAAAATCGATATGTAGGCTTCCCTGGGGTCAAGAAAGAGGAAATGGATGCCAAAGTTTAAAAAGTACTCGTCATATTGATATTCTATGTTATTGGACCGATTACGTCCAAAATCGATACCTAAGGTGCCCTTGGGTCAAAAAAGACGAAATGGACGCCAAAATTTTTAAAAGTCACCGCCATATTGAAATTATTTGTTTTTCGACCGATTTCGTTCAAAGACGATATTTAGGCTTCCCCGCAGTCAAGAGAGAGAAGAGAGTTATTGGACCGATTTCGTTCAAAATCGATATCTAAGGTGCCCTAGGTTCAAAAAAGAGGAAATGGTTGTCAAAATTTTAAAAAGTCCCTGCCATATTATAATTCTTTGTTATTGGACCGATTTCATTCAAAATCGATTTTTAGGCTTCTCTGGGGTCAAGAAAGAGGAAATATTTGCCTAAATATGGAAGTCTAAATATCGATTTTTAACGAAATCGGTCGAATAACTACTACCCTTGCGAAGCCGGAGCCAGTCACCAGTACTCAAATAAACGGCGAATTTCGTGTCAGGCCACGCGCAGTGTAGGGTTCCCTAGCTGCCCGTCACGATATACGTACTTAGAAGTAGTGAAGAAAGATACTCATGCCCGATTTTACCAACCGTACCTAAATTATCCCCTATAAGTCGGAATTTTAATTCGATTCCAGATTTGACAATTTCAGTGTTGCAACGTTATGACAAGTACTAAATAGTGACGTTACGAAATTATTCGATACGGAAATGGAATATTTGCGAATCGATTCCTCTCGTTTATAGTAGTATATCTAAACAACTACTACTTTAATAGAAACTAAGTATATCAGGAAATTTAATATTTCTGAACGGATAATTTAGTTATGACGATTAATTTTATTAAGGATCTGAGAGTTTTCTTTAATAATTGTGTGTGAAATAAATAAAAAAATGTGATCTTGAAGGAACATGAGAAATAAAACAAATAGATGTATTATGGTAATATTTTATTTTATAAATCGTCGCCGTCTTCGCTATCGCTATCGCTGTCACTTTCTGTAACATGTATTATAAATGTGTCTGTGATATTGTCAATTAAAATATCTAGCCTACTCATTTTTTCCTCTTCTTTGACAACATGGGATACGCATTTAGACCATTCGGTAGCCGTAATTTTTTGAATGCCTTCCTCAAATAAATTTCTCACGTCTGTCAATTTGAAGGTTTTATTATTTTGAGCTACATGCCCCTTTACCTGCGCCCATATCAATTCGATAGGGTTCAGCTCGCAATGGTAAGGGGGCAGTCTTAAAACCGTGATCTCATGTTGTGCTGCCATTTCGTCTACAGCGTACTTATTAAAAGACTCGTTATGTGGAATCAGTTCTAAAAGCGTAGCTTTAACCATATCTGGTTCGTAATGAATATTTTTATTTAAAAGCCAGTCTTGAATGGCAGCTTTTTTCCAGCTCATTTTTGGTGCCGTTTCCAATTTTCGGGAGTGGTAAGGTGCATTATCCATCACCACAATTGAGTTTGGTCTTAATTTTGGTAAGACTCCAGTGAACCACTCCTCAAAACAAACTGCGATCTCATCATGGTAATCTTCACAATTTTTCTTTGCTTCAAAAATCATGAGCCCCTTTTCCAGGAAGCCTTCTTCACTACCTATATGGCTAATTATGAGACGTTTGCCTTTTCCAGATGAATTTTTTAATCCACTGGTCAGTCCCTCCAAAAACGCTTGCCGAGATGATGTGACTTTCTTGTCCACCCAAGTTTTTTTTACAGTATGACCTAAAAATAAATATAGTACATTAACATTCAATATTACTATTAAATTTAATGTAAAATGTATATAAATTCAAAATGTTAGCCTTACCTGCGTTAACCCAAGTTTCATCTTGATAATATTATATATGTCTCCCTTCTCGTCGAAACTGACATATAGATCGCAAGTAACGCTGGCGCCATGTTATTATATCATTTCGATCAATAAGTGTGCTCTTGCGTGACCGTGCAACAAATTTAAAATTAAGATGCTTCAAAATTTTTCTGAGGGTGTCTTTGGAAACCTTGGGCATTTCTGGATCATCGTTCATCACTTGTAAAATCTAAAATAGTAAATTTTATAATAGTTTGGAATCATTACTTATATATATAAAAGATGTAGGTATAAAATAATACTGTCTGACTGATTGACTAACCTTTGCAATCGTTGGAGGTTCATTTCGGTGAAAGAACTGATGAACAAGTCTTCGTATTGCGGAGAATGTAAATTCATCAATTTTGTCTTTGAAACTTCGCTTTGGTCCAGTTTTTTTAGGAGGAGTTGGCGCCGCACCTTTATTTACTTCCTTCAAAACGTTACAAACAGAGCGTGAGGCTATTCCCAATATGTCAGCAACTTTGCTCATACATTCATTTTCTTCCACTACTTCAAAGGCCTCCAATTGCGCAGAAGTTTCATTTTTCACGTACTTGTAGGCATTGCGGATCATTACTTTTTCAGTAACAGTGAAAGCTTTTCGTGGACGTTTTTTTCTTGGGGACAAGAAAACATCCACGTCTTTTTGTGATGTACTTGGCTGAGGATCCATTTTGATGGAAAACCAAAACAAATAGATTCACTCAAAGTTCACAAAAAAACTATAAACGTAACAACAAACACAACGTAACAAAACTTTAACAAAAACCCAACAAAATAACAAAATATCGATTCGCAATTAAACAAGATATTCGTGCAGTCAGACTGGGAGAATGAAGCCGAATGACAAGATAAACAAAATGGCGATAGCTGCACGAGCGCGCACGGGTTGCCAATACAGAAAACTATCTAGGTTCTTTTATTATAAGTTTTGTTTTTAATATAAAAAACAAAAACATTAACTTTTTATAAAATAAAGCAGCGGTTACTAATTAATAAATAATTATTATGAGTAATTATGTATTTATTAAAATTAAAATCAATAATTTAGTCTTTAATTGGCACACCAATATTATGATTACATAAACAAAAATCGCGATTGTTTATCGATTTTTGTGTTCATCACTACACTATTATTTATGTGGTATCATTATTTTACAAAATGACAGTAGCTAATGTCAAATGTGGAATCGAATTATAATTCCGACTTTAAGTAGGAGTCTCTTTACGTAGGTAGCCCTTAAATACAATTCCACATTGTCAATTCTATTTTTAGGTGTTCCCCTAAAGGTTCGTCAAAACGATATTGACAGAAAGGGTCACCTAAGTTAACTTAGGTAGCCCAAAAAGTTAGGGAACGATGGTGCAACTCTTTTTAATGAGCCTTAAGAGACTCATACCCGAGTCTTTTAAGGCTTATTAAAAAGACTCGCCTCTATTTTACAGGACTGAACTCTTAAAGACCTTTTATATGTGTAGAATAATGTTATTATCGTGGTTGAGCAATTAAAATATCGATGCCATCATCGAACATCCCTACGCAGACAATAATCTTTATATGCTTTCGCCTCCTTAGTCCTTACGGATCCGTAAGGAAGCGAAAGGATCCTTACGGATCCGTAGGGACGCGATCCTTACAAATGTCTCAAACCATAAGCATAAATGCGAATCGATCCTCACAAATGTGGTTTCACCCTAAGTTAGGAAAAAATACGGGTTTGACCTTGACCATGAAACTAGGAATTAGAGTCCGTGTCTTAGGTCCGCACACAGGTCATCACACCACACCATCAAAGAAGTCCCTTAAGGTGGATTATACGGAAATTCAAATTTAATTTGGTTTTTCCCATTTTGTAAACTAATACGACAAAGTAGGCTTATGGCATTCTAATTGCGCCAGTAGAATTATCATCTTCACAGGTTTACATAAAAATCTTTACTTGAAAGTGAATAGTTTAAGAAATTAATCAAAATACTGAGTTGGACGTGAGTTACTCACAAATTAGTCGATATTTTGATTAATTTCTTAAAGTGGTCACTTTCAAGTAGGTAAAGATTTGTACATAAACCTGTGCAAATGATACTGCCATTGTCGCAATTAGAATGCCATAAGCCTACTTTGTCGTCTTAGTTTACAAATTGCAAAAAACCAAATAAAATTTGAATTTCGCAGGCAGACTCGTGCTTTCCACCTTAACTTCTTTCGAGGTGAGGACTGTGGTCCATGCATGGAACTAGGAATTACGACTACGGGCCCATGTTAGAAATACAGACTAATAATTAATTCCATGGGCATTTATTGTTGTTAAAATTCGGTTGTAGTCCTAAAAAGTAAAAACGTGCTAAAATCCCGCGGCTGGTAAAATCCGCCAATTTTTAAAAACATAGGTAGAAAAACAAAAGATAAACACAAAGAAAGTTAACTGCGGTATTTTAAAACGTGGTTTGGAATGTGGAAAAGACTAAGCTATCTCAGAATAATTTAATTTTATTAGGTAAATCCTAAGTGATAGGGCCTGGCCATACTCGTAGGTCATAGGAGCTATCCTTGAGCTAACAGGTTAAATACTGTTTGACACGAACTTATGACCTACCTAAGTAGATAGATACTAAAGGTTACATAAGTTGAAATCATTCTAATTGAAGGTCTTCGAAGCTAACCTACTAAAACAAGATTATCGGAAATAAATCTATGAGGTGGGACTTCTAAATTCAATGGAGCCGGACCTTTGCGCGCTCTTCCAACGTTATCGTAATGACTGCCATGGCAGGGGCAATAAAACCCTCCAGACCAATCTCCTGAGTTTGGTACAGGAACACAACCCAAGTGTGTACAAATTCCAATGACAATAAGCCATTCAGGTTTTATTGTTCTTTGCTCCGGTGTCTCGGGATCTCTGAGTGAAGCTAGGGGAGTGCTCGCTTCTGCCGATATTTCAGCAGGCGTTCTATGCTTAACAAAAAGAGGCTTTCCACGCCATTTGAAAGACAAACATGCTCCCGGTGCTACGGTTCCTATGTCGATTTCTATCGAAGCTAGAGCACGAACGTCTGCTGCAGCTGACATAGATGTCAAAAAATGTGTTAATTCTGATTTAGCACCATACATTCCGCAGAGTAAGCCAACAAATCCAATCACACTTGTGTAACCCTTCTTATCATCCCCAGAAAGCCAACTCGTTTTTTCAACATCTTTATATTTGTCCTTCCTATAGTCATCAAAGCTGGGATGCTCTATATCGCGATGTAATTTTGGATATCCTTGTTGAAATCGAATTTGCGTCCACAAGATTAAATCGAAAGGGTTTCTTGAAGTGTTAAGTCGACATTGAGATCTCGGTCGTAGAACAATCATCGGCTCTATACAATCGGAAGCTTTGTTTATTCTTCTTCTTCTTTCTTCTTTTTCATTCTTTAAAAAATATTGCGGTTTAACTTGAGAATCTAAACAGCAGGAATTTCTCCAAATTCTTTGACTACATTTTGAAATGTAACCACCATTCAGAATGTTCATTTTCAAGAGATTTTTACCTGTATCCAAAAATGATATATTTATTTCCTAGTTCTTTTCTTAAATTGGTTACAAAATTGTTGGTTATTAAATTGAAACCACAATAAAACTATTATAACTTTATGTCAGTAATTATTGATGATTGATGAATCACTATTAAAGTAAGATTGAAGCGCTTGACAGATAATATTAGGTAGGTAAACCTTCATATTTTTAACCTTTGTGTTAAATTAAAGCAATCTGAAAGGAGTATTTAAGACTCGTACCTATGTAATGTTCAGGGTTCAAGTTCAAAAGTTCAAATCATTTTGGTCTTCGAGTGTTTACTAAGTTGGTTTACTACTCAAAGATTTGGTCTACGAGTTCGTAGCTGACTATGTCGACTGCAGACAGCAACAGCAGGCGACGACGTGTCGGTCGCCGCGACAATACTGGTTTGTATGTTCTTTGAGTAGATGCTTTGATAATAATTATACTACCTAAAAAACCAAGTAGGTACTGTGTGCTGCAGCAGCAGCCGGTGACGTATCGCCACGACACTACTGGTTTCTTATTAGTTCCCTAGCTTCGCTCCACTTACTAGTTCCGCTTGAGTAGTCAGACACCCTAAAAGTAGAACGATGTTAGGTACTATTTTTTTTTTTACTGTCTTTTTAGAGTGTTTCGACAGACTACTGTCTCTCGAGCGGTGATAGTCTTCTTCAGAATTTCGGCCTCATTTACGGAGAGTGCGAACTTATAGGTACCAAACATATTATTGCGGGGAGAGACGTAAGTAGGCAATTATCATAGAAAGGAATATAATAGCTACATAGAAAAAATAATTAGGTACATAAGTACCTAATTACCGCTGTATTAGTTACTAATTATTAAATAGTCGAATGATGTCATCTGCATCTAAACAGGTCGTAAATTTCGTAATATGAATTATGTAATAAATTACAATAATGTTATAAGATATTCGTTGGTATTACGAAATTCTTCATACGAAAATTCTACTACTAATATTATAAATGCGAAAGTTTGTGAGGATGGATGGATGGATGCTTGTTACTCTTTCACGCCACAACGAATGAACCGATTTGGCTGACTTGGAATAGTGATACATAGCTCATACCCAGGATTAACACATAGGCTACATTTTATCCCAGAAAATGAAGGAGTTCGCGCGGGAATTAAAAAACCTTAATCCTCGCGCACGAAGTCGCGGGCAACATCTAGTACTTTATAAATGCGAAAGTGTGTTTGTTCGTTGGCACGTCCTTCAATTACGCCACAATAGAGCTATGGACCGACGGGATTTTTGCGTGGCTATAGTTGAGGACCTGCTATGCTATTTTCTAAAAATGATTGCTACAGTGCGACGATTACAATCGTCTCTGATCGGTCGATTCTCCCTCGCTATTGGCTAAAATGCATTGTTGCAGAAAAAACGCCATAAATTCAGCCAACCACCACAATAGGGTATTTGACTATATATTAGAATAGAATAGAATAGAAATGTTTTTTATTCAAATAAACTTTTTTACAAGTGCTTTTGAATCGTCGATGAGTCTACCACTGGTTCGGAATGCCGTTCCTGCCGAGAAGAACCAGCAAGAAACTCGGCAGTTGCTCTTTTCAAACAAGTTTACAATATAGTATATATTATGCTATACATACATACAGTGTTTCCACAATAAGGAAAAAGAGAATTTACAGGTTAATCATTACCTACTGTCTCATGAATCGCTGGAACGAATTATATCCACGCTTTTTTATCATTTATATAGTCTTCAATTGTATAATATGCTTTTTTCATGAGATTAGTTTTAACTTATTTCTTAAACTTGTGTAAAGGCAAGTCTAAGATCGACTGTGGAATTTTATTATAGAACGTCACGCCCATTCCCACAAATGTCTTTCGGATCCTCTTGAGGCGCAACCGAGGAATCACGAGTCTGTTTGGATCTCTAACCTGCCTATCATGTAAATCACCCTTTTTTAGGGTTCCGTAATAAACAAGGAACCCTTATAGTTTCGCCATGTCCGTCCGTCTGTCCGTCTGTCCGTCCGCGGTTTAGCTCAGAGACTATTGGTACTAGAAATCTGTAATTTGGCAAGGGTATAAATATCAATCACGCCGACAAAGTGGTGAAATAAAATTGTGAAAAATATTTTTTTTAGGGTACGGTCGCCGTAGAGCTTCCAATACCGGGATACCGGTATTGGCTAATACCAGGACCGTTTTACGGCGTAGAGGCGGAAAGAGCGTTTTCCTCGGTCAACATATTTATGGAATTGATTAATTCAATTCAATTCAATTCTTTATTAACATAATGTGTGACGACAAGATGGTAAATACAATTATTTTGCAGTCCAAAACATTATATACAAATATTATAGGAGTGTAGGTAGGTATATTATATAAAATGATATAAAATGTTATTAATAACTTTGTCATAAAGGAACATTTTTTAAACAGTAACACAATTTAAACTACATTGCACAAAAAATAATAATAAAAACCAAATAAAAAGGGAATCTTATTAATTAAATATCAAAATGTCTAATGACTTTTAAAATTCCAAAATCATGTCAAAAGTTAATAGATTGTTACGGCAATTAAAATGTCAATCTTTTTTGTCGTATTGAAAGAATTCTTCTAAAGAGCAAAAATTTTTCCTTTGCAACCATTTCTTTAATTTATGTGCAAAGTATTGTTTTGGTAGCGTTTTGATATCGGTTCAATAAATTGTTATTGAATATTTTATTTGACAATTTTAACAATTTTTTTTAAAATGTGCTGTTTGTGGTGCTATGGTAAAAATAAGTGTATCGGGATCTCTCAGAGATCGCGTATTTAAATTTGTGTCACGCTTGGCCTTGAAGTTATGCATATTCATTTTCACAAATTTCGATATTTCCAAAATGTACATGGATGGAAGTGGCAAGACCTTGAGCTTTGTGAAAGCCGACCTACACGAATCATATGGTGTCATGTGAAGGATAGCTCTAAACTAGCCTTATTTGCCGTTGTTGAATTACCCCAAATTACAAGGCCATAACGGAGTACTGCAGACAGAGTTATAATTCTACTGTGCTGCAGAGACAAAACCATAGTACGCAGTAAGAGCCGTGCGAATACTTGTTGTTCTGGTAAGTCTGCGCAGAATAAATACAAGTCTAATATAGACATTGTGGGTTAATAAAATAGAAATAACCTACCGCCCAAACAAGTAAATAATATCTATAAAATCCAATAAAATATTCCCATACAAATTTTCACCCCCTATTGTACTACTCTAAAAGGGTGATTTTCTGAAATAGCTTATACAGGTTTTTAATACCTAAAATTAATAACTTAAATGCCGATTTTTCATGTCTCTTACTTCAAAAGATAGGAGTTTCATATAACCCCAATTAAATCTCATTTCAATACCGGGATCCCGGGATCCCGGTATTGAAAAAAATATTTCCGGTATTAATACCGGTATTGAAAAAATCCGGTATTCGAAAGCCCCCGTACCTCCCCTACATGTAAAGTGGGGATGAATTTTTTTTTCTCGTCTATCCCATAGTGTGGGGTGTCGTTGAATAGGTCTTTCAAAAATATTGTGGGTGTGGGAACACCATTTTTCAATTCAGGGATCCGTTTGTGAAATATAATATTTTAAAGTGCTAAATTTTATTAGACTCAAGTGTCCCCCCCCCCCCCTCTGCCAGCTAAATGGTTGTATATAGGATACAAGAAAAAATTCACAGCAGTAAGTAGTATATATAATGAATTTTAACGGAAAACTATCACGGCTAAATTGGGTTCATTAGTTAAAGAGTTATATCTGTTTTTCCTAAGTTAGGTATTACACGTACACTAGCGGCACGCTATGATGGCCGGTTTGACACATTACAATAGTGATGTGGAATGTCAATTTATTCTCGAACAAAAAACAATTAAGTTTTGTTTTTGTACCTGATTAAATAGGTTTAATAAAACAAAAATGTATATGTTTATTTAATTTATTTGAACGAACTGAATATTTGAATGAAAATGAATATACATACTTTATATGCACACAAGAAACATATGAATACAAAAGATACCAAAAAAGGTTTTTAAAAATTTTCAATTTAGAAAACCAAATGCCGAGTTGTGGTATATATCATATAAAAATAAAAATTTTACCTTTTGTATGAAACAGCTGATATTTTTTTGCGATTTCAGAGGTTTGTCCACATAGTGAAAATTGTTCATATTCACAAGTACATTCACCCCTTAAATGGTGCAAACTGATTTTTCTACACTTGTATACATTTTAGAAATCAATTTAATAAATAAATTTTGAGTCCTAAACCTAAAACTACATTCGATAAAATTTATGAATCTCTGCACATCACTATCGTCAATAAAGTAATACAATTATTTCCTTCATAGTCGTTATCAATTAATACGGAACTTCATGAGCGGACAAACGTCAAACCGGCCATCATAGCGTGCCGCTAGTGTAGTGTAAGTTGCATATTTTGTAATATATTATAGTATTTAAACCATGGAACTCAAAATGTATTCATATAAATAAAATAAAAGCACTATTCTAGGTAAGCAATAATATTTGGGATTATATTAATTTTTAGTGTAGGGTTCCGTAGTTGAAAGCAACTACGGAACCCTACACTGCGCGTGGCCCGACACGCACTTGGCCGGTTTATTTTATAATTCACAATGTTTTGTCTGACAAATACTATGTTGTTATAAATATATTGTGAAGCTACTGTAAGAATGCCTATTTCTTTAAATTTTTCTCGAAGGGAATCCCGCGGTTTTAAATTATAGATTGCGCGAATTGCCCTTTTCTGCAATACAAAAATTTTCCCAATATCGGCTGCTTTACCCCATAATAAGATTCCGTATGACATAACACTATGGAAATATGCAAAATAAACAATTTTTGCAGTTTCTATGTCAGTTAACTGTCGAATCTTCCTACCAGCGTAAGCAGCAGAGCTAAGCTTGCCAGCAAGTGTTGCTATATGGGTACCCCATTGCAGCTTTGAGTACAGGGTTAATCCCAAGAACACTGTGGAGTCCTCAATTTTCAAGGGTTCATTACATATCTTTAAACTTTTACTGACTGAATATTAAAAATATCGTTTCATCTGATGTCATCCTAAAAGATTATTATCTAAAAACATTATTCCATAAGACAAAACTAAAAAATAAAGCTTTATTTAATTAGAAAACATCAATTAAAATTGCTATAATTCTGGCCATGTTCACGAGATCGAAAACGTTCTTGAATCTCAAATGACGTCACAGTTCACGCCACCTTTGGGCTTTGGAATTGTCATTGAACTGTGTGTGAACTGTGACGTCATGTAAACAAATGGAACGTTTCCGCAGCAATTTATTTTTTTGAATTTATTTCTCGATTTTTATGAAAAATACTGAAAATTATGCCGAAATATACGTTTTGTTAGCTTCAGCATAGCATTATTAACAATATGATTTTCTAAAAGTAGTCAAATACCCTATTGAGGCTGTAGGTAGCAATGCTTGATGCAGCTTTTACAGACGGCCTGCTGGAGAGTGACAAAGGCTACTTTTAATCCTGGAAAATTACAGAGTTCCCACGAGATATTTGAAAACTAAACGTGGGCGAAGTCGTAGGCGTCAGCTAGTAATATTATAAATGCGATAGTAGTTATACTGTCTGTTACCTTTTGACGCCTGCACTGCTGAACAGATTTCGATCAAAGGCATGGAGATAGCTTGCATCCTGTAGAAGGTCATATTACTTATCTCGAAAATATGATGGAGTTCCCACGGGATTCATAAAATGTAAGTAATATCCACTCGGACGAAGTCGCGGCTCAGTTTTCTTCAGCTAGTACCAAAACAAAATATTTTTGTACTATGTTAAGAGCCTTACCTACAATTACCACAAGGTTGAGCCTTGCGTGTTTGCGCATATTATTATGATGTTGATGCAGGACATTACGCTCAGTGGTACTCACGGATTTTGGGTGGTGTCACGGCCTACAGGAGAACAAAAGGCAGTTAGATACGACATAATGTTAGTGTTATATCACCGTATTACATACACCTATGCATTTAATGAAACTTTATTATTTCTTTTGCTACAATTCGGACCTTTGTAGGTTTTTACCAACCATAGATTCATTCTACACCGTGGTTTTCAGAATCTCGTTAAAACAGCTCAGTAAACACAGTTTAACTATTTTTAATTTTTTTTCTAATAGGTAAACCGAAAGCGAGGTACTGATACGAGGTCTAGTTTGAGGTTTGGAGCACACTTACCTAGGAGATGCTTGTCACTCTTGACTAAAGTTGTACGTGGCAGTAAATACAGATACAATTGGAAGAACGTTCCACGTGGTTCGTTTCATAAACATTGAACTAGGTAAAGCATTTCTTGCGAGAAGGTTGGATTTCAACCACGCAAGGATACCAAAGCTCACGACCTCTCGCAGTTCTATGCTAAAAATCGACATTGCGTCGATGCTGTAGACTGAGCAATGAGCATACCTATGAGATAGCGGCCTCTCTTCAAAGCTTGTAACTTCTTAAATTGTATATAAGCTACATTGTCGATTTTTTGGTATTTCCTCTAAATCTCTGACATGGTATGATGGCGAAGGTGGGGCGGCTCAAATGAAATGGTAATGTGCCAAGGCTCTGTGACGTAAGATGTGAAAGTCGAAGTCATGAGCGTATACGGCCAGGTCCACCTAGTCGACGGCTGACTCTGAGGCTTTCATGTGAGTGCTATTATTTAACTTTGCACGTGTGCGATTTGTCTTGTGTTTCTCTACCTACCTTATTTACCTAGTTTGATGATTTGATTTTGTACCTACTTCGTAAGGTAAGCTAAGTTATAAATATTTGTACCCAATTCCAAGGAAAAAAAAATAGTCTTTTTGTTTTTATAGTTTTACTTCCGTCTAATATTATATTTGCTTCTTATCAAGCGACAGTAACTTTAATTTTAATTAATTCTTTCGACTAGGTATATAGGAATTTTGAACTCTCAACTTATTCAACAAGGTTACATAATAATATGTACTATCACCATCCACATAAACAGCTACTACGCTAATATTATAAATGCGATTGTGTGTTTATTTGTGCTTAACTCGCGTATCAACGAAACAAAGATCGACTTGAGTTTTTACATGGATAATTTATTCATTTATTATCTAATTGCAATTATTATGACGTACCTAGTTATTTTTGGGGAATCCTTTGAAGTTGCGCGACTGACGATTAGATCTAAAGTATGTAAATGATGCCAAAGTGATCACGTAATTTCATAAAATTCAAATTGCCTACATTTTGCATGATATTTTATGATAATTTAGAAGGTAAATAACCTTCCAAATTATCATAATACCTATGCCAAACGCAAATGCCAAAATTATTTATTCAGTAGGTAACTATAAAATGACTGGACGAACTTAAAATTAATAACACAGTCAGAAATTGCAAGTGTATCAAAATTAATTTTCTTACTGAGACACAATTTAATAAGTACTTAGATTGATTACAATTGATTTAAATAATTTCCCGCAACCACCATAAAATACAGCCATACCTCAAGAAATACAGTCAAAACGAGAATGCCTAAAATCATTATTACCGTAGAAAATTTCTTCACGATACATAAGTCTTTCAAAAATAAACACGACAATGGAGCAGCCATAGCAAGTGCTATGAGCAAAAGACACATTGTGAATAGTACCCAAACTCCAGCTGACACAGCCCCTCTAGACCCTGCAGTTGCACCCACAAACAGTAGCCCGTTTGATACCGTAAGCAACAAAGAAGTTAGTCCAATCGAAGCCAGTACTACTTTCTTCACTACATCGTCCATGGGGATATTTCGACCCATTATGTAAACAATTAAAGCGTTTTCAATCAGCCCGTACAAAACGATGCCCGCTAATCCTGTACCCCCACAACCTAATCCAAATAAAGAAATCAAATATGTTGCATATTTTGGTGGGAAGGTTCCAAAACATCTGGTCACTTCAGGCACTTCCATGCTGATCTTTGATTATATAAAAAGATTCTGATCTGAGCAAAGTTATAGGTACTAATTTAATTTCAATTCTGCACAATTCTGCATTCCAAGATTTTGACAAAGAGAATGTAATTGAGATATCACATTTTAAGCACAGAGTACATTATCTATTTGTTATTTATGCACTGAGAAAACGAATTGCATGAGGGGTGTCGTGCGATGCGGGTTGTTACGTTCCCTCAAATATGGTTGAGCGAAGCAACGGCTGGGTCATGCGTTATGCTCGTGAACGGGTTCCACCGGCGGGAATGGGAAAAACTTTGTCTTAAGATAATATCTTATAATATTATTATATTGCATCGTCAGTAGGTATGCATTTTTGGAACTTTCCCACATTGTGGAAACACTGCATACATAGCATATTAGTATCTATTGTATTGTAAACTTGTTTTGAAAAGAGCAACCGCCAAGTTTCTTGCTATATTTTCTTCTCGGCAGGAAGGGCATTCCGAATCAGTGAAAGAGTGCGACGATTCAAAAGCACTTACTTGTAAAAAGTTTATTTGAATAAAAAATATTTCTCTACTATTCTCTTTGATTATAGGTATATTATACTCCTTAGATCATAGATAAGTAGACCTACTCAGTAAAACGAAGTGGTTATAATTATTATACTCAGTGATATATACACAAACATTGGAACTAGGAAGACTAGTCGTAATTCCTAGTTCCATAACACAAACATTTAGAAGGGAAGGAATGCGGAGTGATAACTCAATGATAAACTTACCCAATAATCACTCTATTTTGCTTTATGTTAAGTACTGTCTGTATATATGCTCATTTCTTCTAAAGCTTCGCAGGGGATTTTCATACGGTTTCCAAAATTATTTCATTAGACTTTGTTCCGTTTTATACATACATAATAAGTACCTACTTGAATAAATAATAATTATGAATACTTACCTATAATATTTATAGTAGAGAGAAGAGAAAAGTCGATGTTTTGTAATCAAGTCGAACGATTGACGAACTATTGATAGATATTATTAGGAATAGAAGGAATAAGTATTGTAATGTAAGTATTATTAAACAAGCTCTCAAGATTCTCAAAAATCTTACACGCAACCAAGCAAAAAATCAGTTCGGTCCTGTCTGCGACTCTGACTTGGATATGGGTGTCCTTACACCTAGTTGGGGTCTACTAACACTCAGCTTTCCGATGCGGGATCGCAATTCCAACACCTTAGGACCCCAATCCCCAACGGTTCTTCGAACAATGCGCCCATGAGCGAGCATCATCAATAGCCTACAACAGTCCACTGCTGTACAAAAGGCCTCTCCCAAGGGGAGGGTTTGCCCATAATCACCACGCGGGGCAGACGGGTTGGTGATCGCAGTAGATCGTAGTAACAGCACAGAGGGACGCTGCTGCCCGTTCTCCGTTATATTCCCTTAGTCGCCTCGTACGACACCCGCGGGAAGAGGAGGGGTGGTGACAACTGTATTCTGATATGCCGTCACCACACGGCAATTGATACTTTATTGTATGATAAAATAAACAGACATTATTTTCAGAATGACGCGCACATTATACTTCCTTCTTGGCGTTATGGGT
This sequence comes from Oeneis ivallda, assembly GCA_029955525.1. Lineage (NCBI taxonomy): Eukaryota > Metazoa > Arthropoda > Insecta > Lepidoptera > Nymphalidae > Oeneis > Oeneis ivallda. Next base: position 14,630,047 of record JARPMR010000001.1, read on the forward strand.
GTTATTTCAGCACCCGTGGATGACCCAGTACGTATCGACTTACCCGTGTACGAACCTCAATCAGCTCCCAGTACAACATTAATTGAAGTCCCGGAGCCAGAGAATTATCCGGGATCAGAAGACAATTACAAACAGGACAACGAAAAACCCGTCACTATCGTCCTGGGCAGCAAAACCAATTCAAATTCACTGGTAAGTACTCTTCCTCGTGATCTTCTTCGTCAACCGATTGACGCCAGAGGTCACTTGTACGGACTTCAATCCAGAAATGGAGGGTTACCCATATATACTCGTACAAATAGAACGATTCCACTACCTATGACTTGGACCGTCAGCTTCCACGAAAACCAAAACCTTGAGCAATAGTAAAATATTTATTGAGCAACGAGAAAACCTGGGCAATATATTCGCTCTCGAACGTTTCAAACTTCAGTTTGGTATGGTCATTTTACTGTGCATTTTGTATTAATAAAATATTAAGTTTATCAATAAAATTCAGATTGGCTCCGTGAATCACGGCAGTGGTCTCTTTTCGCCGTCGGTGACGAAGCTTGACGGTGCCCTATTAGAAACAGAGGGACTTGCCAGCAAGGCCTTATCTGTGAAAGAAAATGTGCAAAACGTGGTAGCTGGAATTTTCCAGGTAAATTAACCAATTAATTCATCTCAATTATTGCGTGATCTTGTTAATATATGTATATTATATGAGAAGGGCTCCAAGAAGCAAAAAAATATTAGGTTAATTATTTAAACTTTTATGTCAACTTTTGCAAAAACAGAGATTGGAAAACATGTAGTTCATTAACATCGTATAACTTTTTGAAAAATTGACAAAGTTTTTTTCCAACAGGGCTTTATTAACTCAAGTGTCCTGATGACACCATAATTTTTTCAAATTTTTAAATTAAAATTTATTACTATAAAAATATTATCATTTTATGTGATATTACTGTCTTCAGCGGCGATGCGCTCGTGCCGCTGCATAATGGTCGCGCGGAGCCCAATTTACGGCGTTAAATAAAAACTATAAATAATCGACATAGAATTTCGGGAGCTGGGACTTTTTTATTGGAAATTTGCTTTTCTTTAAGAATCTTTTTTCAAAAGTTCTTAAATATTAATAGTTTTTGAGTTATTAATGAAAAATTAAATATCTTTTTTTATCATCTTATTTTGTTAATAACAATTGCAATTTTTAATGTGCTTTTTTATTCTTCGAGGATTTATTATCCTCGAGATAGATTTTTCTAGACGTCATTCCGAATCGAATGAGCTATCGCACATATTTTTAGGAGCTTTATCAAGAACTTTTCGAACTTGTGGACTAGACTATTAATCTTTATGAGCTGCATTTGCATTCGCCTTAACAGTGCAGTCCTGGCCTAAAAGTTCTAATCTGGGAATATTTAAGGCGCGTCGCCCACACACTCGAGGTCGAGAGAGTCGCACACAGAGTCGAGGCGGCGTCGAGGCGCGGGCACACAAGCGGTGCGCCGCGCCGGCCGCATCTAAGTTTCCTTTATAAATGTCGGTGCGCTCATCTAAACAGTCGCGGCACAGTCGAGATTAAGGCGCGGCGGAGTTGAGATGCCCGCGCTGCCACTCTGTCTCCATTTTCCATATACATAAGACCACGCCTCGACTCTGCCGCGACGTCGCCTCGACTTAGCAGTGAGTGACGCGCCTAAGTACGTTCTTGTACGGAATTCGACATGCACCGTCCAGCGGCTCATTGGGACTCGTGTGATGTTATCATCTGCCTCTATACTTAGTATTTAATTGTTGTCATCAACCCATCAACGGCTTACTACTCAGCGCAAGTCAGGGAAGAGGTTATCATAGTATTACTGCGTATTTATTATTAAGTAAGTATTAATTTCAGCCACAGCCAATAGTGGATACAATTAAAGAGGATGAAAAGTACGGAAACACCGGGGACAAATTCGAGAGTACGGGGCGAGCTCTCGTTAATGGTGCCGAAGGAATTACCAACTTGGTGAATTCTATACTCGAAGTAAGTTAGTCTTCCTTTAACCACTAACGGAATTATAGCTGCACGCAAAACAAAAGAACTAAAAAGGGTATCGTGATTCGTGACCTACCCAACTAACAAAATGGTCATAACATTTTAATCTTTTATGACTAATTCGTCCTATAAGTATCGTATCGTATATTAGCAAGTTTTAAAACGTGACGTTGTACAGGCGTCATGTATATTGCTTTTATGTTTTAATGCAATTTGGTAATAAAATGTCCTCGTACAAACGTTTGTATGACATAACTATAAAGCAATTTAATCGCAGAAAATAAACAGTCATACAAACGTTTTAGCCAGGACATTTTGGCTGGTATTACAACTTATATATGACACCTTATAGCAATTTGGTTATATAAAAGCTTTTATATCCGCAACTGTAAGACTAGTCATAATTTCGGTTTCTTATGAATGTTACATGTCAATAAAGTCATATAAATGTCATATCCGAAACCACTGTATGACTAAAAGATTATTATGATTTGTTTGGTTCAAAACGTCAGAATTCTGACATTTTAAATAAACGCGACAGAGAGTGATGGTTCCGTACACAAACCGTAAAATTATGAAAGAAGAAAAAGAAAAAAATTATGAAATTGATTAAAATTATGAAGAAGAAAAAATTTCTTTAAAGTTAATCACATCATACTAATATTATAAATGTGAAAGTTTGTGATGATGTAGGTATGTATAGATGGATGGATGTTTGTTACTCTTTAACGCGACAAAGAATGAACCGATTTAGCTGAAATTTGGAATAGAGATAGCTCATACCCAGGATTAAAGCACATAGGTTACATTTTAACCCGAAAAATTAAAGAGTTCCCGCGGGAATTAAAAACCCTTAATCCACGAGGACGAAGTCGCGGGCATCCTCTAGTTACTAGAATAATAAAACAAACCTACCATGGTAGAACAAAATAAACTTTAATTTGCTTCTTGATTATCTACTCGGTACAGATACATTCATCGCATGGATAATGATCATAAATAGCGAAATCTTTGCACTGCTGGCACCAAAAAAAATTATAGTGAAGCAGTACATTATTATATTTTTGTTATTTGGCATGACAAAATATTTAAGCATTGTGGATAAAGTTGGAAAGCGACTATTATGACATTTTTCGACTTTGACAAAATGTGTTTTTTGCCACGGCCATTTTAATTCCCTCAATAATTCAAAATCGCTTTTCTTAAGAAAATCGTCCACATCCAGAAAGGCCAAGTCTATATTTGAAATCTAAAAAAAAATAGTAGGTAGGTACTAGTTATTGGTACTTGATGCACAAAACTTTACATTTAGGTAAGTATACCAACTGTACTATACTTTACCATAGAAATTGTTTGCAATTATTATTACTTTCTTAAAATACAATTGCGACTAAAACGTTAGGCGAGGTCAATAATATACCTATCTATGCAATAGTTATATTTCCAAAAAAGTTATGTTCTCTAAAATGTTCTGATAATGTAAAAGAACTATGTTTTGGAATGACAAAATGACGGATTACTAAAATGTTTTAAGGAACTCTGATAGGTTTGTAATGATGGCGTTCTTAAAGTTTTAACTCTTAAAACCGCAGTATTTATCGTATATAAGTATTTTGTAATTCATAATGGCATTATAAAGGAGTTTTTACTCTTAAAACAGCAGTATTTATCGTATATAAGTATTTTGTAAATCATAATGGCATTATGACAAATAATAATTTATTTTTATTAAAGAAAAATATAATTAAATTTAAAAGAAATCAAGGGGGCATTTAAAATATATTAATAAACCTAAAAAGTTGGTCGCAAAAGTGACATTCGCATTAAGTTTTCCTAACTTAAAAATAAACACATCCCATTTCAAACTTGTGAATATTGATTACACTCAAGTATAAAATATTAAATACATATTACTCTTTGTTTTTTAATTTTTTGCAGACGCCGAGCTGCTCAGACAATAGAATTTATTAATATTACTTATGATTGAAAGCGCTTCAATACTGCATCACAACCATTCATTGGTCAGATAAACATCTGCGCTATGATAACTATACGACTAAATACTCATACAAATAATAAATTACAACACTACTATGACGAAATATACTTAAAATTTTAATTTTATAACACCTAATTATAAACGTTTTTGCTTATAACTTTTGAATGACAGCTGTATGACTTTATAGCCATAGTAACTGCGCCAAAATCGCGTTGTATAAACGTTTGTATGACCATTGTATGACTTAATTGCATCCCATTCAGTTATATCCAAAACGTTTGCAAAACTCTTATATGACTTATTTTTGCTAGTTGGGTATGTATACCAATGTAGGATATCAGCTAATAAGTTAGATGAAATATTAGTGCAGTGCGACAAGTACAACTTGGCGCGGCTGTGCGCCACTGTGCTCAACATCCTCAACATTACTATTGCCTTTGTATAGAACATGAGACTGGAAAAAAATATATTTTTAATTTACACAATAGACGCAACAGCACACAACGAAATCCAATAGTGAATTTTCAAGTTGCCCATGGAGTATAAAAATTGGATGACCGAATTAGTTCCTTAAAACGCCACCGCCAACTTATACTTGTGGCAACTGGTACTGTACAAGATCCGAAGAGAAGTCGTCCTTCACCCATCTGTTTACGCCCTAGATATTTATACCATTCTTTGATTTGTAGCCTACCCGTGCGAAGCCGGGGCGGTTCCACTAGTTTTAATAATTATACACTTATTATTATTATAAAGAGGAAAGATTTGTTTGAATTGTATAGGCTCCGAAACTACTTGAACGATTTGAAAAATTATTTTACCATTAGAATCCTACATTATCCCTGATGAACATAGGCGATAGAATATTTTCAAAAAGTTAGGGATCCGTATAAAACTTCGATAATGTAACCCAAAGTGTGAAAAAAATACCAAAAACAAATCCATAAATACCTGAATAATATTATTTTAATGCTTTTCTGTTTATTCGCAGGTTCCAAGCAAAATATTTAGAACCATAACTCGAGCAGCAAGCGAAAAACTAAACAATTTTGGCAGTAAACTTGTAGGATTATAAGTTGACTTATAATTTAACTTAATTTTTGTATTTAGATAAATGTTTGTAATTTTAATTTACATTTAATTAAATTTAAATTTACACCTCGTTACTAAATTTATTAAATAAAATGTTATATTATTTAATCTATTTTAGAATGTACAGATAAAGGTTTTTCGTATGATACCCCACTAGGTATAGTTATCATACTTTGAAATTTCAAACCCCCGATTTTCCCCCTTTTTAGGGTTCAGTGCACAGCGCAGTGCAGTAGCGCAGTGTAGTTGCAAGTCACAAATATTATTGCTGACCTAGGATAGTGCTTTTATTTTATTTATGAATATTGAATGAATATATAATATTTATGAATATTAAAATATTTTGAGTTCCATGGCTTAAATACTATAATATACTACAAAAAATACAGATATAACTCCTGCTGAATAAGGGTCTCCTGCATGGACTTCCACAGGCTTCGGTCTTGCGCCGCTTGGATCCAGCGGCTCCCTGCAACTCATTTGGTGTTATTATTTTCTCTCTAACTCATTATTTTCTACAAAAAAGTCACCGAGGGAATATATCTATCATATTTAAGTCACAATGGTAGGTACCTAGCTTTTGTGTTCCAAAATTTAATTAGATTGACTTTATTATCGTAGTATTATTATTATATTATAATAATAATAATTAATTAATTCTTCGTTACTAATACATAATTTATAAATGCAAAAGTGTGTTTGTTTGTTTGTTTGTCCGTCAATCGCGCTGCAACAAAGTTACGGATTGACGTGATTTTTTGGATAGGTATAGTTGAGAACCTGGAGGGTGACAAAGAGTTCCCGCGGGATGTTAAAAACTAAATCCACAAGTCGCGGGCATCAGCTAGTATAGTAATTTGGATGTACATCCGAAATAAATATATCTGGGGACACTACCAGAGATAGTCCAGAGATAGTCCCCGGTCCCAATAGACCCGGACTCCTTCACGCTCGGGTACCGGCACCGGTGTGTACCTATAGTACGGCACTCTCTCATCCAGGAGACTGTATTTCAGAGCCAGCTCTTGGTGAAGAATTTTGGCCGCTTGGTTGTGTCTGTGCAGATACTCAGTGTCAGCAAGAGCCGAACATCCCGAGAGCACATGCCTGAGTGACTCACCAATGACATAGGCTCATTAAATGGAACCATGAAGTTAGGCTGAATAAATATGCCTGCATGAACACTGTATGGTTCCATTCATTGAGCCTAGCAAAGGCCTTTGCTATAATTTTGATCTCAGTAAGTAGTTTTAATGGCCAATACTTTTTGATAGTTCGGCCTTACATATTCATTTACATTTTGAATGTTTCAGATCCTAAACAAAATTCTCTGAGTATGATGTGAATACTGACCTTATCTAATATCTTTAAACGAGCAATTCTTGTATATCTTATCTTAATATATATAAATTACGTGTCACGTTGTTTGTCCGCGATGGACTCCTAAACTACTTAAACGATTTCTATCAAACTTCGTAACTATCTGTAATTTGGTCCAACTTAAAAGATATGATAGTTTTTTTGGATTGGGATATTTTATTTGTTTTATTGTACGAAGTTCGCTGGGTCAGCTAGTATATATATATAATCTGAATCTCGGAAACGGCTCCAACGATTTTCATGAAATTTGGTATGCAGGGGGTTTCGGGGGCGATAAATCGATCTAGCTAAGTTTCATTTTTAGGGTTCCGTACCAAAATGGTAAAAATGGAACCCTTATGGTGAGACTTTCTCCGTCCGTCCGTCCGTCTGTCACAGTCGATTATTTCAGTAACTATTAAAGCTATCGACATGAAATTTAACATAGTTGTGTATAATAGTGGCCCAACATCATTGGAATAAAGAAAAAAAGAAAATTATTTTTAGTTTTATTAAAAAAGGGGGAAAATCAGGGGTTTGAAATTTCAAAGTAAAATAACTATACCGAGTGGGGTATCATATGAAAGCCCTTTACTTGTGCATTCTAAAACAGTTTTTTATTTATTTCTATATATAATAGTTTTTGATTAATCGGCCAAAATGTCGAAAAAAATAACGTTCCCCCCCCCCCCCCCCCTTATCTCCGAAGTTTACCAATCGAAAAATCTGAAATAATTATGGTCAATAGAGGTTTATGTATATTTTACAGAAAAAATAAAATCAACGCTCTTACTAGCATAGTTTTTTTTATATTAACAATAAACCTCTACAAACAAAGTTAACTATATATATATACTAGCTGATGCCCGCGACTTCGTCCGCATGGATTTAGTTTTTAAAAATCCCGCGGGAACTCTCATTATCCGAGATAAAAAGTAGCTCTCCCGGTCTGAGGAACCACTACTACATCCATTACTATACCCATGCAAAAAATCGCATCAATCCGCTGTTCTGTTGCGAAGTGATTGAAGGAAAACCAACAAACAAACACACTTTCGCATTTATAATATCAGTAATGCTTTATTATTACACTTTTTATAATTTTCAAATTTTTTACCATACTTAACCAAAGACAAAATTACGTTTAGCTGTCATTTACGTTTTGTTATTCCATGTCAGATGCGTTTTTCTTATACCACGATTTATAGTGACATGACGGAAACACGGTCGAAGAACGGGATAAAAAGTATGCTATGTCCGTCTCCTGGTTCTAAGCTACCTCTCCACCAATTTTCAGCCAAATCGGTTCATCCGTTCTTGAGTTATAAATAGTGTAACTAACACCACTTTCTTTTAAACTAAATCTAATTATTTATTATTCTTCTCATCCATTATATTCCTTCTTTTCTTTAGCGAAAGCTATAATTAGGTTACCTATTTTAGAAATGGAACCTTATCAAAGACTGATTACTTTAATATATATATAGCTGCTCGTGCTGATTCACTGACTCATTGATCACCTCTCCTGAAAAATTTTGTATGAAAAATTTTTTTTTCACCGATTGTTTCGTATAGAAGACAAAAATTCATTCAGAGGAAAAATATGGAGAGAGCTGATGATTGAGGATTTCGGAGACGGGTGAGGAGCACGGCCAGGGTATTTTAGATAGGTGGGGGGTGCTCGAACAAATGTCATTCGAAACCTCATCCAATTGGCAGTGAGCTGAAAAAAAATCCAAAATGGCGGAAAAAAGATGGCGGCCATACAAACTTCGTCGGTGTCTATCTCGGAGAGGATAAAAGATGGAAGAGTGGTTTCTTGGCAAAAGATGATCAGAACCCGAAGGTCTATTTGATGAATAGAAAAAAAATCAAGATGGCGGAATTTTTTCTTTCATACAAAATATATGGCGAATATTGAAGAGAGTAGAAGCTGAGAACTATGCAAGACTTTGATGGGGTTCCTTTTCAAAATTTATTTTTATAGAAGAATTCCTATTTTGACAAATGATGACATATGATGATCGAGGGTTTGGAAGGTGGGTGAGGAGCACGGCCATGGTAATGAAGATAGGTGGGGGTGCTCGAACAAAAGTCACTCGAAACCTCATCCAATTGGCAGTGAGCTGAAAAAAAATCCAAAATGGCGGATTCAAGATGGCGGCCATACAAACTTCAACGGTGTCTATCTCGGAGAGTATAAAAGATGGAAGAGTGGTTTTGTGATAGAAAATGATCAAGACCTAAAAGTCTACTTGCCGAGTAGAAAAACCGCGGTCCGCTTGCGGGCCGCGCACCCACGCGCCCTACTAGTTACTATATATATAGCTGCTGGGGCTGATTGACTGATTCACTGATTCACTGACTGACTCATTGATCACCTCTCCTGTAAAATTTTGTATGAAAAATTTTTTTTTCACCGATGGTTTCGTATACAGGAAAAAAATTCATTCGGAGGAAAAATATGGAGAGAGCTGATGATTGAGGATTTCTGAGACGGGTGAAGAGCACGGCCAGGGTATTGAAGATAGGTGGGGTGTGCTCGAACAAATATCACTCGAAACCTCATCCAATTCGCAGTGAGCTGAAAATAAATTCAAAATGGCGGAAAAAAGATAGCCGCCATACAAATTTCGTCGGTGTCTATCTCGGGGAGTATACAAGATGGAAGAATGGTTTCTCGGCAAAAGATGATCAGGACCCGAAGGTCTATTTGATGAATAGAAAAAAAATCAAGATGGCGGAATTTTTTTTCCCATACAAAATATATGGCCAATATTGAAGAGACTATAGAACTTGAGAACTATGCAAGACTTTGATACGGTTCCTTTTGAAAATTTGTTTTCATAAAAGAATAATTCTCATTCTGACAAATGATGAGATATGATGATCGAGGGTTTGGAAGGTGGGTGAGGAGCACGGGCAGAGTATTGAAGATAGGTGGGAGGTGCTCAAACAAAAAATACTCGAAACTTCATCCAATTGGCAATGAGCTGAAAAAAAAATCAAAATGGCGGATTCAAGATGGCGGCCATACCAATTTCATAGGCATCTATCTCGGAGAGTATAAAAGATGGAAGAGTGGTTATTTGATAGAAAATGATCAGGACCCGAAAGTCCACTTGACGATAGAAAAACCGCGGTCCGCTTGCGGGCCGCGCACCCACGCGCCCTACTAGTTTATATATATATATAGATATATATATAAATACATAAGCAAATTAATATAATATCATCGTTTTACTTTTACTTTTGGAGAACGGAACCCTCGGTGCGCAAGTCAGACTCGTACTTGGCCGGCTTTTTAGAAAAGGTCGTTTTATCCATGTTTTCAGACAATGATAATCCCCTTACAATATCATTAGAATACGAAGGTAAATTTCGCCATCATCTATAAATTCCCGATGGCTCGGCAAGTCGGGCGGTCCCGAAACCAGAAGACCCCGGTTCGAGTCCGAGACGATTATATTTTCTCCTATGAATTTTATTATTATTATTTTTATTTATTTATTTATTTATTATTATTTTTTTAATATATAATTTCCAAAAAACACGATTTACCAAAAAAAAACACCACCCAGATATTTAAACTCTATACTTTATCTAGCTCTTATACTTTAGGTTTTATTGATATCTTGAAAAGTCAACCCCTTAAACTAGGGCATATTTTAAATGTTTATATAGATAGGGACTCCATGTTTCTAAGGAGATTGGTGAATTCCATAGAGTTTCTGACCCAGACGCACTGAACTGAACACTGAACGCCCACGTTCACGAATTAAACTTCTCAAACTTGTTTTAGTAAACCAGACTAACAAAAAATTAACCAAAGTGTATCAAATAAAATTGGGAGAAAAAAGATATTGACTTGTATTGCCATGTAACGGTTATTTATAATGTGTACTTGTGAATAATTATATTTTTCATCCCCATCTTCTAAAAAAATGGGGCTTACACGGTTATATTTTATAGATACTCTGAAAAATATTAATTTAAATTAAATGTTTTCTGAATCTGAACGGTTTTTAAAAATGGGTCAAAATTCGCCAACCTCCTTTTCAAAATGTTCATAGAAATTACCTGTCATTGATTGCTAGGCAACGCTTTAATTGTAAACATTCCATATCGATTTTAATGTCAAATATATACAAAATATTCTTAAAGATAATCTTGGGCAGAATTTTAAAAACTCTACAAGAGAACCAGTGTTAAAAAATTTCTTTGTGAAAAGAACCAACCACTGGAATAAGCAGGTTTACGCAAAAATTTCTCTACAGTAAACCATCTCGAATTCGAGGCAAAAAGTAAACGCGCAGGGTTGACACTAAATGCCACAAAAACAAAGATTCTCTAACAAATGGGAAAGTAAGTAAAGTAAACTAGCGGCACGCTATGATGGCCGGTTTGACACATTACAATAGTGATGTGGAATGTCAATTTATTCTCGAACAAAAAACAATTAAGTTTTGTTTTTGTACCTGATTAAATAGGTTTAATAAAACAAAAATGTATATGTTTATTTAATTTATTTGAACGAACTGAATATTTGAATGAAAATGAATATACATACTTTATATGCACACAAGAAACATATGAATACAAAAGATACCAAAAAAGGTGCCACAAAAGGCCATAATTAATCAGATTCGTCCATACTACTATTTTCACTGTCGTCACTGCTATCATCACCTACATTAATAATTATATGTTCGTTTTCTATAATATTATCTATTTTCACATCTCTTTCATAATCTTCCCTTATTAATTTAACAGTTCTATTCACAACCTTTTCCCAGTCTCCTTTAGTCACATGTTCACAAGCTTCTTCTAATAATTTTAGCATTTTTTTTGTGGTAAATGGGGGTTCTGTATTGTGTCTTGCAGCATATCCCTTAATTTGAGCCCACACCAACTCAATCGCATTATACTCACAATGGTAAGGCGGTAACCGTATAACTCTGTGCCCATGTTCTAATGCTATTTCGTCAATGACGTATCGGATCTTGGTTGGTTTGTTTTCTTTTAAAAGACGTACTAATTCCGCTTTTAACATATTCATGTTTGCATCTACGCCATTTTTACGAAGCCATGCGACGATATCAGCTTTCTTTTGGGATTGGGCAGGTGGCTTGTCAATTTGCATCGAGTGGTATGGGGCGTTGTCCATAATTATAATAGATGGTTCAGGGAGGCTACACAACATTGAGGTAAACCATTCAGTAAACTTTTCTCCATTCATGTCTTCATGATAGTCTCCAGTGGTTTTTGACGCAAAAGCCATGAGAGAACCTTCGACAAACCCGTTGATGGTTCCGGCGTGACAAATTATAAGTCGCGATCCTTTTCCTACAGGAACTTTGGAAGTAGATGCTGCTGTGTCATCGTTCCAAGAACGGCCTACAGTATGGTTAGCATTAAGCCATGTTTCATCCAAGAACACAACATTTTGCCAATTTTTGATTTCTTTCACTTGCCGTAAAAAAGTATACCTTGCCATCGCTATATCAAATCTTTCCATCAATATTTTGCGTTTGTTACATTTTTTGTATCGAAATCCAATGGTCTTCAAAATCTTCGTTAAAGCACTTTCCCCACCGAAGAATAATCCAGCTTCCTTCAGTGAATGCACCAACTTTTTTCTTGTTGGATACTCCTTCTGTAAATAGTAGCCGTAAACATGTCTTCGGATAGCATCGGCATCAAAGCTATCGATGCCTACGACTGGTTTTGCTCGTTTTCTCTTTTTTGGTGTGTGAAGTTTATTTTCTTCTGTGCCAGTCTCGCCATATTTTTTTTTAGTTATCCGTCTAACAGTTCGTTGTCCAATATTAAGCGCATCAGCTACGCGTTCAACCACTGACGTTATAGGTAAAATTGGCCCTCCATTTTGAGCTTCACGATCGAAATAGTTACGAAGGCGTATTACGAACTCACGTGTCTGACTATTTAGAACAGTTCTCTGCGTACGTTCGGTCATATCGACGAAATCCACAACAAAGGGCTTGAACAGAGTCCAAATTAACGAGCAAGGGTCAACAGTAATGCAGTATCAATATTTGAAATCCAAAGCCAGGTCAAAACTATATCACAATCGCATTGCACTGACAGTTTATACTTTTCGAAGCAACGTCAATTCGAAACTGCTTTGTTTTGCATTGAGCATTGACGCGAGTTTGCCGGAGGTAGTAGTTGTGCTAGCCAGCGATCCTATGTGACGATCGTATTAGATTCCATTTTTAAAAATTTTCAATTTAGAAAACCAAATGCCGAGTTGTGGTATATATCATATAAAAATAAAAATTTTACCTTTTGTATGAAACAGCTGATATTTTTTTGCGATTTCAGAGGTTTGTCCACATAGTGAAAATTGTTCATATTCACAAGTACATTCACCCCTTAAATGGTGCAAACTGATTTTTCTACACTTGTATACATTTTAGAAATCAATTTAATAAATAAATTTTGAGTCCTAAACCTAAAACTACATTCGATAAAATTTATGAATCTCTGCACATCACTATCGTCAATAAAGTAATACAATTATTTCCTTCAAAGTCGTTATCAATTAATACGGAACTTCATGAGCGGACAAACGTCAAACCGGCCATCATAGCGTGCCGCTAGTGTAGTCGTCAATGAATACATATATATCTCGCGCAATTAGTTTTCTTTGAAAACCAACCAGAAAATGAAATTCAAAGAAGAATTAATTACTCTAGCATGGAACATACACTGGAGTCTGAAAGAAATCACGAAGAGCCAGGTTAGTCTTAGTGTTAAGAAAAAAGTTTATGAAACAATTAATTATTGTGCCATCGCTTACATATGGATACCAGACATGATCAGTGAAGAAAGTGGACGAAGTGAACAGCAATATGCCAAAGGAAAATGGAAAGAAGCATAATTAGGAACTAGAAGGGCGCGTGGGTACGCGGCCCGCAAGCTGACCGCGGTTTTTCTTCTCATCTTTTTTGACTTTCTTTTTTGGACTTTCAGTTCCTGATCATTTTTTATCAGAAAACCACTCCTCCATCTTTTATACTCTCTGAGATAGACACCTATGAAATTTGTATAGCCGCTATCTTGAATCCGCCATTTTGTATTTTTTTTCAGCTCACTGCCAATTGGATGAGGTTTCGAGTGACATTTCTTCAAACACCCCACACTTATCTTTAATACCCTGGCCGTGCTCCTCACCCGTATCCGAAATCCTCAATCATCAGCTCTCTCGTTATTTTTCCTCCGAATGACATTTTGTCCTCTATACAAAACCATCGGTTAAAAAAGTCGTGTCGTGTCGTTGGACACCAGATATTAATTTCAAGTTCTATTCGAGTTATTATTCGGGTAAACTTTTTTTATCATGATTTTTTTTATCGATAGAAATAAAAAAAAATACTTTACATAAAATTATCTTTACACCTTTATTTTGTTTACAATGATTTACATAAATATATAATAAAAACACTAAGCACTTGCACTAAACACTTGCACTAAATACTAAACACTTGCATTAAACACTTACACTAAACACTTGCACTAAACATTTAGTCTAGGCAATGAAGCTAGTGGACCCCAACATCAATTCCTCAGGCGACGAAACTTTACAGAATGATAAAGTATCAGTAGTTAAACGTATTTTATAAATATCCAAAAAAAAATTAGAACGGAAGTTAGGTATTTTTACCTAAACTCTTTTATGCTTAATATCTCAGTTCGGCAAAATGCTCGGTCAAAACTTTCTTCACCTGAAACATTCATGTAAAGTCTAGAAACAAAATATAAAATATCCAAAATATACTCCTAGTCGAAACCACCAAATTTTGAAAAATACGTTTTTTCAATGTAACTTGCAGCGAAAAATTGCTCTGTGAATTTTTTTCACTGGAATGTCCTTTTATAGCCGTTTTGTACCTACAACTTGAAAATCCAAACAATATACCAAGAGACTATATTTTTTTCAAAAACTACCCTTTTACTCACAGTGCAAAATTTCTCCATCCATTTTTTTTATTGATATGATTACAATTATTTTTTTTGTATCAAGTATCAAAATATCCAAAAAAATAATCAAGCGCATTAAAAACTATAAACATTTTAGAAAGAAATATTTTATATTTAATCCATCAAGGGAAGCAGGAGCGTGGTGACGTCGACGTCGATGACGAGACCCGACATATTATCTGCCTATTATATCGACATATTTTTTCTACGGTGACGCGAGCCTGCACTCGATAATCGACTGTATTTCGTTGAATTGACAGTGCAATTGTCAATCAAAAACTGTTGCCAACGACGGTGACTATGACGATCAATTATTCGTTATGATTTATGAACTATACCGAAGATGTCCCAGATGTCAGTCAGCCTATACGAGATTAGTATGGCTCTCAAACAGCTCAAGAACAACAAAGCGCCTGGTGATGACGGAATCATTGCGGAACTCCTGAAAGCGGGTGGACGTTTATAGGTTGATAAAGAAGAAATAGATATGAATATTTTTTACTTTTTAAAATTAAAAAAA
Source organism: Oeneis ivallda (assembly GCA_029955525.1). Lineage (NCBI taxonomy): Eukaryota > Metazoa > Arthropoda > Insecta > Lepidoptera > Nymphalidae > Oeneis > Oeneis ivallda. The sequence continues at coordinate 14,645,047 of JARPMR010000001.1, forward strand.
AAAATTTTGATGATATTATGTTTTAGCTCAAGCTTTACGACCATTAGAATAGAATAGAATAGAAATGTTTTTTTATTCAAATAAACTTTTACAAGTTTTTTTACAACTGTCAATGAGTCTACCACTGGTTCGGAATGCCGTTCCTGCCGAGAAGAACCAGCAAGAAACTCGGCAATTGCTCTTTTCAAAATACTTTTACAATATACTTAATAGATATTATGCTATGTATGCATTACATAGTGTAGTACCATTAGTAGTGACCTATTTATTCGAAAATTCATGTTTAAGAACACCAAAAATCTAGATCGTCAACGACATTTTTAGCGAATATTGAGACGTAAATAAGACAGATCGAAAGAGCGTTAAAAACTGAGTATGATACCATTAAAAAGTTCAAGTTTTGGCCAAAATGTCCTTTACGCCCTTTGTAATCCGAGGTCCGTGTGTAATCCGATACATCGATTCTGGATATTTCAAATTTTGTAAGCGACAAACCCCTAATTTTCAGGAGGACCAAACAAATTTTTACCTTTTAAACTGTCATAACTCTCATTTTTATGGTTCCGTACTTCGTACTAAAAACGGAACCCTTCTAGAATCACTTCGTTGTCCGTCTGTCTGTCCGTCTGTCAATACCCTTTTTCTCAGGAACACATGGAGGGTATCAAGTTGAAAATAGTATCAAATACTCAGGTCTGCAATCCCTTGTAGCTGTGACACAGTCTAAGTCGACGCAATCAAAAGATACGGCCTTTTATGGTCCATCTATGCCGCATATTTTAACACTCGCAAGACCTAGAGGGTACTTTCTGTTGACCTAGAATCATGAAATTTGGCATGAAGCAATGTCATGTAGCACAAGTAAAGGAAAAAATCCGAAAATCGTAAATTTAAACCTTAAATCACGCGGACGAAGTCGCGGGCATCATCTTGTATAGTATAACAAAGAAATATGAATAATCAATTTAATATAATAATATCGAAAAATTTTGGAATAAAATAAAAAAAATTGGTTGTCTGTAAAGTCGGTTTACGGACCATAGTTTTCCGTGATAACGTCATAAAGAAACATCGATGAATAAATGTGTCACAAGCCAACGCTTGGGCCGATCATGCCTCTCTATCGCTTGTTCCGCGCTCTCGCTTTCACCGTCAGGCTCAGGTGGAACGTGACACTTTGTCGTGCGTGCAGCTGGTGTTCATTGATTTATAAGACGTTATCACGTCAAAAGAATCTTACACCTTAAGCCTAATAGTATAATAGAAGTAATTTTGTCGTAACTGCCTGAATAGTCTTGCTCACTCAGCTATTAATTAATATATATAAAGCTGTTCGTGCTGATTCACTGATTGACTGATTGACTCACTCACTGATTGATCACCTCTCCTGTAAAATTTTGTATGAAAAATTTTTTTTTCACCGATGGTTTCGTATAGACGACAAAAATTCATTCAGAGACGGGTGAAGAGCACTACCAGGGTATCGAAGATAGGTGGGGTGTGCTCGAACAAATGTCACTCGAAACCTCATCCAATTCGCAGTGAGCTGAAAATAAATTCAAAATGGCGGAAAAAAGATGGCCGCCATACAAATTTCGTCGGTGTCTATTTCGGGGAGTATAAAAGATGGAAGAGTGGTTTCTTGGCAAAAGATGATCAGGACCCATCCCAAAAGGTCTATTTGATGAATAGAAAAAAATCCAAGATGGCGGAATTTTTTTTTCTTCATACAAAATATATGGCGAATATTGAAGGGACTAGAAGCTGAGAACTATGCAACACTTTGATACGGTTCCTTTTCAAAATTTGTTTTTATAGAAGAATTCTCATTCTGACAAATGATGAGATATGCTGATCGAGGATTTGGAAGGTGGGTGAGGAGCACGGCCAGGGTATTGAAGATAGGTGGGGTGTGCTCGAACAAATGTCACTCGAAACCTCATCCAATTCGCAGTGAGCTGAAAAAAAATTCAAAATGGCGGAAAAAAGATGGCCGCCATACAAATTTCGTCGGTGTCTATTTCGGGGAGTATAAGAGATGGAAGAGTGGTTTCTTGGCAAAAGATGATCAGGACTCAAAGGTCTATTTAATGAATAGAAAAAAAATCCAAGATGGCGGAATTTTTTTTTCTTCATACAAAATATATGGCGAATATTGAAGGGACTAGAAGCTGAGAACTATGCAACACTTTGATACGGTTCCTTTTCAAAATTTGTTTTTATAGAAGTATTCTCATTCTGACAAATGATGAGATATGCTGATCGAGGATTTGGAAGGTGGGTGAGGAGCACGGCCAGGGTATTGAAGATAGGTGGGAGGTGCTCAAACAAAAAATACTCGAAACCTCATCCAATTGGCAGTGAGCTGAAAAAAAATTCAAAATGGCGAATTTAAGATGGCGGCCACACCAATTTCATCGGCATCTATCTCGGAGTGTATAAAAGATGGAAGTGGTTTGCTGATAGAAAATGATCAGGACGTGAAAGTCTACTTGATGAGTAGAAAAACCGCGGTCCGCTTGCGGGCCGCGCACCCACGCGCTCTACTAGTTCATGATATAAAGCTTATAAAATTATCAGATTAATGACGTGAGTCGCTTGTCAAAATTGGTTCGATGACAATAAATAGAAAATAGTAGTACTCTTAAATAGAAGACAACTCATTGCTTGATAATTTTAGAGTTTTTTTAGAACATTTGAAGTATAAAACCGTATTGATATTGTTCTATATTTGCATTAAACTTTTCAGATCATTGCATTTTGCTACAGATATTTCAGGTTCCAATTCAATTCTTACATTTTTAGAAGATTTTTGGTGCATTTGAAATGTTGGACTCTTCTTCCATTGATTTTTAACAATCATTAATTTTCATTGAAACACTTCTTTTATGCATTTTTTCTAAATTGACTTAGTTTATTAACAAAGAGCTTTTGCTATTTGTAAATAAACTAAGCTAACGCCTTTTGCTGTTTGTGTCGTTTAGGCTAAGGTCGATTCTTAAATATTTAAAACTTATTATTTCAAGACATTACCAAATATGTTAAAAACAATATACTTTGTAATGTCTTTGGATGTTATCTAGCACATTCGATTGGAATCAGACCATTGCATAGACAGGGTCGTCTTAACCACACTGGACGCCGGGGTGCGAAAATCCGCCTGCGCCCCCCTTGCCAACAAAAAAAAAAATTAATTAATTTTCCATTTTTGTATTTCATTTACTCTAAAATAAAGTTAGATACTTTATAATTGACTTCAAAAAAAGGAAGTTTATATCGGCGCGCAATCGGCTCATATTTTTTTCCATGCAGGTATGTACACCAATTTCTTCGAGATTTCAGACCGTATCGCATTTTTTTTTATTTGAAAGAGAATGTTTGCTATTAACTATGAAGATTTAGAAAATATCGATTGTGTATTAATAATGTAAGTAATAGGTATCAAGCATAGACTACATCGTTAAGCTCTAGGCCCCAACTCCTCAATTCTGATGCTGCAGGGTGCTGCACTCTTAAGCTGTGAGAATTTAGGAATTTTTGATTGTGAATTCATATTGTAAAGACCAATTACCTTTAGTTAGATTACACCACGAACTCCAGATTCTATCACCTGACCTGAAAATCAGACCTGATGCTGCAGAATATTGCACTCCTAGGCCACTAAAAATAATAACGATTTTCAAAAAACTAACTTCAAACGCCTCTATAAATTACATATAATATAATCTTTGTTTCTACACGTATGTTGAAGTCGGATGGGCCTATAAGAAACGTCGAAACAAACAGAGGCGCAACGCACACCAGATTTACACATTTGCCGCCAGTAGGCTATTCAAATTTTGCCGCCCCTACAAATCTCTACAATATTGTGTCAGTTCCTAGATTATTTTAACGACCCAATGAAATAATTAAGGCTAGCTGAGTCTGGTGGGCCGAAGCCCAGCAGCATCAGGATTGAGGAGTTGGTACCTTGAGCTCAATGATATAGGCCAGTGATTAACGGCCGTACTACGCAGCTATGTATTCCATACTTGATACCTAAAATATCAATCTGTAATGGAAATTTTCGCGAGCGAAGCGATCGTGAAAATATTTACTAAGTCAGAATCTAAAATTTGATCTATAAGATCTAAAATTTTACTTTTTTTATTACTTACTATACAAATATTACAACTCGTATCTCCAGTCCTTATTTATAAGAGATATCAAAATTTAAAATATACAGGTCGATAGAGATAAAAATTTCGAGTTCAATGGTGAATCAAGTGTACTTACGACAAAATGTCCCTTACGACATTTGAAATTTCCAGCGTCGATATCAGTTGCATAAACTGTCTAGCATTTTGCTTTAAACAGTTTGCAAATTTCTGGCGTGCCAAATACGTACTTAAACGAAATATATTTAATACATTTCCTCCTTTATTTCCTCAAATCCAATTAAAAAAAAATTGAATTTTAAGCTATTGCATAGCTTTTATCGCGGGCTTTGAACTAGGACAAACAGTTTGAGCGCGGCGACCGAATCAAGAAATTCCGTAACGAAAAAAAACCTAACACCGTCGTTCAGTAAGCGTTCAACATTTTAGAGGTTCACAAGTAGCTCTGTTCGGCGCAGTGGGCGAGCGGCCGCTTTCTTTACCGTATGGTGTATGATGTCGCAGGTTCGAATCTCACTCGCGAAGAAGTGACAGTGCGCTTTTCTTGTTTGTTTGTTTTTTAATTATTTTTTTGCATAATTTTTATTATGCAAAAAAAAATATTGCATAAATATTATAATTGCATAAGTTGATAAAAAATGCTATGCAATAGCTTTACTGCGGCAGTCCCCGAGTGCCACTTAATTTTTTATTTTAATTTACTTACCTAGACATAAGCTTACAAAAAAAATAATTTATGAGCCCTTATTTAAGCTCATTTATCTTGTACAAATAAATTAATGTTCAGTTACACGTTTATGTTCAATATTTAGCATTGTAGAAGGCATGTAGTAACATGTATATTATTTTGTGAAGTCGCTTCGCTCGCGCACGCTAAACTATACCCAATGTTTCAAGAATTAAGGTGCATTATCGCGAAAACGCAGTTTAGATTTCAAAAAATCTGTTTCAATATCAATGTTCTTCGTGATATTTTTTTTGGATATTTAGGATAAGAGTGTAAATGTGACTACCTACTATGATAAAAAAAAGAAATTGGATTGAGAAATTTTTCATACCGAGTTATTAACAATTTTCAGTTGAAGTAAGATAAATAGATTTTGATATGGATTTTTTTTTGGATTTTCTTACACGTTATGCTAAATTACATTTTAAGAACATTTAAAAATGAAAAATTGACTGAGCAATTTTGTGGTCGAAATTACGGACAAAAAAGGAAACCTCTTTAAAAAGTGACAGTTCCGTTTGAAAAAAGTTTTGGATTTTTATCAAGTACCTCTTATTAAGGCTAATAATTAGTTTGGTAAAAAAAAGTTGGACGGAGAAATTATTTATTTCAAAATATTGAGCTATTTGTACTTTTAGGTATAAATACCTAACTTCCGCATGGATTTTTTTTTGGATATTTTTGTGTAAATTTTGGGTCATCCCATACTACAACCCCGCCAAATTTCATCGACTGAGGATTTGATGTGGGGGTCTCCATACAACAGACCGCCCCATTGCCTAGGCTAATTTGCACAAAACACTTGCACTAAACACTTGCACTTAACACTAAACATTTGCACTAAACAATTGGTACGAAAAGTAGTTTCTTTCATTTACAAAAAATCTTACGCTTTTTTTTAACGTTACGGACGTTTATTGGGGCACCCTCCGCAACGCCCCATGAGGAACTTCGTTCCAAAATTTTTCCTACAAAATTTTACAGGAGAGGTAATCAATGAGTGAGTCAGTCAGCACGAGCAGCTACATCTTCTTCTTCTTCTTCTTCTTCTTCTTTATCAACCGATAGACGTCCACTGCTGGACAAAGGTCTCTTGCATGGACTTCCACAGGCCTCGGTCTTGCGCCGCCTGAATCCAGCGGCTCCCTGCGACTCGTTTGATGTCGTCGGTCCACCTGGTGGGGGGTCTGCCAACACTGCGCTTCCCGGTGCGGGGTCGCCACTCAAGCACCTTGGGACCCCAACGACCATCAGCTCTTCGAACTATGTGCCCCGCCCATTTCCACTTCAGTATCGCGACTCGCTTAGCAGCTACATATACAGGGTTAATTTTAATTCACCAACAACCTTCCACATGTACCTACCTAAATCTATGCATCAAAGTAAATATATTCCACGACTTTTTTAAATTCCTAAATATATTTATATATATTTTTTACACAAGATATTTTTTTTTAATTAAAATGTTACAAAAATACTTATAGCTAAACTAATCTAATTACTATACAAATCATGCCCGCGTGGAATGGTGCCAAGAATACTGGCTGCATTTCCGCGCTGGATAGCCAGGCTGATCCTTTGCGCAAAAAATGAGCCAGCCAGCCAGATAAATAATATTTATTTTTCTGTTCTAAAATTTTAAAAAATATGCGACACGTGTCAAAGGGAATGGGTGGCGTACGTAGTCGTAATTCCTAGTTCCATGGGTGGCTTATAAGGTCAAATGACCTTATAAGTATTTGACGCGCCGTCACTCGTTATTCGGTACTTAATGCTTGTCCGATACCTACGTCTGTCGCCGCGGAAAGCCTTTTTGGTGTTCGCGATAAACGCGAAATTATGGACTTGCAGACGATAGCTCAGCCTGATGTTAGTAATACACATCATAGATCATTTGTTAATACGAACCGATAACTTCGGACGTTATGGACTGGGAGCCGAGAGTGTTCAGACCTTCGTTCTTTTATAAAAGCTGAAAGTTTGTCTGCGTATGTCCCCGATAGAGACAAGAACGATCGCCGACTATGAAGTTTGGATCATGGTGGCTTTGGGAGATATTAGGTAGTAAAGGTGTATAAATTATGAGTATACTTTCGTCATAGTATAAAAGCTGAGTTTTATATGTTACTTGGGGAGCTATCGGAAGATGTTTACTCAGCAGTCAGACACTTCCGATGGTTCTTACGCCCTGTCAGACACTTTGAATATCTGCCGTAGGTTGGTAGGTATGCGAACTTTGATGAAACCATGGACTTTTACGGAATAAAAAGTAACCTGCATGTTAATACAGGCTATAATCTATATCAATTCTAAATTTTAGCCAAATTGGTTCATTATTTGTGGCGTGAAGAAGCAATACTTGAATTTCAATTTTTCAAAATCCTGCGGGAACCATGGACTTTTTATGAGATAAATATTAGTATATGTGTTCATCCAGGGTATAGCCGATCTACATTCCAAATTTCAGCCAAATCGGTTCATTGGTTGTGGCGTGAAGAACTAGTGGTTCGCCCCGAACTGAGACCTCGCGGTAACGGTATGTGGTGAGGCAGGGGGCGAGGGGATTGAATAATAACACGCGTGCGGACTCGTCTACTAAAGTGTATTTAATGACTGTTCGTACAAATGCATCTTACTTACTACTACACCATCGGGGTAATTATTTAAAAAAAATGAAGATTACATTTTTTTTTCTTAACCTAAATAAATTGTAGAAACTACAAACTTGTTTTATTTTCTTATCACCTAAAACATTCGTGCATATACTTAAGTCCGTAATGAAATATAACACTATCTTAACAATTCTAGGTAGCATTACAATACAATGCTAGTACTTAGGCTAGTTGGTTGCCGGCTATGATATCGGATAGGTACCTATCATAAGTAAAACAACTTAGCTAAACATTTAATACTAGGTTACATATGGTTTTGTCCTATTTTTATGGACAGTCTCAACTTTGTTACCTTTTTGCACTGTAACGTTAGGTTCACTTTCACTTATCACTGTATAGGGTCCATCATACAACTTGTCTAGTTTTTTCCCCAGTTTCATTTTTGATTAAAATTAGATCACCTTTCCGATATTGAATCGGGTTACACTTTTTATCCCACATATCTTTCCTTTTCAACTTGCTTAGAACTAAATTCTTATGTGCTTCCTTAGATGCTAACTGTAATCTATATTTAAGTTCAAGTGCATAATTATCTGGATTATATAAGGGTTCTACTACATTACCTCTTAAATTACTAGGTAAATTACAACTATTGCCGAATACGAGTTCGTATGGCGTATACTTAGTCTGTGTATGGACAGTAGTATTAAACGAAAAACACCAGAATTGGAGCCACTGACTCCAAGTTTCCGGATGTCCGTCACATAAGGTTCGTAAGTATGCCGCGAGGTGTTTGTGAGTGTTCTCTAAAGCGCCTATCGACTCATGGTGATAAGCCGTAGAGTTTATCTTTTCAATTTTAAGTAACTTGCACACCTCTTTCATCGTTTCTGACTGGAACTCAGACCCGCGGTCTGTGGCAACAATCCGGGGCAGGCCGTATCGTAATATGAAATTATTTACAAAGGATCTTGCCACGCTTACCGTATCTTTACGTTGCAAAGGATATGCCTCGACGTATTTACTCAACTCGCATTGTAAACTTAAAATGTAAACATTATTGTCTATATCTCTATCTAAAGGACCTATGATATCTAGATATACTTTTTCGAACGCTTTAGTTGCTGTCGTCGTTACGACCATTGGCTCTATTATATTCCTAGAATACTTACTGGTTTGGCACTTGCTACACTTGCTTACGTATCTTCGTACATCTTGCTCTAGTCCTGGCCAGAAGTACTTACCTTTTATATTGTTGACCATGCGTTGTACACCCGCATGTCCACTTGTTGGTAGTAAGTGATAATCATGTAGTATGCATACTTTTTCTTCATCACTGTAGACTCGTTTTACACCTTTTAATATACTTATCTGTGGTCCCGACCACTTTTCTCTACCTTTTATTTCATTTATTAATTGCTTTATAAAATCTACATTTTTTTCATCTTTAATTATACATATTCTTTCAATATTTAGTTTATTACAAAATTCGCTCAATAAATTCGCAAATTCGACTCGCGTAAAATGCGACATATAATTGAGGTTTATGTAAATAGAATTACTTGACTCATCATATGCTAAACATTCTTTCTCATACGTTAACTTTTTCTTAGTCAATTTACTCCCTAAAATAAACTTCAGCTCTACGTAATCACTAGGTTTCCTTAGTATCTCTGCTACTCTTGGTTGGCCAGACCTCGATTCGACAGGTATACAAGGATCCCTCGTGTCATCATTGCTACATAATTTCTCTTTTTCTAGCCTTGCTTTCTGTCCTCTTGTCATTACTAAACTAACTTTATTATTTAATGATTTCAACTCTTCCATACTTATGGTCACCCTACTTAAGGTATCTGCCACATTATCACTGCCTTTTATATATTCGATTTTAAAGTCGTATTCTTCCAACTGTAATCTAAACTTCAAAAGTCTTGTTGAAGGATCTTTCATACCAAACAGGTAAATTAAGGGTTTATGATCGGTTTTAACGATAAATTGTTTTCCGTACAGATATGGTCTAAAATGTTTTATACTCCAAACTATTGCCAAAAGTTCTTTTTGAATAATGGGATATTTTAATTCCGCCTTATTAAGAGGTCTACTAGCGTAGGCTACAGGTTTTAAATCTTTATTACACAAAACTGATCCGATAGCTATGCCTGACGCGTCAGTTTGAAGAACGAAAGTGTTATCATCTGAAAAATCTGGGTATTGTAAAATAGGGGGTGTAATTAATTTGTTTTTCAATATCTCGAAACTATTTTGACATTCCTGAGTCCATGAAAATATTGCATTTTTTCTAACTAATTTGTTTAACGGTAAAGTAATTTCGGAAAAATGTGGAATGAATTTTCTATAATAATTGCAAAACGCTACAAATCGTCTAACCTCGTCTGAATTTGTAGGTACTGGGTAGTGTTGTAACACCTTAATTTTTTCTGGATCGGGTAGAACACCGTCAGCTGATACCACGTGACCTAAATATAATAATTGTGTTTTCATAAATTCACACTTTTGTGGGTTAAGTTTAAGATTCAATTTCCTGAAACGCTCGAACACATCCATTAGATTTTTATTGTGAATTTCTCTATTTCTACCGAACACTATTAGATCATCACAGTAAACAAAACATTTTTCGTAGGTCAATCCTGACATTGCTATTGACATAACCCTGGAGAATGCACTGGGACTAATTTTTAAACCCATGGCTAAACGTTTCATTCTATATTGACCTGTACTCGTGCTGAAGCTAGTAATGTCCCTGCTCTCGGGGCTTAAACTAACTTGATAAAATCCTTGATATAAATCCAAATGAGTGAAATACATACATCCCGACAATGAATCTAAAATGTCTGTTATGTTGGGTAAAGGGAACTTATCGTCCTGAATCGAATCATTAACTCTTCTATAATCTATCACTAAACGCCATTTTTTACCATCTTCTGACTTTTTGGGCACTAATAGAATTGGGCTATTCCATTCGCTATTAGAGGGTTCTATGATGTCATCATCGAGCATACGCTGAACTTGTTTATTAATTTCTTGCTTGGACGCCTGAGGTAAGCGATAAGGTTTTGTATACACGGGTTTCGTATCACGTTTCACCATGATCGACTGCTCTATAACGTTCGCCGTACCTAACTTATCGCCTTCTAAGAAAAATATGTCTGAGTACTTGCTACATATTATTTGAAGTGACTTTTTATCGCTTGAATTCAAATGATTTAATTTTAATTCTGTTAATAATTTCTTTACACGATTAACATCCTTTTGAGATTCGCTAAATGAACATACATCATAGTTTTCTAGATAATCAACATCTCCCGAGTGAATAATATTAGATTTAAGAATTTTCATAGATTTTTCGCCCGTATTCAATATTTTTACTGGTATTTTACCCCTTTTTGGTTTCACGATACAACCTGCTAAAAATATATTTTCATGTAATTGTTTCGGATATATGACCAGATCTTTATATAAATTTTTACCAATGCTCAAATAATGAATTGATTCACTACGTGATGGAATCGTTACATACTCCTCTGATTTCATATTTTTATTAGTATGTCCGCTTATTATTCTCAAAGTACATGTTTTATGATGATTTAATTGTAATGTAACTTGATTCGTAAGTAAATCTATGTTTGCGTTATAAGTTCTCAGAAAGTCTAAACCGATAATACCGTCCGCTCCGCATGGAACGTGATCAAATAAGTATAACTTGTGACGAAATATAAAACCGTTTGCTGACTGCAATGGAATATACGCGAAACATTTCGATTGAATTTCTCCACCTATACCTTTTATGACCGTATTACTGCTATATTTTGTTATGTTGTTTTCAATAATTTTACTATTAATAATTGATAATGAGGCGCCAGAATCTAACAAAAATTTACATTTCCGATTGCCGATAGACAGATAGATGAAGTCTAAACCTTCGCACACTGATGTATAGTTAGCCTCGAAAAAACTCTGCCAAATTTAAATCTTCTTCCCTTTGCTCTGATGTTGTGACATAGGTATTGCCCTGGCGATGACTGTTATTTGAACCTCTGTAAGACCGTGAGCTGTTTCTCGGGTAACGAGACTGATTAAACTGTCTTGTAGGTATCGTATTAGCTGGATAATTATATCGATTTGTATTGGGCTGGTAGTAGCCTCTCCTGACCTGATGTATGGGCTGATACGTGCCTCGTGAAGGGGCACCGGAGCGGTGAAAATTCCGACGACCCCGACCGTATCTAGGATAACGATACGATTGATATCTATTACTTGAATATGAGTATACCATACCTTGTGACGCAGACCCGGAGCTCGCCAACTCCTCGTCCTCAGCTGCGCGCACGGCATCCTTCAGTGCGCTGTAGTTCCTAGCTGATATTATTGTGCTTAGCCGTCGGTTGCGAAGACCGTCTGCGAATCTTTTTATTGCTAACTGCTCATTTATTGGTCTTAATATTTCGCGAGCCTTTTGATTTTCGTCGGCTTGCGCTATGGTGAGGCCTATAAAAAGTTCTTCTAACTTTTCTCCGTATTTACCAATTGACATGTTATTTTGGGATATGTTGTTAATTTGTGACAGCAAGGAATTTGCCGATTTTTTTGTTAGTAAATATTTTCTGATATCTGATAATAAACCTTCCACTGTAGTATATTCCGAATTTAATTTTAGTTTAGCTGTTTTGGACAATCTAGTTTTGAGAACAAATGAAATCAGTATTTTTTTGTTGTCCTCACCTTTCAAATATCTCTCTTGACCTAACTTTTCTTGTCGCCTTTTGGGACCTAGCTTTCTAATGTATTCACAATCATTTAAAAGACAATCATAGATCTTTACTAACCTATCCATATACCTCTTTGACTATTAAACCTCTATCATCTCTATAAATGCAGTAATGTTATAATAATCATAGTTATATATATTAGCATAAGGTTACACAGTTACATAATTAAAGTTACACAGGTTATAGTTTTATAAAGCTTACATATTATTGAGTCACATATAGTTACTTCACTTCACTAATCACTTCTCACCTTGATGTAGTTCTGGGCCGACCATTTCCAGATCCACCGGCCGGTTGCCTCTGCCTGATAACCTTGACTGAATTCGACGAAGCAGCTCTCTCCTCATCTCTTTCCTTATCCACCCGGTGTGGAAAGCTTTATAAATTTTGATAACGACAAACAGAACGCCGATGGCCACTATCAGTAATATAACGCTCAATAATATTGTATTTGTGTAATCCTTTTGCTCTGCCTGGTTGGAGCCAGCACCAGCAGACTGTGCTATAATTACTTCTTTTGAGCACTGTTTACCCATTGTCTTATTCTTTCTATGATGATCGTTTATAGATTTTAAATAAATACACGCCACACATTGTGCGTTGCACATATCATATCAATTTTTTTTTATATATAGATTTAGCACATTTTTATTTTATATGTATGTCCCGACGCGGCACTTAATCTGAACCGTGCCACCGCCGGACATGGCAGGGTCGCCATGTGGTGAGGCAGGGGGCGAGGGGATTGAATAATAACACGCGTGCGGACTCGTCTACTAAAGTGTATTTAATGACTGTTCGTACAAATGCATCTTACTTACTACTACAGGTATCCCATGATTATTCATTCAATCGATACATGACGACCAAAACTGACATTATTATTATGCCCGTTTTCATTTCAAAAATTGCCCGTTTTCAAAAATTTAATAATCTCGTTTCTTTATAATATTCATATAATTTTAGTATTTGTTGTTCAAGTACAGGATATAAGTGACCTAAAAAAATAAAATCAGCTTGAAAATACATAGCGGATTTTCGTAGAGAGCGTCTCCAAGCGAGCGTATAAAATCGCCACTTTGAAAGCCCCCCATTTCGTCAATTTTAAGGGAAAAATTAAAAAAAAAAATATTTTTGTACTCGGTTCAAAATTATCTTTAAAATGATATGTAACAACTTTATGTAACGCGATAAAATTTTTTTTACTTCGCATTCACTTCTATGAGAGCCCCCCTGAAATAAAGGTTTTTATAATTTTTTATACAACATTCGGCTGAAGGCCATCAGTTTACATATTATATCTAAATTTGAAGTAATTACGTTCAGTAATTCAAAATTTATAAGGCTCTGACAGACGGACGGACGGACAGACGGACGGACGGACGGACGGACGGACAAGTGCAAATTCACTCTAGTAGACTCAGAGACCTCGCTTCGCTCGGTCAAATAATAGCTGAATTTCAGGTTTTCAATATATTTCTGGAACCATGAATTTTTACGCTATAAAAAGTAACCTATAAGTTGATGCAAAGTAGAGTCTATCTTCGTTCCAAATTTCAGCGAAATCAGACCATTAGTTGTGGCATGAATTTCAGGTTTTTAAAATATTTCTGTAACCATGAATGTTTACGATATAAAAAGTAACTTCTATGTTGATGCAAAGTATAGTCTGTCTTCGTTCCAAATTTCAGCTTAATCAGACCATTAGTTGTGGCGTGAAGAAGTAATGCGTGAAATTTCAGGTTTATAAAATACTAGCTGATGCCCGCGACTTCGTCCGCATGGATTTAGTTTTTAAAAATCCCGCGGGAACTCTTTCATTATCCGAGATAAAAAGTAGCTCTCCCGGTCTGAAGAAACACTACTATGTAGTAGATTTTTTGCATGGGTAGGGATGTCCCTACCCATGCAAAAAATCACATCAATCCGCTGTTCTGTTGCGACGTGATTGAAGGACAAACCAACAAACAAACACACTTTCGCATTTATAATATCAGTAATGCTTTATTATAACACTTTTTGTAACTGTCAACTTTTTTACCATACTTAAAGACAATATTACGTTTAGCTGTCATTTGCGTTTTGTTATTCCATGTCAGATGCGTTTTTCTTATACCACGTTTTATAGTGAGTAGTGACATGACGGAAACGCGGTCGAACGGGATAAAAAGTATCCTATGTCCGTCTCCTGGTTCTAAGCTACCTCTCCACCAATTTTCAGCCAAATCGGTTCGTCCGTTCTTGAGTTATAAATAGTGTAACTAACACCACTTTCTTTTATATATATAGATTTCTGTAACCATGAATGTTTACGATACAAAAAGTAACCTCTATGTTGATGCAAGGTATAGTCTATCTTCGTTCCAAATTTCAACTAGATCAGACCATTAGTTGTGGCGTGAAGAAGTAGTGCGTGAATTTCACGTTTTTAAAATAATTCTTGGAACCATGAATTTTTATGGTATAAAAGTAACCTAGGTATAAGTTGATAAAAAATTTAGTCTATCTTCGTTCCAAATTTCAGCTAAATCAGACCATTAGTTGTGGCGTGAAGAAGCACTACGTGAATTTCAGTTTTATAAAATCCTGCGAGAACTATGGATTTTTATGAGATAAATAGAAACATATGTGTTAATCCAAGGTATAACCTTATATATAGGCTTCTTTCAATTCCGTAAAAGTCCATGGTTCCTGCAGAGTTTTGAAAACCTGAAATTCAGCTATTATTTCTTCACGCCACAACTGATGGTCTGATTTAGCTGAAATTTGGAACGAAGATAGACTATACTTTGCATCAACATAGAGGTTACTTTTTATACTGTAAAAATTCATGATTTCAGAAATATTTTGAAAACCTGAAATTCACGCATTACTTCTTCACGCCACAACTAATGAACCGATTTGGCTGAAGTTTGGAATGTAGATCGGCTATACACCCAAGATTAACACATTTACCTACTACTTTTTATCTCATAAAAAGTCCATGGTTCCCGCAGGATTTTGAAAAACTGAAATTCACGTATTGCTTCTTCACGCCACAACTAATGAACTGATTTCGCTGAAATTTGCAACGAAGATAGACTATACTCTGCATTAACTTATAGGCTCCTTTTTATCACGTAAAAATTCATGGTTCCCGAAATATTTTGAAAACCCGAAATTCACGTATTGCGTCTTCACGCTACAACTAATGAACCGATTTGGCTGAAATTTGTAATGAAGATAGATTATTGCCTGGATTAACACGCAGGCTACTTTATATCCCGTAAAAGTTGATGGTTTCATCAAAGTTCGCCTACCTACCTACCTACGGCAGATTTTTAAAGCGTCTGACAGGGCGTAAGAACAATCAGAAGTGTCTGACTGCTGAGGAAACATCTTGTGATAGGTCCCCAAGTAACATATATAAAACTCAGCTTTTATACTATGACGAAAGTATACTCATAATTTACTATTGTTTAAGGGTGTCTGACACGGGGAGGAACTATCGGAAGTGTCTGACTGCTGAGGAAACATATTTTGATAGGTCCCCAAGTAACATATGTAAAACTCAGCTTTTATACTATGACGAAAGTATCCTCAGAATTTATGCACCTTTAGTAGCCTGATATCTCCCAAAGCCACCAAGATCCAAACTTCATAGTCGGGGATCGTTCTTATCTCTGTTGGGGACATACGCAGAGGAATTTTCAGCTTTTATAAAATAACGAAGGTCTGAAACGTGCTGGCTCCCTCTCTATAACACATGTACCTAAAAATTAATTATTACTCGACTAATCAAAAATTGTAAGTTGTAGAAATAAAGCGGTAGTAGAAATAAAGCCTTTTTATTTTATTTTATTTATTTTAACTCACAAGAAGTGAAAATATTTTCATGTAAAATATTGCCTCGACGCGCGAGACCAACGGTTCGCACTGTCAAAAACGATATCAGATCACATGTAGAGTCAAGCTTCTAACTCTACACGGCCTAAATCTACAAGCCCTAACTTCACAAACTCTACACGTTAGTCAAAATACGTGGCTTGGCCGTTTCGTTACTACAAGAACTATTGTATAATTGAAAAGTAATGAAGTGAATAAATTTTTCACCTTACGCCCAGGTGAATGTAGCGAAATGCCAAACCACGTATTTTGATTAACGTGTAGAGTTTGTGAAGTTAGGTCTTGTAGATTTAGGGCATGTAGAGTTAGAAGCATGGCTAGACATGAGATCTGATCTTTTTGACTGTGCGAACCATTGATCTCGCGGGTCGTGGTAATATTTACATGAAAATGGTTTTGGTGAGATATTTCTTGGAAAGACAAAGGAAAACAACTGAAAAACAATTTTTATGATATACTTTCTTTTTATTTCATAATCGACAATAAATCGAATGTAGAAGTAATTGATGCCTTAAGGGCGATACCAAACAACGGGTTGAAGTGGACCTTCTTTTCTTATAACAACTTTACTTTGGCAAAACGGCAGCGTTAACCTTGTTTTACTATACCAATCTCGACCATATATCAAAAAAATCTGAGTTAAGTAATCGTTAAAGGAGGCTGCGCTACGGGTCCACTCGTATTCGTTGTGCCTTAAGTAATCCTGACTAATTATATAATATGCTATAAATACTATGAAAATGTACATCTACTTAATATTTTATAACATGATTCAAAATTTTGATTTCTAAATTCATGCTTGTTATCTATACATAGTATGTACAATGTACAGTAATATTTTTATTAGGTACAAATAAATTAAGCTGATGTATGCGTCCATTAAGTTTGAAAAATCTGTCTCCTATAAAAACCCGTATAATTGCTTATTATATAATAGGTATTGAATTTTTATAATATATATTCAGCTTAGGAGACCTCTAAATGCCTTTATAAAGTTTATAAGTACTAGTGGATGCAGACTCCTTTCTGTTTTAAAAAATCTTGTAAGAACTTTGATCAAGATAGATTCAGTGGTTAGACCAACTAAAATAGGTTTTTTTCACACAGTAAATCTGTACAAGATTATCTCGGACAAACAGATAAACATAGGCGGAGTCATTGGCATGACGCATTACGTAGTAATTAACTTAATCAATTTAAGCTAGTGAGTATAAATTAGGGCTCTTAGGAAATTCCACCGCTAACAGTAACAGCAAAACGAAAGAGTTAGATGCAAAGTCAAATGTCTGCGTTTGAACAGGCAGTTACGCTATGGTTTTGCTTCTATTTGACTACAGCCACTGAACGAGATTATATTTTTGGGTCTTTTGGTACAACAGAATTAGTACCAATGGGTTGGGAAAGCTGGTAATCTGGTATTCAGATAAAGATACAATATGACATCAAGAAAACTGTAAGGAGGCTATATAACATTCAAAACCGCGAATGTGATAATTTAGCATAACAAAAAAAATCACATTAAAAGTCTAACATTCAGAATCACTGGTCATATACAGAGACACCATTGATCAATGGGTTTTAGACAACACAAGGGCAAGGGCAGTCGCTGCGAAACTGCATCAGCGGGACTACAGAAATAGACTATACACTGTCGAATGTCTGCGCTCGAAGTTTCGCTACTACAAACACTTAACGGAACATTACGAGGGTGCGTTTAAGTTCGCGGAATGGCGGGGTTGGAGGGGTGTGGGGTCTCATTACTACTTCAACGTGTTGAGTGATTCACTATTAGCAAAAATACCGAGTCTTATTACAAACGGCTCATTAGTCTCTGAACTATCGTCAACCAAGCATCTTAATCGGGAAGACGGCGTTCACAAATGGAGAAAATCGAGCACCGCGCCGTTATAGTTCCTTACCAAGCAAGGAAGAAAACGTCGAAACCAATCCTAAAGAGATATCCTTCTTTTACGGAAAGTCTAGTCCTTGTAAAACAATGGCTTACAAGGGGCATCGTCTATTCAAGCCAGGACGAGAATCACTTGAAGACGAGACGAGACTACCTGAGGGCCTGGGCGCCCTATTCAGGTGACCACACCCGAAATCTTCCCAGAAGTCGAAAAATTAATATTGGAAGATGCTCGAAAATAGCTTGCAGAAAAGGTTGGAGCATATTATACTATGCAACTATTTTTAAAGAAAAAAGTCGAGGAAAATTAACGAAAGCACGTGAATGCGCCCGTTTACAAGTGCGCCTGTTCACAAGAACTGTCTTGCCCTGGCTGCCCTACAAAAGTCATGCTTCGAAATGATTAACTACCCACCATATAGGTAGTCTAGACATGCGATTCTTTATCAGCAAGTGGTGAAACAGGCCATAATATTAATGTAGAAACAACAATCCCCATTATCTTCGGTGTATTGAACTATTTCCTAAATTGAAATTATCTTTATATAGTTGAAACTATAATAACATTAAAACTATATAACTATTATTCAAAAACATATTTTTACTGATTTATATACACGAAACCCACTTAAATAGCTAATTTAAATTTTTCACAAGTGTCCTTTAGGACAATCTAGCAGATAAACTATCTGATAGTCAAACAGATTTATCTGACAGATATTTTATCTGTTAGATATATATCAGACACTTTAACGTGTCTGATATACAGACCCTTACAGCTTTATATTATTATCGCAATTTATTCGGCCCCATAGTGAGCCGGGGCGGGCCCTTATGTACAATATAAATTGTAAATCGCAAAAAATAATCACAGATTAATTTTACAAATCATGTTTCCTTAGAATAAATATTCCTAGAAAATCAATAATCCACGGGGTGATTAGCCATTTCTAATAAGCCGAAAAAGGCCGTTGAGCACGACAGTAAGCAGTACGGCGAGCTCGCAAAACATTATTAAAAAATAACGCACTGTACTTTAAAAGGGTGTCAAAATTCATCACAATAATCATCAAAAACATAATTAATAGCCATTTCTAATAAGCCGAAAAAGGCCGTCGAGCACGACAGTAAGCAGTACGGCGAGCTCGCAAAACATTATTAAAAAATAACGCACTGTACTATAAAAGGGTGTCAAAATTCATCACAATAATCATCAAAAACATAATTAACAGTACCAGTACAGAAAATAATTTATTCTTTATATCACCATAGCAAAGAAAATAAATATATCACTCAACAAAACAAACTCTAAAGACTGATTGGCTGATACCTGTTGTTTACTACATGGAACTAGGAATTACGACTATAGTCTTCCTAGTTCCATGGTTTATTACGTAACGTAGTTTTCATCACCGGACACACCCAAAACTGCTGATTAGGATTTTTAGATTCTGTAGGTGACTACGAAAACATTATGAAAGCACCCAAAATGGCGACGTTTATAACATTCGAATTAGATTGCAGTCTCAAATATTTTTTTTTTATCTAATTCATATTGATGGGTAATATGGGGAATGAAATAACGTTTTCATATGTCAATTCCAATGGGTAGAAAACATTTCAATGGCCTCATTTGCTAAAAAGTTATTTCATTCCTTGGTATATAATTACTATACTATATATATAATAAAATATATTAATATATATTAATTTTATTTAACAAAAATTTCCTTTCATGGATAAAAAACTTAACGAATGTACTTCTTGTGTAAAAAAAAATATCTTAAAGCCAATCGCAATACTTAATGTTTTAATGAATCAAAAAGAAAAAGTTATGTTTAAGTTCTTACAATATACGTGTGGGTATACTCAAAAATGGGGTATGTTACTTTTAGTATTGTGTTTTTTTGTATGTATCTTGATTGCGATGTACACTTATTTGTATTGGTCTAATTCACTCGTTCACCAAATTCGTCTAACACTGTGAAGTCTTAGCGTTTATCAGACCTTAATTGTCATGGGCGACTTAGTCGCTGCCGCATCCTCTCTGAGTGCAACTTGTTTTCTGCAGAGATCTTGTTACGAAGCCAGAGCGGGAGTTCCTCGAAGCACGGCGCAGCTGGCTCCTCTACATCCGATCGTCTATAGAAGAGAATATATGGAGTGGATTCTTTACGTAGCTTATTGATAATATTCTCATCAACGGACGTTACTACAGAGTCGTCGTACTGGAACCACTGGTCGCCGTCTTTCGCTACAGTGTAGTAGTGGCCCGTATCTAATGAGTGTCCCCCATGGATGACTGTGGCAAACAAATTAAACGTAGCGTGTTGGGCGTGTGCGCGGACTGTGGGCAGCTTCACTTGATGATTGTAATACACTGAGTGCAGCAACTTAGTTTGCTCCTGTTTCTTCGGGTCAAACCTGTCAACAAGAAAGTTTGTATTTAAATTATCTTGGTTGGAACATCTGAAAAGTTTTTTAGTGCAATGATCAGGCGCAAACTGAAAACCGAAAAGCAGACAGTTCTTATCCCAACCGTAGCACTTTTGGCGGAGCTTTAGGGTTAGTTCACAACATAGGCTTAGGCATAGGCAACTTAGTTAGTATTATACATGTCCACGGAAATACTGGGCACCAGCGACAGATCCGGACTAGACCCGCTAGTGCAAGTTGCGTTCAGTTTAATCACTTCAAGTAAGAAAAACCAATCGTATATTTTTTGTGGCATTTATAAGTGCCTTGATAATAATATTTTTCAATAACCACCAACTTTTATGAACTTATATAAAATATTTTTATATTCACAACTCTTAACGCATGCATAATGCGTCGTTGTCGTTGCAACACATCTACAGTCGGAAATAGCTCTGTGGCAAGGATCGCCACAAACCATGATCTTGATAATGCATATTGCGTGGTAATTACAATCGTGAACGTGATAGTTCACACAGCCGATAAGTAATATCGATATTTATTGGGAGATGAAATGTAAGGCCGAATTCTAAATATCTAAAAAAAGAACTTCAGCAAGTTTCTTGTCCATTCACTGTCAGATCGCTAGGGTACTTACTTGAAGTTCTTGAGTACCAATATGAGGTACTTGGGTGTAGTCTCGATCAGAACGCTCCGCTCAGCGTCGCGTAAGTCGCCACAGCCGTTGCACGCATATTTGTTGTCGCCGGTGAGGTTCTCCTTGGAGCAGTAATACTCCAGCAGGCTCTGCACGCTGTGCTGCCCGCCTTCGGGCTTCTCCGGGAACGCCAGCTGCAGATCGCGAAACATGTCACGCGACAGGAAAGAGGCTTGGCAGACGGTACACTGGACTCGCGTGAGCAAGACCCCTGCGAACATGCCGTCAATGACTGAACTGGAACGAAGCGAGATATTCGCTTCGCTTGTGCGGATCCTCTTCCTTTGCACTAATTGTCCGTCATCACTATCTGAGCTGCGTTTCAGCCCACTCGAACCTGATCCTGAAAAATAAAAAATTCTAACTAATTATGATTTCTTTTAAGTTCGTTCAGTAAACAAGAGTGAAATATGGACAAAAATTTTAATATTAGTTTTTTAATAAAAAATAGCCTTGAACTTATCGACCGAGCGAAGCGAAGGTCTTTGAGTCTACTTGAGTGAATTTGCACTTGTCCGTCCGTCCGTCCGTCCGTCTGTCAGAGCCTTATAACTTCTGAATTACTGAACGTAATTACTTCAATTTTAGATATAATATGTAAACCGATGGCCTCCAGCCGAAAATGGCTTGAAAAGTTATAAAAATCTTTATTTCAGGGGGGCTCTCATAGAAGCGAATGCGAAGAAAAAAAAATTTTTTTGCGTTTCATAGGGTTACAGTACCTCATTTTAAAGATAATTTGGAACAGAGTACAAAAGTATTTTTTCTTTTAATTTTTTTCCTAAAATTGACGAAATGGGGGGCTTTCAAAGTGGAGATTATATTTGACCTCACAACAGAATAACCATTGAAAGCTGGGGCTTGAAAGTTTTATAATTTTAGCGTAATATCATGTACTTGAACAACAAATACTAAAATTAGATAAATGTATATATAATAATAAGGAAACTAAATTATTTAACTTTTAATGAGCAGCAACAACAGAACTTCACAATGATGTCAATAGATGGCGCTCTCATCTCATATAGCAAATGCAGCTATATGTAACATATTATTCAATTAAAACTAGTGGTTCGCCCCGAACTGAGACCTCGCGGTAACGGTTTCCCATAATTACTTATTCATTCAATAGATACATGACGATCAAAATTGACATTATTATTATGCCCGTTTTCACCAACCATACCTAAATCATCCTCTTTGTAGAAGTCTCTTTACGTAGGTAGCCCCTAAATACAATCCTAACATCCCAATGTCATTTTCACCTTTAGTTGTCCCTTAGAGGTTCGTAATAACAAAGTTGACAGAAAGTGTCAACTAACTTAACATAGGTAGCCCGTAAAGGTTAGGGAACTGTTATAGTGAAATCCTCAAGGCCTCAATGAAACTTATAAGTATAGTTTTTTGGAACATTCAAATTAAATTACTTGTACACAGCGTCAACTATCGACACGATCAGAAAACATGTAAAAACAAACTGCAACGTGAAGTTTTATTGATGTTTGCTAAATGACTAAATAATAATTTTAATTGAATAATATGTTACATATAGCTGCATTTGCTATATGAGATGAGAGCGCCATCTATTGACATCATTGTGAAGTTCTGTTGTTGCTGCTCATTAAAAGTTAAATAATTTAGTTTCCTTATTACATTTATCTAATTTTAGTATTTGTTGTTCAAGTACATGATATTACGCTAAAATTATAAAACTTTCAAGCCTCAGCTTTCAATGGTTATTCCGTTGTGAGGTCAAATATAATCTCCACTTTGAAAGCCCCCCATTTCGTCAATTTTAGGAAAAAAATTAAAAAAAAAAATACTTTTGTACTCTGTTCCAAATTATCTTTAAAATAAGGTACTGTAACTTTATGAAACGCAAAAATTTTTTTTTCTTCGCATTCGCTTCTATGAGAGCCCCCCTGAAATAAAGATTTTTAGAACTTTTTAAGCCATTTTCGGCTGGAGGCCATCGGTTTACATATTATATCTAAAATTGAAGTAATTACGTTCAGTAATTCAGAAGTTATAAGGCTCTGACAGACGGACGGACGGACGGACAAGTGCAAATTCACTCAAGTAGACTCAAAGACCTTCGCTTCGCTCGGTCGATTATTATTTAGTAATTTAGCAAACATCAATAAAACTTCACGTTGCAGTTTGTTTTTACATGTTTTCTGATCGTGTCGATAGTTGACGCTGTGTACAAGTAATTTAATTTGAATGTTCCAAAAAACTATACCTAAAAGTTTGATTGAGGCCTTGAGGATTTCACCATAACAGTTCCCTAACCTTTACGGGCTACCTATGTTAAGTTAGTTGACACTTTCTGTCAACTTTGTTATTACGAACCTCTACGGGACAACTAAAGGTGAAAATGACATTGGGATGTTAGGATTGTATTTAGGGGCTACCTACGTAAAGAGACTTCTACAAAGGGGATGATTTAGGTATGGTTGGTGAAAACGGGCATAATATTAATGTCAATTTTGATCGTCATGTGTCTATTGAATGAATAAGTAATTATGGGAAACCGTTACCGCGAGGTCTCAGTTCGGGGCGAACCACTAGTTTTAATAGGCAATACAATTGCGATTTGTTTTTTATAGATAATATTTGATAAAAAATGCTTTTCATCTGGTAAACAGATGGGTGAAAGTCGGTCTCTATAGGGATCTTAGACCATATTTATTCATTAGCAATATGCAGCTGTGACAGAAATGACGTGACATGAAATGACATGACATTTAGTTTTTACCATTTTTACCTAAAACTTGAAAAAATTCAAAACAAATAAAATTAAAGGCATTAAATGAATTACAATTACAAAACATTGAAATTAATTGATAACTGGTCTATATTCAATCCTATATATTATCTACTATTAATTAGTGAAAAAAACGAACTTCTTTTGCTATTGGAATTTTCCTAAAAACAATTAAACCAACTAAATCAACCTGTTGAATGCTAGTGCTGATTTGTTTAGGCGATCGAATTAGTTTCAACAGAGTGTATATAAAGTAAATATCTATAGTTTTGGCAGCGCATATGGTAAGAGCCTAGTTGAGAACAAATGAATGGAAAAATAAAAACAATTAATCTAGATCAATCAGAGGCAGATATTTTGAAAAACAGATTTAGAAATTTAAATAAACTTACCTTCACTACTGCTCGGAAGTGGCGAAACGGAACGTTGACGTGGCGAAATTAAATCTTGACTTTGACCTGTTTCCATTGGTTCGTCGCTAGCAACACAATGAAAAATAATAATTAGTCTACTGCCTAATATTTAACTAGCTAAAAAGGTATCAACTTGATTAGTGTCCATACTTGATTAGTGTCCATGACACTAATCAAGTTGATACTTTTTTACCATGACAGAAGGCATGGCTCATGTAAAATCGGTAAGCGGTATAGTATCCGTGTATAATTTATACGGTAATTGTATTTACCTAGATTGCGGCTGAGATGCTTGTGGAGCAGCATACGAGTTCATTACTCGAAAACGATTCGCCCCCATGAGCACCGGCAGCCTACTGTAGTCGTGGTCCGTCTCTTTAGAGTGCTCGTAAGACCTCAATAACTCGAACAAATAGCTGAAAAGATAATCGAAATTCCCTTTTTTCTAAAAAAATATTGAATAATCTTATGTTTAATGCCGATTTCTTATATTCGCCAGAACACGCTAACTCTCGAAAATTTAGGTTAAAGTAAAATTAATAGGTAGTGTAAGGCTGGAATCACATCTGTGTGCATCGATTCCGCAATTAGTCCATACAAAACTGTCATTTTTCAGAGTCCTGTATGCATCGAAAAGTCGAATTGATGCATATAAGACTATGAAAAATGACAGTTTTGTATGGACAAAATGCTAATCGATGCGCACACATGTGATTCCAGCCTAATCGTACTAATATTATAAATGCGAAAGTGTATTTTTACATACATATGTATACGTACATGGCAGATAATTTCCATTTTATAATACGATAAGTCACTACGAACTTCATTCGCGGCGAAGTTTTGCTACTTGTATGTTCTGTAGCCTAAGCACGAGTATTTTCACTATCGAATAGTTAACGTAAAGTTAACGCTGACAAGATATTTTGTATGAAAACGACTGCACCGCCCGCTCAGTGCAACGCCTGTTTTCATACAAAATATCTTGTCGGCGTTAACTTTACGTTAACTATTCGATAGTGAAAATATTCGTGCTTAGGCTACTGAACGACGATTTCCAAACACGCGTTAGAAAAGCAACGTTATTATAAGAAAGACCGAGATCAAACTTACCTCAAGAATTCGGAACTGTCGTGTTGATTATTCATGGTGAAGAAAGGCGGCTTAAGTATTCTAAAGAAGCTGTCCGGGTTCACAAAGGCCGCAACTGAGAATAACATATGTGCGAACAGTTCTCCCATCTTCTCCCAATACGGAACGGTGCTGGCTTTGTACAAAACATGCGTGCTGAACCTGCAATAGAACATGAAAAATTATAGTATGGATACAGCAATTTTTCATCATTCATTAAAGTCATTGTTCGTAGCCTCAATAGTCCAATGGTTAAAAGTATGGACTGAAAACTGAAAGGTCACTAAAGGTGGGTTTAACCCCCACTCGTTGCACAATAGTCGTACCGTAGTTATTTGGAGAGAGAGGAGAAAATTAATCAAGTTCAGCTTGCCAAATAATCTTTAAAAAAAACTCATATGTAAATAAGCATGCGCTTTATCTCGATACACAAGTTTAATTAACGTTCTCACATCAAACTATTCGTAATTCGATTATACTGCGTTGTGTGGTGCGAACGAATGATATTAAAATAGCATTTTGTTCTCATTAATTTTTCCCAAGGTGAACTTTAAGCATTTATAAACTCTTTTTCAGGTTTACACTTATTCCTTAAGCTGTATTCATGTGAAAAGTATGCTTATAGTAGATTGTTTATCAAGGGACTAAACGATCCCATTAGATACGAGATGATTAGCTCCCGAGCGGCAGCGAGGGTTGCTATAGAATCGAGAATTAATGGGTTTAGTCCCGAGTTACACACTCTGCTTTTCACTTCGATAGCGAGAAAATAAAATGGGTTGGACTTAGTATCTCTTAGCACGAATTCAGAGGTAAAAAAAATTGTAGTTGATAGAGCTTTGGTCCACCATTATAGTGCTACTACTCTTATGACAAGGTAATGCACAGTTTTCAAGAAAATAACGAAAAAACATTCTAACCTCAAAATGGGTAAAACACGTAAATAAAACGCTACATGAGCGCTGGCATGGCGGCGGGAGACTAAAAGCTGTCAATTGTAAATGAAAAACAGTGAAATGAAACGTCAAAAAAAAGTAAACGCCAATTACAGTACGATTCAAACTTAAATGCGTCTGCGTGAAGTTAGCTTTGCGATCTTGCGCATGGTACACTCGAGAACTAAATCACTTAACGGGCGGTACGTTCCACCTCAGCTTAAGCAAGCTGAGGTAGTACCCTATCGCCCGAATTACGCGTTTATTAAATAGTACTTAGTATTATTTACAAAATGATCACGAAATATGATGAAATAAAACTTTATTTATATTCAAATTATTTATTCATTGAAACAAAAAATTAAAGTTCAGCAGTTAAAAAGCATCGATTATACAAATAAAATGAATGATTAAACTAGGGGCGATATTCCTGTTATGACATCCATTCCATCTCGGCTTGTGCTTGCCATTGGGCTTGTGCTATCAGAATCAGAAGAATCATCCATTTCGAAATCAGAGTCCTCTTCTGAACTTGATTTTTCTGTTTCTGGATCTGAATCATCTTCGACACGAATAATAAATTTTTCTGTTAACGCATCTATTGCTGGATCACTTTTTTTGTATTCATTTTCATTTTTAATGACTTTCTGACATATTATACCATTCTTGGGAACCTATCATATCAACTTTCTCCTTTACTAAATTCATAATTTCATTAATGTTCCAGTGAACATTTTTTTCCCCCACATATCCTTTTACCGCAGCCCATGCCAACTCAATAGGATTAAGGCCAGGGTGATAAGGTGGCAATCTTAGGACAGTGTGACCGTGGTCATTTAATAATTTATCTATTAAGAAAGATTTTGATCTATCTTTATGAAGTGCAATCAATTTATATAGTTGTGGCTTAAGGTACCCTGGATTGAAGTCAATTTTTTTCTCTGTCAGCCAAGCTACCATTTCGGCTTTTCGAGAATTCGAAGTTGGTGCCCTCTCAATCTGTTTATTGTGATAAGGGGCATTATCGATTACGATAACAGAGTTAGGTTCTAAATTTGGAATCAATTTTTCTGTTACCCATTTTTTATAGTTTTCGTGATTCATGTCATCATGAAAGTCTCCAGTTTTAGTTCCTGATTTAAACATAAGGAGACAGTTAGGAACGAAACCTTTTTCGGACCCTGCATGGACAATAATAATGCGCTGTCCTTTACTTAAGGGTCGCTTAAGACCAGCGTTTGAAGTATCAGTCCATGCCTTTGACTGCGTGTGAGTTGAGTGGACATATGATTCGTCTGTATAGACAATGGGTCTGCCTTCTTCCCGGTAATTTGAAATTTTTTCTAAATATTCTATACGTTTTAAACGAATTTCAGTATGTTCAATTAGAATTTTGCGATTACTTTCCATTTTTTTCCATCCAAACCCAAGATTTTTTATTATGCGTCGTAAGCTTGACATAGATCCATTAAAGTTAATATCGGATCGCAGTTTAATTAACAGACTGCGTAACGTAGGCAACTCTGTATTTGTCTCGTGGAATCGATGTATGCATCTCTTAAATAACGCCTTGATCAAAGTCGTCGATCCCCGTTACTCTTTTTGAACCTCTACGTTTTTTTCCAGGTGTGCTAAAAACAGTCATTAGATCGTTTTCTTGTGAACATTTGATTATATTTTGAAGGCTACGCTTTGATATGCCAGTAGCATTAGCAGTGCGCTTTTGAACGGATTTTAAATTTTGCACTCCATGTTCACTCTCATTTTTCATAAATTTATATACGTTATAAATAGTTTTTCGGGTCTGACTACGCAGTACTTTTGCCTTCGGCATTTTAAACAGTTAACACGTTTAACCGGCTTAGTAGTAGTTAAAAAACAACAATAAATAACAACCAGTAACAAAAATTTAACAAACAATAACTATAATAAAACAAAGTAACTTTTCAGCTCGACTGTACAAATAAACAAGACACGTGTAGCGAGAGAGAGACGCATCAAGGAACTGTAGGAGCACGGAGTGATTACATTCTCTTGGTGTAGGAGCGAGACGTGCGCGGTTACCCTCCCCGCTACCTCGGGCGACCGCGGACACCCAAAATGTGTGTTCTGCGCAACGTC
Organism: Oeneis ivallda; assembly: GCA_029955525.1. NCBI lineage: Eukaryota > Metazoa > Arthropoda > Insecta > Lepidoptera > Nymphalidae > Oeneis > Oeneis ivallda. Next base: position 14,673,624 of record JARPMR010000001.1, read on the forward strand.
GTGCGCAAACTTCAGAGGCGCATTTACGTTTGAATCGTACTGTACTACACGTTCATTTAAAATTGGACCCTGCACCATAGAGTAAAGAAATTTACACCCCTCGCGCTTCCCCGCACCGCACCTCAAGTCAGACCCACAGTAAAGACACAGTATAAGAAGATGCAGTATAATAGTTAATCTATTGATTTATTTATTACTAGCTGATGCCCGCGACTTCGTCTGCGTGAATTAAGCCTTTAAAATGCCTCGGAAACTCTTTGACTTTGCGGGATAAAAAGTAGCCTGTCACTCTCCAGTGTCTCCAGGTCCTCAACTATAGGTACCCCTGCAAAAAGTCACGTCGATCCGTAGCTCTGTTGGGGCGTGATTGAAAGACAAACCAAGGCAATTTCGGAGTTATAATATTTCACCATATAAAGTGCAAGTGCATAGTCGACGTGGTTTTTTACACAGGTAAAGTTGAGGACCTGGAAAATAGCACAGGCTACTTTTTGTCCCGGGAGCATACATTAAACGCCCGCGCCACTACAAAGTATATAATTTATTGTAGATTTTATAAAAAACGCTCGACTGATTTCGATAAAATTTAAATAGGACCACCTGGGAAGTATACCCTTTGAAAAAAAAAGAATTTTCCAAATCGGTTCGAGTCATCGGTGAACATACATAAAAAAAGATTCCGTTGAATTGAGATCCTCCTCCTTTTTTGAAGTCGATTAAAATAATAATAAAAATTAATTTAAATTTAACGAAGTTATGGAGTAAAACAGTCAAAATAGTTCAACCCCATCTCAGAGAACATACATCCATCCATCCATATACTACATCTATATAAACATACATCCGTATACATCCATCCTCACAAACTTTCATATTAATAATATGAGTAATAATAAGTAGGATAGGATATAGTTAATGTATTTATAGTTAGTAGGAGGAGGATACATACATAAATACATGCATACACACATACATATATACATAGTTAGATTAGGTTGGGTTAGAACTCCTTTCCCTTTCTTTCCTATCCATTTACAAGTTAGGGAGGGGGGGAGGGACCTCGTGCTGAGGGATACTAAGTTTTAACCTGTCTGTTTGCCTGTCCTGAAGATAGACAAATGAACAAAAAAAATTACTTTATTGCCCTAGGGCCTAAAATAAGTCATTATAGCTTCGCTTTGGGCACAGAATACATAATAGAAAAAGATTAAGTCCCTTCTACACTAAGCTATAATGACAATATCTTTTTAAAGCATGAGGTGAAATAGTTATTTTCATCATACCTATTCGAAAAACGAATATTGGCTTCAGAGGATAGCGGGAGCAAAATTTAATTTTAACCCCATGGGACTTTTCATTTCTATCTTTTGATTGGTCCGCGTTCGTGTTTTAGTATGTGTCGAAATTCAAAGATGTTTAGAAGCTGTTGTCTTCGATAAGTCACGTGATGAATTTGTCGATCAGATATACGCCCATACTGTATCCAACATAAATATTAATGATTAATTATTTAATAATAATTTATTTGTGTTTTATTTAAACTTTCAATATACTATGTCTATACATAGTAGGTAGGTTGATACTCCTAGCCTTTTCTCATAGGTAATGATGAAAAATAGTGTGTGTCATTCGGGGCCAAAAGTTTTTGTCCTCGGGCGGCGTAAATTGAATTCTTCGCTACGCTCAGGATTCTACTTTAGATTCCCTCGCTGCGCTCGGGGTTCTACTATAGAATCCTTCACTTCGCTCTGAATTCAAAATAACGCCCTCGGGGAACAAAAAATTTCTTTGGCCCCATATAACACAAATAACTATTGTGTTGTATGGGTCAAAGAATCGTTTTGTTCCCGGAGGGCGTTATTTTGAATTCAGAGCGAAGTAAAGGATTCTATACTAGAATCCCGAGCGCAGCGAGGGTTTCTAGAGTAGAATCCTGAGCGTAGCGAGGAATTCAATATACGCCGCCCGAGAACAAAATATTTTGGCCCCGAATGACACACACTATTTTTCATCATTAGCTATGAGAAAAAGCTAGGAGTATCAACCTAATATGAATAGACATTACCTATAAGTATATTGAAAGTTTAAATAAAACACAAATAAATTATTATGAAATAATTAAACATTAATATATTTATGTTGGATGCAGCACGGGCGTATATCTGATCGACAAATTGATCACGTGACTTATCGAAGACAACAGCTTCTCAAACATTTTTGAATTTCGAACCGAATGAGCGATCAACAGGCGAGCGCAGTAGTAATAAACACATACTAAAGCACGAACGCGGACCAATCAGAAGAGAGAAATGAAAAGTCCCATGGTTCAATTTTGCTCCCGCTATCCATTGAAGCCAATATTACACAACTTATTATAATAGGACAGTAACATTACAGGACATTATTATTAGAGATGCAATTTTTGTAAAAAAGTGAAAAGCTCAAAATGTCGATTACTGAAGATAAAGTAAGCAGGGCAGAATTGACCTAGAGTACAAGTATTGGTGTTTTGTAAGAACGCTACTTCGCTTCTGATCAGCTTCCATTTTTGCAGTTGTTTATGAACATTTTACGAGGGGAATAATATGGCAATTATTGCTATTTAGAGGTCTACATTTATAATTTTGTACTGCTGCATTTCAACATAGCACATGTGAATGACTATGGAGGTAAAAGCTAATAAAATAATAATAAACTAATGAATTGGTGGTCTGAGAGAATTGGGTATTTGACTGATATTTTTTTTATTTTTTTTTAATAACTTTTTAAATATTATAACACAATGCCATTTTTCTTTTTTAAAATATCTCAACTAGTCTCGGAAATAAAGAGCTTTAAAGTTATCTGTTAGACAAAGAGAGAGATATTATTTATTATATTAGAGAGAGAGAGATATGAGAGGTGACGTCAAAACTCAAAAGCTCCATAGACTCTTCATAGAAAATTTCGTTTTAGAAAGAGACAGATACAGTTGTAGTCAAAACATGGTAAAACAGCTTTATAACTTATTTGTTTTTTGGCCGATTTATGTTCTGTTTTTACAAATGTAATTCTTACATGTTATATTTTCGATAAATAATATCAACATTTTGACCAGTCAACAGAAAGTAGACAACAGTCAAATACCCAATTGGGAATTCTGAATCACTGTCAAGCGAAACGAGAGTGATACAGAATCCCCAATTATACACTACTTATGTGTTGCGATCGAGTGCTTCGTCAAATTATGAAATTGCCATTTTTTTTAAATATATACAGTGAGCAGATAATAAACCATAGCATTTATAGATATCGCTCAGGTTAACAACTTGGTCAGTCGCCATTAAACAATTCGCATCATATTCATACAAACTTAACGAGAAAGACCATAATAGTTATTTCTGTTATATGGGGCCAAAGAAACTTTTTGTTCCCCGAGGGCGTTGTTTTGAATTCAAAGCGAAGTGAAGGATTCTATAGTAGAATCCCGAGCGTTGCAAGGAATTCAATATACGCCGCCCGAGAACAAAATATTTTGGCCCCGAATGACATACTATTTTTCATCATTACCTATGAGAAAAAGCTAGGAGTATCAACCTACTATGTATAGACATCGTATATTGAAAGTTACATATATACTACTATAATATATACTATATACATAATACTAGTTACGTATAAAACACAAATAAATTATTATTAAATAATTAAACATTAATATTTATGTTGGATACAGTATGGGCGTACTATATCTGATCGACAAATTGATCACGTGACTTATCGAAGACAAAAGCTTCTCTAACATTTTTGAATTTCGACACTTTGAATTTACTAAAGCATGAACGCGGACCAATCAGAAGAGAGAAAGAAAAAGTCCCATGGGGTTAAATTAAATTTTGCTCCCATGGGGTTAAAATTAGCTTTTGCTCCCGCTATCCTCTGAAGCTAATATTCGTTTTTCGAATAGGTTTGATGAAAAGCAATTTTAAAACCCCTTAAAAAATAAATACATAAACAACAAATTTTAAAGTCAATGTGAACAAAATAATATGTAATAAAACACATTTAGAATGAACTAACTTTTGCCCGCGACTTACGGACGCGTGGAGTAAGGTTAAAATCCAGAGGGAACATATTGTTTTTCGGGCCTACATATTACTCTTCAAGTCCTCAACTGTGCCCATGCAAAAATCACAAACATGCACAATCCATAAACAAACATACTTTCGCATACATAATATTATCAAGGATAATTACGAAGAAAATAATAAAAATAACATTTATAATGAATTAAATGCCAATGACTCGGTGCGAATCAAAGCATCGTTTATCAAATTCGGAACATGAATTCGCACTGCTCGCTACATAGTTATAAACTGTCGCAAATTAATGAAAACTTTGTCATTTTGTCTTTAGTTTCACAAACAAGTGATTAATAAAAAGCAAACAAAAATACCAATAAACAAAAAGATTCGATTAATGTCAACAAAAGTTGACGGCGCAGTCCGCGCAGAACGGGCAGGGCTGTCAAGGCAGCTATCTGACACAGGTACGTTGATTCGCGTAGTATAGTTCTTGCAATTCACGAGGGCGACTGACTTATGGTTGTGTGTGTGTCGTATCTGCATAAGTGTAAGCGAGCGCAATGCTCGCGCCTGCCCGCTCCCACCTAGGCTTTGACAGGCACGCACACTTATCCAATATGCATGTACACGAAGTAACCACGAGTAAAGCTCACTCGCCTTCGTGAATTGCAAAAACTGTACAAAGATTAGATAATATAACTATACTCTCATCTCACCAATACATTGTTGCTCATTTATGTTTGAATGATTGAAAAAAATAAAAAACAAAAAAGAAATCGATAAAATTTGAGTGTTTCATTGGACCAACTAAATAGCACCAACTTATTAGTACTCGAAATGTTGGAAGCACCAGCGCAAACTCAGTGACGTACCTAGTGGTTTAGTTGGTGAGCTGCCGAATAGGGTATTTTACTATTTTATGAAGTGTCTCTCTCAATTTAATCCTAAGGTGATAATTTACTACTACAATTCTATTGAAAATATTATTCAATCGATAAGTATGTACCAACAAAATGCATTTAAATTTTACATTCGCGCGTAAATTGACGAAAACACTAGATGCCACCTAGAAGCCATGTTATAACGTCATCTGAATAGTAAACTCACAGAGTATACTTACTTATATATATATATATATATATATATATATATATATATATATATATATATATATATATATATATATATATATATATATATATACTACACTTACTGTCTGATAACAAGAAGTGCTTGGACAACGCCGTTCATATAACATGTATTCCCAAGATTCATAAGGCCTTTAGGCTTCGTGGAATTATTATTTCTGCCATCGGAATTATTTCGCGTACGCCAGACAGCGATTTTAAGAAATTTGGATGTACGAGATGCCATGTGACGCTCCAGGCACAGGATCTGTTGAGAGAAAATAACGAGTTGATCATGTACACATTAAAAAAACACATTTTTATACGCAAAATATAACAATTGACGCATCAACGAGCTTTCACCAACATTCCCCTAACCTTAACAGGCTCCTACCTAAGCTAAGTTAGGTGACGCTTTTTGTCAATTTCGTTTTTCACAAAACTTTAGGGAACATCTTAAGGTGGAAATGACATTTGGTAAGGTATTTTTTTAGGGGTTACGTACGTAAAAAGACTCCTACTTAGGGGATGATTAAGGTATGCCTGGTAAAAACGGACATAGACCAGTATACTAGTTCATAATTTGAACGTAATAGAAAAGAGGCAGACTTAATGCTGAAGCACTTTCTCGCGTCATCACGTGCAGTGCAAGAGAATAGTTCTATATATGTTAATCAATATGATTAACATTTATATTACATACTATTCTTTCAAGTATACTAGTATTCAAAAGAATATAATATAAACATAAATGATAAAATATTCATTATATTTACATTAACACAAAATATACATTTATACGAAATATAATGGGCTTATAATACATAGAGAATATAAAATTGTATGGTAAATATTGATCAAATATAATTTAAAACCTTTCACAAACATAATAATTCAAGTATTGGGCAAGAGAAAGCCATAGACCTAGTGAAGTAGTGACCTCTCTAGTTGGATTAAAAAAAATTGGTTGTCTGTAAAGTCGGTTTACGAACGATAGTTTTACGTGATAACGTCATAAAGAAACATTGACGATGACTGGCGGGCGGCGGCGCGGCGCGGTCTTAAGCCAACGCGTGGGCCGATCGTGCCTCTCTATCGCTTGTTGTTGTAACGTGACACTTTTTCATGCGTGCAGCCGGTGTTACTAAAATAAATATAAATAAAACTTACTACATCGGAGTATTTGTCTCTAAACATATCCTGTGCATCGCCTTGAAGACTGCAACTGATGTGATTAACCATAGCCGACAGTATATCAACTACGTCTTGAAGGAGTTGCCGACTCCACTGGCCGCTGTCTGAAGCCAAGTTTACGAGAACAGCTTCCACCATAGAAGAAATCTGTTCAACAAATTAGATTATATTATCATTTTATAGCTTAGTAGACGCACTAGAAGGATCGACGACATCAAACGAGTCGCAGGGGCCGATAGGTGCAGGCGGCGTAAGACCGACGCCTGTGGAAGTTCATGCAACAGACTTTTGTTCAGCAGTTTATCGGTTGATACAGAAGAATCTTAGCAGCTGATGCCCATGAATTTATAGCCGGGAAAAAATTTCTCAGAACTTCATAGATAAAAGCATACATAAGCAACAATAAAGTGTATTCATGATGGCCGATTTTGATAAAATGTGGGATGATGTTAGGAAGTACCTTCTATTTCGAATAAATATCACATTTCAGCAAAAAAAAGGTTTGGTAGATAAAATTGCCATTTCAATTATAAGTTTTGAAATTCACGCAAAAACGCTCGACGGTGTCATGGCGTCGTTCGTGACGTCACCTCTATGTTTTGTCAAAGCTTGAACATAGATGTGACGTATCGCTCTGATTGGTGTATAATCCAATATTGCAAATAATTATTATTAAAAAAAATACGTTTTTTATAATCCACGAATTCTATTTCATTACTGTCATCATATGCCTATTGTTATGGCTTCTGTGCTTAATTTTGTAATTATTTTACTGTAGATGTCATACTGATCTAAGAGATCTGCTACTTCCTATCATATAGCCCAGTCAAATTAAGTTCTTTCTAGACATTATTCAATCTAAACTTTATAATTTTGTTTAGAACTGCACAGAAAATCCTTAGATAATAAAAATATTAGATAGACACTTGGAAGGTGAGGTAAAAAAAAAGGTTATTATATCATATTCTAACATCGTTCAATCCATTTATTTTCCTAGTGTTCCTACAAGAATATCATTCTAATACCAAAAATAATAAAAATTAATTACTAATTTGCATATATAGAACTTACCCTATCAAACGCTTCCACCGACTCGCGCAGGGAAGCTAGTACGTGGAAAATCACATTGGCTGTATGCCGATGGATCGGCTGCGGCTTAGTCAGACAAGAGAACAGCCTGGCCAGATTACTGAGGCTGGTCTCTATCAAGAGATCCTGATAATCTTTTTCCTGTTAAAAGAAACAATATGCACTGTTAAATTGAATTCTATCGCCAAAACAAATGGGCTCTAGCATTCACCAGTTTGGTTGTATTGACTTATATTCTTTCGAAAGTGCTAAGACTTGTTAATTAGACTGCTATGGCAATTCACGCAAATGGCAGTATCATGTCCACATGTTTATATAAAAATCTTAAAATATGCGCAATAAGAATGCCATAAGCCTACTTTGTCGTATTAGTTTACAAATTGCGAAAACCCAAATTAAATTTGAATTTCGCGGGCAGACCCGTATAGTTCGCCTTAAAATGATCTTACTTCTATGGTTCACATAATTTTTTTTTCATCATACCTATTCGAAAAACGAATATTGGCTTCAGAGGACAGCGGGAGCAAAATTTCATTTTAACCCCATGGGACTTTTCATTTCTCTCTTCTGATTGGTCCGCGTTATAGTGCTATAGCATACTAAAGCACTAACGCGGACCAATCAGAAGAGAGAATTCAAAAATGTGTCGAAATTAAAAAATGTTTGAGAAGCTGTTGTCTGCGATAAGATCAAATTTGTTGATTAGACATATACGCCCATATTTCCAGCATAAATATTAATGTTTAATTATTTCATAAAAATGTATTTGTGTTTTATTTAAACTTTCAATATACGTATTGGTAATCTCTATAGTAGGTTGATACTCCTAGCTTTTTCTCATAGGTAATGATGAAAAATATTGTGTGTCATTCGGGGCCAAAATTTTTTGTTCTCGGGCGGCGTATATTGAATTCCTCGCTCCGCTCAGGATTCTACTTTAGAATCCCTCGCTGCGCTCGGGAGTCTACTATAGAATCCTTCACTTCGCTCTGAATTCAAAATAACGCCCTCGGGGAACAAAAAATTCCTTTGGCCCCATATAACACAAATAACTATTAAAGTAGCCTAATGCTCATTTTCACCAAATAAATCATCCCCTAACTAGTACGCAGTTCAGTTTTCAGTCGGCCTCTTCAACTGTTGGACTATTGGTCTTTAAGTATGGATTGAACTTTTTTCTACATTACAGGCACATGCTTGACCACTATCACACCTGACGGAAAGTGATGATGTGGCCTAAGGTGGAACGCGTTTGCCTAGAAGATGCCTTTTCACTCTTGCTTTAAAGACACCCAAATTGTACGTGTCAGGAAACACAGATCTCGGAAGAGCGTTCCAGACCCTAGCCGTGCGAATCAGAAATGAAGACTTGAACCACTTCGTGCGCGTAGATGGTATATCAACGATATAAGGATGGAAGCCCTGTCCGATGTCTTGCAGTGCTGTGGTAAATTACTTACTTCTAAGGCTTTAATATAACATCGAAGCCAGAAACCGAGGGCTGAGGACCTGTGCCACTCTTGCAGCCATTTGTATAAACAAGATAGAGCCACGGGTAGACCAGCTCCCTCCAGCCCATTGTCAGTGCGCTGCACCAACCACCGAGCGTAGGACAAAGTTGCCTGTTCGTCCGACTCATCCAATATAACCAGAACAGCTGCTGTAGTGGGAGATACCTCGGATTCTGTTGAAAATAAACCCAAATTTAAAAATTATTCATTTCATGTAGGCCAACTTGTGGCTCTTATGACAAGTCAAGACTCTACCACCGGTTGCGATAGTTTACAGTTATTACATTAAAGGCGAGGAACTCAATGACGAATCAATCATACTAATAATAGAAATGCAAAAGTGTGTTTGTTTGTTGGTTTGTCCTTAAATCACGCTGTAACAGAGCTACAGATCGACGTAATTTTTTGCATGGGTATAGTTCAGGACCTGGAGAGTGACATATAGGCTACTTTTTATCCAGGAAAATCAAAGAGTTCCCTAGGGATTTTAAAAACTAAATCCACGCGAATGAAGTCGCGGGCATCAGCTAGTATTCTAATGTATATTTGTAATGTATATATGTATATAATATATATTTTTTCATACAAAATGTATGGGGAATATTGAAGGGACTAGAAGTTGGGAACTATGCAAGACATTGATTTTGATAGGTTCATAGGTGTCTTAGATCTCGGAGAATTAAAAAAGAAAAATATACTGGCCGAATTGCGAACCTCCTCCTTTTTGGAAATGGGTTAAAAAAAGTGAAAGAGTGGTTTTTTTGCCAACTATCCACGCGACCAACTAGGTGGGGTGTGCTCCAACAAAAATTACTCGAAACCACATCCAATTAGCAGGGAGTTGAAAAAAAAACTCCAAAATGGCGGATTCAAGATGGCGGCCATAGAAACTTTCTCTGGTGTCTATCTCGGAGAGTATAAAAGATGGAAGAGTAGTTTCTTGGCAACAGATGATCAAGACCCAAAGGTCCACTTGATGATCAGGAAAAAAAACAAGATGGCGGATTTTTTTTCCATGCGAAATATATGGCGAATATTGATTTTTCTTTTTTTTTCTTCTTTTTTCTTTTTTTTTCTTGTTCTTCATTTTTCTTTTTTTTCTTTTTTCTCTTTTTCTTTTGCTTTTACTTTTTTCTTTTCTTTTTCGTTTTTCCTTTTTTCTTTTTCTTTTCCTTTTTTTCATTTTTCATTGTCTTTTTCTTTTTCTTTTCTTTTTTCCTTTTTTTTTATTTTTTTTTTCTTTTTTCATTTTCTTTTTTTTTCTTTTTTTTTTTCTTTTTTTCTTTCTTTTTTCCTTTTTTTTATTATTTTTCATTTTGTTTTTTTTTTCTTCTTTTTTTCTTTTCTTTTTTTCTTTTTTTCCTTTTTCTTTTGTGAATGAGGAGCACGGCCAGGTTATTGCAGATAGGGTGTGCTCGAACAAATTTTTTGGCAAAAGATGACCAGAATCCGAAGGTCTACTTGATGAGTAAAAAAATCGCGGTCCGCTTAAGGGGGCCGCGCACCCACGCGCCTTACTTTTAGTAATAACACTTCCCGCGAGCTGCTTTAGCAGCTCGCGCACCGAGCAAACGCTAGTTATAATATATATAGCTCAATTACCACTGACTGACTCACTGACTGATTGACACGATTGTTCTCCTAGAAAGAGACAGAAAACGATACAATGATGTAGGGGAGATATGTCTGGGTGCGGGATTCGAGTGGGGAAAAATTATGACATTTCGGAAAAACAAGATGGCGGCCGACGTGATTCTTGCAACTCTTTTGTTTTCCAACCGATTTCTTTGAAATTTTGGATTATTGTAGAAATTAGTAAACGATTAACAGAAAAAGTGAAAAAAATTAAAAAAACAAGATGGCGGCCGAGCTGTGACGTCTCAAATTTCCGACCCCTCTACTGTAAAATTTTGTATGAAAAAAATTTTTTTCACCCATGGTGTCGTATAGAGCTCAAAGAATGTGACTCGGAGAAAGGTGGAGAGAGCTGATGAGTGAGGAGTTCGGAGACGGGCGAGGGGCACGGCCAAGGTATAGAAGATAGGTGGAGGGTGCTCGACCAAATGTCATTCGAAACCTCGAGCAGTTGCCAGTGAGTTGAAAAAAATTCCAAAATGGCGGAAAAAAAATGGCGGCAAATTTTGTCCGTCTCTCTCTCGGAGACTATAAAAGATGGAGGAGCGGTGTCTCGACAAAAGATGATCACAACCCGGAGTTCTACCTGGTGAGTAGGAAAAAAATTCAAGATGGCGGATTTTTTTTCCATACAAAATGTATGGGGAATATTGAAGGGACTAGAAGTTGGGAACTATGCAAGACATTGATTTTGATAGGTTCATAGGTGTCTTAGATCTCGGAGAATTAAAAAAGAAAAATATACTGGCCGAATTGAGAACCTCCTCCTTTTTGGAATAGGTTAAAAAAGGTGAAAGAGTGGTTTTTTTGCCAACTATCCACGCGACCAACTAGGTGGGGTGTGCTCCAACAAAAATTACTCGAAACCAGATCCAATTAGCAGGGAGTTGAAAAAAAAAACTCCAAAATGGCGGATTCAAGATGGCGGCCATAGAAACTTTCTCTGGTGTCTATCTCGGAGAGTATAAAAGATGGAAAAATGGATGGAAAGATGGATGCTTTTTTTCTTTTTCTTTTTTCCTTTCTTTTTTCTTTTATTTTTTTTCTTTTTCTTTTTTTTTCTTTTTCTTTTTCTTTTGTGAATGAGGAGCACAGCCAGGTTATTGCAGATAGGTGGGGTGTGCTCAAACAAATTTTTTGGCAAAAGATGACCAGAATCCGAAGGTCTACTTGATGAGTAAAAAAATCGCGGTCCGCTTTAGCGGACCGCGCACCCACGCGCCCTACTTTTAGTACACTTCCCGCGAGCTGCAAAACAAGAGTACACTTCCCGCGAGCTGCTTTAGCAGCTCGCGCACAGAGCAAACGCTAGTTAATTAATATATATATAGCTGCTCGTGCTGATTCACTCACTCATTCAACACCTCTCCTGTAAAATTTTGTGTGAAAAAATTTTTTTTTCACCGATGGTTTCGTATAGAGGAAAAAAATTCATTCAGAGGAAAAATATGGAGAGAGCTGATGATTGAGGATTTCGGAGACGGGTGAAGAGCACGGCCAGGGTATTGAAGATAGGTGGGGTGTGCTCGAACAAATGTCACTCAAAACCTCATCCAATTCGCAGTGAGCTGAAAATAAATTCAAAATGGCGGAAAAAAGATGGCCGCCATACAAATTTCGTCGGTGTCTATCTGGGGGAGTATAAAAGATGGAAGAGTGGTTTCTTGGCAAAAGATAATCAGGACCCAAAGGTCTATTTGATGAATATAAAAAAAATCCAAGATGGCGGAATTTTTTTTTCTTCATACAAAATATATGGCGAATATTGAAGAGACTAGAAGCCGGGAATCATGCAAGACTTTGATATGGTTCCTTTTCAAGATTTGTTTTTATTGAAGAATTTTTATTATGACAAATGATGACATATGATGATCGAGGGTTTGGAAGGTGGGTGAGGAGCACGGCCAGGGTATTGAAGATAGGTTGGGTGTGCTCAAACGAAAGTCACTCGAAACCTCATCCAATTGGGAGTGAGCTGAAAATAATTCCAAAATGGCGGATTCAAGAGGGGGGCCATACAAATTTTGCCATGGTCTATCTCGGAGAGTATAAAAAATGTAAGAGCGGGGGGTATGCGATAGAGGTGAGAATTCCTATTTCCCATCTATTACATTTCAAAGTCGCCACTGCAATATTTTCAGTGGTGACTGTAGGATTCTCAAAGACCTGTATTTCATCGTTGAAGACAACAATTGCTGCCTTGACTGGCTTCGTACGGTTTTGCGATCGCTGAATGACCCTGAAGCCGCTTTTTTGAGCAATTTGTCCTTCCGCTCCTACATAAGGTTCCTGAACGAGAGCGAAATCAATCTTGGCCTTCCGTGCCTAAAGAATCATCGCTTGGAGTGCTAGCTTGCTTCGTTGTAGGTTAGCTTGAACCACTTGACATGAATATTCCTCAGCTATGTGGAAATCAATTGGTGTTTCGTCCTGGGCGCCCTCAGCAATATGCCACTTTCGCTCTTGCCAAAGCATCCCACTTTTTCCTTATCGGACAGTTTTGGTCAAAACTGTTGTGGTCCGTCTTTTCAAGTCGGCTACTTTGGCAATTGCGGCAAGTTGGTGGGTCACCAGCCCGCCACACAGGACACTCAATACGCAGATGCGAGCCCGCGCAGTGGCTGCAGGTGTCTTCGGTCTCAGTGCACGCTTTGCGGCCGTGCCCGTACCCGAGACATCTGGAGCAGGTCAGCAGTGGGGTCTGGTCCTCAACTTTTACCCTTTGCAGGTCAATGTGTACCCTACCTACCGCTGTGAGTTTTTGCCACAGTGGGGGTGATACTTGTAGGACTACATGACTTTCAAGCGGGTTTCTTATCTTTCTTCTGTACCGTACGCTGGCTCTGTAGTCCTCGCTAGATATGCCCTCCACTATGTGGCCGTTCTGCTTCTTAAGGGCGCCCAGTACATCTTTGTCCGTGTTCAAATTCAGGACATTCCATAGCACCACCAACGGATCCCTATTCGCTTTTTCCTCCATAAGCAGAGTTGGGTTGCCAGTATTGAGCTTCTCGGCCACCTTGGCTAGCTCTACTTTCGTTTGGCAACCCAACACCACTTTCCCCTCCTTGGCCTTCCTCAGACGATCCACCCGTATGCTGGATGTCTTAGCACTCACGGCTGTTCTTATTTTATTTATGACATCCTCACTGGTGTCTTGAGTATCTGCAGATGACACCAGCATGGAGTGGATGGGCTGAGGATGAACTGTCATTGAAGCGGGTCTGGTTGCCGCCATGGCCGCATACGATATGCCGTCTAATACTTTGCCCTGGACTACTAATTCCTTTAGCTCCTCTATTTTCCGTCCATTTTCTAGGAGCAGTCTTGTATTTTCCTCAATCCTAGCTATTAATTGACCATCGTCTTTCGCTTTATTTGTGTCTGGCTCATTTAAACTCTTTGGTATGCGTGTTTGTGTCATTTTTTCCATTTTCTCCCTTCTACTCTCCTTCTCCAGTTCATCCTCTAATTTTCGTGCTACCGGTGCAGCTTTAGCTTTAGCTAGCTCGTATAGCCGATCTAAAGCCTCTTTTATTTGCAGCCTAACATCTTTTCTTAGGTTTTGGAATCTGCGAAGGTTCTCCAATCCTTTCCTGTGAATCTCAGCCGCTTCCTCCTCCTTGCTAATATAACTAATGTAAATATTAGTTAAGTATATTATAAATGAGATGAGGATATAAAAAAGTTATCAGCTATAAATTGCATAGTTAAGTCCGTTTACCGATAATAATAATCAGAAGAGAATTCAAATAAGAAGTAATGAAAAATGAAGGACAAAAAGGGGCTCATCGACCTTTTTTTTCATAAAACCTAATCTTGACGTTTGTGAATGACACCATTTGAGTGGCTATATACGGTTTTGAACCTACTTGATTATTCAATAAAATTATTCTATGACTTCATATTATAATATGATCTCAGAGGTCTGAGAGGGTTAATCTTAGAGGTCGCGCCATTTTCAATATTATTAGTTCCAGAGACACTCGTATTTCAAAATCAAATTGATCCATATTTATACTGTCATTTGTATAGGCACATCCACTCCAGTGCTAATCATAGATTAATTACATAGATCTTCAAAAGAATTTTCAAATTAAGAATACCTGATTCAGATTATTGTAAAAGCTTTTACCCACGATTTCGTCAGCATGGAGTTAGTTTTAAAAAATCCCACAGGAACTATTATTTGTTGAATAAAAAATGGATATAAAAAAGGGATATACTTACGAGGGTCCGATATGAAGGCTTGCAATTTGTCAAGAATTGCGGTAAATATTTCATGACGTACGTTGCAGTTGACCGATGATACAATCTGGAGTAAAAAATACTCTATGGGGTGTAACAACTCCCATTGGTCCACTCCCATTTGGCCCGGCGTGCGCGCTGTAACAAAAACGAATATTATTGTATTATATTTCTTATAATTCACGAGGGCAATTATGATTGTGTTCATACCTATGAGTATGAGTGTGAGCCAGAGCTTGCTTGCGACTCACTGCTCCCTAGGCTCCGACAGGCACGCACACTGACATGTGAACGTACACAACATAATCACACCTGTGTGAGTGTGAGCGACAGCTTGCTTGCGACTCACTGCTCCCTAGGCTCCGACAGGCACGCACACTGACATGTGAACGTACACAACATAACCACACCTGTGTGAGTGTGAGCGACAGCTTGCTTGCGACGCACTGCTCCCTAGGCTCCGACAGGCACGCACACTGACACAATGTGAACGTACACAACATAACCACACCTGTGTGAGTGTGAGCGACAGCTTGCTTGCGACTCACTGCTCCCTAGGCTCCGACAGGCACGCACACTGTCACAATGTGAACGTTCACAACATAACCACACCTGTGTGAGTGTGAGCGACAGCTTGCTTGCGACTCACTGCTCCCTAGGCTCCGACAGGCACGCACACTGACATGTGAATGTACACAACATAACCACACCTGTGTGAGTGTGAGCGACAGCTTGCTTGCGACTCACTGCTCCCTAGGCTCCGACAGGCACGCACACTGACACAATGTGAACGTACACAACATAACCACACCTGTGTGAGTGTGAGCGACAGCTTGCTTGCGACTCACTGCTCCCTAGGCTCCGACAGGCACGCACACTGACATGTGAACGTACACAACATAACCACACCTGTGTGAGTGTGAGCGACAGCTTGCTTGCGACTCACTGCTCCCTAGGCTCCGACAGGCACGCACACTGACACAATGTGAACATACACAACATAACCACACCTGTATGAGTGTGAGCGACAGCTTGCTTGCGACTCACTGCTCCCTAGACTCCGACAGGCACGCACACTGACACAATGTGAACGTACACAACATAACCACACCTGTATGAGTGTGAGCGACAGCTTGCTTGCGACTCACTGCTCCCTAGGCTCCGACAGGCACGCACACTGACACAATGTGAACGTACACAACATAACCACACATGTATGAGTGTGAGCGACAGCTTGCTTGTGACTCACTGCTCCCTAGGCTCCGACAGGCACGCACACTGACACAATGTGAACGTACACAACATACCAAACCTGTATGAGTGTGAGCGACAGCTTGCTTGCGACTCACTGCTCCCTAGGTTCCGACAGGCACACACACTGACACAATGTGAACGTACACAACATAACCACACCTGTATGAGTGTGAGCGACAGCTTGCTTGCGACTCACAGCTCCCTAGGCTCCGACAGGCATGCACACTTACACAATGTGAACGTACACGTATAACACGTACACAAGTATAATTCACACAGTCAATAATATGTTTATTTTTATGTCTCCACCTTGGTCCACATCTAATATTATTTTAAAACTGTTTTATTGGTACAAAAATAATAAAAATAAATAAAATATATTATTATATTATGGATTATTTTAATTTTATTTAATACATAAATCATATTCTTTTGGAATTTACACAATCTTTTTTTCCCTTGCAATATTTATTTTGACATTCGTTATAAGGCACCTAGGGCTGCTTTTAGGAACAACCAGACCCAAAGGTCATTTAGCTAAGCCTCTTTGTTATAAATTATGGCAAAATTAATGCTCAAAATGATGGCATGGACAGGTTGTTCAGATGAATGCATTTTAGTGTAATTTTTTTATTGTCTAAGTTGAGTTTTAGCAATTATTATTTGATTAAAATATACATGTATTCAGAACAGAATGGTAACAGAAATAGTTATGGATTGTGTTATTGTTTGCGTTGACCTCCCAAATTTTCCGAAGGAGCTGTATCAAATCCTATACAAAAAAAACCCGGGCCTGGCGCATAAAGTAATATATCTTAAAATTAAGTGTATAAATAGTATTTTTTTTTAAAGATTAAATGCTCACTTCGATGGCTAAAGTAGTATTTTTGCCTTACGAAGTTTTGCATGTGTTCATATCAAAAACTGATTTTTTTACAATAAATCGTAATTAATAACTGATTGGGTTAGTTTAAATAATATTAATTTGATTAAAATATACAATGTATTCAGAACAGAATGGTAACAGAAATAGTTATGGATTGTGTTGTTGTTTGCGTTGACCTCCCAAATTTTCCAAAGGAGCTGTATCAAATCCTATACAAAAAAAACCCGGGCCTGGCGCATAAAGTAATATATTATATCTTAAAATTAAGTGTATAAATAGTATTTTTTAAAAAAAAAGATTAAATGCTCAATTCGATGGCTAAAGTGGTATTTTTGCCTTACGAAGTTTTGCATGTGTTCATATCAAAAACTGATTTTTTTACAATAAATTGTAATTAATAACTGATTGGGTTAGTTTAAATAATATTAATTATTTTCTAAGTCTAATAATATATATAATATAATAATTTGGGCGGAGGTGGGCGCATGCTAAGGAATCAACGCTATACATAGCACTATACATAGCATGGGTGCATCTCTATTTCCAACACCTGTCCGGTGTTGGATTTGGCGAATGGTTTAGAGGGAGAGTGCTGTTTGAGCATGTTGATCCTTGAGACAAGGCGCAGGGTCATCCTTCTCGTGGTTGCTGCCTGTTATTGGTCTGACTCCCTCTGAATCAGACGTAACTAAAACCCTACACCGGGCTTCTAACCCTATCCCAAGTCACCTCCTACCCATCCAGACTTACCTACCTAATCCGGAGGAGGAAACCTCGACTCCAAAAATCCCCAATCCAAGGTGTCATACGCACCGTGCCGAGGGATGCGTGGCTGAGGGGGTGCTCAGTCTCTAACGGTTGTCTCCTCGAAAACGGGCGCATCGAGGCAGTATTTTGCCCTTCAGGCGGCATGCGGGGCTCTGCCGTTTGTGACCGTATAATTCCCTAGCTACTCGTGGGACTGCATGGAATCATCTAGACAGAACCCAAAAAACACACTCGAAGACTCACAGGCGCAGAGGAACTCGTTTGACTCTGAACCTGACAATACCCAGGCGCAGGGGAATTCTATCGACCTTGCACAACCTGGTACCAGCTCTGACACGTTCGGGAGTGACCTTGTGGTCGACGGAGGCTCTGACTCCGGTACGCCCTTGGAGACACCCCTAGTGTCAGAAGACCAAACACCCAGTCTAAGCGCTGCTGTCAAAAGACTGAGTGGTGCGGGGCGGAAACGACTTTGGAGGCTTGTGGCAGGTAGCATGGACATCGCACAAGCCTCAAAAAAGCCCGCCAACCTTATCAGGGTTCCTCTTCTCATCCTCGTCCACCGACCAGTAACCCGAACATGAAACGGGGCAGGTCGGAGGATGAATCTCCGAAGGGGAACCCTAATAAGGCACCCAAAACATCTTCCACGCCTGAGGAGGGGAGATCCAGCCCCCCCCTGGTTCTGTTAGAGTGGGCATCAAAAACAAGGAGCCCATGTCTACAGACCAGATGAATCTGGTACACGCCGCCATTAGTAGGGCAATCTGCGAGCAAGCGCGCAGCCGAACTAATAAAGGCGGCGGACCCAAATTCGTATCGCTCTCTCACAAGCCAGGGTGGTTACTTGTTACCTGTGAAAATCAGGCGAGCAAGGACTGGCTTGTGAGAGAGATTAACAGAAGCAAGCCATGGCTGGAGGCGCAGCTCTCAGTGATGCACGAGAGTGAACTACCTTCACCATGGACTGCATCAATCTTAATTCCGTTTATTGAGGCTGCCAACGCTTCTGATGCACTGGGCATGCTCATTTATCAGAACCTGGACCTCAATCCGGAATTCTGGAGGATCATCAGCGAGACGAAGATTGAGTCGGGCACTATTGCCGTCTTCCTCATCGACGAACAGTCCGCTGAAACCCTCCTCAAAAACAACTGCCGAGCTACCATCGGCTATAGGCGGCTAGTCTTCAGGCTCAAGGGTGCAAACCTTCCCTCTCAGCCAGAACCGGCCGCTGCTGCGTCTGCGAACGCTGGCGCTGAGACTGCTGCCCCCGGGCCCAGTGGATTGGAGAGGAGACCGCCTGGTCGCAATGCACCTAGTGCGGGATCAGCCTCTTCTAGACGGTGGGATCGGGGGGGCAGGACTGCTGGCCGTGCGGGTGCAGCGGCTGGCCCGGCTGGTTACAGGGGAAGAAGGGACAGATCAGGCAGGACTCCGAGGGAAACTCCCGCTGATCGAGGTCGCTCGTCGCCTCGACCAGGGGGAGGACGTACTCGGTCTCCTCCTGTCACCAAAAGAGCGAAGTAAATGGCTACTCGGGCGTCTCAGGCGAGGTTCCTTCAAGCCAACCTCCATCATGCAGCCGCTGCGGCTGCAGTTGTGGAGCGTTGCCTTGTTGAAGGTAAAGTAGACCTCGCCCTTATACAAGAACCCTGGGTATCCAAATCTTCCATCCTGGGGATGAATGCTGCGGGTAAGTTATTATCATACACCAGCGGAATCAGACCCAGGGCCTGCATAGTTTTTAACAAACATACTAACTTTCTGCCTATTCCAGAGCTTTGCACGGACGACCTGGTGGCAGCTTACGTCAATCTCAAAGGGTGGGAGGGGCGAAGGATCATCGTCTGCTCGGCCTACCTACCTGGTGAGATAAACAATCCCGTATTTGATTTGCTTCCAGTAGTTGACTACGCCCGGAAGCACAATGCGGAACTGCTAGTGGGATGCGATGCAAACGCCCACCACGAAGAATGGGGAAGCAGCGACACCAACGAGAGAGGTGAGTATCTCTTTGACTTCCTCATTGCAAACTGTCTTCAGATCCTGAACAAAGGCTCTTCACCTACCTTTGTTACAAGGGCCAGACGGGAAGTTTTAGACATCACCTTCGCAACTACCAATTTAGCCAGGAAGATACTAGACTGGGAGGTAAGTGCGGAGGTATCAATGTCGGATCATAGGCACATACGCTTCGGTCTGACTACCACTTTCAATACAGAAACAGTCACTTATAGGGATCCAAGGTGTACCTCCTGGACTGATTACTACAAGAACCTGGAGGACAACTTGGATGTAGCACCTAAAAGTATCAAAACGCTAGAGTGTCTTGAGGTTGCGGTGGCGGTTGTTACCGATGGTATGTTGAGAGCCTTCGAGGACAGCTGCCCTCTCAAAACCAAGACCTCTCGAAGCACAAAGTACCATGGTGGAGCTCGAAATTACGAAATAACGACTCCGCGACAAAACTCGGAAGCTATTCAATCGGGCTAAAAGAACTAAAGAATGGGACTCGTACAGGAAAGCCCTGACTGAATATAGCAAAGAGATCAGGAAAGCTAAGCGGGCATCTTGGAGGAGGTTCTGCGAGGAAGTAAACAGTCTGCCTCAAAGTGCGAGACTCCATAAGATGCTTGCCAAAGCCAACCCAAGCCAACTGGGGCTCTTAAAGCGACCAGACGACTCTTTCACTTCTAATGAAAAGGAGACTTTAGAATTGCTTGCAGCAACTTGCTGGGAGCACTCTGGCGTACACTCCCCGCAGGCCCCACCCGGATGACTGGAGGAGGGGCGCCATAGTGTTCAAACCTGGTGTGGTGAGATGGGCCATCAATTCTTTTAACGTAAACAAAACTTGTGGGATTAATGGTGTGACACCTCTCCTCTTACAGAGCAGAGAAAAGCTACTGATCCCACTTTTGGTTAAGATCTTCCGGGCGAGCTACGCCTGGGGATATATCCCAGAAATGTGGACCAAAGTTAAGGTCACATTCATCCCAAAAGCGGGAAGGAAGGACTACGGGCTTCCGAAATCCTTCCGACCCATAAGCCTATCTTCGTTTCTATTAAAAACTATGGAGAAGGTACTTGATAGATATAATATAAGAGATGCGCTTCTCATTGAGAGGCCCATTCATATCACCCAGCATGCCTATTGCAGAGGACGATCTACGGAAACCGCCCTGCTCAGCCTTGTGGACAAGGTTGAAAAGGCCCTGGACGACAAGGAAATTGCTCTTGCAGCGTTTCTTGACATCGAGGGAGCATTTGATAATACTCCAATCCGTACGTTGGTGGGCGGGCTGGTCAATAAACTGGCTGATACGACCACCATCAGATGGGTGGAGGCAATGCTCTCTAACCGCATAGCCAAACTCGAGTTAAATAATATCTCGACGGAGGTGCTAACAACGCGAGGTTGTCCGCAGGGTGGCGTTCTATCGCCCCTATTATGGACTCTCGCCGTGGATCAGCTACTGTATAAGATGGCGGCGCTTCGCATTGACACCCAGGGATACGCTGACGAGCTGGTAGTCACCGTGCGTGGGAGCTGCCCAAGTACCCTTTCGTACCTTATGCAGAGAGCACTCAACACCATTGAGAAATGGTGCAAAGAGAACGAACTAACTGTTAACGCGGAGAAGACAGTTATAGTACCATTCACTAGAAGGCGCAATCTCGATAAACTCGAGCCGCCTAAGTTGAACAACATAAAAATACCGTTTTCAGCTGAGGTCAAGTATCTGGGGATTACTATGGACCAGAAACTGACCTGGAACACGCATGTAGACGGTGTTATCAAAAAGGCCAAGATGGCTCTAGGCGTCTGTGGTCGTTTTGCGGGGGCTAGATGGGGACTCAAACCTAGGGTAACCTTCTGGCTCTACACAGTCATCGTAAGGCCCATAATATCATACGCCTCCGTGGTCTGGTGTGGCAAAACGATGCAGATAACAACACAGAACAAGCTCAGCAGATTACAAAGAACTGCTTGCTTGCTCATCACAGGAGCAATGAGTACCTCTCCGGGGGCTGCCCTGGAAGCTCTTCTCAACCTTCCTCCTCTCTTCCTATATTTGAGGAGGGAGGCGAGAATGAGCATGTACAGGATAATCAGCCAACGGAAGGTGAACTGGCTGTCTCAAACCATGAGGGAGCTGGTTGACTCAGTGCTTCAAATTCCAGTTTTGGGGATGCCGTCTGACATGATGACCCCAAAATACCAATTTCACAGGTACTATACTGTGGAAATTCCTGAGAGAAAAGACTGGCTCGACAGTCAAATAACTTGGCCATCGGGGAGCCTTAAATGGTACACCGATGGCTCCAAGTCTGGTCAAGACGTAGGTTGTGGAGTCTATGGAGAGAAGCCCAGGGTCAAACTGTCGCAACCTGGGCACCCATACATCCATTTTCCAGGCAGAGGTATACGCCATAATAATTTGCGCGGAAACCATCTTGCAAAACAACTACGTTAACAAAACCATCTATATTCACTCGGATAGCCAGGCAGCTCTTTTAGCCTTATCCTCTGAGGTAATCAACTGAAAGTTGGTTGGGAGCTGCATGGATACCCTGAACACCCTAGCAGAATGTAACAGGGTGGTTCTTCGCTGGGTTCCAGGACACGCAGGCATAGTCGGCAATGAAAATGCTGACAAACTTGCAAAAACTGGTGCTGGAATGCGGCAGATAGGGCCCGAACCTGTCTGCGGTATTCCTAAAAGCCTAGTTCAGCTTACCCTGTTAACATACTGCTACTATGACACGCTAATTCGTTGGCGTAACTTACCAGGACTAAACCATTCCAAAGCGCTAGTTAGATCCTTCAATAAGAAGGCTGCCAGTGAGGCATTAGCGCTTAGTAGGAAAAACCTATGCATTCTAGTGCGAGCTTTGACGGGACATTGTGGACTAAACAGACACATGTTCAACCTCAAGCTCAAGGGCTCAGATATGTGCAGGCTATGCCTGGAGTCGGCGGAAACGCCGCTGCACATTATCTGTTACTGCCCCGCTTTAATAAACGAAGCATTCTTCTAGGGAAACACATCGTACACCCTGAGGAGGCTACACTAATCCCAGCCAAGAAGATGCTGCTGTTTCTGGCGGCAACAAGTATTGGAGGGGAGCTATAAATAGTGGCGAGCACAATAGACCGGCGACGGTCGACGTGCTACAGGGCATCGAACCTGCATAGCCGCGCAACAGAAGAAGAAGAAGTCTAGTAATACGATACTCTATGTCCGCAGCACTTTTCACTCCTTTAAATTCAAATTAATTTTATTATTTAGTTGCTAGGTATGACCTATTATTGACCCATATTGTCCATCAAAATGGTCTTATTTTATTACCCTCACTTTTTTTTAATAAAAATATACCGCACTTCTGTAAACTTTTCTAAAGACACCAAACGTCAGGCCCTAGCAGTGTCTTCACATCAAAATTTTGTATTTGGGCATCCATATTATGTCGAAAAACATTCAATTAATATAAGTACCTGGGTGACCGAGCTTTGCTCAGTTTTTTTTGGTAAATCGTGTTTTTTGAAAATTATATATTTAGAAAAAAATAATAATAAAATAATAAATAATAATAATAAAATTCATAAGGGAAAAATTATCGTCTGGACTCGAACCAGGGTCTTCTGGTTTCGGGACGCTCGATTTCCTAACCGAGCTACTGGGACTCTATAGTTAATTGCGAAATTTACTTTCGTATTCAATGATATTGTAGGCGTTATTTCATTGCCTCAAAACATGGATAAAACGACGTTTTCTAAAAATGAAACCTTGCTATATCGATTTATCGCCCCCGAAACCACCTGCATAATAAATTTCATGAAAATCGTTGGAGCCGTTTCCGGGATTCAGATTATATATATATATATATATATATATATATATATATATATATATATATATATATATATATACCAGATTTGCTCGTTTATAGGTATTCGATTTCATTTTATTCACAGCTGTTAACAATTAGGGTAAAAAAAATCATTAAGTGTTCTGTCGTCAGACCCTAGTCGCTTACGAATTTTAAAATTACGCGGCTTAAATAGTGAATGAGTGAATGTAAACCAGTTGATGTTAAAGTAAGTCAAGAAGTTGTCCGCAAGCGCCACTCACTTTGCGTCGGATATTTTGTAAATCAGTGTAATCGCGGCATACGTTGTGCAAACACGTGTTGTGCCAGTCACTTTGTCAGACCCTAGGTAAGTTATTCTATTGTAATATAATAGGAGATTGTTTTAATTAATTATTATTTGTGAGTGCTACGACGTTCCTTTTCGTTTGATAACATTAGTTATTGTGGTATTGTAAGGTTACGTTGTATTTGTGGGGGTAGAATGTGATTTTAAGTGTATTTTGTAAAAACAATACTGCATTTTAGTCGTCCATTTCCGTCAACATTCGATAAATAGATGCTAATATGAGTATGTCAATATACTACTGTCATGAAAGTCATGATGATAGATAGATGAGAGTCGCCCAGCTGCCGTCGTGTGCAACCGTTTGCACCGGCGCTCGGGCCCCTAAGTGTTTCGGTACTTCGTGCGATCGCCTTGCCGAATCTCTCGCGCCCGCGGAGGTGTTGGGCCAACACGTCACCCCCACCGGTCAAGGCTCGGTCTGCCACCAGCGGCAAGCCCCGGGTTCGAGGCCGGTGGGGTGCTGGCGTGCCGGCACCCCCGTTCGGGCCGCGCCTAAGGCAGCTCGCCCTCGCATCGTTTTGTTACGCCAATGCACCCGGCGTATTTCGCGTCCGCGTTTGCGTAACCACTTTCCGCACCGGTTACCACCATGCCACCGCCAAGCCTGCCGCCGTTGCCGCAGCGGCGCGCGACTCGACCGCGCGCGCTGCGCCGCAAGGTCTATGTGCGGTCGGCAAGACCCGCCCTTGAGGCCGGGCTGGACGCGATGATAGCGTCCGGCCAAGCCACCCTCGCTGCCTGCTCAACGAGGAGGACCGACCCTGCGCAAGCGGGTCCATCGACGGATGCTGGCGAGGAGACCTTCGTCGCGAGTCCGCTGACGATGTCGCCAGCCCCGTCCACCGAATCGATCCCGTCCGTCGTCCGACCGGCTACGCCCAGACGACGACCGACGCCCGCACCGGTCGCAGTACCGGTGCCAGCCGTGCGCTCCGAGACGCCCGCGGCGAGGCACGCCATGCCGGCTCCGCCATCGCGTACGCCGCGCTACCCCGCCCCCGCGCATAACATCGCCGTGGGACGTTTCCCCTCCCCCCCGAAGGCAAGGGGTGAGAAGACTCCGGCGACCTGCATCTCGCCGAGTATGCCGACCTTGTCGCCGGGCTCTCCCATGGAGACCGCGACCAGCCCGACGTATGCGGCTACAGCCGCGTCCAAACAGACGCCGGGTGATGTACCCGCCCCCGCCGCTAGCACTTGCGCTGCCACCGCGCCCGCTGCTACTGCCGCTGCCACTACCACCGGCACCGCCGCCGCCGCCGCAGCTGCTCCAACCGCCGCCGCCGCCGCCGCCGCCGCCGCCGCCGCCACCGCTCCGACCGCCAAGACACCCAGCCGTTACCCGCCGCTGATCGTGGAGGTGCTGCCGGACTGGCCCACGCACTTCCGGGAGCTTGAAAAGCTCCTCGGCCACACCCCTAACGGACGCCCGTTTGGCAAGGGCGTCCGTTTTATACCGAAATCAGACCAGGAGTTCCGTGTAACCCAGCGCTATCTTACGCAGCTGGAGGGCAGCACCGGAATCTCCTGGTTCTGCTATTCGCTCCCCGCGGAGAGGAGCGTAAAAGTCGCCATCCGAGGCCTGCCGGCGAACACAGAGCCGGCACTAGTGGAGGCGGAGCTGCGCGAGCTCGGGTACGTCCCCGAGCACGTGCGCACGATCCCTGCTCGCCCGGGCAGACCTGGCTGCCTGATGTTCGCGCAGATGCAGCGGACCAAGGACCTCACCCCGGGCATCTATGAGGTGCACGAGTTGCTGTGCATGCCCGGGGTCACCATAGAGCCATGGCGCGGAAGGAGGGGCCCAGCACAGTGCCACCGATGCCAGCAGTTTCGGCACTCGTCCCATAACTGCCACCGGCCCATTGCCTGTGTGCGGTGTGGGGGCGACCATCCAGCCCGAGACTGCCAGCGCCCCAGGGAAGACCCGCCGACGTGCGCCAACTGTGGCGGCGCACACACGGCGAACAACGCCACCTGCCCGGTTTTCCGAAAGGAAACGCGCAACCGCCGGGCAGGCACCACCGCGCGCACCGCCGCATCTGCGCGCGCGCCATCCGCCACCGCCACCGCCCACGCATCGGAGGCCAACGCGCCCGGCTCGCTTATGGCTGCCGCCAACCAGCCAGGGCAGACGGGCAAACGCCGCCGCAAGCGCGGCAAGCGCGCTCAAGCGCGCAAAGACGCGCCGCCCGCCGCACAGCCCACCGTGCCGCTCACCGCACCGCGCGACGCGCCATCCGTCGCGCCGCGCACAGCTCCGCCCGCCGCGCCGAAACCTACTCAGCGCAGCAAGACGTCCAAGCCCACCGTGGTCGCCGCCCCAGCAGAGGGGACGAAGGCGAAGCGAGTAGCGCCGCTGGACCCACGACTCACCAAGGTCATCAGCACACTCAACCAGGTGCTGGTGGCCATCCAGGAGCAGCGAGACCCTATCGCGCTGATCCTGGGATGCATCGCTGAGCTTTGCGCCTTTTATGGCTGAGCTCCGCATCGCGTTTTGGAACGCCGACGGGCTTTCGCCACAAAAAGCCCGTCTCTTCAAGACCTTGCTATCTCAGCGTCGAGTGGACATCGGCCTGATCAACGAGACTCACCTCAGACCAGTGGACAAGTTGAAGGTTTCCGGATACTATGTCTACCGGGAGGACCACACCTCGCCGATCGGGACTGCTTATAGGGGATTAGCAGTCTTGGTCCGTTGGAATGTCATCCACCAACTGCTGCCAGTACCACAGTTGCAGACGTCGTACGCCTTGGGCGTTGAGATCTGCATCGACCGCCAGCCCACCCGCGTGTTCGCCTTCTACAAGCCGCCGCAGAATCGACTCGCAGTGACTGATGTCCGCACCTTGCTGGACTCGCCGCTGCCCACGATCCTCGCTGGCGACTTCAACGCGAAACACACGGCGTGGAACTCCACCATCGTGAGCCCGGACGGCAGACGCCTCCTGGACGACGCAGACCGCCACGGCTACGAGGTGCTAGGACCAGAGGTCCCGACGCACTACCCGTACTGTGCAGCCCACACGCCGGACGTCATCGACATAGCAGTCGCTCGCGGCCTAGTCGCCGCACCGTCGCTTGACGTCCTGGATGATCATCTCATTTCCGACCACCAAGCTGTCCTCTTGACGCTGAAGACGACCCCGATGACGACATCGATGCCTTCTCCGAAACATCGCCAGGACTGGCGAATCTTCGCCGAACACATGGCCGAACATTCGCCGTCCTTCAGAGTAGAGAGTCCTGCAGACGTCGACCGACTCGCCACGGACCTCAGCGCAGTAATGTCCAATGCGCTTCGAGAGTCCAGACTCGACGCTGCATCTACTCGCAGACAACCCCAGCTCCCTGCCTACATTCAAGCGATGATAGAGGAGAAGAGGAAGCTGCGAAGGCAATGGCAACACCTGCGGTGCCCGACCATGAAGACGCGGCTCAACGCTCTGGCCGCTAGGATCTCTGACGCACTGGAGACAGTCGCAGTCGAGTCTTGGCACTCCGCCATCGAGCGAGCCGGCGATGACTGGTCCGGCATTCACCGCCTCTGCCGCCAACTCTCCGGGAAGCCGCCTCCGATTAGACCCCTCATGGCCAGTGACGGTTCCCCACGTTACCGCGCCGAGGATCGAGCGGAGATCTTCGCGGATCACCTGGAGACGCAGTTTACACCCAATCCGACTGCGGATGTGCAGCACGTAGAGACCATCGAGCGACATGTGAAGGACTACTTCGAGTCGCCGATACCTCCGACAGAAGACCCCGTCGTGTTCTCCCCCGGACAAGTCCAAAGGATGATTCGACGAACTAGACTGCGCAAAGCCCCCGGCCCCGACCGAGTCACCAACGAAGCCCTGCGTCACCTACCCCCGCGAGCAATCGCGACGCTGACGCGGCTCTTCAATGGAATCCTCCGTACCGGGCACTTCCCATCGTCGTGGAAGCTCGGCCGAGTCATCCTGATTCCCAAGCCTGGCAAGAACATCATGCTGCCTGGGAGTTACCGTCCCATCACTCTTCCGTCGTGCACCTCGAAAGTCTTCGAGAAGCTACTGCTGCTGCACATCACGCCCCACCTCCAGCCACGCGACGAACAGTTCGGTTTCCGTGCCGAACACTCCACCACTTTACAAGTGGCGAGGGTACTGCATCACCTCGCGGCCGCCTACAACAAGCGAGAGCAGTCAGTCGCAGTATTCCTCGACATGGAGAAGGCGTTCGACCGCGTTTGGCACACCGGCCTCGTGTACAAGCTGTCCACGTCTACTACTCCGCGCCGAGTAGTCAAGACTGTGGCCACCTTCCTGCAAGACAGACGTTTTCAAGTGGCGGTTGAAGACGCGCTGTCCACGGAGCGCACCATCCGAGCCGGTGTACCTCAGGGAAGCTGCCTGTCGCCCGTCTGCTACAGCAGATACACGGACGACATCCCAGTCGCTGACGGCGCCATGTTAGCGCTGTATGCCGACGACGCGGCCTTCATTACCTCCTCGCTGAATGCCCCGCATGCAGCGCTGAAGATGCAGCGAACACTGGACGCGCTTCCCACATGGCTGGAGAATTGGAGACTCAAGGTCAACGTGGCGAAGACTCAGGCGATTTCCATCGGGCGGGCGCGACTACTGCCGCCCCCGATGTCACTTATGGGCGAGACCATCGAGTGGTCCCCGAAGACCAAGTACCTCGGCGTGACCGTCGACAAGACCCTCTCGATGCGGCCCCACGTGAAGAACGTAGTCAACCAGACGCGCGCCGCACGGAACCTCCTTCGACCCGTGCTGGCGTCCCACCTGCCTCTCCGTACGAAGCTGTACATCTACAAGGTGTACGTTCGCACGCGACTCACCTACGCGGCCCCCGCGTGGTTCGCGCTAACCAGCGAGACGGACCGCAAGTCGCTGCGAGCACAGCAGTCGCTGTCGCTCCGCACCATCTCCGGAGCACCACGCTTCGTACGGAATCAGGTCATCTCCAGGGACCTGCGCATGGAGAGCCTGGACGACTTCGTTCGCCGCCTGAGTGCCTCTATGTTCGCACGCGCCGACGGAGCGCGATCCCAGCACCTGCGTGGCATCGCGCCATACCATCGACGACCGCCGGACATAAGAGGCCTGCCACGCGACCTAGTCACATAGGACACGACTGCTTCATCGCCGCTGGCTGATGGGCGCTCACCGGTACACTACCGGCGGGCTCGACCTCGCTGAGCGGCGGACGAAGCCCACCACGGACATACCACCCTGCCGCAGTCCGCAGATCGCCCGCGACACTACGCGGGCTCGATCGCACTGCAGCAGGATAACACCGGACAAGACTCCACGGACACGACACCCCGGACCAACTGGTCCCACCCAGTGCCCCGCCTGTAGTTGCAGGCGGCGTTGCAACCACTGTAGGGGGCCATCGCCCCGAACAGTCACCCCGAGGCATGTGAAGGCCTGCGTGGAAGACCCAGGATGGATGGATAGTCAATATACAGTGTCAATATACCTTAACCACGTGACCTGTCAACATATTATAAATACCAGTGTACCTCGTTGAAACGGGCAGTATTTCTGTGAGTTGAGTGGACGCTAGGCGCGGTGAAAGTACTTAAGCCAGATGGGCAATATTGCAATCAAATAAAGTATGAGAATGTGAAGTTGGTGTTTCTCTCACGTCCAGAATAGGAGTGATCCTACATTATTTATTATGGGTTGCTGCATTCTTCAATTTTCCTCCAAATAGTCAGTCCCTGGACCGTCAGGCCCTTGTCGAGACTGTGACTAGGGACTGGCGCAGTGGTTAGGGGCTGACGTTCACTACACTAATTGGCAATATTTTCTGTTAATTTGATATTTACCTCTTTTATAGAAATATGGGTATATGGTCTGAAAGCAGAAAATTACAATTTTTTGCTTTCAGACCATTTTGCGATTTTGAGACACCTCCTTTGCCATACCAATTAATTTTTTTGTATATATAGAAGAACACCTAACTATTCTAATATTCCAAAATTTCATAATAATAAGTTAATAACATAACAATTTAAATGTTTCAGCAATTAATGTCTGAAAATAATGATAAAATCTTACCCAGACATTTGACTATATCTTGACATTGCTTGATCAATTGTTGAGCTGGTGGCACAGAGCCTAGCTGCTCGTTCATGGCATGTAAATACTTCGCAAGTGTAGCCAAGTCCACTTGACTATGGTCGTCAGAAACCAACTTCTTCTTCTGCTTCTTTACCGCCATTTTTGTTCTAGAAATTAGAAAAAATATTTTTCAGCCAAATCATATTAAAATATTAAATTATAATCCTGAGAGAGCCTAAAATTCTGAAATATTAATCTCATATTCACACATTCACTTGCAGTTCCATCTCGCTGTTGCTTACAATTAGGTATATCTTTACTGGAAGACAATAACTTTAATGGTTAATAACAGAGATGATTACATTTAAGATTTTAATATGTTCTAAAATGTTTTCTGTTGGAAAGTTTAGCTAGCCAGTTTGCAACTTGCGAGTGGCAACAAAATCCTATTAAAGAAAGGGTCTAGCCGTGTTTCCATAGGCATAGCCACCTATGCTATATTGTAGAGGAGGCTAATAGTAGTTGATACAGAAGATATTAGCTCTCTCATCATCATCATATTCTGACTGTTGATTCAAGTTGGAAGAATTCGCTTTGTGCTGTATCTGTATGGGTCTGAGAAGGTCCTGCGATCACATCGTGATTAGGTGATGAATCAACATTTGTTGCAGAGAACATCTCCAACTTTAAGCAGTTTCATGTGCGGTATATTGTGAGTACGCACTTCATCTTCAGTTCGCAATATTTTTTTCGTTTTCCATCCATCCGCAATAAAAATCCAAAATTATTACATTTCCCAGACATCGTGAAATTAATTTTGGTATACCACTCCTTTATTCACTGAATGTTATTTATTTTTATCATTAACTTAGATAAGCCTTGTATTTCAATCATAATATATTAAGCAACTAGTAAATAGGATGAACGAAAGTAAACTAAAGTAATGCGCCAATAATAATCATGTAAGTAAATTCAATACACGCATGTACGGACTTTAATTGAAACGTAGCGCACTAGCACTCTGGGAGTTATTCTTGAAATCATTTGTGACTATATATATATTATATGTAAGTCCTTCACACTCGCAAGTAACAAAGAATTTCTAAGCGATTATATCTATGAAATGGGTTAGTAGAATAATAATAACGTTTTAATGAGTTATTGTAGTGTTAGTAGAGTACATGTGCACTTACACTAATTTTTTCATCATGTCGAAACTTGGTACAGTATTAGACTATACATACACAAATAATATATATTTTTTCTAGAGTGGTCTTTCAATTAGATCTGATAGAAATCGATTAATAAATTTTTTATTTGCATTTTTCTAATAGTTTTATTTAAGCTTGGCCCTTCAAAAACTTTTGTAAAATAAACTATATAGTATACCAAAGCATCACCATTTTGTTTTATTTCCTTAACTTTAGAAGTTACTTAGATATATCTATTTGAAAAAAGTCGACGCCTGATACTTTTTTGTTAATATCTCCTCGACTATCCAAGATAGAGAGCTAATAAAGAATAAAATAAAATAAAATAGTTTTAATTCGACCAACTGGGATCATATTGGGTTAGTAACAATAAGCTTAAAACCTAAATGTTAGTACGACTAAAATCTAAAACTTAACCTAGAACTGCACCGATTTGTCAGCACATGAATCATGCAACAGTGGTTCAAGTACTGACAATCGATCCTGTCAGCAAATGCCCTCAGGACGCTATTAGAGCTGGCCCGGACTCTACGCAACAGGGATGTGCACCGCTTTCTCATAGTGGTGTAGAAACAGTCTACACGAGCATCGGCAAACATCCCTGATGCGCTGCAGAATCGGGGCAGTCCCAACAGCATCCTGAACGCATTGCTGTACTGTACACGCAGGGCGTTATACTGCTTCTGCGTATAACTGATCCACAGGCTGCTCGTGTAAAAGGAGGTGCAGTATGCCCTAAAGAGGGTGACTTTGACTGGCACTGAGCAACGAGCAAATATCTTCTGTATCAACTACTATTAGACTCCTCTACAATATAGCATAGGTGGCGATATAGGTTCCTATCACGGGTAGTTTTTCCGTGGAAACACGGCTAGACCCTTTTGATCAGCTTTAATTCGGTTTTATACCTGATTATATGCAGCAATATTATTAATGAAGTAACAAAAACAGTATCATTTGATCACTGATGTAAAAACCACTAACCAATAAGGTAGTTATCTTCTTCATCTTCTTTATCAACTGATAGATGTCCACTGCTGGACAAAGGTCTCTTGCCTGGACTTCCACAGGCCTCAGTCTTACACCGCCTGATTCCAGCAGCTCCCTGTGACTTGTTAGATGTCGCCTGTCCACCTATTATAGTGTCTGTGTCCATCTATTGTACTGTGCTTCCCAGTGTGAGGTTACCACTCCAGCACCTTGGGACCCCACCATCTGACCATCATCTCTTCGAACGATGTGTCCTGCCCATTTCCACTTCAGTTTCACGACTCTGAGCTATGTCGGTGACTTTGGTTCTTCTATGGATCTCCTCATTTCTGATTTGATCTACATATTTGATACGCTGAGCATAGCTCTCTCTATCAATTGCTGAGTAACCCTAAACCTTCTTATGAGACCCATAGCCTTAGTTAGGTAGTTATACTGAGCCTTAAATATTTAAAAACCTAACAATAATGCATTTCTGAATAGCATCAGTGTGACGATCACAATGGCCTCTGTTTGGCTGAATTCTGTTTAAGACATTCGTGCTGCATCAATGTATTGTAACCAATAGCGAGAGAGTAACAGCCAATCAGAGGGACTGTGATAGTTACATTGAAGCTATCAGTTTTAGACAAGCCCACAGCAGGTTTTTCAAAGACTATTGTTATGTTACTGACACATGCATCTTTTACAAATTTTTTTTTTAGTAGTTTAGTAGTATGGTACCATTATAAATTAAAACTTTGTTCCAATATGAATATAAATCAACTTTGCAAGATTTTTTTAATGCTTGCAGAACAACTTTGACAGATTTATTGGAAGAGAAATATTGTCAACTGCCTTCAGATACAATGAATACAGTACAATGAAATCAGGTAACATTATTACAATAAGAATTTCCTTACTTCAAAAGCTTCAAATTCAACATCTTGCGCCGATTTTTATGTTGTCAAACGTCTATTGCATGTTATCTTTACTGATAAAATGTTAAAACACCATTTAACATTATTCAGATGTGGAGACAGGTTTTTTTCGCAATAAAACCTAGTAAAATCCGTTCCAGACTGCGTCCAGGTAGCGACTGCACCGGGCCTTCTTATCATGCGCATTTCAATCTAGGTCGTAACTATTTTTAACTGATTTCCAGTCTCCGTCACAGGACATAAAATGGCTACCTACCTGAACGCATGTTTAAATAATTACATTATCGAAATACAAAGAACACGTCTCACCTTTTGTGACGAACGAAACCTCACTGAAATAAACAACTACGCACGTATTCAAATCCAATCATCAATCCACATTATTTGAAGCACTGTCTAATCAGTAATCTTTTAATATTTTTTCGACCAAAGCACTTCGTTGTCCATCTTGTATTGGAAACAATTGGAATTACAGACCACTAAAATCCGATCCTATCATGTACGAAGTACAATAGTTTCATCCTAGAGAATATTAATCACCCCCCAAGAGAATATATTTTAATCCGTTTTACTTACATACAACAATAAACAAAAGAATTTTACACCATCCACGTAAAATAAAATGAATAAGTGCACCCCAATTCAAGATGACTCCAACTTCCAAAGTTCGTGGTCTATGTTCCAAAGTTCCAAGCGTCCAATCCAAGAGATAATGCTTAAGTAATCTTTATATCACAGAAGTACAGAACCTTATAAGTAGCACAGAACATTATTACTACTGATCACTATGTGGGCAAAGACAATGTAAAGTATGTACGCTTTAGCACCATGGAACTAGGAAAAGAACTATAGCAGTACTAGTCATTAATAGGGGCGCCACTGTCGCAAAATTGTCTTGAATCTAGCAACCCGAATTAGCCCGAATAGTACGACAGAATAGTTTTGATACTTATTATAAATAGTTTACTGAAATCAAAGTTTTAGATTTATTGATTCCAAATTTCTTGTTATTTATTTCTTGACATACCATTTACTAAAAGTAATAATAGATAACTTAATTTAAACCTAAATAGCAACTAAATAATTTATAAAAGAAGGTAAAATTTGAACTATATTACTACTATAGCTTGGCAAAAAAGAGAAGAAACGGAACTAATTTTTTTCTTTCTTGGCAACACACAGTATGGCGCCATTCATTGTTTTGGAAAAGTTTTGAATTCATAATTAATATTAATTCTATGTTAAATTGTACGAAATACTTGAAAATGAGTCGATTAATAATAATGAAACCATCAGTAGTTAAATTCAAGAGGTGATCTTTAAATTTTATAGTTGGTTTATAGGTGTTCTCTTGCGAAATATGGAGCGGGAAATATTTTGTCGGAACTTGACAATATTTTCCGAAAAACCGCCGACATTACGGGTATGTCTATAAATTCAGTGAAATTAATGTTAATATTATCTTATTAAGTTGTTATAAAGCAGTTTTCAAGATTTTTGTGACGATTTTTCCGAAAACATAAATATGTAGAGGTTATATTATGTTACGGTTACGGGTTTGTTTATTTTTCATAATGCGTATAGTATAATATGTACGTAGACGAATATGATACTTGAACTACATTTGGCAAACTAATAGTCGACCGAGCGAAGCGAAGGACTCTGAGTTTACTTGAGTGAATTTGCACTTGTCCGTCCGTCCGTCCGTCCGTCCGTCCGTCTGTCAGAGCCTTATAACTTCTGAATTACTGAACGTAATTAATTCAATTTTAGATATTGATATGTAAACCGATGGCCTCCAGCCGAAAATGGCTTAAAAAGTTATAAAAATCTTTATTTCAGGGGGGCTCTCATAGAAGCGAATGCGAAGTAAAATAAATTTTTTGCATTTCATAGGGTTGTAGTACCTCATTTTAAAGATAATTTGGAACAGAGTACAAAAGTATTTTTTTTTATTTTTTTCCTAAAATTGACGAAATGGGGGGCTTTTAAAGTGGAGATTGTATTCGAGGCTAGATCTCTAAAACCACTTTGTTTTAAAACTTGAAACTTACACATAATTTGAGTTATTTTCTGTACTTGAACAACAAATACTAAGATTAGATAAATATTATAAAGAAACGAAATTATTTGAGTTTTAATGGGCATCAATGTTTTTAACAAAACTTCACTATACTGTTAATAGATGGCGCTGTCTTTAATATTGTAAATACAGTTTTGCGTCAGCTATTCTTATTTTGTCTATTACTAATTATGTTATTCAATTAGCAAATTATTATCAATAAAAGTATCACGTTGTTTTTGCAAAAGTAAATCCGTTTCTATTTACAATAATTAGAAGAATAGTATGATCTCTCTCTCTGATGGTACTGTGTCTATGAATGTAAAGATGAGCGCGCATCTAGAAATGCTCGCCGCAGAAGCCGCAAGCGCGCAGTCATGGCAGTTTATAATTTTTTTTATTATGAAATCGCATACTACGTAACACCCGTTCAGCGAACCAGCTGAATTTTAGTAAAATACTGTAGGCATACGCATCCCATCCACGAAAGCAGATGACGATTGACGTCATCAGATTCGGCGCGTTTTAATTACAATATAATATAGTTAAAACTACCTTATGGGAATTATGGGATACCACGAGGTCTCAGTTCGGGGCGAACCACTAGTTTAATAATATTTGATAAAATATTAAATTGTAGTGGTTAATATTTATTTAAAGTTTTTCATTTGTTATTTACTATGTATTTGTTTGTTTGCTAATCAGGTAAATCTTTTGGCACTCGATGGAGAATATTAAAAGGAGTACATAATAATTGCGTAAAAGAGAAGAAACTTCATAATTAGAAATTGAAGTTGATGATATGGGAAGCTCAAATCAAGTCATGGATGTCGATTTTCCGGAAATGGGATATTTGGAAGTCAATATTTTGGTCAGTGGTGATATACATTGTATTAAGTAAATAAAATAAAATATTATAATGAAACTTACTACCTAAACTGCACATAAAGATTTAATTTAGTTTTAATTAATTTAGTAGTAATACAGTTTAAATTTTACCTTCTTTTATAAAATATTTAGTTGCTATTTGGGTTTAAATTAAGTTATAGTTTAATATTTTTAGTAAATGACATGTCAAGAGATAAATAACAAGAAATTTGAAATCAATAAACCTACTTACCATGATTTCAGTAAAGTAGTTAAGTATCAAAACTAATCTGTCGTACTATTCGGGCTAGTTTGGGTTGCTAGATTCGGGAAAATTTTGTGACAGTGGCGCCCCTATTAATTTCTACTCTGTTTTTGCCAGGCTATTATTTAAAACAAAATTAAATCATAATGTGGTTAGCACCATACTGAATACTCCTATATTATACTAATTGCGCACGGGATTTTTGATTAAAATGTAGTTTCTAGATAATAAGTTTCATTATAATATTTTATTTGTATTTACATAATACAATGAATATCATTCGCCAAAAATATCGTCTTCCAAATATGTCATTTCCGAAAAATCGACATCCATGACTTGAGTTGAGCTTCTCATATCAGCAACTTCAATTTCTGATTCACAAACATCTCTTTAACGCAATTATTATTATGTACTTCTTTTTAATATTCTCCTTATATTGCTAAAATATTTACCTGAGTAGCAAACAAACAAACACATAGTAAGAAAAAAAATTAGTTTTTTTTTTATTGAATAATAAAAATTTACAAAAAAAACTTACAAACAATGTAGCCATCCTCATGAAACTTAAGTGTTTATGTGAGGATGGCAAGTACGCTTATTCTTAAAATTATTAACTTTACATTACAACCCACGTGTAAGAAGCACTTCCTAGAGAACACCGCCATGAACATCAGCATCCATTTTGTCGGAAGTGCCTCTTACACCTCCCTATAAATGCTTTTTTTGTTGCCACTGGCATCTCAGAGCGAAGGCGGCAAGTCGTTTAGCAATTTGGGCAATATATATCTCCAGTACCTTTTTCCATACAAATTGCGAGTTTTAGGCAACTGAAACCTCTTATAATTATTCAATTTGCGCAGACCGTCATTACGCACTTTGCCCCGTAGTTTTTGAATGTTCGGGTATTCATCCTAAGAATCGCCATTCTTACTTTACCCTGCACGGGTAGTAATTTACAAAATTTAAACAATCCTTCGTAGTTATTAGTGTATTTTATTTTAATTTTTACGGGTGCAATAGTTTTAATTATTTTTAGTTCTAGTTTATATATTATGCGTTCCAGATAAGTTTTGAAGGTTCTACCATAGCTTCCTAAACCGTAGTCAATACACAAGTCAATACACGTACAATGTACAAGTTCCTTATCTACTCTCTTTTGCCAAGTTTTTGCCAACCTATACTTACTATTATACGACATAAACAACAGAGCATGGCAAAAAAGAGTATTAGTATTTAATTCTAAGCCACTTGACCCACAGTATTCTAAGAAAACAAGTGTGAACATGACCCTGTTTTTTTACCAGCACTTGAGTCCCTCATACAAAACAAGTTTTGTAAAAGCTTGTTGTGTAAAAAAAATGTATGAAGAGAATGGTTTTTTTAATTTTATATTATAAGGTGATATGTATAGATGTAAATAAAAGAAATTTTTATTTTTTTTGTGGTTTTATTTATTTTATAAAAATAATATATTACAAAATATATGCTCTCCTTACTTTAACTTCAGAATAACATCTATTTCAGTAATAGGTATGGACAATTATATATCAAATTAAAGCCCATTTAATCAGGATTCCAAAAATAGTAATTATATAAATAGGTTCTATACAAAAGTTTAGAGAAATTAATTTTTCATTAGCGCGCGCCCCATTCCCGCGGCCACCCGGAAAGAGGCCCAGCAGTTAAAGGGGAGGGGATTCAGAGGCCAAGCAGTCGAAGGGGTAGGTCCATGGATCTAGGAATTACGACTACGGTAAAAGTCATGGTAATTATTGTAAAAGTTTAAAGCTACACAATAGGTACTACTAAAATAATAGGTTCATGCCATGGAATTATTATGTACCTAGTACATAATAATTCCATGGTATGCTCCGTTCTCATTTCCGCGGCCACAGACGATGATCTTTCATGTTCTTACTTCTTTCTGTCACTGTCAGTCTGTACCTAATTTCAAAGTAAAACAAAGAATTTCAATATGGCGGTGACTTTTTAAAATTTTGGCATCTATTTTCTCTTTCTTGACCCAAGGGAAGCCTAAATATCGATTTTGATCGAAATCGGTCGAAAAACAAAGAATTTCAATATGGCGGCGACTTTTTCAATTTTTGGCATCCATTTCCTCTGTGTAGAAGAAGATTAATATCGTGGTTGAGCTAGCAATTAAAATATCGATGCCATCATCGACCATCCCTACGCAGACAACAATGTTTATAGGCTTTCGCCTCCTTACGGATCCGAAAGGATGCGTACGCATCCTTACGGATCCGTAAGGACGCGTACGCATCCTTACGGATCCGTAAGGACGCGTACGCATCCTTTCGGATCCGTAAGGACGCGATCCTTACAAGTGTGTCTTATAGCATCGGCATAAATGCGAATCGATCCTCACAGATGTGGTTCCACCCTAAAACTCTAACAAAGTCTTCAAAGAAGTCTGTGTTCAAAAAAAAAATTAAAAAAGAAAAAATATCAGCAAGAAGTCATGGAAGTCAGGAATCATACGAATGAACTATGAATAGAATTTAAAAAATGTAAAAATATAAAATGTAAACTTGTGTATACAGTGTAATTTTCTGCAGATGTATACATTTTGAATAAATATAATGGTGAAGGAGTAAAATTTCTGTGGAAATTAGGTGCTTAACGTTATGGATGCTTCGGCATCCAAAGTACGGCATGCCGAAGTAGATAATTTGTTTGGGCTTTACCTTAAAATTGAAAATGCATCATATCCAGTATTACCTACTACTATAAAACAAAAAAAAACAGTCATCAAGTATACGAAACTGCCGGACGACACCAACTCCAAGCGTAAGAGAATAAAACCCTTACAGTATGTAAAGTGTAATGTAGTACTAATCTATTTATTGATGTTTGCTTCCCATTAAAGATTTGATGTCGTAATTGCAATCTAACTTTGCGCACGTTATTCTATTAAGTTATTATTCAATAACATTATAATTATTGTGCCTGGCTGCATATTCTGTGAACAGGAAAAACCCACCATTAAAAAATAAAATTTTATAAGTATGGCAATGCATATAAATGTAATATATACCTATGTTGTATTATAAATGCGAAACCTAAGGCATACTACACACTTAGTTGGGTTGATAGATTCGATTAGGCAGTATATCTGCATAAACAACAACAAAGCTGATCCAAAGCAATTAATGATGTAGTATGCCTATGTGGAAGTCATAGTAAAAACCTATATTTTAAAGTTTAAAATTTAATCAACGGTTAATAAATCACCACTGCTTAGATGGGCAATACCCCTGCAGCATTAGGATTAAAGAGTTGGGTTCTGGAATTTAACTATGTAGCTGTTGCTTGGCACCTACAACAACTATTCCTAATTGACAGTCTATAAATCAGCACAGTTTTGATGGGCAGTACCCCTGCAGCATCAGGATTGAGTTGGAAAACAAAGTTTTTATGGGACCATCTTGAAAAGTTTCTTAATCGATTAAAAAAAGATTCCTGCAAAGCTGCTTAGAAATCACAGATATTGATATACATAGAAAACACAACTCCTTTTTAAGTCGTTTAAAAAGTAACCTATTACTTCTTATAACATCAGCAATCTGTCAGTGAAAGTCCCGCCTGTGTGTTATAATTACCGAACATACTTTCATATGCATTTAGTAAAAACCTGTTATTTTGATATTACCAACAGACACTCAATATTATTTATTGTTATCTAATTTATAAAGATTTATGATGCATCTACTAAGTGCCAATTTTATGTTATCATTGCCAAATAATGTTTGTTGGTTGGGTATGGTTAAATATTATTGGGCGATTGTGAAACCTGCTCTCAGCAATAATAATTTTCTGTTTATTTCCTATTGGATTATGTAAAATTATTCCTACTATACTATATTTAACTAGTAACATCATTTCAGTGCTATGGCTACCACAAGGTCATACAATAGAACCGAGGTTCCGACGAATAATAACCATTGAAGAGCCGAAAATTACCACAGGCCGATCTTTGAAATCAGATGTAGCAATTCCATCAACAGTAATGGCTACTGACATTTGTAAACGAAAAATAGTTACAATAGAGGAAGATGATGAATATTACCATCCTAAATACTGTATGTATTAACTTGTAATTATTATAACTTTGTGTGTAATTTCTTAATTAATATAATTCTTCAAATTCTGCAGCACATCAGATAAAAAAAAGTTATTCAAAAATGATTAATAGAGCTGTTGAAACAAAAGAAGAAAAACCAATTCCACAGCAAAAAACATCAAGATTAACTTATAATTTTAACAGTATGTATTTGTACAAACTATGTAGTTTGAAGCCGACTGCTCGTTTATTATGTTAATGCTTGTACATGCCAAATGTAACTCATAATCTGAAATTACATTTTGAGTCTTTATGACAAACATGCTGATAAATTTTGGATATGAGGCAGAAAAACTGAAAGTATCAAGGAGTTCAACAAAATTCATAATATAAAAATAGAATAAAAAAACGATATTGTAACCTTCTTCCCCATTTCCTTATAGTTCCAAGTAGCTTTTGATTTTTCGCAAAAAAAAAAATAATTCCAGTGTTATATTAACAGAAGATTAAATAATGATTGTTTAACACAAATTGGATTTTTGATGGACATGCGAGCAACTTCTTTTTTTAAATTTTTAGGCTCTAAGGACATGAAATCTAATATTAAGTCCAACATAACAAACATTACTAAAGAGTTAAGTAACACTAAATCGGAAAATAGATATAAATTTCCAAGAGGAGACAATGAAAGCCAGGACTCTGCTAAAAATAAAAGTATATATGGTAAAAACTTTACAATTCAAAATTTTTTGTTATTGTAATAATTATTGAGTTCATTAATTATTGCTAACCTTTTTAATTATTTTTAGGAACTTCACGTAGTGCAAAGAATATTAGTTCACCATCTAGATATAGTTTAAACAAAAAAAAATCTTCAAAAGATACTGAAAAAGAAGTACCTGTGACTAAAAATAAATTAAAAGAGGAACGCTTGACAAAAGTTCCCCATAGAAAATTAACTGTAGATAAAACAAACATAGAAAAGACCAGGTCGAGTATATCTCCAAATGAGTTGAATCAAAATAATATATCTCTATTAAAAGATATTAAGGTGAAACATAAGCCAATTCCTGTTATACATGTCCCACTTGATCAAAAATTACACAAGTGTGATGTTTCTACTGCAGTATCAGAAGATATATTCCAACTAACTGATTCAATGTCTCGTAAAGTTGACTCTTGTGTCCAAATTACTAAAACCAAATTTAAAGATATAAGTATTGGCACAGAAACAGTGCTAGATAAAGTAGAGCAAAGAACTAGAGTAATGCTTGACAAAGCAGATCAGGAAACTCAAGTATTGCTAGATAAAGTAGATCAAGGAACTGAAGTAGATCAAGATTTTATTAAACATGAGTACGGTGTTAATGATATAAAAAAAACTTTTGATAGTCTTGATATACCAAATGTAAGTTTAATTAATAATGGTAAAAGTGATTTGCCCAAAGAAGATATAGTCGACATTATTAATAAGGAGTCACATATTCTAGACATCCCAATCAATGTAGTTTCTCAGAAAGATGTAACTGACTTTAGAGAATCTCAACTGCATAATAGCTCTTATATCATTAGTAGAGCTACTTTAACATATACTACTAAACAAAAAATTAATTTCCATGTTGTCGGCAATAATGACATATTGCAAGTTCATACACCAGCTACTCCATTAAAGTACCCTTTGAACGTTGTTTCGGTGTATAAAAAAGAAATGAAAAATCAAGCATACGAAGATCATAGTAGTCATATAGTTGACGAAAAGGAAGAGAAAAACGATAAATTACATGACGAACTGGAACACTCCAATGGCTCAACGTCAGTTAATTGTTCATATGTCTTTGACAATGATAAATTAGTAAAACCTTCAGATATAATTAGCACAATAAAAGCTAATAACAGTTTGTTACACAGTGACTATATATTGTGTGAACAGTTCCAACGGGAGCTCAACTTTATTGACTCGTTTTTTGAGTCTTTACAGTACTTAGAGAGCTGTTCCCTATCTGAAAAATGTATTGTCGAAAAGGAAGTTGAAAGCTGGATAAATAGCAGTGGAAATCAATTAAAGCATCTGGAGTTTAGATCATTTCTCTCAAAGTTTGAAAATGAAATTAATATTGACGATTCGAAAACAATGGCATCAAAGAGTCTTTGTCTGGTAAGTGTTGCTTTTTTAAGTGTAAACAATTTCATTACCATCATTTGTTATCGTTTAACGAGTACTGCAGACTTATTGCTTAACATTCAATTTAACTCGACTTGAGGTTAATTCAAAAGTAATTCGCGTCTAATGATTATGCAACGCTTAAATAATAACTAATGTTATACATATTTTTTATACCAGCTTAACTTACTCATTCGCGATGAGCAGAGGCGAGCCAAAAATCTCTTATTTGTGCTAAAAATGCGAGAAGATGCTTTAAAAGACTTCACTAAATCGCAAATACTGTGGCTAGAAAATAAAAAGAAGCAAGATAACACTGATATATCACAACTGAAGAAGAAGCAACGCGGTGCATTGCTTAAATTGCAGCATGAATGTGGTGAAATGCAACGTATGCGCAAAGCTCTGTTGACACTATCTGAGAAACGGAAATT
The DNA here is from genome assembly GCA_029955525.1 of Oeneis ivallda. Classification (NCBI taxonomy): domain Eukaryota; kingdom Metazoa; phylum Arthropoda; class Insecta; order Lepidoptera; family Nymphalidae; genus Oeneis; species Oeneis ivallda. The sequence continues at coordinate 14,716,700 of JARPMR010000001.1, forward strand.
GGCACTTATGAAGACCAAGAAAAATATAGAAGTTAAATTACGAAACAGTGCAGATGTTGAACAAATAATTTTGGGTAAAAAGAAATTAAAGCGAAGTCCTTCGAGCGACCGCAACGTCGCTCCTCTGAAGTGCTTCGAATTATCCAGCAGTGGATGTGATGATAGCACCACATCTCGACCGCGATCCACCACCTCCGTTTTACTACCGATAATTCCAAAAAGCATTACGAGTGCTGAAAAGTACGTGCAAACAAGTGAAGGCGCTGTGGATACGGTCTGCGTGGACTGCTCAACTGACACCACCGACGAAAACTTTATAGTTGTCGATGGCGGCTATCTCAATATCCTTTTCCATAAATTGTCGCCTCAAATATTTAGTAGTGAAAAACAATATGAAGTGAACAAGGAGGCCTTAAATAAAATCGTACACACAAGCAACATGCACCAGTTCAATTGGAACAATGATTTCACAATCGAAGCTCTTACGGATCAGATAAGAAACCATGATCTGGAAGGCAATAATACACCATCCACGGCTCGAAGTCTGGTCGAGGAATTTGACCAAATCTACAAAGGTTTGGCCGAGGACAAATTACACGATGATAGTGCTGATCATGTTCTAATAAATGCTGTAATTGATGAGATCAATGGTTCTGCTAATCAAATTGCCGTGTTACAAACCGAAGATAGTGATAATGTCCAGAAACCATTCTCGCCAGAAAGTAGTGAAGTTCTTGACAACAAATCTAGTAATAACTCATTCATGGAAGAGTCCTGCACCTGTGAACCACAGATGGTGGATATGGAGTCACAATCGTCGAAAGGCAAAGATGTAGGTAGTGCTGTCGTAGGTCCATTGCCCGTACCGGCAGGCGCAGCGGCCGTGGCCGACGACGTCGCAGTGGACTTACCAACTTGGCTTACACAAAAAGCATCAACGTCATCATCACTTGGTATGTATCTACTTCCAATTTCTGAACTTGTATCGTTTTATAAGGTCGAAGGTGCTGGAGTGGCGACCCCGTACCGGAAGCACAGTGTTGGCACTTGGTGGACCGACGATAGACGAGTCTCAAGGAGCCACTGATTATTATTATAGGCGGCGCAAGATCGAGGCCTGTAGAATTCCATACAAGAGACCTCTGTCCAGTAGTTTATCTCTATCATACTAATATTATAAATGCGAAAGTGTATTTGTTGGTTTGTCCTTCAATCACGCCGCAGCAGAGCTACGGATCGACATGATTTTTGCATGGGTATAGTTGAGAACCCGGAGAGTGACATAGGCTACTTTTTACTCCGGCAAATCAAAGAGTTCCCGGGGGACTTTAAAAACTAAATCCGCGCCGACGAAGTCGCGGGCATCAGCTAGTTGGTTGATAAAGAAAAAGAAGAAGATCGTATTAAAATTACATTTGAAGAGCATTTGCAAGATGCAGGCTGGCTTAACAGATCAATACACCGCATGCTTTTTGCAGTAGTCGATTTTAAACCTAGAAAGTGTAGGATCTTCATACTTCATTTTAAAACTTGTACAATTAGAGTATACAATCCCGAGTATGTTTTTCAATACCAGGATTACAGGATTTTTGATATGTAATCCCGGGATTAGACTATACGTGGTTTCTAATCGGCTCAGATGAAAAAACACTTAAGTAATCAAAAATTGTTTATTGATATTGTTGTAAAACATAATATTTATTAGCAAGAAAAGGTTAGAATTTTTTGCTATAATCCGCCAACATAAAAAATCTGTATGGTCAAATATGCAGTAACAAGCTAAGCACCGCTCACCTTCCCAAGCAAGCAAGAAAGCAAAGTTCCCAAGCAAGCAATGCCACCACCACTCACATGCACCACCACACAAGACTTTAACACTAATTTCGACGCAAGTTTCGCCCCGACACCGGAGCATCCTCAGGAGATGTCGACTTTACAATGCAGTATTGTCTAGTTTTGAAATTTGCTTTCTTGCTTCCTTGGGAAGGTGAACGGTGCTTAGCTTGTTACTGCATGTTTGACCATACAGATTTTTTCTGTTGGCGGATTATAGCAAAATAATACTAACCTTTTCTTGCTAATCATGAACTTCCGCAAAGTAACGCCTGCTTCTATCCAATAATATTTATTAATAAGGAACAAAAAAACAACAAAAAAGCTATTAAGTATTTTGAAAACAAATCGCTGGAATATCAAAGCAAACAATGTTTGACTTCCAAGCCTGCTTCATTGTTTATTGCCGACATAAGAAGCAGCTGAAAATGCTCGGTCAGCTTCTACACAAGTCCTACACACGTTGGACAACAGATATTTATAAATTCTAATGTGTGGCTATATCCACGAACTCTTCCATTTTTAATCAAGCTTATTTCATGTCTAATACTATTTACCAACCCCGATTCATTTTGTACTTCAGAATCTGAGGATTGATGAATTGATGAAACCATGCTCTTATCAATTTCCAGCTGTAACTTTTCCTTTAGTATTTTATTTTGGTTTTTGCAGTGACAAAAACCTCCCAAACCCAATTGGGTTTGGGAGGTTTTTGTCACTGCAAACAAATGCCCATGCAATCTAAACCTGTTTGTGGTAATCCCGAAAATCCCGAGATTAGCCAAGTGCAGTTTCGGGATTTTCGGGATCAAAAAACGGCCGGGATCCTGGGATTGTATTCTCTATGTGCAATGCTCATAGCCGCAACATTTATGTCTTGCTGAGAAGGTGATGTTTGTATGTGACACCATCTATTTCTGTTGCTTGAAAAGATCGGTGAGTATTCAATAAAAAATTTTTGCTATACAAAATACAAATTTGGAACGGTTTAATACTCATAAGTGTAGGGGCTACGCATTCAATAATGTTTATCCTGCAAAAAGCATGTGGTGTCAATTGTCAATACCTTAATGGAATATCTATAATTAAAATAGAACGTAACCCGCTCCAATTTAAAACTTGCACATTTTAACATGCACATTTTAGATGAAAAATGAGAAAATAAACACTATATACCTACAGCTGCTGAACATTCTAAAAAATAAATATTATAACATTATTATTTGTTTCCCGTTGACCCATATCGTAATTCGTTTTGCTTTCGCGAAAATCATTACACTTCTATATAATACCCATCTTTTTAGAGGTTAAAAATATATGTGTAAACAATTAAAAGTTTATAAACATAATTTAGTAAAAAGGGTAGGTAGCAAAATTCGGAAACAGTTTTCATTTATGTATTCGATTACAATCATGTTTAATGTTTGCTGTAAAAAAATGTCGAATACAAGTATATTGAAAGGTTAGATTCTTTGATTCTGCTTTTATGTATATATTAACAATATTCATATTACTAAATGTGAAGTCATCTCTAGTTTTTCATGATTAACTGTAGTTTTTGATGATTTATAATACATTGGTAATATTGTTTTCAGTTGACAGCAGTACTTCAAGTAGTCAACAATTAGTGGACACGAGCGTATCCTCATTGACAACTCCAGTGCTTTTCGAAGCTGAAGAATTACGAAGACAACAATTAGCAATAGAAAGAGAGGTGATTATATTATCCTATTTTGTGACTAACTTAATAACTGACTGTTTAGATAAAGCTTTCTTAACGCAATTTTTTTCTGAAATAGGCATTTTTAAAATCTTATCGAAATACGATTCTGAAATTGCCTGTCTACCAAGTGATACTCCATCAAAATCGTTTCAGCCGTTTCGAAGATTAGTCCTTACTTGTAATTCTTGTTATTACAAATAATAATCATAATATGAACCTAATAAGAGGTTTGAAATCATATACTTCAATTTTATTTATTTGTAGGTATCTAACATCTTTTTTTATTGGAAGTGTTTTCAGAAAACGATACGAAAAACTTTACTCGATTAATAAATAAGTAAACCGATTACGTTGATATCTATTTATCTAAGTTTATTTGAATAAAAAACCATTATATTCTACAGTTCTACTTATTCGCTTTATCTATTACTAGATGATGCCCGTGACTTCGTCCGCGTGGATTAAGGTTTTTTTATTCCCACGGGAACTCTTACATTTTCCGTTATAAAATGTAGCCTATGTGTTAATCCTAGGTATAGCTCATACCCACTATTCAAAATTTCAGCCAAATCGGTTCATTCGTTGTGGCCTGAAAGAGTAACAAACATCCATCCATACATACATCCTCACAAACTTTTGCATTTACCTATACATATAATATTAGTAGGACTATCTTCTAATATATAAAATTCTCATTTCACGGTGTTTGTTACCAAACTCTTCTGAAACGGCTGGACCGATTTTTATGAAATTTTGTGTGCATATCGGGTAGGTCTGAGAATCGACCAACATCAATTTTTCGTACCTCTAAATGATAAGGGTGACCCACCCCTAAATATTTTTGTTGGCGGTACGAAGATCGCTGGGTCTGCTAGTATCATATAAAATGTAGGTCAAGTGTTAAGAACTATGACAATGTTCTGTATCATAAGAAAATTTGTGGCTTCCTTGAACCAAATCCAATAAGGTTAGAGAATTGTTTAAAAGAAAAGGAGAGGCCAAATTCATCAACAAAATCGGTCGCCCATCCTGTTACTGACTTGAGTCAAAGTTGCTTAAAAACTTAATAGACAAAAATGTGCCATCGCAACTTTCCACCATCCTCTTTTAGTTTAATTAAATAGTGTTTTTGTCCAAGCCCACGTGCAAACGGACCGAAGGCGGTAAAGCGTTTTACGTATAAGTTTGTTTGTGCGTTTTTATAGTAACATAACTGGAAATCCAAAAGACTGATATTAATGCAATTTTTAAAGTACTCTTATCACTTCTAAGCAAGTTCTTAGATATGTTCTGTTGGCCTTGCACTGCAGCGGCTGCTGATTTTGTTTTTTATTTAATTTTGTCTCATTTTTTCTCAGATTAAAGCGCTGGAACAACAGCAATGTCAGTTGTTAGCAGTGCGTGAGATACCCGACAAACCGCCGCCGCCCTATACTCCGCCATCGGAACCCAAAGCGCCAAAACCACCGGGAAAGTTCACCGTCGATTGCACAATCGAGGAAAAAGTACGCGCCTTATTCCCTGACTCTAAGACCGATGAAGGGGATATCAATGATCCCTTCGATGTTTTCGTTAAAGATTTCTGTCATGACTCCATCGAGAGACACAAATTGGAGAAAAATCAGAAATATTGGGACACTTGTGATTTCCCACCGACTAAACCCGAACTCAACACTGAGAAGTTGATCGCGAAAACAGCCACGGATATTAAAGAAGTTTTAGCAGGTGTTGCACCAACAGTCGTGTCAGGTAAATTTATTTTTAAACTAGCTGACCCAGCGAACTTCGTACCGCCACTACTTATAAATGAAAAATTAGTTAAATAAATATTTTCCAGTGGACCAAATTGTGAATCTAAACCATCCTCGAATCCCCTTGAACTCACACAAAAAATTTCATCAAAATCGGTCTAGCCGTCTAGGAGGAGTTCAGTGACATACACACGCACACAAGAAATATATATATTAAGATTAGCACAATGATATTTTTGTCAAACGGTATTCCAAACCATAATACACTTATACTGTCTGCACATTGACACTCTCTTGTTATCAGCTGGGGCATTATAGGAGTTTATGGTTTCTAAGTTAATCAGATCTGATCCGCTGGTAGGCTTCGCTCGTGGTAGAAACCGGTTGGGAGTATCGGTTTAATAAACTGTTATATTTCCTGTACTGTGTTTATATTGTGACTGTATTGCCACTTTCAACCAGGCTAAATTGCTGTCGAGAGAAATGTTATAAAAACAAATAACGTAGACCGTGATACAAAATGGCATGTATTTAATACGGCGACTAAGTAAAACGAATATGGGTTTTAAAAAAAATTAGAGTGGGTACCATATATAATGGGTTGGCAGCTACTGCTTGTTTCAACACTGACAAATCATGTGCCGTCGTCAAAAAAAGAAATTATTCTCAGTTTGACTATATTATTGCTTTAAAAAGAATTTTTTATATTGAACTCAATGCCCGCCACTTTGTCCGCATGGACTCAGGTTTTTGATTCGCGCCGGAATTCTTTAATTTGTCGGGGTAGCGTATGTGTGTTAATTCGGAGTATAATCTATCTCCATTCCAAATAGCCAAATTGGTTCAGTTGTAGCATCACGGAATAATTTGTTTTGTAAAGAGCAACTGCCGAGTTTCTTGCTGGTTCTTCTCGGCAGGAACGGCATTCCAAACCAGTGGTAGACTCATCGACGATTCAAAAGCACTTGTAAAAAAGTTTATTTGAATAAAACACATTTCTATTCTATTCCATTCTATTCTATTCTAACAAACATCAAAATATTCACGTTTATAAGATTAGTAAGATTATTTAATTATATTTCAGGTGTTGGAGCAAGACGGTCAGATCATATTGATGATATACTATTTGCCGAGTGGAGGCGATGCGAGCCAGAGTGGACGTCCTTGCATACAGATGAAGTCATTGTTAAGAATCAAGTATTCGAAAGTATTTTCCAAAAGATTCTTTCAGAAACGGTCGATGAATATAAGCGAACAGTTGTTGAGCCTAAAAAAGCGTATATCTAAATTATTTTGTGTCCTATATAACAAATAACTGTTTAGTATTGCTGTGCGATTTTATATTTATATTAAATATTTTATTATACTTGCTTCACTTTTGAAGTACACTAATTTTGACTGTATTTCTGCTTGCATGGGTGTAAATTATTCACACTTTCAATTTTTCCTAAGAAAATGGTTACTTATATTTTTCTATTCTATGATTACACATAGGAAATTTTACATTCATGAGAGGATTTTACATGTTTTTTATTTTAACGAGAGGTTTCCATTATTCATTCTACTTACCGATATTAATAATTGGAAAAGAGGAATTAGAATTAATATTAAAACAGCAGATAAAGTACTAAAATATTTATTTAGCAATAGTAATAGAAATGAAAAAAAATATCACATAGCTCTTACATTTTAAACTGACTAAATGTTTTATAAATATTTAATTTATTTCCAACACAAAAAATTGTATATATAACTTGACGGTACATTAAAATAAGGGAAATTAAAAAGTAATGCCTAATAAGTGTTTTAAATACAGATTTAACGGAAAATCATCTGAAATCACGTTATAGTTAATTAAGAAAAATCTTTAGACTTGATTTAAATTAAAAAACCATAATTAACATCATTTATATTACACCTGCCATAAAAATGCAAACTTCACGCTTATAAAACAAATATTATTTTTATTTTACAAAGTGTATTTTGTATAAAATGTATATAGAATTATTTATGTATTATACGGACTACTGAATAAAACATGACAGTTTATAATACATAGAACCTTAAGCCTGGCAATACACTCTAAGTGTAACGTTTTGCGTGTAAACTCATTCAGTAGTTCGTTCGTCACAAGTCAAGGATGGGCAAGCCAGCTACACAAGTTGTCGTTTATTAAACAGATTAAGGGTCTAGACATATGAATGATTTTGGAGGCCAAATATGGTCTGTTTATCAATGTTTAGACAAAAGCTGCTGGCGAGTTTTGTGTATAACTTCTCAAAAGATATAGACACTCGAGGGTCTGTTGTGGAAGTTTCCATAGCCGATAATAACACATATTCACCTCTAATAACAATTCAAGTTTTAAGACTAGACTAGAAGATTGACGATTGATTCCGAACGTTAACTAATTAACCATACAAAACTACATTAAGGCCGACTTGCACCAAACTGCTTAATCATGTTTAGTTAAATTTTGTAATGCTGTCACTTTCTGACAATACTATTTCAGGGTTGACATGAGAAGGATAGCATTACAAAATTCAGATCAACCTCTAGGAACTCTAGGAACCTACTAGCAGCATAAAAATAGCATGATAGGTACATTTTAAATACTTGAAAATTTCACATAAGTCCAATCAACTAAATTTTATTTACTCAAAACGTTATTTGTATTTCACTGGGGCGTTTTAATCTAATACTGACTTTTGAGTGATCAAGAAGTATATTTATGTTATCCTCGCATATTAGCCTCGCATGCAAGACGTTGGTGATGATTCGTTAATACATAATCTCTAAGCAAATGGCTACTTCAAGTGTTGATTCGGTTGACGCAAATATCTAATATAAATCAAATTGACAAGATTAAAATATAGTGCTATCCTTTCACAATGTTTTCTACTGATAAGGCACTACGCTTCTCAGTTTGTTTAGAGATGTGTGTACAACCGAATTAACTCCATTGACAGGTCATAAAATAAGCCTTTTCACAAAGTTCCCTGTGGAAAAGGGAATGACTAAATTTATAGTTGTCAATTTAGTTACGAGGTAGTGTACCACCGAATTAGCACCAATGTGCATAAAACTTCAAATTCAAGGCACAAACCGTCGCTGGACGACTTCCTTTTTTACTCTTTAAAAATTAAATAATACATAGACATATTATTGTACATTACATTTTAGAGTAAAAACTCGTTGAACAAGATGACTATAATATCATAATCATATTTGTATAGCTTGCCAGGAGAGTTTGTTAAAAGGGATAGGATTAAAGAGCTTATAATATAATTATAGTCTCAGGAAACTACAGTTACTGGCACTTTACTCAAATGACAAATATTTACTACAGATATTTTTAATTATCCGTTCAGATAATTAACGTTACAAAAAGCCATTAGACTCGCTTTTATTATAATAATCAGACACGTAGATCATTTATTGGTACTTCTTGAAGCAACACAGTTAATTGAATGTTGTTCTTATTTTTATTCGTAAATTGCCAATAAATTGAAAGGGTGGGGAACATATTACGGCAGGTTCCCCCATATGATTCACCCTTCAAAGATTTTATGTGCAATTAATTACAGACTGATAGTACACTTATCGTATAATTTTCAATCGTCAGCTTTAAGAATTGATTCTAGTGGATTAGGTCCTTTTCTCCTGGGATTAGAAGGCACTTTCGTTGTTTCAGCTGAAAGTAACAAATAAATCTATCAATATAATAATAATCATCTTATAATGGTACTAAACTAGCGGCACGCTATGATGGCCGGTTTGACGTTTGTCCGCTCATGAAGTTCCGTATTAATTGATAACGACTTTGAAGGAAATAATTGTATTACTTTATTGACGATAGTGATGTGCAGAGATTCATAAATTTTATCGAATGTAGTTTTAGGTTTAGGACTCAAAATTTATTTATTAAATTGATTTCTAAAATGTATACAAGTGTAGAAAAATCAGTTTGCACCATTTAAGGGGTGAATGTACTTGTGAATATGAACAATTTTCACTATGTGGACAAACCTCTGAAATCGCAAAAAAATATCAGCTGTTTCATACAAAAGGTAAAATTTTTATTTTTATATGATATATACCACAACTCGGCATTTGGTTTTCTAAATTGAAAATTTTTAAAAATGGAATCTAATACGATCGTCACATAGGATCGCTGGCTAGCACAACTACTACCTCCGGCAAACTCGCGTCAATGCTCAATGCAAAACAAAGCAGTTTCGAATTGACGTTGCTTCGAAAAGTATAAACTGTCAGTGCAATGCGATTGTGATATAGTTTTGACCTGGCTTTGGATTTCAAATATTGATACTGCATTACTGTTGACCCTTGCTCGTTAATTTGGACTCTGTTCAAGCCCTTTGTTGTGGATTTCGTCGATATGACCGAACGAATGACCGAATCATTTTCATTCAAATATTCAGTTCGTTCAAATAAATTAAATAAACATATACATTTTTGTTTTATTAAACCTATTTAATCAGGTACAAAAACAAAACTTAATTGTTTTTTGTTCGAGAATAAATTGACATTCCACATCACTATTGTAATGTGTCAAACCGGCCATCATAGCGTGCCGCTAGTGTAAGTCTGCTCTACTCAGTCTTATCTAAATTGACAGGTATAAAAATATAATACTATTGTTTTATCGAAGGATAGCTTTACAGACGATATTTCTAAAAACAAAATACAATTTTTACAAAAAATCGTACCTAGATAAATAAGTACGGTACATGTATTTTTAATGTTCAATGTACAGATGAAATTAGTTGTAATTAGTTTGAAAGTGCTTACTAGTGCGACCCTGCGAGGCTTGGTTCACCTCTAAACAAGCCATCCACTCTGTAATACTGATTTTGGAGTCATGGTTGACGTCGCAGTACCGTGGTAACTTCCTGCCACATCTCCTTAGTGGTTCCACGTTTGCTATCAATTGGTGGAATGCTTTCCACTCCCGTCGCTCTAGAGCTTTGTTTTTGTCTTTGTCTAGCATCACGTAAGTCCACGTTGCCGCCTGTTCTTCCTTTGAGGCACCCCATTTCACCATGTCTCTGGATGGGGAACAAAATTACAACTCAATATAAACATTGTTTTTAATTTACGTCCAAAAAATAACTTGCCTATCATCACCGATGGGACCTATTTATATTGTAAATTGTCAGTCTGTTTTAAAATTATTAGTTTTGTAATATAGTTATTATAGATAAAGTTGATTTTAGATGGCTAAAATTTCAAAAATATGTTAATGTTAAGTTCTTCAATGTTTAGCTAGCGAAATTTAGGTTTCGCATTTTTTTATGTCAGGCAGTCTTAAAAATATATTTAAACTAGCGACACGCCCCGGCTTCGCACGGGTAGTAAAGCATATTATTACGCCTATGCTTTGCAAACTCCTTGGTATTTTTCATAAGTTATAACAGTATAGAAACGTAGACTTAAAAGAAGTATCGCTCGGCTTAATTATATATTATAGCAACAGCACGGCGCGGGGGCTGTTCTTCGCGAGTCCCATCATTAGGTTGAGACCTTCCTAGAAGTATATAGTGTAAAGCATTATTATAATGTGCATGAAATGCTTATGGTAACTAACGTGTTCAAGTTAATAAGGATTAATATTGTATCCGTCTAAATAGATTTCCAAATACAGCATGATAAGTGACCAATTTTTTATCACTATATATATATATATATATATATATATATATATATATATATATATATATATAGTGATAAATCTAATTGTACATACTTTATATATGTACAGGAAGAAACCGTTAGTAAGGAATAATATGTGATATGTTCATCGAAGAAACATACTACGTTCAGGACTCGGTATTAAAACTTTAATAATTCTTTTATCTAATATGTCTATTTTTGAAGTTATTGTTAGGAATTTTTATATATTAATAATGTATTTAAATGTTTATTATATTTTATAAACCACGTATGCAGTGGCGTACATGTTACATTAGTCCGATTTGGCCAAATAATATAGAGTAATACTTTTCTTAATTTCTCTTCTTAAATATTCTTGCAAGTTTTTATGTTAAATATACGTAAAAAATATAACTTTTTTCTTCTTAAAATATAAGTTAAACGTACATTTTAAATAGATAAGAACATTATAAACACTTAACGGTGTTTGTTGTACAGCAATTCTTTCGGTTTCAACAAAATGGCAGAAAATGTATCCTTATGGTGCGACTAAGTCTGTCTTGTCCTTTCTTTATCACAATAACTTGTAACGCTTAAAATTTGAAATGGTTTCAAATAATGCTTTATTGCTATAATGCTGCCCTACTTTATTGCAAATTAAATAATTTAAAAAATATTTATATAATCACTTGGGCATCGAAATTTTAAAGTTTGGTTGCTAGGTCAAGTTGATTCGTATGAATGAGCCAATCCGAGCCATTGTTGAAATTTTAATGTTGTGTTTACTTTGATGTTGTACTTATCGCTGTTAGAATTTAGATTTAATAAAAAAGTCTATTGTACCCACCCAGGCCCTGTGCCGTTGATCGATGTAGTCATCTTCGATACGAAGAAACTCAGTAAATCCCTTAAGAAATTACTCTTCATTGGCTCAGGACAACCTGCAAAGTTAGATATTACATCTAATTTAGTATAAATTAAAATTACTTTACAATTATGTGAATGAGAACCCGTCATTTCTAATGTCTTATTTGAATAAGACAAGTAAGTGTAAGACGTCAATGAGACGTCTTACACAGAGCAAGTCAGACGTAGAAAATGGCGGTTGAAGATTCCTATAGGAAATATGCGTATTGCCTTAAATTAGGTTCAAATATTTTTTCTGTGAGAATGTGAGAGTGAGTGTGAATCTTTACTGACACAAAATCACCTAAACCATCAATATTTTATTTAAATATTTTATAATCGCATAATAAGAAACCCCAAATCAAAATATTGCGCGGAATTATCAAAATAGCAAGACGTAGACATAGACGTAAACGGTTAGAACATGGTTAGAATTCTATATGACTTCAAAGAACATGTAATATAAAAGTTGTCAGCCAATCACTATCTTGACATTCTGATGCGTGATTCTTATATCAGTTAATACGTTTTGAAAACGCGGCAAAGTGTAGTCCAAATCGAATGATATTTTTAGGGTTCCGTACCCAAAGGGTACCAACGGGACCCTATTACTAAGCCTACGCTGTCCGTCCGTCCGTCCGTCCGTCCGTCTGTCAGCGGGCTGTATCTCGTAAACCGATAGATAGATGAAATTTTCACATATTATGTATTTCTATTGCCGCTATAACAACAAATAAAAAAAATTAAATTAAATTAAAAAAATTAAATTAAAATATTTCCATGGGTACATGGAAATATTTTTTTTAACGGAACCCTTAAAGAGCGAGGCCCGACTCGCACTTGGCCGATTTTTTATAATAATATTTTATTCATTATTTTTTCCATGCTATGGTGATTTTAATAAGTTAAATATTTAAAAAATACCTACATGCATAATATACCCTATTATTACATTGGTCGCATTATACGTAATTTCCGCATGTCTTCATACCTAGTTAATACAAGTATACTTCAAAAGTCTGATTAAAATACACTGTAATACATAGTATTTTTAGTTATAAAAGTTGTTTCCTATTTTAGATCATGCATTTTTTATTTAGTCTATTATTAATTTAGCTAGTATTTTTAAAGATTAAAAATGCAGCGTTTACACTCATATCAGGAATTTTTGAAAAAACCATTCCCACACTAAAAGTCTGTGTGTAAATGTTGTCTGGATCCACTTAGAGAACAGGTACCCTTATTCAGTTACACCATATATTCGATGTTAGAAAACCAATCTTTTAGTGGACAAGTAGTAATGTATCTTATGTAGTTTGAACGCAGCATAAGAGATGAGTCACATTTCGGCGCTGATCATCAAAAAAGATAACAGTCTATTTGTAATTGATAAGTTTCCTTGTCAAAAAGTCAATGCAATTTTTGACTAATAACCTAAAAGCGGAAATTATAGTATACAATCCTGGATACGACTGATATGCACCGTAATATGAATCATCCATACCTACATTTTAGTTAATTTCAATCACTGTTCTATATCATTGCATTTCATTATGTACCAACTTATTGTTGTCTAAAGGTTTTTGAAGTGAAAAGTATGTGCATTTGTAGTTCATTCATTAGAACTGTTGTTCGATATAGCATTATCTTAAACGTGTCCATTGCATTTTATCGTAAATATAAACATGTTTCTGATTTATCTTTCTTTTATTTTACATCACTTGTTAACGTTACTATCTATAGTAACGTGAGAGTAACACTTAACAGAATAATAACGTTATTATGATACTGTTACATACTGTCTTTTTGTTCAGAAATAGGCACACATGAAACCTTAGCATAACAGTAGCGATCCCGTAATATCTCGATAATTTTTTGTGGTTTTTACAACCGCATCTCAATTGTCCAGCAATTGTGTTGTTCTCGAACTATCGGCCAACTGCAGGCATGCAACTTCAAAAAATGCATGGCAATAAGGTATTTGACTGTTGTCAGAATGTTGATATCCATTAATTATTATTTATTATAATCAAAAATGTAACATGTAAGAATTTGTACAAATGTGTTTCTACAAACAGGTAAAAATCGGTTAAAAAAACAAATAAGTTATAACTTATAAGCTGTTTTGTCTCTTTCTACAACGAGATTTTGGCATGGAGCTACATTGCTTGTGACGTCACACGCAAGTACCGCTCTCTTTAAAGCTCTATATTTCCGAGACTAAGTAATATATTAAAAAAGAAAAACTGCATTGTGCTTATAATATTTAAAATTTTATTTTGAATATAATATATTGCAAATACCTTATTATGTCAACAGTAATAGAACGCCATTCAAAATGCAATCTTGCAGTCTAGGCAATAGACAGTAGTTTTGCATACCTCGCATGGGGCTGGCGTGTTGGGGCGCCGTGTCACAGTCCGGTCTCTTGTCCTTGACCGAGGAGCCCGGGATAGGTTTCCCCGTGTCCTGGTGCACGCACCAACAATATCCCGTCGAGCGGTAGCACTGCGCCCGAGCGTACCTGCCGTCGCCCATGCACTCGGGCACGTATAGCACCGCGCTACCCGCCTTCTGTATCAACGAGAGGCGAGAGAGACTCATTGATTTACGAATTTACTAAGGTTATACTTAGCATCAATGCGTTAAAAAAGGCACGGTTAACCAATTCATTAATAGAGAATAATTAGTAATATCTGGGTGACCGCTGGGTGAGCTTTGCTCGGTTATTTTTTTTTTTTTGGTAAATCGTGTTTTTTGGAAATACATTAAAAAAATAATAATAAAATTCATAGGGAATATATTCGTCTTGGACTCGAACCGGGGTCCTCCTGGTTCCGGGACCGCCCGACTTATCGTCGAGCTATCGGATATTTATAAATGATGGCGAAATTTACCTTCGTATTCTAATGATATTGTAAGGGGTTTTTCATTGCCTGAAAACACGGATAAAACGACCTTTTCTAAAAATGAAACCTAGCTATATCGATTTATCGCAAATTTCATGAAAATCGTTAGCTGCGTTTGTATATGTGACGATGGACAGAGTTTGAGTACGATTTTGTAGATGATGCTGAATCTTTAGAGAGATCTTTTGATCTTTAGATTCGTAAACCGATGGGCGGAGAAATGAATAGGGATGTTACCAACTTCAAACGTCAATATGGGAGCTTCTATAAAATTGTGAACTGTTCACAATTTTATAGAAGCTCCCATATTGACGTTATAAACATTTGACGCACTTAAAGTAGTATAATCCATAATTTAAAATGGTTACACACTTAAAAGTAGCAGCGGACGTGTATTTTAATATTTTGGAAGATAATAAATAATTTATTTTTAACATAGGCAACATCCCAATTCTAAAGAAATTTTATTCAATAACGTGACAACCCTTCCTTGACGGCAATCTCACCTGATGATATACGTAAGTGACGATGCAGTCTAAGGTAGTGCCTATGCAGCTAGGGCAGGAAAAATCAAACCCTTACTCCTAATCGTTAATCGATAGAAATCCCATAGGCCATAATCATATGAATAAATATTACTTACAAATACCTATATATAGAGGCTAGGTAAATAAGGGCGGACCGCGTCGCCTCGGTTTGCACAAATTCTGTATAACTCATAAGATTTATATGAACCATCATACACTAGAGGCGAATTGTCAATTGCTCTATTTACCAATACATAGAGCGCAATGTGTTTTGGCGTGCGGTTAGTAATGCTACGCGATGCGGTCCGCGATTCGTGGCTATAATATTCGCGAGCTTTGATTTTGGACATAAGTTTTAACTACCTAAGCTTGTGTTAGGTAACGATAAGAAAAATCTATATTAATGAAGATCATTCCACACAAAAAATAAATCAATCGCAATATAAAACATTAACTAAAGGTAACATAAAACCAACTGCAAATATAAAACAAGACAAGACAACTTTATAAACTTCGCTGTGCATTATAAATACTTAGGTTATAGGTTTAAAAACATTCGCTTTAACAAAAGATGTATTACAATAAAATACGTTCCGGGCAGACTCTATATATCATACCTGTTCATCTAACACAGCCTGGCGGTCCGTGAGGCAATCGTTCGCTTCGTCCTCCCTCGCCACTGACCCATCGGGTGCGAACGAATTTCGCATAATGCCCGGCAACATTGCTGAAATACATTTTTTTATAGATGCATCATAAGGAAAAATACACTTAAAGCAAAGTGTCCGCAAGAAATAAGATCTGCAAAAGTAAGCTCTGATAATATAAAAAAAATATTTTTAAAAAACCGTCTTGAAACGCCCGCACCACTACAAAGTATATAGTTTATTATTGATTTTTTGAAAAACCGCTCCACCGATTTCGATAAAATTTAAATGGGACCACCTGGGAAGTATACCCTTTCAAACAAAAAAAGAATTTACCAAATCGGTTCAGGCGTCTTCGATTAATCGGTAAACATAAGTACATAAAACAAAAAAAAAAGATTCTGACGAATTGATAACCTCCTCCTTCGAGTCGGTTAAAAGTCACTGGCACTGTGCAAACGCAGTACACAATTCAATTTCTTGTAGTAAAATTTATTGCGGAAATTATTTGCCAGTGGACACTTAACTTAAGATAAAAAAAACCGGCCAAGTGCGTGTCGGGCCACGCGCAGTGTAGGGTTCCGTAGTTGAAAGTCTCAACATACATTTTGAGTTCCATGGTTTAAATACTACAATATACTACAAAATATGCAACTTACACTACGTGTAATATCTAACTTAGAAAAACCGATATAACTCCTTCACTAATGAACCCTACTTAGCTGTAATAGTTTTCCTTTAAAATTCATTATATATACTACTGCTGTAAATTTTTTCTTGTATCCTATATACAACCATTTAGCTGGCAGAGGGGGGGGAAACTTGACTCTAATAAAATTTAGCACTTTAAAATATCATATTTCACAAACGGATCCCTGAATTGAAAAATGGTGTTCCCACACCCACAACGTTTTTGAAAGACGTATTCAACGACACCCCACACTATGGGTTAGTCGAGAAAAAAAAAATTCATCCCCACTTTACATGTAGGGGAGGTACCCTAAAAAAAAATATTTTTCACAATTTTATTTCACCACTTTGTCGGCGTGATTGATATTTATACCTTTGTTAAATTACAGATTTCTAGTACCAATAGTCTCTGAGCTAAACCGCGGACAGACAGACAGACAGACAGACGGACGGACATGGAGAAACTATAAGGGTTCCTTGTTTACTACGGAACCCTAAAAAGGGTGAGATGAAATTATCCTATCAATGAATTCTTGCGACGTAGTGACTAGTGACATGAGCAAGTTACATTATTTTGTATGTTCTTTTGGTTAGAGGCCATGAGTAGAATTAAAGAACTGCGAAACTTGCACAATGTTTTGTATAGACGCCATTATATATCTATATATATATAAAAGAAAGTGGTGTTAGTTACACTATTTATAACTCAAGAACGGATGAACCGATTTGGCTGAAAATTGGTGGAGAGGTAGCTTAGAACCAGGAGACGGACATAGGATACTTTTATACCGTTCGACCGCGTTTCCGTTATGTCACTATAAAACGTGGTATAAGAAAAACGCATCTGACATGGAATAACAAAACGCAAATGACAGTGGAATACCAAAACGTAAATGACAGCTAAACGTAATTTTGGTTAAGTATGAAAAATTTGACAATTATAAAAAGTGTTATAATAAAGCATTACTGATATTATAAATGCGAAAGTGTGTTTGTTTGTTGGTTTATCCTTCAATCACGTCGCAACAGAATAGCGGATTGATGCGATTTTTTGCATGGGTATAGTAATGGATGTAGTAGTGGTTCCTCAGACCAGGACAGCTACTTTTTATCTCGGATAATGAAAGAGTTCCCGCGGGATTTTTAAAGACTAAATCCATGCGGACGAAGTCGCGGGCATCAGCTAGTTAGTATATATATAATGGCGGCAATAGTATATTATTGAGTAAATACGCTTTGCATAGATGCCCACTTTTGGACATTAGACTTGCATATTGCATAATTTATCACATGCTCGGTCTTGCGTCGCCTGTATCCATCGACTGTCGACTCCCTGTGACTCGTCTCGTCGTCAGTCCACCAAGTGGGGGGTCTTGTGTTGTTGTGCGCTGAACGTTGTGCTTTCCAAATTCCAATGCGAGATCACCTCTCTCACTTTGGGACCCCAACGAACGTCAGTTCTTCGAACTACATATATGAGTATATTCAGATTGCTTAATGCACGGACGCATGGTTTAAAAGCCCTCCAACATAAATAAACTTAGCTTTTGTACCTACTAGAATTAAAATTAATTTCTATGATTCAACGATCGTAACCACAGACCTAAGGTTCAAGGCATATTGTCGCTGGGTCAATGTGCAGCGACTTATTTTTAGTTTAAACATCTCATATTTTATTGTTCTAAGTACCCACGACTGTGATCTCGCAGAGTGGTGACGATGCACTCTAAGATAGATTCGGGCTAACCAGGCCAATGTTTAAAACTTAACTAAAGTTTAACTACACTACTTGTACTGTAATGTACAAACCGCGAACCTAATTCCCCATAAATGCGCGCCATTTTTCATTTTGCTTCGTACATTAGGCGGAGATATAAATGTCAACAATTTCTTAACACAGAAAAACGCGTCGTATTAACTGTACCGATGTGCCTTGAACCTAGGTATGTCTCGTGACTCCCAGGGCAAAGGTCTGCATTTGTACAGCAATTTAAAAGCTCACAAGACAATATTTAATAGTGTTAAATTATTAAGTTCAATGAACTCTCATTTAAAAGATTGATAGAATTAAAGATTAGATAGAGATTAAAAGATACCTAATAATTTAATGTGCTAAAACAGGTGAATCACTTCATTAGTAAAATATAAATGCCCAAGAATTTTGAATATTATCTTTCTAGTAGTAAAAGTAACTAGTGGCCAACAAGATCATCCTCTTAAGTCGTCATTTTAGGTTACATTTGAAATTGAATACCTAGATTGAATAACTTCTAAATAAAACTGCTTTGTTTTACACCGAGGCGATGTGATTCCATATTTCCATTTGTTTTTTGGGATTAAGTCCTTAGTAAAATAAAGCTTTAGGCCAGGGACAAATCAAACCGAAAAGCAACGGAATTTCACGCGAATTTCCGTCCATCACTAGAATATGTTACAGCGTGTAATGGCAGCGGAACTCCCTCGTGGAATTTCTCAGCTTTTCCATTAGATTTCTCTCTGGCCTATATAGTATTAAATCTATTCTACAGTATAGTTATATTTCTTCCAATCCGTCTGCCTGATTATTTATTACAATCATTTTACTAAAGATGTCTTTTCAGTCCGTTACTAAAGACACCTTCAACCGTTAGGGAATACTTAATACTTTTTGTAAGTATATGAGTTTACCTGAACTAGGGTCCGCCGGCGGTTCCTCCTCGTTATAGTCAGGCTCAGGCTCCGGACCTCTATCGTCGTCTGCATTCAACGACATGAAGAAACGGAGAGAGACTATATATTATTATTATGTTTGCACATACTTTGGCATGAAGGTTTATAATCTATTTTTAATAATTTACGACTGTACAACGCCATTATATAGTCCATTCTAGGTACCTACAATACCAATTAATAAAAATTTACATTTTCACGAGCGAAGCGACCACGAAAATTTTCACGATTGCACTAGCCACTATGTAGCCCCTTGACAGTGGCACCTACAATAGCAAAATAAATAAACGGCCAATTGCGTGTAAAAAGCAGTTAGCCTAGTGGTTAGGACTGCGGTCTTTTATGGGGGGGTCGCAGGTTCGATCCCGGGCACGCACCTCTTGACTTTTCGGAGTTGTGCGTTTAAGCAATTAATTATCACATGCTTCAACGGCGAAGGAAAACATCGTGAGGAAACCTGCACGCCTGAGAATTCTCTATAATGTAAATGGTCTTAAAGGTGTGTGATGTCTACCAAATCGCATTGGGCCAGCGTGGTGGACTATGGCCTATAGGCCTTCTCTGTGAGGAGAGTAGGAGACCTGCGCTCAGTGGTGAGAGGTTAATGGGTTGCTCATGATGATAACATCTCCCAAATACATGAGGGCTAGCCTCGGTCAGCAGCACGTTACCTGCTTTGAGCTAAACAGTCAGAGTATAATTATTATAAAGGTACTTACAGTCCGGAGCAGGAGGCTCGGGGTTCGCTAGCAGACATGCGATCCACTCGGTTGGCGATATCTCGCCGTCTCCGTCCCCATCGCATCCCCGCGTCCACGCCCGCGCGCATCTTTTTGGCTTTACCACCTGTTCATTGGGCGTTCTTAATCACATGGTTTAGTTAATACGTATTTATAATTTTAATTATTATAATATATATAGCTCGATTACCACTGACACACTCACTGACTGATTCACTCATTGACACGGTTGTTCTCCTAGAAGGAGACGGAAATCGATATAATGATGTTCGGGAGATGTGTTTGGGGGGGGGATTCGAGTTGGGGAAAATTATGACATTTCGGAAAAACAAGATGGCGGCCGACGTGAATCTCGCAACTCTTTTGTTTTCCAACGGATTTCTTTGAAATTTTGGATTATTGTAGAAAATAGTAAACGATTAACAGAAAAAGTGAAAAAAATTAAAAAAACAAGATGGCGGCCGAGCTGTGACGTCTCAAATTTCCGACCACTCTCCTGTAAAATTTTGTATGAAAAAAAGTTTTTCCACCCATGGTGTCGTATAGAGCTCAACGAATGTGACTCGGAGAAAGGTGGCGAGAGCTGATGAATGAGGAGTTCGGAGACGGGCGAGGGGCACGGCCAGGGTATAGAAGATAGGTGGATGGTGCTCGACCAAATGTCATTCGAAACCTCGAGCAGTTGCCAGTGAGTTGAAAAAAAAATTCCAAAATGGCGGAAAAAAAATGGCGGCAAATTTTGTCCGTCTCTCTCTCGGAGACTATAAAAGATGGAGGAGCGGTTTCTCGACAAAAGATGATCAAAACCCGGAGGTCTACCTGGTGAGTAGAAAAAAATTCAAGATGGCGGATTTTTTTTTTCCCCCATACAAAATGTATGGGGAATATTGAAGGGACTAGAAGTTGGGAACTATGCAAGACATTGATTTTGATAGGTTCATAGGGCTTTTTTTCTTTTTCTTTTTTTCATTTTACATTTGTTTTTTTTCTTTTTTTTTGTTCTTTTTTTTCTTTTTCTTTTGTGAATGAGGAGCACGGCCAGGTTATTGCAGATCGGTGGGGTGTGCTCGAACAAATTTTTTGGCAAAAGATGACCAGAATCCGAAGGTCTACTTGATGAGTAAAAAAATCGCGGTCCGCTTTAGCGGGCCGCACACCCACGCGCCCTACCTGTAGTAATAACACTTCCCGCGAGCTGCTTTAGCAGCTCGCGCACCGAGCGAAATAAATAAAGCCGAACAATCGCGGTCCGCTTTAGCGGGCCGCGCACCCACGCGCCTTACTTTTAGTAAAACACTTCCCGCGAGCTGCTTTAGCAGCTCGCGCACCGAGCGAAATAAATAAAGCCGAACAATCGCGGTCCGCTTTAGCGGGCCGCGCACCCACGCGCCTTACTTTTAGTATAACACTTCCCGCGAGCTGCTTTAGCAGCTCGCGCACCGAGCAAACGCTAGTTTTATAATATATATAGCTCGATTACCACTGACTGACACACTCACTGACTCACTGATTGACAGGGTTGTTCTCCTAGAAGGAGACGGAAATCGATATAATGATGTATGGGAGATATGTTGGGGTGGGGGATTCGAGTTGGGGAAAATTATGACATTTCGGAAAAACAAGATGGCGGCCGACGTGAATCTTGCAACTCTTTTGTTTTCCGACCGATTTCTTTGAAATTTTGGATTATTGTAGAAATTAGTAAACGATTAACAGAAAAAGTGAAAAAAATTAAAAAAACAAGATGGCGGCCGAGCTGTGACGTCACAAATTTCCGACCCCTCTCCTGTAAAATTTTGTATGAAAAAAATTTTTTTCACCCATGGTGTCGTATAGAGCTCAAAGAATGTGACTCGGAGAAAGGTGGAGAGAGCTGACGAGTGAGGAGTTCGGAGACGGGCGAGGGGCACGGCCAGGGTATAGAAGATAGGTGGAGGGTGCTCGACCAAATGTCATTCGAAACCTCGAGCAGTTGCCAGTGAGTTGAAAAAAAATTCCAAAATGGCGGAAAAAAAATGGCGGCAAATTTTGTCCGTCTCTCTCTCGGAGACTATAAAAGATGGAGGAGCGGTTTCTCGACAAAAGATGATCAAAACCCGGAGGTCTACCTGGTGAGTGGGAAAAAAATTCAAGATGGCGGATTTTTTTTTCCCATACAAAATGTATGGGGAATATTGAAGGGACTAGAAGTTGGGAACTATGCAAGACATTGATTTTGATAGGTTCATAGGGCTTTTTTTCTTTTTCTTTTTTTCATTTTACATTTGTTTTTTTTGTTTTTTTTTTCATTCATTTTTTTTTCTTTTTCTTTTGTGAATGAGGAGCACGGCCAGGTTATTGCAGATAGGTGGGGTGTGCTCGAACAAATTTTTTGGCAAAAGATGACCAGAATCCGAAGGGCTACTTGATGAGTAAAAAAATCGCGGTCCGCTTTAGCGGGCCGCGCACCCACGCGCCCTACTTGTAGTAATAACACTTCCCGCGAGCTGCTTTAGCAGCTCGCGCACCGAGCGAAATAATTAAAGCCGAACAATCGCGGTCCGCTTTAGCGGGCCGCGCACCCACGCGCCTTACTTTTAGTAAAACACTTCCCGCGAGCTGCTTTAGCAGCTCGCGCACCGAGCAAATGCTAGTTATAATATATATAGCTCGATTACCACTCACTGACTCACTCACTGATTGACACGATTGTTCTCCTAGAAAGAGACAGAAAACGATACAATGATGTAGGGGAGATATGTCCGGGTGGGGGATTCGAGTAGGGAAAAATTATGACCTTTCGGAAAAACAAGATGGCGGCCGACGTGATTCTTGCAACTCTTTTGTTTTCCAACCGATTTCTTTGAAATTTTGGATTATTGTAGAAATTAGTAAACGATTAACAGAAAAAGTGAAAAAAATTAAAAAAACAAGATGGCGGCCGAGCTGTGACGTCTCAAATTTCCGACCCCTCTCCTGTAAAATTTTGTATGAAAAAAATTTTTTTCACCCATGGTGTCGTATAGAGCTCAAAGAATGTGACTCGGAGAAAGGTGGAGAGAGCTGATGAGTGAGGAGTTCGGAGACGGGCGAGAGGCACGGCCAGGGTATACAAGATAGGTGGAGGGTGCTCGACCAAATGTCATTCGAAACCTCGAGCAGTTGCCAGTGAGTTGAAAAAAAATTCCAAAATGGCGGAAAAAAAATGGCGGCAAATTTTGTCCGTCTCTCTCTCGGAGACTATAAAAGATGGAGGAGCGGTTTCTCGACAAAAGATGATCAAAACCCGAAGGTCTACCTGGTGAGTAGGAAAAAAATTCAAGATGGCGGATTTTTTTTTTTCATACTAAATGTATGGGGAATATTGAAGGGACTAGAAGTTGGGAACTATGCAAGACATTGATTTTGATAGGTTCATAGGGCTTTTTTCTTTTTCTTTTTTTTCATTTTACATTTGCTTTTTTTCTTTTTTTTCTTTTTTTTTTTCTTTTTTTTTCTTTTTATTTGTGAATGAGGAGCACGGCCAGGTTATTGCAGATAGGTGGGGTGTGCTCGAACAAATTTTTTGGCAAAAGATGACCAGAACCCGAAGGTCTACTTGATGAGTAAAAAAATCGCGGTCCGCTTTAGCGGGCCGCGCACCCACGCGCCCTACTTGTAGTAATAACACTTCCCGCGAGCTGCTTTAGCAGCTCGCGCACCGAGCGAAATAAATAAAGCCGAACAATCGCGGTCCGCTTTAGCGGGCCGCGCACCCACGCGCCCTACTTGTAGCAATAACACTTCCCGCGAGCTGCTTTAGCAGCTCGCGCACCGAGCGAAATACTAGTTATTATTTTATTTTATTATAATATATATAGCTCGATTACCACTGACTGACTGATTCACTGACTCATTGACAGGGTTGTTCTCCTAGAAGGAGACGGAAATCGATATAATGATGTAGGGGAGATATGTTCGGGTGGGGGATTCGAGTTGGGGAAAATTATGACATTTCGGAAAAACAAGATGGCGGCCGACGTGAATCTTGCAACTCTTTTGTTTTCCAACCGATTTCTTTGAAATTTTGGATTATTGTAGAAATTAGTAAACGATTAACAGAAAAAGTGAAAAAAATTAAAAAAACAAGATGGCGGCCGAGCTGTGACGTCTCAAATTTCCACCCCTCTCCTGTAAAATTTTGTATGATAAAAATTTTTTTCACCCATGGTGTCGTATAGAGCTCAAAGAATGTGACTCGGAGAGAGGTGGAGAGAGCTGATGAGTGAGGAGTTCGGAGACGGGCGAGGGGCACGGCCAGGGTATAGAAGATAGGTGGAGGGTGCTCGACCAAATGTCATTCGAAACCTCGAGCAGTTGCCAGTGAGTTGAAAAAAATTTCCAAAATGGCGGAAAAAAAATGGCGGCAAATTTTGTCCGTCTCTCTCTCGGAGACTATAAAAGATGGAGGAGCGGTTTCTCGACAAAAGATGATCACAACCCGGAGGTCTACCTGGTGAGTAGGAAAAAAATTCAAGATGGCGGATTTTTTTTTTTCGATACAAAATGTATGGGGAATATTGAAGGGACTAGAAGTTGGGAACTATGCAAGACATTGATTTTGATAGGTTCATAGGGCTTTTTTTATTTTTCTTTTTTTTCATTTTACATTTGCTTTTTTTCTTTTTTTTTTTTTTCTTTTTTTTTCTTTTTCTTTTGTGAATGAGGAGCACGGCCAGGTTATTGCAGATAGGTGGGGTGTGCTCGAACAAATTTTTTGGCAAAAGATGACCAGAATCCGAAGGTCTACTTGATGAGTAAAAAAATCGCGGTCCGCTTTAGCGGGCCGCGCACCCACGCGCCCTACTTGTAGTAATAACACTTCTCGCGAGCTGCTTCAGCAGCTCGCGCACCGAGCGAAATAAATAAAGCCGAACAATCGCGGTCCGCTTTAGCGGGCCGCGCACCCACGCGCCTTACTTTTAGTAAAACACTTCCCGCGAGCTGCTTTAGCAGCTCGCGCACCGAGCAAACGCTAGTTATAATATATATAGCTCGATTACCACTGACTCACTCACTGACTGATTGACATAATTGTTCTCCTAGAAAGAGACAAAAAACGATAAAATGATGTACGGGAGATATGTTCGGGTGGGGGATTCGAGTGGGGAAAAATTATGACATTTCGGAAAAACAAGATGGCGGCCGACGTGAATCTTGCAACTCTTTTGTTTTCCAACCGATTTCTTTGAAATTTTGGATTATTGTAGAAATTAGTAAACGATTAACAGAAAAAGTGAAAAAAATTAAAAAAACAAGATGGCGGCCGAGCTGTGACGTCTCAAATTTCCACCCCTCTCCTGTAAAATTTTGTATGAAAAAAATTTTTTTCACCCATGGTGTCGTATAGAGCTCAAAGAATGTGACTCGGAGAAAGGTGGAGAGAGCTGATGAGTGAGGAGTTCGGAGACGGGCGAGGGGCACGGCCAGGGTATAGAAGATAGGTGGAGGGTGCTCGACCAAATGTCATTCGAAACCTCGAGCAGTTGCCAGTGAGTTGAAAAAAAATTCCAAAATGGCGGAAAAAAAATGGCGGCAAATTTTGTCCGTCTCTCTCTCGGAGACTATAAAAGATGGAGGAGCGGTTTCTCGACAAAAGATGATCAAAACCCGGAGGTCTACCTGGTGAGTAGGAAAAAAATTCAAGATGGCGGATTTTTTTTCCCCCATACAAAATGTATGGGGAATATTGAAGGCACTAGAAGTTGGGAACTATGCAAGACATTGATTTTGATAGGTTCATAGGGCTTTTTTTCTTTTTCTTTTTCTTTATTTCATTTTACATTTGCTTTTTTTCTTTTTCTTTTTCTTTATTTCATTTTACATTTGCTTTTTTTCTTTTTTTTTCATTTTTTTTTCTTTTTTTTTCTTTTTTCCTTTTTTTTATTCTTTTTCTTTTTTTTCATTTTTCATTTTCTTTTATTCTTTCTTCTTTTTTTCTTTTCTTTTTTTTCTCTTTTTCTTTTTTTTTCTTTTTCTTTTGTAAATGAGGAGCACGGCCAGGTTATTGCAGATAAGTGGGGTGTGCTCGAACAAATTTTTTGGCAAAAGATGACCAGAATCCGAAGGTCTACTTGATGAGTAAAAAAATCGCGGTCCGCTTTAGCGGGCCGCGCACCAACGCGCCCTACTTGTAGTAATAACACTTCCCGCGAGCTGCTTTAGCAGCTCGCGCACCGAGCGAAATACTAGTTATAATATATATAGCTCGATTACCACTCACTCACTGACACACTCACTCACTCATTGACAGGGTTGTTCTCCTAGAAGGAGACGGAAATCGATATAATGATGTTCGGGAGATGTGTTTGGGGGGGGGATTCGAGTTGGGGAAAATTATGACATTTCGGAAAAACAAGATGGCGGCCGACGTGAATCTTGCAACTCTTTTGTTTTCCAACCGATTTCTTTGAAATTTTGGATTGTCGTAGAAATTAGTAAACGATTAACAGAAAACGTGAAAAAAATTTAAAAAACAAGATGGCGGCCGAGCTGTGACGTCTCAAATTTCCGACCCCTCTCCTGTAAAATTTTGTATGAAAAAAATTTTTTTCACCCATGGTGTCGTATAGAGCTCAAAGAATGTGACTCGGAGAAAGGTGGAGAGAGCTGATGACTGAGGAGTTCGGAGACGGGCGAGGGGCACGGCCAGGGTATAGAAGATAGGTGGAGGGTGCTCGACCAAATGTCATTCGAAACCTCGAGCAGTTGCCAGTGAGTTGAAAAAAAATTCCAAAATGGCGGAAAAAAAATGGCGGCAAATTTTGTCCGTCTCTCTCTCGGAGACTATAAAAGATGGAGTAGCGGTTTCTCGACAAAAGATGATCACAACCCGGAGGTCTACCTGGTGAGTAGGAAAAAAATTCAAGATGGCGGATTTTTTTTTCCCCCCATACAAAATGTATGGGGAATATTGAAGGGACTAGAAGTTGGGAACTATGCAAGACATTGATTTTGATAGGTTCATAGGGCTTTTTTTCTTTTTCTTTTTTTTCATTTTACATTTGCTTTTTTTCTTTTTTTTCTTTTTTTTTTCTTTTTTTTTCTTTTTCTTTTGTGAATGAGGAGCACGGCCAGGTTATTGCAGATAGGTGGGGTGTGCTCGAACAAATTTTTTGGCAAAAGATGACCAGAATCCGAAGGTCTACTTGATGAGCAAAAAAATCGCGGTCCGCTTTAGCGGGCCGCGCACCCACGCGCCCTACTTGTAGCAATAACACTTCCCGCGAGCTGCTTTAGCAGCTCGCGCACCGAGCGAAATAAATAAAGCCGAACAATCGCGGTCCGCTTTAGCGGGCCGCGCACCCACGCGCCCTACTTGTAGCAATAACACTTCCCGCGAGCTGCTTTAGCAGCTCGCGCACCGAGCGAAATACTAGTTATAATATATATAGCTCGATTACCACTGATTCACTCACTGACTGATTCACTCATTGACAGGGTTGTTCTCCTAGAAAGAGACAAAAAACGATACAATGATGTAGGGGAGATATGTCCGGGTGGGGGATTCGAGTGGGGAAAAATTATGACATTTCGGAAAAACAAGATGGCGGCCGACGTGATTCTTGCAACTCTTTTGTTTTCCAACCGATTTCTTTGAAATTTTGGATTATTGTAGAAATTAGTAAACGATTAACAGAAAAAGTGAAAAAAATTAAAAAAACAAGATGGCGGCCGAGCTGTGACGTCTCAAATTTCCGACCCCTCTCCTGTAAAATTTTGTATGAAAAAAATTTTTTTTACCCATGGTGTCGTATAGAGCTCAAACAATGTGACTCGGAGAAAGGTGGAGAGAGCTGATGAGTGAGGAGTTCGGAGACGGGCGAGGGGCACGGCCAGGGTATAGAAGATAGGTGGAGGGTGCTCGACCAAATGTCATTCGAAACCTCGAGCAGTTGCCAGTGAGTTGAAAAAAAATTCCAAAATGGCGAAAAAAAAATGGCGGCAAATTTTGTCCGTCTCTCTCTCGGAGACTATAAAAGATGGAGGAGCGGTTTCTCGACAAAAGATGATCACAACCCGGAGGTCTACCTGGTGAGTAGGAAAAAAATTCAAGATGGCGGATTTTTTTTCCCCCCCATACAAAATGTATGGGGAATATTGAAGGGACTAGAAATTGGGAACTATGCAAGACATTGATTTTGATAGGTTCATAGGGCTTTTTTCTTTTTCTTTTTTTTCATTTTACATTTGCTTTTTTTCTTTTTTTTTCTTTTTTTTTTTCTTTTTTTTTCTTTTTCTTTTGTGAATTAGGAGCACGGCCAGGTTATTGCAGATAGGTGGGGTGTGCTCGAACAAATTTTTTGGAAAAAGATGACCAGAATCCGAAGGTCTACTTGATGAGTGAAAAGTAAAAGATTTAGCGGGCCGCGTACCCACGCGCCCTACTTGTAGTAACAACACTTCCCGCGAGCTGCTTTAGCAGCTCGCGCACCGAGCGAAATAATTAAAGCCGAACAATCGCGGTCCGCTTTAGCGGGCCGCGCACCCACGCGCCCTACTTGTAGCAATAACACTTCCCGCGAGCTGCTTTAGCAGCTCGCGCACCGAGCAAATGCTAGTTATAATATATATAGCTCGATTACCACTGACTGACTGACTCACTGATTGACACGATTGTTCTCCTAGAAGGAGACGGAAATCGATATAATGATGTTCGGGAGATATGTTCGGGTGGGGGATTCGAGTGGGGAAAAATTATGACATTTCGGAAAAACAAGATGGCGGCCGACGTGAATCTTGCAACTCTTTTGTTTTCCAACCGATTTCTTTGAAATTTTGGATTATTGTAGAAATTAGTAAACGATTAACAGAAAAAGTGAAAAAAATTTAAAAATCAAGATGGCGGCCGAGCTGTGACGTCTCAAATTTCCGACCCTCTCCTGTAAAATTTTGTATGAAAAAATTTTTTTTCACCCCTGGTGTCGTATAGAGCTCAAAGAGTGTGACTCGGAGAAAGGTGGAGAGAGCTGATGAGTGAGGAGTTCGGAGACGGGCGAGGGGCACGGCCAGGGTATAGAAGATAGGTGGAGGGTGCTCGACCAAATGTCATTCGAAACCTCGAGCAGTTGCCAGTGAGTTGAAAAAAAATTCCAAAATGGCGGAAAAAAAATGGCGGCAAATTTTGTCCGTCTCTCTCTCGGAGACTATAAAAGATGGAGGAGCGGTTTCTCGACAAAAGTTGATCAAAACCCGGAGGTCTACCTGGTGAGTAGGAAAAAAATTCAAAATGGCGGATTTTTTTTTTTCATACAAAATGTATATGGGGAATATTGAAGGGACTAGAAGTTGGGAACTATGCAAGACATTGATTTTGATAGGTTCATAGGGCTTTTTTTCTTTTTCTTTTTTTTCATTTTACATTTGCTTTTTTTCTTTTTTTTTTTCTTTTTTTTTCTTTTTCATTTGTGAATGAGGAGCACGGCCAGGTTATTGCAGATAGGTGCGGTGTGCTCGAACAAATTTTTTGGCAAAAGATGACCAGAATCCGAAGGTCTACTTGATGAGTAAAAAAAATCGCGGTCCGCTTTAGCGGGCCGCGCACCCACGCGCCCTACTTGTAGTAATAACACTTCCCGCGAGCTGCTTTAGCAGCTCGCGCACCGAGCGAAATAAATAAAGCCGAACAATCGCGGTCCGCTTTAGCGGGCCGCGCACCCACACGCCCTACTTGGAGCAATAACACTTCCCGCGAGCTGCTTTAGCAGCTCGCGCACCGAGCAAACGCTAGTTATAATATATATAGCTCGATTACCACTCACTGATTCACTCACTGACTCA
This sequence comes from Oeneis ivallda, assembly GCA_029955525.1. Taxonomy (NCBI): domain Eukaryota; kingdom Metazoa; phylum Arthropoda; class Insecta; order Lepidoptera; family Nymphalidae; genus Oeneis; species Oeneis ivallda. The sequence goes on from JARPMR010000001.1 coordinate 14,746,606, forward strand.
TTGACACGATTGTTCTCCTAGAAGGAGACGGAAATCGATACAATGATGTAGGGGAGATATGTCCGGGTGGGGGATTCGAGTGGGGAAAAATTATGACATTTCGGAAAAACAAGATGGCGGCCGACGTGATTTTTGCAACTCTTTTGTTTTCCAACCGATTTCTTTGAAATTTTGGATTATTGTAGAAATTAGTAAACGATTAACAGAAAAAGTGAAAAAAATTTAAAAAACAAGATGGCGGCCGAGCTGTGACGTCTCAAATTTCCGACCACTCTCCTGTAAAATTTTGTATGAAAAAAATTTTTTTCACCCATGGTGTCGTATAGAGCTCAAAGAATGTGACTCGGAGAAAGGTGGCGAGAGCTGATGAGTGAGGAGTTCGGAGACGGGCGAGGGGCACGGCCAGGGTATAGTAGATAGGTGGAGGGTGCTCGACCAAATGTCATTCGAAACCTCGAGCAGTTGCCAGTGAGTTGAAAAAAAATTCCAAAATGGCGGAAAAAAAATGGCGGCAAATTTTGTCCGTCTCTCTCTCGGAGACTATAAAAGATGGAGGAGCGGTTTCTCGACAAAAGATGATCACGACCCGGAGGTCTACCTGGTGAGTAGGAAAAAAATTCAAGATGGCGGATTTTTTTTCCCCCCATACAAAATGTATGGGGAATATTGAAGGGACTAGAAGTTGGGAACTATGCAAGACATTGATTTTGATAGGTTCATAGGGCTTTTTTTCTTTTTCTTTTTTCATTTTACATTTGTTTTTTTTTTGTTTTTTTTTTTCATTTTTTTTCTTTTTTTTCTTTTTCTTTTGTGAATGAGGAGCACGGCCAGGTTATTGCAGATAGGTGGGGTGTGCTTGAACAAATTTTTTGGCAAAAGATGACCAGAATCCGAAGGTCTACTTGATGAGTAAAAAAATCTCGGTCCGCTTTAGCGGGCCGCGCACCCACGCGCCCTACTTGTAGTAATAACACTTCCCGCGAGCTGCTTTAGCAGCTCGCGCACCGAGCGAAATAAATAAAGCCGAACAATCGCGGTCCGCTTTAGCGGGCCGCGCACCCACGCGCCCTACTTGTAGCAATAACACTTCCCGCGAGCTGCTTTAGCAGCTCGCGCACCGAGCGAAATAAATAAAGCCGAACAATCGCGGTCCGCTTTAGCGGGCCGCGCACCCACGCGCCTTACTTTTAGTAAAACACTTCCCGCGAGCTGCTTTAGCAGCTCGCGCACCGAGCAAAAGCTAGTTATAATATATATAGCTCGATTACCACTGACTGATTCACTCACTGACTGATTGACACGATTGTTCTCCTAGAAAGAGACGGAAAACGATACAATGATGTAGGGGAGATATGTCCGGGTGGGGGATTCGAGTGGGGAAAAATTATGACATTTCGGAAAAACAAGATGGCGGCCGACGTGAATCTTGCAACTCTTTTGTTTTCCAACCGATTTCTTTGAAATTTTGGATTATTGTAGAAATTAGTAAACGATTAACAGAAAAAGTGAAAAAAATTAAAAAAACAAGATGGCGGCCGGGCTGTGACGTCTCAAATTTCCGACCCCTCTCCTGTAAAATTTTGTATGAAAAAAATTTTTTTCACCCATGGTGTCGTATAGAGCTCAAAGAATGTGACTCGGAGAAAGGTGGAGAGAGCTGATGAGTGAGGAGTTCGGAGACGGGCGAGGGGCACGGCCAGGGTATAGAAGATAGGTGGAGGGTGCTGGACCAAATGTCATTCGAAACCTCGAGCAGTTGCCAGTGAGTTGAAAAAAAATTCCAAAATGGCGGAAAAAAAATGGCGGCAAATTTTGTCCGTCTCTCTCTCGGAGACTATAAAAGATGGAGGAGCGGTTTCTCGACAAAAGATGATCACAACCCGGAGGTCTACCTGGTGAGTAGGAAAAAAATTCAAGATGGCGGATTTTTTTTACCCCCCATACAAAATGTATGGGGAATATTGAAGGGACTAGAAGTTGGGAACTATGCAAGACATTGATTTTGATAGGTTCATAGGGCTTTTTTTCTTTTTCTTTTTTTTCATTTTACATTTGCTTTTTTTCTTTTTTTTTTTCTTTTTTTTTCTTTATCTTTTGTGAATGAGGAGCACGGCCAGGTTATTGCAGATAGGTGGGGTGTGCTCGAACAAATTTTTTGGCAAAAGATGACCAGAATCCGAAGGTCTACTTGATGAGTAAAAAAATCGCGGTCCGCTTTAGCGGGCAGCGCACCCACGCGCCCTACTTGTAGTAATAACACTTCCCGCGAGCTGCTTTAGCAGCTCGCGCACCGAGCGAAATAAATAAAGCCAAACAATCGCGGTCCGCTTTAGCGGGCCGCGCACCCACGCGCCCTACTTGTAGCAATAACACTTCCCGCGAGCTGCTTTAGCAGCTCGCGCACCGAGCAAATGCTAGTTATAATATATATAGCTCGATTACCACTGACTCACTGACTGATTGACAGGGTTGTTCTCCTAGAAGGAGACGGAAATTGATATAATTATGTTCGGGAGATATGTTGGGGTGGGGGATTCGAGTTGGGGAAAATTATGACATTTCGGAAAAACAAGATGGCGGCCGACGTGAATCTTGCAACTCTTTTGTTTTCCAACCGATTTCTTTGAAATTTTGGATTATTGTAGAAATTAGTAAACGATTAACAGAAAAAGTGAAAAAAATTAAAAAAACAAGATGGCGGCCGAGCTGTGACGTCTCAAATTTCCGACCCCTCTCCTGTAAAATTTTGTATGAAAAAAATTTTTTTCACCCATGGTGTCGTATAGAGCTCAAAGAATGTGACTCGGAGAAAGGTGGAGAGAGCTGATGAGTGAGGAGTTCGGAGACGGGCGAGGGGCACGGCCAGGGTATAGTAGATAGGTGGAGGGTGCTCGACCAAATGTCATTCGAAACCTCGAGCAGTTGCCAGTGAGTTGAAAAAAAATTCCAAAATGGCGGAAAAAAAATGGCGGCAAATTTTGTCCGTCTCTCTCTCGGAGACTATAAAAGATGGAGGAGCGGTTTCTCGACAAAAGATGATCAAAACCCGGAGGTCTACCTGGTGAGTAGGAAAAAAATTCAAGATGGCGGATTTTTTTTTCCATACTAAATGTATGGGGAATATTGAAGGGACTAGAAGTTGGGAACTATGCAAGACAAAGAGTTTGATAGGTTCATAGGGCTTTTTTCTTTTTCTTTTTTTTCTTTTTACATTTGCTTTTTTTCTTTTTTTCCTTTTTTTTTTTTTCTTTTTTTTCTTTTTCATTTGTGAATGAGGAGCACGGCCAGGTTATTGCAGATAGGTGGGGTGTGCTCGAACAAATTTTTTGGCAAAAGATGACCAGAATCCGAAGGTCTACTTGATGAGTAAAAAAATCGCGGTCCGCTTTAGCGGGCCGCGCACCCACGCGCCCTACTTGTAGTAATAACACTTCCCGCGAGCTGCTTTAGCAGCTCGCGCACCGAGCGAAATCAATAAAGCCGAACAATCGCGGTCCGCTTTAGCGGGCCGCGCACCCACGCGCCTTACTTGTAGCAATAACACTTCCCGCGAGCTGCTTTAGCAGCTCGCGCACCGAGCAAACGCTAGTAATATATATATAGCTCGATTACCACTCACTGACTGACTCATTGACACAATTGTTCTCCTAGAAAGAGACAAAAAACGATACAATGATGTATGGGAGATATGTCCGGGTGGGGGATTCGAGTGGGGAAAAATTATGACATTTCGGAAAAACAAGATGGCGGCCGACGTGAATCTTGCAACTCTTTTGTTTTCCAACCGATTTCTTTGAAATTTTGGATAATTGTAGGAATTAGTAAACGATTAACAGAAAAAGTGAAAAAAATTAAAAAAACAAGATGGCGGCCGAGCTGTGACGTCACAAATTTCCGACCCCTCTCCTGTAAAATTTTGTATGAAAAAAATTTTTTTCACCCATGGTGTCGTATAGAGCTCAAAGAATGTGACTCGGAGAAAGGTGGAGAGAGCTGATGAGTGAGGAGTTCGGAGACGGGCGAGGGGCACGGCCAGGGTATAGTAGATAGGTGGAGGGTGCTCGACCAAATGTCATTCGAAACCTCGAGCAGGTGCCAGTGAGTTGGAAAAAAATTCCAAAATGGCGGAAAAAAAATGGCGGCAAATTTTGTCCGTCTCTCTCTCGGAGACTATAAAAGATGGAGGAGCGGTTTCTTGACAAAAGATGATCAAAACCCGGAGGTCTACCTGGTGAGTAGGAAAAAAATTCAAGATGGCGGATTTTTTTTTTCCATACAAAATGTATGGGGAATATTGAAGAGACTAGAAGTTGGGAACTATGCAAGACATTGATTTTGATAGGTTCATAGGGCTTTTTTCTTTTTCTTTTTTTTCATTTTACATTTGCTTTTTTTCTTTTTTTTCGTTTTTTTTTCTTTTTCTTTTGTGAATGAGGAGCACGGCCAGGTTATTGCAGATAGGTGGGGTGTGCTCGAACAAATTTTTTGGCAAAAGATGACCAGAATCCGAAGGTCTACTTGATGAGTAAAAAAATCGCGGTCCGCTTTAGCGGGTCGCGCACCCACGCGCCCTACTTGTAGTAATAACACTTCCCGCGAGCTGCTTTAGCAGCTCGCGCACCGAGCGAAATAAATAAAGGCGAACAATCGCGGTCCGCTTTAGCGGGCCGCGCACCCACGCGCCTTACTTTTAGTAAAACACTTCCCGCGAGCTGCTTTAGCAGCTCGCGCACCGAGCGAAATACTAGTTATTATAATATATATAGCTCAATTACCACTGACTGACTGACTCACTGATTGACATAATTGTTCTCCTAGAAGGAGACGGAAATCGATATAATGATGTTCGGGAGATATGTTCGGGTGGGGGATTCGAGTGGGGAAAAATTATGACATTTCGGAAAAACAAGATGGCGGCCGACGTGAATCTTGCAACTCTTTTGTTTTCCAACCGATTTCTTTGAAATTTTGGATTATTGTAGAAATTAGTAAACGATTAACAGAAAAAGTGAAAAAAATTAAAAAAACAAGATGGCGGCCGAGCTGTGACGTCTCAAATTTCCACCCCTCTCCTGTAAAATTTTGTATGAAATAAATTTTTTTCACCGATGGTGTCGTATAGAGCTCAAAGAATGTGACTCGGAGAAAGGTGGAGAGAGCTGATGAGTGAGGAGTTCGGAGACGGGCGAGGGGCACGGCCAGGGTATAGAAGATAGGTGGAGGGTGCTCGACCAAATGTCATTCGAAACCTCGAGCAGTTGCCAGTGAGTTGAAAAAAAATTCCAAAATGGTGGAAAAAAAATGGCGGCAAATTTTGTCCGTCTCTCTCTCGGAGACTATAAAAGATGGAGGAGCGGTTTCTCGACAAAAGATGATCACAACCCGGAGGTCTACCTGGTGAGTAGGAAAAAAATTCAAGATGGCGGATTTTTTTTTCCCCCCATACAAAATGTATGGGGAATATTGAAGGGACTAGAAGTTGGGAGCTATGCAAGACATTGGTTTTGATAGGTTCATAGGGCTTTTTTCTTTTTCTTTTTTTTCATTTTACATTTGCTTTTTTTCTTTTTTTTTTCTTTTTCATTTGTGAATGAGGAGCACGGCCAGGTTATTGCAGATAGGTGGGGTGTGCTCGAACAAATTTTTTGGCAAAAGATGACCAGAATCCGAAGGTCTACTTGATGAGTAAAAAAATCGCGGTCCGCTTTAGCGGGCCGCGCACCCACGCGCCCTACTTGTAGTAATAACACTTCCCGCAAGCTGCTTTAGCAGCTCGCGCACCGAGCGAAATAAATAAAGCCGAACAATCGCGGTCCGCTTTAGCGGGCCGCGCACCCACGCGCCCTACTTGTAGCAATAACACTTCCCGCGAGCTGCTTTAGCAGCTCGCGCACCGAGCAAACGCTAGTTATAATATATATAGCTCGATTACCACTGACTGACTGATTCACTGACTGATTGACATAATTGTTCTCCTAGAAAGAGACGGAAATCGATATAATGATGTTCGGGAGATATGTTCGGGTGGGGGATTCGAGTGGGGAAAAATTATGACATTTCGGAAAAACAAGATGGCGGCCGACGTGAATCTTGCAACTCTTTTGTTTTCCAACCGATTTCTTTGAAATTTTGGATTATTGTAGAAATTAGTAAACGATTAACAGAAAAAGTGAAAAAAATTAAAAAAACAAGATGGCGGCCGAGCTGTGACGTCTCAAATTTCCACCCCTCTCCTGTAAAATTTTGTATGAAAAAAATTTTTTTCACCCATGGTGTCGTATAGAGCTCAAAGAATGTGACTCGGAGAAAGGTGGAGAGAGCTGATGAGTGAGGAGTTCGGAGACGGGCGAGGGGCACGGCCAGGGTATAGAAGATAGGTGGAGGGTGCTCGACCAAATGTCATTCGAAACCTCGAGCAGTTGCCAGTGAGTTGAAAAAAAATTCCAAAATGGCGGAAAAAAAATGGCGGCAAATTTTGTCCGTCTCTCTCTCGGAGACTATAAAAGATGGAGGAGCGGTATCTCGACAAAAGATGATCACAACCCGGAGGTCTACCTGATGAGTAGGAAAAAAATTCAAGATGGCGGATTTTTTTTTCCCCCCATACAAAATGTATGGGGAATATTGAAGGGACTAGAAGTCGGGAACTATGCAAGACATTGATTTTGATAGGTTCATAGGGCTTTTTTTCTTTTTCTTTTTTTTCATTTTACATTTGCTTTTTTTCTTTTTTTTCTTTTTTTTTTTTTCTTTTTTTTTCTTTTTCTTTTGTGAATGAGGAGCACGGCCAGGTTATTGCAGATAGGTGGGGTGTGCTCGAACAAATTTTTTGGCAAAAGATGACCAGAATCCGAAGGTCTACTTGATGAGTAAAAAAATCGCGGTCCGCTTTAGCGGGCCGCGCACCCACGCGCCCTACTTGTAGTAATAACACTTCCCGCGAGCTGCTTTAGCAGCTCGCGCACCGAGCGAAATAAATAAAGGCGAACAATCGCGGTCCGCTTTAGCGGGCCGCGCACCCACGCGTCCTACTTGTAGCAATAACACTTCCCGCGAGCTGCTTTAGCAGCTGTGACGTCTCAAATTTCCACCCCTCTCCTGTAAAATTTTGTATGAAAAAAATTTTTTTCACCCATGGTGTCGTATAGAGCTCAAAGAATGTGACTCGGAGAAAGGTGGAGAGAGCTGATGAGTGAGGAGTTCGGAGACAGGCGAGGGGCACGGCCAGGGTATAGAAGATAGGTGGAGGGTGCTCGACCAAATGTCATTCGAAACCTCGAGCAGTTGCCAGTGAGTTGAAAAAAAATTCCAAAATGGCGGAAAAAAAATGGCGGCAAATTTTTTCCGTCTCTCTCTCGGAGACTATAAAAGATGGAGGAGCGGTTTCTCGACAAAAGATGATCACAACCCGGAGGTCTACCTGGTGAGTAGGAAAAAAATTCAAGATGGCGGTTTTTTTTTTTTCCATACTAAATGTATGGGGAATATTGAAGGGACTAGAAGTTGGGAACTATGCAAGACATTGATTTTGATAAAGTCATAGGGCTTTTTTTCTTTTTCTTTTTTTTCATTTTACATTTGCTTTTTTTCTTTTTTTTCTTTTTTTTTTCTTTTGTGAATGAGGAGCACGGCCAGGTTATTGCAGATAGGTGGGGTGTGCTCGAACAAATTTTTTGGCAAAAGATGACCAGAATCCGAAGGTCTACTTGATGAGTAAAAAAATCGCGGTCCGCTTTAGCGGGCCGCGCACCCACGCGCCCTACTTGTAGTAATAACACTTCCCGCGAGCTGCTTTAGCAGCTCGCGCACCGAGCGAAATAAATAAAGCCGAACAATCGCGGTCCGCTTTAGCGGGCCGCGCACCCACGCGCCTTACTTTTAGTAAAACACTTCCCGCGAGCTGCTTTAGCAGCTCGCGCACCGAGCAAACGCTAGTTATTATAATATATATAGCTCAATTACCACTCACTGACTGATTCACTGACTCACTCATTGACATAATTGTTCTCCTAGAAGGAGACGGAAATCGATATAATGATGTTCGGGAGATATGTCCGGGTGGGGGATTCGAGTGGGGAAAAATTATGATATTTCGGAAAAACAAGATGGCGGCCGACGTGAATCTTGCAACTCTTTTGTTTTCTAACCGATTTCTTTGAAATTTTGGATTATTGTAGAAATTAGTAAACGATTAACAGAAAAAGTGAAAAAAATTAAAAAAACAAGATGGCGGCCGAGCTGTGACGTCTCAAATTTCCACCCCTCTCCTGTAAAATTTTGTATGAAAAAAATTTTTTTCACCCATGGTGTCGTATAGAGCTCAAAGAATGTGACTCGGAGAAAGGTGGAGAGAGCTGATGAGTGAGGAGTTCGGAGACGGGCGAGGGGCACGGCCAGGGTATAGAAGATAGGTGGAGGGTGCTCGACCAAATGTCATTCGAAACCTCGAGCAGTTGCCAGTGAGTTGAAAAAAAATTCCAAAATGGCGGAAAAAAAATGGCGGCAAATTTTGTCCGTCTCTCTCTCGGAGACTATAAAAGATGGAGGAGCGGTTTCTCGACAAAAGATGATCACAACCCGGAGGTCTACCTGGTGAGTAGGAAAAAAATTCAAGATGGCGGATTTTTTTTTCCCCCCATACAAAATGTATGGGGAATATTGAAGGGACTAGAAGTTGGGAACTATGCAAGACATTGATTTTGATAAAGTCATAGGGCTTTTTTTCTTTTTCTTTTTTTTCATTTTACATTTGCTTTTTTCTTTTTTTTCTTTTTTTTTCTTTTTTTTTCTTTTTCTTTTGTGAATGAGGAGCACGGCCAGGTTATTGCAGATAGGTGGGGTGTGCTCGAACAAATTTTTTGGCAAAAGATGACCAGAATCTGAAGGTCTACTCGATGAGTAAAAAAATCGCGGTCCGCTTTAGCGGGCCGCGCACCCACGCGCCCTACTTGTAGTAATAACACTTCCCGCGAGCTGCTTTAGCAGCTCGCGCACCGAGCGAAATAAATAAAGCCGAACAATCGCGGTCCGCTTTAGCGGGCCGCGCATCCACGCGCCTTACTTTTAGTAAAACACTTCCCGCGAGCTGCTTTAGCAGCTCGCGCACCGAGCAAACGCTAGTAATATATATATAGCTCGATTACCACTGACTCATTGACATAATTGTTCTCCTAGAAAGAGACGGAAAACGATACAATGATGTACGGGAGATATGTCCGGGTGGGGGATTCGAGTGGGGAAAAATTATGACATTTCGGAAAAACAAGATGGCGGCCGACGTGAATATTGCAACTCTTTTGTTTTCCAACCGATTTCTTTGAAATTTTGGATTATTTTAGAAATTAGTAAACGATTAACAGAAAAAGTGAAAAAAATTAAAAAAACAAGATGGCGGCCGAGCTGTGACGTCTCAAATTTCCACCCCTCTCCTGTAAAATTTTGTATGAAAAAAATTTTTTTCACCCATGGTGTCGTATAGAGCTCAAAGAATGTGACTCGGAGAAAGGTGGAGAGAGCTGATGAGTGAGGAGTTCGGAGACGGGCGAGGGGCTCGGCCAGGGTATAGAAGATAGTTGGAGGGTGCTCGACCAAATGTCATTCGAAACCTCGAGCAGTTGCCAGTGAGTTGAAAAAAAATTCCAAAATGGCGGAAAAAAAATGGCGGCAAATTTTGTCCGTCTCTCTCTCGGAGACTATGAAAGATGGAGGAGCGGTTTCTCGACAAAAGATGATCAAAACCCGGAGGTCTACCTGGTGAGTAGGAAAAAAATTCAAGATGGCGGATTTTTTTTTTCCATACTAAATGTATGGGGAATATTGAAGGGACTAGAAGTTGGGAACTATGCAAGACATTGATTTTGATAGGTTCATAGGGCTTTTTTTCTTTTTCTTTTTTTCATTTAACATTTGTTTTTTTTGTTTTTTTTCTTTTTTTTTTTCTTTTTTTTCTTTTTCTTTTGTGAATGAGGAGCACGGCCAGGTTATTGCAGATAGGTGGGGTGTGCTCGAACAAATTTTTTGGCAAAAGATGACCAGAATCCGAAGGTTTACTTGATGAGTAAAAAAATCGCGGTCCGCTTTAGCGGCCCCGCACCCACGCGCCCGACTTTTAGTAATAACACTTCCCGCGAGCTGCTTTAGCAGCTCGCGCACCGAGCGAAATAAATAAAGCCGAACAATCGCGGTCCGCTTTAGCGGGCCACGCACCCACGCGCCCTACTTGTAGCAATAACACTTCCCGCGAGCTGCTTTAGTAGCTCGCGCACCGAGCGAAATAAACAAAGCCGAACAATCGCGGTCCGCTTTAGCGGGCCGCGCACCCACGCGCCTTACTTTTAGTAAAACACTTCCCGCGAGCTGCTTTAGCAGCTTGCGCACCGAGCAAACGCTAGTTATAATATATATAGCTCGATTACCACTGATTCACTCACTGATTCACTCACTCACTGATTGACAGGGTTGTTCTCCTAGAAGGAGACGGAAATCGATATAATGATGTTCGGGAGATGTGTTTGGGGGGGGGGATTCGAGTTGGGGAAAATTATGACATTTCGGAAAAACAAGATGGCGGCTGACGTGAATCTTGCAACTCTTTTGTTTTCCGGCCGATTTCTTTGAAATTTTGGATTATTGTAGAAATTAGTAAACGATTAACAGAAAAAGTGAAAAAAATTAAAAAAACAAGATGGCGGCTGAGCTGTGACGTCTCAAATTTCCGACCCCTCTCCTGTAAAATTTTGTATGAAAAAAATTTTTTTCACCCATGGTGTCGTATAGAGCTCAAAGAATGTGACTCGGAGAAAGGTGGAGAGAGCTGATGAGTGAGGAGTTCGGAGACGGGCGAGGGGCACGGCCAGGGTATACAAGATAGGTGGAGGGTGCTCGACCAAATGTCATTCGAAACCTCGAGCAGTTGCCAGTGAGTTGAAAAAAAATTCCAAAATGGCGGAAAAAAAATGGCGGCAAATTTTGTCCATCTCTCTCTCGGAGAATATAAAAGATGGAGGAGCGGTTTCTCGACAAAAGATGATCACAACTTGGAGGTCTACCTGGTGAGTAGGAAAAAAATTCAAGATGGCGGATTTTTTTTTCCCCCCATACAAAATGTATGGGGAATATTGAAGGGACTAGAAGTTGGGAACTATGCAAGACATTGATTTTGATAGGTTCATAGGGCTTTTTTTCTTTTTCTTTTTTTTCATTTTACATTTGCTTTTTTCTTTTTTTTTTTCTTTTTTTTTCTTTTTCTTTTGTGAATGAGGAGCACGGCCAGGTTATTGCAGATAGGTGGGGTGTGCTCGAACAAATTTTTTGGCAAAAGATGACCAGAATCCGAAGGTCTACTTGATGAGTAAAAAAATCGCGGTCCGCTTTTGCGGGCCGCGCACCAACGCGCCCTACTTGTAGTAATAACACTTCCCGCGAGCTGCTTTAGCAGCTCGCGCACCGAGCGAAATAAATAAAGCCGAACAATCGCGGTCCGCTTTAGCGGGCCGCGCACCCACGCGCCCTACTTGTAGCAATAACACTTCCCGCGAGCTGCTTTAGCAGCTCGCGCACCGAGCGAAATAAATAAAGCCGAACAATCGCGGTCCGCTTTAGCGGGCCGCGCACCCACGCGCCTTACTTTTAGTAAAACACTTCCCGCGAGCTGCTTTAGCAGCTCGCGCACCGAGCAAATGCTAGTTATAATATATATAGCTCGATTACCACTCACTCACTGACTGACTGACTGACTGACTGATTGACACGATTGTTCTCCTAGAAAGAGACGGAAAACGATACAATGATGTAGGGGAGATATGTCCGGGTGGGGGATTCGAGTGGGGAAAAATTATGACATTTCGGAAAAACAAGATGGCGGCCGACGTGAATCTTGCAACTCTTTTGTTTTCCAACCGATTTCTTTGAAATTTTGGATTATTGTAGAAATTAGTAAACGATTAACAGAAAAAGTGAAAAAAATTAAAAAAACAAGATGGCGGCCGAGCTGTGACGTCTCAAATTTCCAACCCCTCTCCTGTAAAATTTTGTATGAAAAAAATTTTTTTCACCCATGGTGTCGTATAGAGCTCAAAGAATGTGACTCGGAGAAAGGTGGAGAGAGCTGATGAGTGAGGAGTTCGGAGACGGGCGAGGGGCACGGCCAGGGTATAGTAGATAGGTGGAGGGTGCTCGACCAAATGTCATTCGAAACCTCGAGCAGTTGCCAGTGAGTTGAAAAAAAATTCCAAAATGGCGGAAAAAAAATGGCGGCAAATTTTGTCCGTCTCTCTCTCGGAGACTATAAAAGATGGAGGAGCGGTTTCTCGACAAAAGATGATCAAAACCCGGAGGTCTACCTGGTGAGTAGGAAAAAAATTCAAGATGGCGGATTTTTTTTTTCGGGAATATTGAAGGGACCAGAAGTTGGGAACTATGCAAGACATTGATTTTGATAGGTTCATAGGTGTCTTAAATCTCGGAGAATTAAAAAAGAAAAATATACTGGCCGAATTGAGAACCTCCTCCTTTTTAGAAAGGGTTAAAAAAGGTGAAAGAGTGGTTTTTTTGCCAACTATCCACGCGACCAACTACTTTGGAGGTACGCAGGCTACTTTGGTGGTACGCAGGCTACTTTTAACGTACGCAGGCTACTTTGGAGGTACGCAGGCTACTTTGGTGGTACGCAGGCTACTTTTAAGGTACGCAGGCTACTTTGGAGGTACGCAGGCTACTTTGGTGGTACGCAGACTACCTGCGTACCTCTAAATTAGTCACCATAGAGGTACGCCGACTACTTTAGAGGTACGCAGGCTACTTTTAAGGTACGACAGCTACTTTAGAGGTACGCCGTCTACTTTAGAGGTACGCAGCCTACTTTGGAGGTACGCCCACTACTTTAGAGGTACGCAGGCTACTTTTAAGGTACGCAGGCTACTTTGGAGGTACGCAGGCTACTTTGGAGGTACGCAGGCTACTTTGGTGGTACGCAGACTACCTGCGTACCTCTAAAGTAGTCGGCGTACCTCTAAAGTAGCCGGCGTACCTTAAAAGTAGCCTGCGTACCTCTAAAGTAGTCACCATAGAGTTACGCCCACTACTTTAGAAGTACGCAGGCTACTTTTAAGGTACGACAGCTACTTTAGAGGTACGCCGGCTACTTTAGAGGTACGCCGTCTACTTTAGAGGTACGCAGCCTACTTTGGAGGTACGCAGGCTACTTTGGTGGTACGCAGACTACCTGCGTACCTCTAAAGTAGTCACCATAGAGGTACGCCGACTACTTTAGAGGTACGCAGGCTACTTTTAAGGTACGACAGCTACTTTAGAGGTACGCCGGCTACTTTAGAGGTACGCCGTCTACTTTAGAGGTACACAGCCTACTTTGGAGGTACGCAGGCTACTTTGGTGGTACGCAGGCTACATGCGTACCTCCAAAGTAGGCTGCGTACCTCTAAAGTAGACGGCGTACTTCTAAAGTAGCTGTCGTACCTTAAAAGTAGTCTGCGTACCTCTAAAGTAGTCGGCGTACCTCTATGGTGACTACTTTAGAGGTACGCCGTCTACTTTAGAGGTACGCCGTCTACTTTAGAGGTACGCAGCCTACTTTGGAGGTACGCCCACTACTTTAGAGGTACGCAGGCTACTTTTAAGGTACGCAGGCTACTTTGGAGGTACGCAGGCTACTTTTGAGGTACGCAGGCTACTTTGGTGGTACGCAGACTACCTGCGTACCTCTAAAGTAGTCGGCGTACCTCTAAAGTAGCCGGCGTACCTTAAAAGTAGCCTGCGTACCTCCAAAGTAGGCTGCGTACCTCTAAAGTAGACGGCGTACCTCTAAAGTAGTCACCATAGAGGTACGCCGACTACTTTAGAGGTACGCAGACTACTTTTAAGGTACGACAGCTACTTTAGAGGTACGCCGTCTACTTTAGAGGTACGCAGCCTACTTTGGAGGTACGCCCACTACTTTAGAGGTACGCAGGCTACTTTTAAGGTACGCCGGCTACTTTAGAGGTACGCCGACTACTTTAGAGGTACGCAGGTAGTCTGCGTACCACCAAAGTAGCCTGCGTACCTCCAAAGTAGCCTGCGTACCTCCAAAGTAGCCTGCGTACCTTAAAAGTAGCCTGCGTACCTCTAAAATAGTGGGCGTACCTCCAAAGTAGGCTGCGTACCTCTAAAGTAGACGGCGTACCTCTAAAGTAGACGGCGTACCTCTAAAATAGTCACCATAGAGGTACGCCGACACGTGGGCCGCGCACCCACGCGCCCTACTTGTAGTAATAACACTTCCCGCGAGCTGCTTTAGCAGCTCGCGCACCGAGCGAAATAAATAAAGCCGAACAATCGCGGTCCGCTTTAGCGGGCCGCGCACCCACGCGCCTTACTTTTAGTAAAACACTTCCCGCGAGCTGCTTTAGCAGCTCGCGCACCGAGCGAAATACTAGTTATAATATATATAGCTCGATTACCACTGACTGATTCACTCACTCACTGACTGATTGACACGATTGTTCTCCTAGAAGGAGACGGAAATCGATATAATGATGTAGGGGAGATATGTCCAGGTGGGGGATTCGAGTTGGGGAAAATTATGACATTTCGGAAAAACAAGATGGCGGCCGACGTGAATCTTGCAACTCTTTTGTTTTCCAACCGATTTCTTTGAAATTTTGGATTATTGTAGAAATTAGTAAACGATTAACAGAAAAATTGAAAAAAATTAAAAAAACAAGATGGCGGCCGAGCTGTGACGACTCAAATTTCCGACCCCTCTCCTGTAAAATTTTGTATGAAAAAAATTTTTTTCACCCATGGTGTCGTATAGAGCTCAAAGAATGTGACTCGGAGAAAGGTGGAGAGAGCTGATGAGTGAGGAGTTCGGAGACGGGCGAGGGGCACGGCCAGGGTATAGAAGATAGGTGGAGGGTGCTCGACCAAATGTCATTCGAAACTTCGAGCAGTTGCCAGTGAGTTGAAAAAAAATTCCAAAATGGCGGAAAAAAAATGGCGGCAAATTTTGTCCGTCTCTCTCTCGGAGACTATAAAAGATGGAGGAGCGGTTTCTCGACAAAAGGTGATCACAACCCGGAGGTCTACCTGGTGAGTAGGAAAAAAATTCAAGATGGCGGATTTTTTTTTTTACATACAAAATGTATGGGGAATATTGAAGGGACTAGAAGTTGGGAACTATGCAAGACATTGATTTTGATAGGTTCATAGGGCTTTTTTTCTTTTTCTTTTTTTCATTTTTCATTTTTTTTTTCTTTTTTTTTTTTTTTTTCTTTTTTTTTCTTTTTCATTTGTGAATGAGGAGCACGGCCAGGTTATTGCAGATAGGTGGGGTGTGCTCG
Source organism: Oeneis ivallda (assembly GCA_029955525.1). NCBI lineage: Eukaryota > Metazoa > Arthropoda > Insecta > Lepidoptera > Nymphalidae > Oeneis > Oeneis ivallda. The sequence continues at coordinate 14,761,944 of JARPMR010000001.1, forward strand.
AACAAATTTTTTGGCAAAAGATGACCAGAATCCGAAGGTCTACTTGATGAGTAAAAAAATCGCGGTCCGCTTTAGCGGGCCGCGCACCCACGCGCCCTACTTGTAGTAATAATACTTCCCGCGAGCTGCTTTAGCAGCTCGCGCACCGAGCGAAATAAATAAAGCCGAACATTCGCGGTCCGCTTTAGCGGGCCGCGCACCCACGCGCCCTACTTGTAGCAATAACACTTCCCGCGAGCTGCTTTAGCAGCTCGCGCACCGAGCAAATGCTAGTTAATATATATATAGCTGTTGGGGCTGATTCACTCACTGACTCACTCATTGATCACCTCTCCTGTAAAATTTTGTATGAAAAATTTTTTTTTCACCGATGGTTTCGTATAGAGGACAAAAATTCATTCGGAGGAAAAATATGGAGAGAGCTGATGATTGAGGATTTCGGAGACGGGTGAGGGGCACGGCCAGGGTATCGAAGATAGGTAGGGGGTGCTCGACCAAATGTCATTTGAAACCTCATCCAATTGGCAGTGAGATGAAAAAAAATCCAAAATGGCGGAAAAAAGATGGCGGCCATACAAACTTCGTCGGTGTCTATCTCGGAGAGGATTAAAGATGGAAGAGTGGTTTCTCGGCAAAAGATGATCAGGACCTAAAGGTCTACTCGATGAACAGAAAAAAATTCAAGATGGCGGAATTTATTTTTCCCTATACAAAATCTAAGGCTAATATTGAAGAGACTAGAAGCTGAGAACTATGCAAGACTTTGATGCGGTTCCTTTTCAAAATTTGTTTTTATAGAAGAATTTTCATTGTGACAAATGATGAGAGAAGATGATTGAGGGTTTGGAAGATGGGTGAGGAGCACGGCCAGGTTCTTGAAGATAGGTGGGGGGTGCTCGAACAAAAGTTACTCGAAACCTCATCCAATTGGCAATGAGCTGAAAAAAAAATCCAAAATGGCGGATTCAAGATGGCGGCCATACAAACTTCGTCGGTGTCTATCTCGGACAGTGTAAAAGATAGAAGAGTGGTTTTTTTCATCTGAAAATGTAATTTAGGAGTAGAAAAACCGCGGTCCGCTTGCGGGCCGCGCACCCACGCGCCCTACTAGTTAATGTTGAAGCTAGAGCCGAATAGGTATAGTCTCCGCCAATTTATTGAACACTTACACCTTTCCTACACCTAATGTGGTCTATAAGATAACCAGAACCATCGAATCCACAGGTGGAATCCAATTAGTGGATCCTAGTGGATTGAGCTGATATAAACGAGCAGGACTTTGCGCATGGTAAAGTATGTACGCGGAGTGGTTGTACAAGTTTTTACATATTCTACGTATCAAAACGTAGCTACGTTTTATGCCAAAGGCATAAACGCCAAAATAAATAATGCCATAGGCATAATAGTCCGGGAGGAATCGGCGCATGCGTACCGAAAACTATTCGACCTCAATTTTTTTATGCGATCCTCTTCAAATGGCCCTCCTAATTATATAAATGCATGTTGCCAGGGCGCCACCTGGTGCCATATTGTTTAAACCGAAATTGTTTAAACAATTGCAAGGAATTGTTATTTTTCAACCGGACAAATTTTTTTTATACTCTTTATTGAAATACCAATAAAAAAGGTCCTATGACTTTTCACAATAAAGTTAATATTTTTAAAGATATGAATTTTTAAAGGTTCGAAAAATCTCAAATTTGGGTACTTTCGACCCTTGAAAAATATATTTAAAAAAAACATAATGTTTAAGTAATATTTTTTTTTTAATTCTCTATACAATAGTTAATAATATTGTTACTAGAGATTTAAAAAAATTTCATTGTTTATATCTTTTTTTTAATTGTTAATTTCGCGCGCTCACAAGTATTACGCTTACCATTAAGAAAAATTTTAAGAAAATTTTATTGACCTAATAACTAGGCCAGTGGCAATAACTGGGACTTTTACTTTACTTTCCGTTTTAATAACAAAAAAGTAATATAAACTGATAAAAAAAGTAATTTTAATGACATGTTCCGATTTATGCTTAAATAACTTTTGAAAAATTGATTTCAGAAAAAAAATTATTGAAAACAAATTATAGACAATTTAATTATTAATAACATTGCTCTCTTTAACAATCTTGATAAAGTTGATAGTTTTTAAGATAAATGATAAATAATGATTCAAGACACAGAGAGGCCGATGCAACGCATGAGTCAGAGAGAGACAGCGATACTTAAAGGTAAGCAATGGAGCAATGTTATTAATAATTAAATTGTCTACAATTTGTTTTTAATAATTTTTTTTCTGAAATCAATTTTTCAAAAGTTATTTAAGCATAAATCGGAACATGTCATTAAAATTACTTTTTTATCAGTTTATATTACTTTTTTGTTATTAAAACGGAAAGTAAAGTAAAAGACCCAGTTATTGACACTGGCTTAGTTATTAGGTCAATAAAATTTTCTTAAAATTTTTCTTAATGGTAAGCGTAATACTAATGAGCGCGCGAAATTAACAATTAAAAAAAAGATATAAACAATGAAATTTTTTTAAATCTCTAGTAACAATATTATTAACTATTGTATAGAGAATTTAAAAAACAATATTACTTAAACATTATGATTTTTTTAAATATATTTTTCAAGGGTCGAAAGTACCCAAATTTGAGATTTTTCGAACCTTTAAAAATTCATATCTTTAAAAATATTAACTTTATCGTGAAAAGTCATAGGACCTTTTTTATTGGTATTTTAATAAAGAATATAAAAAAAATTGTCCGGTTGAAAAATAACAATTCCTTTCAATTGTTTAAACAATTTCGGTTTAAACAATATGGCACCAGGTGGCGCCCTGGCAACATGCATTTATATAATTAGGAGGGCCATTTGAAGAGGATCGCATAAAAAAATTGAGGTCGAATAGTTTTCGGTACGCATGCGCCGATTCCTCCCGGACTATAACGTAACATGGTTCAGAGCATATCAAAAGAAAGATAACAAATGAAAGAAAAACGCGGATTGTAGCGAGACGCGGTGATAAATGCAAGCTCTCCAAGCGGAATTAATAGCGGATTATAACTGTACGAAGTCTTATCGTCTACTCCTTACGAAAATGCTCCAGTCATTGACTAATTAATGAAATCTTACATCCTATTGATTTTATTTATGTATAGCTGATGCCCGCGACTTCGTCCGCGTGGATTTAGTTTTTAAAATCCCTCGTGAACACTTTGATTTTCCGGGATAAAAAGTAGCCTATGTCCTCAACTATAGTATCCATGGAAAAAATCACGTCGATCCGTGGCTCTGTTGTGGCGTGATTGAAGGACAAACCAACAAACAAACACACTTTCGCATTTATAATATTAGTATGATTAGAATATTTAATTGCATAGGAAAACACAGTAGCATTAAGTCCATACGATGTATTACATCCATACCTACTATGTAGTATGTAGGTATAATGATCGTTTGGCAAAATCTGACGCCTTTGGAGTAGTTTGACTTTGACAAAATAGGGCTATCCACGATGGCTATATACGATAAAGTACGAATGCCAGCTTAAGATGAGCCGTTCATTCAAAGTATCTTGTAGATTCCGGGGTTCAAGTTATTTGGACCGTATACCGAAGATCGTGATGTCTATAATTTCTGAACTACGAAATTGACAACCTTGAAATAATTACAGGACAATCTCTAAAGAACCTGCTTTCAAACAAAAAAGGAATGGATTAAATCGGAATACGCCTTAATGAATTACAGCGAAATACACATTTTAACTTTCATCCCCTCTCCCAAGGGAACCGTGCTGAATTTCAGGATAAAAAGTATCCTATATTATACCTCGTAGTATTAACTTAAATCGTGCCAAGTTTCATTGAGTCAATGAGATGTCAATGAAAAATTTTGCTCGCATCAAAATTTTTATTTATATAATATTTGAATCGGTTATTTTGGATAATATTGGCATCAAATTGGCGCTTTTTCGCGAAATACCCCGTGGTATTGTTTTCAGCCCTGATATGCAATATTAACAGTTCTTTTTGTTTCAGAGCGAGAGGCGTTGCTACGCGGTGTTGCGGTTGCCAGGGGCCATCGGGCTGTCGGCCTGTCGCCTGCTCTGCAGGCCTTCTGGCTGCCGCTGCCGGGGCTTCGTTCTCTAAAGACGCTATTGTGTAGTGTTTAAGTGCTTTTTTTTTATTTGTTTACGTGTTTTGAAGTATGAACCCCAGTGCTTCTCAATCTGAATACGTGGAATGCCCACACTGCAGTGATGGCAGGCTGTTTAAGGGTCGCAAAGGCCTTAATATTCATATCGCACGCTGTCACGGACCGCCAACACGGCCACTTACTTGCCCAAATTTAATGTGCGATCAAACTCAATCAGGAAGCGACAATCAGGTTTCATTTGAAATTTTATTATCTAGATATAACAATAACGTTCCATTGGTAAAACGCATTCCGCGAGGAGCGAGGATATCATTAGCTAGAGCCCTTTCACATACAATCCAAAGTGTCCTATCAAATTCCCTTTCAGCTTGGCAAAATTTATTTTTGTTTTCGTATAAGCATTTTCATGTAAATAAGTCTGAAAGCGGGTCGTTATGTTCAAAATTAAAAAAAAATAGTTTGGCTAATCGCGTTATTCAAATATCGGACTGCTCATTACGGACGCAAAATTACAATTTAAAGAAAATTGTGGAAAATAAGGTTATGGATGGGGACCTTAAAAACGCTGCCCGCATTTTGTTTTCTAATGATACCCTGGCTCCATTTAATGATATAACGCTGGAAGCCTTACGTGAAAAGCATCCTTTCCCCAATACCGCCTCTTTGCTTCCGGACCCCCCTTCCAACACTTCTTTTTTACAGATAAAGGATGAGGAGACCTACGCTGCGATAATGTCATTCTCTAGTGGCTCTGCTGGTGGCATGGACGGCATAACGCCACAACATCTTAAGGATCTTGTGGGAGTTACTGCTGGGGACGCCGGCAGGGCGCTTCTGAGTGACATTACCAGACTGTGTAATCACATGTTATCTGGCGAGGTAAATTCATCCTTTTTACCATTCCTTTATGGTGCACGGCTTTGTGCTTTCAATAAAAAAGATGGTGGTATCCGCCCCATTGCTGTTGGCTCTACTTTTCGCCGTTTGGCGTCAAAATTAGCGTGTAGACACATAGTTTCTACCCTAAAGGATAAATTCCAACCTATTCAAGTTGGATTCGGCAGTAAAGGAGGCTGTGAAGCAGCAGTACATTCGGCTCGTACTTTCTTAGCGAATGGCGAGGTTGAAGTACTGCTTAAAGTAGATGTAAAGAATGCTTTTAATTCTTTGGACAGGGCAACTCTGCTTAACGAAGTTGCAACACAACTTCCAGAAATTTATCCCTACGTTTGGCAATGTTACAGCTCTGCTTCAAAATTATTTTTTGGAGATAGCGATATTAAGTCTATTGTGGGTGTTCAGCAGGGGGATCCTTTAGGTCCAGCCTTGTTCAGTTTAGGGATCCATAAACACATTTCAAATTTAACATCTAAACTAAACATTTGGTATCTTGATGATGGAACTATTGGAGGCAACGTGAATGACGTCCTAAAAGATCTTAACCATGTTAAGCAACAATTTAGCAAAATTGGTCTTGAACTAAATTTTTCCAAATGCGAACTCTTTTTCACAGAAAAATTGTCGCAAGATAAGATATTATCGGCCTCTGAATTATTTAATGAAATTACCCCTAATATTAAGATTGTTGATAAACATTCACTTTGCCTTCTTGGTGCTCCTTTATATGACGAAGCCATACAACCAATTTTGGACCAAAAAATCAAAATATTTTCGGCCAATACCGACAAATTGGGTGCTTTAAATTCTCATATTGCATTTTCGATTCTAAAATATTGTCTTTTTGTACCTAAATTAATGTACATTCTACGCGCGAGCCCAATTTGGAAATTTCCTGGACTACTCGATAACATGGATGCCATCCTAAAAAACGCGCTAGAACAAATTCTAAATTTATCTTTTGATGAGCACTCCTGGAACCAAGCTACTTTACCGGTCGTATACGGTGGCATCGGCGTGAGAAAAATTTCGAGTGTTGCTCTTCCAGCTTTTCTGTCCTCTGTGCATAGTATAAAAGAGCTTAGTTCTCAAATTATTAAATCGAATTCATTTCCAATAACCTATGCCACAGAGGCCCTAGATAGTTGGAAGATCAGGTGTCCCAATGTCGATATCCCGAAGGAACTTTCCACACAAAAACTTTGGGATGCGCCATTGGTTCAGCTGACACATAGAAATTTGGTTCAAAATCTAACAAGTGACAGAGATCGGGCTAGGCTTCTAGCTTTATCTAAAAAAGAATCTGGCTTTTGGCTTCATGCTTTGCCATCCAAAAATCTCGGCACTCTTCTCGATAACGAAAGTTTTCGTGTGGCTCTAGGTCTCAGATTGGGAACACCGCTGTGCCACGAGCACAGATGTCCGTGTGGAAAGGAGGTTGATACATTTGGAATTCACGGACTCTCTTGCCAGAGGAGCGCTGGTAGGCTATTTCGGCATGGTTCTCTTAACGATACGTTAAAAAGGGCTCTTGCCACCATTGACATTCCTGCGCTCATCGAGCCAACAGGGATTAGTCGAGATGATGGCAAGAGACCTGATGGATTGACGCTGGTTCCCTGGGAACGGGGACGGGCTCTAATGTGGGATGCAACGTGCGTCGACACATTGGCCCCGTGTCATATCAGGGAGACAGCATCAAGACCGGGAGCCGCAGCTGAAATGGCTGAATCCTGTAAGCGGCGCAAGTATGCCTCTCTGATCGAGAGTTACATATTTGTTCCGTTTGCTGTGGAGACCCTCGGGCCATGGAGTCAAAGTGCAAAAAAATTTTTACGAGACATTTCACCGCGGTTAATTGCCTCATCTGGTGACAGAAGGGCTGGCTCATTTTTTGCACAAAGGATCAGCCTGGCTGTCCAGCGCGGAAATGCAGCCAGTATTCTTGGCACCATTCCACGCGGGCATGATTTGTATAGTAATTAGATTAGTTTAGCTATAAGTTCTTTTTGTAACATTTTAATTAAAGTTTCATTTAAATCCGTCCAGTAGTTTCGGCGTGATGCGCGGCCAAGATACAGACAGACAGACAGACAGACAGACAGACAGACAGACAGACAAAAAATTAAAAAAAAATTGTTTTGGCCTCAGTATCGATTATAGAGTGCCCTCAAACAAAAATTTTCAAAATATCTTCAATGTACAGAATTGGACCTGTTACAGTTTTATTATATTATAGATTATAGATATCTTATTATATAGATTTAGTAAGTACCTTTTTCTAACCTAGATCGATTTATATTTGCATATTTGTGTTGCAGTTAAAGCGAACATGCTACATTCAAAGTATGAATCCGTACGTATAAACAGGAGTTTATTGATTTCAGTCCAAGATTCGTCATTCACCGTCTCGTGACGATTTCGGAATCGTAAAACCACTTATAGATGTAGCAATCTTATCCTACTTTAACTACACTACTGTATGAAACAAGAAACAATAGGTTCCTTGTTAACATCATCCGCTCTCCAGCTATAGAAACACGAATATCTATTAGGTACATCTTTGTTGGTAAAAGTTCATTACAATGACATGGTATGCATGATGATCGTCAACCTCTATGTAAGTATACTAGTGCGAACCACTAGTATACTTACATAGAGACGAACTGAGACCTCGCGGTAACACGAACGGTTTATGATGTGGAATTAATTTAGTAAGATTCAAACATGATAACCCACATTAGAACAACGATGGTTAGAGTAGGTACATGCGTTGAACGTAGTAGGTTGTTGAGCGCGTTGTGCACATTTTCGGGGGAGCAAGAAACATGGATTTCGCGTCATCAGTAAGTCTTCAACATTTTCGTAGTTCTCTAGCAACCTTGTACAGCGAAGCGGTCAAGCAGCTGCCTTCCTTACCGTTTAATATGTGATGTCGCAGGTTCGAATCTCACTCACGAAATCGTGACAGTGCGCTTTTCTTTTTTATTTTTAAGTATTAGCAAATCTAGTTTTCACCTTATCAGCAGTCCCCTATGACTGCAAATTTTTTTTTTGTAAGTTTTATGTTACCTGAAACTACTAGATCAGTTTTGATGTAGAGGAGTTGCGTAGAAAGGTATGTTTTTAGGTTAATTGCTAGAGACTGCATTTAGTCCTCAGTGTTTCAAATGTTTTAGTTTTATATCTTCTTAATTCCAGATCCGCATTTTTTTTTATTTGGCGATTTCTAAATCTCAAACAAACTTCGTAAGTATCTCTTTTATCTTATCTACTTATATTATATAAAAATGAATTGCTGTTCGTTAGTCTGGCTAAAACTCAAAAAACGGCTTGACCGATTTGAATATTTTTGTGGTTTGTTCGCCTTAACGCAGGGGTGGTTTGAAAATAAAAAAAAGCCGGCCAAGTGCGAGTCGGACTCGCGCACCGAGGGTTCCGTACTCCAAAAGTAAAAGTAAAACGATAATATTATATTAATTTGCTTATTTATCGTTAACTTTGTTTGTAGAGGTTTATTGTTAATATAAAAAAACTATGCTAGTTAGAGCGTTGGTTTTATTTTTCCTGTAAAATATAAATAAACCTCTATTGACCATAATTATTTCAGATTTTTCGATTGGTAAACTTCGGAGATAAGGGGGGGGGGGGGGGGACGGTATTTTTTTCGACATTTTGGCCGATTACTCAAAAACTATTATATATAGAAATATATAAAAAACTGATTTAGAATGCACAAGTAAAGGCCTTTCATATGATACCCCACTCGGTATAATTATCTTACTTTGAAATTTCAAACCCCTGATTTTCCCCCTTTTTAATTAAACTTTTTTCGACATTTTGGCCGATTACTCAAAAACTATTATATATAGAAATAAATAAAAAACTGGTTTAGAATGCACAAGTAAAGGCCTTTCATATGATACCCCACTCGGTATAATTATCTTACTTTGAAATTTCCTGATTTTCCCCCTTTTTTAATCAAACTAAAATAATTTTCGCGTTGCTTTTATTTTTCCTGTAAAATATACATAAACCTCTATTGACCATAATTATTTCAGATTTTTCGATTGGTAAACTTCGGAGATAAGGGGGGGGGGGGACGGTATTTTTTTCGACATTTTGGCCGATTAATGAAAAACTATTATATATAGAAATTAATAAAAAACTGTTTTAGCATGCACAAGTAAAGGCCTTTCATATGATACCCCACTCGATATAGTTATTTTACTTTGAAATTTCAAACCCCCGATTTTCCCCCTTTTTTAATAAAACTAAAAATAATTTTCGATTTTTCTTTATTCCAATGATGTTGGGCCACTATTATACACAACTATGCCAAATTTCATGTCGATAGCTTTAATAGTTACTGAAATAATCGACTGTGACAGACGGACGGACGGACGGAGAAAGTCTCACCATAAGGGTTCCATTTTTACCATTTTGGTACGGAACCCTAATTAAGTGCATATCATTTTTTATCAACTTATGCAATTATAATATTGTTTATTATTATTATAATATTATAAAAAACAAACAAACAAACAAGAAAAGCGCACTGTCACTACTTCGCGAGTGAGATTCGAACCTGCGACATCATACACCCTACGGTAAAGAAAGCGGCCGCTCGCCCACTGCGCCAAACAGAGCTATTTGTGAATCTCTAAAACGTTGAACGCTTACTGAACGACGGTGGTAGCTGTTTATTTTCGTTACGGAATTTCTTGATTCGGTCGCCGCGCTCAAACTGTTTGTCCTAGTTCAAAGCCCGCGATAAAAGCTATGCAATAGCTTAAAAATAGGGGAATTAATTGCGAATTATTTTGGCGGGAATGAAGCTGCGGGTAAAAGCTACTTATGTTATAAATTATGCCGGCAAAGGTAGGTATAGTCTACTCGATAAGTTGAAAATGGTACAAAATAGAGATACTACTCTTAAAATTATGTGCGATAAGTATGTATATGTAAGAAAGGCTCTACGAAGCGAAAAATTTTTACGACCATTATTTAAACATTTTTTTTTCACTTACAATTAAATAAATTAAATTAAAATTAAATTAAGACGGAAGTTCGAGAAAATTTTGTTAGTTAACAATAGTTAACTTATTGAAAAATTAACTTTAAGTAAAATTTCCAACAAGAATAAATTAGTTATAGTGTTCAGAACACACCATAATTTTTTCAAATTAAAAAAAAATATATTCAATACCTTAAATAAATTAATTAATGTGCCGTACTCGCTTTTGACGCCGCGCGCGCAATCTAAAAATGTCGCGCGCAGACCTATTTTCAGCGTTAAATTAAAATTATAAATAATGGAGATAGAGTTCCGGGAGTCAGGAGTTTTTTATTGGAAATTTTCTCTTTCAGAATCTTTTTTTGAAATTTCTTTAATATTAATAGTTTATGAAATATTGGCAAAAAACTAAATGCCATTTTTTTTTCATCTTTAATTGTTCATAACTTTTGCAATTTTTTATGTGCTAATACACGCTTTTGGCACATTTTTCTAGACGTCATTCCGGATCCAATGAGCTATCGCACATAATTTTAAGAGTAGTATCTCTATTTTGTACCATTTTCAACTTATCGAGTAGACTAAGGTAAATATTAACTCGCTTTATTACAAAAGCCGTACCCACCTTTTTAATGAGTCGTCGCAATCCTCTGTACTCCGATTTCTGTAGCGAGCCGCTCTTATCCCGGTCGAGTTCTCTAAATTTCCAGTCAGCAACGGCCCGAGCATCCGCGGGCGCCCCTCCTTGATCTGATCTTGCACGATCGAATTCGCCGCTAAATATTTTTATTAGGTTTCCATTGAACTGAACGCGATCGACCCGCGTGCAACCTGAGTGTTGAAATAATCAAAATTGTTAACCTACCTAATGATTTTTAAATCAAGAACTTTGAAAAATGTGCATTGGGGGGTAGGTACTCGTATATCAGGAAAAGAACTACTTATTACAGATTTTTAGTATTATAGTTACTCGCATTGTGAGCGGTTAAGCGAAAACGACTAGATCTAATATATAAAATTCTCATGTCGCGGTGTTTGTTACCAATCTCCTCCAAAACCTGGACCGATTTTTATGAAATTTTGTGTGCAAATCGGGAAGGTCTGTGAATCGGCCAAAATCTATTTTTTATACCCCTAAATGATAAGGGTGACCCATCCCTAAATATTTTTGTTGGCGGTACGAAGTTCGCTGGGTCAGCTAGTATTATATAAATTAAGAGATTATAATTAAGACAATATACCTATAAGTATGTTAGGAAACTGACATACACTTTCTAGGAAAAATTACTAGATAATTCTAAACGGAACGCAGTCACAACGGAAAATCTCTTTAAACTGAAGGTTTTAAGAAGCTTGTATTACTCGAAATCGAAAGGTGATCACTTGGCCACCAATAGCCCTGGTGCCAGTGGAGCATGATAAAATAAAACCGCCTAAGTTCGATTCAGACTTGCATACTGAGGGTTCCGTAATGGAAGAAAACTATGCAAAACGAAAAAATCGGCCAAGTGCGAGTCGGGCCTCGCTCTTTTAGGGTTCCGTTAAAAAAAATGAATTAAAAATATTTCCATGTACCCATGGAAATATTTTAATTTAATTTATTTATTTAATTTAATTTTTATTATTTGTTGTTATAGCGGCAATAAAAATACATAATATGTGAAAATTTCATCTGTCTATCTATTACGGTTTACGAGATACAGTCCGCTGACAGACGGACGGACGGACGGACGGACGGACAGCGTAGGCTTAGTAATAGGGTCCCGTTGGTACCCTTTGGGTACGGAACCCTAAAAAGACAAAATTTTTATTTCATGTAGGCCAACCTGTGGCTATTATTACAAGTCAAGACTACGACCGGTTCGGAAAGCAGATTCTACCGAGAAGAGCCGGCAACTCTAAACTAACGCTTAAAACATAAATCTCTATTTTGGATCCGCAAGTTATTATCATAAACCTTTATCCACTCATTTCTAAAATAAAAATATTTTTTATATTCTTCATAATATAAGCAAATAAAGTCACGCAAGCAATGTATAAAATAATGGAATTATTGTATTAACTAATAACAATATTAACAGCTTTAACTGATGAATGGGCGAAGGTTGTAAGGTTCCATTTTACTGACTTCAAAAAGTTCTTAATTCGTCGGAATCTTTTTTATTTTTTTTTTATGTATGTTCACCGATTACTCGAAGACGCCTGAATCGATTAGTAAATTCTTTTTTTGTTTCAAAGGGTATAAACTTCCCAGGTGGTCTCATTGAAATTTTATCCAAATCAGTCGAGCGGTTTTTAAAATATCAACAATAAATTATATACTTTATACTGGCGCGGGTGTTTGAAGTCGGTTTTGTTAAAAATATTTTTTTATATAAAACTAGCTGATGCCCGCGACTTCGTCCGCGTGGATTTAGTTGGGAACACTTTCATTAAGTTTTTCGTTAAGTTTCAAAAAGTAGCTCTCCCGGTCTGAGGAATCACTACTTCATCCATTACTATACCCATGCAAAAAATCGCATCAATCCGCTATTCTGTTGCGACGTGATTGAAGGACAAACCGACAAACAAACACATTTTCACATTTATAATATCAGTAATGTTTTATTATAACACTTTTTATAATTGTCAAATTTTTTACCATACTTAACCAAAGACAAAATTACGTTTAGCTGTCATTCACGTTTTGTTATTCCACTGTCATTTGCGTTTTGTTATTCCATGTCAGATGCGTTTTTGTCATACCACGTTTTTTAGTGACTGGACGGAAACGCGGTCGAACGGTATAAAAGTATCCTATGTCCGTCTCCTGGTTCTAAGCTACCTCTCCACCAATTTTCAGCCAAATCGGTTCATCCGTTCTTGAGTTATAAATAGTATAACTAACACCACTTTCTTTTATATATATAGATTATGTTGTACCATTTTGGTACGGAACTCTTATAACGAACACGCATCGCGTGGCAGACATAGAATTAACATATGCGCATTTTCTATACCGTGACCGAGATGAAAGTTTTTTTATTGGATGACAAGATATCCCTTGACTGCGATCTCACCTGATTGTAAGTAACGATGCAGTCTTAAATGGTAGCGGCTAAAATTGCGGCGGTTTGGTACCCTAATAGGTTTTTATTTCCATTGTCCCCGTGATGTAGATACCTAGAACTAAACTGTCACCAAAACATGTTAAAACAAAAAGTATCATCTATCTCTGTTAATAGAAATGTATACTTTGTTTCACAAAGACTACGTTATTGTTAACTAGTTGATGCCCGCGAGTTCATCATTAGATACCTAGATCATCTTTATCAGAATGATAAATAATACCTACTTAACCGCTTCTTCAGCATTCGCTCATTGACAAACGACAATTTTTCGCATATTATCATTTCCGGACCGACCGACAGTGATTCAATGTTGATTTATGAAATAACTTTCTGTTGTTCCGACTTTTTAGAGGCCCTCTCTATAATAAGTATAGTCACAAGGCACTTTGTACTTCAAGAATATACGCACTTTATACATGTCGTCGTACAGGAGTCCTATGAAAAAACTCGTCTTCCCCATCTCTCGGTCTTTTACCACCTGTATCCCCTAAGCTCTCTGCGATTCGTCTGATATCGTCGGTCCACCTTATGGGTCAGTGGGGTCTGCGAACACTGCGCTTTCCGGTACGAGGTCACCAAGGACCCTAACGATCATCGGGTCTTAAACTAGCCCCTCCATTGTAATTCTAGTGTAACCCAAATGCAAGATCAAGACGAGACTTAGCCAGTCTTGATCTTGGTCTTGCGCACTCAGTATTGGTCTGGGTCTCGGTCGCAGCAAGACTTATTAGCCTATTGCTATTTATTGAACACTTTAGTTTAAATCTTGAAACAATGCAATACAATAGCTACATTTTGCCATAGACATAAATAAAATTAATAAAAGACTTGTTCAAGCGCGCTAGTAGAGAGTAGATACTGGGCTCTCATACAAAGAGCGTCTCTGGTTACCACTTGCCAGTTTGGTTGCGTTTAAAGATAGGCCATGAATGGGTCCAACTTGTTCCATGAACATTTTCATTCCTCCGGAACAAAGCTATATTTAAGCCTTTTTAGGGTACCGTAATTTAAGCCTTTTTAGGGTACCGTACCAAAAGGGTGCCAACGAGACCCTATTACTAACTCCGTCCATCCGTCTATATGTCTGATAGCCAGCCAGCTGTACCTATCTTATGAACCGTAATAAGTAGATACATACTTGAAATTTTACATTTGGCCGATTTTTAACATTCTCAAAGCCCAAAATCAAAGCAAACCCTTTCAGTACACAATAATGATATATGCGGGCTATGCTATGCCCAACATTTGAAATGCTGCTCCCTGTACTATAACCTCAATATATAATCTTAATCAATAGGTAAACAATAGCTTTTAGTGCATATACGATGGAAGAAATCGTGGTTTTGTTACCTATACCGATAGGAACCTATACCTAGGAACGCCTATCAATATCGATGTTGATACTGAGTGCGAGACGCAGAAGTCTCGCAAGGACAGTCTTGTTCTTGCTACAAAAGGCGGTCTTGGTCTTGGTGTCGCAAAAATGCAAGAACAAGACCAAGACTGTAAGACCTAGACCGTTTTTGGGCAACACATTTGTAACTTCAGTTACGCGTCTTAAAGTTCAGTTTACTTACTTTTCTAGACCCCTAGGTTATTGTTAAACCTAACCTATTTTCTAATATAATATTCTAGTTTCAATTCGATGCCTTAAGATGGGTAGCCTAAGTATGTCACACTCTCTTTAACATTTCTGCGGTGGTGTCGTGTGATGCGGGTTGTTGCGTTCCCTAAAATATGGTTGAGCGAAGCAATGGCTGGGTCATGCGTCATGCTCGTGAACGGGTGCCACCAGCGGCAATGGGGCTACTTTCTGTCTGCCCGTCTTGACATGTGTTGAATTATAATTAGAAATAATTACGTATGCTTTTGTGGACCTTTCCCTCATTGTGGAAACTCTGCATACATAGAATATCTGTTAAGTATATTGTAAAAGTATTTTGAAAAGAGCAACTGCCGAGTTTCTTGCTGGTTCTTCTCGGCAGGAACGGCATTCCGAACCAGTGGTAGACTCATTGACGATTCAAAAGTACTTGTAAAAGTTTATTTGAATAAAAAACATTTCTATTCTATTCTATTCTAATAATACACCTGCCTGTTGTATAGGTAAAATACAAGGACACTTACTTCTTTTGTTACGTTGCCCCCGTACGGATGATCTTCGCTTCGTTTGGGATTTACCTGTAAAAACATTCCAAATAAGCCATGGTGCTAAATTCTGAGGCAAGCTGACCACGATGTCTAAATAAAAATTAAGTGGCACTCAGGGACTGCCACGGTAAAGCTATTGCATAGCATTTTTTATCAACTTATGCAATTATAATATTTATGCAATATTTTTTTTTGCATAGTAAAAACTATGCAAAAAAAATTAAAAAACAAACAAATAAGAAAAGCGCACTGTCACTACTTCGCTAGTGAGATTCGAACCTGCGACATCATACACCATACGGTAAAGAAAGCGGCCGCTCGCCCACTGCGCCAAACAGATTTACTTGTGAACCTCTAAAATGTTGAACGCTTACTGAACGATGGTGTTAGGTTTATTTTCGTTACGGAATTTCTTGATTCGGTCGCCGCGCTCAAACTGTTTGTCCTAGTTCAAAGCCCGCGATAAAAGTTATGCAATAGCTTAAAATGATAGACGAAATGCTATGTATACTCTTTCCTCGGAGAATATTGTTTTTAGAGCTGTTAATTAAGACTGTGTGCAATCGGTAAGCATCAGTGGATTCCAAATGTTTAAGCGGTAAGCGGTAAAGATTTTCAATACTTATATTCAATATTATCTCATTAATTCAATTTAATCGAAATAGGTACTTAGTGCAATTTTGTGGGATTTCATGAGGTTATCGAAATATGGATATGCCATCAAATCCTTTTATACACACACTGAACACTGAGACAGGAATTGAGCAGAATGATATTTAAAAAAAATAGCGGTCTTATATTCCAATTGTCCCTAGAGATTTTTCGCAAAAAAAAATCTAATGAATAGAACTATTGAACTATCAATTTTCGAGATTTATTCGTCTTCAAAAAAAAATCAAATGAATAACTAATAACTATCGATAAAAAACGAAATATGAAACATACATTGAAAATCGAATGGATGAATCAAAACTCTATGCGTAGGTACGTAATCCTGAACAGAAAAGTTGGTGGCACTGTACCTTCCAGTAATTCGACATCTCTACAAATGTGGCGGTGTCCTGTAAGGGGGAGACGTCAGGCGGGGGACCGTCTACGCAACCGTAACCGCCAACCGGTCCAAATGGCAGTGATGTACAGCATTAGTCAATACGAAAACCGGTAACGAACGAGCTTCCCGCGAATGCCTATGCTGACTCCATAAATTAATTGAACGATTAAATGTCTTAATTGGAGATGCTTCATTTTATTTAAAGTCTGAGTGATATTAGGTACCTTAAAATTCAATTAAGTAGATTTATATTAAGCATCTACATAATTCAAAAGCACTTAGTAAAAGTTTATTTGAATAAAAAACTATTTCCATATTTTCATTCTGTTATAATATATTCTTATGTATTGTGCACAGCCTTGTATAGTTCGAAATCAGTCTTTTAAAAAAAATAATTGTATTTTCTACTTAGTTTATATCAATAATCACTTAACAGTCTATGTGTGGATATAAAAAGATATTAGGGGAATATAAATAAATAGGTATTTCAATTTCATCATCCAAATCTCACAATCTTAACTATTTATCTAAAAAATGTATAATCCCGTTAAGAAGTCGAATAAGGTTCATGATTCATGACACCAACATTTTTGCAGAGGACAGGAAATTCCGCAGCATGCTCGTATGCTTAGACTAAATTCTCAGCTTAAATTCTATATAATCGATTTTGCGAAATCGGCTACATCTAAAATATTATACGCAGGGATATAGTATATTTTAATGTATTAATTGAATTTACTATAAAGCTAGCTGATGAACGCTTCTTCGGCGGTGTAGTTTTGACGATGGTCTTATAATCGATGAACACCGGTTGCACGCACGAAAAAGTGTCACGTTCCGCCTGAGCCTAAGCGTGCAAGTAGGGCTTGCATTCGAATATTCGAATATTCGAATTATTCGAATAATACTTCTTGTCCGAATATTCGAATATTAAATCTGCTATATTCGAATATTCGACCAATTTTCCGAAAGCCAAACTCGGAATATTGATGTGCATGTCGCAGGCATTTTGTGTAATTCCGCCGTTTACATACGGCGTCGTCAGTTTAGAAACGCTCGCTGTTATGTAATGCCGCGGCAAATTGAAGTATTTAGTTCTGTTTCTTATGCCTAGCAAGTACTATGTTCGCCATAATCTAAAGTTAGGTTAGGGTTATACATGAACAGTCGGGTGGTAGTGTGAACAGTCAAGTGTGTGTGAAGAGTCTGGTGAACACTTAGGTATATTGGCCAAATGGAACCTACCACCTGACTGTTCATGTCGAACCCCAACCTAACCTAACTTAAGAGGCAGATTTGTGGCCCTGGTGCTTGGGAATTACGTGGATTCGCAATAACTACATCTAAAACTACAGTGAAATTCATCGCCTCCAGGCGATGGATATGGGGAGTCCGTCGCCTGAGGGAGTAAGGTCCTCGGGCCGGGAGACACACTTTGTTCCTTGTGAGCCTCAGATAGAGTGATGAGTGAAGAACTCTGTGTTTGAGAGGATGTTCTGTCTCAGCAGGCGCCGCTGGCTGGGTTGCGTGAACGTGATTACGGTCCCGTTGCCCAGTCACCAGGCGATGAGAAGGAACACCGTGGGGTTTTAGTCGGTTAGAGTCCGACATAACTGTCGCGTAATCCCGGGGGCGGTGGATTTCCCCACGTAAAAAAATAGGTATATTGGCTAAATGGAACCTAAGCGGGCACCTGACTGTTCATGTCGAACCCCAACCTAAGCTAACTTTAGAGGCAAATTCGAGGTCCTGGTGCTTGGGAATTGCGTAGATTCGCAATAACTACATCTAAAACTACAGTGAAATTAAAACAATTGAACGAGTTGTCATTTTGCCTTCGGCTTATTACATAACAGCGAGCGTTTCTAAACTGACGACGCCGTTTGTAAACGGCGGAATCACACAAAATGCCTGCGACATGCACAAAATATTACTTTTAAACTCCGCGCGCAACATTATGCGCTCATTTCTGATTTGATCTCGCAGGGATACTCCGAGCATAGCTCTCTCCATAGCCCACTGAGTGACCCTGAGCCTTCTTATGAGGCCCACAGTTAGCGACCAATTCTCGGATCCGTAAGTCAACACTGGCAACACGCACTGTTCTTTTAGTGACTTAGAAGACTTTCGTCTTCAGGCGCTGAGGGATTTTGGACGAGAAGACATCTCGGAGATTCCCAAATGCTGCCCAGCTGAGTTGGATTCGACTGTTGATCTCTTTCTCAAAAACCCGTTGAGGATCTGATCACAGAGCCAAACTGACCCGACACTATACCGAAGATATCCCGGACGTCAGCCTATACGAGATTAGTATGGCTCAAGCAGCTCAAGAACACCAAGGCGCCTGGTGATGATGGAGTCACTGCAGAACTCCTGAAAGCGGGCGGAAACCCGGTACTTTAGATCTTTCAGCGATTGTTCAATTCCGTCATCACGCCGCTGCATCCGCCGGAAGCATGGCACAGGAGCGTGGTGATTCTGTTCTTCAAAAAGGGTGATAATACCTTGTTGAAGAATTATTATAGACCCATCTAGCTGCAGAGTCATGTTTATAAGTTGTTCTCGAGAGTCATTACGCATCGTCTCGCTCGTAGGTTCGACTACTTCCAGCCTCTCGAACAAGCCGGATTCCGAAAAGGCTGTGGCACCATAGATCACATTCATACGCTGCGGCAGGTTATACAAAAGATGCAAGAGCATTAACAGCCATTTTGCTTAGCGTCTGAGGACTATGAGAAAGCCTGGAATTTGATGGAAACTTGGGCCTTATTGAGGTCGCTGCAGAGATGCCGGATTGACTACCTGTATATCCAAGTGTTGAAGTGCTAGTATGAAAACGCCACTATGTCAGTACGTATACAGGACCAGACTACGAGGCCAATCCGCTTACAGCGTGGAGTGTGACAGGGAGACGATCTCCCCAAAGCTATTTACCGCTGCATTGGAGGACGTCTTTAACCTTCTGGATTCAATATAAACGGTGAGTACATCACTCACTTGCGATTTGCCAATGACATAGTCGTTATGGCAGAGACTCTGAGCGACCTCAATACAGTGCTCAACGATCTCAGCACGGTTTCTCAGCGTTGGGCCTAAAGATGAACATGAGCAAGATGAAAATCATGTCCAATGCTCATGCTCCACTCCACTCTCGTAAAAAATATTGCACTTGACATTGTGCACGAGTAAATAATATACCTGGGACACACAGTCCAGCTAGGTAGGTCCAAATTCATAATTTCTAATACTAAATTATTACCTATTTGTATTATATCAACCTTGAAAATCTTTCTTTCAAATCTTTTAAGATTTGTAATTAAGTAATACGAAGTAAGTAGTACGAAGAACCAAAAATAATGTTTAGAATTTAGTACTTTATTTCTAGTTACTTACATGATAAAAGATTTTAAGCAAGTTGTCGTTTTTGTAATTGATTATTTGATTTTATTGATATATAAATATTATTAAAATACTCACACTCATATCTCGGTTTATAAGACTGAGTTATGTTGTGGTTGTCTTGTTAAGCACCAACTTTTGATATTTTTTGGAGGACTGAATTAGAGCCATAGCAGTCAAATTCCAAACAGTTCTTTAATTTTTAAGTAAGATTTTGTTTTGATTTAGAGATATTAGACTCAAAGTAAGAGATTGGCACTTAAAAACGTGAATATTATAACATCTTATGTTTTTTAATTATTCGAATATTATTCGAATAATTCGAATAATACCCGAAAAAAAGTCGAATATTCGAATACCAAAATCTTCGAATATTTGCAAGCCCTACGTGCAAGCGAGAGCGCGGAACAAGCGATAGAGAGGCACGATCAGCCCAAGCGTTGGCTTGTGACTAGAGAACGCCCGCCGCTGCCCGCCAGTCATCGCGTGCGCGCTGTGGTTAGCTGATGTGTCGCGACTCGCGAGCTAGTTCTAGCAGAGTATGCAATTTTTCATCAATGTTTCTTTCTGACGTTATCACGTAAAACTATCGTCCGTAAACCAACTTTACAGACGATTTTTTTTTCTAATAAAATAATCCATACCCGTCTCCATGATGAAAAATATCTTTCAAATCTTTCAGAAGCTAACAGACTTAGTTATAATATATAGACAAACGCAATTTATTATTAATATTACGAGTGGAATGGATTAATTTACAACTAGTAAAGAAATTGATACTCGGAGACAGATTGGAATAGTAAGATAAGCACACCGGCGCTTTTGTAAAAACAACGGTGCCGGAGTCCAAACAAAAAACGAAATATTCTCTGATCTGATCAATGGTATCCAATTTCGTTACCTCCCAGACATCCCGGCGACTGGGCGTAATGCAACGTGAACTAGTCAACGCGTGCTCTAACTCGCCCGTCACCGTGCACGGGGGTCCATTATAATGATCTACGTAACCGACGTCTTATTAGACTCACGTGTTTTATTTTAAACTAGCATGCTGGAGAGGACGCGGTTTAAAGCAAAGACCTATAGACTGGAAATTCGGAATAAGAACTGTGTCGCAGTTTTGCATTGCGCGGGCTGAGGTAGAGAGTGGAGCCGGCATGGTGAATAAGGTACCTACGAAATCGTACGCGGCCGCGAGTTGCAGAGGCGTGAACGGTGTGCGCAGTGCGGGAGGCATATTGTATCCTTAAAAATATCGCTCGGTCGTTCGAAAAAATATTTATTTGAATAAATGAAGGAATCATTTTTATTTCGTATCTAGTGTTACGAATTACGACGTATAATTATCTAATTATGCACTATAATAACTATACTTTTTTGTTAATTGAATATAGGTATTTATGGCTTTTCAATTCACAATTAAAGTTTTATCGTATAAAAAGCGCCCGCGTCCGTACATCGCGAATGCCACGGCCACACTAACTTTAGTGTTCAGAATTCAGTGAAACTCAGTTGAACATGGTAAGTGTTCGTAACCGCACATCTAGTACTACATATACATCGGTGGTTTAAAAAGACTTTTATTATTGATTTGCAGCTATTTGTGCTCAGTCCAATTGTGTCTAAATGGAACGAAATACTTACATAAAGAGTACATTATATATACATTATATTATACATTATAGAGTCAGATGTTGTTTAAATTACGTATTGATAACTCTTTACCGGAATACAACAAAGCAAGACGGGTTATGATTTTAGAAGTATCTGTATATCTGTATGCTTGTCGTCTGTATGTACATACATATTTATATGTCTACTAGCCTATCTTTTTTGTTGAACAAGGTGTAAATCGATTCGTTATTATCATCCTACTTCCATGGTTATTATGGTCCGTGGGGTGACAAAGGCTACATTTTTTACGAACAAGATGAATATGATGGATGTATAATATTCAATTTTCCATATTCCGGTACAGTAAGCCCTAAAAAATCTATCCATCAGTGGAGTATAATCAATTGACGTTCCTTGACGTCAATCTCAACAATATACGTTTTAAATATTAAGCTCAGTATGCGTTAAATTGAAAAAGCAGAAACAATGTTAAAAAAAATCAAAAATGTTTTATCGTCATCGCGGATGTTTATTTTTTGCAGTGCATTCGATATAAAATTTCTTACTCTTTCAGGAAAAAGTCACGCAAACTACTTTTGTTGGTCGGAAGAGTCTCGTATACCTACTTGAAGTATGTGAATGGGGGGAGACTACCGGCCAAAAAAAGTAAAACATATTTTTTGAATTCTTGAAAAAAAATTTTTAACATTGTTTCGGGTTTTCAAATTAACGCATACCGAGCTTATTATAAACGTATAATGTTTCACTATCAATTCCAATACAAAATTTTCGAATCCGCCATGAGGGGACTTTCAATGTTACCGGCTCCCGGACCAATATAGTCATAACTTATAAGGTACAGATTACGCATATGCTCGTAGATACAAACAACCAGTTTTGTAATAAGCAGTACATATTATTATGTATTATTGATAACTTGTATGATAATAAGGTTTGAACCTCTGCGCTCGTTTATCATGGCACCATGCAGGTAGATGACTCGACTAAAATGAAACATCAAAGCGGCAAGCTATCCCAACAAATCTATAAAACGATGTCTGTGGAGATTTTTTCTGTCGCCTCATGGTGAAGACGCATTGCCTCCACAACCACAGACAAAAACAGGGTTTCATTGTGTTACGGCGGCGTCGAGCTGTCTGACGGCAACGATCTTTTCTTAGAAAACCCGCTCTAAACTCAGTCGCCCTCGCAGTTAACTTTGGCGACTCAAATGTCGAACCATTTTGATAACTATGATATAAAGACAACAGAGACTTTTTCGCCTTGGCTTTCTATTTTTGAAACGGATGCGGTTACCTGGTTTTTACTGTTTTTAAGTTACATGTGTCTATGTTAAGGTTTTTACTGTTTTTAAGTTACATGTGTCTATGTTAAGGTAAATATTTTTACTAGCTGATGCCCGCGACTTCGCCCGCATGGATTTAGTTTTCAAAAATCCCGCGGGAACTCTTTGATTATCCGAGATAAAAAGTACCTCTCCCGGTCTGAGGACCCACTACTAGTACTACTACACCCATGCAAAAAATCGCATCAATCCGTTGCTCTGTTGCTACGTGATTGAAGGACAAACCAACAAACTTTCGCATTTATAATATCAGTAATGCAAAATTATAACACAATCTAACATCGTTCGAGATTTTGGTTGCTAG
Organism: Oeneis ivallda; assembly: GCA_029955525.1. NCBI lineage: Eukaryota > Metazoa > Arthropoda > Insecta > Lepidoptera > Nymphalidae > Oeneis > Oeneis ivallda. The sequence goes on from JARPMR010000001.1 coordinate 14,785,010, forward strand.
GTTGTCTAGCAACTTAAATCTCAAAAAGTGTAATTAACATAATATTTTAATTTGCAATAACAAATTTAGATAAAAACTATCATATCTTTTAAGTTAGAGAGTTTTAGACCAAATTACATATAGTTTCGAAGTTTGATCAAAATCGGTTCAGTAGTTTTCGAGTTTATCTCGAACTTATATCGTGACCCGAGTTTTTAGGGTTCCGTACCAAAATGGTAAAAATGGAACCCTTATGGTGAGACTTTCTCCGTCCGTCCGTCCGTCCGTCTGTCACAGTCGATTATTTCAGTAAATATTAAAGCTATCGACATGAAATTTGGCATAGTTGTGTATAATAGTGGCCCAACATCATTGGAATAAAGAAAAATCGAAAATTATTTTTAGTTTTATTAAAAACTAGTAGGGCGCGTGGGTGCGCGGCCCGCAAGCGGACCGCGGGTTTTCTACTCATCAAGTAGACTTTCAGGTCCTGATCATTTTCTATCAAAAAACCACTCTTCCATCTTTTATACCCTCCGAGATAGACACCTGTGAAATTGGTATGGCCGCCATCTTGAATCCGCCATTTTGAATTTTTTTTCAGCTCATTGCCAATTGGATGAGGTTTTGAGTATTTTTTGTTTGAGCACCTCCCACCTATCTTCAATACCCTGGCCGTGCTCCTCACCCACCTTCCAAACCCTCGATCATCATATCTCATCATTTGTCAGAATGAGATTTCTTTTATAAAAACAAATCTTGAAAAGGAACCGTATCAAAGTCTTGCATGATTCCCGGTTTCTAGTCTCTTCAATATTCGCCATATATTTTGTATGAAAAAAAAAATCCGCCATCTTGATTTTTTTTTCTATTCATCAAATAGACCTTCGGGTCCTGATCATCTTTTGCCAAGAAACCACTCTTCCATCATTTATCCTCTCCGAGATAGACGCCGACGAAATTTGTATGGCCGCCATCTTTTTTCCGCCATTTTGAATTTTTTTTCAACTTGCTGCCAATTGGATGAAGTATCGAGTGACATTTGTTCGAGCACCCCCTACCTATCTCAAATACCCTGGCCGTGCTCTTCACCCGTCTCTGAAATCCTCAATCATTAGCTCTCTCCATATTTTTCCTCCGAATGAATTTTTGTCCTCTATACGAAACAATCGGTGAAAAAAAAAATTTTCATACAAAATTTTACAGGAGAGGTGATCAATGAGTCAGTGAATCAGCACGAGCAGCTATATATATATTAAAGGGGGAAAATCGGGGGTTTGAAATTTCAAAGTAAAATAACTATACCGAGTGGGGTATCATATGAAAGGCCTTTACTTGTGCATTCTAAAACAGTTTTTTATTTATTTCTATATATAATAGTTTTTGAGTAATCGGCCAAAATGTCGAAAAAAATACCATCCCCCCCCCCCCCCCCCCTTATCTCCGAAGTTTACCAATCGAAAAATCTGAAATAATTATGGTCAATAGAGGTTTATGTATATTTTACAGGAAAAATAAAACCAACGCTCTAACTAGCATAGTTTTTTTATATTAACAATAAACCTCTACAAACAAAGTTAACGATAAATAAGCAAATTAATATAATATTATCGTTTTACTTTTACTTTTGGAGTACGGAACCCTCGGTGTGCGAGTCCGACTCGCACTTGGTCGCCTTTTTTTTAAAACTCATAATAATGCAGCGAAGATAATCGAGATGTCATTCCTAGGTATCGATATCAGTAGTTAGTTCATATTACTTGTTGTCGTCTACGTGAGCATAATTTAATTCTAGTTGTGTTAGTGCATGGCGCCAGACGGCAGTTCAGTATTCATGTGGGCAATTATACTGTGATTATATTAGCACTTATGTTGACCTGATTGCTGGAAGGCCCAAATCACGGCGTTTGAAATTTACTGTTTTTAAATAGACTCGCCCAAACTAGCTTACACAAATCACAAAAGTAACATGAATAGTTTTCCATTTATTCAATTTGGGATGATTGATTGATTGATTTATCGCCTATCTATATAGGTGTATATATCTTAATATATATAAATTACGTGTCACGTTGTTTGTCCGCGATGGACTCCTAAACTACTGAACCGATTTTTATCAAACTTCGTAACTATCTGTAATTTGGTCCAACTTGAAAGACTATCCTATCTTTTTTCGATTAGGATAGTTTATATTTTTTATTTATATAGATAAGTTGGCGGTACGAAGTTCGCCGGGTCAGCTAGTATATATATATGTATATATATATGGGCATAGGTCTCCTCTCGACTGAGTAGGGTTTAGTGTGGATTTGAAAACTTCACACACCTTTGAAAATCACACTAAACTCTCAGACCAGATATCTTCACGATGTTTTTCTTTCGCCGTTAAACATAATATTTTTCATTTATTAGCCATCTCTAGACATGACATGGCGTACAGCATGACGAGCTCAAAGCAAAAAGTATTAAAACCTTTGAGGTAAATGCACACGCTAAGGTTTTGTATAAAATTAAATATATGTGTATTAGCTTTTGCCATCGACTTTGCCTGCGTGAAGTCGGGTCGGGTGTTTAAAAATTCCACGGGAACTCTTAAACTAGTTTCAAAAGCCACATAATAAATATAGCACCTCCACGTTTTTCCAAAGTAAAGATGTAGCTTAATATCACTCCTTGGATAAAATCAATCCTCTACCTTCCTGTGAAAGTTTCGTGAAAATCACCAGCAGACAAACAGACAGAGAGACATAACGACGGACAAAAATTAGAAAAATATGTGTTTCTGTTATGCTATCGTTGAAATAATCACGTGAGCTCAAAAGGGGTAGGGTAGTTCTTTCGAAATCACCGCCAGACAATATTTTTTTTAATTTATGCATTATTGTACTATATATAGACAGATACTTCAGGCACCATTAAATGCAAATTCTGAAATAGAAAAATCTATGTAAATATAAATCAATGTCAATAATTCAATCAATTACATAAAATCTTTATGATAAAATTTGACACATATATTAAAATTATTAAAATATTTCTAAAGCGACAGATCTAGTATTGGACTGGGAGCCCAGGCCGATTAGACCTTCGTCATTTTATAAAAGCTGAAAGTTTTTCAGCGTGTGTGTTTTTGCGTGAAAGAGTAACAAACATACATACATATAACTAAATTTTAATCATTTATTGGACATATTTGACTGAGATTTATAATGGAGTTAGATTATACCTTGGAGTGACACTAAGGCTTACTTTTTATCCCGTGAAAATTCATGTTTCCCGCAGGATTTTGAAAAACCGAAATTCATGTAGTGCTTCTTCATGCCACTACTAATGCACACTTTTGGCTGAAATTTGCAATGAATATAGATTATACCTTGGCTTAAAACATAGGATACTTTTCATCCCGTAAAATCCATGATTCACCAAATCAGGTAGCAAATGTGTATCAACCTTTGCTACCTAATATCTCCCAAAGCGACCATGATCCAAACTTCATAATCGGGGATTGTTGAAACTTTAAGCTTTTATAAAATGACGGAGGTCTTATCGGCCTAGGCTCCCTCTCTATATCTCTCAAGTAATTGAGTAATATCTACCTGTCAATTCGTTATAACTTCTAGGCTGTAAGATACAATATTAGTTAAACTAATTCAGTAGAAGCAAATCGAAAATAAGTCTGGGGCAGGTTGATATATAGTGTATGAATTTTCTTACTGCTTCGAATATCAATTTGATCGTCATAGTTATTAACCAAAACAAAATGCTTTAGTTATGTCGTTCATTTGCGATTGATGAACAATGATTTGAAGCAACTTAGGATTACCTGGTTTAATTATGAAACATTGCAGTCGACTGATTTAAAAATATAAAATCTATGGCTACACAGACACATACAACGAACCATGATGAAATGACATTATAGAGCAAGATCCCAGTGCCGCCAGACCTAAGTTATTTTCTCAGCAATTATTTGTGTACGATAGAGTACTGTTCGAATGTCCTTTCAGTATATGCGTACCAGCTAGATTGTGCCGACGGCCAATTTCCAGATACCAGGTGCTAAAGGTAGGTAAAAACTAGAATAACTTATCTTAAATTCTCAGGGCTGATTTTCATATATGTTTTAAAGAATATTGTAAAAATTAATAAATTTATACTGCCAGACGCTTACCGCCGGCGGTTACTTTAGCCAGACGCTTTGAAGCTCCCAAAAATATATATAATTTAAGTTAACTTATATTCTCAGTTCTGATTTTTATACATGATACTCAGGGAACTATTGCGATATTATCTGTAAGCTGCCAGACCTATTGGAAGGGTCAAACATCCCCCCAGACACACATTATGCGTCCCCATATGTATGAGCGCTAGAACATGATTCACTTGTTTAAGTGTGTGAGATATAATATCATCATACTATAATATTATAAATGCGAAGGTGTGTTTGTTGGTTTGTCCTTCAATCACTCTGCAACAGAGTTATGGATCGACGTGATTTTTTGCCTGGGTATAGCTTGCAGAAGATATTGCAATAGTTCTCTCTCTCTAGATCCTAAGCTATACCCAGGCAAAAAATCACGTCGATCCATAGCTCTGTTGCAGAGTGATTGAAGGACAAACCAACAAACACACCTTCGCATTTATAATATTATAGTATGATGATATTATCTCTCACACACTTAAACAAGTGAATCATGTTCTAGCGCTCATACATATGGGGACGCATAATGTGTGTCTGGGGGGATGTTTGACCCTTCCAATAGGTCTGGCAGCTTACAGATAATATCGCAATAGTTCCCTGAGTATCATGTATAAAAATCAGAACTGAAAATATAAGTTAACTTAAATTATATATATTTTTGGGATCTTTAAAGCGTCTGGCTAAAGTAACCGCCGGCGGTAAGCGTCTGGCAGTATTAATTTATTAATTTTTACAATATTCTTTAAAACATATATGAAAATCAGCCCTGAGAATTTAAGATAAGTTATTCTAGTTTTTACCTACCTTTAGCACCTGGTATCTGGAAATTGGCCGTCGGCACAATCTAGCTGGTACGCATATACTAAAAGGACATTCGAACAGTACTCTATCGTACACAAATAATTGCTGAGAAAATAACTTAGGTCTGGCGGCACTGGGATCTTGGACCATTATAAAAAAATCCTCAGAACGAATAATTCATATTGACTTGTTACTGACATTTCTAATGCACAACAGTTCTATAATAGCAAACAATTTTTATACATAATAATATATTATACTAGCTGATGCCCGCGACTTCGTCTGCGTGGATTTAGTTCATAACATCCCGCGGGAAATCTTTGTCACCCTCCAGGTTCTCAACTATACCTATCCAACAAATCACGTCAATCCGTAGCTTTGTAGCAGGAAACATTTGATCGTCTTGCTCGCGGCATTGTTAATGATGATTCAAAGAGAAAACATATTACTGATGATATTATCAATTACGTTAAACTATAATTTTTATAATTGTTTTTACCATAATTAACCAAATACAAAATTACGTTTAGCTGTCATTTACGTTTTGTTCTTCCACTGTCATTTTCGTTTTTTTTATTCCATGTCAGATGCATTTTTGTTATACCAGGTTTTATATTGACTTGACGGAAACGCGGTCGAACGGGATAAAAAGTATCCTATGTCCGTCTCCTGGTTCTAAGCTACCTCTCCACCAATTTTCAGCCAAATCGGTTCATCCGTTCTTGAGTTATAAATAGTGTAACTAACACCACTTTCTTTTATATATATAGATGTAGACGGGAGAAAAAGTATAGAATAGAATATATAGAATAATAGTTATTTGTGTTATATGGGGCCAAAGGAATTTTTTGTTCCCCGAGGGCGTTATTTTGAATTCAGAGCGAAGTGAAGGATTCTATAGTAGACTCCCGAGCGCAGCGAGGGATTCTAAAGTAGAATCCTGAGCGTAGCGAGGAATTTTTTGTTCTCGGGCGACGTATATTGAATGCGCTCGGGAGTCTACTATAGAATCCTTCACTTCGCTCTGAATTCAAAATAACGCCCTCGGGGAACAAAAAATTCCTTTGGCCCCATATAACACAAATAACTATTTTACCCAAATAAACTTTTTCATAGTTAAGTGCTTTCAAATCGTCAAATGAATATATCATGGTTTATAAATAAATAATAAGTGATCAAACAAACTTACCTGAAGTGAAGTTCGATCATTATTATATGAGTTGCTTCATCCGAAGATATAATTAATTACAAAAGGTAGTCACCTTACTCACCAGAGATAACTCCGCGAATTTTAAAGATATACCCTATTTTAAAAATAAATCACCTTGGCAGTACCGTCTTAAGTTTGCTCATTCTTTTTAGAGATGTATACGGTTCAAAACTTTTTTATTTGGGCAGTCAGGGAGGGTAGGTAATTATATCTTCGGTTTTTTTTTTTTAATATATAGACCAGCGCTTGACTGCAATCTCACCTGATGGTAAGTGAAGATGCAGCCTAAGATGGAGCGCGCTTGCCTAGAAGATGCCTATTCACTCTTGATTTAAAGGTACTCAAGTTATAGTCAGTTGGAAAAACGGAAGCCGGAAGGACATTCCAAATTTTAGCGGTGCGTATTAGGAACGAGGAAGCAAAACGCTTAGTGCGGGATCGGGGGATTTCGACCACGTAGCGGTGCAGATTCGAGCGATGCCTTGCGGTTCGATGGTAGAAGGGTGATGGAGGAACTAGTTCAAATAGTTCTTGAGCACACTCTCCGAAATATATCCTGTAAAATACCGACAGACAGGCAACTTTGCGCCGATGTTCCAGACTTTGAAGTTTGTACTTAGCGATTCGTCGCCAATGAGTCTTCTGGCGCGTCTGTCCACCGAATCCAATGCAGCAAGCTGGTACTTGGCAGAGCCGTCCCATAAATGGCTGCAGTACTCCATGCACGATCGAACTTGTGCTTGATACAAGGTAACAAGCTGTTCCGGTGTGAAGTAGCGCTTGACTTTATTGAGGATACCAAGTTTCTTGCCAGCAGTTTTTGCCTTGGATTCGATGCATCGTCCAAAGTTAAGATTTGACGAGACATCTATGCCAAGAAGATCAATACTGTCAGTGACCGGTACGGATATATTTCGGAAAGTCGGAGTCAGCGGGAATGGACTCCATTTGGCGGTGAACAAACCCGCTTGCGTTTTGGTAGCATTAAATTTGACAAGGTTGGCATCACCCCAATCCGATACCTCTTTCAAAGTCAAATTTATGCGTTCTACCAAAGCCTCTCTAAGCTCGAAAGTTTCAGCGCCACTAGCACGGGGACCGGACATGTATCTCTCCGTAACGGTGCTGTCATCCGCATACCCAAAGATACCGGGCCTGAGGAGGTCTTTAATGTGCAGCAAAAAGAGCGTTGCGGAGAGAACTGATCCCTGAGGGACACCGGCGTTAATCGCCATCAGATCAGACGAGGTGCCATCTATGACCACTCGAAATGATCGCCCACTCAGGAAATCCGATATCCAGTTACAAAGTCCAGTGGGTATCCCATAAGCTGAAAGTTTGCTCAAAAGGCTTTCATGCCAGACCCGGTCAAACGCCTTCGATACATCAAGTGAGACGGCTAGCGCCTCACCATGCTTATCGATGGCTTCACCCCAGATGTGTGTAGCATACACTAAAAGATCTCCCGTGGACCTGTTACGGCGAAAACCGTACTGCTGGTCCGACAGGAGGTCATTAAGCTCGAGGTATGCCAGGAGCTTGTCGTTCAATACACGCTCCAAACATTTACATAGTATGGAGGTGATTGCGATAGGCCTGTAATTGGCCGGGTCGGCACGACTACCCTTTTTGGGTACTGGCTGTACGTTAGCTATCTTCCAAGTTCCAAGCTTTGGGGACTTGAGCTAATTTTAGAGAGAGGCGGTACAAGCGTGTCAGGACAGGCGACAACTCAGGAGCACAGGTCTTCAAGACTCCTGCTGGTATCCCGTCAGGGCCGCTGGCCTTATTCACATCCAGGTTGCGGAGCACTTTCAAAACCTCAATTTGGCGAATGCGTATTTCAGACATAACAGTCTCGCAAGGTGGTATTCTAGGTGGTGAGGTACTTCCTGCATCGAGGAGCGAATTTTCTCAAACAGATTCGCTAAAAGGTTAGCCTTGTCTGTCGCAGTAAAGGCCAGCGATCCATCTGGTTTCAGCAGGGGAGGCAGCGAAGGACGGCAGAAGTTCGTTTCAACTGACTTCGACAGTGACCAAAAAGCTTTACTACCACGCGGATAGGAAGCTAATTTGGCCCCAATGCGGTTCGTGCGGTTAAAACGAGCCCTTTTGAGAACTTTCTTGTAGGACTTGGCAGCAGAGTTGAACGCTCTCTTCTTCATATTGATGTCCGGAGTTTTAAGGGTACAGGTTTCAGCCCACGCTGCAAACGCTGAGTCCTTACGAGCTGCAGCATCAGCACATTCAGCATTGTACCACCGAGGAACCTTGCCATCAAGTGATACGTCAGCATATGGAATAAAGTACTCCATTGCTTGACGTATAACTTCCGATACGGCTTGCTCACAACTCGACGGATCATTAGAAGAGAAGCAGCTCTGCCGCCAAGGGTATGACGCGAAAAAGTGTCGCATCTCATCCCAATCTGCCGACTTATATCGCCACACACGTCTGGTTCCGGTAGGACCGTTATCCAGAGGGTGATAGTTCGATACCGACTTTACCACACAGTGATCAGAGGAGCCCAGGGGGGCCGCAACTGATAACGAAAACCGGTCTGGGTCGGTAGTCAACAGAAGGTCCAAACAATTAGGTGTATGGCCTTCAACGTCAGGTATTCGCGTTGCTTCTTGGACCAGCTGGGAGAGATCTAGCGACAGAGCAAATTTAAGCGCCTCTCTCCCGGCATGGTCGGTATTCTGGTATGGGAACAGCCAATCTTGATGATGGGCGTTGAAATCCCCCAGAAACACCATTTGAGCAGTCGGATACCGACGTTGGACGATGTCAGCCGTCACACTGAGATGTTCAAACATCCGAGTCGTCTCCTGGTCACCGCTATGCGACCGATAGGTACAGGCATACACGATCTGTTCCATGCCCGTGTCCAATAAACACCACATGATGGAAAGGTTAGGTAACTCTAGGTTACGGAGACGCCGGCAGCAGACGTCGTTACGGGCGTACATACAGACCCCAGCGCGAGGTTTAAAGTTGTGCTCGAGCGAATACCCGGGATACTGTAGGTACGCTACGTCTGCTTAACTGCCGATTTGCGTCTCCGTAAGAAAAAGTAAATGCGGCCTCTCAGTCTCTAGATGGTGGTGGACTGCGACGAGATTGGAGTGCAATCCTCGTATGTTGGTGAGGTGCACTTTGAGAGAGAGGAGGTGCAGCCGCTGTATAGCTTTACTTTTTTCTTGCGATGTTTCATTTTGGTCAAAGGGTGAATAGGAAGGGAAATGGCAGTTGTACGAGGCGCTACGTTTGTAGACTCCGCGATTTGTACAGAAGATGCGCTGATGGAGGGTTCGACTGGAGACTGCGGGGACGCCCGAACCCCCCAGGGAATCGCCATCGGGTCCTCTCACCGGTCGCCAACCGGCACGATGGAAGCCATCCCTGGATTTTTCGCCAGGTGGCGGGGCAGCCTTTCATAGGTGGCGAATCTACTAATTGGGCCCCCAACTACCTGCGGTCGGCCAGCGGTGCACCGTGCTTCGGATCCCGCTACCCTCCAGATCGAGACGTCCGGCACAGCCTCTGCACAAAATCGGGTCCTGTCACTAAACGCAGCGCAACTGTACATACCCATTCCCCTTTGATTGGCTGGTACGAGCATCGCTCCGGAACACGACGCGCCCCACGACACAACGAATCGTGTCATAAGACGAATCGCTTGGCGGCGCGGTTTTGCTCGATGGGTGGTCACTCTAGCCACGGCCGAAGCCTACCACCTGTGTTACTCGTTTGGCACCACCCAGGGGTCACGTGTAGGGTAGAGAGGGTTAAAACCTTACTTGGTACAGCCTGTGGCCGCGAGTAACCCAACCCCCAATATGATGAAGCAACTCATATAATAATGATCGAACTTCACTTCAGGTAAGTTCATTTGATCACTTATTATATTTCTTTGCTTCATCCTTCAATATAGTTAATTACAAAGGTAGTTGTTTAGAGTAAAAAGTTTTGATAAACATGTACGTAATACAGATTTTGTAAATCGTGTATTTTCAATCACTTACGGAAATACTAATTAATTTGCTTGCATACACTTTGACAATATTAATATTTATTTATGATATTATTATTATAATATTATTTAATACTATAAATAAGAATATATTTATTTTTATGATTAGGTATAATTCATAAATTGATTCACTATTAGATGTGTTAACGCAATTATTATTAAGACCTGTCTTGGCAGGGTCTGGCATAATCTCCCTCATCCGCCTTGGATCTAACATCTAAGCAGCGAAAGAATGAGTTCGATGTGTTAGTCCAGCCTGCCGTTTTTCTAATTGTCTCAACGCTCGCCTGAGCGTAAGGTGCTGTGTTTTTGTGTCAACGCTGCTCCCTGATAGCGTTTACTTGATCCACCTGCTGATCGATTGAGGTGCGGCCTTTTTGTAAGGCTTCTTGTAAGTACATAGCAGGTTATTTGTCCCCTCAGATCTTATATTTTTAGTTCTGGAAATATAGTGTGTGGAGGGGTGTAGCAGGGCAGATGCTCAGATTTTCTTGAAAGTAAGGTAGGAAGAGAGAAAGAGAATAGGCTTGGTATCTGCCCGCAGCGTATTTTTTTTTATAATTTACTGTTATTCTAATTTAAACCCCGAATTCGAAAGTAATATTGCTTTCCAATTTAATTGATGGAAGAGTTTGTAGTCTATGAGCAGTGCAAATTGCTAGTATAATGAAAAGTTTCTTAGTGATTTTTTCTAAAGATGAGTGACTATAAGGGAACCAATTTTTAATATAGTTTAAAACAAGTTGAGGGACCCAAGTACGGGAGTAATAGGGTTGGTTGATCTTAACTTATAGACACCTTTGAGGAGACGTTTTACGCTCGCTCCAGAAACAATGCTGTTTCTTAGCATAAATTATATTGCAATTCGATAAGGGTTCAAACTCCGTAACAAACGCTGTAAGAGAAGATACCTAATACTGGTCTTTGACGGTTTAAATACATTTTTATTATTTAATTTACAAAACTGCCACCGAAGCTTGAGTGTGGTATTATATTGTTTTAAAATACTGTCAGAGAATGATGTTAACATTAGTGACGCTGGTCGGCGCCTTGTTTTAAGGGAGAGAGAGAGAGAGAGAGAGAGAGAGAGAGAGAGAGAGAGAGAGAGAGAGAGAGAGAGAGAGAGAGAGAGAGAGAGAGAGAGAGAGAGAGAGAGAGAGAGAGTCCGGAGAGTCTCGCGACACCCAGGGTAAGTTTCTTGTGCAAGGAATGGTGAAATGAGATTGCAATAAGTATTAATGAGGATTAACATTAAGTAATATCCGAAACTACCAAGCTTTGTAGGAGAGAGTACCACGCTTGTGATAACCAATTTGAAAAAACTAGGATTCCGTTTGCCTCGTTATCAATGATTTTCCTCAGATACTTTAAAATTAAAGAAAAAGGAGGAAACAAAAATCATAGAAAAACATAAAAGCCCCACATAGCGTAAATGCATCGACAGCTAAGGCGTCCGGATCTTGTTGTCAAGGCACGGATTTTTTTAAATTTAGTATTGTTATTCAAGCAAAAACGGACTTAAAGCCTAGGTAACTCAAATAGGTTATAACTTCTTTTGTGACTTTGATTAAACACCTGGAGTCACTGATAAGCCGAACAGCCTAACATTAGGTTTAGGTATCAAGAAAATTGAACTCGGAACTAATAGCTCCTATTTGTAATAAATTATTATTAATAGCAACCCACATATTAAGTTGGTAAGCTGTTATCCTGCGCCGCAGTGTTACGCTCCCCCCTCCCCAGTTCATGACGAGTACCGAAGAGGCGCTCGCCAGTTTTTCTGGTTGCCGGTTGGTCGAGTACCCGTATATAGTTAGGTAAGAACATAACGTAGGTATATTGTCTCGCAGACAATAATTTGTAGTTAATGTACATAATATATATTCACGATTACACATTTTCTACACAATTGTCATAAGGATATGGCTCATAACTAGCTCGCAGCTAGTTAGGTTATCACAATTACCAATTTCCTTTTGCGGAGTCACAGCTTTAGTAGCTTTAGGATATAGCTCATGAGTAGCTCGCAGCTAGTTATGTAATCGCAATCGACTGGCAGTCAATACCGATTTGTTTAAGGAATCACAGCTTTAGTATGTGATTTATGAGTAGCTCGCAGCAAGTTATGTTATCGCTATTGATTCGCAGTTAATCCCTTTTTATTGTGGAGTTACAGCTTTAGGATTTGACTCGTGAGTAGCTCGCAGCTAAGAAGTCACATCTTTAGGATATGAACCATAAGTAGCTCGCAGCTAGTTATGTTATCGCAATTGACTCGCAGTCAATCCCGATTTGTTTGTGTGGTCACAGCTGTAGGATTTGACTCATGAGTAGCTCGCAGCTAGGAAGTCACATCTTTAGGATATGAACCATAAGTAGCTCGCAGCTAGTTATGTTATCGCAATTGACTCGCAGTCAATCCCGATTTGTTTGTGGAGTCACAGCTGTAGGATTTGACTCATAAGTAGCTCGCAGCTAGGAAGTCACATCTTTAGGATATGAACCATAAGTAGCTCACAGCTAGTTATGTTATCGCAATTGACTCGCAGTCAATCCCGATTTTTTTGTGGAGTCACAGCTGTAGGATTTCACTCATGAGTAGCTCGCAGCTAGGAAGTCACATCTTTAGGATATGAACCATAAGTAGCTCGCAGCTAGTTATGTTATCACAATTGACTCGCAGTCAATCCCGATTTGTTTGTGGAGTCACAGCTTTAGTATATGACTCATGATTGCAGTTAATCATGTTATTGCAATTGGTTCGCAGTCAATCCCTGTTTCTTGTTTTTTTAGTTTCTCGGATAAAGCCCATTCAAATAAAGTTTTGTCTCTTTCCGAATCTTATAGCACTTCTTGTTGAGTTGAGGCATTCAGAGTTTAATGCTGCTTTGAGTGATTCCGAAGTCTGAATCACATAGGATCCTGCAGCCATTGCTTAGGTGTTTCATGGCCTGCACCCTGTTTTCACTCTCTTTTAATAGTAGGCCCATTCCGTTACTAACGTCTTTGTCGCATCCCCTTTTTTAATATAAAGAGTCATATGGTTGGCTTGAATATTTTCACCATACTTCGGGGAATCATGCGTTGCTTTCCCAAGCGCCGAGTGTAATTTTCCGAGTCGATTTCGAGTTGACCGACCTTTTATAAAGTAATTTTGAACCCTTTGTCAGGAAATGACCATTCAGTATCTGGATTAACTGTGCTATACTCGGCGTCGGCTTGATTTTCTTTGGTGTTTACGTATGACGCAAAAAAAAACAAAGCTCACATTGTTCACACCAATGCCAACTGGTTCTAGTTAACTTATTGAAGTGAGGGTATTGAATGCCTCTCTTTCAATTAATATAACTTCTTACCGTCGTAGTGTCGACACGAACATTGCACAGTTGTTTAAGTTACGAGCAAGACTTTAAAACCGAGGAAAATGGCCATTATTTCTTCCAAATATTTAATAATAATATTGTCTTCTATAATATCTAATAATATGCTACTTGCTCTGCTTGTTCATCTACTTGCTCTGCTTGTTCATCTACCATTGCTTTTAATTTTAAGTATTTCGTAACAATTAGTGTTTTCAGACAAAGCGAAGAAAAGGTAGGTAGTTAGATCCCTTACGCTTCGCTTGGCTCGTCGTGGCAGGGACGCTACCGTCTCTCCAGATAAATAATATAATATTTTTGTTTACAAGGACTCGAACAGCTGGGCAAGCTACTAAAGCGCCGTTGAGCGAATTTTAGGAGCATAGTGGAGTGAATTCGTGAATTTTATTACATTTTTCGAATGTATAATATGATATGTAGAAATAATAATGATAAATGTCTCCTAACCTATATAAATCCGAAAAAATGATGATGATGATTTCAGCCGATGAACAATACTGCAATCACACTATCCTACAATAACACTCTAACTTCTGCACTTCTGGTTAAATTATTAAAGTGCGGCGCGCTGAGCGCGTGCGGTCGTTATCTCGCGCGAAAAAGTAATGAGCAAACTTAAGACGGTACTGCCAAGGTGATTTATTTTTAAAATAGGGTATATCTTTAAAATTCGCGGAGTTATCTCTGGTGAGTAAAGTGACTACCTTTGTAATTAATTATATTGAAGGATGAAGCAAAGAAATATAATAGTTTCAAAAACTACAAAACACGTTTTTGTAGATAACCGAACTAAAAAGTAGGAAATAATTTTCAATAAGTTCAAAATAAGAATAGAGTGATTAACAAAAAAAATATTTTATTGTAAAAAAGCTTGGGGGGCTTTATCAGATATTTTCATGACGACGCTAATTTTAGAAATACATATTTACAACAATTATTGACATCAAGCACCCCACGCTTTTTTACAATTTTTTTTTATTTTTTTAATCACTCTACTATTCTTATATTGAACTTATTGAAAATTATTTCCTACTTTTTAGTTCGATTATCTACAAAAGCGTGTCTTTTTAAACTATTATTAAGTCGCAAAATACACGAAACTACCCAGTTTATTCTGCGAGTAGTTGTATGCTTGTCTTGATGATTAGGTCATGTATGTCTCAGTACAGTTGTATGGTAAACCATATTTAATTTTTGCTGATCGTATAACCTTAGTGCCCACGGCAATCTTTCTTTCTGCCTTATCAACTGTCGATGGTCGGTTCTGTGGCTAGTCGGGTTGTAACGGGTAAACAAGAAGAAATTAAAAAAATATATTTTTAAATACAAGTTTTTAGTAGCTACATCATCGGACTCTGGGTATCATCTGGGACCATAATACTTGTCAAGGCGACTCAAACGAGCCCAAACTCGATAGGGGTACGCCGTACGTAGTTTCATTACAGATTTCCTTTAAGCACCTTTCAGCTCCATCGTCAGACCCTGGATATTATCTGGGACCAGAGTACTTGTCAAAACGAATCAAACGAGCTTAAACTCCATAAAGTTACGTAGTTTAATTAGAGTTCCCTTAACAACCTTTAAGCTCCATCATCAGACCCTGGGTATCATCTGAGACCAGAGTACTTGTCAATACGAATCAAGCAAGCCCAAACTCGATAGGGTTACGTAGTTTCATTACAGAATTCCTTTAAGCAACTTTCAGCTTCATCATCAGACCCTGGATATCATCTGGGACTAGAACACTTGTCAAGACGAATCAAGAGAGCCCAAACTCAATAGGGTTAAGTAGTTTCATTACAGAATTCCCTTAACAAACTTTCAGCTCCATTATCAGACCCTGGATATCATCTGCGACCAGAGCACTTATCAAGACGAATCAAACGAGCCCAAACTCGATAGGGTTACGTCATTTTGTTGCATAGTTGCCACCTTCCAGCCTCATCATCAGCTAATCCTGAGGATCCTGGCGGAGATAATAGGACAAAATATTTAAATTATTGCATTATCATCGGTCCTTGATAAGTGTGCGAAGTTTCAAAACAATCCGATGTTTTAAAGGGGTTGAAAATCTACCCCTTTAAAACATTTTTTCACACCAACGCGGTTTTTCTACTCGTCACGTAGACTTTCAGGTCCTGATCATTTTCTATCAAAAAACCACTCTTCCATTTTTTAAACTCCCTGAGATAGACACCTATGAAATTCTTATAGCTGCCATCTTGAATCCGCCATTTTGAATATTTTTTCAGATCACAACCAATTGGATGAGGTTTCGAGTATTTTTTGTTTGAGCACCTCCCACCTATCTTCAATACTCTGGCCGTGCTCCTCACCCACCTTCCAAATCCTCGATCATCATATCTCATCATTTATCAAAATGGGAATTCTTCTATAAAAATAAATTTTGAAAAGGAACCGTATCAAAGTCTTGCATAGTTCCCAACTTCTAGTCTTCTCAATATTCGCCATATATTTTGTATGGAGAAAAAAATTCCGCCATCTTGTTTTTTTTTTCTATTCATCAAATAGACCTTTGGGTCCTGATCATCTTTTGCCACGAAACCACTCTTCCATCTTTTATACTCCCCGAGATAGACACCAACGAAATTTGTATGGCGGCCATCTTTTTTCCGCAATTTTGAATTTTTTTTCAGCTCACTACGAATTGGATGAGGTTTCGAGTGACATTTGTTCGAGTACCCCCCACCTATCTTTGATACCCTGGCCGTGCTCCTCACCCGTCTCCGAAATCCTCAATCATCAGCTCTCTCCATATTTTTCCTCCGAATGAATTTTTGTCTTCTACACGAAACCATCAGTGAAAAAAAAATTTTCATACAAAATTTTACAGGAGAGGTGATCAATGAGTGAGTGAATCAGTGAATCAGTGAATCAGCCCCAGCAGCTATATATATAGTAACTAGTAGGGCGCGTGGGTGCGCGGCCCGCAAGCGGACCGCGGTTTTTCTGTTCATCAATTAGAGTTTCAGGTCTTGATCATTTTCTATCCAAAAACCACTCTTCCATCTTTTATACTCTCCGAGATAGACGCCGTTGAAGTTTGTATGGCCGCCATCTTGAATCCGCCATTTTGGATTTTTTTCAGCTCACTGCCAATTGGATGAGGGTTCGAGTGACTTTTGTTCGAGCACCCCCACCTATCTTCATTACCAAGGCCGTGCTCCTCACCCACCTTCCAAATCCTCGATCATCATATGTCATCATTTGTCATAATGAAAATTCTTCAATAAAAACAAATCTTGAAAAGGAACCATATCAAAGTCTTGCATGATTCCCGGCTTCTAGTCTCTTCAATATTCGCCATATATTTTGTATAAAGAAAAAAAAATTCCGCCATCTTGGTTTTTTTTTCTATTCATCAAATAGACCTTTGGGTCCTGATCATCTTTTGCCAAGAAACCACTCATCCATCTTTTATACTCCCCGAGATAGACACCGACGAAATTTGTATGGCGGCCATCTTTTTTCCGCCATTTTGAATTTATTTTCAGCTCACTGCGAATTGGATGAGGTTTCGAGTGACATTTGTTCGAGCACACCCCCACCTATCTTCAATACCCTGGCCGTGCTCTTCACCCGTCTCCGAAATCCTCAATCGTCAGCGCTCTCCATAATTTTCCTCTGAATGAATTTTAGTCCTCTATACGAAACCATCGGTGAAAAAAAAATTTTTCATACGAAATTTTACAGGAGAGGTGATCAATCAGTGAGTGAATCAGTCAATCAGTGAATCAGCACGAGCAGCTATATATATATTAATTCCGCCATCTTGGTTTTTTTTTCTATTCATCAAATAGACCTTTGGGTCCTGATCATCTTTTGCCAAGAAACCACTCATCCATCTTTTATACTCCCCGAGATAGACACCGACGAAATTTGTATGGCGGCCATCTTTTTTCCGCCATTTTGAATTTATTTTCAGCTCACTGCGAATTGGATGAGGTTTCGAGTGACATTTGTTCGAGCACACCCCCACCTATCTTCAATACCCTGGCCGTGCTCTTCACCCGTCTCCGAAATCCTCAATCGTCAGCGCTCTCCATAATTTTCCTCTGAATGAATTTTAGTCCTCTATACGAAACCATCGGTGAAAAAAAAATTTTTCATACGAAATTTTACAGGAGAGGTGATCAATCAGTGAGTGAATCAGTCAATCAGTGAATCAGCACGAGCAGCTATATATATATTAATGTATTAATTTAAATGCTTATATGAATATAATAATTTTTATAACGCCACTGGTAATAAATAATTTTTTAACGATAATAGTATAACGGAATACCCATATTATACTGTTGTAAAAACCAATCTTATAAATAGATATTGCTCTTCTGCATTCAAACAACTCGTATTCCTCGCGAACGAACTGTAGGTATACGAAGTATGAATACAAAATGTGAATACGAATTTTACTATACGTCTTTTATTACCGAATCAGTTATAATACGTATATTATTATTTACCATAATAGGTCGATATACCGAAAAAAGACTTTCGGTGGTAAGGAGTTGAATTTGATTCTGAATGATAAAATAATAATTGATAATAGTGGTAATTATTATAAACAAACATGGTTTTTAGTGCTGGTTTATCGGATACCATATTATATGTTCACTTGCAACTCCACGAAGCATATTATTTTATTTTTAACCGACTTCAAAAAAGCAGGAGCTTCTCAATTCGTAGGAATCTTTTTTTTATTTTTATGTTTTTATGTATGTCCACCGATTACTCGAAAACGCCTGAACTTTTTTGTTTGAATGGGTATACTTCCCAGGTGGCCCCATTGAAATTTTATCGAAATCGGTCGAGCGGTTTTAAAAAAATCAACAATAAATTATATACTTTGTAGTGGCGCGGGCGTTTGAAGTCGGTTTTTTAAAAATAATTTTCTATGTTCAATTATATTTTTACTGCGAAATTGGCTTGAGCTTGACGACTATCACCCTTTCCATCAGGAAAGCAATGGTGAGTTTAGAGCGCGCTTGTTTAGAAGACGACTATTCCACTTTTGGCGGATCTCAGAAACGTTGAACTACATAAATACTTTCGGGCGAGTAGGTTGAATTTCAACCACATAAGGATGCCACTGCTAACAATTTCTCGCACTTCTGTGAACTATGGTATGGTAAATAATGTGGAGGTAAACGACTGTCCTAATCATTGAATAATTTCTTTATAGCATCTTTGGTACTGAACCTCGAATCATTCAATCACAAAACTAAGTTTCAGTATATGTAGAGAGGCTCTACTCTCTACTAGAGACCAAAATGACCCGTTCGATATAAATTATGATGAAAACAGTGTTTTTTCACATGATTATACTTGTATACCATCACATCGTTAAACAACAATATCGTAGGTATGACATTAAACTCAATATTAATATTCCTAAGGAGACTGCCTACGCAGGGCGACGTCCGTCGTCTGCTGATTGCTGTTCCTAATCGCCAACATCCTATAGGTATATTCCATTAGGTATCCTCTTAATCTCATAAGTTAAGTCCACGTACATACCAAGTCTACGTACAGACCAAATTGGGCCAATGCTGTTAAGAGGATAATCTTATACAAACATTTAAAAATGCTTCTTGGGCTTTTATTTTCTCCATTATAATTTTCCATTATTGTCTTACTGATAAGTTATAATACATTTCTGGATACATTTTGCACAAACGGTAAGTTTAACTTAATTCTAGGATATAGGGATGCAGCTTGTAACACTTTCTGGTTACCGTGAGCTGACAAAGTTGCGGGTATCTGTTAGATTGTTATAAAAATAAACTCAGGTAAAAATGGCTTGGGTCAATAAGTTTAGACCTGCGGCGACTACATTTTGCACTTAATTCTATCGAAGAATTTTGATTAAAGGCAATTCTTTTTTTGGCATACATTTAAATGTCGTTTCTGTGATTGTTTTAGCCGACCAGCCCATTTTAGTATTCGTTTTATTTTCAAAAATCACTTTGAGAAGCGTTGTTTTTTACACAGATTTTTATATCCATGAAAGGTTTGCGTGATCATTTTGTAAGAAATAACTCGGCTGATTCAAATTTGATAAAAAGATTTCATCTAAAAGAAAAGATGGCCTTAATTGACTGATCGTACCTAGCACTTGTATCTTGATTAGCTCTACGCCTAATCGGTATATTTTCAACACGCAAAACAATAATCTATAGATAGCGTTCTATACACTTACAGTGCGTAGTTGGTTCGTCTTAACATAATGATCATGGTACATTCGCAGCAGCTATCAGTATCCCTATAAATATAAATCAAAAACTTCTCAAATAAAGGTGAATTTTAAAAGAGGAATAATATAACAATAAATAAAAGTCGTGTGGTGTCGTGGGACACCAGATAGGAACGAAGTTATCTAAATATATAAAAGGCAAAGGTGACTGACTGACTGACTGACTGGTCTATCAACGCACAGCTCTAACCACTGGACGGATCGGGCTGAAATTTTGCACACAGATAGTTATTATGACGTAGACGTCCGCTAAGAAAGGATTTTTGAAAATTCCAACCCCAAGAGGGTTAAATGGGGGTTGATAGTTTGTATAAAAGTCCGTCATTTATCAAATTATTTTTCATGTAACATCCATGAAACTTTAATTTTTGGGCTTTTGATAAAAAAATAAGAAATACGTGTTTCACAAATTTTGAAAATTCCACCCCCAAAGACTTCAAATAGGGGATGAAAATTTGTATAAAAGTCCAGATTTTTAAGTTAATTTGCAAGTAATATCCATCAAACTTGGTACTTTAGCTTTCATCTTCTAAATATATAAAAGGCAAAGGTGACTGACTGACTGACTGACTGACTGACTGACTGGTCTATCAACGCACAGCTCTAACCACTGGACGGATCGGGCTGAAATTTTGCACACAGATAGTTATTATGACGTAGACGTCCGCTAAGAAAGGATTTTTGAAAATTCCAACCCCAAGAGGGTTAAATGGGGGTTGATAGTTTGTATAAAAGTCCGTCATTTATCAAATTATTTTTCATGTAATATCCATGAAACTTTAATTTTTGGGCTTTCGATAAAAAAATAAGAAATACGTGTTTCGCAAATATTTGAAAATTACACCCCCGAAGACTTCAAATAGGGGATGAAAATTGTATAAAAAAATTGAGAGGTGTCAAGGGACACCCGGATGGAACGTAGTTCCTTTCGATTAATTAATTTGGCATTGTGTTAGGTATTTTCGTGGTACAATAATGGGTCTCCCTATGGGAATCTAATCTAATGGGAATTTTTTCTTAATTTTTTATAACTTATAAGTTATAAAAAATTAGGGAAAGGTTCCATATGTAGAACTTAGGTATAACCATGAAACTTGGTATGTTGGCTTTTTACGTAGATACGAATCGCGTTAGGTTGGATTTTAATTACCATTAAAAATCTAACTTAACGTGAGCTAACCAACCGCTAAGAAACCATTTTTGAAAATTCAACCTCTAAGGGGATACAATAGGGGTTTGAAAAATCGAACTTAACGTGAGCGAAGCCGCGGGAAAAAGCTAGTTATTATTATAAAAATATTAATTTCAAGTTCTATTCGAGGTATAAAGAAAATAATTATTCGGGTATACATTTTTTATCATGATTTTTTTATCGATAAAAATCAAAATGACCCCAGGGAAGCCTAAATATCGATTTTATAAAATATTAAAATTAAAAAAATAATAAAATAAAAATTGAAAATAGGATTGCGCGCCCCCGGGTGGGCTCGAACCACCAGTGTGCAGTGTTTCGGTTGGCGGCCGCGCGCGGGCCAATTGAGCCACGGGAGCGATGCACAACTTGTTGAAATTATTATATAAGATATTTTTAGGCCATCAAAAAGTGTCGAAAGTGTCGGTCCAATTTTTGGTCTTAATTTCCGTCTAGCCCACTTTCGTAACGCGCGATAAGGAACTTCGTTCCAATAATATAGTTATAACGACTAATGATTATTTTTATTAACGATTTTGAAAGAAATTCACTGCAAGTTGTGCTGATACTTGTCATTTATAGGGTACGGGCACCCACTGGCCATTCCTCACTCGTACCACTATCAATGTCGTCTAATATGATGATAGTAGTCCCTCGTAATCCAGTCTGGATTGCTGTCTTCCGTTTTCATCAATCACGCGCTTCGCAATCGCGCGCTACACTCCTAACCTCAGGTCAAGGGTAAGGGACTATCTTTACTAATATATAAATGCGAAAGTGTGTTTGTTTGTCCTTCAATCACGCTGCATCAGAGCTACGGATCGACGTAATTTTTTGCATGGATATAGTTGAGGCCCTGGAGATTGAAATGATTTTATATCCCGGAAAATCAAATAGTTCCCACGGGATTTTTACAAACTGAATCCACGCGAACGAAGCTGCGTGCTATCAGTTAATCATACTATTGGTTTGTCCTTCAATCACGCCGCAACAGAGCTACGTTAATTTTATTATCAATTGTTAAATTACAAAACTATAATTCCTGGAAATGTTAGAGAGGTTAGGCAGCTAGGTAGTCTGTTTTGGATCGTATCAGATAAACAAACAGATAGGTAATATTTTTCGGTGTAAAGATACAACGCAGATTCTTGGCGCCCGAGCACATTCAATCGTAAAATATGAGGAGTCAGGCAACAAAGGCATAAGCATTTTCTTAGATAACTCCTAATAAATATCATCAAATATGCATCATGTAGTCAGACTTTTTTGCATTCGGTATGTTCCAAAAACATAGTATTACTTACTACTATAATATATTATACCGTGTGTATAAGTATTATCTATGATGCATTCCAAAATCATTTACACAAGACGTATTGAAAGATTCGTTTAAAGGAGCTGCGCATGTAAAATAAACTTTGGCTCTCCGAAATAATGTTTATAAACGATCTTGAGCAGATTATTTACAATTTGTATTAAGCAGAACAGACGTTTTGAATCCGGGTATAGGAATGATTAGTTTTTAGTAGTGTTGATAATCTGTTCTCTTTCACGGATACAAATAGCTCGACTGTTAAAAATAACACTAACTGGAAAGGCACTCAACTGTTTGCATTTTTACTAACAAGAGAGATATCCATAGGAGTGCTGGGTTTCCTTTATTGATCCAAATCTACAAATGACCGGTTCAAAAAGCAAGCTAAGCAATTAAATATTCCCTTGCTTTAACGATGAAGGAAAACATTATTCTTCTACAGGTAAGCTCCTACAATATCACCTTGTTGTAAATGACAATTCGGTCTAAGATAGAAGCGGGAAAAGCTACGGGATAACGGAAATTATATCATTTACATATAAATTTTAGTTTATAAATTTCCAAATTGCCCCTGCCGGGAATCGAACTCGGAATTTCCTCTCTATGTTATGAAATCACAGCGCTCACATTGTATCGTAAATTAAAACTAGCTTTTGTCCGCGACTTCGTCTGCGTGGAGTTAGGTTTTAAGATTCCTTTTGTTTTTCCGGGACAAACAGTAGCCTTTGCCACTCTCCAGGTCCTAAACTGTACCCATGAAAAAAATCGCATTAATCCGTGGCATAGTCGCTGCGAGATTGATTGGAGACAAGCCAACAATCACATTTGGCATTTTGAAGAGGGTTTTCACAAGGCGATACAATTTATCTATCTATATATGTAAAAATCTTGTGTCACGATGTATGTTCGGGATAAACTCAAAACTACTGAACCGATTTTCATCAAACTTCGTTACTATCTGTTATTTGGTCCAACTTAAAAGATAAGTTAGATTTATCTTAATCATTGACATCAATATTTGTTATTGCAAATCAAAATATGTTAATTACACGACAGTCATAATATATACAGTTCGAGATTTAGGTTGCTAGGCAGGCTAGCAACCTAAATCTCGAACGATGTTATGACGAGTATTATTATGTTGCTAGGCAACCTAAATGTCGAACGATGTTAGATTGCGAGATAGTCTTAACCCAAATAGACTACTTATCTATATTACTAGCTGATGCCCACGACTTCGTCCGCGTGGATTTAGTTTTTAAATTTCCTTGGGAAGTTTGATTTTCCCTGAAACAAATATAATATGTCACTCTCCAGGTCCTCAACTATACCCATGCAAAAATGAAGTCAATCCGTTGCTCTGTTGCGGCGTGATTGAAGGACAAACCAACAAACAAACACACTTTCGCATTTATAATATTAGTAAGGATTTTAATGAACAAGTAGGCTCACCCGTCTTGGTGCAATCGGGTCTGCCGTTCCTGACAGCTGTGTCGGGCAGGGGTTTCCCGTCGGGGGTGACGCACCAGCAGCCAGCTGCAGCTCCGGCGGCCGCGCACTGCACCGCCGCATATGTACCGTCCGCTCTACACCGCGGCATGAAGGCGGCGCGGCGCCCGCTCTGCGCGTTCAACGCGTATCGCAGCACGGTCAGACAGGATGACTGACCCTCTAGACGGAAATGCAGATCATTAACCACATGAGCATCAACGAACGGAGTCAAAACTTCTGATATTGATAAACCGATAGGTACATCGGTGTGGTAACACCCTAATATTATGTACTAGGGAATACTCTATAAAAACATTTGACAACGTCACGTTTTGTACAAAATATTTTATGAACGACCACAGTGTATCTATCACTGCATTTACAGCACGGTTGTTTGAGGATTTCTTTGTTCGGATATTTAGACCCGTATCAACGTATAACCTTGTTTTATAAAAATATCACATACCCACACATGCTCCTCTGTGAGCTATCGTCACCGTTTCACCAGTACACTGGGCTTTCATGAGGTGACACTTCGAAGGATACGTGTGACCGTCCGTACCACACACGGCTCTATTCGCATTGCCCGTATTTGCCTCACACGTAGCCACTCTGTGAAAGCAAGTCGCGCTGCTTTGGGTACTAGTCTGTCAACCAATATAATACTTCATTAATATTTTTTTATCCATTAGTCATGCGTAGCTTCGAGACATCATTTAACATTAGGAGGTTAATATGGTTGAGGTTGTTATCATATCTATGCATTGTGTAAAGAAAATCATAATACCAGTGTTTAGTATATTGCTTCACCTATTTTAAATACCTCGACCTGTGGAATCACAATGGACTATGTATGATATGATACACGAAATCCAGTAAAACTCTGTGTTCCTGCTCCATCATGTGAACTACTAATAAAGACCCAAGAACCCCACAAGTAAAACTCGGTCGGCCTGATTCGAGCAAGTATACCTCTTATTATCTGCTCCATCATCAAATCCTGGTCACTGTCTATGACGTAATCAATGAGCCCAACACGATAACATTACGATATTGTAAGCTGTTGTTACGGAACTAGACAGTTCGCAGACTGCCCTGGTTGCAGTATCAGGCAAAGGTAATCATAATTATTATTGCACTATAATCATAAGTCAAGTCGATTACATAAGTGGAAGAAATATAATTGTAATCAATTGTATGACCAGCTTTAGAATTAAAAACCGCATTCAAATCGATCCATCTGTTGACGATGCGATGACACAGATATAGATGTCTACAGACAGAAAAGCACTTTTTCAAACTTAAAATACTAGTGGTTCGCCCCGAACTGAGACCTCGCGGTAACGGTTTCCCATAATTACTTATTCATTCAATAGATACATGACGATCAAAATTGACATTATTATTATGCCCGTTTTCACCAACCATACCTAAATCATCCTCCCCCCGTCTTTTAACGTAGGTAGCCTCTAAATACAATCCTAACATCCCAATGACATTTTCACCTTTAATTGTCCCGTAGAGGTTCGTAATAACAAAGTTGACAGAAAGCGTCACCTAACTTAACATAAGTAGCCCGTAAAGGTTATTAATAAGTAAGCCCGTAAGTAATAAAGTAATATACCTATGAGTGCAAAATGAAGTTTAATATTTTTTGATCACGACTATACGTAAATGTTATTATCGAATTATGAGTATTATCGAATAGGTTCAATTGCATCTATAAGTTATGTTTTCTTTATAAATGTCGATAATCTCTATATTCAGTCCACAACAATCGTATTCTAAGTGAATGTACCTATTGCTAGCTGACAATTTCGCCTGAGACAGTAACGTGTCCAATACCAATTTAATACGAGATTATACTTCTCGACAATATTTCGATTTGGAGTATCGAATAAAATAGATCTAAACACTGTAATGTGTATTAGAAAATATTTAGTGTGACTAGCTGCAGATATAATATTTGGACGAACTCAAACCTTAAATAGGAGATTTAAGTCTATTTTATTCTGACATTAAAATGTTTCTACATTCGAAATCTAACAACGTTGCAAGATTTTATACTTAGGCCCGCTTGCAGAAGTTGTTGTCTTGTTAATTTTATTAGTTAAGTAAGTTTGTCCGCTTGTTAAGTTATCTTCAGGCTCCGGCATCACATCAGCTCCATGTCACAATAATATTGCATTGCACTATCATCCGATTTATATATGAGTGAATCTATTAATACGGGTACTGTACGAACAATTTATAATTATTAATACTGTTACCGTACGAACAATTTATAATTATTCGTACAGAAGTTGGACGAATAATTTTGGTCAAATATTTAAATTGTGCTACCTGAATTTGGGGGGAGGGGAGGGCCCCCCCTTTAGTCTTGCCAAAATTCGCTTCGTGAAGGAGTGAAGGTAAAAAAATAGTGGGAGAGGGGAAAAGGAGTAGAGGAAGCTTAGAAACCCCTCCAAATTATTTTTTCATTTCAACCCAATAGAACCTAAGTGCCCGGAGCGGCTTTAGGTGCTTTCCAAGGCACGGGTGTGAAATAACGCCAACTTCCTAACTCCGGGCTAGTACTGAGAATTTCTTACGGAAAACCCCAATACTTGATATGGTCCGACCCGGGCCTCGAACCAGGGACCTCGTCGACCGCAATCGAACACGCGACCAATGAGGCAGTTAAAATTAAAAGACATACTGCAGTCTCCACAAACAATTAACATTTTTTCAATAATGTCGTTATTTACACGAATGAGGAACGAAGACTTTTGGAAAATCATAACTTTTTATCCGGCAAATTGACATACGATTTTTCTTTTGGCAATCAAAAGAACATAAGTTGCTTCAGTTTTTAAAAAATCACCAGTGCAATGAACCTCTTCTTTTATTTTTAATAGAATTTAAAAGTTTTTGTAGATTTTGGATGAACTTAATTTTCTTGAAATAATTAAAAATTTAATGCTCTTAAAACCAGCCAATCAGACTGAAATTTTTTTCTAAGAGAGTACAGTTATTAGGTAAAGATATTCCATAAAAAAATTGCGGAAATGATCACTGGAAAAATTAAAAAAAAAAATGTTCGTCAAGGCAATGATATTCCAAAATTTTAAATACAATTTTTTTTCTCGAAATCGAGTGGGAACCGATTTTTATTCCTTGCGGGTCCTGGTAGACCCCAAAGTGAACAATCTAAAAAAAATTTATATCCACCTGGCCTGGCCCACCCTGTATATAAGCGAAGTGACTATTTGTACGGGTACTGGACGAATAAATTATATTTATTTGTACAGTTATTAAATTTTTTTTTGAAGGCATTGTGTTCGTTATTTTCGCGGTACCATATCGGGTCTCCGTAGCCTAGTGGCTTCTGCAGTCGCCTAACAGTTAACAGTTGATGGTTCGAATCCCAGCTCGACAGACTGAATTTTCTATTTTCAATTTTATTTTAAATAATTTCTACATGTGGAATTTTTCCCTAATTTTTTATCGACCGAGCGAAGCGAAGGTCTTTGAGTTAACTAGGGCGATTTGCACTTGTCCGTCCGTCCGTCCGTCCGTCCGTCCGTCTGTCAGAGCCTTATAACTTTTGAATTACTGAACGTAATTACTTCAAATTTAGATATAATATGTAAACCGATGGCCTCCAGCCGAAAATGGCTTAAAAAGTTATAAAAATCTTTATTTCAGGGGGGCTCTCATAGAAGCGAATGCGAAGTAAAAAAAAAAATATCGCGTTACATAAAATTGTTACGAATCATTTTAAAGATAATTTTGAACTGAGTACAAAAATAATTTTTTTTTACTTTTTCCCTTAAAATTGACGAAATGGGGGGCTTTCAAAGTGGCGATTTTATACGCTCGCTTGAAGACGCTCTCTAGAAAAATCCGCTATGGATTTTCAAACTGATTTTATGTTTTTAGGTCACTTATATCCTGTACTTGAACAACAAATACTAAAATTATATGAATATTATAAAGAAACGAGATTATTTAATTTTTAATGGGCGTCAGTAATTCATATAGCATCAACATAGCTTCACAATAATGCTAATAGATGGCGCAGTCAGTAACTATTCCCATGGAACTACGAGTTAAATTCAATGTTTGATAAATAATTCAATGTTTTCACTAACGTTCCCTAACCTTTACGGGCTACCTATAAGTTAGGTGATTGATGTTTTCTGTCAACTTATTTATCACGATCCTGTACGGGACACCTAAAAGGATATTGGGACGGATGTTAGGACTTAGGATTGTATTTAGGAGCTACCTACGTTAAGAGACTCCTACTTAGGGGATGATTTAGGTATGTTTGGTGAAAACGGGCATAATAATAATGTCAGTTTTGGTTATCATGTATCGATTGAATGAATAATCATGGGATACCGTTACCGCGAGGTCTCAGTTCGGGGCGAACCACTAGTAACTTATAAGTTATAAAAAATTAGGGAAAGGTTCCACATGTAGATATAATATGTAAACCGATGGCCTCCAGCCGAAAATGGCTTAAAAAGTTATAAAAATCTTTATTTCAGGGGGGCTCTCATAGAAGCGAATGCGAAGAAATTTTTTTTTATTTGCGATTCATAGGTTTTCTGTGTATCATTTTAAAGACAATTTGGAACAGAGTACAACCGTATTTTTTTTTATTTTTTTCGTAAAATTGACGAAATGGGGGGCTTCCAAAATGGCGATTTAATACGCTCGCTTGAAGACGCTCTCTGGGAAAATTTTCTATATATTTTCAAGTTGTACTTATTTTCTTACTTCACTTGTACCCTGTACTTGAACAACAAATACTAAAATTATATGAATATTATAAAGAAACGAGATTATTTAATTTTTAATGAGCATCAGTAAATTTCACATAGCTTCACAATAATGCTAATAGATGGCGCAGTCATTAACTATTCCATTGAACTAGGAGTTACGACTACGATTTATCCCAAAAACAGTTTTGCGTCGACCATTATTATTTAGGTACATAATATAATAACATATTATTCAATTAAAATTATTCTTTAGTTAAATATCATTTTGTATATTTTCTATTCGCGTCGATAGATGACGATTTGTACAGATGCCCCTAACCCGTTTTCACTCGTTAGTACCTACATAATAATTCAATGTTTTCACTGACGTTCCCTAACCTTTACGGGCTACCTATGATAAGTTATGTGATGATTACTGTCAACTTCTTTATCACGATCCTGTACGGGACACCTAAAAGGACATTGGGACGGATGTTAGGACTTAGGATTGTGTTTTGGAGCTACCTACGTAAAGAGACTCCTACATAGGGGATGATTTAGGTATGTTTGGTGAAAACGGGCATAATAATAATAATGTCAGTTTTGGTCGTCATGTATCGATTGAATGAATAATCATGGGATACCGTTACCGCGAGGTCTCAGTTCGGGGCGAACCACTACTATATACATGCAGAATTCCACCTCAATCGGAAACCGGGAATGGTACTAATTCATTTTGCAAGATTTGACCTAAGCATAATATATACATACATATATTTATATTGCAAGTTAGTTAAATAAAAGCTCGTAAAAATTTGCACTATAGTGGTTTCATATTTGCGCCTTTTGGTGCAGAGACCCTGGGGCCGTGGGGCCCGGAGGCTCGCGCACTTTTTTTAGAGAATGATATCGAAAAGAGTGATCGAGTCTACCGGGGATCCAAGAGCTGGCAGCTTGGCTATCCAAAGGGGTAATGCTGCCAGCATCTTGGGTACTATGCCACACTGCGGTGGCTTGGATGGGGTCTTAGATTTTAATTAGTTTTTATTTTAGTTTTAAGTTTAGAGTAAATTTAGGTTTTTAATTGTATATATGTATTTAGTCACTTAACTATTATATAAAAAAAATAATTATTATTTGACCCTAGGATGTGGGGCCCGGGGACACAAGCTTTTTTGAAGAGCTTTCAAAAAAGGTCATCGAGTCTACCGGGGATCTAAGAACTGGCCAAAGAATTAGTTCGGCCAATGCTGTCGACATTTTGAGCACCTACTATGGATCGAAAAGCTATTAGATTCTTTTTAATTTTAGACCAGGGATTCTCAAAGTGGTCGACCCCTTGGGGTCAAAATCGGTTTCCCAGGGGTCGACATAAACGAAAACTGATTTTGGGGGTCGACGAGGTCTAAAAATCAACCCCTATTAATTAACACATTAAGATCTTATTTAATAATAATAATAATCGTTTATTTTTTCAGAATTACAAATGATTTTATAACAGATTTGAACGATGATCCCGCAGAAGTATAAACTGTGTTGCGGTGATCATCGCCCTCCTCGTCCATTAAACACAAGATTTATAATATGTAAGTACTTATTACAAACAAAATTATATACTTAACTAGCTGCCCGGACAGACTTCGTTCTGTCAAAAGTTAAAAGTAAAAATTGAATTTTTTTCTTTGTTTGTTTTTTTTATTAAAACCTTCCGTGGACCTTAAGGAACATACAAAAAAATAAATTAACCAAATTGGTCCATCCATTCTTGAGTTATGCGCTTACCAACATTCATTTTGATTTATATAGATAAATAAAATAAAATTTAGAAAATTTAGAAAAAAGACAAGTTTTAAAGTGTTAGATTGTAGTTGTAGATTGTTGAAAGTGCATGTGCGTGTTTGCAATGTGTTGGGTGTCGGGTAATTGGTGTGAGAGGTGTGTATGTGTGTGTGTGTGTGTGTATGTGTGTGTGTGTGTGTGTATGTGTGTGTGTGTGTGTGTGTGTGTGCGCGTGTGTGTGTGTGTGTGTGTGTGTGTGTGTGTGTGTGTGTGTGTGTGTGTGAATGTCGGTGGAGTAGTGTAACATTTACTGTCGCAGCTTTACAAGGACTTGCCGTTTCATCATAAGTGAGGGCTCGAAGCCATTCTGAACACTTGTGTTTGCATTTATCTAATGTTAACGGATATATATTTAGTATTTTATTTGCTCGATTATATATTAAGCCACCAAAATAAAAATAATGCCGACCGGCAACAGCCGACATTTGAAACCTTCAAGATTCTTTATACTAAGTTGTGTTACGTTTACCAACGTGTTATTTAAAGGATGACTACTATTTTAGTAAGAAGTATAATTGTTGTACTTTTTACGTAATTTGTATTAATAAAATTATTAATTACACTTGATATTTACTGAATAATATGTATTTAATTTTGATGAGAAAATGATGTCAAGTTTACTCAACATACTGCAAAGTTTTTAAATTGGTAAGAATCTTGTATCAATAGAAAAAAAAACTAGGATTTTTAAAGTAATTTGGCTACTATATAATATATTTTGGGGGTATCAGTTCAGTTTGGAAAATGGGTCTCTTGCCCAAAAAAATAGTTTGGGAATTCCTGATCTAGACCGTCTATATGTTTAACTTTTATTAATTTTTGTTTGTTGTTATAGCGCCAATACACACCCAAGTAGCAAAAAAGTCCAAAAAAGTCGTATAAGTCTAGAGTTATACGACGTCATGTTGTGTAGTAGTCTTATAATGGTAATAAGACAACAATAACGTCTTATAGATGTCATCGATTCGACCTTTTAGTCGTGCGACTATTAAGTTATAATAAATAGTCGAGTAAACGTCTATAAAACGAAATTATATGACGTTATTAATGGTAACAGCCACAACGCTTATACGACATTCGTATGGTTGTATAAACGTTGGTGTATGACATTTATATGACTGAAAGTCATGTAGAAGTAAATTATATGACGTTATGTAATGGTAACAGCCACAACGCTTATACGACATTCGTATGGTTGTATAAACGTCGGTGTATGACATTTATGTGACTGAAAGTCATGTAGACGTTAATTCATAACATTTATATAACTAACATTACTTTGTTTTTTAGTCGTCGTGATTAAGCCTTTTATACGACCAAGTAGTTTTCTTGTGACTGCAATATAACCATTACAAGACATTAAGTCCTATAAGTGTCAAACTCCAACTTTAATAAGACTTAAAGTTGAGTAGGGGTCTAGACCCAACTTTAATACAACTTATCCTACACCTAATAATATTACTTAAATTGAAAAAATGGACGCAAATAAAAAATATTGGAGACAAAAAAATGCAGTGGGACCTTCAAACGAAAAGTAAATAAATTTTTTCAGATATTTAAAAGTACACCAAATAAGTACGTCCAAAATCTTCTCTAATCTATAGAAAAGAATGAATCATACTTTCAGTAAAAGGTTCTGTATAATTAATTGTGTAGATAATACTATCTTATTTATTAAAACTAACTTAGTTTTCTGAATTAAGGATTGATATATATGATTATGTTTTTAGTAGTAATATATTACTAAAATAAATAATATTATGAGTATGATATAATAAATGTAGACTAATACTAAGTAATATTGATATAAAACAGCTGACAGGGTGGCAACATCGTACAAACACTATTAGGAAGCCAGTAACACTAAAATTCCCGTCATGCGAAATCGAAAATTCTTTAAGGGAATTAGTAGTTTAATTATACGATTAAATTAAGCTTGTAGAAAGTTAGATGGGGTTATATAATTCATCATAGAAATACTTTACCAATCTTAAAATCTAATAAAATTATTATGTTATAAGTTTAACCCTATAGCTAGCCTAGAGCTAGTATTCTTACTTCTTAGAAGTGAAAATTTAATAGTTATTATAGTAACTGGTGATAGGGTAGTGTCAGAGCGGCCTTAAAGAACACAAGAACAAAGTGTCTTCAATAAATTGAAAAAACTGAGATGCGTCTATGGACTATTTCTTAGTAAGTATAGGAGATAATTATTTAAAAGTTTAGGTTAAAGTAAAATTACTCATTAGCCATATAATTAGGCTATATTGTAATTTTAGTTAGGAAATATGTATCTATACACATAATAATAGAAAAAAATAGTGATTATACACTAAAATAGTGTTAACCCTAGCTTGAGGAACGCTAATGTCTAAAACATGGCGTTTTCAATGATCGTCACAAAAACCTTTACACGACATCTAGTTATTTTAACGTCGTATAGAGGTTGGACACTAACTTAAACATCATGGCCGGAAGTTTTGAATGAAGACATAATTTGAAATTATTTAAATATAATGCATAAAACACAAAATCACGAGGGGGCATTAAAATATTCATAGTATTTTCATATATACTTTCTCGTAAAAATTAAGTTTCCAGTCGAAATCAACGCTACACAATATAATACAAACATAGAATAATTAATTTATAATAGAATTAGTTTTACTTAGTTGCCTTCTAAACATAAATTTTTTGTTTATTATTTTTTTCACAAGAGCACGTACGATTTCTTTTCAACTTCCACAAAAAACAGTCAATCACATAACGCTAATACGACGTTTTAGTCACTTCACAACGTTAATATGACCATTTTTAGGGTGCCGTACCCAAAGGGTGCCAACGGGACCCTATTACTAAGCCTCCGCTGTCCGTCCGTCCGTCTGTCAGCGGCCTGTATCTCGTAAACCGTAATAGATAGACAGTTGAAATTTTCTCGTATTTTGTATTTCTATTGCCGCTATAACAACAAATAATAAAAATTTAATTAAATAAAAAAAATTGAATTAAATTAAAATATTTCCATGTACCCATGGAAATATTTTAATTTAATTTTTTTAACGGAACCCTAAAAGAGCGAGGACCGACTCGCACTTGGCCGATTTTTATAATTCCGCAAAATTTCTAGTGTCTCTCTGCCAGCTTTTCTTTCCTCTGCTTATAGTACACACACTCTCTTTGAAAAAAATATATCCCAGTCGTTTCGTCGTCGTCAATTGAGGTGTCGTACTTGGCAGAGGCAAGAAATGGATGGTCAGCGATTAGCCCAAATCAATTGCCGGTTTCTCTTCCTTCCCAGAGACAGTGGGATGACATTATTTGTAAAAAAACTTTTGACGCAATGTTAATGCAAGCAAATTCTAAAGACTGTGCTCGTCTTCTCGCTGTCTCTGCGAAAGAATCCGGACACTGGCTCCATGCTATCCCTTCTGCTAATCTGGGCACTCTTTTAAACCACGCCACTCTTGCAGTGGTAGTTGGTCTTAGGCTTGGCGCCAAAATAACCCAGCCTCACCGTTGCCACTGCGGTGACCACGTCGACGCTTACGGTCATCACGGGCTCTCCTGTTCGAAGAGCGCTGGTCGTTTCTCCCGCCACAATGCCCTCAACGACATCATCCGCAGGTCTCTTGCTACTGCTCACGTGCCAGCTGTATTAGAACCTATTGGTTTGGCACGTAGTGATGGCAAGAGACCTGATGGTATGAAGCTTGTTCCTTGGAGGACAGGGAGGTCGCTTGTGTGGGATGCCACCTGTGTAGATACTCTAGCTGCTTCCCACATCCATGCGACCTCCTCTGTGGCGGGTGCAGCGGCTACTAGCGCCGAACAGGCTAAGAGGAGCAAATATGAAAAACTTGACAGTGGTTTCATATTTGCGCCTTTTGGTGTAGAGACCCTGGGGCCGTGGGGCCCAGAGGCTCGCGCACTTTTTTTAGAGATATCAGAAAGAGTGATCGAGTTTACCGGGGATCCAAGAGCTGGCAGCTACCTTGGCCAAAGGATTAGCTTGGCCATCCAAAGAGGTAATGCTGCCAGCATCTTGGGTACTATGCCACACTGCGGTGGCTTGGATGGGGTTTTAGATTTTAATTAGTTTTTATTTTAGTTTTTAGTTAAGTTTAGTTTTAGACGGCCTCCCTGGCTCAGTGGTGAGCGCTGTTGCGTTATAACTGAGAGGTCTCGGGTTCGATTCCCGGCGGAGTCAATTTGGGAATTTATAATTTCTGAATTGTCTCTGGTCTGGTCTGGTGGGAGGCTTTGGC
Organism: Oeneis ivallda; assembly: GCA_029955525.1. NCBI lineage: Eukaryota > Metazoa > Arthropoda > Insecta > Lepidoptera > Nymphalidae > Oeneis > Oeneis ivallda. Next base: position 14,819,747 of record JARPMR010000001.1, read on the forward strand.
CGCGGCTAGTTACCACCCTACCGTCAAAGACGTGCCGCCAAGCGATTTAGCGTTCCGGCACGGTGGCGTGTAGAAACCAATTAAGCGGTATGGGTTGAATGTTCACTGCCATACTCCTTCCAAGTTAGCCCGCTACCATCTTAGACTGCATCGTCACTTACCATCAAGTGAGATCGCAGTCAAGGACTAGCTTGTAATCGAATAAAAAAAAAATTTTAGTTTTAATTTTAGAATTAAATTTAGGTTTAATATAGTATTGTATATATGAAATTTTCTTAAGGATCTCTAATATTTTTGGAATATGACCATTATATAACTTAGCAAGTTATGTAAGAGTTATCTCATAACGTCTATATAATCAAAACGTTCTATTCAGCAACGTCTACAGGACGTCTAAACGACGTAAATGGTCATCGTCGCGACCTTTATATGACAATTAAACGACAAATGGTCTTATAACTGGGGCCATTTTCGCGTTTTGTAAACGTTTTAATAACGTTTATACGACCTTTCTTTAGGACTATAAGGTAATTAAAAAACGTTGTCACGACTTTTATACGACAACGAATTGTTACACATTCTGTGAAAATTTCAAATGTCTACCTATTACGGTTCATGAAATACAGCCGTCTGGACGGACGGACGGACTGCGGAGACTTAGTAATAGGGTCCCGTCAGCACACTTTGGGACGTAACCCTAAAAAGGTTTGAAAGCAATGCAATCTGTACGACGATCTCGGATGGACCGATTGGTTTTAGGGGCGTAAACTACAGAAGTCATCAAAAGATAGGATTCATTATAAAAGGTATGAATCCGATCATCTTCTATTGCATCACACCTTATCGCAACTGTAACTGCAAGTTAACTTAGATCAAGCTCGCCTGTTCAAGTATCGCCTGCTCTTCTTAACCGAAAAACATTCTGGCTACTTCTGAAGAAAGGTACGAGTAAGTATGAAACATTGTAGTAGGTAACCGTTCTCGCGAGTATAAAACTAAGGTAAACTGTTATAATCATTCTTTCTACGAGAACAAAGCTATAGCTTGTTACCAGCTGTGATATGCGTGGAGCGTCTGCCAAGTGAGCAATCTGGATGTCTCGAGCTATTCATTAGGAATGCCGACCGCAATCATTTTATTTTATTATTATTTTACTTAAGTATTCGATGCCCTCTAAAAGATTTCCTGTCTGTTGAACTTATATAGTGTAACGCGAACAGTTCCATAGTGGAAATGTTCGCGTTACACTCGCGTTCCATAGTGGAAATGTAACGCGAACATTTCCACTGTGGAACTGTTCGCGTTAGGAAATTTAATAGGGAGGAATTTTTGTTTTAATCTTTTGTGTAACGTAACTAATAACTAATAACTTTATTAACAGATTAAAAAACAGGCGTTCTCTACACAGGATAATGAATGGTACAGAGTGATGATGGTGATGATGGTCGTTCTACTTATAATCGTATGAAAGGAAGGATCCAGATATACTTATTCAGATTCTATAATATGTACTTTCTGATTTTTAGGGTTCCGTAGTAAACAAGGAACCTAAAGAAGACTATATCATTAACCTCGAGGTCCCAGATAAGATGTTTGTACTATTGTGTTTGCTTTGTAGCCTACCCGTGCGAAGCCGGGGCGGGTCAACTAGTTGAATAATAAAATATTTCCTTTTCACAATCTATGTTCTAAGGTTGATCTATGGATCACCCGTACTTACCCGTGGGTCCTACAGCTAGTACCGCGGGATATTTTTATTACCCGTGGTTAGTACTATTATATATTCTGTGCCGTGGTACTACGTCTAGTAGATACACAAGATAGTATAAAAACTTATTACAATATAATAGCAAATTTATTATTTAGCCCAAAGGCTTAGCCTCGCTATTCAGAGAGGTATTAGCGCCAGTGTTTCGGGCACCATGCCCATTAGCAATCACTTGGACGGCGTGTATTTTTTGTAAATATAATTAGTAGTAATTTTAAGGGTTCCGTACCAAAATGGTAAAAATGGAACCCTTATGGTGAGACTTTCTCCGTCCGTCCGTCCGTCCGTCTGTCACAGTCGATTATTTCAGTAACTATTAAAGCTATCGACATGAAATTTGGCATAGTTGTGTATAATAGTGGCCCAACAACATTGGAATAAAGAAAAATCGAAAATTATTTTTAGTTTAATTAAAAATGGGGGAAAATCGGGGGTTTGAAATTTCAAAGTAAAATAACTAGATCGAGTGGGGTATCATATGAAAGGCCTTTACTTGTGCATTCTAAAACAGTTTTTTATTTATTTCTATATATAATAGTTTTTGAGTAATCGGCCAATATGTCGAAAAAAATACCGTTCCCCCCCCCCCCCCTTATCTCCGAAGTTTACCAATCAAAAAATCTGAAATAATTATGGTCAATAGAGGTTAATGTATATTTTACAGGAAAAATAAAAGCAACGCGAAAATTATTTTAGTTTGATTAAAAATGGGGGAAAATCGGGGGTTTGAAATTTCAAAGTAAAATAACTATATCGAGTGGGGTATCATATGAAAGGCCTTTACTTGTGCATTCTAAAACAGTTTTTTATTTATTTCTATGTAGGTATGTTCAATATAGGTTTATGTATATTTTACAGGAAAAATAAAACCAACGCTCTAACTAGCATAGTTTTTTTTCTATTAACAATAAACCTCTACAAACAAAGTTAACGATAAATAAGAAAATTAATATAATATTATCGTTTTACTTTTACTTTTGGAGTATGGAACCCTCGGTGCGCGAGTCCGACTCGCACTTGACCGGCTTTTTTTTAATATGATTGGTCTTCTGTCTTTTAATAATCTTAATCATTGGCGGACGAAATTCCATAATACATAACATAATATTTTAGTTGATCGTAGGTACCTACTTATGGTCAATTTTCGGTGCATTCACCTTTTTGATTGCACTGATATTTTTCCGGTTACGGTCTAGAGTCTAGACTTACATTTTGCTGAATCATCAAAACTCCGTGCCAATCCGAAAACGTATAGTTCTAGATAATCTTTATATATATAAATTACGTGTCACGTTGTTTGTCCGCGATGGACTCCTAAACTACTTAACCGATTTTGATCAAACTTCGTAACTATCTGTAATTTGGTCTAACTTGAAAGATAGGATAGTTTTTTTGGATTGGGATAGTTTATTTGTTTTATTTATACAGATAAGTTGGCGGTACGAAGTTCGCTGGGTCAGCTAGTATATTATATTATAAGTTATAATTTAGGTTACATATTTTATTCGTGTAGTCTATAATTCCGTTCATTTTGCTCCTTATTGAGAATTTTAAGAGGACATTCAAGTATGAGGATATCGACCTATGAGTAGCTAATCAGTTATAGATTAGTATAGTTAATCGTATTGTAACTTTACTAGTAGGTATATCTGCTTAACTAGTGTATTTTTTAAGTTTCTTGTCTGTGCCTTGTCTGTGTGTAATGTGTTATATTATGTAGGTACCTAACTAGCGCTCAAATGGACGAAACTGTTTGAATGCGTATATTTTGTTCGAAGGTAGATGTGATGGTCTTAGCTATGTTTGCTGAAAATCTGTTCAGGTAGGTACCTAGTTAAGGTTTATCAGTTTTTTTCCCGACGCGACAGTGCATAAACCGTGCCGATTTGACACTTGCAGCATCAGGATTGAGGAACCAAGATTTTACGGAACCATTTAAAAAACTTTCTGTATAAATTAAAAACTATCCAGAAAAAAACTATAGCAGGAAATAAAGGTTTACGTACCTAAATAGAAAAACACACCTCCTCCTTTTTTGAAAATCGGTTAAATATTATATTCGGTCACTCTTTATGTAATTTGTACCTAATTGCCTGTCAAAGTCCCGTCAAAATCGGTTCAGCCTTTCAGCGTAACAAAGATCAATAATATTATAGGTACCTATTCATATTGATTGTTTTATCTATAAATTAACATTTTTAATATAAATTGTCATAGAAAGGAAAAATAATAATATATGCAAATTTTAATCTAACAATAATTAATAAACAAACAAAAAATAATAAAAAGGAATATAGGTATTTACCTTCTCTCCGGTGACTGTGCCGGTAACATAATAAATAAAATTAAAACAAAAGAATACAGGAATCACTAACTCATTGATAATCATAATGTTATTTTATTACTAGGTACGTTATTAAACAATATACAATTTAAGTGTATATTTATTTTACAACACTCAGACATTAAACAAAACCAAACTTTCATTGACGCTATCAACGGTATAATTCATTTTTATTATCATTTTGGCATAATCAATATTAATAATAGACCGTTCTTTGTTGTAAACACTTAATCGGTAAAATAAACTTCACGTAGAGATGTTAGTTAAAAGAGAGAGTTACGAACAGAATGGAACTGAATAAAGTACATGGATAAATCCCGATACAGGGTCCACAGAATGGACCAATAAAAGACCGGCCCCCGTAGCCATGATACACTAACGATTGTCTATTTCTCTTTCTACGATTGCAAACGCTTGAAGGTTTGGCTAGAGCTAGACAGTTTGGCGCAGCAGGTGATCAAAGAGAGAAGTGTATTGATAATATTTCATTATTTCAAATGTCTTTTTAGCATTTAAAATGCACAAATTATTCACTGTAGTGTCCATTTAAAATGCACGTTAAAATAATTAGGTAATTTAAGCTCCATCTAGTTTTCGATTTCGAACTCAAACCTTTCAACATTGCTAACTAGATGGCGCTTAAATTACCTAATTATTTTAATGTGCATTTTAAATGCACACTACAGTGAATAATTTGTGCATTTTAAATGCTAAAAAGACATTTGAAATAATGAAATATTATCAATACACTTCTCTCTTTGATCACCTGCTGCGCCATCTAGTCTAGCTCTAGCCAAACCTTCAAGCGTTTGCAATCGTAGAAAGAGAAATAGCAATCGTTAGTGTATCATGGCTACGGGGGCGGGTCGCCTAAACACAAGCAAAAAGCGCTCACGCACCCCACCCAAGTCCCACTCCCAACGTATCTACAGTCTACACTCTACACAGTAGCGTTTCATTTATCAATTCCTTTCGTTTATCAAAGGTCGTTAGACTGACTACAAAAATATTCATTTTGGTCATAAATGAATTCCATGATAAGAATTATTAATAATAAAGGTTTTTCTTTGTTAGGATATTCAATTAACAAAAATATTATAAACTTAGTTTTTAATTTTATTCCTATTAGACAGAATTTTGTATGATTCCGAACTGAACGTTGAAAGTTTGAGAGAATCTGTCCATGTCAATGTCAAATCACTATAGGAGTAATACTACTACTATAACCCAGAGTTCGCTACGATGCACGGTACACGGGCCCCTGCACCATAGAGTAAATGCACTTGCACTTTTCTGCATCGCAACGTACCTCATAGTCAATGCGACCACAGATGAAAGATACTTTTTGTTCAGATGCGCCTGTTGTAGAAGGTGGTAATTCTTATTGATTATTTCGAGTTTTAATGCTTTATGATTTATTTCTGTAATTCATTCATGTAAACCAGGTATCTAACTTTGCAATTAATGCAAATAATAGCATTTGTAAGGGTAAAATTTCAGTTTTTTATGGGTTTTAAAATAAAAGAACGAAAAAAATCGAAACTCTTAGATTTCATCCAGGATTGTTTTTATTTCATACCGTTTGTAGACATATAACAAAGATAGCCAAGTAGGAAATTTCATCTAGTTTTTAAAAACATATAATTTATACAAGTTGTAATAATAATATTTGAAGAAAAACTTGAAAAACTGCTAAGAGAGAAAATGGCGCGAAATTGAAATGCGCGCCTGGACCTTCCACTGTAATTCGATACATTTGACAGATGTCATTCTAAGGGTTATTGCTAATACCTAATCTGTGGTCATCTCCGTATATATATTATTATACTCTTTGTCTGTGGTGTTCTGTGTTGTAGATAGACTCCTTTGTGTAGTCTTTGTCCTTTGTTTTCTGGTCGGTGGATCTGGATGGACTTTAAAATGCCGGACTATAGATGCCGAGGTAATTATCATGTCTTTATTCCGTTATCCGAATATCAATTTGTAAACTAGTGATTAACTAGTAAATGTAGCGATTCCGAAGTTCTATTAAATCGATTTCAAATACACATTAATCTATTTTAATACAACACAATATTATTAATAAACATAACAAATTATAAAAAGTATTTTTCATTATTCTTAGTATCTTAAGCCATTTAAATCTTTTTTTCTTAAATATTTCGCTCTATTTACCATTGCACGAAATTTGCACCTTGCAAGTTCGTACTACATATTTTTTTAATCACATTAACAAGCTTACTTAAAATTATTACTACTTAGGGGCAATTTCACGCCCAAGTTATTCCTCGGTTAAAAGGCAGTTGATGTTGATGAAATTGGCACTTAAATATCTATCCAAAGATAGGTATTCTTCTTCTTCTTTATCAACCGATAGACGTCCACTGCTGGACAAACGTCTCTTGCATGGACTTCCACAGGCCTCGGTCTTGCGCCGCCTGAATCCAGCGGCTCCCTGCGACTCGCTTGATGTCGTCGGTCCACCTGGTGGGGAGTCTGCCAACACTGCGCTTCCCGGTGCGGGGTCGCCACTCCAGCACCTTGGGACCCCAACGACCATCAGCTCTTCGAACTATGTGCCCGCCCATTTCCACTTCAGTATCGCGACTCGCTGAGCTATGTCGGTGACTCTGGTTCTCCTATGGATCTCCTCATTTCTAATTCAATCCCGCAGGGACACTCCGAGCAAAGCTTTCTCCATCACCCGCTGAGCGGTCCTGAGCCTACTTATGAGGCCCTTAGTTAGCGAGGCAAGATAGGTATTAGGTATATAATAATAAAACAGGCTTAATTACTATGAAGTTGATTAGTTCAGGCTTTTCTCGTCAAGATTTGAATTTAAGTATATTTTAAAGATCTCATATTTAAAATAAATATTAGCTGTTATTTTAATATTATCAATAAAAGGAATTGTATTTTTTTTGTTACTTGTGAAAATTTGTTGATAAAGATATATATCCTCAACAACTCATTAGTGTTGTGCAAAACTCTCTCTTCCTGTAGAAGTATTACCACTATGCTGTATTAATGTAGATTGGTGTGTTCCACATTACATAACAAGGATCATCACGCAACAGACAGTTTACAAAAATCATGGTTACATAGCAGAGCATGCATAAACATTGCTAAGCTTTGCGTGCTGTGTGGAAGTTAATGGATCCATGAATACAAAAACAACAAATAAACAAAAATAATTATTTCAGTACCAGTATCAACTGTGCTTCAAGTTCTTTATGTGATTGTCTAATCTTTGAAATGATTAATTAAAATTTGTCACTATGTCCTTGAGCAATTTTATTCACCTATGCTGTGGGAATCTGTTTTTCAAATAGTGCTTTAAGGGATTTGATGATGCCAATGATTACACTACTTTACAAAAAACAATTTTTTCTTTTACCCCAATACAGTTAATACTGAATGTGGTTTCTACCTTACCTCTTACTACAAAAATATATGTCTTATATTTTTATAACGTCAAGTTTTTTTAATACACCCTTATTAACTTATTACGCTAATTTGTTACTGGTGCTGAGTTAATATTCGCTTTTGTTGTATTAATCTTATAATTAAACATTTTGATTGGTTTTAAAATGTCCTCAAACAGTGTAAATTAAATTCAAATAAGTTTTGCTATGTTTGTGGTCACATTATCCTATCAAAAAACAAGAGATTTATTACTGAAGCTGTAAAACGAGCCAATTTCCAATATTTCCAAATCTCGGTGACAAATCTTGATAAAAATTGGGTTCCTCGAGTGGTATGTGAAAATTGTAGAAGTATATTATTGAACTGGTCTGCAGGAAAAAGAAAATACTACCAATTTTTTTACCTCCGCTTCATATCAAACTAGGGCTGATGAAAAATTTTGTCAAAGCACTTGACAAAGATGGACCTGATTTTAAGTACTTAAAAACGATTTTTCCCAATCTTTCTGATGCCAAAGTCAAAGACGGAATCTTTGTGGGCCCCCAAATAAGAAAGTTATTAAAAGATGAAAATTTTGATGGTCATTTATTCAGAGTCGAAAAATATGCTTGGTATTCATTTAAAGCAGTATTAAAAAAATTCTTAGGCAACCATAAATCAGAAGATTATGAAGAAATTGTTTCCAATATTTTGAAAAATTACCATAAAATGGGAGTGAATATGTCATTAAAAATTCATTTTCAACATTCACAACTGGATTTTTTTCGTGAGAACTTGGGAAGCGTAAGCGATGAACGTGGTCACTGTTTTCATCAAGATTTGAAGATTTATGAAAAGAGGTACCAAGGTTTTTGGGACAAAAATATGTTAGGTTATTACTGCTGGTCTATATTAAGAGAAAGTGATGCTAATCGGTATAAAAGAAGAAGTAATCTGTGTCATTTTTGATTTTATTATAGGTCACACATAAAAAATTGCTAAAAACAAATATTGGTAAATATTTAAAAAACTTGACGTCCTATTTTTTCCTCACTTCAGTATCTAACATAGGGTTTATTACTCTACAGATTCACATTAGTTTCATCTATGGGTAAAAAACCTTGTAAAGTAGTGTTATTAATTGATGTAGCTTGAAATTATGCCCCCCTTAGTTGCTCTTTATCAAAAATATTTTCTCAAGATTTGGAATATTGAAGTACTTGTTCATGTATCTTGTATGTATCAATGGATTGCTTCTTACTCACCAACATCTGAGGGTGCTAAGTCTAAGTTTTGTAAGACTGCTCATATTATGGAAAGCATCTGTACTATTTCCGACAAAGACTTTACTTCTGAAAATATTTACAATAAAAAATATTTTTTAGATGAAAGCAGAGAAGAGTGTTCCCAGAATTTACAAGGTGTGGAAATCTATCTCAACTGTAGAACAATAAGAATAGGTTCATACAGATATACACCAAAAGAGAAGGTAAAGTATTAAATAATTATACAACATGTTTTAGTTCTACAAAAGCTTTATTTCTTAAAATTTGAAATCAGAGTCAACAAATGTGTAGCAACAAAATCTTGCTTGAAACTGGTTTCAATTTGCCTGTGAATTGATTGAACAAAACCAAAATTATATTGGTTGGTAACTGTTATATAAACTATTCAAATTCAAGAGAGCAATACCATAAGGTTAAGCAAACAAAACCATAACCATAACCGAAATTATTCTTGTACTGAGGTTATTACTTAAAAGTTGGTATAGTACTGTATTAAATGAAATTAGAATTCTAGGGCACAGATGTTTGGTGAAGCCATGAACAATAAAGCTTGAATCCACCATTCATTATTGTTAATTTTTAGCACCAAACAAAAAAGAGAGGTGTTATATGTTTGATGTATCTGAGTTTGATGTATATGATGAGTGTATCTGAGTGTCTGTCTGTTCCCTCGTAGCTACCTAACGAATGGACTGATTCTAATGTGGTTTCTTCTGTTTGATAGCTAACATTATTGATGTGGATCTCAGCTATAATTTATGAATGTGTGTCTGTCTGTTCCCACGTAGCTACCTAACGAATGGACTGATTCTAATGTGGTTTCTTCTGTTTGATAGCTAACATTATTGATGTGGATCTCAGCTATAATTTATGAATGTGTGTCTGTCTGTTCCCACGTAGCTACCTAACGAATGGACTGATTCTAATGTGGTTTCTTCTGTTTGATAGCTAACATTATTGATGTGGATCTCAGCTATAATTTATGAATGTGTGTCTGTCTGTTCCCACGTAGCTACCTAACGAATGGACTGATTCTAATGTGGTTTCTTCTGTTTGATAGCTAACATTATTGATGTGGATCTCAGCTATAATTTATGAATGTGTGTCTGTCTGTTCCCACGTAGCTACCTAACGAATGGACTGATTCTAATGTGGTTTCTTCTGTTTGATAGCTAACATTATTGATGTGGATCTCAGCTATAATTTATGAATGTGTGTCTGTCTGTTCCCACGTAGCTACCTAACGAATGGACTGATTCTAATGTGGTTTCTTCTGTTTGATAGCTAACATTATTGATGTGGATCTCAGCTATAATTTATGAATGTGTGTCTGTCTGTTCCCACGTAGCTACCTAACGAATGGACTGATTCTAATGTGGTTTCTTCTGTTTGATAGCTAACATTATTGATGTGGATCTCAGCTATAATTTATGAATGTGTGTCTGTCTGTTCCCACGTAGCTACCTAACGAATGGACTGATTCTAATGTGGTTTCTTCTGTTTGAAAGCTAACATTATTGATGTGGATCTCAGCTATAATTTATGAAGATCTGTTCAGGGGTTTGAAGATCATCAGCTCATTTCCTACTTGATTAAACCGTCTTGCAAACATTCACTGTTGCGATTGGTTTGAAATTTGGTAAACTATGGTAACCTTGAGCTGATGCTGAAGCATCAAGTAGTCTGTGGGATACCCAACTCCTCAGCAAGTTACAGCAGATATAGTGTGTTATGGGCTCATTAGAATGTTCTCATTGAGTAGGTGTTAGATAGATGATGAATGATAAGGATCTGATAGTGGAGCAGAAAACTGGATAGCAGGATGATATCATACATAGTCTGGCCATAGATTTACATGTCAGGGGTTTTTAAACCTTCAATTTACACTTGTTTTAAGGTACACATATCAGTAAGAGGTATCAAAATTGTTGCACCATCATTAAAAAATGAGTCACAGGAAGTTGCTCTACAGATATCATTGAAGGAAATTGTTAAAATATTAGTTCATTTTGGTAAAGGCTTACCTGTTCTTTTTTTGTATACTTTGAACAAATGTGGTGTACACATACGAAAGGAATTGGATATGGTGGATGAATCAGGTAAGTGGATTATTAATTAGTATACTCATCTTTAGTAAAGAAAAAATAAGAACTAAACAGAATTTGTATGGATATAAAATACTTTTTAGGGTTTTATAACCAAAGGTTGGCAATGGTATCCTATTACTTAGTCTCCACTGTCCGTCAATCTGTCAGTGGGCTGTATCTCATGACTTGTAATAGGTACTATTGAAATATTCACAGAATGTGTATTTCTATTTGCCTCTATAACAACAAGTAATAAAAGAAGTCAAAATTTAAACGGGGGCTCCACACAATAAACTTTTGTTTTTCTCGATCTTAATAATCGCGATGTTAAATCCTATAATATGATACCGAATACTCGTGGGTCTAGGTTTTACACTATATAATGTGTTCAATATATTATATAGAAATGAAGATTTTTTAAATTGTTGTGCAGACAGAAGAAAAGACATCAACATCTTCAAGATTTATTATACATATTATTTTGAATTGTAGATACTGTTATTAGTCCTTGAAAATCTTTTTGAATGTTCTGAACCACTGCAAGATCTTTAAATCTTTTTTCAATGATTCATATCATCAAAAGATTGCTACGTTCAGAACATTTAAATATCAAAATGAGAGTCAGAAGGCAATTGCAGAAGTGGCAATTTTACTTTTCTACACTAGCGGCACGCTATGATGGCCGGTTTGACGTTTGTCCGCTCATGAAGTTCCGTATTAATTGATAACGACTTTGAAGGAAATAATTGTATTACTTTATTGACGATAGTGATGTGCAGAGATTCATAAATTTTATCGAATGTAGTTTTAGGTTTAGGACTCAAAATTTATTTATTAAATTGATTTCTAAAATGTGTACAAGTGTAGAAAAATCAGTTTGCACCATTTAAGGGGTGAATGTACTTGTGAATATGAACAATTTTCACTATGTGGACAAACCTCTGAAATCGCAAAAAAATATCAGCTGTTTCATACAAAAGGTAAAATTTTTATTTTTATATGATATATACCACAACTCGGCATTTGGTTTTCTAAATTGAAAATTTTTAAAAATGGAATCTAATACGATCGTCACATAGGATCGCTGGCTAGCACAACTACTACCTCCGGCAAACTCGCGTCAATGCTCAATGCAAAACAAAGCAGTTTCGAATTGACGTTGCTTCGAAAAGTATAAACTGTCAGTGCAATGCGATTGTGATATAGTTTTGACCTGGCTTTGGATTTCAAATATTGATACTGCATTACTGTTGACCCTTGCTCGTGATAGCAGTGACGACAGTGAAAATAGTAGTATGGACGAATCTGATTAATTATGGCCTTTTGTGGCACCTTTTTTGGTATCTTTTGTATTCATATGTTTCTTGTGTGCATATAAAGTATGTATATTCATTTTCATTCAAATATTCAGTTCGTTCAAATAAATTAAATAAACATATACATTTTTGTTTTATTAAACCTTATTAATCAGGTACAAAAACAAAACTTAATTGTTTTTTGTTCGAGAATAAATTGACATTCCACATCACTATTGTAATGTGTCAAACCGGCCATCATAGCGTGCCGCTAGTGTAATATGGTCATCTAGAAATTTACTTTATCTCTAAGTTTTATATATTATACATAATATGTATAGTTTGTAAAATATAGCTTGAGTCCTGTGACAGTTGTCAGATTGACATAAATAGGACTGGGGCAATGTTGAAAATCCATCACAATGATATCGATATTATTATTACTAGCTACAAATGTCGATTTTATTGTTACTATATTATTATATTTTCATTGATAGGACTATAATAGGAAAATTATTTGTAACTATTGTATTCAGTGTTGTTAGCCCTAAAATCTGTTAATATTACATATATTGTTTTTAAGTGAGTTTCAACCAGCGGATTTAAATTGATGTAGTTTTGCAATTAATAATATTAATAAAATGTAAATAAAAAGATTTTTAATTTAAAAAGTAACAACTTATTCCGATTTAAGGTATATTATGTAGTGCCCGTAAGTTATAGACTTTGGTTACAACAAAAGGAACGTCACTATTAATGTGCATAAACCAATGAAGTATGATATTTTTCGCGTATATTCTTCATACATTAAAATACTGGACTTCATAGGTGTCATATGAAGTTCATAGGCATCATTTGGATGACATCTGTCACAGGACTCAAGCTATATTTTACAGACTGTACATAGTTCTAATTTGGAGCCAACACATAATTTCTAATATCTTTAAATAGGTTATTATTATAATCCCATGTCAAGAGAACACCCTTACAAAAGGATAACACTGTTACCTGAAGTTATAACAGAAGATACAAAGATTACACTCAAAAAGCTATTTGGTAAAATAATGGATGAATTAAATTATAGAGAGGCCAATGAATTTCTTGTAAAAACTTGTCGAAAAGAGAGTAATAATGTATCAAAATTAACAACAAGATCCATGAGTGCCACCATTGCTTCAGGGGCTAAAAGGTAACTATTAATATTATATTTCTTTGTGAGCCTTTTCATTTTATCCATAGTTGGACATAGGCCTCCTCATGTGCAATCCTCATCCCTTTTGGTGTTTGCCAGTCTCAACCAAGTTTTGCCCACAAACTTGATGATGTCATGAAGGTACTAATATTAATTGCAAGCAAAAAAGTAGGTGGGACATCCGATGTTTATTAATTATCACCATCTTCAGCTCCAGGAAAGCTATCAATTTATTGCTGGCTTTTCAAGATTTTATCACATCAATTGGTCTGCAAATATGTACTTGGCAAGCATTGTGGACAAATTCCTTCTCATTACAAGAATCTTCATCATTAACCCATCAACTGTTCACTACTGAGCGCAGGTCTTCTCTCAGAAGAGGGTTATAGGCCATAGTCCACCACCCTGGCCCAATGCAAATTGCCCCGGATCGAACCTGAACCCCCCAAATAGGAGACTGCAGTATTAACCACTAGGATATAACTGCTAATTATTAGAATAGAAGAATTTTTTATTCATATAAACTTTTAAAAATTGCTTTCGAATCGTTAAGTGAATCTACCACTGGTTTGGATTACCGTTCCGACAAAGAAGAAGCAGCAAGAAACTTGGTGGTTGCTCTTTTACTGTGTCATGAATTTAAGAGGAGACCAGTTTAAAAAAGTGGCCTGGCGATAGGTTGAGGTGAATGAATGTGATATTTGTTAAAGCACACATGTTTGCGCTCTGCTTCGCTTCAGTCCAAACATACACTATGTGTACATTATTGTTGTGGTGATGCCAGTGACTCCTGTGTGGATTTAGGATTTAATATCTTGTGAGAATTCTGTTGTTGACTGGGATAAAATATGGGGAAAAGTCAGTGCAGTGAAAATAATATTATAATTTATTATTTACTCAAATAAAATATTTTGGTTTTAGTTCAAATCCTGCCGAAATACGTCAGATCTTAATATACCCACCTGGGAAAGGTGGCATCCCAATCAATACAGAAGATTACATGTGCCTAGCACAGGACCAGTACCTGAATGATGTTATAATAGACTTTTATTTAAAACATTTAGTTCACGATGTTTTGACACACAGCCAGAGAGAAAAGACTCATATTTTTAGCACATTTTTTTATAAAAGATTAACAACTAAACCCAGCAAAGTGAATAAAAATGCAAATCCACATGAATGGGATAGTAATTTAACGCCGGCTCAAAAACGACATGCAAGAGTGAAAACTTGGACGAAAAATGTTAATATATTTGAGAAAGACTTTATTGTAGTTCCTATTAATGTAAACTGTCACTGGTTTGTAGCAATTATATGTTATCCCAGCTTAGAGGGATGCAGGAGTATGATTGATAACAGGGCAGTTGTCCCTCAACAAATTAAAAAGAGAGGTAAGTTATTTTTTGAATGCATAGTTTGATAAAATATGTATATTATTACTTAACCTAATAAAAACGAAAACGATGTGAGAGAGGGGCAAGCGCGAAGAGAATTCAAACAAGTACTGTCCAGTCGAAACCACTTTTAATTGCAATTTGACTGAAAAATATTGGATATTAAAAGTACTAAAAATATCAATTAAAAGAGGTTTTAACCAAGCGTCAGTCAAAATCACTTTCAAAGAATATAAATCATGAACAATGCAGCAATTTTTTACCAGGTTTAGGTCAAAAAACATTTACTGAACCCAATTTATAATTTGTACATACATACATACATATTCCTCTTTACTAGCTTCATATTAGGGAGAGGGCAGACTGGCTACTTTTAGTGGTAGCTATCGCGCGTTTTTATGGCCTTGTGCATCGCGTTTCTCGCGCGCACGAAAATCGCGACTCAAACGCGTTATCGTTTCCATGGCTTTCGATCGTGGAATCGCGAAATCGCGCGAAATGCGATGCACGCAACAGGCCATAAAATCGCTAAATGCCATACAAACGCCGCGATAGCTACCGCTAAAAGTAGCCAGTCTGCCCTTACCCTTAACTAACAAAAAAAGCTTATTTCTTTGCTCTATTCACAACATTAAAATGCTTAAACATGAGAGTCAAAGGTTGAATCTTATTCTAATTCTCACTAAACATCTGTTTGTTGCAGAACGCAGGTCGTCAATGCAGATAGGTAGCACAACTATAACACCATTAACAAAACAGGAACAGTTGACATTAAGCTGTGACTCTGACAATCTTAGTGAAAGGGACGAGGTAAATTATTTTTATAATATTTGAATTTCTTGTTTATACATATCATACATACATTTGTAGCCCCAATAGCACAATGGGTATAAAACTAGACTAAAACTCGCCAAGTCGACGGTTCAAGCACCACCTGAAGCACTATTTTGTAATGCCACCAACACAATCTTTACTCATTATTTTGAAGGGGAAAAGGGAATATTAGTATTGATAAGCATGGCAAATATTTTTTAAGTGAGAGAACAGACTGGCTACTTTTAGCGGCAGCGGTCGGCGTTTTTATGGTTTTTAGTCGCTGTTCGGAAGCTCGATTCCGAGTCCGAAGACGCTGATGTGGGCATACAGCTAACAGTCAAAGTAGCCAGTCTGCCCGCTCGCTCCCTAAAAACGAAAAAGAAACAAAAAATGTTTTATGGTATAAGACATGTCATTATAAATCTGTGGGTTGCGGCACTTGGGGTGCTGAAATGCTAACATCGTGTAGGAAGTATTCCAAAAAGTATCAGTATTTGTGAAGTTTACGTAGATTTTCATAATAATTTATGCCATTACTAGATTTTTCAACCCCCTATTTTACCCCCTTAGAGATTAAATTTTCCACAATCCTTTCTTAGCAGATGCTTACATCTTAATAACAATCTTATGCCAATGATTTGAGCTGTGAGTTGATAGATCAGTCAGACAGTCAGTCGCTGTTTCCTTTTATCTGTTATATTTAGAGTACCCTGAACCCTTCTCTGAGAGGAGACCTGCGCTCAGCTGTTGTTGGGTTGACGATGATGATTTAGATTAAAATTGTGTTCCAGGAAAGTGATTTAGATTTGCAGTGGGGCACTGATGATGAGGAACAAGAAAAACGTCCGCCTGAAAAAAAACCTGAAATACCAGTTGTTAGAAAAAATGAACCAATTAAACAGTAAGTAAAAGTGTTATTGAATTATTGTCTGAACACTAATGGATCGGCCACGCTTATAGTGGTATTTAATAAATTATAGATTCTCGTGGATAAATGTCTATGGCTAGTATGTAATAAGATGACTCATTTTTAATTTAATAGGTTTTCCTATTAATTATGACTAGAATCTATTTTGTTATTTGAGATTCACGAAATATTAATACATCATATTGACCCATTTACTTTTTACAGTAATATTTAGTAATATTTTTCAAAATTTCTGACTCATCCAGTTTTACCGTGACACCAGAGAATTATTTTGTAGACTAAGCTGAAGGTAATCATGCAAAGTTTAGTTAATCCATTCTATCCCATTCCATGTTCATAGTTCATACAATTTTGGGCTTAGTGTTACATGGGTGTAAAATATAATACATCATATTTTACACCCATGTAACTATTGATTGACCATGATATTCAAAAAATAGAACTGATTATTTTTTAATTTTATACATAGATTGCATACTTTTAGGAAGAATCATACTTCATCATACTAATATTATAAATGCGAAAGTGTGTTTGTTGGTTTGTCCTCCAATCACATCGCAACAAAGCTACGGATCTACCTGATTTTTTGCATTAGTACAGTTGACCTGGAGAGTGACATAGGCTACTTTTTATTCCGGAAAATAAAGAGCTCCCGAGGGATTTTAAAAACTAAATCCATGCGGACGAAGTTGCGGGCATCAGCTAGTATAATATAAGAATTGATTTCGGATTTAGGTGTGGTAAAAACTATAATAATCATACTAATATTATAAATGCGAAAGTGTGTTTGTTGGTTTGTCCTTCAATCACGCCGCAACAGTGCAACAGATGGACGTGATTTTTTGCATGGATTTAGTTGAGGACCTGGAGAGTGACATAGGCTACTTTTTATCCCAGAAAAACCCGGAGTTCCCGAGGGATTTTAAAAACTATATCCACGCCGACGAAGTCGCGGCCATCAGCTAGTATAATATAAGAATTTATTTCGAATTTAGGTGTGGTAAAAATATAATGATATAATATATTATGTTACATAATCTATATACCTATATAAAAATTAATTTCTGTTCGTTAGTCTGGCAAAAACTCAAAAACAGCTTGACCAATTTGAATATTTTTTTGTTTTGTTCCCTATAATACAGGGGTTGTTAAAAATTTTAAAAAAAAAGTAGGGAAAGCCAAAAGAGCAGCTGCAAAATCGAAAAAATCAAAATTCTTAGTTTTGTATAGGTATAATAACTTACTAATCGATGGTTGGAGAGAAGCCGCGGGTAAAAGCTAGTGATAATAATTATAAATCATAATTCGATTTTTGGTGACGTGTTTACTATACTTTGTTACACTTGTTTCAGGCCTTGTATACTTATTTTTGACTCATTAGCTGGTGCCTCCCGATCGAGAGTTGTGGCAACACTACGTGATTACTTGACTTGTGAACATCTGGCAAAGGTAAGTGGAATTTATCATGTGGTTTGTAGTATATATATTTTAAGCAGTGATAGCCTAGTGGTTAGTACTGCGGCCTCCTATTCGGGGGGTCGCAGGTTCTATCCCGGGCACGCACCACTGGCTTATCTAAGTGTGTTTAAAAAATTAAATATCACAAGCTTCAACAGTGAAGGAAAACATCGTGAGGAAACCTGCACATCTGAGAAGTCTTCATAATGTTCTCAGGTGGGTGAAGTCTGCCAATTTGCATTGGGCCAGCGTGGTAGACTATGGCCTATAACCCTTCTCTGAGACCTAACGTACCTGCGCTGAGTAGTGAGCCGTTGATGATATATAAATATTTCATTGGAAACACTTATCTAAATTAGAATATACATTCTAGAGCATAATATGTGCACATTCCATCAGCTTTTATTGCTTAATATTCAAATGCGAATCAAAATTCGTTTGTATAGAGTACGCTAGGATTTAGAAACTTTTCTTATACAAGAATTTAAAGAATTTCTCTTGTATGAATTAGCTGTCTAATTTGTTAATTTATCAATTTATTTTTGTTACAGACATCTAAAAGTAAAATATATAATAAAGACAACATCAAAGGAAGTTGCCCAAAAATTCCACAACAAAATAATTCTACTGATTGTGGATTATATCTATTACAATATGTTGAACAGTTTTTTAAGGTAACTTTTTTTATATAAAAAATAGATAGTGTAAATCGAATCGAATCTGTAAATATGTTGTGAACTGTGTAATTAATAATAATTATATTTGTAAAATATCTTTTCAGGACCCAGTAATGGATTATACATTGCCTATAAAACAATTAGCAAATTGGTTTGATGAGATAACTGTAACAAGAAAACGAGAAGAAATATCAAATTTGCTGAAATCTTTAATGCACAAATTTAATCCAGACTCGCATTTAGCATTGCCTGACATCACATTCCCAACCTTAAATGGTAATTTCGTCTATTACTATTTTTGACCAGGATGTTTAAGTTTTAAGATATATATGCCAGTTAGCACTGTACTTCGTGGATTTTTAATTCTTTTAATTTTATGCAAAGAAAGAAGAAAATAAGCTGTATCTTAATTGTTTATTACATCCGCTTATTTAGCTTCTATTTTGATACCTGTATCTTGAACACAATTAGAAGCAAAAACCCTTTTTTGAATCTATTTCATGTACAGAATTGGTTTCGTTTCTGTTTCATTATATGTATATCTTCTATCTATCTTCTTCTATCTATCTTCTTCTATATAAATAAAAATGAATGTTGGTAAGCGCATAACTCAAGAATGGATGGACCAATTCGGTTAATTTTTTTTGGTATGTTTCTTAAGGTCCACGGAAGGTTTTAATAAAAAAAAAAAACAAACTAAAAAAATTTAATGTTTACTTTTAACTTTTGACAGAACGAAGTCTGTCCGGGCAGCTAGTAGATAATATTTATAGACTGCTACTAAGCAGTGATAGCCTAGTGGTTAGTAATTCTGTCTCCTATTCGGGGGATCGCAGGTTCACCAGCTTCAACGGTGAAGGAAAACATCGTGAGGAAACCTGCACATCTGTGAATTCTTCATAATGTTCTCAAAGGTGTGTGAAGTTTGCCAATTCACATTGGGCCAGAGTGGTGGACTATGGTAAAATGTATGGTATGGGTACTAAACCCTGAGAGGAAACCTGTGCTCAGTAGTGAGATGTTGATTGGTTGCTGATGATAAAGATGACATTGCAGGTAAACTAATTGAAACAGTGAATATCCAACAAGAGGATTGGGACAAAATTGAAGAAATGCAAGAAATATTACCCAGTCCTGAAAATCCTATTGGGCCTATTGATGATAAAGACTGTACCGTGAATAACCCTCGTAGAAGCTTAAGAAATAAACAGCTGAATATTAGCGAACCACCAAATGATGTTTCCCTACATAAGAAAAGTGATAACATCTTCAAAATGAATTCAGATAAGATGACTGACAAAATTGGAAATGATTTGAAAAATATTAAAAGAACAAAAAAGAAGTTTAGTGAGATAAATAAGAAAAACAGAAAAAAATTAAATGTTTCTATTGAAATGTGTAAGAAAGCAAATCTTGCTGCGAAAATAGGAGGTCAATCTAATTCACAGCAACAAATTTATAACAATACCTCTGAAATTACTGCTACTGATGAAGCTCTAACTGAAAATACAGATTTTAACAATCAAACAAACACAGACAATGTTCAAAATATGCCAATTATTGCTACAAATACATGTAATATTATTTTAAATGAATTGAAAAATAAACATTTTCAAGGTATAAAGCAGAAAAGTTTAGATTTGCAGTCTAAAACTAAAGAAAATATTGAACAAATTAATGAAAATGGAACATTATCTAAAGTAAGTTTTTTTAAAAGAGGACCTCTAGAAACCACATTTATAGATACTAATAGCACACATGTTATCAATGTTAGTAATCCCATAGTTAATAATCCTGATAGAGTAAACACAGATGACATCGAAATAACAATCAAAATAGGTAAGCTTATGACAAATATTTGTGTACAGAAAAAAGAAAATGACGCGCAGTTAAAAATTAATACTGATCGTGAAATTCAGACTTCTTTGGATAATTGTGAAATGGAACATAATCACAATATGCGAAGCTTAGGGAATGACACTAATACACAACAAATTGTAACTGCCGCCGACAACAATGTTGTAGAGGCGCATAGAGACAATCCTGTTAGTACTCAGTATAGAATACCCAAAGTACAAGAGAAATCACTGTCAACAAAAAAGAATACTTCATCTGCAGATACATCAATAGCTCACATTGAAATAACTGAGAGTGAAGAACGAGAATTTGCAAACCACATCGAAAATGTCCCACTTTTAAAAAACCAGGATAACAATGAATCAAAAATATTATCAAAATCAGACTTTACTTCAAAAAGTAATAACTCAGAAAATGTTACATTTATAAACAAACAGGATAAAAGTACGCACAATTTACTATCACAATTTGACTGTTCTTCAAAAAGTAAGAATGATATTCACTTTTCATCAAAAAATTTGGTCGCTATTCATTCATTCATTTATCCATTTATTCCTTGCATTCCAACTTACAATATATAATATTTACATTGGAACCCCGTTGGGGCACAGCAATTACCTACTAGTTTAAGTAGAGAGACGGACACCATTATTATTCGTCAAAAAAATCTTTTATTTTATAATACGCTCTTTCTATCAGAAACATTTTTAAGGACTTGATAAACGCTGTATCACTTGTAATTTGTTTTATGTGGTTTGGAATATTATTATATATTTTTACGCACATCGGGTTGGGGCCGGTACTATGGATCTTTAGGTTGGAGCTTGGTTTATGCATATTATGCTTACGCGCTGGCCGAAGTCCATAGCGTCGCGGTACGTCTTGTAGTATTGTGAAGTTTTGTGGTTGTTTTCTGACAAATTTGGATGCTTCTAATATGTAAATGCTGGGCAGGGTTAAAATCTTTAGTGATTTAAAGTGGGGTGCACAACTTTCCCTATTATTTAGGTTTTTGATAATAATTCTAATGCATTTTTTTTTGCAAAATAAATAGTTCTTGTGCATTTGTACTGTTTCCCCACAGAACCACGCCGTAACTCAGCCAAGCATTTGCATAAGAATAGTATGCTAATAGGGCCGCTTCTATGTCGGTTGTGTTTTTCAGTTCTCTAAGAGCGTAAGTAAATCTGGAAAGTTTGGTCTTTATTTTTTGGATGTGTGATTTCCAATTTATATTGGAGTCTATATCTATGCCTAGCAAATTAAATGTATCAACGCATTCTAGGTTAATCCCATTATAATATAAATTTATTTTTAATGGTTTCTTTTGGTAAGGTCTAAATTGCATTATTTTTGTTTTCTGGAAATTGATCTCCAAGTTGTGGTCACTCAACCAACTATTCACCGTATGCAGGATGTCGTAAAGCTTACTATTTAGATTTGTAATGTCTGTACACGAAGTTTGTATGGATATATCGTCTGCAAATAGCACACATGGATCTTGCACGATTTTCGGAAGGTCGTTGATGTAAAGTAAGAATAGGATACATCCAAGTACACTTCCTTGTAGTATTGAACTATTTATTAATTCTACATCAGACCGTATGTTCTTTATTTCGCCTAATTTATAGTCATAATAAGTGATTTCTACATACTGTTTACGGTTATTTAGATAAGATTCGAACCATTTATGTGCTGAGCCTCGGATGCCTATGTCGTATAGCTTGTTTAGTAAAATATTATATTGCACTTTATCATAGGCTTTCGTCATATACTCATATCTAATAATATACCTATCGCGTATTCTCGTTTATTTATTGTGTTAAGGACTTGATCTATGTACTTGTAAGTGGCTAGTATAGTTTATCTATTTTTTCTGAAGCCATTTTGACAGTCATCGAATATTTTATATTTTTCACAAAAACTATATACACGATTGCACATTGCTTTTTCAAATATATTGGATATTGTGGGTAATAGCGCTATTGGGCGGTAGTTTGTTGGGTCTGATTTTTTATTTTTCTTATGCACAGGTAG
Organism: Oeneis ivallda; assembly: GCA_029955525.1. Lineage (NCBI taxonomy): Eukaryota > Metazoa > Arthropoda > Insecta > Lepidoptera > Nymphalidae > Oeneis > Oeneis ivallda. The sequence continues at coordinate 14,842,291 of JARPMR010000001.1, forward strand.
ACCAGGGTAGAAGCCTTAAAAAATAATAAAAAGTGAAAAAAAATAATAGTAGGATGAAACCCATTGCAAAAGGAAGAGAATGCAACAGAGATGAAAGGAAATAGTTATTTGTGTTATATGGGGCCAAAGGAATTTTTTGTTCCCCGAGGGCGTTATTTTGAATTCAGAGCGAAGTGAAGGATTCTAAAGTAGACTCCCGAGCGCAGCGAGGGATTCTAAAGTAGAATCCTGAGCGTAGCGAGGAATTCAATATACGCCGCCCGAGAACAAAAAATTTTGGCCCCGAATGACACACACTATTTTTCATCATTACCTATGAGAAAAAGCTAGGAGTATCAACCTACCATGTATAGAGTATAGAAATTACCAATACGTATATTGAAAGTTTAAATAAAACACAAATATTTTTTTACGAAATAATTAAACATTAATATTTATGTTGGAACTATGGGCGTATATATCTAATCGACAAATTTGATCACGTGACTTATCGAAGACAACAGTTTCTCAAACATTTTTGAATTCTCTCTTCTGATTGGTCCGCGTTAGTGCTTTGGTATGCTAAAGCACTAACGCGGACCAATCAGAAGAGAGAAATGAAAAGTCCCATGGGATTAAAATTAAATTTTGCTCCCGCTATCCTCTGAAGCCAATATTCGTTTTTCGAATAGGTATGATGAAAAATAAATTACGGGCGATCTGAGGTCGGGAAGTGGGGGGGGAGGGGTGGTTTAAGGGTTAAAACTGTTTATCTCTATTTCCGGAAAAACTACAAGTCCTATGGAAAAAAGTTAAATGGCAAAGTTGTAGGTAATAAAAAGATCTACAACTTTTGTATTTAGACTTTTTTCACATAACCTCAAAATGTATGTGAAAAATTCAAATAACCAAGTTTTTGGTTCTTATTTTTATCTTTTACAAAAAAAAATATTTTTTCACGAAATTTGCTGAAAACTTACCTTTTTATGTCCCAAACACACTGTAATTTTTCTGATTCAAAATATTTATTTTTTCACCTTTTTTTTTTTGACTTAATATTGAAAAAGCACCTAATTTTCAATCGAAAATTCTCCCGTCAAAATATCTGCTTTTTTAAAAAAGTCGGTGAGCTTTTTGTTCGTTGAAATCTCTACTTTCTGATGGTGTAAAAAAAAATAAACATTACTATGGTAAATGCTCTCAGAAAATGAGGAAACGAAATACGAAATAACAGGTAGTAAGGCCCAGACCCTCCAAGCCCCTATGAAATACCTTTTAAATTACATGCGTAGATGGCTATTTATTGCTATTTTAAGATAACTTATATACCTGAATGACCTACGGAAAATTTTAGCCCATCAAAAGGTATGTCATAGAGAAGTGGGGAAGGAGCTAGGAGGGTCTGGGCCTTACTACCTGTTATTTCGTATTTCGTTTCCTCATTTTCTGAGAGCATTTACCACAGTAATGTATATTTTTTTTTACACCATCAGAAAGTAGAGATTTCGACGAACAAAAAGCTTACCGACTTTTTAAAAAAAACAGATATTTGGACGGGAGAGTTTTCGATTGAAAATTAGGTGCTTTTTCAATATTAAGTCAAAAAAAAAGGTGAAAAAATAAATATTTTAAATCAGAAAAATTACAGTGTGTTTGAAACATAAAAAGGTAAGTTTTCACCAAATTTCGTGAAAAAATATTTTTTTTTGTAAAAGATAAAAATAAAAAACCAAAAACTTGGTTATTTGAATTTTTCACATACATTTTGAGGTTATGTGAAGAAAGACTAAATACAAAAGTTGTAGATCTTTTTATTACCTACAACTTTACCATTTCACTTTTTCCATAGGACTTGTAGTTTTTCCAGAAATTGAGATAAACCGTTTTTTACCCTTAAACTCCCTCTCCCCCCTACTTCCCGACCTCAGATCGCCCGTAATTTATTTTTCCTTTCATTTTTGTTGCATTCTCTTCCTTTTCCAATGGGTTTCATCCTACTATAATTTTTTTTGTTTTCAAAAATTATCTACCCTGGACTAAGGCATTATTAGGGATATTTTTAGTAAATCTGGAAATACGCCTTCTGAGAACGATTGGTTGATTAATATTGTAAGGGGTATAGTGAGTTCATCAGCACAGTTTTTTATAAGAGTGGGGGGTAATTCGTCAACACCATAACTATTTTTGTTTTTTAGGTTGCGTATAATTCGGTTTATTTCTCGCGGGTCAACCGGCCGCAAAAACATACTGTTCGGCGTCGGGTTGAGCACTGGTCGGCCGCGCGGGCGAGTGCCCCCGCCCCCCACCATCGATTCGGCCTACCGTTGCAAAGAAATTATTGAATGCGTTTACTACTTTAGTTGGGTTTGACGTTAACTTATTATGGATCGATAGTTCTATGTTACTGTTTTGTTAGTCCGTTCTTTTATTATTTTCCACATACATTTCATAACATTATCTGATTTTTTTATGCGTTTGCTATCCTGGAGCTTTTTAGCTTTATTTACAGTTATTTTAAGAATTTTTTCGTATAATTTATAGTAATTTTTTAATATCGGACTTTTTGAGTAACTTGTTAATGTTTTTAATAACCTTTTATTTTTTGCACGATATTTTGAGACCTTTGCTCAGCCAGTTAAATTTTGTTTTAAGACCTAATTTTATTGTTTCTTTAGGTATACAGCTATTTAGAATAGTATTCAATGTCGTATTAAATGTATTATAATTAACGTTGATAGAATTATTTGTTTTTATTATTTCATGCCATTGTATATTCTTCAGTTCAATTTTAAATTTATTAATATTTGTTGTATTATAAAATCTTTTTATGGTTGTCCATGTTTTTATTTTATTATTTTGTACTTTTTTTATTTTTATAGTAGTGCACTTATGGTCCGAAAAACCGTAATCTTTTACTGATATTTCAAAGTGAGTTTTAGGAAAATTAGCGAAAATTAGATCTAGGCATGTTGAGCTATTTTTTGTTACCCGAGTTGGTTCATGCACGTATTGGTTAAAGTTATATTGTAGCATGAATTCTAATAACGTCATTGAACGGTTATCTTTATTTAATACATTAGTATTGAAATCGCCGCCAATTACAATTTTCTTTTTACAATCTTTTTTTTGTAATAATTCTAGAATTTGGTTTAATTTTTGATAGAAGATGTCCGTCTCCCTACTATTCCAATATATTACAATTATAATAGTACTTAATTTAATTAATTCAATAGCGCACACTTCAATTACATACTTTAAAGACTTATCCATAATATCCTTTCTTTCTATGAACTCGATATCATTTTGCAGCATAATATATGTATTGCCGAGAACATCACGGTGTATGACACCGTCGCCGGTATGACGTTCTCGGCAGTAAGATGATGCTAGGTTGTAATTATTTACGTTAATTAGATCGGATTTTTCAAGTGTTAGCCATGATTCCGTTATACCTATTATTTCGTATGATTGTTCTTCCAAAAATTCTTCAATTAAGTGTCGTTTATTATAGAGACTTTGCATGTTTTGGAATAATATGCTAAGCTTCTCTTTAGCTCCGAAATGTATTTTTTTGTGGTGAATTTTTTTTTTTATTGGCTAGTGCTTGGATTCGTGATGTGTTGGGAGTTGTGTTTAGACCATTCAAAGGAATAGAGGAATATTCAGGTGAGTTTGACTTTCTTTTCTGAACGTCATCATATATATTTTCGGAGGGTGGTTCGACTATTTTTCCTTCAATTATTAATTTATTGTTCTTGAGTTCCGCATGTTTTCCGTTCTCTCGCGCCTTGCGTAGCTGTTCTCGCATTTCTCTCCTTTCTTTTAGACTTTTTTTCGGTTAAGTATTCTGAAACTGTTACGCCGGTATTTTTGAAACATGATGCGTTCCTTAGGATGTAATTAGTCATTCTTTTTGATAAAAGTTCTACTACAATGGGTCGTTTGGAATTTGTTCTTCCTATTCTACGGAGGCTTTCTATATAGTCATATAGGTCAATGTGTAAAACATCGGTAAACATGTTAGTTACACGGTTTAGTAGGTCGTTTTCAGTTTCATGATAATATTCGTTGAGGCCGTGTATTACTATTTTCTTGGATGTTTCATCGTAATTAAAGTTACTTTTCTGTGCTACTTCGTTTTGTAGTTTTTGAATATCTTGTGATAGTTTTATTCTTTCTGTTTCTAATGTCTGAGTTTTTTTATTTATGATTAATATTTCATTTTTTTGCTGTCTCTGCAGTTCTTGAATTTGTTTTGCGTTTTGTATATTTTCATGCTGAATTTTATTTATTGCTTTATTAATTTCGGCTTGTATAAAATCTCTTAGGCCAGATAATATAGTTTCATTGTTTTCTTTCAATTTTTTATCAAAAAGTTTGCTAAAGTTTTCTAGTGTGGCGAGTGTTTTTCCAGAATCTGGTAATTGTGTTGTGAATTTATGTTCGTTGAGCTATCTTCCATTAAATAATCATTTTCATACTCTGTTTGTTCGTCGCTGGGATCATTAGTGGAAATGATTGTGTCATTCAAGGCGTGTGAGATCCGGCTTCTAATTGGTGTGTCATCATTCTTTCTACGGCATGTTACATTTTCGCAATTTGGGCAACTCCATTTCTTTTCAAGAGTATGTTTATGTTGCTGGTAATATTAATTTGATATGTTTAAGCATGCATAGTGATATTTTTGTTGACAATTTGTACATACCAGTGATTCATTTTTACGGATTTGTTTTTCACATGCAGAACAATTCATTTTTATAATTTTATCTCTTTACTATATACATATATGTTCTAACACTAAATATATTGCATATTTCTAAGAATTTGATTCGTAAAAACACTGTTTCGTTTATTTATCGGTAAGAAAAGTTCATATGACGGAGCCGTTACACAGCACTTTTTTTGCTTTTAATTTTTTTGGCATTCCTTGTTTGATATGCTTTTGAATAACACTATATAGTTTAGCACTGATAGTTTCATGAGTTAATAACGTTTTTACACTTTTTTATGCACTTTTTCTTTTGAAAATTTAATTAATAACATAGGATCGATGTTTACTTGCAGCAGTGGCGCCGCCTCTCGGTCCAGAGGAAGTAGAATTTTTCGACGGTGAATCTGTTAAAGAAGGCAATATTCAACCTGTAAAATCTGCTAAAAATACACGTTCAGCTATATTAATGCCAACAATCAAAAGTAAATCATCATCTCAAAAGAGAAATAATAAAAGAGGTCTGGACACATCTAAAACTGATCTCTCAAATAAAAAAATGAGACTCAAAAGAAATTATTAAAACACAAGATAGTGTTTTAAAGGAAAATGTTGTTTTAGAGGATGAAGCTGAAAATATTAATTATGATGCAATCATGAGCCAAGTGTTTGCAAATATTAATGCTGATATGGATTTGCAGAGAACTGCAACTAGTACTCTACTGCAAACTCAAATAAGCAATACACAAAAAGTAATACTAAAAACTTTGTAAAACCAATAAAGCCTAATATTAAATTACAAGATGATATAATTAAATCAAAGCAACAAAAAAATTATAAAGAAGAAGAAAATGTCTTTTCTTTGTTAGAGAATGAAGATGATATTAAATTACAAGATGATTTAAAAAATATAAAGGATACCGGCCGAATTGAGAACCTCCTCCTTTTTGGAAGTCGGTTAATAAATCAAAGCAACAAAAAAATTATAAAGAAATAGATGAGAAATGTAGTGAAAATGTCTTTTCTTTGTAAGAGAATGAAGATGGTATTAAATTACAAGATGATTTAAAAAATATAAAGGATACCGGCCGAATTGAGAACCTCCTCCTTTTTGGAAGTCGGTTAATAAATCAAAGCAACAAAAAAATTATAAAGAAATAGATGAGAAATGTAGTGAAAATGTCTTTTCTTTGTAAGAGAATTAAGATGGTATTAAATTACAAGATGATTTAAAAAATATAAAGGATACCGGCCGAATTGAGAACCTCCTCCTTTTTGGAAGTCGGTTAATAAATCAAAGCAACAAAAAAATTATAAAGAAATAGATGAGAAATGTAGTGAAAATGTCTTTTCTTTGTCTCGTCGCAAGGTAATAATTATTATTATTTAATACTAGCTGATGTCCGAGACTTCGTCCGCGTGGATTTAGTTTTTAAAATCCCTCGGGAACTGATTTTCCGGGATAAAAAGCCTATGTCACTCTCCAGGTCCTCAACCATACCCATGCAAAAAATCACGTCGATCTTTAGCTCTGTTGCGGCGTGATTGAAGGACAAACCAACAAACAAACACTTTCGCATTTATAATATTAGTATGATATTTTATTGTACAACTATAAAATGAAAAGTATATTGAATGTTTGAAATATTTTCGAATCATATCCATTCATTAATATTTTAGCCATTTGGTCAAACTCAGCACCTTAAAGTTACATCAACATCAGAAAAGGAGCCTAAAGCATTGTTGAGGAAACTCCCCAAAAGTAAGAATTGTAATTGTAATATTATATTTATGATCAAATGAACTTACTTAGGTTGATTAAAATTATGTAAACAATACAAACAACTTCAACGTGATTTGTAAAAGTAAACTAAGATTATGTTCATAAACGAAAGTCTGAGTTCTACTCTTTTAAATTGTGTGTATCTTTAGTTAAACCCACAAAGGCTCATGTCACGGATACCTACATTCATTCATCTTAAGTTCTTAACCTATCACACTGGCTTTGAACGGATTGGCACACTTTACACACTTTTGAGAACATTACGTAAATCTCTCAGGCATGCAGGTTTCCTCACGATGTTTTCCTTCACCGTTAAAACAAGTGACAACGCACACAACTCCCAATAGTCAGAGATGCGTGCCTGAGATTGAGCGCTATTAATTTTTTATTTTTATTTATAAAATCATTTAAAGACGCTATGCCGGCATCACTTGTATGATCTGGTCTGGACTACAAGTTCACTTATTATGCCATTAGTTGAGATTATATTATTACGTACTATGTTTGAAAACAGAATAAGTCTAATTATAGGTATTTTGCAACTTCTAGGAAAACCTCCTTTATAAAAAATAGAAATAAAAATGAATCAAAAACTACAACAGATAATGTGACAGTTGCACAATGCCCATCACCAATAAAAGATAAATCCTTAAACGACACTTGCAACCCCCAACAAAGTAAAGAAAAGGAAGATTCAGAGAATATAGCAATATCAAATTCTACTGCTGAAAAATCTTTCATACGAAAATCCGCTTTAGAGACACTAACGTTGCGTTACACCAAGGGTGCAGTGTAACAGCGTGTTATTTGTAGAGAGACGTCGGGTGAAGGAAATAGAGAAACACAGACTTGTAAGTATCTAATTGTAGTGGCATATATTAACGTATTTACAATGGTCTTATATACTAATAAAATTATGAATAAAAGTGGGAGAAGTTTGGACTTGGATCTTATGTACGTGCAAAAGTTGCTGATTAATATTATTATAAGATTGTTGAAAATAAATTACAAGGTTTATACTGCGGAATTAAATATGCTATGAGGTGCTCTATGGTCACGTCCCGTACGTGCCATAGATATTCCCCCCCTTAGGGAAAAATAACGTATACATAAAAAGGAAAAAAACTAGTAGGTAACTAATTAACATTGTTGAAAACGAACTGACTTCTTAATCTTGCTGTGGTTAGTTGAGGTAGGCAATGGTCCTGCGATATCACTATGTTCGTGCGAAAAACGCTGTGCAGGCATAAATTTCCCGAGTGGCGATACTGTGTGTCTATGCACTTTTGATCGTTGGCATTGTAAGCACGAATCGCACCACTGATTTATTTCTGTGTTCATGCTAGGCCAAATGTAATTTCTTCCGATTAATTTCCTTGTCGTATTTTAGCCAGGATGGCTAAAGTTGTGATAACTGTCAAAAATTGTTCTTCTAAGTTGCTTCGGAATGTACGGTCGCGTAATTCCAGTAGAAATGTCGCAATAAATCTTGCTATTCGTATTGGGTACTGCTATTCGCGTCATGTATAATGACCTATTTTGTTTGAGTTGTTGTAGCTCGATGTAACCCTCTTGGTATTTTTCTAGCTCAGAATACTCGATTACATCACAAACAAATCGACCCCTTTGGCAAGAAAATCGCTTAACTTTGACTGTCAAGCTGCGGACAGTGATCCTGAAGAGACTATATGCCCGAGTTCAGTGGTGGCAGCCAAAACGACTCAAGAGAGAGAGTTCATGAGCAAAGCGTTCGAGCAGACTTTAGAGGCTCCATCGCAGACCTGTGTGGGTAAGCTACGTGCTAGAGCCGCGAAGCTGCGCGTGGCCGGCTCTTGTCTAATGTCCAGCGAACTGATGATGCTTAAGGAGCTCAGAGGGGGTGGACCTACGTCAAGTTTACGAAGGATTTGAGCCATCTGGTAGTTAGAGTGGATGAAGAAAATAAGGCACAGAGGTATTTTTTTATTCACTTGCATACCTACCCTTACTACCCTTACAGGCTAACCTAATACGATACAATAATCTGTTAAGCTGTATCTAAAAATTAACTAATGATAAAGTTCTTGCAATTCACGAGCGCGCGAACTTTACTTGTGGTTACGTCGTTTACATGCACATTGCGTGTACACGACGCACGTGGTGCCGACAGGAACGCACTAAATAATAGAGCGGTCAATCGCGAGGAAACACTCGCTCACATTTACACAGATACGACTTAGGTGGCAGCGGTCAATCGCGAGGAAACACTCGCTCACATTTACACAGATACGACTTAGGTGGGAGCGGTCAATCGCGAGGAAACACTCGCTCACATTTACACAGATACGACTTAGGTGGGAGCGGTCAATCGCGAGGAAACACTCGCTCACATTTACACAGATACGACTTAGGTGGGAGCGGTCAGTCTCGAGGAAACACTCGCTCACATTTATATTATATAATATATTTATATTTATATATTATATTTATAGATACGACAGCCAAGCCACGCGCACTCATGAATTGCAAGAACTTTCCTATTTCACCTATTTGTAAAATCCCCACTTCATCATCAGCATCATTTTCATCTATCACCAGACAGACACTGGAAAAATGCAATTTATACTCTGTAAAATATAGCTTGAGTCCTGTGACAGATGTCATCCAAATGACGCCTATGAAGTTCTTTAATTTAGTGTATGAAGAATGTACGCGAAAAATATCATACTTCATTGGTTTATGCACATTAATAGCACGGTTAATAGTGACGTTCCTTTTGCTATCGTAACCAAAGTCTATAACTTACGGGTACTACATATAAGTAAAACGGTATAATAATTTATAATTTATCTGCAGGAGTGCTCTAGCGACTCCGAATGTGATGATAGTGACGATGATTTGGGTTCACACCACTAATTAAATACATAATGAAATCAAACAAAAGGGATAAATCCCTTTTGTTTGATTTCATTATAATAAGTAGTTACAAATAATTAACCTATTATAGCATCAATGAAAATAATTTTATTAATATAGTACCTAACAATAAAATCGACATTTGTAATAATATCGATATCATTATGATGGATTTTCAACATTGTCCCAGACCTATTTATGTTAAACTGACAACTGTCACAGGACTCAAGCTATATTTTACAGACTGTAGATGAATCTTATCGCGCTAATAATCAGTAATAATTTAATCAGTTTGCAATCTTTAAACGACAGGTAACATAAGGAATGCAATTGGGTATTTGACTGATATGTACAGGGTGGGCCGCTTTCTTTACCGTATGGTGTATGATGTCGCAGGTTCGAATCTCACTCGCGAAGTAGTGACAGTGCGCTTTTCTTGTTTGTTTGTTTTTTAATTATTTATTGCATAATTTTTTTCGATAAGGTCGTTATTTACACGAATGAGGAACGAAGACTTGAAAATTCATAACTTATTATCCAGCACATTGACATAAATTATAGGCGAATGAAATTCCACTATAAAATACCAAATATGATGTTTGCCTGCTATAAAAGCTATTGCAAATTATAAAAAGTATCAAAGTACATTTACATGGTATACCAGAAATATGCGTAACAAATTTTCAATAAGATTATTCCACCACACTATTGTTTTAGCTTTACTGCTATTGACATTGATACAGAGTCGTAAAAGAACACACCGTTTTAAATTCCACACAAGACCAAATCCAAGAAAAATTTGTGTACGCGTTGACCAAACACTTAGAGGTTTTTGTTTATTATGGACTATCATCATCACTCAATGACTGTGTAATTTACTGTTTTATTTTATGAATCCATTACTTGTAGCTCGTCACAAAAGTTGTTTTCTTCGTCCGGACACAGGGCCCTGCCGAGCAGATATCATCCAGTGGTATTATGACGTAAGGCAAGCCAAGTGCTACCGTTTCTACTGGGGGGGATGCCAAGGAAATGGAAACAAGTTTGAGTCGAAGGAGGCATGTGATAAGTATTGCAGATTAAACTCAACTTATGCTCAAAGTAAGTATGTTATTTATACATACACATGTTACATGTTTTTATATTATTAAACTTAACCAGATCATAAAGTTAATACATGAGCTGCATTACTCTTAAAATCGAAGTCGCAGGCATCATCTAATATTTTATAAACCTACTATTCATCTGCCATCTGTTTTCCAAAATACAGTAAAGTGACAAATCTAATAATGTGAAAGGTGACCTTTTGCTCTATTGATCTGTTTAGGTTAAATAATTTTATCATTTTATATTATAGTTACTTAGATACAGAAACTACACAATACATGATTAACTACATAATTTTCCAATACTTAAATACATTAAAGCCCGCTTGCTGAGACGCCAGGTTAGGTGTAACCCAGGAATAAATTTGTAATTTTGACAGAAGCTTTATATGAAATCAGTAGCTAAAACTGGGTTAAAAGCATAACTCGGTGTTTCTGCAAGCAGGCCTTAATTAAATAAAAACTTAATCAAACACTCATAAAAGTGTGCATAAAACTGCATTTTTCACATTACACTCATACATGCCTTTAAACTTTAAACTAAAACCATCAATTATTTATCAAGATTTTTGTTCGCAACTCAAAATTAGGTATCCTTGATTATAAAACTGAAAGTTTCTGTGATTGCAAAGTAACTATTTCATACTATATTAATATTTCAATTACTTGAAGACTGCCAGAACCCAAGCACATGTTCTTAAAATATTTGTATGTCCGTCCGTCTGTTTCTCTAGACAAATTTTCGGAATTACTAAAAATTTTTATTTTTTAATGAGTGATCCTAGGCTGGTTTCTTTTTATCTCCCGAAGGTTTCTAAGAGATTATTTTAAAGTTAAAGCCATGAGAAAGAAGAAGCACTTGTCAGTTCTTATTAAATTTTTTAACAATAGTTTTTTTATTTAAGCAAATATACCATTATACTGTTCGCTATCATTTGAGTATGGTACTTGCTTCGGATATTTCAATCGTTGGGCGTGGGATTCTCTGACTAAGTAAGATCTTTTTTTGTTCCACTACATTAGTAAATAAGGTAAGGTTTAGAGCAATTTTTTTGCTGGAGATAAGTGTTGAGCCTTATGTTTATAGGGAAAACTTTAGTGTAGATTTTATAATTTTTACTAGCAAATAGCAATACTGCGCCATACAGATTTCCAGCATCAAGATTTTTATAATTTAATAGGCTTGACTATTAAATAAATTCAATTGCAAGGAATCCCTAATAATATTACATTACAAAAAATTACCTTCGCTGTGAAAATAAGGAGATTGGTAGAACACATTTTTCAGTCAACAAACTGGTTAAACCTTTCTATTACTGTTTAAGATATGCTACAATCATCCTATAAATGGTTATTTTTTCCAGAACATACAGACGAAAATTATATTCCGGTTTATTTTTTCCAGAACATGCAGACGAAAATTATATTCTGGTTGTGGGGGTAATCAGAATAATTTTCAAAGCCAAGCTGAGTGTATAGCAACTTGTTTGAATCCTCCCAATAATACATTACAGAGGTCTCAACAATTTACGACGTGCATTACACTTCCTGTGCCTGATTATCATTGAAATATAAGTACGGAAGAAAAACACGAATTCATTGAATTACTATCATTTAATACCATACGTAGGAGTTGTTGGTTAATATGTATTTTGAAGATTGTAAATTTGATGTAAAATCCTTTTTTAGTATTTGTGAAGTGCCTTTAAAAATAAATTCTAAATATTTTAATGTGTAAGTAGTGCTAAAAACATTCTAAATGTTAAGCATAAAATTTTCACACTAGTCCCTTTCTGCAAATGTACGTAGCATAATGAAGTATGAAATAGAGGTCTTGATTATCTGAAATGAAACATTTTGAATTTAATTTTGACAGAGAATATATTAATATGTATGTATCTTTGAGCTAAAAGATACCTAAATGTGCTGAGTAAAAATTAACTGCGATTAGAAATTTTGATACAAATAATTATTGAATCGATAAATTATATCTAACTAGTATTCAATAATACAAAATACTTTAAAAAGATTATAAAGATTTATTTATGGCATTCCTGTAATAAGCACGTTTGTCTGATTTTAGTGAATATTTCTTCTAATTCCTGACATGATTAAATAGCAGCAAACAATATAATTTGTCATCATCATCATTCATCATTAGCAACCCATCAAAGGCTCACTACTGAGTGCAGGTCTCCTCTCAGAGAAGGGTTATAGGCCATAGTCCACCACGCTGGCCCAATGCGAATTGGTGGACTTCACACACCTTCGAGAACATTATGAACTCTCAGATGTGCAGGTTTCCTCACGATGTTTTCCTTCACCGTTGAAGCAAGTGATAGTTAATTGCTTAAACGCACTTGACTCCGAAAAGTCAGAGGTGCGTACCCGGGATCGAACCTGCGACCCCCCAAATAGGAGACCACAGTCCTAACCACTAGGCTATCACTGCTACCAATAATTTGTAAATAAATATAATTTGTTGTGCAAAATTCGTTAAAGTTTCTTTAAAATAATAAAAACATATATTTTTTATTTTATCTTAAGTTCTTTATTCATAACCTCTGAACCTACTCTATTTAGGAGTAACCATACGAATATTATACGAATAATATACGTGAGCTATGCTCGGAGTATCCTTGCGAGATCAATTCAGAAATGACGTAGCTAGCTCATAGCTCAGCGAGTCGCGAAACTGAAGTGGAAATGGGCGGTGCACATAGTTCGAAGAGCTGATGGTCGTTGGGGTCCCAAGGTGATGGAGTGGCGACCTCGCACCGGGAATCGCAGTGTTGGCAGACCCCCCACTAAGTGGACCGACATCAAACGAGTCTCAGGGAGCCGCTGGATTCAGGCGGCGCAACACTGAGGCCTATGGAGGCCTAAGAGACCTTTGTCCAGCAGTGGACGTCTATCGGTTGAAAAAGAGAGAGAGAAAAGAGATACGAATATTATTATTCATGCGATCTCCTGTCTGATGGTTGTTGTATTTTCACGGCCCTAACTGCTAATACGTTTTTAATGAAATTTGGCAAATCAATATATAGATTGCATGACGGAAATGAACACAGACCTCTTTTTATTCGGCAAAATATCCAAAACCAAAATCTATATATATAAAAGAAAGTGGTGTTAGTTACACTATTTATAACTCAAGAACGGATGAACCGATTTGGCTGAAAATTGGTGGAGAGGTAGCTTAGAACCAGGAGACGGACATAGGATACTTTTTATCCCGTTCGACCGCGTTTCCGTCCTGTCACTATAAAACGTGTTATGAGAAAAACGCATCTGACATGGAATAACCGTGTACGCCTGTTTCTTGGACTTGAGCCAGGCTTTCGACCTAGTGAATTATAATATTCTCTGGGCGAAATTGTACCGATCTCATGTTCCAAATGAATTGGTAGGTCTCTTGAAATACTGGTATCCATACCATATAGGCCAAATAAATAATGTCAAATGGGGCGACGCGACGTCTAATTCATACAAATTAGACTGCGGAGTACGTCAAGGGGGTATAACTTCTCCGGATCTATTTAATGTGTATGTAAATGATTTGATAGAGGAGCTGAGAACCACAAAAATTGGTTGTCATATCGGTAACACGTGTGTCAATAGTCTCAGTTACGCTGATGACATGGTGGTTCTCAGCCCGTCTATCAAAGGGCTTAGAAAGTTACTTTCAGTCTGTGAGTATTATGCCAATACTCATGGGCTGAAATATAATGTCCACAAATCAGAAATGATGGTGTTTCGAGCGGGAAAGGGTCCGGAGAGAGTACCCGAGGTATCACTAGATGGATCAGCAGTTCGGGTTGTAACAAAGTTTAAGTATCTGGGACATGTTCTTACTGAGCACCTGCGAGATGACTGTGACATTGAGAGGGAGAGGAGGGCACTCTCGATTCGTTGCAACATGCTGGCTAGGAGGTTTGGTAAATGCAGCAGGCCCGTCAAAATTACACTGTTTAACGCGTATTGCCAGTGCTTTTACACTTGTCAACTTTGGACTAATTTTCTCAGAAAGTCCTACACTGCAATGCGCGTTCAGTATAATGATGCTTTTCGCATATTGATGGGTCTGCCTAGATATTGTAGCGCCTCCGGTATGTTTGCGGAATCGAGAGTGCCAGACTTCTACGCAGTTCTGAGAAAAAGAGTAGCTTCCTTCTGGAACAGACTCCGAAAGTCTCAGAACAGTATCCTCAAAATGGTGTGTGACGGGATTCCCAGCAATATTTTTACATATTGGCTATCTGTGCATCAAAATAGTAATAAGAAATAAAATTTTCTCGATGACGCCTGGGATGTAGTTTTTTAACTTTCCCAGATAGTTTTAAGTGTTTAGATTTAGATTGTATTTTTTATGTACTGGGTTTTTTGCCTTTAATAATAGTTATTTGTGTTATATGGGGCCAAAGGAATTTTTTGTTCCCCGAGGGCGTTATTTTGAATTCAGAGCGAAGTGAAGGATTCTATAGTAGACTCCCGAGCGCAGCGAGGGATTCTAAAGTAGAATCCTGAGCGTAGCGAGGAATTCAATATACGCCGCCCGAGAACAAAAAATTTTGGCCCCGAATGACACACACTATTTTTCATCATTACCTATGAGAAAAAGCTAGGAGTATCAACCTAATATGTATAGAGTATAGACATTACCAATACGTATATTGAAAGTTTAAATAAAACACAAATAATTTTTTATGAAATAATTAAACATTAATATTTATGTTGGAAGTATGGGCGTATATATCTAATCGACAAATTTGATCACGTGACTTATCGAAGACAAAAGCGTCTCAAACATTTTTGAATTTCGACACATTTTTGAATTCTCTCTTCTGATTGGTCCGCGTTAGTGCTTTAGTATGCTAAAGCACGAACGTGGACCAATCAGAAGAGAGAAATGAAAAGTCCCATGGGGTTAAAATTAAATTTTGCTCCCGCTATCCTCTGAAGCCAATATTCGTTTTTCGAATAGGTATGATGAAAAAATTATTATTATTTTGCTATAAATTTTGACTCTCACACCCGCGTACAAAATAAATACATATAAAACCAAAGAGAGATATAATAAACATAAATATATATACATATAATAAACTTACATATAGATTACATAAATAAATACTTGTAGCGGGCGGAGGATTACGCCCCGGCAGGGGAGACCAGACGGCCGGGGGTCAGGGCGACAGGCTGAGAAACCGACGGACTATCCTAGCCGAGTCTAGCAACACCGCTTTCTGCATCTTGGCCGCGAGCGAACTGCCACGGAACCCCAGTCGCCTCGTTATTATTATTATTATCGACCGAGCGAAGCGAAGGTCTTTGAGTTAACTAGGGCGATTTGCACTTGTCCGTCCGTCCGTCCGTCCGTCCGTCCGTCTGTCAGAGCCTTATAACTTTTGAATTACTGAACGTAATTACTTCAAATTTAGATATAATATGTAAACCGATGGCCTCCAGCCGAAAATGGCTTAAAAAGTTATAAAAATCTTTATTTCAGGGGGGCTCTCATAGAAGCGAATGCGAAGTAAAAAAAAAAATATCGCGTTACATAAAATTGTTACGTATCATTTTAAAGATAATTTTGAACTGAGTACAAAAATAATTTTTTTTTAATTTTTCCCTTAAAATTGACGAAATGGGGGGCTTTCAAAGTGGCGATTTTATACGCTCGCTTGAAGACGCTCTCTAGAAAAATCCGCTATGGATTTTCAAACTGATTTTATGTTTTTAGGTCACTTATATCCTGTACTTGAACAACAAATACTAAAATTATATGAATATTATAAAGAAACGAGATTATTTAATTTTTAATGGGCGTCAGTAATTCATATAGCATCAACATAGCTTCACAATAATGCTAATAGATGGCGCAGTCAGTAACTATTCCCATGGAACTACGAGTTAAATTCAATGTTTGATAAATAATTCAATGTTTTCACTAACGTTCCCTAACCTTTACGGGCTACCTATAAGTTAGGTGATTGATGTTTTCTGTCAACTTATTTATCACGATCCTGTACGGGACACCTAAAAGGATATTGGGACGGATGTTAGGACTTAGGATTGTATTTAGGAGCTACCTACGTTAAGAGACTCCTACTTAGGGGATGATTTAGGTATGTTTGGTGAAAACGGGCATAATAATAATGTCAGTTTTGGTTATCATGTATCGATTGAATGAATAATCATGGGATACCGTTACCGCGAGGTCTCAGTTCGGGGCGAACCACTAGTTTACATTTATTTCATTTATATCATATAATTTACATTTTTAAATATTTGATTATAAAAAAAATTATTATTATTATTATTATTATTATTATTATTATTATAACAAAACGCAAATGACAGTGGAATAACAAAACGTAAATGACAGCTAAACGTAATTTTGTCTTTGGTTAAGTATGGTAAAAAATTTGACAATTATAAAAAGTGTTATAATAAAGCATTACTGATATTATAAATACGAAAGTGTGTTTGTTTGTTGGTTTGTCCTTCAATCACGACGCAACAGAACAGCGGATTGATGAGATTTTTTGCATGGGTATAGTAATGGATGTAGTAGTGGTTCCTCAGACCGGGAGAGCTACTTTTTATCTCGGATAATGAAAGAGTTCCCGCGGGATTTTTAAAAACTAAATCCATGCGGACGAAGTCGCGGGCATCAGCTAGTTGAATATGTATCAAAAATGTTTGGGACCCCCACCTTACCTTACGCAGTATCTAGGTAAGTAGTTACTCGTACGGTTTATTAAAATCAGATAAGAAAATATAGTTAAATATAGAGCTTTTAGAGGAGCTAGAGGGTTAACACGGAGTTTTAAGATTGCTGATAAGCTTTACCAAAAGCATAATATTTTCAAGTAGGTAATGTTCGGCCGGCATCTTTTTTACACCTATTAGTTTAGATAAGAGATTGTCTAAGTACAACAGATTTAGAACCAACATCAAGCTACACACTTTACCACATTGTAAATATTTCAGATTAATAGAAAGGGTTAAAGTATGAGATTGCCGTTTTATATTGTAACAGTATATGTAAACGTACCGAAGCCATAGTTTGCACCCCCACATTAACCATATTCAGTGCTTTAAAAGCCAACATCCTCTGGGATTGTAACAAAATCAAGTATACTATCTTCCTATTAGAATTGTCCATGCATTCCCATGGTAGGCTATATACAGCACTTATCAAATTTTTACTCTGAAAATACATATATGTCACTATCCTGTAATAATATATCTATATTCATTATTTAAACATCATCATCATCATCATCAGAAACGCATCAACGGCTCACTACTGAGCGCAGTTCTCCTCTCAGAGAAGGTTACTTATAGGCCATAGTTCACCACGCTCGCTGGCCCAATGCAAATTGGCGAACTTCACACACAGGAGTTGGGAATTTGGCGGTTTTGGATACACTATCACCCTATCTTGGTGTGTATCCGAAAGCGTACACATCGAGCAGTAGCATGCACCGAGCATATAGCAGAAAGAGAATCAGCGTAAAATTTTTATCCAGCCGTATCTGGTCAATAAGAGGGAGGGAAAAGAGAGAACACTGTTTGTGCACTACGTCTCTTTTGTTGTTGGTTAGTCTGCTGCTCCGCTGAACAAAAATGGCCGCCGTCAGCGAAATTCGGTATCGAAGACATCAGCTACCTCTTTGGTCTCGTGGTATGTTGGACAGCAGCTAACGAGGTCCCGGGTTCAATTTCGGGTCAAGCTAAAAAATGTTTTGGGTTTTTCTGTCAAGTATATGTCAGTAGGTACTAGCCCGGAGTTAGGAAGTAGGGGGTTTTTTACCCCCGTGAATTGCAGAATACGTAAAGCCGTTGATTCTGCGCCAGATCTCTCCGGTATTGTTGGATTTCGTTCCCACCGTATGAGAGTAAGGAAAAAGAGTGAACCTGTGTTTTCAAACACACACTTGTGCACTATAATATCTTACACACAGATGACTAATCTCATTTGAGATTGGCGGCCGTGGCTGGATTCGGGAGGACATTATAATTTCATCCTTACCGCAGTTCCTAAAAGTTCGAATACTATAGATATTTGTATCAGTTGTTGGAGAATTAAGAATGTTAATGATCCATAACGGATTAAAGCTTCCGGATCCTGAAATGATAATATAAATTTATAGATTTTGATAAGGTGGTTTTATTTCGGTTAATTCTTATTCGTCTTAAAAGAATTGCTCACTTACCATCTGCGAACATTCCAATAGCAATACACATCCACTTACAATGTGAAAAGTGTAGTAAAAACACAATACAGGACCAAAAATTGCCTCCATTCTTGTTGTGAACCTGTAATTTTATAAAATGATACATCTCCTTTTACCCCATTAGCATTTACTTATTTATATTTAGGGATGGTAGCCGGTAGGTACAATAAAATGTAACTACTAGTGTATTAAAACTTATGAATCGATTGATACCGTACCTATTGATCTAAAGCAGCTCAGGCGAGTTTGGCGCCACGATGCAGGTTATATGCATATACATCACAGACTGCTAAAATCGCAACCCCTCCTTTTGACTTTGCCGTAGTCGGGTAAAAAGAAATGAATATTTCAGGTATCTACCCACCGATGATATTATGGTCTAATTATATTATGATATATATATGTTACCGTTATAGTGCATAATACGTTAATGTGCACATTAACTAGGTAATCTGCAGATGCTCGGATACGATGCGTTAAAGTGCAAAATTTGAATTAAAAAACCGGCCAAGTGCGTGTCGGGTCACGCGCAGTGTAGGGTTCCGTAGTTGCTTTCAACTACGGAACCCTACACTAAAAATTAATATAATCTCAAATATTATTGCTGACCTAGGATAGTGATTTTATTTTATTTATGAATATTAAATACATTTTGAGTTCATTGGTATAAATACTATAATATATTACAAAATATGCAACTTACACTACGTGTAATACCTAACTTAGAAAAAACAGATATAACTCTTTAACTAATGAACCCTACTTAGCCGTGATAGTTTTCCTTTAAAATTCATTATATATACTGCTGCTGTGAATTTTTTCTTGTATTCTTTATACAACCATTTAGCTGGCAGAGGGGGGGGGGGGACACTTGACTCTAATAAAATTTAGCACTTTAAAATATCATATTTCACAAACGGATCCCTGAATTGAAAAATGGTGTTCCCAGACCCACAATATTTTTGAAAGACCTATTCAACGACACACTATGGGATAGACGAGAAAATAAAAATTCATCCCCACTTTACATGTAGCGGAGGTACCCAAAAAAAAATTATTTTTCACAATTTTATGTCACCACTTTGTCGGCGTGATTGATATTTATGCCCTTGCCAAATTACAGATTTCTAGTACCAATAGTCTCTGAGCTAAACCGCGGACAGACAGACAGACAGACGGATGGACATGGCGAAACTATAAGGGTTCCTTGTTTACTATGGAACCCTAAAAAGGTCTTGTTTGCACTTTACCTAGTTAGTCTGCACAATAACGAATGGTACATCGTTAAATTGCGGAAGATACTGAACGAAATACTTTTGTTTCGCTCACCCGCTCCTCCCGCGCCCCTCAGGTTTTTTAAACAAGTTAGGTACATTGACCCAATACAACCTAAGTGCCCAGACAACCTAAGTGCCCGGCCTGCGGCCGGGCACCTGTCTGTTCATGTATAACCCCAACCTAACCTAACTTAGGATTTTGCCAAAATATGTATATAGCACTTGTTGGCTTTAGTTTGGTTATGTTAGGTTAGGTTAGGTTAGTAATTACCTACAACTAATTAAAATGTTTTATTCAAACAAGAACCTGTTTTATGGAATTTACCGTATGCATGGTCGTTAGTCTGCAGATTACCTAGGAATTCTGCAGCTTATCTAGTTAATGTGAGAACTCAATTATTTTTTTCCACTTTAACTGACTCAGCCAGATAATCTGCAGAATACCTCGTTAATCTGCACTCTAACTGAATTACGCAAATTAACGGTAACATAATATATGAATAATTCAATTCAAGGGGGATTTCAAGAACGAAGCGGTGCAGAGACGAGAGTGTGTGAGAGTGGCGTTTGAACTCCTTCTTCAGGAAGCGGCCACACAGAAAATGGAAATGGTTGAGTCCCGATGGTTCCACGAGAAATGAGATCGACTTCATTATGTCGACCAAGCGGCATATATTCAATTATGTCTCTGTGATCAATAGGGTGAAAACCGGTAGCTATCACCGGATGGTAAGAGGCACGTTGAATATTAATGTAAAGCTGAAAAGGGCCAGACTGGTGAAGTCCACTCTCCGACCTTCTCGTGCTCATATCCAAAATCCCGAAAACTTCCAACTCGAACTGCAGAACCGATTCGAGTGCCTAGCAGACTGCGTTTCTGTGGACGATCTAAACAACAGGTTCGTGGAAACTGTCCATACTGTGGGGTTTAAATTCTTTAAGACCCATCTCAGGAAAAGAACCGAAAAGTTCTCTGACCATACTCTCAAGCTAATGAAGGAGAGACAAGAGATGAGGCCGCAGTCATCGGCAGACGCGGCCGCCTACCGGCGGATTAATAGGCAGATCTCTAAGGCACAAACTCGCGACCTCCGTGTCTTTAATACCAAGTGTATTAAAGATACCATTGAGCGGAACAAAGGCTTAAAAGTGTTCGCGAGAGATCTGTCTATCGGACAGAGCCAGCTGACGCGGCTGAAAACTGATGACGGCCGTCTCGTCTCTTCTCGACCTGAGGTCTTGGGAGAGGTTGAGAAGTTCTATGGACAGTTATATATACCACGACACAAAAACCTGTTGAAGATTTGGTGAAAGATCCCAGAGCCAAACTGACCCGACACTATACCGAAGATATCCCGGACGTCAGCCTATACGAGATAAGAATGGCTCTCAAACAGCTCAAGGACAACAAGGCGCCAGGTGATGACGGAATCACTGCGGAACTCCTGAAAGCGGGTGGAAAACCGGTACTTAAGATCTTTCAGCGATTGTTCAATTCCGTCATCCACGAGGGCACAACGCCGGAAGCATGGCACAGGAGCGTGGTGGTTCTGTTCTTCAAAAAGGGAGATAATACCTTGTTGAAGAATTATAGACCCATCTCGTTGTTGAGTCATGTTTATAAGTTGATCTCGAGAGTCATTACGAATCGTCTCGCTCGTAGGTTCGACGACTTCCAGCCTCCCGAACAAGCCGGATTCCGAAAAGGCTTTGGTACCATAGATCACATTCAAACGCTGCCGTAGGTTATACAAAAGACGGAAGAGTATAACCGGCCACTTTGCTTAGCGTTTGTGGACTATGAGAAAGCCTTTGATTCGGTGGAAACTTGGGCTGTGTTGAGGTCGCTGCAGAGATGCCGAATTGACTACCAGTATATATCCAAGTGTTGAAGTGCTTGTATGAAAACGCCACAATGTCAGTACGTATTCAGGACCAGACTACGAGGCCAATCCACTTGCAGCGTGGAGTGCGACAGGGAGACGTTATCTCCCCGAAGCTCTTTACCGCTGCGTTGGAGGACGTCTTTAAGCTTCTGGATTGGAACGGGCTTGGCATCAACATAAACGGCGAGTACATCACTCACCTGCGATTTGCCGATGACATAGTAGTCATGGCAGAGACTGAGAGACCTCAATACAATGCTCAACGATCTCAGCAGGGTTTCTCAACAGGTAGGCCTGAAAATGAACATGAGCAAGACGAAAATCATGTCCAATGCTCATGCACCGCTCCACGCAGTAATTGTTGAGAACTCTGCACTCGAAATTGTCGACGAGTATATTTACCTGGGACACACAGTCCAGCTAGGTAGGTCCAATTTCGAGAAAGAGATCAACCGCCGAATCCTACTCGGCTGGGCAGCGTTCGGGAAGCTCCGAGATGTCTTCTCGTCCAAAATTTCTCAGTGCCTGAAGACTAAAGTCTTCGAACAGTGCGTGTTGCCAGTGATGACTTATGGATCCGAGACATGGTCGCTAACTAAGGGCCTCATAAGTAGGCTCAGGACCGCTCAGCGTGCGATGGAAAGAGCTATGCTCGGAGTATCCCTGCGGGATCGAATCAGAAATGAGGAGATCCGTAGGAGAACCAGAGTCACCGATATAGCTCAGCGAGTCGCGATACTGAAGTGGAAATGGGCGGGGCACATAATTCGAAGAGCTGATGGTCGTTGGGGTCCCAAGGTGCTGGAGTGGCGACCCCGCACCGGGAAGCGCAGTGTTGGCAGACCCCCCACCAGGTGGACCGACGACATCAAGCGAGTCGCAGGGAGCCGCTGGATTCAGGCGGCGCAAGACCGAGGCCTGTGGAAGTCCATGCAAGAGACCTTTGTCCAGCAGTGGACGTCTATCGGTTGATAAAGAAGAAGAAGAAGATATGAATAATAATGATTTGGCATTCAGGTCGCATAGCCTTCTTTAGTTTATCCCGAGAAATGAAGGAGTTCCCACGGGATTCGCGGGGTACGTTTGACTTTTGAACAAAGGCTTGTAAGCTTAATGCTGTAAAATATCTACCGGGAAAACAATAATTCTAGATCTATTAGTAAACTTACTCTATAACTAGATTGTGGTGTACAACAATTTCTTTTAGTTCATATGAAACGTACTCCATTTCTTCCTCGGTAAACCATTCTCCTAATTCACCTAATTTTACCATGGGTCTTCGGAAATTTTCCATGCACTGAATGAGAATGTGCAAATGTCCCCAAATGTGGAAAACCATTAGAGCCATTAACAGGTCAAATATGGTGAAGCAGGAAGCGCATACAAATGATATATACCAATTAAACGTAAATAATACAGCATAGCCTCTAATATCGTGTTCATAATCGAAAGGTAGTTGATAGTATACAGAGTGTTCTAAAGTAACGTTTTCCATTTTATAATTATAGAAAGCTCCAGAAGCTATGTTTTTAGAAAGCGGTGTGCAAGTAAAGAGAAGTATTCCTAGGATCATTGACATGATCGTGTAAACAGAGAAGAAGTGAGACAACTTATGCACCAGAATATGGGTCTGAAACATAAAACAATTTGTAGATTAAAAATAAAAGGATAAAAGTAACTCTTTAACCAGCGCATTCAATAGGGAACTTTTTTTGTGGATTCAAAATAAAACATAATTAAAATAAATAATCTCTATAAATAACAAAGTTACAGGCCTCTCGACCGACGCTCGGCTGGTTGGCGTTTTTCCACTTGCCGGCACGGCAACGGCACCGGCGATGACTCTAACCGGCGGCGCCGGGACAGCAAGCTTCCCTCTCGTTGACGGCCGGCAAAACTGCATGTGTATTGTGTACGAATTATAGCGTTTGTGTGTGCGCGGGGCGAGGTTAGGGGTAGGTGATACAAATTCTTCAACAAATAATTAAATCTTCGCACATACGAAAATAGAGAATTTTTTGGGGTCCATTTTCAACTTTTCGAATAGGGTATAATCACACCGATATAAATGTAGTACCTAATAGATATGCGGTTACGAACACTATGCGTGGCATTCGCAACGTACGGACGTGGGCGCCATATCTTATCTTATATATATATATATATATATATATATATATATATATATATATATATATATATATATAAAAGAAAGTGGTGTTAGTTACACTATTTATAACTCAAGAACGGATGAACCGATTTGGCTGAAAATTGGTGGAGAGGTAGTTTAGAACCTGGAGACGGACATAGGATACTTTTTATCCCGTTCGACCGCGTTTCCGTCATGTCACTATAAAACGTGGTATAAGAAAAACGCGTCTGACATGGAATAACAAAACGCAAATGACAGTGGAATAACAAAACTTAAATGACAGCTGAACGTAATTTTGTCTTTGGATAAGTATGGTAAAAAATTTGACAATTATAAAAAGTGTTATAATAAAGCATTACTGATGTTATAAATGCGAAAAGTGTGTTTGTTGGTGGTTTGTCCTTCAATCACGTCGCAACAGAACAGCGGATTGATGCGATTTTTTGCATGGGTATAGTAATGGATGTAGTAGTGGTTCTTCAGACCGCGACCGGGAGAGCTACTTTTTATCGCGGATAATGAAAGAGTTCCCGCGGGATTTTTAAAAAGTAAATCCATGCGGACGAAGTCGCGGGCATCAGCTAGTATATATATAAAAGAAAGTGGTGTTAGTTACACTATTTATAACTCAAGAACGGATGAACCGATTTGGCTGAAAATTGGTGGAGAGGTAGCTTAGAACCAGGAGACGGACATAGGATACTTTTCATCCCGTTCGACCGCGTTTCCGTCAAGTCACTATAAAACGTGGTATAACAAAAACGCATCTGACATGGAATAACAAAACGCAAATGACAGTGGAATAAAAAAACGTAAATGACAGCTAAACGTAATTTCGTCTTTGGTTAAGTATGGTAAAAAGTTTGACAATTATAAAAATGATAGTTAAACGTAATTGATAATATCATCAGTAATATGTTTTCTCTTTGAATCATCATTAACAATGCCGCGAGCAAGACGATCAAATGTTTCCTGCTACAAAGCTACGGATTGACGTGATTTATTGGACAGGTATAGTTGAGAACCTGGAGGGTGACAAAGATTTCCCGCCGGATGTTATGAACTAAATCCACGCAGACGAAGTCGCGGGCATCAGCTAGTAAATATATAAAAGAAAGTGGTGTTAGTTACACTATTTATAACTCAAGAACGGCTGAACCGATTTGGCTGAAAATTGGTGGGGAGATAGCTTAGAACCAGGAGACGGACATAGGATACTTTTTAATATTATAAATGCGAAAGTGTGTTTGTATGTTGGTTTGTTTTTCAATCAAGTAGCTAAAAAGCTACGGATCGACGTGATTTTTTGCATGGGTATAGTTGAGAACCTGGAGGGTGACAAAGGCTAAGTTTTATCCGGGAAAATCAAAGAGTTCCCGCGGGATTTTAAAAATGAAATCCACGCGGACGAAGTCGCGGGCATCAGCTAGTATGCGATAAAACTTTCTAGATAGGTACCTAATTGTGAATTGAAAAGCCAACAATGCCTTAAATATTCAAGTAAGTAACAAAAAGGTATAGTTATTATAATTAATAATTAGATAACAACATCGTAATTCGTAACACTAGATACGAAATAAAAACTATTTCTTGATTTATTCGAATACTTCTAGAATACGAACGACCGAGCGATATTTTCAAGAATATAATATGCCTCTGGCGCCCCGCACACTGTTCCGCCCAAGGAACATATTTACTCAAGGTTCCGCCTCCGCGAGCCGCGGCCGCGTATGATCAATGACGATTTGACCTTATTCACCATGCCGGCTCCCCTCTCTACCTCAGCCCGCGCAAAAGACGACGACAATTTGACATGCCCAAAAGCCGAGCGTTGACCGTCACCGGCACCGGCGCAGTGGAAAAACGCCCATGGAAGATGGGCGCCCGACGTCTCATGCCTGGCTCAGAAGCCATCACTACGCGCTATTTACTAGGTAGGTACTTTAATTGTCTATTTTATCACCGTAATTCCTTGACGAATCTCAATTGGAGTCACTTCTGAACTGAATCACTTCAGAATCTTCATTACTTACTTATTAAATAGGTTCTTATACTCACTTGCATTGCATACTTTGATTTATTTCTGTGATTAAAAAGATGCATTTTAGTGACAAAATCAACGACCAGTTTTTCATATCGTTTCAGGAATATTAGAATTAATCGTTGCTGAAAAATATTATACTATTTAAGCCACTTATTAGTCCCTATATAAAACACAAGTAAAATAAATAATTTCTATAAATAACAATAACATACCTTCCTGTATGTTTCTAATTAGGTTGGTCTGGTACTTATAGGAAACTAGCTGATGCCCGCGACTTCGTCCGCATGGATTTAGTTTTTCAAACTCTTTGATTATCCGAGATAAAAAGTAGCTCTCCCGGTCTGAGGACCCACTAGTACACCCATTACTATACCCATGCGAAAATTCGGATCAATCCGTTGCTCTGTTGGAACATGATTGAAAGACAAATCAACACACAAGCACACTTTGTGTGTTGCTTTTTCCTCATAAACTTGCGTGCACCCTTAATTTTTCTTTGATCATGATATATCCTTTGTGACGTGGTTGCTTGGTAGAGGTCGCTTTTTAGGGTTCCGTAGTAAACAAGGAACCCTTATAGTTTCGCCATGTCCGTCCGTCTGTCTGTCTGTCTGTCCGCGGCTTAGCTCAGAGAATATTGGTATTAGAAATCTGTAATTTGACAAGGGTATAAATATCAATCACGCCGACAAAGTGGTGAAATAAAATTGTGAAAAATAATTTTTTTAGGGTACCTCCCCTACATGTATAGTGGGGATGAATTTATTTTTCTCATCTATCCCATATTGTGGGGTGTCGTTGAATAGGTCTTTCAAAAACGTTGTGGGTGTGGGAACACCATTTTTCAATTTAGGGATCCGTTTGTGAAATATGATATTTTAAAGTGCTAAATTTTATTAGTCAAGTGTTCCCCCCCTCTGCCAGCTAAATGGTTGTATATAGGATACAAGAAAAAATTCACAGCATTAGTATATATAATGAATTTTAAAGGAAAACTATCACGGCTAAGTAGGGTTCATTAGTGAAGGAGTTATATCGGTTTATCTAAGCTAGATATTACACGTAGTGTAAGTTGCATGTTTTGTAGTATATTATAGTATTTAAATCATGGAACTCAAAATGTATGTTGAGAATTTCAACTACGGAACCCTACACTGCGCGTGGCCCGACACGCACTTGGCCGGTTTAATTTTTAGCGATAAGGCCGCCATTTGTACTACCATCGTGATAACGTCTTATAAATCGATGAACAACGGCTGCACGCACGAAAAAGTGTCACGTTCCGCCTGCGCCTGAGCGTGCAAGCGAGAAAGCGGAACAAGCGATAGAGAGGCACGATCGGCCCAAGCATCGCGAGTCGGTTTCATAGTTTGTATTTTAGGCCCGCCCGACTTCAACAAACGTGGACAAACTAAAATTATTTTTATACTTTGTAGTGGCGTTAGAAGTCGGTTTTTTGAAAAGAATTTTTATTTTAAGCTTTTAAGTATAGTATCCTATGATTGAGGAGCTAGGACCTGGAGCTCCATGATGTAGTCCATACTTGTTACCTACAATATCAATTCGTAATCGAAATTTCCTAAATCCCCATAGTTTTAGGTAGGCAGTACCCTGCAGCATCGGGATTGAGGAGCTAGGACCTGGAGCTCCATGATGTAGTCCATACTTGTTACCTACAATAATAATTCGTAATCGACATTTCCTAAATCTCTTTATTTTAGGTGAGCAATATCCCTGCAGTATCAGGCTTGAGGAGTTGAAGGTTAATATTTTTATGGGACCATTTCGCAAACATCCTCGGTCGATTAAAAAAAAATCACGTGAATCGGTCAAGTAATCCCGGAGAAATCGGTGGACATACATAGAAAAAGAAAAGATACCGGCCGAATTGAGAACCTTCTCCTTTTTCGAAGTCGGTTAAAAATAAGTCGAACACTTACTGACCGACTTCAAAAACAAAAACAAAAAGAAGAGGTTCTCAATTCGACGCGTATTTTTTTTGTCGATGTTACTCCATAACTCCGTCAAATCTGAACCGATTTCAGTAATTTTTTTATTTATAGGAAATATCGTCAGGTTGGTCCCATTTAAATTTGGTGAAGATCTGATGAATATCTTCGATGATGGAGGACGGATCTCTTCAATTTTTGTTGATGTTACTCCTTATCTCCGTCAAATCTAAACCGTTTTCAATCATTTTTTTATTTAAAGGACATACCGTCAGGTTGGTCCCATTTACATTTGGTTAAGATCTGATGAATATCTTCGGAGATAGAGGACGGAACCCCTTAATTAATAGAAACAAATCGCTCGCGATCAGAGAATATGTAGATTTATCCTATGAAACTACACTAAAAAGCTTGAAATAATTTCAGTTTGTACACGTATGTTGAAGTCGGGCGGGCGTCAATAGAACTATGAAGTTGCAACGCTAGCCTGACTTAACATACCTTTACCAAGTACTATTATTATATTCTATAAGGATACTTTTTATCCCGTTCGACCGCGTTTCCGTAATGGAATAACAAAACGCAAACGACAGTGGAATAACAAAACGTAAATGACAGCTAAACGTAATTTTGTCTTTGGTTAAGTATGGTAAAAAATTTGACAATTATAAAAATGATAGCTAAACGTAAGTATCATCAGTAAT
This sequence comes from Oeneis ivallda, assembly GCA_029955525.1. Lineage (NCBI taxonomy): Eukaryota > Metazoa > Arthropoda > Insecta > Lepidoptera > Nymphalidae > Oeneis > Oeneis ivallda. Next base: position 14,871,020 of record JARPMR010000001.1, read on the forward strand.
ATGTTTTCTCTTTGAATCATCATTAAAAATCCTGCTACAAAGCTACGGATTGACGTGATTTATTGGATAGGTATAGTTGAGAACCTGGAGGATGATAAAGATTTTCGGCGGGATGTTATGAACTAAATCCACGCAGACGAAGTCGCGGGCATCAGCTAGTTTTCAATAAAAACTGTTAGAATGCTCAATTTGTTCCTCGGTAAAGTAGTCTTTTCGGCTAGGCTTTACAGTAGGAAATATAAAAGTCTATGTTTGGAACTAATTTTCACATCAGGAAGTCAAAAGATTAAAGATATAAGAAGTAATCTAGGCTAGTTTCTATTACGGAAATATTTATTTACTATATTTACTACTGGCACGGGATTGACGGGATAATTTTATGGGACACAAGTATAAATTAAAAACTTAACAATCCACGACATGTGAATGAACTATGCCGAACTATGTACGATATACCCGACATCCTGTTACCCAGTTTTCTGCTCCATAATTAGGTCCCCCTCAATCCTCAATCATCCTCTATCTAAATGAGTAGGTAGGTAGGTGTTAACCTACCTACTCATTTTACATTTTCCCCAAGGTATTTTTATATCTATATCCTATCCAAAAGGACCAAGTTGTGTATGATTACTAGTGCCTTATATGCTTAGTTTATGTAAATAAAGAATCTTACTCAAGGTCTTGACCATCGGTAAATAAGAAAGCGAACATTTTTATTCGACGTATGCAATAGTATTTTCTTATTAAGTTCGAAAACTTGTAGCAACTCTCGTCGTTACTGGATTACTTCAACTGGAACCTTTCTAAATTTATCATCACTGTCAGTGGAATAAGTAATGCAAACTTAATCATACTTCATAGCAAAATTATATATTCTTCTTACCATTTACCAGTAATAGATACCTAAGTATCTAATTACTGCAAGAAAGTTGTCTTGTCTGTGTTATCTTCTAATATATAAAATTCTCGTGTCACAATGTTAGTTACCTTACTGTCCGGGTGGACACTGTCTGTCTGACATTTACGGACCGGGTGGACTGATTTTTGTGAAATTTTGTGTGCATATCGGGTAGGTCTTAGAATCGGCCAACATCTATTTTTCATACCCTTAAATGATAAGGGTGACCAACCACTAAATATTTTTGTTGGCGGTACGTAGTTCGCTGGGTCAGCTAGTAAATATCTATATGAATATATAATATAAAATATTGTTATTCTTTTTTACCTAACTATTATGAATTGAATATTACTTATTTTGGAGCCTTCATTACATCACGCAAAGTCCGTTAAAACCTCGCGCACCTTATCGTCACATCTTCAGCACCGGGCCAGCCTAAAGTATTCAGATACCGCGCCCAGCCCAGCCCATCTATACCTTACGGTCTCAGTGAAATGGAATCCTAATTTATTTATTACTAGTTGATGCCAGCGACATCGTCCGTTTTTATTAAGGTTTTTAGTTCACACGAAACTTTAATTTTCTTTAAAAATTAGCTAATGTGTTAATCCTGGGGTATGAACTATTTCCATTCCCAGCCAAATGTTCATTCGTTGTGGCGTGAAGTAAAGGAGTAACAAACATCTATCCATCCTTCCTCACAAACTTTCGCATTTATAATATAACCAGGATTATAGTAATTAATTTTCATACGAATGTAATAGAATAGAATAGAAATGTTTTTATTCAAATAAACTTTTTACAAACTTGCTTTTGAATCGTCGATGAGCAAGAAACTCGGCAGTTGCTCTTTTCAAAACAAGTTTACAATATAATAGATACTATGCTATGTATGCAGTATTTTCTCAATGAGGGAAAGTGCCACAAAAGCATACCTAATTATAATTCAACACATGTTAAGACGGGCAGACAGAAAGTAGCCCCATTCCCGCCTGTGGAACCCGTTCACGAGCATGACGCATGACCCAGCCATTGCTTCGCTCAACCATATTTGAGGGAACGTAACGTAACGTAAGATAATCTTAAAAAAATTAACACGTAAAGTTAGGTTCATATAGTTTCGAGAAAGGCGCACTTAATTATATTGTATATTTTGCTCATAAGACATTGCTTAACCTATTATAGGTAATTGATGTTGCTATTCCTTATGTCACGATAATAAAAGAAAATTGTCCCGGTAGATCGTTATGCACTTTGCTTGTCAAATGCTGTTTATCATGATTAGATAATTGAGTTCTAGCAATTATCAATTTGTGGAATAGTACAACCTTCACATCATAAAGCACCTCTTACCTAACGTGAGACTTTTCAATTGATATTAGATTTGGGCACAGGTTGCCCCTCAAGAAAAAATATAGTACAAGATCCCGAAGAGAGATCGTCCTTCACCCATCTGTTTACCAGATGAAAAGCATTTTTCTCGAACATTATCTTTAAAAAAATACGTGTGGCACTCGGGGACTGCCGCGGTAAAGCTATTGCATAGCATTTTTTATCAACTTATGCATTTATAATATTTATGCAATAATTTTTTTGCATATTAAAAATTATGCAAAGAAAAAATTAAAAAACAATCAAACAAGAAAAGGGCACTGTCACTACTTCGCGAGTGAGATTCGAACCTGCGACATCATACACCATACGGTAAAGAAAGCGGCCGCTCGCCCACTGCGCCAAACAGAGCTACTTATGAACCTCTAAAATGTTGAACGCTTACTGAACGACGGTGTTAGGTTTATTTTCGTTACGGAATTTCTTGATTCGGTCGCCGCGCTCAAACTGTTTGTCCTAGTTCAAAGCCCGCGATAAAAGCTATGCAATAGCTTAAAAAAAACTAACTTCCCGATCAACTTTGACTTGAAACTCTAAGGGCCGTTTTTACTAACGTCGAGTGACGTTTAACCGAGGAATAAATTGGACGTTCTGACAGTTTTTGTATTGAAAATACTGTCAAATTAACAAATTTAAGCTCAGATACGTAAGGCTTATTTTACGTTGGTGAAATACAAGATTGTATATTGAAGTTGAACCATGGAAGTAAGAATGAGTAATCTTGAACTAGTGTTCGTGGTCTGTGGTCTATGGATCTTGAACTTTACAGAATAACTACAGATTACAGAAGCACCACAGACAAAAAACAAACGTGAACAGTGAACACCTACCAGTGGAGTAAAGTGTGAAGTGAATCACAAACTTCACAAAGTACTTTGTTGCCTACCCTAGCCTAGGTACACAGAGTACTTTGGTATACTTAAATATAAGGTAATTATGCCTAGGTACTACTCAGTGAGACTCAGTGCGCATAATTATACTCTACTTATTTAACTTATCTATGATCTAAGTTAATACTAATACCTTGATAGCTGTTGGCAACTGAAATACGAAGCCACTGAGATTACCTTCCTACATACCCGAAACCGAAAGTAATCCATTTAGTGAAGTTCTCAATAGATGGCGGTAGTAGTATGGTTAGATTGCGCTAGCACTCTGCGTATAATGAAAAATATTAAGCGTTTGAAATTAAATTTAATTAAAATTAATTTTAATTAAAAAACAAACAGACAAGAAAAGCGAACTGTCACTACTTCGCGAGTGAGATTCGAACCTGCGATATCATCAAAGAAAGCGGTCACCCACCCCACTGCGCCAAATAGAGCTACTTGAGAATCTCTAAAATTTTGAATGCTTACTGAACGACGGTGTTAGTTTTTTTTCGTTACGGAATTTCTTGATTCGGTCGCCGCGCTCAAACTGTTTGTCCTAGTCTGTAGTCATCGACCATACAAATTTTTGAATTGATTGTTCTTATTATTCAATTACTTTCAGCCTTATATCAGCATATATGTTGAATTATAATTAGGTTTGTGGAACTTCCCCTCATTGTGGAAACACTGCTTATAATAGCATAGTATCTATTATATTGTAAACTTGTTTTGAAAGAGCAACTGCCGAGTTTCTTGCTGGTTCTTCTCGGCAGGAAGGGCATTCTGAACCAGTGGTAGATTCATTGACGATTCAAAAGTACTTGTAAAAAAGTTTATTTGAATAAAAACATTTCTATTCTGTTCTATTCTATCCTATTCTATCCCATTCTATCCCATTCTATCCCATTCTATCCCATTCTATCCCATTCTATCCCATTATATCCCATTCTATTCCATTCTATTCCATTCTATTCCATTCTATTCTATTCTATTCTATCAATCATTGCCTTGTATCAATTAACATATTATTTTTAATATCTAGATCTCTACCCTACCCTACTTACACTATACCTACGTATATATAATATACTTAATCGATTTCTCTGATGTTAAATAATACCTACTCGATATTTATTTACTCGGTATTTCAATATTGTCCAGCAATAATATTTTATTTCTTTATTTTATTACTACCAGCTAATAAAATATATACTTCGTGAGAAGTTGCCTACTTGATATTGATTTCTTCACAGCCACTCTGGTAATATGAAAATTTTTGGCCTATACAATTTTGGGATATTCTTAATCTTTATTTGCCTCACTAATGCAGTAAGTTTCATAACCCTAAATACTAGGTACTTATAGTTTTAGATAGAAATGTATTATGTAGGTAAATATTAACTTAATTTAATATTATATAAAAAAATCTTTTTAAAAAATCGACTTCAAACGCTACTACAAAGTATAAAATAATTTTAGTTATTACAGGTGTTTTGAAGTCGAGCGGGCCTAAATATAAACGATGAAATCGATGCGCAATGCTAGCCCACCTTCATTATAACTGTACGTACTAAAATTATTTGATACTTTGTACTAGTGTTAGAAGTCGGTTTTTTAAAAAGAATTTTTATATATTACATATTATTTTAAGCTTTTAAGTGGTAGCTTCATAGGATCAATCTTCATATGCTTTAATCGCGAGCGATTTGCTCTTATTCATTAAGGAGTTCCGTCCCCCATTATCGAAGATAATCATCAGATCTTCACCAAATGTAAGTGGGATTAAACTGACGGTATGTCCTTTCGAATGAAAAAAAATACTGAAAACGGTTCAGATTTGACAAAGTTATGGAGTAACATAAAAAAATGAGGTGTTCCTTCCTCCATAATCGCAGATATTCATCAGATCTTCACCAAATTAAAATGGGACCAACCAAACGATATGACCTTTCAAACAAAAAAAAATTGAAATCTGTTCTGATATGACAAAGTTATGGCGTAACATCGACAAAAAATATGCTTCGAATTGCTATCCTCCTCCTTTTCTTTAAAGTCGGTTAAAAAGTATATAATATACACTATTGTATGTAGTACGTGGCTAAGGGTACAGATAACTCTAATTATGGGTCACGACCCTCAGTCAGTGGAAACGGCAAAAGAAGATCCAGTTTTAACTGTCCAAGAAATAATATAAAATGTATATTATTCTTTATTTATTATTATACTAGCTGATGCCCGCGACTTCGTCCGCATGGATTTAGTTTTTAAAAATCCCGCGGGAACTCTTTCATTATCCGAGATAAAAAGTAGCTCTCCCGGTCTGAGGAACCACTACTACATCCATTACTATACCCATGCAAAAAATCGCATCAATCCGCTGTTCTGTTGCGACGTGATTGAAGGACAAACCAACAAACAAACACACTTTCGCATTTATAATATCAGTTAGGTATGCTTTGTTATAACACTTTATAATTGTCAAATTTTTTACAATAATTAACCAAAGACAAAATTACGTTTAGCTGTCATTTACGTTTTGTTATTCCACTGTCATTTGCGTTTTGTTATTCCATGTCAGATGCGTTTTTGTTATACCACGTTTTATAGTGACTTGACGGAAACGCGGTCGAACGGGATAAAAAGTATCCTATGTCCGTCTCCTGGTTCTAAGCTACCTCTCCACCAATTTTCAGCCAAAGCGGCTGTTTATATATATATATATATATATTTATATATATATATATATATATATATATATATATATATATATATATATATATATATATATATATATAGAAGATGTACCATTTTTATTTTAACCTGTCTTAGGGCCGATTTCACCAACGAAAAATAAGTCAATAGTGGTCAAGCCTATATTTTGGCAGTATTTTCAAGACAAAAACTGTCAGAAAGCCCAATTTATTCCTCGGTAAAACGTCACTCGATGTTGATTTTACCAGACGTAGTCGTAAAACCTAGTTCCATGATTTTACCATACATCACCGAGTAACAGTCTCTTGGTTTAAAATTAGCGGGCAAATTAACACACAATCTAATCAAAACTATTTGCTTTGACTATAGAAAATTTATAATAAGACTATTTGCTCATATATTTAGGCTTACGGTAAATATAAAATGTCTCTGTATTTAGGTAAACCGTGGGTAAACCAGAAAAGGGTAACTTGGCACCTTTGGCTGATTCCTACTTCCATGGTTAAGTTAATCAAATTATTTTGTAACTTTAATAAGCGGCGTTATTGTTTGTAGGAACCATGCTGGAAATTTTCAGTTCAACGGATACAGGAAAGACTCACACAATTCAGAGAAATTTTTAATAAAACTATTGAAGAGTTTAAGCACCGCGCTGCTTTTGAGTATTTAAAATCTAAATAGAATCCAGAACTTCCTAGAATCTACTTATAAAATAATTAGATTCAGAACTTTACATGGTTTTAGCTATTATACAAACATAATATATTGGGGTTATATATTATTTTGTAAACCTACCTTTATCAAGGAGCTTAGATTTTTCTTATTTTTCTTTATCATTAATATTACGTGACTTGTCTTTTGTGTTGGTGCTACAAAACCCATTGCATATTCGGGTGAAAAACTGGCTTATTATTATATATTAAATTGATCCGAGTCAGTTTTCCTTTTCCCTCAATGCTAACGATCGACGGCGACGAACGGGTTACTTGATATCTGTATTATCTAATCCTACCTCATACCTAGACAATTCAACTTAATTTGTTAACATTAAGTAGGCAACGTGAGTAGGAAGATATTAATGTACATGGTCCCTTTGAGATGATTATATTATTGGTACCTACAGTAGTTAATTTTGTGGTTTACCGACAAACAAAGCCGCCTTGGGTGGCCTTGGGCTACTATTGTTCTTTATTGGGCTGCTTTTGTAGATTTAAATACAAAATACTAGTGGTTCGCCCCGAACTGAGACCTCGCGGTAACGATATCCCATGATTATTCATTCAATCGATACATGACGACCAAACCTGACATTATTATTATGCCCGTTTTCACCAAACATACATAAATCATCAAATTATTGTTTAGTTAAATATCAAACTTCAATAAGTTTGATAATTAACTAAAAAATAATTTTAATTGAATAATATGGTATTATATTATTATGTAACTAAATAATAATGGTCGACGCAAAACTGTTTTTGGGATAGGTCATAGTCGTAATCTCCTAGTTCCATGGAATAGTGCCTAATGTAATGACTTCGCCATCTATTAGCATTATTGTGAAGCTATGTTGATGCTATATGAATTACTGATGCCCATTAAAAATTAAATAATCTCGTTTCTTTATAATATTCATATAATTTTAGTATTTGTTGTTCAAGTACAAGATATAAGTGAAATAATAAAAATAAAACAGGTTGAAAATACGTAGCGGATTTTGCTAGAGAACGTCTTCAAGCGAGCGTATAAAATCGCCACTTTGAAAGCCCCCCATTTCGTCAATTTTAAAGGAAAAAATAAAAAAATAATATTTTTGTACTCGGTTCAAAATTATCTTTAATATGATATGTTACAATTTTATATAACGCGATAATTTTTTTTTTACTTCGCATTCACTTCTATGAGAGCCCCCCTGAAATAAAGGTTTTTATAATTTTTTATGCAATATTCGGCTGAAGGCCATCAGTTCACATATTATATCTAAATTTGAAGTAATTACGTTCAGTAATTCAAAAGTTATAAGGCTCTGACAGACGGACGGACGGACGGACGGACAAGAGCAAATTCACCTAGTAGACTCAGAGACCTCGCTTCGCTCGGTCAATAAAACACAACCGTAAAAGAAATACTAAATTATCTCTAAAACGAAAAACACAAGTCATAAGCATATGTTCATACTTTTATTATTAGTTAAGTAGTTAAAATTAAAATACAAGCAAAATCACACACATCAGTACCTACGAAAGAATTTAAAAAAAGTTATGAACCGCGCTTAAGCGAACGGAAAAATGGAATGGGCATCTGACGTCACATTATGCTCGAAACTTCCAAAGCTTCTTTCGATCTCTGAAAATACTTTATTTTATTAACACGTTCGGTGCGATACGAGGTTGAAACAGCCCCGAACGAGACTTCCACTCCGTGCGGACGCCAAAAACGTTGTTCTCTCATTCAGTGCGGCGAAGGTATCTTCGCCGTTTATTGAAGTGGGAAAGAAATAGATACACAAATATTTTTCCTTCGTCAAATGGAATAATGATCTGTAGCTAACTGCATTCGGGGCTTTTTGCACCTTGTTCCGCACCAGAGACAAAAATTATTACTCCAGTGTGGTTATAGGTCCAAAAAGCCCCGAACCCGCACGCGCTGCGCTCGACTCAAGTGACGTGCTGAGTCGATAATGAAAAGGTGACACATGTTCAGACCGTGCTTTATTCATAATTGTAATGTATCTTCCTGATAAAAGGAGAAAAAAAATTTAATTTACACCGTTAGGATGAGTATAATTAATTGGAACGTAACTTTCCTTATCGCGCGGTGCAGAACTCGGAAGGGGGCTAGACGGATCGACACTTTTTTGAAACCGACACTTTTTTGAAGGCATTGTATTCGGTATTTTCGCGGTACAATATTGGGTCTCCGTAGCCTAGTGGCTTCTGCAGTCGCCTAACAGTTAAAAGTCGATGGTTCGAATCCCAGCTCGACAGACCGAATTTTCCATTTTCAATTTTATTTTAAGCAATTTCTACATGTGGAACCTTTCCCACCCACCATTGTACCATTATTGTACCGCGAAAATACCGAACACAACAATGCCAAATTAATTAATCGAAAGGAACTACGTTCCATACGGGTGTCCCTTGACACCTCTCAAGTTATTATTATTTTAAGCTTTTTATTTTAGCTTCATAGAATTAATCTCACATTCACTGATTGCAAGCGATTTGCTCTTATTTATTATATTATTTTATTTTACAAGGAAAACTTACAGCTAATATAAAAAGTAAGGTATATAAAAACAAAAGAAAATTATAATTAATATAATTATCTAATTACAAGTTTTCACAGATAGAATAATTTACATAATAATTAAGGAAAACAAAAGCTCAACTGGGAAGAAAAAAGAATAGAGGGGGAAAAAATAAACAATAATAATATGGGAAAAAAAACAAGAACAAAAATACGGAATCTGGTCAACGAATTATTCAACTAAAGTGTGTGAATTGAAGAACTCGTTGGCCAGCGTTCTACGAATAGTGGTGGCAAGGACGCAAAAAAGATCCAAATTTTTATTATTGTAACATTAAAAGATGAGGCAGATCTTGGTAACTTGGTATGCGTGTGTGGTGTCTGAAAGATTGAGAAGGTTCGAAGATGAGTATTAATGGGGATTTTAAATGATAACTTCCCAAGAAGCGGCGCATAATCAACTGTTATTTGTAATATTGATGAGATAGGAAATATCACTTATATTTCTTCGAATGGCTAGTGGCAAAGGGTGTAACTGGGCACAAGTACCTTCATAGGGCATATTAGATTTGAGTTTAGGAATCGACTAATTTTTTCTGAATTCTTTTAATACGTTGAATATACACCTCACATTGTGGGTTCCAAATTTGAGATACATATTCAAGGTTGCTCCTCACCAGGGCACAATAAAGTACTTTAATTGTTTTAAGTTTAAGTTTTATTCAGCGACGTATCTACGTACGATGGAGCTAATAGGTGGTCTCTGGAATACAGCATCATTATAAGTACATCCAATGAGATTACACTATATAGCCTTAAGAAATATAGCCTTAATATTACAACGAGCAAGGAATCGGGCTGAAAGAAAGGTCGACGGTTCAATCCCCACCCGTTGCGCTATTCTATCGTGCCCACAACTTTTTGATTTAGGGGGGAAAGGGGACATGTTATGACATGGCTAATATTCTATAGTCCACTTTCGGCGGGGGTGAATAAAATGTTTAATCTGCACTTGTTATTTTTCAGTGTACAGTATGCAATGCGCGTAATAAGCGCGAAGATTTAGCGGGCAAATATTTCAAATATCCTATCGCGAACAGAAAATATATGATCCGTATGATCAATAGCACATCTCCTTATTAGTACCTTTAAAGTTTTCGAGCTATTGGGCTATAAGTTCCATAAATAATATTCATTTCCTATGTATTATCGGAGGTTGTTGTGAGGTTTTTGACTAAGGTGTATTAATTTGTCACGTGACAGGCGTACCGCAAGGATTTTCAAAATAACATGATGGTCCACAAGAGGAATTTTAAATCAGCCAAATTAAATGGTACACTGGCTCCACAAGTTCTTGTTATATTGGAACAATTTAAGTATAGTCCTCTTTTAAAGGATAAAGAGCTGGAACTATCACTTTTGGAACGATTGAAAGAAATTTTTCACACTACGTCTAAAAAATTTGTAACTCGCACCTGCCAACGTTGTAGAATTAAAAACAATTGATCACAAATATTGAAGTGTATTTTATTCAAATCCAGAATATAAACAGTAAGTATCCAAGAAGCTTAAATATACCGGGAGCCGGTTACACAAAATTCCCGTCTTGCGAAATCGTAGTTAACTTTGGGAATTAGTAGTTAACAATTATTATCGATTAAAAAAAATTTTTTTTCAATGCAAAAATGTGTAAGTATTCCGTTATTGCGGATATTTATTGTTAACATTGTATTCAATAGGAAATTTCGTACTCTTTCAGGAGAACATTGCGCAAACTACTTTTTTTTGTCGGACCTATCTCGCATATCTACTTAAAATGTACGATGTGGAATAAAGTTTCTCCTTCAGTCTTGTGCATTTGCATAATGTTTTTCTGAAAAATTACGAATAGGTATTTCTAGCGAATATAATGCAATCAATCAATATCCACGATGACAGTAATACATTTTGCATTAAAAAAAAAACATTTTTCGGCTATTTAAATTATCGCATACCAAGGTTAATTTAATGTCTAATTGTTAACTATTAATTCCCATAAAAAGTTTTCGATTCCACATGACGGAAATTTTAGTGTTACCGGCTCCCGGACTAATAACTTTGAGGTCAATCTTCTTCTTCTTTATCAACCGATAAACGTCCACTGCTAGACAAAGGTCTCTTGCATGAGACCTTTGAGGTCAATTGAAGTCAACCATTGAGGTCAATACATAAAGTATATTATTATAATTATCTAATAATACAGGTAGGTAACTTGATTTCGCTATTTTGCACTGTTTGCTAAGAGAATTGCCAGGACCCAAATATTATATTATGAAACGTCAGTTTAGTTCCTGGTACGCTCATAGGGAGCGTTACAGTGCATTTTCTGAGGCCGAGGCCACACAAGAACCACACTATGGTGTTGGTCCAGGAGCCGGTAACAATGAAAGTCCCATCACGGATATTAATTTTTTTTTAACGGAACCCTAAAAGAACGAGGCTCGACTCACACTTGGCCGATTTTTTTCAGTGCATTGCAGTGATGGACTTACTCTTTCAGGAAATAATTATGAAAACCACTTTTTGGCCGGAAGAGTCTCGCATACCTAAACATCCGCTATGACGGTAAAACATTTTTTATTTTTGAAAATAAAATATTTTTAATTTCGTTTCGGTTTTTCAAATTAACGCATACTCATTATAAACGTATAATGTTTCACTATCAATTCCAATACAAAATTTTCGAATACGCATGAGGTTACTTTCAATGTTATCGGCTCCTGGTATAATTATGTGGATCGTACACAGTACACAGCCTGTTCTGTCGAACAATAAATAAAAAGGAACATTTTACACAATTTTAGCTCACTGTATACACAAAGATCAACTTTTTAAAAATAATATGGTTCTTTCCATAGACTTGGCATATAACAGGCAAGACCTACAAGTAGGTATTTCAGCTTCTTGTTAACAGGTTCTTTCAAGTTACATGCTTCCTACACAGTATAAAAAACGCATGACATAGTGAGTATATTGTATTCTGTGACGCATGACGTCAATAATGACAACGTCAAAAGTCTATTAATTTGAAAAATATTAAAATTTATAAAAAATAAGAAACCCTTTAAAATAAAATGTATTCAAACGAATTCAGACCGTATTATATTCTGATTCGCAAAGAAGAAGAAAAAGGTGATAAGATTGCAAGAATTAATATGGAAGTAAAACATCGAGCGACAAAGGAACCTATAAATCCTTTCGTGAAGAAAACTGTGTCCACCCAGACGTATCCTACGAAGCTGATACCAGCTGCGCCTCGGCGGGCTTGTTGCTACTACTGTACATAAAAGTATTGATATCGAAGTATCACAGCAGCTGCTAAACTATGCAGAGTATTTTGGAAAACTCATTTAAAAATAAGAAAAGACCCTTGGTCGATTTTCTTGGTGCAGCATGGGCAAGAACTTTTGGAAACGATTTGGTATCATTAATAAAATTGATTTTCTGCCACAAAATGTCCTCAAATTTTTATATTTTCACATTGCAGGCCTACCAACATTTAACAGAGTATTTTAATATTGAACTTACAGGTTTGGAACAGCGCAAAATTGAATTTAGTTCCCTAAATCTTAATCGTAAACTTGACAATGTATCCAAAATAAATTAATTAAAAGAAGTGATGACCTACACTAGTCTTCAGTCTTATTAGTTTGGGAGGGAGCCTTGTTCGTTAATAAAGTCGTAGTTCACAAGTGGACAATCAAAGCATGGTTTGTCATTAAAACCCTGATCCGATATCTGAATGCCAACTACCATAGTAAACAGGGGTTTAAGAGTTAAATAGCGTAGAAATATTAAATACTAGCTGCCCGGACAGACTTCGTTCTGTCAAAAGTTAAAAGTAAAAATATTTTTTTTTTATTAAAACCTTCCGTGGACCTTAAGGAACATACAAAAAAATAAATTAACCAAATTGGTCCATCCATTATTGAGTTATGCGCTTACTTATTTATTTTTATTTATATAGATTATAGTAAAGTAGATTGTAAAATTATTTTATATCAACAAAATGGGCTACAAGGTATACAATAAGAAATTTTAATAACTCAATCAGTCACTCAGCCAGTGGTGGATTGTACGGGTAAGTTGAAATGTTTGCATATTATAATATACAATTTTAAATCTAATTTTTATTCTGTGGATACATCAACACAATAAAAATTAGATTTACGAACTAAAAAGCTATATTTTGGGTACCTATGGTGCTGGTAGATAGGTATAGTATGGGCAAACGTATATGAAAGTGAAGGTAAATTAGCCCACTATAAATATACTAATTATGAAATTCTATGATCAAAGAACAATCTTGTGGCATCTATTTTAAGAAAGTTAAGCAGTTAATATCTATATTATCTATTGTGCTTTACAAAACTCTTTGGAGAAAATTAACAAAATTGAAAAAAGCGGGCAAAATTTAATTGAAGCTGGCATTCACGGTAATAATTTATCGCAAATGCACGTTCTCTATGGTTTGCATGAAGTACTTCATTCGCGATGTATAAAGTTGTGTAGGTAAGTACACGGATCATTATGCTCGAGTAATTATGCTATTATTACGAGTGGTTATCTTTGTGTAGCTCCTTTATCAAAACTGAGGGTGCTCTATTCCACTATCAATAATAATTTTGCAGTGAAAGATATTTTGTTTCAAACATATCTACATCAAACTAAATATTTCATGGAGCTCGAGGATATGCCAAACTGTAAACTTCTTACAAAGAAGTTGAAGAATAGGGTAAGTCAAACTTTTATCTATTATTGGTAGGTATATTATAAGTTTGTTATAAGTAGGTATATTGCCCGCGTGTCTCAGCAGAATCTGCTTTTTGAATCGGTGTTAGTCTTGACTTGTAAGAGCCACAAATTGACCTACATAAAATAAATATTTGTGTTTTTAGGGTTCCGTACTAAAATGGTAAAAATGGAACCCTTATGGTGAGACTTTCTCCGTCCGTCCGTCCGTCCGTGCGTCTGTCACAGTCGATTATTTCAGTAACTATCAAAGCTATGGACATGAAATTTGGAATAGTTGTGTAGTATTGTTATAGTTGTGTGTGTATGATTGTGGCTCAATATCATTGGAATAAAAAAAAAACGAAAAATATTTTTAGTTTTATTAAAAAAGAGGGAAAATCGGGGGTTAGAAATTTCAAAGTAAAATAACTAAACAATAACCTCTACAAACAAAGTTAACGATTAATAAGCAAATTAATATAATATTATCGTTTTACTTTTACTTCTAGAGTACGGAACCTTCGGTGCGCGAGTCCGACTCGCACTTGGCCGGTTTTTTTATTCTCTGTAGTAGCGTTTTGAGTCAGTTTTATACGTTTGTATTAAACAGAACTGCGTTAGTAGATTAGTTATGTAGAGAGTTTTTTTCAAAACACAAATAGGTAGGTAAATAGGTAGGTATCTAACTAAATCTTATTCTAAAGACAAGATCTTCGACTGAACTCGAGGTGTTGGTACTTGGTAAAGGCTACATACTTCGGTGAGATGAATACGATGTTACGCATACGCAGCTATCATAATATTCATAGAAACAATGGCAGACTTCGATCATAATTTTAAATTACGTAAGACAGTTGCGGTTGTGAATCCGGATATCCCCTCACATTATCATGATTTGCATGAGTGCGGATAAAATACCCAACTGATGTTTACGGCGGAAGGAGATAGCCTAGTGGTTCTTAAGCACTAGGATATCAGGGCTTCGGCCTCTTTTAGCATATTCGATCCGAGTTTCGAATCCCAGGTACTCACCTTTTCTTCTTGTAATATAAGCAAATTATTTTCTGTTGCTTTGCGGTTTTGTTAAGAAAACTAAGTAAGTAAGTATAGTAAGTAATGCTATGTTTATCGGAGAGCCTTTGAGAGAATTTTCTCAAAGGTGCGTAATTCGTGAAGTCTGTCAATCCACACTTATCAGCGTGGTAGACTATAAGATCCTGAGAGGAGCCCCATATCCAATAGTGGACTGTCAACACACGTGTCTCTCATGATGTGTCATCAAAAGGCGAGCGTGGATAACGGTTTCATCATTTCTATTTAGGCCCGCCCGACTTCATCAAACATGTACAAACCAAAATTATTTTATCCTATGTCCGCGACTTCGTACGCATGGGCAGAACCCCTGCAGCATTAGAATTGAAGATTTAGACCCTGAAGTTTTTAAAAGACTATTTTGCAAAGTTTTTGTATCGATTAAAGAACGATTCACGCAAATCGGTTAAGAAATCACTGAGATATCGATTATCTATGTACCTAGATAGATAGACAAACACAACTCCTTTTTTTGAAAGTCTGTTAAAACGTAGCCTATGTTACTCCTTATAACATCAGCTATCTGTCAGTGGAAGTCCCGTCAAACTCAGTGCAGCCGCTCCCGAGATAGCCAAAACAAACAGACAAAAATTTAAAAAATTGATATTTTGTTTTAAGTATCAAATATACTTTCATATGAAAAATCTTTTTAAGAAATCGACTTCAAACGTTACTACTAAGTATAAAAATAATTTTAATTTGTACCTGCAGTGTACACGCATGTTAAAGTTGGGCTAGCGTCGTGCCTATTTATGCCCGCTCAAATTCAGCAAACGTGCATAAACTCAAACTATTTTTATACTTTGTAGTGGCCAAAGAAATGGTGGCGTTTGAAGTCGGTTTTTTGAAAAGAATTTTTATTTTAAGATTTTTAGTGAAGCTTGTCCCTGCTCTCTTTCTTTCCTCCCTCCAATGCTACGCTACTAATATAGTCTATCTTTACTTGGTACCCACCTAAATCCCCGCAGTTTAGGTGGGCAGTACCCTGCAGCATCAGGATTGAGGAGCTAGGACCTAAAGCTCCATGATGTAGTGTATGCTTGATACAAACAATATCAATTCGTAATCGACAGTTCCTAAATTTTCACAGTTTAGGTGGGCAGTACGCTACGGCATCAGGATCGAGGAGTTAGGACCTAGAGCTCCATGATATACCAGTGCTTGTTACCTATAATTTAAGTTGTCCATTTTAATTTAAGTATAATTATAGTTTAAGTAGGTATACTTGTTACTTACAATAAAAACTTGTAATCGACAGTTCCTAAATCCATAATTATTCAGTTTAGGTGGGCATTACTCTGCAGCATTAGGATTGAGGAGCTAGGACCTACAGCTCCATGATGAAGTGTACAATTGTGTTGTGTTACAAAGTGTGTTGGTGTCAACAATGTCAATTCGTAATCGACAGTTCTCTATCTACCCATTTTGATGGAAATAATTTGAAGAATTACGGATCCCGAATTTTAACTCCTTGAGAGGCGGAATTTAAAAAATCTTGAAACACTTATTTCTTTATTTTTAACCGAAAGCAGAATATAAAATTTCATAGACATAGCTGGATAGAAAAATAATGCAATGTTTCGTTTTAAGATGTGAAATGCAGCATTAGTTTCATCTATTGTTTGTTCTAGATTGATCACTCTTGATAAATAATATAGCCCACTTCAGTCTTCAACTGAGACCAAGAGAGAACTATTGACACACGCGATAATAATTAAGGTAACCTGACAATTCTTAGTTGTGTTCGTGGTCGCTATTTGAGCGCTCGTCTCAACGCAGGCGCAACGCTTTTCGCCAATATTATGTTACGCGCCTTTTAAAAAACCAATATTTAAATAATATTAGTGCAAATTAAATACATAGAAATAAAAATAAATTATTGATCACAATGGCTGATAAGGAATCTGGGGTTAGTATCTCTTACAATTTCCATACTAAAAACGTCTTCAAAGTGTTGCGATTTGCAACACATTACGAGTATTTTCCTTTCTAAAATTTGTATCTTCAGCGTTATCTGTTTTATTTCTTTTACTGTTTCGCTTGATAATTTAATAGCTACACAAAAATTATTTCAGCGTTGAAACATAATTTTGCCTAGACGATACCGATATTTATTAAAAATTGAAATTAATAGAAACGAATTGGATTAAATGAAATAAATAAAAAACTATTTATTCCAATTTAGGATTGTGACAAGCTAAAATCTACCACCGGTACCAGTTCTAAAACCAGATTCTGTTGACTGTTGAGAACAGCCGGTCAGACACTCAGCAGTTACTCTTTTCAGTAACAAAAGCAGATTATCAAGATTAGGCTAATTATAATTATTGTTAACTTATCTTGTGGACACCTTAAGCGAAGCCGATTTACCTACTTTATTTATTTGACCTAATTTATTTAGAATATATTAAAAAAAAATACCGCCTATATCAATACCATTACCGCCTACCGGTATAAGAATTTCCTATAAGGTGTAAATAGTTTATGAAATTCAATGCACAATAAAACGTTACGCTACATTTTTTAATCTGAAACATTAATCCTTGAATAAGCCTGGGAAAGGCGATTTGTGAAGTCTTTTTGGATGAGACCGTCTCAGAAAAAATGTATGGACCTCTTAGCAAATATAAATCTCCGATGCCGATTTATCGGAAAAATTTAAATATCGCCGAAATATCATTATCGGTATTAAGTGCATCCCTGTTAATAATAGTAATAATAAATAATTGGCTTATGTATTTTTATGAAGATCTCAAGTCTTATTTTCAGGTGAGATTTAGGTCTTGAATTAATTTAAGATGCAGGCATGATTCATCATATTTTTTTTCATTACTCATACACGGAAAGTAGGTCTGAAGCTGCCTGAGAAGCGGGTTGAAAGTAATACTTTTCAGCCCTAGGGAGAATCGTTTTCAACTGACAGCTGTCAAATAATTAAAAAAAACTAGTTGTCACATTTTTATTGGAGTTCAAATGAAACACGACATACCCGAGTGCATCCATAGACAAGAAGAAAGATAGACTTTATTCATAAAGTAGACAACTGATTCATAGACATTCATAGACAATCATAGACAATACGTGACTATTAAAAAGCTAAATGCATAGCCCGCCGGCTAGGCCAAAGAAAAAAAAAAGGCGGGAAAGTGGCAAGCGGCAATCCGATCTTCATTTGTTTTTCGAGTTGTAGAGTTTTGTTTAGGCTTCTGTTTAACAGTGATTTTTATTGACACAATGAGTTCATCTGATTCAGATATGGATTTAACGCCTGATTTTGTGAGAGAAGAGGCTCAAGCAGTAGTGGAAAACCTTTTACCACCTAAATCAAAACAAAGATACCTAAAATCATACGACGATTTTATGAAATGGCGCGCTGAGAAAAAAGTGAAATCGTTATCAGAAAACGTTTTGCTAATATATTTCAACGAATTATCAAAGACTTAAATAAACCTTCAACATTATGGAGCGTGTATTCTATGTTAAAGACAACATTAAGTACTAAACACAACGTCCATTTAAAGGATTTTGAGAGACTCACATCATTTCTCAAAAGACAGTCTGATGGGTTTAAATCGAAAAAATCCAAAGTTTTCACTTCTCAAGAGGTAGAAACCTTCTTAAACAAAGCGCCTGATGAAATATACCTAGTAATGAAGGTAAGTTAATCTTTTTATTGTTTACGCACATAAGTAATTTGTATCAAATTGTAACTTTCTATACATATTTTATTTATCTCGTCTCAACCCCTTTTTATGTCCCACTGCTGGGCACGGGTCGACTCCTCTCAGAATGAGAGGGATTTGGCCATAGCCCACCACGCTGGCCAAGTGCGGGTTGGTGGGCTTCGCACACCCTTAAGAACACTTATGTGAACTCTCAGGCATGCAGGTTTCCTCACGATGTTTTCCTTCACCGCTAAGCAAGTAATATTTGAGTTTTCGAAAACGCACATAACTTCGAAAAGTCAGAGGTGCGTGCCCGGGATTCGAACCCGTGACCTCCTGATGAGAGGCAGAGGACTGAACCACTAGGCTATCACTGCTCTCATATATTTATACATCTATTAGAGAAATACTTTTTTTTGCAGGTAGTGTTAATATTGGCAATAAGTGGCGCTTGCAGAAGTATCGAGCTAGTAAATATGAAGGTTGATGACATTGAAAAACAAGGTGATATAATATTGGTGAATTTACGTGGCACTAAAACCAAAGTTGACCGAACCTTCGTCATTAAAAAAGAATTTGTAAATATAATAGAAAAATACCAAAAGTTACGACCAAGTGGTATAGAAACGAACCGTTTTTTCATAAACTATCATAAAGGGAAGTGTCTTCGGCAAGTAATTGGCAAAAACAAGATGTCGAGTATTCCTAAAGAGATAGCCACATACCTTAATTTGCCAAACTCACATCTATATTCGGGTCACTGTTTTCGCAGAACATCGGCAACTTTGCTAGCCGATTCTGGTGCCGATTTAACTGTCATTAAAAGACATGGAGGTTGGAAGTCGAGTAAAGTAGCTGAAGGCTACATAGAAGAGTCAGTGGAAAATAAAACTAAGATATCACACATAGTAACAAAAATGATAAATCTGCACTCCACTGATACCCCACAGCCGAGCACTTCAAAAGATTATCAGGTGGAATCCAACAATATAACTGTAACAGCTGAAGAAAAGACACCAATACCAATGTCGCCAACATTCACCCAAGAATCCCTGGATACTGTAGAAACTCAATTTTCCCAGAAAATATCAAATATCAATATACCCGGCAAAAACCTTTCACTAACTATTACTAATTGTTCTAATTTTAACATAAACTTTAAATAAATATCTCACCAAAGTTGTTGATTTATGTAAAATAAAGTTCACTCAATTTTCTTTAGCTAATTTCTATTTTTATTTTGACTTTCCTTATATTCGTAATGAAAAGCACAGTGTTTACCTCGGGATAAAGACTTATTTAGTCCCTCGAACTATAGGCCCCCTCGCTACGCTCGGGCGCCAAACCCCGTCTCGGGACTAAATAAGTTACTTTCATCCCTAAGGTAACAATGTACTATAATTAGGTAGGTGTGCTTTGCGTTTTGGATTACACTAGTTGCGAATTATTTAATACAGAACTTATTAATGGAATGTATGTTGGATGATGGATCTAATTTTATTGTGAAATATTATTATTTTTTTGGGTTTTTTACTACAAGCTAGTATGTCAACCTTATGATACATTAAATTAAACTATGTACCTTCTTTTACTTACTTCATAATTTAACAAAATGTTCCTTCGTGTTTTTCGTAATCTTGCTATTTTTTGCTGGTGCAGTCATTTTTTAATTAGTCTTGGATCCTTTACGAAATATGTGAATATTTATAATAATATTTTTGTAATAAAATACTAAATAAAAAGTAGACTGCTTGCTACGCTGGCGCGAAGGCATTTCCATGTGTCCTTGTACGAATTTTCAAGTCATATTATGTAGGTAGGTCTACCTACTTAGCACATCACAATACAAGTTTTTGAATGTAAACAGGTTGACCAAGAAAAGATATTTATGCACAAAGCTGTTTATAAACATTAATTTATAAGGCTCTTGTCCTGTATACTAATTTATAAGGTTCGTGTCCTGTATACACAAGAATCATCATTATCATCATCAGCAACTCAGCGGCTCAATAATGAGCGCAGGTCTTCTCGCAGAGAAGGGTTATAGGCCATAGTCCACCGTGCTGGTCCAATGCAAGTTGGCAGACTTCACACACCTTTGAGAACATTATGAAGAACTCTCAGGTGTGCAGGTTTCCTCACGATGTTTTACTTCGCCGTTGAAGCTTGTGATATTTAATTGCTTAACACAAAAATGCGACAAGGATATAAGTTGACGTAGTTTTATGACTGGGTCAATTGCATGCCAGACGGTTAAATCGAAGTTCCTTAGTAAGTAATTTTTGCAAAATAATTATACTGTAGTTTAATAATGTTTACCGCCTGATATACAACGGACCTTGAAGAGCTGAGTGCCTTCTGTAGATTTTTTAAGGTACAAAGGTCTATTTATTCCATTCCTAAACTGAACCACATTTTTAACCGACTTCCAAACAAAGAGGAGGTTCTCAAAGTAAGTATCCTTTTTAGGGTTCCGTAGTAAACAAGGAACCCTTATAGTTTCGCCATGTCCGTCCGTCTGTCTGTCTGTCTGTCTGTCTGTCTGTCTGTCTGCGGTTTGGCTCAGAGACTATTGGTACTAGAAATCTGTAATTTGACAAGGGTATAAATATCAATCACGCCGACAAAGTGGTGAAATAAAATAGTGAAAAATATTTTTTTTTAGGGTACCCCCCTACATGTAAAGTGGGGATGAATTTTTTTTTCTCATCTATCCCATAGTGTGGGGTGTCGTTGAATAGGTCTTTCAAAAATGTTGTGGGTGCGGGAACACCATTTTTCAATTCAGGGATCCGTTTGTGAAATATAATATTTTAAAGTGCTAAATTTTATTAGAGTCAAGTGTCCCCCCCCCTCTGCCAGCTAAATGGTTGCATATAGGATACAAGAAAAAATTCACAGCAGTAGTATATATAATGAATTTTAAAGGAAAACTATCACGGCTAAGTAGGGTTCATTAGTGAAGGAGTTATATCGGTTTTTCTAAGTTAGATATTACACGTAGTGTAAGTTGCATATTTTGGAGTATATTATAGTATTTAAACCATGGAACTCAAAATGTATGTTGAGACTTTCAACTACGGAACCCTACACTGCGCGTGGCCCGACACCCACTTGGCCGGTTTTATTTTTAAGTATATCCACCAAATTCTCCGGGATTTCTGGACGGATCCGCGTGATGTTTTTTTATCGACAGAGAAAACTTGCAAGATGGTTCCATGAAAATTTTCACCTTCAAATCCTCAAGCCTGATGCGTCAGGGTAATTTTCACATAAATTGTGGGGATTTATTATTTATACATAACTGTTGACTACGAATTGACGAATTGGTACCTACTGAAGGTAGGCTCCTCAATACTGATTCCTGATGCTGCAGGGTACTGCCCACATAAACTGAGGGTTAAGAAGTACTGTAGGTGTACTAAGTATGTATAGACTACATTAGTCAGGTAGCGTTGGGGGAAGGGGATAAAGCGAGTAGGGACAAGCTACATTGGTTCGTTGTGGTCTCCTATTCGGGGGGTCGCAGGTTCGATCCCGGGCACGCACCTCTGACTTTTCGGAGTCAAGTGCGTTTAAGCAATTAAATATCACTTGCT
This sequence comes from Oeneis ivallda, assembly GCA_029955525.1. Taxonomy (NCBI): domain Eukaryota; kingdom Metazoa; phylum Arthropoda; class Insecta; order Lepidoptera; family Nymphalidae; genus Oeneis; species Oeneis ivallda. Next base: position 14,893,272 of record JARPMR010000001.1, read on the forward strand.
TCAACGGTGAAGGAAAACATCGTGAGGAAACCTGCACACCTGAGAGTTCTTCATAATGTTCTTGAAGGTGTGTGAAGTCTGCCAATTCGCATTGGGCCAGCGTGGTGGACTATGGCCACCCTATACCCTTCTCTGAGAGGAGACCTGCACTCAGTAGTGAGCCGTTGATAGGTTGCTAATGATGATGATGATGACGATGACATTAAAAAGCGTAAAATAAAAAAAATTTCAAAGTTTTTACACAATTGTTGAGGTCGGGTGGCCGGGTGAGCGTCGCGCATTAGTTTCATCGTTTCTATTTAGGGTCGCCCGACTTCAACAAACGTGTACAAAAAACACAAAGTAAGTAAAACAAAGTACATATTTGAAGTCTAAGCAATCTAAGCTTTTTCTTCAAAAATTCTATTTTTACATAAAACTTAAACGAATCCCACCAGATGGTAAAAAGTTGCCTTGCCGACTTTATGGTCGCTTTGTGCGAAGATAATTTCATCTTAGTTTATCATTATTTCTGATATCTTTATCATGTCAGATCTCGCCTGTTATGGGTGAAGCCTGCCACTAATGAAAAACCGGCCAAGCGCGAGTTGGACTAGCTCACCGAGAGTTCCGTACTCCAGCAGTAAAATTAAAACGATAAAATATATGTTTTTTTTTTTAATTAATTGTTAACTTTGTTTGTAGAGGTTTATTGTTGATATCAAAAAAATTATGCTAGTTACAGGTTTGGTTTTATTTATCCTGTAAAATATACATAAACCTCTGTTGACCATAATTATTTCTGACTTTTCGATTGGTAAACTTTGGAGATAAGGGATGGGGGGGGCGGTATTTTTTCAATCAAAAACTATTATATATAAAAATAAATAAAAATCTATTTTAGAATGTACAGGTAAAGCTATCTCGGTACGCTCAAAAGTACATATTATGATATTAGATAGGAGGTACATTGCAAAGACTGTAATAGCTTCACAGGCCAGGGTCTGATATTTATTGTATTACCTACTGCACTGTCACTGACTTACAATAATCTTTGGCATGCGGTATTTTACTATGCGAGACGTCTCGTAGATACTATAGTTGTCTTTAATTCGTAAAAAGAATGCATATAAAATAAATCCAAATTAATATAATGTGCATTCGCAACTTTCTTTCAACATTAACGGTGCATACATAATGTAGAATCGAGTTCGATCGTTTAAAAGATTTTGTGGAAAAACAGGTAGTCGTTAAAAATGTCCTGTTATTTTGCGTATCCAAGAGTTGTTACTTAATATAAAAAAATCCCTTCCTAAAATAATTATGATAAATAAACCTTATTTTTATAGTGACCGTAACTGATAGTAGCAGTTAGCACGTAGTAATAAATCGTATTTACTATTAAACCCGGGCCTTCCGTATATACCTAAGCATCTTAGACAAATTACTCGTTTAGAAAAAGACAATCTAACTAGACTATAAAATAATTTACATTGAGATTGAGAACTTTCTCTTTTATTGGACGTTACGTAACGGTAATTGTACGTTTGATTTATGTTTTTATTTTTTACTTACCTATATTTACTTATTCATTCAATAGGTACATGACGATCAAAATTGACATTATTACACTCTAATATTAGAAGTCTCTTTACGTAGGTAGCCCCTAAATACAATCCTAACATCCCAATGTCATTTTCACCTACCTTTAGTTGTCCGTAGAGGTTCGTAATAACAAAGTTGACAGAAAGCGTCACCTAACTTAACATAGGTGGCCCATAAAGGTTAGGGAACTGTAGTGAAATCAGGCATCAATATAGGTATAGTTTATCTATACTACTATACCTGGGTATAGTTTTTTGGAACATTCAAATTTAATTATTTGTTCGCAGCGTCGTCTATCGACACGATCAGAAAACATGCAAAAACAACAATGCATAAAACTTCACGTCGCGACGTGAAGTTTTATTGATTTTTGATATTTTAACATATAATAATTTTAATTAATTGATTATTATGTTAATGTATTAGCACTTCTGCGTTTGCAATATGAGATGAGAGCGTCATCTATTGACATCATTGTGAAGTTCTGATAAAAATACTGCAGCTCATTAAAAATTAAATAATTTAGTTTCCTTATTATATTTATCTAATTTTAGTATTTGTTGTTCAAGAACATAATATACCGCTAATAATTATAAAAGTTTCAAGCACGGCATTTTCAGCGATCGTGACTTCTGAGGTCAAATATAATCTCCACTTTGAGAGCCTCCCATTACGTCAATTTTAGGAAAAAAATAAATATTTTTGTACTCTGTTCCAAATTATCTTTAAAATGATACACAGCAACCCTATGAATCGCAAAAAAAATATTTTACTTCGCATTCGCTTCTATGAGAGCCCCCCCTGATATAAAGATTTTTATAACTTTTTAAGCCATTTTCGGCTGGAGGCCATTGGTTTACATATTATATCTAAATTTGAAGTAATTACGTTCAGTAATTCAGAAGTTATAAGGCTCTGACAGATGGACGGACGGACGCACGAACGGATAGACGGACGGACGGACAAGTGCAAATTCACTCAAGTAGACTCAGAGACCTTCGCTTCGCTCGGTCAATTAAAGTAAGTACATTATTTAGTTAAAGAGTTCACTTAATATATTATGGATTGTTAAACGTGCATATTTACTCGTAAAGTGAAATTAAAGGTTTAAAAAATCGAATACCAACTTCTGAATTAATAAATGGGCAGCAGTGCGTGGGCAGATACAAATATGAAAACGATCAGTACATACTCGTAATTTATAGTAATTCTTAAGCGAAGTCTCAACTCTCACGAGGTTTTCGTCATAGGGTGCCACGTGCCCAGCCTGCGGCCGGGAACCAGGATATTTATGTACAACCCCAACCTAACCTAAGATTTTGGTAAATCGTGCAGTGGCTACAGAGAAAGCCGAGTTAGTTTATTAGAAGTTTTATTTTTATTTATTTTCCCGTTGCTTAGTTAAGAAATTATAAGTTAGGCTCCCACAACAACTCCCCTCCCCCCCCAACCTCCCTTCAGTACACCCGATTTACATTTCATATGTTAAGATTTCATGATAAGGAGAGTTAATCTAAATCTATCCAAAATCTATCTTGATATCTATACTCTACAGTATAGATATGTAACGGTTAAATGTTGGGTTTCGTAACAAACGTCTTGTCTATCATTTATTTTCGATAACACCATTTGAGTGGCTTATCTTTGTCAAGTAGGTACTAATGTAAGTATAGCCATCTGAAAAAAAATAAAAATTCTTATCAAAAACATGACTTCAAATGCCACTACAAAGAATAAAATAATTTCAATTAGTACACGTTTGTTGAATTATTTATTTTTTATTTAAGTATTAAACTACATTCAAGGAAATATCCGAATTTTTTTTTAAATTTTTCAATAAGTACATAAGTAAGTAAGTAAGTAACTAAGTAGGTACATATTTCTATCTATCGTCATTCTTGCAAGTGTTCAAATAACATCAGCCCTAGCTGTTTCTGTAATTGAATCAACTGATTAGACAAACTATTCCGTGATTGAATCCGAGGCCGAAAGTACAATGACAGCTCTTCAAGTGTCGCATTGTTTTATCTAAAGAGGGTTAACTTATAAAAAGTAAAAGAGTGAATAGTGTTACCTATAGATGGTATAGATGGGAAAAGCGACGAGCGGTTCGGCAGTAATGTCCATAAATGGGCGACAGTGCGTGATCGACTACAAATATTAAAAAAACCGGCCAAGTGCGAGTCGGACTCGCGCACCGAGGGTTCCGTACTCTAGTAGTAAAAGTAAAACGATAATATTAATTTGCTTATTAATCGTTAATTTTGTTTGTAGAGGTTTATTGATAATATCAAAAAAACTAAGCTAGTTAGAGCAAAACTTCGGAGAATGGGGGGGGGGGGTGTATTTATTTCGACATTTTGCCCGATTAATCAAAAACTATTAAATATATAAAAATAAATAAAAGTATAGGTATATAGGTACATAGGTACATATTTCTATCTATCGTCATTCTTGCAAGTGTTCAAATAAAATCAGCCCTGTTTCTGTAATAGAATCCGAGGCCGAAAGTACAATGACAGCTCTTCAAGTGTCGCATTGTTTTATCTAAAGAGGGTTAACTTATAAAAAGTAAAAGATGTTACCTATAGATGGTATAAATGGGAAAAGCGACGAGCGGTTCGGCAGTAATGTCCATAAATGGGCGAAAGTGCGTGATCGACTACAAATATTACTAGTGGTTCGCCCCGAACTGAGACCTCGCGGGACGCGGTAACGGTATCCCATGATTATTCATTCAATCGATACATGACGACCAAAACTGACATTATTATTATTATGCCCGTTTTCACCAAACATACCTAAATCATCCCCTATGTAGGAGTCTCTTTACGTAGGTAGCTCCAAAACACAATCCTAAGTCCTAACATCCGTCCCAATGTCCTTTTAGGTGTCCCGTACAGGATCGTGATAAAGAAGTTGACAGTAATCATCACATAACTTATCATAGGTAGCCCGTAAAGGTTAGGGAACGTCAGTGAAAACATTGAATTATTATGTAGGTACTAACGAGTGAAAACGGGTTAGGGGCATCTGTACAAGTACAAATCGTCATCTATCGACGCGAATAGAAAATATACAAAATGATATTTTACTAAAGAATAATTTTAATTGAATAATATGTTATTATATTATGTACCTAAATAATAATGGTCGACGCGAAACTATTTTTGGGATAAATCGTAGTCGTAACTCCTAGTTCAATGGAATAGTTAATGACTGCGCCATCTATTAGCATTATTGTGAAGCCATGTGAAATTTACTGATGCTCATTAAAAATTAAATAATCTCGTTTCTTTATAATATTCATGTAATTTTAGTATTTGTTGTTCAAGTACAGGATACAAGTGAAGTAAGAAAATAAGTACAACTTGAAAATATATAGAAAATTATCCCAGAGAGCGTCTTCAAGCAAGCGTATTAAATCGCCACTTTGGAAGCCCCCCATTTCGTCAATTTTAGGAAAAAAATTAAAAAAAAAATACGGTTGTACTCTGTTCCAAATTGTCTTTAAAATGATACACAGAAAACCTATGAATCGCAAATAAAAAAAATTTCTTCGCATTCGCTTCTATGAGAGCCCCCCTGAAATAAAGATTTTTTATAACTTTTTAAGCCATTTTCGGCTGGAGGCCATTGGTTTACATATTATATCTAAATTTGAAGTAACTAGTGGTTCGCCCCGAACTGAGACCTCGCGGTAACGGTATCCCATGATTATTCATTCAATCGATACATGATAACCAAAACTGACATTATTATTATGCCCGTTTTCACCAAACATACCTAAATCATCCCCTAAGTAGGAGTCTCTTAACGTAGGTAGCTCCTAAATACAATCCTAAGTCCTAACATCCGTCCCAATATCCTTTTAGGTGTCCCGTACAGGATCGTGATAAATAAGTTGACAGAAAACATCAATCACCTAACTTATAGGTAGCCCGTAAAGGTTAGGGAACGTTAGTGAAAACATTGAATTATTTATCAAACATTGAATTATTTATTTATTATGTAGGTACTAACGAGTGAAACCGGGTTACGGGCATCTGTACAAATCGTCATCTATCGACTCGAATAGAAAATATACAATATTTAACTAAAATTTAACTAAAAAATAATTTTAATTGAATAATATGGTACAAAAAAAATTACAATACAATTATTGTATTATAATAAGTAACTAAATAATAATGGTCGACGCAAAACTGTTTTTGGGATAGGTCGTAGTCGTAACTCGTAGTTCCATGGGAATAGTTACTGACTGCGCCATCTATTAGCATTATTGTGAAGCTATGTTGATACTATATGAATTACTGATGCCCATTAAAAATTAAATAATCTCGTTTCTTTATAATATTCATATAATTTTAGTATTTGTTGTTCAAGTACAGGATATAAGTGACCTAAAAACATAAAATCAGTTTGAAAATCCATAGCGGATTTTCCTAGAGAGCGTCTTCAAGCGAGCGTATAAAATCGCCACTTTGAAAGCCCCCCATTTCGTCAATTTTAAGGGAAAAATTAAAAAAAAAATATTTTTGTACTCAGTTCAAAATTATCTTTAAAATGATACGTAACAATTTTATGTAACGCGATATTTTTTTTTTACTTCGCATTCGCTTCTATGAGAGCCCCCCTGAAATAAAGATTTTTATAACTTTTTAAGCCATTTTCGGCTGGAGGCCATCGGTTTACATATTATATCTAAATTTGAAGTAATTACGTTCAGTAATTCAAAAGTTATAAGGCTCTGACAGACGGACGGACGGACGGACGGACAAGTGCAAATCGCTCTAGTTAACTCAAAGACCTTCGCTTCGCTCGGTCGATTACGTTCAGTAATTCAAAAGTTATAAGGCTCTGACAGACGGACGGACGGACGGACGGACGGACAAGTGCAAATCGCTCTAGTAAACTCAGAGACCTCGCTTCGCTCGGTCAAAAAGAAACCGGGGTTCCGTACTCCAGAAGTAAAAGTAAAACGATAATATTATATTAATTTGCTTATTCATCGTTAACTTTGTTTGTAGACGTTTATTGATAATATCAAAAAAACTAAGCTAGTTAGATTTTTCGATTGGTAAACATCTTAAATGGGGGGGGGGGGGGGTATTTTTTCGCCATTTTGCCCGAATTAATACTCAAAGGGTGGGAAGGTATTTTTTCGACATAAGGTTTCCATTTTTACCATTTTGATACGGAACAAGGGGCAGTTTTTATTTTCGTATAAAAACAATCCGAAAATAACTTTAAATGACAGTAAAACCTTATCAAAATCACCCACCCACCCACACAAGACACCCACAACAAACGCAGATCGCAACTTTTTGGATGCTTTAAAGGGCCGATTTCACCAACATAAAATAAGTCTTATCCGACCGTTTGATATTTGGCAGATTTTCCCTAAAGAGACTGTCAGAACGCCCAATTTATTCCTCGGTTAAACGTCACTTGACGTTGGTGAAATCGGCACTTAGATACATATACATATATAGATTTTGAGAGGAGAAGACTTAACTTTCTGAATTGTATCGATATTAAATTAGATTATAGCTACCTATTCATAACACTACAGTTATCGCATCAAAATTATTTTATCTATTTCTACTAAAAGGTGATATTTTTAAAAAGCCCATTGATAATTATAACAGCTTTTTGCTAAAAGTAAAATCTGGACTAAAGATGTAACTAATCCACATAAAATAGCCATGCCTGACAATTTTACATTACGGGTTGTCCTGCATAGTAAATAAAATGTAGGTAATATGGTAATACTAGTCGAGTGCAATCATTACCTTCACTAACACTCATTTCGTCCAACAGCTCGCCTTGACATACCTACTCGATCGAGACAGTGAAAAACTGCTTGATCAAATGGCTGTATCTACCTAACCGTTTTCCCTCTAAGCGGAGATGCGCCTTGCATGCGAAGTGGGGGCGTTTAAAACTTAGGCTTACTATGGAGCAAAGGCTGAGTATTTTCCATTAATTTACCGCATCAGTGCCCCAAGAACTGGTATACCTACCATTTACCGAATAATGAATAATATAACAGATTATTTTTGGTCCTTAATAAAATTCCTGCTGCTGGAGTGGCGACCCCGCACCGGGAAGCGCAGTGTTGGCAGACCCCCCACCAGGTGGACCGACGACATCAAACGAGTCCCAGGGAGCCGCTGGATTCAGGTGGCGCAAGACCGAGGCCTGTGGAAGTCCATGCAGAGACCTTTGTCCAGCAGTGGACGTCTATCGGTTGATAAAGAAGAAGAAGAAGAAGAATAAAATTCCATAAAAAAAACTTGAGAGGTGTCAAGGGACACCCGGATGGAACGTAGTTCCTTTCGATTAATTAATTTGGCATTGATGTGTTCGGTATTTTCGCTGTACAAAAATGGGTCTCCGTAGGCTTGTGGCTTCTGCAGTCGTCTAACAGTCAAAGGTCGATGGTTCGAATCCCAGCTCGACAGACCGAATTTTCCATTTTCAATTTTATTTTAAACAATTTCTACATGTGGAACACATCAATGCCAAATTCACATTCAATAACTGAACCAGCCATGTGCGTGTCGTGCCACGCGCAGTGTAGGGTTCCGTAGTTGAAAGTCTCAAATATTATTGCTCACCTAGGATAGTGCTTTTATTTTATTTATATATATGAATATTGAATACATTTTGAGTTCCATGGTTTAAATACTGTAATATACTACAAAATATGCAACTTACACTACGTGTCCGTAGTTGAAAGTCTCAAATATTATTGCTCACCTAGGATAGTGCTTTTATTTTATTTACTAGCTGATGCCCGCGACTTCGTCCGCGTGGATTTAGTTTTTAAAATCCCTCGGGAACACTTTGATTTTCCGGGATAAAAGTAGCCTATGTCACTCTTCAGGTCCTCAATTATACCCATGCAAAAAATCACGTAGATCCGTGGCTCTGTTGCGGCGTGATTGAAGGACAAACCAACAAACAAACACACTTTCTCATTTATAATATTAGTAAGTATGATTAGAATATTAAATTACATAGGAAAACACTGTAATATTACGTCCATACGATGTATTACATCCATACCTACTATGTAGTATGTAGATATAATGATCGTTTGGCAAAATCTGACGCCTTTGGAGTAGTTTGGCTTTGACACAAATCACAATAGTATCCATGATGGCTATATACGATAAATTACGCCTGCCAGCTTAAGATGAGCCGTTCACTCAAAGTATCCTGTAGATTCCTGGGTTCAAGTTATTTGGACCTCTACTGAAGATTTCGATGTCTATAATTTCTGAACTACGAAATTGACGACCTTGAAATAATTACAGGATAATTTCTAAAGAACCTGCTTTCTAACAAAAAAAGAATGGATTAAATCGGAATACGCCTTAATGAATTACAGCGAAATACACATTTTGACATTCATCCCCTCTCCCAAGGGAACCGTGCTGAATTTCGGGATAAAAAGTATCCTATATTATACCTCGTAGTATTAACTTAAATCGTGCCAAGTTTCATTTAAATCCGTCCAGTAGTTTCGGCGTGATGCGCGGCCAAGGTACAGACAGACAGACAGACAGACAGACAGACAGACAGACAGACAGACAGACAGACAGACAAAAAATTAAAAAAAAATTGTTTTGGCTTCAGTATCGATTATAGAGTGCCCTCAAACAAAAATTTTCAAAATATCTTCAATGTACAGAATTGGACCTGTTACAGTTTTATTATATTACTAGCTGATGCCCGCAACTTCGTCCGCGTGGATTAAATTTTTAAAATCCCTCAGGAACACTTTGATTTTCCGGGATAAAAGTAGCCTATGTCACTCTCCAGGTCCTCAACTATAACCATCCAAAAAATCACGACGATCCGTGGTTCTGTTGCGGCGTGATTGAAGGACAAACCAACAAACAAACACATTTTCGCATTTATAATATTAGTATGATTAGTATTAAATTGCATAGGAAAATACTGTATTACGACCATATGATGTATTACAATTTACATCTATACCTACTATGTATAATCATCGTTTGGCTACCGACGCCTTTGGAGTAGTTTAACTTTGACAAAATAGACCTATCCATGATGCGCTATACGATAAAGTGCACATGCCAGCTTAAGATGACCCGTACGTTTAAAGTTTCCTATGCATTCCGGGGTTCAAGTTATTTGGACCTAATACTGAGGATTGTGATGAATATAATTTCTGAACTACTAAACCGACGACGTTGAAATAATTACAGGACAATCTTTAAAGTACTTCCTTTCTAACAAAAAAAGAATGAACGAAATCGGAATACACCTTAATGAATTACAGCTAAATACACCTTTTGACTTTCATCCCCTCTCCCAAGGGAACCGTGCTGAATTTCGGGATATAAAGTATCCTATATTATACCTCGTAGTATGAACTTAAATCATGCCAAGTTTCATTTAAATCCGTCCAGTAGTTTCGGCGTGATGCGCGGCCAAGATACAGACAGACAGACAGACAGACAGACAGACAGACAGACAGACAGACAAAAAATTAAAAAAAAATTGTTTTGGCTTCAGTATCGATTATAGCGTGCCCTCAAACAAAAATTTTCAAAATATCTTCAATGTACAGAATTGGACCTGTTACAGTTTTATTATATTATAGATATATATGAATATTGAATACATTTTGAGTTCCATGGTTTAAATACTGTAATATACTACAAAATATGCAACTTACACTACGTGTAATACCTAACTTAGCAAAAACAGATATAACTCCTTAAGTAATGAACCCTACTTAGCCGTGATAGTTTTCCTTTAAAATTCATTATATATACTACTGCTGTGAATTTTTTCTTGTATCCTATAAACAACCATTTAGCTGGCAGAGGGGGGGAACACTTGACTCTAATAAAATTTAGCATTTTAAAATATCATATTTCACAAACGGATCCTTGAATAGAAAAATGGTGTTCCCACACCCACATTATTTTTGAAAAACCTATTCAACGACACCCCACACTATGGGATAGTCGAGAAAAAAAATTCATCCCCACTTTACATGTAGGGGAGGTACCCTAAAAAAATTATTACCACCGACCCGAAGTTTACCAATCGAAAAATGTGAAATAATTATGGTCAATAGAAGTTTATGTATATTTTACAGGAAAAATAAAAGCAACGCGAAAATTATTTTAGTTTGATTAAAAAAGGGGGAAAATCAGGGGTTTGAAATTTAAAAGTAAGATAACTATACCGAGTGGGATATCATATGAAAGGCCTTTACTTGTGCATTCTAAAACAGTTTTTTTATTTATTTCTATACATAATAGTTCTGAGTAATCAGCCAAAATGTCGAAAAAAATACCGTTCCCCCCCCCCCCCCCCCCTTATCTCCGAAGTTTATAATAATAATAATAATAATAACAGTCAAAGGTCGATGGTTCGAAAGGTCGGTTGGCCGTGTGGCACCGGCAGAATAGAATGTTGCCACCCCTTCCTTTCCCATGGGTGTCGTAAGAGGCGACTAAGGGAACTGGGGAACCAAATAACATCTAGGTTCCCCTAAACCGAGCGAGCTGGCTCTAAAACAGCCTCCTTGGGGACCTGAGTGGACCCCGAGTGACGTAACTGCCACTCACCCCCCCACCCCCTTTATGATGATGGACCAAACTAATAAGAATGCGCGAACAGGGCCGCTGCCTGGGGGGCGCCAGGGCGCGTCTGGGACTGGCGCTGGACGTGACAGCATGCGGACCGCCAGTCACACCAGCCGGCCGCCACTACCATCTCGGCGGCCGGCCAATCCATCATCCCCACCAGAGGGCTTGGCACCGACAGGGTCCTCAAGGACCCAATCTTCGGGGCCCGCCGCTGGTGGAGTGCGCCGCATGAGATGGACATCTCAAATGAACGAAAATGTCATGCGTGCGTACTACAGGGCGACGGGAGGGGAAGCCGGACGGACTGGCTACCGAGCGGCAATGTACCGCGAGTTCTTGCTGCTAGAGCCGAATCTCACTGTCACGGAACAAAACCTGGCAGACCGGGCTCGGTATATTCAGCGCTCGAACATCTTTAGCGCTACCGAGCTCGAACGGTTACGACGTGAGGCTGTTCCCGAGGTGACAACCCCAACCACAGAGCAAATTGTCTCTCTGGCGGAACCTGTCCGCGAAGAGACCGACGCTAACGCGCAAGATTTGCCTGTGGTTGAGGAGGACACGGAGGAAACAGTTTCCCTTGACATAGAGCGGATGGGAAGGATTTTAGAAGAGGTGATTTCTGAGATCCGCAGTGCTCCTCTAGAGAACCGTCCGCGGCTCTCCCGACTCCCATTAAATGTAGCGACGCGGGATGTCATTGAGGCCATAAACCAAATGCTGCCTCAATACCTTGAGCGCAGCACTGGCCTGGATGATACGGCTTCTATTCTCTTTGGTGCGGCCTTAGCTGTTCACCGTTTCATGGGTGTCAAGACCCAGGAACGTGGACGCGCTACTCTAAGGCGCAGCACGGAACCAGCCTGGAAAAGGAGAATAGAACACCGTATCACCCTGGCCAGAGCTCTCATTGGCAGACTGCAGAGTTTCAGATCGGGCAACACTAGGCCAAGGATTGTGCGCTCCGTTAGAATAGCCTTTAATGGGCTCGGGGTGCGGCTAGATCAGCCCGATATAGCCCAAAAACTAACGGAGCGCATCGACGATCTGAAGCAGAAAATCGCTGCATGGGGGAACCGCATTCGACGATACTCGGAAAGAGTCGAGCACTTTCAGCAAAATCGCCTCTTCTTGAGTGATCAGAAAAGGTTCTATAAAAAACTGGAGTGCCCAGCAGTCTGTTCTACCTCTCAGCGGCCGAGCCCGGCTGACCTCGTCGCCTTTTGGCGAAATGTATGGTCAAGAGAGGTGGAGCATGAGGAGGGCCCTTGGATTGCGGCGGTTGAGGAAGCATGTGCCTCAATAGAGCCGATGAACCCCGTTGCCATCTCTTCGGAGGATGTAGCTGGTGCGGTGCGCCGGGCCCCGAACTGGAAAAGTCCGGGACCCGATGGGCTGCATCACTACTGGTTGAAGGGTTTTTCGCTCTGCCATGCTACTTTGGCTCGACAATTCCAAGATGCTCTCGAGCAAAGGGCACTCCCGAGCCTTTTCACCACCGGGATCACTCACTTAGCTCCTAAGTCAACCGATACTGCTGACCCAGCTAAGTACCGCCCCATCACATGTCTTACTACCATCTATAAGACATTGACATCCGTTCTGAGCCTTAAGATTTCCCGTCACGTAGACGAGAACAACATCATGTCTGGGGCTCAGAACGGATGTCGGGGCGGTGGTCGTGGTACTAAGGAGCTCCTTCTCATCGACTCCGTCGCGGGCCAACTGGTCAAACGTAATCGCCGGAATTTCTCTGCCGCCTGGATTGACTATAAAAAGGCATTCGACTCGGTGCCCCATTCATGGCTCTTGAGGGTCCTTGAGCTGTACAAAGTCGATAGTACAGTTCGAGACTTCCTCGGAGAGTGTATGGGGCAATGGAGTACGATCCTTTGTCTCCATGGCGAGCGGTTGGCGGCTGCGGGTGACCGGATCAAGATACGGCGGGGTATCTTCCAGGGCGATTGTCTGAGTCCATTATGGTTTTGTCTGTCCCTGAACCCTCTCAGCTCTTTGCTGGAGAGTTCAGGGACAGGCTTTCAGTTTCGGAGAGGAGGAACAAAAGTGCCTCACCTTCTCTACATGGATGACCTCAAGCTGCTAGCACCCAATGCCACCCGCCTGAGGGAGTTGCTGAATATCACCACTGAGCTTAGCAACTCCATCAGGATGGAGCTTGGACTAGACAAGTGTGCGGTCTTACATGTGGAGAGGGGACAGGTTACTCATTCGGCCGAGATCAATCTCGAGCCATCCAACATCAGGACCCTCTCTGAAACTGAGTCATACCGGTATCTGGGTATGTCACAATCCGTGGGGGTGAAGGAGGCGGACGTGAAACAGTCAGTTTGCGAGGTCTTTTTTGGCCGCCTGACAAAAGTTTGTAAAAGCTATTTGTCGGGCGCCAATAAGGTCCGAGCATATAACGGCTGGGTCATGCCCGTTCTCATGTACACCTTTGGCGTACTCAGATGGACTCAGACCGAACTAGACGCACTGGATAGAAAAGTCCGCACGACTATGACTCTCTACCGCATGCACCACCCCAAATCGTCTGTTATGAGGTTGTATATACCCCGAAAATGTGGTGGTCGAGGCGTATTAAGCGTCAAGACCATGCATAATCGGGAGATATCCAGCCTCAGAACCTACTTTGAGACGAAGAGGGAGTATCCAATGCATAGAGATGTCATAGAATGTGATAAAGGACTCACTCCCCTATCTTTGGCCAAACTCGAGTGGCAGAAACCGGTGGTACTAAGCATCTCTGACCGGGAGACCGTATGGAAGGAGAGGGAGTTGCATGGACGCTTTTTTAAAGCTCTTAATGAGCCTCACGTAGATAAAAAAGCGTCCGTGCAATGGCTGCGCTTCGGTGACCTCTTTGGGGAAACCGAAGGTTTTGTGTGTGCAATACAAGATCAGGTGGTTAAGACGCGGAACTACCGAAAGTACATCCTGAAGGATGGCACTCACGACATCTGTCGAGCGTGTCGCCATCCCGGTGAGTCACTCAGGCATGTGCTCTCGGGATGTTCGGCTCTTGCTAACACTGAGTATCTGCACAGACACAACCAAGCGGCCAAAATCCTTCACCAAGAGCTTGCTCTGAAGTACGGTCTCCTGGATGAGAGAGTGCCGTACTATAGGTACACACCGGTGCCGGTACTTGAGCGTGACGGAGTCCGGCTCTATTGGGACCGGTCCATCATCACGGACAGGACGATTCTGGCGAATAAGCCTGACATCGTGCTGATGGACCGGGCACAGTCGAGGGTGTTTTTAGTGGACATCACCATCCCACATGACGAGAACCTCGTGAGAGCGGAGACAGAGAAAAAACGAAAGTATCTAGATCTGGCTCACGAGGTTACTGGCATGTGGCATGTGGAGTCCACTGAAACCATCCCAATCGTCATTTCTGCGAATGGGTTGATCCCAGTCAGCCTCGCTCACCATCTGAGGCGACTGGGGTTCCGTGGCGGTTCGCTCGCGGCCAAGATGCAGAAAGCGGTGTTGCTAGACTCGGCTAGGATGGTCCGTCGGTTTCTCAGCCTGTCGCCCTGACCCCCGGCCGTCTGGTCTCCCCTGCCGGGGCGTAATCCTCCGCCCGCTACAAGTATTTATTTATGTAATCTATATGTAAGTTTATGATATGTATATATATTTATGTTTATTATATCTCTCTTTGGTTTTATATGTATTTATTTTGTACGCGGGTGTGAGAGTCAAAATTTATAGCAAAATAATAATAATAAAGCCTTTATTTACTGAAGAAAAATAAAATATTTACAAAATCTTAATCTAATTACATAAAAAACTAAAACTAAGAATCTTCTTACTTCTATCATACATCTTTTACTAATTTACATCTTTCTTTGATTCTAATATTAATATAATGATAGAGAAGTTCAAATTCATTATTCCTATTTATTTATTAATTTTATTTATTTATTTATTTTTCGTTTTTTTTTTTTTTTTTCCTCAGTACGCCCTTTGGACGTAGGCCTCCTCCAGTCTTTTCCACTTCTCCCTCTCATGTGTCAGTCTTTGCCATGTTGCTCCGATCATTTTTATAAAATCATCGCTCCACCTCATTCTTTGTCTTCCTCTTGACCGTTTTCCGTCTCTTGGATACCACTCTGTTGACCTTTTTGAAGTTTACCAATCGAAAAATCTGAAATAATTATGGTCAATAGAGATTTATGTATATTTTACAGGAAAAATAAAACCAACGCTCTACCTAGCATAGTTTTTTTTATATTAACAATAAACCTCTACAAAAAAAGTTAACGATAAATAAGCAAATTAATACAATATTATCGTTTTACTTTTGGAGTACGGAACCCTCGGTGCGCGAGTCCGACTCGCACTTGGCCGGCTTATTTTCAATTAATCAATAAGAGTTCAAAATCAAAACACGAACGCACTTAGTATAGCCTTAGAACTCGAATTTAGTATTACCTGATTTTCATCGGTTGTGTTAAATTTAGTTCTATTTATTTTATTTTCGATTCAGCTGCAAATAAAAGATTTTTACTGAAATTTTAACTACAAGATAGCGATTATATTTATTAGATTAAGAATCGCTAGGTATATGTTTGAGTATTAAAAGTAACACGTAACAATTGTCTATGTGGGTCAAAATAGATACCTATCATAATTATCTATTTCCATTGTGATATCAAGTATTATATTTTATAATAATTATTATTAACCGATTAAAATTAGAGGTTCTTTATTCAACGCGTAGGTATAGATTTAAAGATTTTAATTCGAGTTCTTGCCCAATTAATTTATCAATCAGGCTGGTCCAAGAATGGTAAAGTCGTTTTGACGTGATAACGTCTTATAAATCGCCGGCTGCACGTACGAAAAAGTGTCACGTTCCGCCTGTGCCTAAGCGTGCAAGCGAGAGCGCGGAACAAGCGATAGAGAGGCACGATCGGCCCAAGCGTTGGCTTAAGAGAGCGCCCGCCGCCACCCGCCAGTCATCGTCAATGTTTCTTTATGACGTTATCACCAAAAGTTATCGTCCGTAAACCGACTTTACAGACAACCAATTTTTTTTTTTTTGAAAATTCCAAAATGGGAGGCCAACAATTTTGAATTAGGTTATGGAAAGAGCAACTAGATCATTAGATTTCAGCCTTTCGTTTCTTTAACTAACTGGTCAAGTGGTAAATTAGGGTTTACAACAAGACAAGAATTAAAATTATAATGCTTAGTTTCTTGTCCGCTCTTCTCAGCGGAATCTGCTTTTTGAACCAGTGGTAGTCTTGACTTGTCATATGAGCCACAGGTTGGCCTACGTGAAATAAATTATTTTGTATGTTGGATTTTATTTAAATTAAAATTTTATCTAATTAGGTAGGTAAAAAAAACACGCTCTCAAGGTGTTTAGATGAGTGTTCACAACAAACTGTTGGTATGCATAATTTATTAGGAATGAGAGGTATTGTTCATTGTAAGTCATTCATTTCATTTTATATTAGTCATCTTTATCCTTGTCCGACGTACTATAATTTATACATAAATTATCTTGATTATTAAAACATGTTTAAGTCTTCTCTAGTAGTAGTAGGGTTCCGTAGTAAACAAGGAACCCTTATAGTTTCGCCATGTCCGTCCGTCTGTCTGTCTGTCCGTCCGCGGTTTAGCTCAGAGACTATTGTTACTAGAAATCTGTTATTTGACAAGGGTATAAATATCAATCACGCCGACAAAGTGGTGAAATAAAATTGTGAAAAATATTTTTTTAGGGTACCTCCCCTACGTGTAAAGTGGGGATGATTTTTTTCTCGTCTATCCCATAGTGTACATACATAGTATCATTGAATAGGTCTTTCAAAAATATTGTACGTGTGGGAACACCATTTTTCAATTCAGGGATCCGTTTGTGAATATGATATTTTAAAGTGCTAAATTTTATTAGAGTCAAGTGTCCCCCCCCCCCCTGAGTGTATACATTTTGAGTTCCATGGTTTAAATACTATAATATATTACAAAATATGCAACTTACACTACGTGTAATACCTAACTTAGGAAAAACAGATATAACTCTTTAACTAATGAACCCTACTTAGCCGTGATAATTTTCCTTTAAAATTCATTATATATACTACTGCTTTGAATTTTTTCTTGTATTCTTTATACAACCATTTAGCTGGCAGAGGGGGGGACACTTGACTCTAATAAAATTTAGCACTTTAAAATATTATATTTCACAAACGGATCCCTGAATTGAAAAATGGTGTTCCCACACCCACAATATTTTTGAAAGACCTATTCAACGACACCCCACACTATAGGATAGTCGAGAAAAAAAATTCATCCCCACTTTACATGTACGGGAGGTACCCTAAAAAAAATTATTTTTCAAAATTTTATTTCACCACTTTGTCGGCGTGATTGATATTTGTACCCTTGTCAAATTACAAATTTCTAGTACCAATAGTCTCTGAGCTAAACCGCGGACAGACAGACAGACGGACGGACATGGCGAAACTATAAGGGTTCCTTGTTTACTACGGAACCCTAAAAAATTGTCATAGCAGTCGGGGACCTAAAAATTTAAAATCTAGAATAGAGATAAAAACAAGTGTAAATTAAATTTTTTATTTTTAAATGCAAGCTTTTAGTAGCTACATCATTAGACTCTGGATATCATCTAGGATCAGAGTACTTGTTATGACGAGTAATCGACACGAGACGACAATCAAACGAGCCCAAACTCGATGGGGTTACGTCGTTTTATTACAGAGTTCCGATAGCCATCGTCCGTCTCCATCATCAGATCAGCTCCATGTCACAATAATATTGCTTTGTCATCCGATTTACACATACATGCAAAATTTCAGCTCGATCAGAAACCGGAAAGTGGGTCTAATTCTTCTTGCAAGATTTGACCCAAACAAACATTGCAAGTTAAATAAAAGCTTGTAAAAATAGAACTTCCCCCGACTGCGATATACCAATTTTCTGTGTGGATTTAAATCAAACAAGAAATATTAAAATATTTCTTTAAGGTGGAAGACACAGCTGTTCTGCCCGCGAAATTCAAATTTAATTTTGTTTTTCGCAATTTGTAAACTAATACGACAAAGTAGGCTTATGACATTCTAATTGCGACAATGGCAGTATCATCTTCACAGGTCTAAATATAAGAATCTTTACTTGAAAGTGTCCAGTTTAAGAAATTCATCAAAATATCGACTAATTTGTAAATAACTCACGTCCAACTCAGTATTTTTATTAATTTCTTAAACTGGTCACTTTCAAGTAAAGATTTTTATGTAAACCTGTGAAGATGATAATTCTACTGGCGCAAATTTGAATTTCGCGGGCAGACTCGTATAATCATCCTTAAACAATAGATCAAGAGGGTGGTTTTAATGACTAGACTTACATTTACATATAATATAATTGTTTATCTTGTGCATTAGCTATACTCCACGTAGATGTTATAAAGATGTAATAAGTATGTTTAACATTGTTGTCGACGTAAGTTACTCGTAACTCATATTTTATCGGAAATAACTTGCCATTACTTACCAGAGGTAAGTAGGTACTAAAGCATATCTCTGTAATAGGTACGTTTCTAATTAAAATATACCTATCTAGTAAACAAAATTCAAATTCAAAATTATTTATTTCATGTAAGTAGGCCAACCTGTGGCTCTTATGACACGTCAAGATTCTACCACCGGTTCGGAAAGCGGATTCTACTGAGAAGAGCCGGCAAGAAACTCAGCAGTTGCTCTTTTCAAAATAATCATTTTACAATACAATATTAATAAGTAGCTATTACATTGTAATAAGTTTTTATACTATCTTGTGGGTAGCTGGATGCCAAGCTGATTTAACCCGTGCATCTTTGTTAGAATAGAATATGACATTTCCACAAAACGTACTACAATTCAATTCATGTCAAAGACGGGCAGACAGAAAGTAGCCCCATTCCCGCCGGCGGCACCCGTTCACGAGCATGACGCATGATCCAGCCATTGCTTCGCTCGACCATAGAAGAGATACTTACCTAGACAATTGTCCTTATTTGTATTTTAATGACTAGGTAGTTTAACTTATAACAAAAATACGAAAGAAAGAAATTAAACTTGATCGAGTAGGTACTTCACAAATGAAAGGCCACCGTGTTGATTCCAAATGGTCCTTGTTTAGCATCGAACTATACGCATGTGTTTAGATTTTTAAAAACTGGTTTTTTTTTTAGATAAAAAGTAGCCTGTGTATGATTTCGAATTTTCGTAAATAAAATTAATTACCTATTATCAGTATCGCAGATCCTAACTTAAATATTAATTTGAATTTCTATGTTTATTGTTTATGCTCCTAATAGTTAAGTAAAAAATATTACTTTTATGCAAATTTTATTGTATATATCTACTAAGCCAATGACGATTTTGATATGTAGTCTTTCGCTCTTGACGACTCGTCCGTGGCTGATTGCGGCATCAATAAAGGGAAGAACCCAGATTAAAGCGGCTCCAAGCGTTGCGGTCAATCTGTAAAGGAATTTAAAACAAGATTGGCCTAAATAAGATAAGTTCGATAGTAATTGACGAACTATAAATTGATAACAACTTTCCCTGTTCCTTTTAACTTTTAATATTTAAACATCTACGTCATTTTTTAACGGATTTTAATTTTTTTGCAATTAAATGCTGTTTTGATCTATTTATATATAAATACACTACATGTATAAATCGATGAACACCGGCTGCACGCACGAAAAAGTGTCACGTTCCGCCTGAGCCTGGGCGTAGAAGCGAGAGCGCGGAACAAGCGATAGAGAGGCACGATCGGCCCAAGCGTTTATACAGAGCGCCCGCCGCCGCCCACCAGTCATCAATGTTTCTTTATGTCGTTATCACGTAAAACTATCGTCCGTCGACTTTACAGACAACCAATTTTTTTAATTTATTTTTATAATGAATCCGTTTGCGTTGAGTCTTGTTGAACTTATATAATTTTTTCAATCTACATTTCTCAGTAAGTTTCAATGGATTGAATAATATAAAAAGTAAAAAAAGTCGTGTGGTGTCGTGGGACACCAGATAGGAACGAAGTTCCTTATTATAACAATATTAATTTCAAGTTCTATTCGAGGTATAAAGAAAATAATTATTCGGGTATACATTTGATATCATTTTTTTTTAACGATAAAAATCAAAAACTACTTTACAAAATTATCGTAACACCTTTATTTTGTTTACAATGATTTATAAAAATATAATATAACAAGTGTTTTTTATTAATTTTTTTAATAATTTTTTACCAAATATTATAAATTATAAAACTAGTGGTTCGCCCCGAACTGAGACCTCGCGGTATCCCATAATTCCCATAAGGTGGTTTTAACTATAAAATAAAATAAATAAAATAAAATAAAATAAGCCTTTATAGCTGTTAATTTATGTACATTGGTTGAAATCTGATACCTATTACCTAATACATTTTTAACTTACATTCTAAATTTAAGACATAAAAACTTTTAATAGAAAATAGTTAGTAAATTTTTTTTTTGTTTGGAAGTTTTTATATTTAGAAATAGGGTAGTTATATATATTAATTACATCGGTAAACGGTTATCTTATTAGTATTTATCATGTAACAGCTTGTCTTCTGACAAAGGCCTCCTCCAAGGATTTCCATTTGGTTCTATCTTTTGCAGTCCGAGTCCATAGTGGACCGGCTACTTTTTTAATTTCGTCGTCCCATCTCTTATATTGTCTACCTCTGTTCCTTTTCCCATCCCGTGGATACCATTCTGTTATTTGTGCGGTCCATTTCTCTTTCTTCTCTCTCATCATGTGTCCTGTCCAACGCCATTTTAGTTGTTTATATATTGTGTGTGCATTTTTAAATTTTGTTTTTCTTTTTATTTCCTCTAATTTTACTCTGTCTCTTTTTTTACTCCTATTACACTCCTTTCTATACCGTTCTGGCAGACCTTTATTTTGTGTACGAGCTGATCTGTCAATGCCCAAGCCTAGCAACCATATAATAAGCACGGAAGAATGCACACATTGAAAACCTTCCTTTTTTCTTTCATAGGCATGTCTTTGTTTTTCATTATCTCGCTAAGAGACCAGAATCTTTTCCAGGTGTTATTTATTCTTCTCGTGATTTCTTTGTGCATGCAATCCTCAGTGGATATAAGTTGTCCTAAATAAATATACTCTTGTACATATTCAATCTTTTCATTATTTACCATCCTACTAATATTATAAATGCGAAAGTTTGTGAGGATGGATGTATGGATGTTTGGATGGATGGATGTTTGTTACTCTTTAACGCGACAACGAATGAACCGATTTTGCTGAAATTTGGCACAGACATAGATTATAGTCTGGAATAGCACATAGGCTATTTTTTATCCCGGAAAAGCAAACAGTTCCTGCGGGATAGCATCGCTATTTTTTACGCATTTGTCCTTCAAAATACGCGCAATGGAGTTTTAGATTTACGTGATTTTTTTGCACAGGTAAAGTTAAGGGCCTGAAAAATGACAAAGGCTACTTTTTATCCCGGGAAAACAAACGGTTCCTGCGGGATATTAGTATGCTACTTTTCACATATTTATCTTTTAATTACGCGGCATTTATGTATGTATGTATGTATGTATGTATGTATGTATGTTGTATGTATGTATTTATGTATGTATGTATGTATGTATGTATGTATGTATGTATGTATGTATGTATGTATGTATGTATGTATGTATGTATGTATGTATGTATGTATGTATGTATGCGTCCTATTTTTTACGCATTTGTTGAGTTTAGATTGACGTGGTTTTTTACACAGGTAATGTTGAGGACCTGGAAAGTGACAAAGGCTACTTTTGTCTCGGGAACAAACATTTGGAAAGAAATCTATTATAAAAAATTCTATTTTTAAAACCGACTTCAATCGCCCGCGCTAATGCAAAGTATCTAATTTATTGTTATTTTTTAAAAAACCGCTCGACTGATTTCGATAAAATTTAAATTAGACCACCCGGGAAGTATTCCCTTTGAAACAAAAAAGAATTTTCCAAATCGGTTCAGGCGTCTTCGGAGGAGGAGTAATCGGTGAACATACATAAAAAAGATTCCTACGAATTGGGAACCTCCTCCTTTTGAAGTCACAACCAAGTACAAGTCGTAGTAACAACCATACATTCATCCATCCATCCATCCGAACGAAAAACAATAAAATAATAAACATTAATAAGCCTTAATTAATTATAAATTAAATTAATTAAAACTAATACATAAATAAAAATAATTATTAACTACATATTATACACAAAAATCAAATATAATTATGCTTTAAAGAATATTTTATAAAAAAATAAATTTAAATATAAAACGTTTAAAACGATATTAAAAAAGATAAATATAAATAACAATAAATTAACTAACAATAAAAAATAATTATGATTAACAAATAAGAATAAAATAATATACATTATCTTAATTAATTAATCTTAATTAGTCTTAATTAATTAATTATTAACTACATATTTTAAATAAAAAATAAAGTAAAAAAACAAAACATTTAATAATATATTCAAAAAAAAAAACAATGTAAAAACAACAAACAAACAGAATCCTAACTCATCCATCTAACTATACTTATAATAAAACTGTAACTGGACGAATTCTGCTGGTGCTGGGTCCTGCTCACCTAAATGGGTAATGGGTACCAAGTATGAACTACGCAGTGGCAAGCTGCCGTAAAAAAATTCGAGATTCCGTTTTGCTTTTACAAAAACTTCGTACAGTAGCTTTGTATTCTTAGATGACATCAATCTATTCACCTAATTGAACTTGGCTACATCATTGAACTCCAAGTACCAATTCCTCATTCTTTATGCTGCTGGGTACCGGCTGAAGAAAATGTCGATTGTGGGTTGCTATTGTAGTTCTATACCACGTAGTACGGACTAGATTCTGGCGTAGTGCAACGAAAAAGCAATTTTTAAAAACTTTTTCCACGCGGACGAAGTCGCGGGCATCAGCTAGTTATAGTATATGTTTGCAAGGAGTTAGTTATTATCTTGGTTTTACTGGAGTTCATTGTAAGGCCTGCCTTGGCACTTTCGTTAGCTAGTTGTTGTAACATTAACTCTAAAGTTTTTGGGGAGTCAGAGAATAGGATCAGGTCGTCAGCATAGCATAGGTGATTAAGTGTTTCCCCATTTATATTCAATCCAAACTGAGTCCATTCTAGATTCCTGAATATCATCTCCAGGACCGCCGAAAACAGCTTAGGCGAAATAGGATCTCCCTGGCGTACACCTCTTTCGATGGGAAATTCCTGTCCTGAATATTCCAGCTTTACATGCGCTGTACTTTTTGTATATACATTTTTTAGTAATGTTATATATTTATTTGGTACCCCTTGTGTTTCTAAAGCGTTCCATATGTACCCATGATCTAACGTATCAAAAGCTTTGTTAATATCGACAAATGCTAGATAATATATTTTATTATACTCTTTGTATTTTTGGATTACTTGTTGTAGCGTGTGGATGTGATCTATTGTAGAGAAATTGCTATATCTCCCTTGTCACCTTTTTTATGTATCACTTCTGTTTTTATAATGTCGTTGAATAACTCCGTGAGTTTCGGGGCGAGAACAGGTACTGTACTTTTTAATAATTCATTTGTCACAAGATCTGACCCAGATGCCTTGTCCAATTTTTGTGTGTGAATTGCTTTTATTGTTTCTGCCTGTAGTATCGTGGGTATCATTTCTGTCTCTGCTCGTGTATACTCTTTTAACTCTGAATCCACATTCTTGCCTTTGTATAAATCTCGATAATAATCAGTTGCAATTTTAAGTATATCTGGTCTTTTAGCCATGGTTTTGCCCTCTTTATTTATCATATTTGGTATCCATTCTTTTTTACATTTTAACTCTTTTATCGCCTTTTTTATTCCTCCAGTTCTTTCTATGTGTTTTTTTTAGAGTATCAAACCTGTTTTTCTTTTTTATAAACTGCCATGACTGCGCGCTTGCGACACAGTACCATCATACGGTAGTAAATATGTGCTAACGTCTAATTATTGTAAATAGAAACGGATTTACTTTTGCAAAAACAACGTGATACTTTTATTGATAATAATTTGCTAATTGAATATCATAATTAGTAATAGACAAAATAAGAATAGCTGACGCAAAACTGTATTTACAATATTAAAGACAGCGCCATATATTAACAGTATAGTGAAGTTTTGTTAAAAACATTGATGTCCATTAAAACTTAAATAATTTCGTTTTTTTATAATATTTATCTAATCTTAGTATTTGTTGTTCAAGTACAGAATATAACTCAAATTATGTGTAAGTTTCAAGTTTTCAAACAAAGTGGTTTTAGAGATCTAGCCTCGAATACAATCTCCACTTTGAAAGCCCCCCATTTCGTATGAGAGCCCCCCTGAAATAAAGATTTTTATAACTTTTTAAGCCATTTTCGGCTGAAGGCCATCGGTTTACATATCTTCTATAATATAATAAAACTGTAACAGGTCCAATTCTGTACATTGAAGATATTTTGAAAATTTTTGTTTGAGGGCACTCTATAATCGATACTGAAGCCAAAACAATTTTTTTTTAATTTTTTGTCTGTCTGTCTGTCTGTCTGTCTGTCTGTCTGTCTGTCTGTCTGTCTGTATCTTGGCCGCGCATCACGCCGAAACTACTGGACGGATTTAAATGGAACTTGGCACGATTTAAGTTAATACTACGAGGTATAATATAGGATACTTTTTATCCCGAAATTCAGCACCGTTCCCTTGGGAGAGGGGATGAAAGTCAAAATGTGTATTTCGCTGTAATTCATTAAGGCGTATTCCGATTTAATCCATTCTTTTTTTGTCAGAAAGCAGGTTCTTTAGAGATTGTCCTGTAATTATTTCAATGTCGTCAATTTCGTAGTTCAGAAATTATACACATCACAATCTTCAGTACAGGTCCAAATAACTTGAACCCCGGAATCTACAGGATACTTTGAATGAACGGCTCATCTTAAGCTGGCATGCGTAATTTATCGTATATAGCCATCGTGGATACTATTTTGTCAAAGTCAAACTACTCCAAAGGCGTCAGATTTTGCCAAACGATCATTATACCTACATACGTAGTAGGTATAGTAGGTATGGATGTAATACATCGTATGGACGTAATATTACAGTGTTTTCCTATGTAATTTAATATCCTAATCATAATTACTAAACTACTACTACTATTATAAATGCGAAAGTGTGTTTGTTTGTTGGTTTGTCCTTCAATCACGCCGCAACAGAGCCACGGATCTACGTGATTTTTTACATGGGTATAATTGAGGACCTGGAGAGTGACATAGGCTACTTTTATCCCGGAAAATCAAAGTGTTCCCGAGGGATTTTAAAAACTAAATCCACGCGGACGAAGTCGCGGGCATCAGCTAGTAATATAATAAAACTGTAACAGGTCCAATTCTGTACATTGAAGATATTTTGAAAATTTTTGTTTGAGGGCACTCCATAATCGATACTGAAGCCAAAACAATTTTTTTTTAATTTTTTGTCTGTCTGTCTGTCTGTCTGTCTGTCTGTCTGTCTGTCTGTATCTTGGCCGCGCATCACGCCGAAACTACTGGACGGATTTAAATGAAACTTGGCATGATTTAAGTTCATACTACGAGGTATAATATAGGATACTTTTTATCCCGAAATTCAGCACGGTTCCCTTGGGAGAGGGGATGAAAGTCAAAATGTGTACTTAGCTGTAATTCATTAAGGCGTATTCCGATTTCACTCATTCTTTTTTTGTTAGAAAGCAGGTTCTTTAGAGATTGTCCTGTAATTATTTCAAGGTCGTCAATTTAGTAGTTCAGAAGTTATAGACATCACAATCTTCAGTATAAGGCCAAATAACTTGAACCCCGAAATCTACAGGATACTTTGAATGTACGGCTCATCTTAAGCTGGCATATGTACTTTATCGTATATAGCCATCGTATATAGCCATCGTGGATAGCCCTATTTTGTCAAAGTCAAACTACTCCAAACGATCATTATACCTACATACTACATAGTAGGTATGGATGTGATACATCGTATGGAATCGCTTTACAGTGTTTTCCTATGCAATTTAATATTCTAATCATACTAATATTATAAATGCGAAAGTGTGTTTGTTTGTTGGTTTGTCCTTCAATCACGCCACAACAGAGCCACAGATCGACGTGATTTTTTGCATGGGTACTATAGTTGAGGACCTGTAGAGTGACATTGGCTACTTTTTATCCCGGAAAATCAGTGTTCACGAGGGATTTTAAAAACTAAATCCACGCGGACGAAATCGCGGGCATCAGCTAGTCATATCTAAAATTGAAGTAATTACGTTCAGTAATTCAGAAGTTATAAGGCTCTGACAGACGGACGGACGGACAAGTGCAAATTCACTCAAGTAAACTCAGAGACCTTCGCTTCGCTCGGTCGATTATAAATAACTAGTGGTTCGCCCCGAACTGAGACCTCGCGGTAACGGTTTCCCATAATTGACGATCAAAATTGACATTATTATTATGCCCGTTTCCACCAACCATAGGTACCTAAATCATTCCATTTGTAGAAGTCTCTTTACGTAGGTAGCCCCTAAATACAATCCTAACATCCCAATGTCATTTTCACCTTTAGTTGTCCCGTAGAGGTTCGTAATAACAAAGTTGACAGAAAGTGTCAACTAACTTAACATAGGTAGCCCGTAAAGGTTAGGGAACTGTTATAGTGAAATCCTCAAGGCCTCAATCAAACTTAGGTATAGTTTTTTGGAACATTCAAATTAAATTATGTACTTGTACACAGCGTCAACTATCGACACGATCAGAAAACATGTAAAAACAAACTGCAACGTGAAGTTTTATTGATGTTTGCTAAATGACTAAATAATAATTTTAATTGAATAATATGTTACATATAGCTGCATTTGCTATCTGAGATGAGAGCGCCATCTATTGACATCATTGTGAAGTTCTGTTGTTGCTGCTCATTAAAAGTTAAATAATATAGTTTCCTTATTACATTTATCTAATTTTAGTATTTGTTGTTCAAGTACATGATATTACGCTAAAATTGTAAAACTTTCAAGCCCCAGCTTTCAATGGTTATTCCGTTGTGAGGTCAAATATAATCTCCACTTTGAAAGCCCCCCATTTCGTCAATTTTAGGAAAAAAATTAAAAAAAAAATACTTTTGTACTCTGTTCCAAATTATCTTTAAAATGAGGTACTGTAACCCTATGAAACGCAAATTTTATTTTTTTTCTTCGCATTCGCTTCTATGAGAGCCCCCCTGAAATAAAGATTTTTATAAGTTTTTAAGCCATTTTCGGCTGGAGGCCATCGGTTTATATATTATATCTAAAATTGAAGTAATTACGTTCAGTAATTCAGAAGTTATAAGGCTCTGACAGACGGACGGACGGACGGACGGACGGACGGACGGACGGACGGACGGACGGACAAGTGCAAATTCACTCAAGTAGACTCAAAGACCTTCGCTTCGCTCGGTCGATAATAAATTAATAATAAAAATAAAACAAATAATAATTAAGTCAGGATTCGAACCTCTGAGCCGATAGTATCACTCCTTCTTTTTACCGCTGCGCCATCGAAGCATTGATGGAATGTGTAAAATAAACGGAGACAACAAGGACTGTGACGAAAAAATCTTACGCTTTTATTTTTTAACGTTACGGACGTTTTTTGCCGGCTAAGGTACCCCTCCGCAACGCCGCATAAGGAACTTCGTTCCAAAAATTGCTCTCAAGAAACACAAATAAGCTGACTTACATCCAAGAGGTCGTTTGGAAACTTACAAGTTGAAAAATCTAGCGTTTGCCCAGTGTAGTGTAGCATACAGTGACCCACCCAACTGAAAAAGCTCTACATCCTGTAATTGTTCTATTTTCTTTTCTTTTCAGAAACTACCATACCCAAAATCTGTGGGATTTATTGTTACAAATGAGTTCTGCGAGAGATTTTCATACTATGGAATACGAAGTAAGTACTTTAATTTCACTTTGTTTCTTTTAATTATCAACTGCCTTATTATGAAATACTGGTATGACAAGATATAATATATACTCGTATTATGTAAAGGAGATTTTATTACAAACATTTTCGGATATGAAATACTAGCTTTTGACCCCACATTCTTCTTCGCGCAACTCAACTTCGCGCATCTACGTGGAATAATAGGTTCTTTGAAAGTTCCGCGAGAAATCCTTCTTTTATCGGAATAAAACGTAACATGTATCATCATCTGCAGGTACACAGTCTACCTTATCCATCAAAGATTGATCCGTTGCTCCGTTCAAAAACTGTGAAAGTTTCATGAACAGAATAGAATAGAATGGAATGGAATGGAATGGAATGGAATGGAATGGAATGGAATGGAATGGAATAGAATAGAATAGAACAGCATAGCATAGCAATGAATTGAATAGAATAAAATAGAATAGAATAGAATAGATCAGAACAGAATAGAACAGAACAGAATAGAACAGAACAGAACAGAACAGAATAGAACAGAACAGAATATAATAGAATAGAATAGAAATGTGTTTTATTCAAATAAACTTTTTTACAAGTGCTTTTGAATCGTCGATGAGTCTACCACTGGTTCGGAATGCCCTTCCTGCCGAGAAAAACCAGCAAGAAACTCGGCAGTTGCTCTATTCAAATTTTCAAAAAAATGTAAAATACCTAATTAAGAGCCAAAACACCAGTTTCATAAACATGACTTGGAAGATTACTGGAAAAATAATAGTTTAAAAAAACTAAAAACACGCTTTTTATAGAAAACCAAACTAAAAAATAGAAAATAAATTTTAATAAATTTAAATTAAGAATAGGGTCCAAAAATTTCAATAATATAAATTAATAATAGTGTAAATAAAAAAAATGTATGTTAAAAAAAATGTAATTAAAGACTATCATACAAACATTCAACCACTATTTAACTCCTTTGGGAGTAGAATTTTCAAAAACTGTGAAACACGTACTTCTTTGTTTTTAATTCAAAGAATTTCATGGGTATAACTTGAAAAATGACGGACTTTCATCCAAACTTCAAACCACCATTTGACCCGCTTGTTAATTGAATTTAAAAAAATCCTTTCGTAGTGCATGCCTAAATCATAAAAGGAACCTACTGTCAAAATCACACGTTTCTAACTTCAGTGGCTTTAGGCTGTGCGTGATATATCAGTCAGTCAGGAGCAGGACAAGACGTCTTTTTAGGGTTCCGTACCAAAATGGTAAAAATGGAACCCTTATGGTGAGACTTTCTCCGTCCGTCCGTCCGTCCGTCCGTCCATCCGTCCGTCCGTCTGTCACAGTCGATTATTTCAGTAACTATTAAAGCTATCGACATGAAATTTGGCA
Source organism: Oeneis ivallda (assembly GCA_029955525.1). Lineage (NCBI taxonomy): Eukaryota > Metazoa > Arthropoda > Insecta > Lepidoptera > Nymphalidae > Oeneis > Oeneis ivallda. The sequence continues at coordinate 14,922,945 of JARPMR010000001.1, forward strand.
TAGTTGTGTATAATAGTGGCCCAACATCACTGGAATAAAGAAAAATCGAAAATTATTTTTAGTTTTATTAAAAAAGGGGGAAAATCTGGGGTTTGAAATTTCAAAGTAAAATAACTATACCGAGTGGGGTATCATATGAAAGGCCTTTACTTGTGCATTCTAAAACAGTTTTTTATTTATTTCTATATATAATAGTTTTTGATTAATCGGCCAAAATGTCGAAAAAAATACCGTTCCCCCCCCCTTATCTCCGAAGTTTACCAATCGAAAAATCTGAAATAATTATGATCAATAGAGGTTTATGTATATTTTACAGGAAAAATAAAAGCAACGCGAAAATTATTTTAGTTTGATTAAAAAATCGGCCAAGTGCGAGTCGGGCCTCGCTCTTTCAGGGTTCCGTTAAAAAAAATTAAATAAAAATATTTCCATGTACCCATGGAAATATTTTAATTTAATTTTTTTAATTTAATTTAATTTTTATTATTTGTTGTTATAGCGGCAATAGAAATACATAATATGTGAAAATTTCATCTGTCTATCTATTACGGTTTACGAGATACAGCCCGCTGACAGACGGATGGACGGACGGACGGACGGATGGATGGACGGACAGCGTAGGCTTAGTAATAGGGTCCCGTTGGTACCCTTTGGGTACGGAACCCTAAAAAGGGGGAAAATCGGGGGTTTGAAATTTCAAAGTAAGATAACTATACCGAGTGGGGTATCATATGAAAGGCCTTTACTTGTGCATTCTAAAACAGTTTTTTATTTATTTCTATATATAATAGTTTTTGAGTAATCGGCCAAGATGTCGAAAAAAATACCGTTCCCCCCCCTAATCTCCGAAATTTACTAATCGAAAAATCTGAAATAATTATGGTTAATAGAGGTTTATGTATATTTAACAGGAAAAATAAAATCAACGCGAAAATTATTTTAGTTTAATTAAAAAAGGGGGAAAATCAGGGGTTTGAAATTTCAAAGTAAGATAACTATACCGAGTGGGGTATCATATGAAAGGCCTTTACTTGTACATTCTAAAACAGTTTTTTATATATTTCTATATATAATAGTTTTTGAGTAATCGGCCAAAATGTCGAAAAAAATACCGTTCCCCCTCCCCCTTATCTCCGAAGTTTACAAATCGAAAAATTTGAAATAATTATGGTCAATAGAAGTTTATGTATATTTTACAGGAAAAATAAAACCAATGCTCTAACTAGCATAGTTTTTTTTTATGTTAACAATAAACCTCTACAAACAAAGTTAACGATAAATAAGCAAATTAATATAATATTATCGTTTTACTTTTACTTTTGGAGTACGGAACCCTCGGTGCGCGAGTCCGACTCGCACTTGGCCGGCTTTTTAAAAGGATAGATTTGAAACTTCTCAACTTCTCATGTAGGTAGGTACATGTTATACCTACCTACCTATCTTAAGTCATTGCATTTATTCATTAAGAAATCCGAGTAGGTACATGCCTACTTATTTGGGTGTAGGTATGCACTCGTAGATGCTTTTCGCTAACAATTTCTTACTTCAGCATTTGAATAAGTAAGTGATTGAAAGAAATGAACTATCGCTTTCTCTAAAACATAAATGACTTACCGTTATGTATTATAATATGAATTATTGTTTTATGATTTTTGATTATAATGACGCGTGCATTACAGTCGTGAGGTCCCGTAATAAGATCGTTATCGACTTTATTTGCATTCAACACACGTTGTTTTATATCTACAAGCAAACTTAGTTTCAATTTGAATATCACTAGTGGTTCGCCCGAACTGAGACCTCGCGGTATCCCATAATTCCCATAAGGTAGTTTTAACTAAATTATATTGTAATTAAAACGCGCCGAATCTGATGACGTCAATCGTCATCTGCTTTCGTGGATGGGATGCGTATGCCTACAGTATTTTACTAAAATTCAGCTGGTTCGCTGAACGGGTGTTACGTAGTATACGATTTCATAATAAAAAAATTATAAACTGCCATGACTGCGCGCTTGCGGCTTCTGCGGCGAGCATGTCTAGATGCGCGCTCATCTTTACATTCATAGACACAGTACCATCAGAGAGAGAGATCATACGGTAGTAAATAGGTGCTAACGTCTAATTATTGTAAATAGAAACGGATTTACTTTTGCAAAAACAACGTGATACTTTTATTGATAATAATTTGCTAATTGAATAACTTAATTAGTAATAGACAAAATAAGAATAGCTGACGCAAAACTGTATTTACAATATTAAAGACAGCGCCATCTATTAACAGTATAGTGAAGTTTTGTTAAAAACATTGATGCCCATTAAAACTCAAATAATTTCGTTTCTTTATAATATTTATCTAATCTTAGTATTTGTTGTTCAAGTACAGAATATAACTCAAATTATGTGTAAGTTTCAAGTTTTAAAAGAAAGTGGTTTTAGAGATCTAGCCTCGAATACAATCTCCACTTTGAAAGCCCCCCATTTCTTCAATTTTAGGAAAAAAATAAAAAAAAAATACTTTTGTACTCTGTTCCAAATTATCTTTAAAATGAGGTACTGCAACCCTATGAAATGCAAAAAAATATATTTTACTTCGCATTCGCTTCTATGAGAGCCCTCCTGAAATAAAGATTATTATAACTTTTTAAGCCATTTTCGGCTGGAGGCCATTGGTTTACATATCATATCTAAAATTGAAGTAATTACGGTCAGTAATTCAGAAGTTATAAGGCTCTGACAGACGGACGGACGGACGGACAAGTGCAAATTCACTCAAGTAAACTCAGAGGCCTTCGCTTCGCTCGGTCGATTATAGGTACAAAAAGCCGGCCAAGTGCGAGTCGGACTCGCGCACCGAGGGTTCCGTACTCCAAAAGTAAAAGTAAAACGATAATATTATATTAATTTGCTTATTTATCGTTAACTTTGTTTGTAGAGGTTTATTGCTAATATAAAAAAAAACTGCTAGTTAGAGCGTTGGTTTTATTCTTCCTGTAAAATATACATAAACCTCTATTGACCATAATTATTTCACATTTTTTGATTGGTAAACTTCGGAGATAGGGGGGGGGGGGGGGTTATTTTTTTCGACATTTTGGCTGATTACTCAAAAACTATTATATATAGAAATAAATAAAAAACTGTTTTTGAATGACAAGTAAAGGCCTTTCATATGATACCCCACTCGGTATAATTATTTTACATTGAAATTTCAAACCCCCGATTTTCCCCCTTTTTTTATTAAAAATAAAATTAATTTTCGATTTTTCTTTATGCCAATGATGTTGGGCCACAATTATACACAACTATGCCAAATTTCATGTCGATAGCTTTAATAGTTACTGAAATAATCGACTGTGACAGACGGACGGACGGACGGACGGAGAAAGTCTCACCATAAGGGTTCCATTTTTACCATCTTGGTACGGAACCCTAAAAATGAAGGACTGTTATTATAGGGTCAAGGCTAATCAGACGAAAAATAAAAAATACGCGCGGAAATTCTCTCCGGTGCGGCGCGGTAGGTATTTCGTCGGAACATATACCACTGGTAGGTACGTGCGTCAGAAACAACTAAATTTTAGTTTTTTTGTCCTTCAATCGCGGAGACATTTTATGATTTAACTAGCTGATGCCTGCGACTTCGTCCGCGTGGATGTTTATTCAAATAAAAGTATTTAAAGCTTTTTAGTAGCAGGGCTTAAGAGTTAACAGAGGTAGTATCTGGATTTCAAAGATGAAGTCTATATCAGCAGTAGTTACCTACCTATAAGATCAATTGACAATTCACAATCGACAGTTCCCAAATCACCACGGGTTATAAGTGTAATTCCTTGCAGCATTAGGCTTGAGGAGTTGATAAATTAAATTCTGGAGGTGAACGTTGTAGTCTTTACTTGGTACCTACAATATCTATTAATAATCGACAGTTCTTCCACAGATTAGGTGGGCAGAACCCCTGCAGCATCAGGATTGAGGAGTTTGAGTTATGGGACCATCTCGCAAAGTGTCTGTATAGATTATAAAAAGATTCACGCAAATCGATTTAGAAATCACGGAGATGACGATGTCGATATGCATTGGTAGAAAAACACAACTCTTTTTTTGAAAGTCGGTTAAAACGTAGACTGACAGACACAAATTTAAAAGTTGGTGTTTTGTTATAAGTTCCGAATATACTTTCATATGCATTTTGTAAATTGTGAAATACGTACTTCTTTATTTTTATTCAAGAACCAAAATACCAGGTCTCATATACATAACTTGAAAAATGGCGGACCTTCACACAAACTATCAAGTATCAACCATTATTTAATCACTTTGGAAGAAGAATTTTCAAAAACTGTGAAAGCGTACTTCTTTGTTTTTAATCAAGAGTAAAAATACCATGTTTCATAATTATAACTTTAAAAATAACTTGAAAAATGAAGGACTATCATACAAACATTCAACCCCTATTTAACCCCTATGGAGTAGAATTTTCAAAAATTTTGAAAGACGTAATTCTTTGTTTTTAATCGAAACCCCAAGTACAAAGTTTCTTAGATAAAACTTTAAAAATGTTGGACTTTCATACAAATTATCAACCAATATTTTACCCCTTCGGGGTAGAATTTTCATAAAATGTAAATTATTATGGATTTCTATATTTTTAATCAAGAGCCAAAATACCAAGTTTCGTGGATATAACTTGAAAAATGAAAGACTATCATACAAACATTGAACCCTTTGGGGGTAGAATTTTCAAAAACTGTGAAACACCTAATTCTTTATTTTTAATTTTAAGATCAAATACCCATGAAGGGTATAACTTGAAAAATGACGGACTTTCATAAAAACTTTAAGCCCCATTTAACCCCCTTGAGGGTGGAATTTCAAAACTCCTTTCGTAATGCTCGCCTACGCCATAAAAGAAACCTACTCTCAAAATTTCAAGTTTCTAGCTTCAATGGTTTAGGCTGTGCGTTGATAGATCAGTCAGTCAGTCAGTCAGTCAGGACAAAGAATATGAGGACGGCGCGGAAGGGGACCTCATAACTTAGAAAATATATGATGTTTCACGAAACTAACTACGCATAATTTTACGCAAACAATAATTGGTCTTGAAGGTCATCATGGACCCTGTCTGCGCTGCAGAATCAAAGAATTACGATTGTTGAGAATATGTTAGCTAGAATACTTGATATAAATACTTATCCACTTATTACATAGTTAACAGACACCAACGTCTATAAGTATTATAAATAAGTCCAACACGTGTTCATATTATATATACCTACCACATTTCCACACATTTACATAATAATGTTAACAGTATCATAGGTACTTCATAGTATGCACATACTACTATTATAAATGCGAAAATGTGTTTGTTTGTTGGTTTTTCCTTCAATCACGCCGCAACAGAGCTACAGTTCGACATGTTTTTTGCATGGGTATAGTTGAGGACCTGGAGAGTGACATAGGCTGCTTTTTATCCCGGAGATATTAAAGATAGGAGATATAATCAAAGATTTCCTGAGGGATTTTAAAAACTAAACCCACACGAACGAAATCGCGCGCACCAGCTAGTAGGTATAATTAAGTATGTCAATCGTAAAACGTCAATAGAAATCAATGTTGTTAAAACCTGCCATAAACATTAATATTATCTTAGAATAGTCTATTGTTTCACTCTAAATCCTACCTACTTTGTTCAATTATGACGGCAATTAAAATATCAAATTGAAAAAGCAAAAATAATCGATTTATTTGCAATAGATTGCGGGGACAATAGTTCGCAATGTTTATTCTTTATGCTCATTATTTTTACGTTGTTTTGTTTAGGTATTCAATTTAAATTATTTTCTGCAGAATCTCTTTATTCAAGTTACAACTCTGTGATTTATAAAATTACCTTTCGTCATCAGGCTCTTTAACTTCTCAGTGCATATTTTGTTCTTAAAATGAAATGATAAATAGAAGTACTTATAGGTAAATTCCGTCCGAAGAGAGGGGAGGATTCGATTATCCTCAATTCCGGCAACTTAATCTACTACCGGGAGGGCGATCAACAGTCCCAGGGTGGTGTCGGGTTCATCGTCCACAATTCCCTCGTCAACAACATTTTACAAGTCAAGAGTGTGTCGAGTAGGGTAGCGTACCTTAACCACAGAATCACAAAACGGTATTCGCTGAAGGTTATACAGGTTGATGCACCGACATCGACACATTCTGACGAAGAGGTGCTGTATATGAGGATATATCAAAAACCATACACGCCTCTACCGTCACTCCAATGTTGTGATGGGGCATTTCAATGCAAAGCTGGGTGAACGAAGCGGTGCAGAGACGAGAGTAGGGCAATTTGGTTATGGGCGAAGGAACCAAAGGGCCCAAAAAAAAAAAGGGCCAAAATGTTGGCCGACTTCATGGAGCCTCTTTATGATGAACTCCTTTAACTTCTACTCCTCCTCCTCCTCCTCATCCCACAAATATGAGAAAAACTCAAACGGTACCCACCATTAAACTACGTCATCATGTTAGTATGTAGTTTATACACATAGTTCATCAGCTCAAAAAGTTTGCAATACAGGTACGAGATATCTTGGAAACTATGTGAAAATAACTAAATACAATATTTAATCATTTAGTACCTCATTAATTTTAATTATTTTACATGTAACAACGGAAAATCAATATACTAGTAGTATTAGTTCTGAATCATCACGTCTTTATATAGATATACTATCATCACAATACAACACACAAACATTTAACGTGATGTATGTACATTGTACCATACTACATAGAGGGTCACAGAAGTTGCGCCGTCTTCTTTATGGACTGGCGGCCGCATTGTGATTTGTGTCGGCTTTATAAAGTGCGCCAACCATTTGAGCGAACGAACATACTATCCAGTTGATGTCATCACACTGCGTCTAGCGTTTACGGGCGGAAAAATGCAAAATTTAAATGTATTTTTGGTACTTTATAGATTGAATAAAATTTTAGTAAATTTTGTATCTATTAGTAACAATATCACCTTAGGATCAATCATCAAACTAAGAGAATTGTCAAAAAAGAGTAAAATACCTTATTAAAAGGTATTCGTAATGATAAGGTATTATAATAAGATTCGTAATAATAAAGAACTACACGTTCCGACAAACTTTTGTTCGTACAAACATTTTACACAAGATTTTGTTTTTACCATGTGCACCGGCTATTAGGTTAAAGACACAATGTGGGTGAGTTGAAGCGACGTGTCTTATCAAAAATATAAACTCTTCATTTTCCTTTTTTGTACATTTCTTACAGTCGAGTAGGTATATAGCTCCGTATAATAGGTAACATTTAATATCAACTGACGTATTATGTTTGTTTCAGCGGTACTATCCCTGTACCTCCGAGATAAACTGGGTTACACAGATGACACCGCCACGGTTATTTACCACGTTTTTGTGATGTTTGCGTACTTTTTCCCTCTACTCGGCGCTATGATTGCAGATGGATGGTTGGGACGATTCAGGTAATTTGTTTGATACACATAGAGTCACTTAACGAGAGAGGCGTACTAAAGTAATAGAGGAAAGCATATACACAGAAATAAATAAAATAATTAAAAGTTAGGTTATAGCTAAATATAAATAAATGGGATAAAATAAATTGTTTCAGTAGGTAATCTTATTAACCTAAGTATTGAACTTTCCTGATGGAAGGATTTTTAATTTTATAACCATACAAAATAGGTTCCTCAAAGAACTCTACCACAGCGAATCCAATTTATCTTTGTTTAAATAAGTATGTTTCGATACAGTAGCCTTGTATTTTATTTTCCAGGACAATATTTTACCTGTCCCTGGTTTATGCGTTGGGAAGCATTCTCTTATCCGTTACCGCAATGCCGCCCGTTAGTTTACCTCCATTGTAAGTATTGTAAATATATTTTTGCAATTGATAAAATTCTCAAAGGCCCTTGCCCCTTGGCCTTTTTAATGAGCAGTGGAACTGGACTAGCGAAGCGTTATGGGATCTTCATTGAAGGTCCTGCAACTGAATCCGTCTGGTTGAACTGAGACTAAACTGCTAATGTAATGGTTAGCTTCTTCAGCTGCGGATCATGATCCTGACTTCTGGGATCCGAACCCGGGTCGTGCCAAAGGATTTATCTGTGAAGAAGTTCTCACTAAACTGATTGATACCTTTTGTCAGATTACCGTCGTATGGTCGTGTCAAATTTCGAGAGTGAGGGAATCTGCTCTTCTGTTTGTATGTACACACATATGCACTAAGTTACTAATCTGCACCACTATTGAAATTATCGTGGCTAAAATTCGGTCAGCCTGAGGGCATTATATATTATACTTATAATTTAGACCTACCTATGTTTTTTTATTATATTGTACTTGTAAAATCATATAAATTTTTCATTATCTGATAATTCCAGAGAGTTCACAATCCTTGCCTTGTTGTTGATAGCATTTGGAACAGGTGGAATAAAGCCCTGTGTTTCCGCTTTCGGTGGAGATCAATTCAAGTTGCCAGAACAAGAGAAATACTTAGGATACTTCTTTTCCCTGTTCTACTTTTCTATCAACGCGGGTAGTTTGATATCTACTTTTCTGACACCGATACTGAGGGCTGATGTTAAATGCTTTGGTGAAAACAGTTGTTACTCCTTAGCGTTTGGCGTTCCTGGCGTTCTCATGATTATATCTATCAGTAAGTTATAATATTTTACAACTCTCGGTTATAAATCCACAGCCATTTTTCTGTATTATGGTATGTTGTAAAGTAATTGAAGGCCATACACGTTATACCAAATTGATTAATAAATCCGAATAACTACCTAGCTAACTTTTATATTAAAAGTTAGCACACATGAACATTGAACACTGGGCTCAACTTCTGTTCAACTTTTGCAAAACAAAGTTTAATATGATTGTATGAAAATGTCATTGAACATTTTTAAGGTATTAAATGAATTTAGTGGAACAAAACACAAATTACTTACTGTAAAAGGTAATAATTTTTTTAAATTAATTCTATGTGAAGACATGCAAATTAACAAACGTTCGAGGCGCTCTCCAGTCTTAGTTGAAGATTGCATTACAACGCACTATAATACAGTAATGTGTCTACAACTTAAGTCCCATTAATAAGTCATATTACATCATGTACCTGCTTATTTTAAAATCACAAAAGTGATGAATTTATGTTAATAACTGAAATCTAATTAATATTAAGTATTTGGGACATGATTGACATGAGGTCATTGATGAATTTACAATATAGTGCAATTTGTCCTGTACAAAGATCGTTTCATTACATTTGTATTATTTATCTTATTAGTGATCTAATGCCTAATTTAAGAAACAAGACACATATTTTAGTAAAAATATGTCAGTAGGTAGGTATATAAATTAATTATTGAGTTATTTCGGTTATCTTATCGATATTGTAGAACAAATTGCGCATCAATAAATAATTCGCATTTATTATTGACGAATAATTCGCTCTGCGGGTAATCTCTTTATTGTTTGTTAAAAGCTATTAAGATAGAAGGCGATCACGATGGATCTACAACAGTGTACGTAATACAAAGATTGCAGGAGCATAGCCGCTACTAAATCAGAAAAACAAGAATTTTTGAACGTGCAGGCCACTCATAAAAAAAATGCAAAATAGTCCTAAAAGTACCTAAAAATTTAAAAATCTGGACTTTATCCGGATTAAATCGTCTTTTATCATAAAAATAATAAGTATAAGAATATGCTCAAATTTTTTTTCAGTTTTCTTCGTAGCTGGCAAAAGACTGTACATCATAAAAAATCCATCGGGTAACATACTGGGAAAAGTTTCGTCTTGTATTAGTGTAAGTATTTTTACTACTTGAATAAAACTTTAAATTTTCAGTTTAAGATAATTATTATTGTTTTTACATAATAGTTTAAAAAAAACGGTCAAGTGCGAGTCGAACTCGTGTGTGCCGAGGGTTCCGTACCTACCCATTATACCGCCATTATATTATTATTATTATAGGAATATGATTTTCAACTTTTTTATTTTGTGGAATTTTTCCTTTATTTGTGCTGTAAGACCTTGCTTTTTCCCAAATTTCGTGATTCTAGTCAACGGGAACTACCATATAGGTTTTTGACCAAAACATAAAGAATACTTCCGGTTGACCTAGAATTGTCAATTTTGGTTAAAAGCAAGGTCTTACAGCACAAGTAAAGAGAAAATTCCGAAAAATAAAAAAGTTGAAAATTAAGGTAAATTTTGGTACCTACAAGTTTTTGCGAAAATCTAAATTTGCCAATATCTTTTTATCGTGTTGACTCAAGACCTTGATTTTAATACACATAATAGGGACTATAAATCTCAGTAAAGACTCTGGTATAAATTTCAACTTGCTAGGTCCACCCGTTCCTGAGAAAATCGGTGGTGACACACGGACAGACAGACGGACAAGAGAGTTATCTTATAAGTGTTTTTTACCTTTTGAGGTACGGAACCCTAAAAATACCTTATTAGGTAGATAGAAGTTATACATTAATTTATTGTTATCGTCTTAGACTGAAGACACATTGCTGGAGAGTAGAAATGACATGACATGTATTTTTTTATAAATATTCCAAATTAAACTGAACTTTTTCACTACTACGATATGTTATGCATTTTAATTTTATCCTATTAAATTTGTTTCATACTTTTTTTATTACGTAGTGAAGATAAAGTTTTTTCCTAGTAACATTTAAAAAAAACGTTGCTGCTCCTCCAAACTCCAAAATGGTGCCTTGAGTTATTCATCATCAGCCAGAGTGCATCCACTGTTGGACATAGGCCTCTTTTAAGTAGCGCCAACGTTGCCTATCCTCGGCCTTTCGCATCCAATCGATGCCGGCCACTTTCCGGATGTCATCGCTCGCACGTGAGACGTGGTCTCCACTCGAGGACCTTACGACTCCAGCGGCCATCGGTCCTCCGACAAATGTGACCAGCCCACTGCCACTTCAGCGTGCTCGCCCTAAGAGCTACGTCGGTCACTTTAGTTCATTGGCGAATTACTTCGTTTCGGATTTTATCCCTCAAAGAAATTCCGAGCATGGCTCTATCCATAGCACGCTGAGCAACTTGAAGTTTGTGGACTAGCCTCACTGTCAGTGTCCACGTTTCAGCACCGTAAGTCATCACTGGTAGGACGCACTGATTATACTACGGCCGTTCAGAGAATGCGTTCCTGACACGTCGCGATTTAACTGACGACGTAACTTTGTAATGGCGTTGCAGTTACGATAAAAATGTTATTGCTGGTTATTTACCGTTTTAACAATTGATGAGCATTAAAACAACATTATTATAAATAAAAATAAAATAAATAAAATAGCCCTTTATTCAACTACCAATTTTTTACAAAATTTCCATACATTTGGTCAAAATAATAAATTATGTTACATTACTAGAATACAAAAATTATTATTATTATTTTTTACCTACAATATTTAAAATGTCATTGCTTATAACCTATTTAATTTTAATGTTGTTGTATGTTATTGGTAGAAGTCGCCTGTTTGGCATAGGCCTCCCCCAGCTCTTTCCAAGTCCTTCTATTTTGCGCGCTTCTCATCCATAGTGGTCCATTGACCTGAGCAAACACATCTGCCCAGCGTCTCCAAGGTCTTCCTCTTTTCCTTTTAGCGTTGCGAGGTAACCACTCTGTCAAGATTTTTGTCCATTTAGTGTTACTCGCTCGGCTAATATGGCCAGCCCATTTCCATTTTAATACTCTTATCTGCCTGGTGACGTCGCTAACTCTTGTTTTTTTACGAATAGCTTGGTTGCTGATTCTGTCTATCATTTTTATGCCCAGCATGCTTCTTTCCATTCTTCGCTGGCACACCGCGATTCTTTCCTCATCTACCATCCTGAGTGCCCATGTTTGGCATCCGTAAATTAGGCATGGGAGTATTGCGACGTCAAATAATTTTGCTTTTATCTTTATGTGTATATTCTTGTTTTTCATTATTTCCTTTAGGCTCCAATATTTTTTCCAGGCTAAGGCGATTCGTCTTTGTATTTCTTTTTCCATGCGGTCTCCGAATGACATTAGCTGTCCTAGGTAAATATATTCATTGACAACTTCAATTTCTTCTCCATCTACTATTATCTGCAGTGATTTGTCACAGTTTGTCATTACTTTTGTTTTTGATTTATTTAGTGCTAGACCTACTTTCCGACTTTCCCGTGCTAACTCCGATATCATGTCATTAAGGGTTTTAGGAGACTCCGAGAAAATGACGATATCATCCGCAAATCGTAAGTGGCTTAGATATTCTGCGTTTATTTTAATTCCTTTGTTGGACCAGTCTATTTTTCTAAATACTGTTTCTAATACCGCAGAGAATATTTTCGGTGATAAAGGATCTCCTTGCCTTACCCCTTTTTTGATATAGATCTCCGGTCCTGTTTTTTCTAGTTTTATTTTCGCAGAACATCTACTATATATGCTGTGAATAACCTCAATGTACCCTTTGTCAACTCCTTGTTGTTTGAGCGACTTCCATATTTCTGAATGATGGATAGTATCAAATGCTTTAGTAAAATCTATGAAGCATATATACAAAGTGATTCCATATTCTTTGGCCTTCTCTATTATTTGAGATACAACTTGGATGTGATCCGTAGTAGCCCAACCTTTGCGAAATCCCGCTTGCTCACGAGGTTGATTTTCTTCCAGTGTTTTTGTGATGCGATTTAGTACGAGTTTTGCGAACACTTTATACAAGTTCGTCATCAAGCTGATTGGTCTGTAATTTGCCAAATCAGTCTTATCACCTTTCTTATGTATAAGTGTCGTTGTCGATTATGACCATTGGTCTGGGGTCACACCTGTTCTTAAAACATTGTCATATAGTATCTTAAGTGCTGGCTGTAACGGTTCACAAAGAGGTTTCAGTAATTCATTTGATATACCGTCTTCACCCGGTGTTTTATCTGTTTTTTGGGTACTTACAGCATGATCTATTTCCGATGGTAGTATGTCACATATATCATTGATGTCAGCTTTGTCATTTTTCTCTCTTAGTTCTGAGTATTCTGTATAGGGAGTGTTACCCAATGAATATAAATGCTCATAGAAATCTGTAGCTTCCCTTAGAATGTCTGGACGTCTTACACGTCTTAAACAATTAATGTTTCCCTGTTTTACTTTTTACAGTCGCTGCCCATTCCGTTGTGATCCGTAGCTTTTTATAAGCTTTTTTGATTGCTCCTGATTTTTCTATATATTTTTCAAATATCTTTGTCCTGTGTAATTTTTTGTCCATACATAGGCTTTTATTTATTTCCTTGCTTATGAGCGTTATTTTGTTTTTTATATCACGTGTTCTTTTCAGTTGAAATAGAGCTTTCCTCTTTTTGAGGAGTTCTTGTGTATGCACACTTATTGGAGCTGATTTTTCTCGTTTCTTGTTGGTATAATCTTTTATAGCCGTATCTATTTCCCTTACTAGATTATTATATTGCGTTTGAACGTCATTGGTCTCGATTACTGCATTTAGAAATAGTTCTTCTAAATGTTTCCCTTTCTCTTTGGTCAGTGTTGGTAAGAATTTTTGAGTTTTATTGTTGTTTTTTATTTGTCTCCTTGTTTTTTTCAAGCTGCCTAAGTTAATTTTACATCGTATCATCCTGTGGTCAGTATTGAAATTTAAATTATTAATAATGTCAAAGTTTTTAAAGTAAATGGGTTTATTAGTTAGAATGTAGTCAATTTCGTTGAAACATCTATCTCCAGGTGATTTCCAAGTCCATTTTTTGTGAGGTTTTCTCTTAAATTCACTGTTTACAAACCTTAAGTCATATTCCATAGCAAATTCAACCAGCCTACGACCGTGTTTACTCCTTTTGCCATACGAAAATTTTCCAAACACTCTGTCTTCCCCTTACTGAGGTTTTCCAATTTGCGCATTAAAATCTCCGATTATTATTATATTTTTATTATTCGTTAATTGTAAAGCGGTTTCCAGGGTAGCGTAGAATGCGGCTAAATCTTCGTCATTGTAACTTTCGGTGGGAGCGTATACTTGTATAATCGTCCACACACTGCCGTTCGGAAACTTTAACTCGAGTGAAGCCAATCTATCCGAGTGTCCTTTGAAACTGATAATATTATTTCGAAGACATTTTTTTTACTAAGAAACCGACACCATTTTTTCCATTCATACACGTAGTGTGGTAAAAGATATAATCAGGGTGTTCTTCAATCACTTCATATGGTCGTCTTACTTCACTCAATCCTAGAACATCCCAATTTAGGTCATGAATAGCGAGTTGTAGTTCGGTAAGTCTTGCCTCTGTTGCTAGGGTTCGAACATTCAGGCTGGAAATGAACAAGCTGGGTATTTTGTTTTTTGCTCTATGTGGTTTCACGTTCGTTTTGTATTTATTCTGAGCTAGGGGGTTTTGGTCATACTCCCCCACGGTGACCATCCGGATTGGGGGAGAAAACCAACGCCCAAAATAAAACAACATTATTATATCAATAATCAATTAATGTTATAATTTTGTGACAGTTGTCGTGACTAACTGACAGGTGTCAGGAACGCATTCTCTAAACGGCCGAACTTTAAAGACTTTTGTCTTTAGGCATTGTAGTATTAAATCTGCTGAAATAAAACCAAAAACTTATTGAAAAAACAATAATTATTTTCAATGAGCTATGGCATTAATTATTTAGATATTTTTAATTACAATGTTTTCTTATGTATTTTTCACAGCACGCTATAATGAACTCTTGCAAATCGAAGCAGAAGAGGGAACACTGGTTGGATCACGCAGACGATAAGTATGAGGCCGATCTGATAGAAGATATTAAATCCCTTCTAAGAGTGCTCGTACTATTCTTGCCTCTGCCAGTATTCTGGGCTCTATTTGATCAACAAGTAAGTAAGACGTATATCTCAAGTCATAGGTGTTGGCGCAGATTTTTATGGAAACAACGCGCTTTTTTAATTTTTTTAAGAACATTAGGGTATTCTCAATTGTATAGAGCTTAACAAAACGACATCCTAAAAGTCGTTTCGACTTGAACGCAAATTTGTTTATTACAATTAAGTAAGTAATATATATATTCATAGTACCAACTTAGTGCAGTTTAAGTTCAATTTGAAACAATCTAAAAAGACTCGTCGCTGCGCGTTTCCTCTGTCCCAATATACGTCTTGAGCCTTTAAAGTAGACAAGTACTTTACATATAAATAAATAAAATCCTTTCAGCACTGCTTTCGGCAGTTCCTACTTCCTCCACGGCGCTCAACACTGCACCAGGGAGTTTGTCTAAACTCCAAACATATATTTAATTAAATATTTTCATGTACATCGTTCTTAGATCAGGGCTAGTACAGGCCCAGTAATATTGCTTTAAGGCCAATGCTTAAAACAATATTATTTCAATTTTTACATGTTAAGTACTATGGTGACCTCATGTCTTTAAGGCAGTCATTGTATGACATAATACTGAAATAATTCCACTTTAAGCATTGGTGATAGGGGCCCTGCTTAAACTTCTAATAACGAAATCTATTGTAAATTATAAAATAAGTAGGTAAAATCATTTTATTAATTTTTAGGGATCTAGATGGACGTTCCAAGCCGATAGAATGGAACAGGATATTGGAAGTTGGACATTGAAAGCCGATCAGATGCAAGTTATAAACCCACTATTAATTTTAGTTTTCATCCCACTTTTTGAAGTGGTAAGTGGGCAATAAAAATAATTAATTTGATTAGAAATTAGATTGAGATTTATAATATTATAATGACTCCCTTATGCCTTAACCAAATGCAGTCGGTGAATTCAATCCACAAATGTGCACAGGGACACTATTAGGGTTTATTCGCTACCGCCCTGACAGGTTCGCCGACTGGTACGAAAATGAATACGTAGATCAAAATATCTTGTCTCAATACAGAATTAGTTGGCTGATATTCGCTGAACGTGTTGGCCGGAAGTGAATAGGTGTCTTTATACAATAAACAAATGACCTCTAAATTTTTTTTAATAAAGATGCTTGTCTAAGTTATTCAGCCATATTGTATCAAAAATAAGAATACGTGGTATTTTTTTTAAAGAATATTAGTCAAATTGAAGTTGACTAATATCCTCCTATCCCCTCCTAATAAGCAGAAAGCTTGTGCTAGGAGTGGGTACGACAATAGTGCAAACGGGTGGGATTCGAATCTGCGACCTTTCAGTTTTTAGTCCGCACCTTTAACCGTTGGGCTATTGAGGCTCAATTATCAAGTTGATGTTTAAATTTAATAAATACTTGTTCATTACTCTTCTAGGCTATTTATCCCTTTATGACATATTGCAAGCTGATAAGGAAGCCATTGCACAAAATGATTTGGGGAGGAATTTTAGCCGCTGGTGCATTCATAATATCTGGAGTCGTTGAGCTTAATCTATTGGTAAGCATGATTATTTAAAATCAGTTGTAGGTACATCAATCGGTTGAAGCAAGGTACCGCGTTGAAATTTTCCACCAAAATAAAGTAACTACAAGTCAAAGTTCTTTACCTTTTTAATCAACTATGAACCTTAACCTCAATTCGAATACAAATATATATGTTGAACCATCTTTGCTTGTTTCTTGTTCAGTTCAGTATTAGGGACAATTTGAGCTTTAACGGTGATTTTATATTTATAGCCTGACATCCAATTAGCCAGTGTAATTTGGAGTTTGTTTGAATTGGGTATTTGAATGATATTTTTTTATTTATTCAAAATAACGTTTTTAAATATTATAACATAATGCCACTTCTCTTTTTTAAAATAGAATATAATAGAAATATTTTTTATTCAAAGAAACTTTTTACAAGTGCTTTTTAATCGTCTGACTCTACCACTGATTCCGAATGCCCGAAAATATCTGCTGAAATTTTAAATATTAATTTGAAATTTACTAGTCTCGGAATTATAAGCTGTTTTACTGTAACTGTATCTGTCTCTTTCTAAAACGAAATTTTCTATGGAGCATGTATGGTGCTGCTGAATTGTGACATCACACTTCAGTAGCGGTCTCTCTGTCTAACAGGAAACTTTAAAGCTCTGTAACTTATTTGTTTATGGGTCGACTTATTTCCTGATTTTACAAATGTAATTCTTACATGTTAAATTTTCGACTAGAAATAATGAAAATCAACATTTTGACTACAGTCAAATACCCAATTAAGTATAAGTTTGACTTCTTATCTCAATAGACAATTAAATAACATATGAATTGAAAATCAATTTAATAACATGTAACTTTAAAATTTCAGCCTACTTACGGTACACCAGTAGTAAGTGGAGTAGCACAGCTTAGAGTTTACAATGGATACGATTGTAATTTTACATTGGACATGCACAATCATTTGGATTGGACCAATCCTACAGAGAATGCGATAGTTGGACCCTTAGGAGTGTATGAAAAACTAGATATTGAGGCTAAGCAGTTGCTCGAATTGCCATACACTCTGCAGGGATCGCATGATAGCAGTTGTGAAAATTTAACTTTTAACGGACACTTCCACTTGCTGGAGAAAACGGCTAACTCGTACTTTATCACCGATAAGAGTGTCTATAGTTTTATTGATAACAACAACAAAGCCATTGATGGAGTCAGTGTAAGGTACGATAAACACGGTTTCACTTGACCTAAATGCAAGACAAAGCTAACGTTAATATTGACCATTAAGAAAGAAAGTTTTTTAGTATGCTATTATTTTTATTAAATTGAAGGTAGTTTTGAATTTCCCACTAGTAGGGACATATATAACCACGGGGAGAGGATAAAATGTTTCTCTCCTCGCTCAGTGTTATCCACCCGTCGAATATAGGTACATCGGTGGATATAATATCCACAGCGGATAAAATGGGAGATAAACTTATCTTTTATCTATTATACTAATATTATATAAAGGGAGAAAATAATTTTATCGCTTGTCAGTGGATAAAATTAAGGGATATAATTTTTGTCTCCTGCCCATGCTAGCCCTGCAGATCCTCATTTTTTATTCAGAATCTTCAAATTATAATTATGTACTTCATCGTGCTGTTATGAATTAATTTGGTATTAGCATTATCTTTACAGCTCATCCCTATATTGATGCTGACTGATTTTCGAGTCATAATATTTTCGATGGATTTCTTTCCAAAACATAAACATTTTACCTTCGGGCTTGGAATTTATTAATCTGTTATATTTGGAGAAATGAAATACATTATCTTCGTTCATAGTCATTGGACGCCACGTAACATTACCAAAAATGTTTATCGAGGTCGGTTTGCCTGTTTTGGCAAAATTTGCCCACATTTGCGAAATGTTTTCAATAAAAATTCGGTCTATATCATATTTATTATCTCTTAGTTTTACGTAAGATTCCCAAAGAGGGTCACATTTTAGTATGTAACATATTTCATCTCCTTGTGCTGCTCCTTTGATTTTAATGTTGGAACCAGCTAAGGAAGTTTGTTTGACCGCGTTAAATTTCCCAATATAGTTAAATTTATAAACGTATATTTGGCTTCTTAAGCTTAAAACTAATTTTATAAATTTATATATCGGGTATTTGTGTAAGTCAGATACATATTTTAAAAAGTTATATATTGAATTCTCAGAAACACCATTTCCAAAGTAATAGCTCTTTATTTCTTCTGAAATGCGTCTATATGTTTGGGACGAGTATTCATATTTGTAACCCTCTTCAAATGGTACCATAAATTTAAAAAATGGATGAAATAATTTCAAATATTTGGTATTGTGAATAAAAGGAATGACCTCAGATATGCTCTCCTGACTCGTAAAACCTATAAGTATAGGTATTGTACTAAAATTCAGATTTTCTAAAGCCTTGCCATCATATATATTCACCGATATTAATGATTTATTTGATTTTGTCTCGATCATTGGTGAAAATGGGACAATAGGTCTTTGGTAATTTATAACATCTCTACTAGTATAAATCTTTTGAGATGCTTGAATAATCTCTTTCGTTGTAGCACTGGTCAAATCCTTAGCACCCATTTTCAGTACCTCTTTTTCTAATCTTTGTTTCTCTGTTTCGTAGTTGCCTTGGAATATCGACGGGGAAAATATTGAACCGCTTTGTAAAATCATTTTTGAGAATAATTTTTTATATTTCGTTACCAGTAACAATGAAAGCAACGTGCTGGCCGATCCACTTCCCATAACAGTTATTTTCTTTTTATCTCCACCGAAGTAACGAATATTTCTTCTGATCCACTTAAGTCCTGTAATTATATCTTTAAGTCCCATGTTAGCATTTAAATCTGTTTCATTAAATTTCATAAACCCAAAAGCACCCAACCTATGCGTCAGAGAAATGACGATTACATCATTATCAATCAGAAAGTCACCTCCATGTATATGACTGAAGCTAGAAGTGAAAGCATACCCGTGTATCCAAACAATTACAGCTTTTAATGTTTGCTTATCTTGATGAGGTAAATTTGGAGTGTAAATATTTAAATACAAACAGTTCTCGAAACCATACTGTCCATGTTTATGTACAATATGAGCTTGTGCACAGGCGCCATGGTACTCTTGCGTTGCGTCTAGTGGCCGTATCCATTTCTTAACAGGTTTTGGGTTTTTAAACCTTAGTTTCCCAACTGGAGCTTGCGCGTAGGGTATTCCATAAAATCCATAGTATTGTTTGCCTTGAAATACTGTAACTTCTTTATTTCCTAATATTATTCCCTGTTCAACCTTTACTTTCACATTCAACGACATTATATCGTAAATTAAAAAAGACATAATTATTAAAGATTTCTGAACCAACATTTTTGCATTACCTACTGTACTAAAAGCAAGTCTTATCGTTTTTTAATTAACCCGCATATTTCAATGTTTACCATATTTTCTTGATAAAAATTAGGTTACTACTGTTGCAAATAGTTTCAAGTTATATACAATACGTAATACCAAATTTTCCTAATTATTTCAGATTTTTATCAAATGTAATTACATCGACAACCATTACCATTCAAGATAGTAAGAAGAATAGTACAAGATTAATACAAGGCACTGACGACAGATTACAAAAAACTATAAAGAAAGGAATGTGCGATGTTTTAGTAAATGGAGTAATGGTGTTAGAAGATTTTCAATTTAAAGCTGGTGCCGTTTACACAATAAATGTGTTCGAAACAATTAATGGAACTTATGTACGTGGAACTCATCAAAATACTTTACTTTGGTTTTCATACGTCATTAAGTTTTTAATTAGTATTGAGTAGATAAATTTCAAATATTATCTATATATACTTTCCGGCTTGTTGAAGAATTTTTCCGCTATACATTTATATTTTACTTGCATACTCTAGCATAGTTTTCCGAACCATTTTACTTATCAACATTGTTGGATTTATATTATGCTGTATGATTTAATTACAATAGGTAATTTTTTTGTTGTAGATGGCAAATGCGGTCACCATAACTCCCCCGAATAGTGTACACATCCTATGGCTGGTGCCTCAGTATGTTGTGTTAACTATGGGAGAGGTGATGTTCTCGGTGACCGGGTTAGAGTTCTCATTCACCCAGGCCCCGGCCAGCATGAAATCAGTTTTAACATCCGTTTGGCTACTTACGGTTGCCTTTGGTAATCTTATTGTAGTATTCATCGTTGAAGGAAACTTTTTGGCTGCTCAAGTAAGTATATGTACCTACTAGACGTAGACTATCAGAAAGTTGTAAAAAGAAACCAAAAAATCGACTGCGTTAAAAAATTATGTCAAAAGAACATTCAAATATATTGACTACTAGCTGATGCCCGCGACTTCGTCCGCATGGATTTAGTTTTTAAAAATCCCGCGGGAACTCTCATTATCCGAGATAAAAAGTAGCTCTCCCGGTCTGAGGAACCACTACTACTACATCCATTACTATACCCATCAATCCGCTGTTCTGTTGCGACGTGATTGAAGGACAAACCAACAAACAAACACTCTTTCGCATTTATAATATCAGTAATGCTTTATTATAACACTTTTTATAATTGTCAAATTTTTTACCATACTTAACCAAAGACAAAATTACGTTTAGCTGTCATTTACGTTTTGTTATTCCACTGTCATTTGCATTTTGTTATTCCATGTCAGATGCGTTTTGTTATACCACGTTTTATAGTGACTTGACGGAAACGCGGTCGAACGGGATAAAAAGTATCCTATGTCCGTCTCCTGGTTCTAAGCTACCTCTCCACCAATTTTCAGCCAAATCGGTTCATCCGTTCTTGAGTTATAAATAGTGTAACTAACACCACTTTCTTTTATATATATAGATAATATTTTCCACGTTAATTTTCTTTGCCATACCTATACGCAGGAGGCGTATGAAACTAAGAAGAATCTTATAAATAATGTTAAAACAGCAGTCGGGAGAGATCCTCTAGGATATCGTGTACATTTTACTGAATAGGTGTACCCCGAAACTATCGCCGGTCTTCAACAAACACGTCATTCGCCCCTTGGATTTAGTTTGCAAATTGTAGGTAACAATTTATTATTTTTATTTTCAGTGGATGGAGTTTTTCTTATTCGCTGGCTTGATGTTACTTGACATGTTCATATTCATGCTCATGGCGTTTAGATACAAGTATGTGGAGTTGAAGTCAAGTGAAGAAAATTTAGCCATAGAGGAGATCAGATTACCCGACAAGAAATCAAGTTTACAGCCGAAAGAGAATTAGTTGCCACTTTTCGTAACAATAAAATAAGTTTAAATGTTAAATGTATTATAATTTATTGTGTAATTAAAGTTATTATTAATAAAAAAATGATCAAGAATTATTGTTATATCACGATAAAAGTTGTTTCTTTTAAAAATCAATAAGTCATTAGAAATAAATTAAATAGGTCTTAGGTAACCCTAGATCAATGACAACACCTAAGCCTATCACAAACAAATAAACAGAAGCTGTGGATAAAGTGGTAGGTCATTACCAAAATTATTTCAAAGTAGGTGTTGCTACGCCGCTAGATACAGGCGGTGGAAAACCGAGACAAGTGGAAGTCGTCGCAAGAGACATAGGTCAGGTGAAAACAGAAGAGAAGAAGAAGACAAGCTACAGTACAAATATTTTCTGACTACTGGCAAACTATAAAAAACTGCACTCAAAACGTCCAATCTGTTTAGTTAAATGGCGTGAACACATCAAACAATTAGTTTTGGATAATTTGTGTGTTGTTCCCATAGGAGCCGAGCGGCGACGGGTTACAAGCTTACTGAGGGATGAGCCGTGTGACGTCGGTTAACCCTCCGTGTTTCGTTTTATTTTCAATGGGGTTGCAGTGCTCGTCAAATAATGTTTAGTTATATTTTTTGATTAACTACGACGCGGTGACGTCTACTTTGATTTTTTTACCCCAAGTCCAAGTCTTCTCTCGATTATGAAAGGTTGTGTCCGCTACCAACGCTGGTCAAGTGTGGATTCTCTGAGACTTCATACATCTTTGAGAATATTATGGCAAATCCTATACCTACATCCAGGTTTTCTTTCAAAATTTCCCTTCACCGTGTTTTAGATCCACTCAATGACTGATCATCAACACCTCTAGCATCTATCAGGGCGCGATTCATAAACTTGACCGTCTTGTTTTAATACTCAGATCAATGCTGAATAAATACCATTAAGAATCAGTTCAGTGCTAGAACAGTAAAAAGTAACATGTAAATTATAGGAATACTAGATGATACAGACTTCGCGTGGATTAAGGTTTTTTAATTCCCGTGGAAACTCTTTAATTTTGCCGGATAAAATGTAGACTTTGCGTTAATCCTGGGTACCTACAAGTTATCTCCATTCCCAGCCAAATTGGTAGTTTGCCAAATGGTTGCGTGAATTAGTAACCGTTATACATCCATCTATCCATTCTCAGAAACATTCGCATTTATTATATTAGTAGGATGCACTTTCGTATACTCATAATAAAAGTAAAAGTTTTAGAACCACTGGCATGCAGTACGTACAGCGCACGAGTCTGCAGACGACTTGTTAATAATTGCGTATAATAAATGCTTAAATACAGCAAACATACAGACAAATACGGGTTGGGGTGTGTGAATAATAGGACCTATTTGGTTTCCGGGCTATTGACAGTAATGTTAAGGTTTGTATGAGCTTAAAGATTTTGTGATTTGCACTGACGAAAAATACAGATAGGTATCTTATTATAGGTACCTATCTAGAGATAATAAAGCTTAAATGATAGAATATTATGTAATATTTTAGTTTTAGTGTATTGTACCCAGACTACTTTGTACTACTAAGTGGGTGGGTACATCGGTGGCTAGTTAAGAATTCAGTCTCCGAGAGGGTTAAGGCGATTAATCACTTGTATTGACGGTGAAGGAAAATATCGTGAGGAAACCTGAGAGTTTTCCATAATTTTATTAATGAGTGGGGATCGAACTGAACTGTTAACCTTTCAGTGTTCAGTCCGCATCATAAGTTGGGCTAATGAGGTTTTAATTCATTTATTTATTTGCATACTAGCTTTCACCCGCGGCTTCGCTCCCACCACCTATGATGTGGGCAATTTCTATACAAAGATTTCTATACAAACTTACCAAGGTTGATTTTTTCAATTTTTCAGCATTTTTGTGTTTCCCCTATTTATAAACCTAATTACAGCTAACAAAACAAAAATTTCAAATGAGTCAATCGAACAGCAACTGATTTTTACAGATATAAGAAGATATTATAAGAAGATAATATGTGGGTAAGTAAAAAACAAGAATGTTAGGAAAAATAATTCAAATAGTCAAGACTATTATGTTAGGTAAACTCCTTAGGTACTTATCTATAGAGCAAGCCTCGTTTATTTACGTTTGTCGCGATGTCCCGGAGCATGACAATTGCAATTACAGTGTTTATTGTGGGAATGCACGACATGGATTAATTAAGTGCTGCCAGCAATAGTGTGGACGAAGGCGTCGGTACATGCTCCAACCACTTGGTGCGCCACGCGGCCGACGGCGCGCGGACGCGTGCCAGCCGCCGTGCGTCTGACCCAGGAACACAAAGCGCGGCCTGTGTCAACGTACCCACGTGCACGCACTCACCGGATAATCTCATAGCATATGCGGCCGTATAAATAAATTAACTGGAGCCAATATCCAAAGACGCTCTCGCGGTTATTCCGCTTTGATTTTTGGATTAAAATTAATAGCCCTGTGAATTTTTTTACAACCGAAGGGCACGTAGTTTGAAGAACCGTTGAGGTCCCAATGTTCAGCACATTCATGATTACCAAAAGATGGACAGACCACATCAAAAGATTGAACCAATGAGACGGTGGTGTAAGAGAGAGGCGAGTAAAAGGAGAATATTTTTCCATTTAGTTTGTCGATTTTAAAATTAATAATAAACCTCACCTACCTACATAGATAAATATTTTAAAAAGTATCTTAGAATAATATATAACGCCTATTACACCTAGTAGGTTTCCCAAATCTCTTCTTACGCGATCAATGACAACAAAACAAACAATCACAATCACATTGCGTAACTATTTCTCGATCTCTCGGCATAAACAAACGTTTTCATCTCTAGTATGGATACAGGATTCTGGCGTTTTGGGGTTATTTGGTAGGGTCGTGAAGGGCGTGGTTTGGCCGCGTGCGGGTCGCGTGGCGCGCCACTCGCAGGACCCAGGCTGCGCCTCTTGCCGCGACAAATCAATTACAGGGTCGACTAGGGCACAACTTCCGAACGGAGAATTAGCACCAAATTATAGCCGTTCCAGAAATTACTGGTTTGTGCCCAGAGTCTGCGTCTGGGGACGCTAATTTATAGACGAGTAAATCACTCCAGGGTGAGGGTGGGGGTTGGTGGAGCAGCGTCTAAAAATTCTAAACCTGAGGCTCTGATAGTTTGATTTTGATTTCCTCTGATTTTGTTTCCGTTATACTAATTTCGACCGTGTACCTAAATAAATTATAGTTTGATTTGCTAATAGAGAAGACGCTGCTCATTAGAACGAAATTATGTACCGGAAGCCGGTAATACTAGAATTCCCGTCATGCGGAATGGAAAACTCTAGTTAACAATTTTACGATTAAATTAAGCTTGGTATGTGGTAATTTAAATAGCAGAAATAAAATTTTAAAAAGTTTTTTTTCTCAACGCAAATAGTTATTTGTGGTATATGGGGCTAAAGAAATTTTTTGTTCCCCGAGGGCGTTATTTTGAATTCAGAGCGAAGTGAAGGATTCTATAGTAGAATCCTGAGCGTAGCGAGGAATTCAATATACGCCGCCCGAGAACAAAATATTTTGGCCCCGAATTACACACACTATTTTTCATCATTAACTATGAGAAAAAGCTAGGAGTTTCAACCTACTATGCATAGACATTACCTACACGTAAAATTAAACATTAATATTTATGTTGGATACAGTATGGGCGTATATCCGATCTACAAATTGATCACGTGACTTATCGAAGACAGCAGCTTCTCACACATTTTTGAATTTAGAACGGAATGAGCGATTGACAGGATTCTGCAACGAACGCAGTAGTAATAAACACATACCTACTAAGGCACGAACGTGGACCAATCAGAAGAGAGAAATGAAAAGTCCCATGGGGTTAAAATTTAATTTTAACCCCATCCCTTTGAGATATAACAAAACAATGTATGATGGAAGTATGGTGGGATAAGTCTTTACAGAAAAGTCCGCGATGGCATCTATTATATCTTTCAAGGATAGCTTACTATACCCATTTTACTTTCTAAATAAAACGGCCAAGTGCGTGTTGGGCCACGCGCAGTGTAGGGTTCCGTAGCTGAAAGTCTCAAATATTATTGCTGACCTAGAATAGTGCTTTTGTTTTATTTATGAATATTGAATAAATTTTGAGTTTATGGTTTAAATACTATAATATTCTACAAAATATGCAACTTACACTACGTGTAATACCTAACTTAGAAAAAACAGATATAACTCCATAACTAATGAACCCTACTTAGCCGTGATAGTTTTCCTTTAAAATTCATTATAAATATACCTACTACTGCTGTGAATTTTTTCTTGTATCCTATATACAACCATTTAGCTGGCAGAGGGGGGGGGGGGACACTTGACTCTAATAAAATTTAGCACTTTAAAATATCATATTTCACAAACGGATCCCTGAATTGAAAAATGATGTTCCCACATCCACAATATTTTTGAAAGACCTATTCAACGACACCCCACACTATGGGATAAACGAGAAAAAAAAAATTCATCCCCACCTTACATGTGTACAACGACACAATTTCAATCAATTTTATTTCACGACTTTGTCGGCGTGATTGATATTTATACCCTTGTCAAATTACAGATTTCTAGTACCAATCGTCTCTGAGCTAAACCGCGGACGGACGGACAGACGGTCAGACGGACGGACATGGCGAAACTATAAGGGTTCCTTGTTTACTACGGAACCCTAAAAAAGCGCATAATTAAATAGTAGGGCGCGTGGGTGTGCGCTAAAGCGGACCGCAGTTCTTCAGTTCATTAATTAGATTTTCAGGTCCTGATTATTTTCTACCATAAACCACTCTTTCATCTTTTATACTCTGCGAGATAAACACCTATGAAATTTTTACAGCCGCCATCGTGAATCCTCCATTTTGAATTTTTTTTTCAACTTGCAGCCCCCGCCATCTTTAATACCCTGGCCGTGCTCCTCACCCATCTTCCAAACCCTCGATCATCATCTCTTTCCATTTTTTTTCTCCGAATCATTTGTCAGAATGAGAATTCTTCTATGCTTAAAAACAAATTTTGAAAAGGAACCATATCTAAGTCTTGCATAATTTCTTATGGAAAAAAAATCGCCATCTTTAATTTTTTTAACATCAATTTCTTACAAGGTTATTTCTCTCTGGCTTCTCGTTGGTCGTGTTGGATTTTCATCTCGTCGGACTATGACAGCGAGGAAATAGAGCGTGCACCTGTGTTTGTGCACATACTTATGCACTATAATATCTCACGCACAGATGGATTCGGTTAGGAGGACATTATGCATTATACTTTAACCCAAATTAGGCTATAGTTCGATCATCCTAAAATTGCTTTATCGCACGCTATATTGTAAACAATAGCCGTCACCATCGTTGTCGTCATCGTATCGTATCAATATCAATGAAAATCAAATGCAATTGTAGGAAAAATCGTTCGTGTTCAAACATTTTCGCTGTACCTCTAAAATGCATATAAATTTTAACTTTGAAATATTGCTTTCATTTTTCCTTTTATCTGGCAATCTAGAGTCATATCATAACATAGCTCATCCATGTCAATTTCGGTTTTTTAAATATTTCGCAAAAACGGGATAAAAAGTAGCCTATATTGTGATAACACACACACACACACAACTATTATTATACGCGGACTATTTCGCGGGTCAAAGCTAGTTTATCTAAATCCAAATGACATGGAGTTGGAGTTTATAGCCTTCAGGGAGCTGGAATTGTTTTATAGCCACTGTCAAATGCAGACTCGCTCTGCGCCAATGAGAGGAAATGGTCTGCATCGATCTGCTAGCCTCCCGTCCTAACTTCAAAGACTTCGTCGAAAAACGTCGTAAAATAAAATTGAATAGGCAATTCCGAAAAGGTTACATCTCGTATTCTTGAATAATACCACTTTTTTCCATAAATGTAATTGAAATATTATGTTCTCGCACCTATTTATTTCAAGTAAAATACATAATGTATTAAAATTGCCACCAGCATCATGTTATTTACAGAAATAATTTCGAAAAATTTACAGTTCTATTTTTATGGAATCATAAATAAGAGAAGAAAAGGCGCTTTCAAAATAAACGACATATTGTGCCCTTTTCGAAATTGCTTATTCAATTTAGAATTAAGATTACAATGTACTGTTTTGTCATTTGATAGGTAATCTCACTACCTTCTATTTTATCACTACATATTATAAAACAAAGTTCTGCGTCTGTCTGCGTGTCTGTCTGTCTGTCCGAACGGATTTTCATGCGGTTTTCAGCAATAGATAGGGTGAATCATGAGGGAGGTTTTAGTGTATAATTTGTTAAGGTTTTGTGTAAATTAGTTGAAATATGACGATAATAGTTGACAATGTCGGAAAAATTCAAGCTCCTTGAGAGCTTTCATCGAAAACGCGTCCTAATCTTTATGAGATCTAACAAAACAATTTATGGTGGTGGTGTGGTGGGATATGTCTTTACAGAAAAGTCCGCGATGGTATATATCAAACTTTTAAGGATACCCATTTTAACTTTTAAGAAAATGGTCACATACCATGCGATAATTGGAAATCTATTTAGACGGATACAGTATTAATCCTTATCAACTTACCTAAATACGTTAATTACCATAAGCATTTCATGCACATTATGATAATGCTTTACACCATACAATTTAAATGGATATCTTAGGAGGTATCCCAAAATAAAAACGAACGCGCGCCAAAATAAGTACGCGGATTTCAACCCAATGCGATGGCGAGCGATGACGGGACTCGCTCACGTGATGTGACCCGTGACCACCCCCGCGCCGCGCGCCGCGCCGCGTTGTTGCTATTGTAAGCCGAGCGATACTTCTTATAATATAAGGAACATTTCAAGGAGTTTGCAAAGCATAGGCGTAAATGCTCTAATACCCGTGCGAAGCCGGGGCGGGTCGCTAGTAATAAATAATATATAAAAATCAATTGCTCTTCGTAAGTCTGGCTAAAACTTTAAAACGGCAAATTGGTAATCTCATATTGAAATCCCCACTTCGAATTACTTAGCGGGAGCGA
This sequence comes from Oeneis ivallda, assembly GCA_029955525.1. NCBI lineage: Eukaryota > Metazoa > Arthropoda > Insecta > Lepidoptera > Nymphalidae > Oeneis > Oeneis ivallda. The sequence continues at coordinate 14,951,776 of JARPMR010000001.1, forward strand.
AGCCGCGGGTAAAAGCTATCTTATAATACATATTAACTAATCTGAATAAATAGGAAAATGCTTATTTAAATTTGAGTTTGACTTAAAATAAAATCTATCAATCTATCTATCTAATACCTTTAAAAGAGCAATTCTTGTATATATATAATCTGAATCTCGAAAACGGCTCCAACGAATTTCATGAAATTTTCAGGCAGGGGTTTCGGGGGCGATAAATCGATCTAGCTAGATTTTTTTCAACATTTTGCCCGATTAATCAAAACCTATTATATATAAAAATAAATAAAAATCTGTTTTAGAATGTACAGGTAAAGGCGTTTCATATGAAACCCCACTCGGTATAGTTATCTATCTTACTCTGAAATTTCAAACTTCCGATTTTCCCCCTTTTTTAATTAAACTAAAATACTTTTCGCGTTGGTTTTATTTTTCCTGTAAAATATACGTAAACTTCTATTGACCATAATTATTTCTGATTTTTAGATTGGTACACTTTGGAGATAAGGGGGGAGGGGGGCGGTATTTTTTTCGTCATTTTGCCCGATTAATCAAAAACTATTATATTTTAAAATAAATAAAAATCTGTATTAGAATGTACAGATAAAGGCCTTTCATATGATACCCCACTCGATATAGTTATCTTACTTTGAAATTTCATACTCCCGATTTTCCCCCTTTTTTAATAATGCATTATCTATTGTTTAAAGCGAGAGAGTATAGGCCAATCACAGATAACCTTTATAGCTGAATTTGCAATTATTCTTTTAATATCAAGTTTCTAGTAACTCAATGAAAATATTGAGATAAACTGTTTATACCTCTACTTAGGAAGGCATAACCACTCAGTATATTTCCATCAATATATTTTTGTGTTTCCTTTTTGGATTAACTTAAATACCAATAAGTATGCCTAATGTAATTTTATATGAACAGTTTGAATAAAAAAACATGGTATCAGATTGAAACTTATCGCTACATTAATATAAATTAACACTTAACGCTTTTTCTCCCAAAGTCGTCGTGGTCCATCCCCTAACCGCCCTATATTTGGTAGCTCCGCCCAAACGACAGGGTTGAATTGAAAATCTTACAAAAGACACATATAAGCCCCTTTTAGTGAAATTGTACCTTGTTTTCTCAGACGTACGTTTCATAGCTCCTCTGGCAATGTACCACAACACACCCTCAGCAGAGTTTCACAAAATGGCCACCCCCCCTGTGGTATAAAATTATTTTTCCTGCTAGTAAGTTGTTAGTTCGTTTCTAAAGTGATAAGTGAGTGTACGATTTTGGACTGATAAATATGTCAGGAGCCAGAACTCAGGTTGCGGACTCGTCGACCTCACCACCTTTGAGGTAAAAAATTAATACGCCTGTTTTTAATGTTACATTTGTTTTTTCTCCAAAAGAAGGTATGTGCGTGAGGTTTTATTTTTCCGACTCGACTGGTTTGAGTGATATGGGTTTCCGGCACGGTAGTGTCTTTAGGAGTTAATAAATTATCGATTAAAATTAGTTATAAATACCTACTAAAGAAATTAAGTTATGTGCTTCTGTGAATCAGTAAAATAACTATGTAGGTAGATACCTAGGTTGAGTTGTAATCATTTTTACGTGATTATTTGAAGTGAAAACCGGCGATTGGATTACTCGGGTTTGAAGTTCGCTTATGCCGAGGGGTCAGATGACGAGGGCCCGCCGATGACCCCGGATCTGCCTTCATGCGTGTATGCGGCGGCCCGGACTAGACTCCAGCTGCCACTCACAGCCTACGTTCACCAGCACTCCAGACAATTGCATGCAGGTAATTTTGAAGCAGCTGACATGACACATTACATTCACACTCTCCGAAGAGATCACGTCTCGCGCGAGGACGTTGTTTGGAAATTGGTGTAGATACGAAGTAAAACTGCGCGTGTGCCACATAGTTCGTGAAGTCAGCAGCACAATAAGCCTCGATGGCATGACCCGGGTGCAGCGCGGGGAAGTTCACTTCCACGGTGATTGATTTTAAGCCGTTTCATTCCATCTAAGACTCCCAATGCTTCAAAGGACGGGGGACACGTGGCATTAAAGGAGGTGAAACTGCTGAAAATTCAGAGAAGTCACCCTCCAGCACTTTAAAATACGCTTCGCAAACAAACGAAGTTTGGTTAAGTTTGCGATCAACAAGATTCAGTTCAAAGTCAAAAGTTTGTGCCCTTGACTTTGAACTGAACCTTAATTAAAAAACTACTGCGATCTACGCTCAATGCAGACGACTTAGAAATTAATATCTGTGCCAGAGGTTGGTGGATCAAACATTTGTACTTCTGCAAATTGTTATAAACTAGGAATATAACATTATTATGTCTACACTTCGAAAACACTTCTAGTCATGTCAATAATAAGCCTCAATAGCCCATAAAAATAGGTAAGTACATGTATAAATAAATTTTAATTAGAACAAAGGCATTTATTTTGAAAAGGTAGTCTGGCTTTAATGAATTACATATCTGTCTTTTTACGACAAATAATTGTAACTTATTTAGTCATTAATATTATAGACTAGGACTTTACTGTGGTCTAACCCGATAGTAAGTAAAGATGCAGCCTAAGATGGAGCGCACTTGCCTAGAAGATGCTTATATATTCACTCTTGATTTTAAGTTATAATTAGTTGTTAAAACGGAAACCGGAAGAGCATTACAAATGTTTGCGGTGAACATACCAAATGAAACATACTTATATAAAATAAAGTATTTAAATATTACAATTAATTCATTTTAAACATCGTGAGGAAACCTGAACACCTGAGAGTTCTTCATAATGTTCTCAAAGGCGTGTGAAGTCTGCATTAAAATAAAAATAAAAAAAGCCGGCCAAGTGCGAGTCGGACTCGCGTACCGAGGGTTCCGTACTCCAAAAGTAAAAGTAAAACGATAATATTATATTAATTTGCTTATTTATCGTTAACTTTTTGTAAAGGTTTATTGTTTATATAAAAAAAACTATGCTAGTTAGAGCGTTGGTTTTATTTTTCCTGTAAAATATACATAAACCTCTATTGACCGTAATTATTTCAGATTTTTCGATTGGTAAACTTCGGAGATAAGGGCCCCCCCCTTATATACGTAAACTTCTATTGACCATAATTATTTCTGATTTTTAGATTGGTACACTTTGGAGATAAGGGGGGAGGGGGGGCGGTATTTTTTTCGACATTTTGGCCGATTAATTAAAAACTATTATACATAGAAACTAGTAGGGCGCGTGGGTGCGGTTTTTCTATCGTCAATTGGACTTTCAGGTCCTGATCTTTGGTATGGCCGCCTTCTTGAATCCGCCATTTTGAATTTTTTTTCAGCTCACTGCTAATTGGATGAGGTTTCGAGTATTTTTTGTTTGAGCACCTCCAACCTATCTTCAATACCCTGGCCGTGCTCCTCACCCACCTTCCAAACCCTCGATCATCATATCTCATCATTTGTCAGAATGAGATTTCTTTTATATAAACAAATTTTGAAAAGGAACCGTATCATAGTTCTCAGCTTCTAGTCTATTTAATATTCGCCATATATTTTGTATGGAGAAAAAAAAAATCCGCCATCTTGATTTTTTTTTCTGTCCATCAAGTAGACCTTCGGGTTTTGATCATCTTTTGCCAAGAACCCAGTCTTCCATCTTTTATACTCTCCGAGATAGACACCGAAGAAGTTTGTATGGCCGCTATCTTGAATCAGCCATTTTGGAATTTTTTTTCAGCTCGCTGGCAATTGGATGAGGTTTCGAGTGACATTTGTTCGAGCACCCCCCACCTATCTTCGATACCCTGGCCGTGCTCTTCACCCGTCTCCGAAATCCTCAATCATCAGCTCTCTCCATATTTTTGTCCTCTATATGAAACAATCGGTGAAAAAAAATATTTTCATACAAAATTTTACAGGAGAGGTGATCAATGAGTGAGTCAGTGAATCAGTCAGTGAATCAGGCCCAGCAGCTATATATATATTAATAAATAAAAAAAAAATTGTGAGCCGTCGTGGGACGCCTGGCAGATGTGAAACATCGACATTATTTTGTAAAAGTAATATGCAGAAAAGAACAGATTGTGATAGGAACTAAATATGTCACTAAGTATACATCATTATAATAAAACTACTACTACCACTACCGATACCCCTACCCCTACCCTACCCCTATCCCTACCCCTACCCCGACCCCTACCCCGACCCCGACCCCGACCGCGACCCCTATCCCTACCCCTATCCCTACCCCTACCCCTACCCCTACCCCGACCCCTACCCCTACACCTACCCCTACCCTTAGCCCTACCCCTACACCTATTCCTACCTCTACTGCTACCCCTATCGCTACACCGACCCCTACCCCTACCCCTACCCCTACCCCTACCACTACCACTACCACTACCACTACCACTACCACTACCACTACCACTACCACTACCACTACTACTACTACTACTACTACTACTACTACTACTAAACAGATTGTGATAGGAACTAAATATGTCACTAAGTATACGTATATAACATCGCATGCCGTGGCGAGGCGTCGCCACGCGAGAAATCTGTTTTACGTGCTGCTATAGATGTTTCACATCAACTGTTTTAGAATGCATAAGTAAAGGCCTTTCATATGATACCCCACTCGGTATAGATATCTTACTTTGAAATTTCAAACCCCCGATTTTCCCCCTTTTTTAATCAAACTAAAATAATTTTCACGTTGCTTTTATTTTTCCTGTAAAATATACATAAACCTCTATTGTCCATAATTATTTCAGATTTTGCGATTAGTAAACTTCGGAGATAAGGGGGGGGGGGGGGGGGGGAAGGTATTTTTTTTCGACATTTTGGCCGATTACTCAAAAAGTATTACATATAAAAATAAATAAAAAACTGTTTTAGAATGCACAAGTAAAGGCCTTTCATATGATACCCCACTCGGTTTAGTTTTTTACTTTGAAATTTCAAACCCCGATTTTCCCCCTTTTTTAATAAAACTAAAAATATTTTCGATTTTTCTTTATTCCAATGATGTTGGGCCACTATTATACACAGCTATGCCAAATTTAATGTCGATAGCTTTAATAGTTACTGAAATAATCGACCGTGACAGACGGACGGAGAAAGTCTCACCATAAGGGTTCCATTTTTACCATTTTGGTACGGAACCCTAAAAATACTCGAATTGAAAACCTCCTCTTTTTGTGTTTTTTGAAGTCGGTTAAAAAGAGGGGGTTGTATGACGGAAAAAATACCCCCCCCCCCCCCTATCTCCGAAGTTTACCAATCTAAAAATCAGAAATAATTATGGTCAATAGAGGTTTTTATATATTTTACAGGAAAAAAAACCAACGCTCTAACTAGCATAGTTTTTTTTATATTAACACTTAACCTCTACAAACAAAAGTTAACGATGAATAAGCAAATTAATAGAATAATATAATCGTTTTACTTTTACTTTTGGAATACGGAACCCTCGGTGCGCGAGTCCGACTCGCACTTGGTCGGTTTTTAATATCTTAAGTTGTCTTGGAAATATAGAACTTTAAAAAAGTAGCTCCACACATTCTCCATAGAAAATTTCGTTTTAGAAATAGAAGATAATATAGTCGCAGTAAAACAGCTTTTAACTTATTTGTTTTTTGACCGATTTATTTTCTGTTTACCCATATTATTCTTACATGTTACATTTTCGATTAATTATTTATTATAATAACTAGCTGATGCCCGCGACTTCGTCCGCATGGATTTAGTTTTTAAAAATCCCGCGGGAACTCTTTCATTATCCGAGATAAAAAGTAGCTCTCCCGGTCTGAGGAACCACTACTACATCCATTACTATACCCATGCAAAAAATCGCATCAATCCGCTGTTCTGTTGCGACGTGATTAAAGGACAAACCAAAAAACAAACACACTTTCGCATTTATAATATCAGTAATGCTTTATTATAACACTTTTCATAATTGTCAAATTTTTTTACCATACTTAACCAAAGACAAAATTACGTTTAGCTGTCATTTACGTTTTGTTATTCCACTGTCATTTGCGTTTTGTTATTCCATGTCAGATGCGTTTTTCTTATACCACGTTTTATAGTGACATGACGGAAACGCGGTCGAACGGGATAAAAAGTATCCTATGTCCGTCTCCTGGTTCTAAGCTACCTCTCCACCAATTTTCAGCCAAATCGGTTCATCCGTTCTTGAGTTATAAATAGTGTAACTAACACCACTTTCTTTTATATATATAGATTAATGAATATCAACATTTTGACAACAGTCAAATACCCTTTTCTGTAATATGTACATAGGTATTTGTTTGGAACGTAGTTCCTTATCGCGCGATGCGAAAGGGGGCTAGACGAAAAAAATTAAGACTAAATTGGACCGACACTTTTTTGAATGTGAATTTGGCATTGTGTTCAATATTTTCACACTACAATATTAGATCTCCGTAGCCTTGTGGTTTCTACGGTCGCAAAAAGGTCGATGGTTCGAATCCCAGCTCGACAGACTGAATTTTCTATTTTCAATTTTATTTTAAATAATTTCTACTTGTGGAATTTTTCCCAATTTTTTTTATTTTTATTATTAATTTATTATTAAAAGGAACTTCGTTCCAACCGAGTGTTCCACGACACTCACGCATTTTTTGTGTAATTAGATGCTCTTTTGGAGACGTCCGCGGAGCCGGAGTACCAGTGCGGCGGGTCTCCGTACCGCGTGCAACGCGCGGCGGCCAATGTTCGCGAGCGGCGACGCATGCTGAGGTCCGGACCCAATGGGTATCTTATTTAATTGCCTCTGTGTGTAGTTGGCTTTATAAGGCTGCCTCTCCTCTAACGCGGATTCGGGGGCCTACCACCAACGCTTAAGGTTGAAGACAAGGGTCTGCCCGCGAAATTGAAATTTAAGTTGGTTTTTCGCAATTTGTAAACTAATACGACAAAGTAGGCTTATGGCCAATTGCGCCAGTGGAATTATCATCTTCACAGGTTTACATAAAAATCTTTACTTGAAAGTGTCCAGTTTAAGAAATTAATCAAAATATCGACTAATTTGTGCGTAACTCACGTCCAACTCAGTATTTTGATTAACTTCTTAAAGTGGTCACTTTCAAGTAAAGATTTTTATGTAAACCTGTGAAGATGATAATTCCACTGGCGCAATTGGCCATAAGCCTACTTTGTCGTATTAGTTTACAAATTGCGCAAAACCAAATTAAATTTGAATTTCGCGGGCAGACCCTTGTCTTCAACCTTAAAGCAATATTACTTATTTCAATGTTTTTACATAACATAGTGATGTGTTAGGGGGGACGATTTCTTCGTAAACTTCGTCGTCCTCCAAATGCATTTCTGCTTAGCTACACTTCTATTGACTTCGACAAGGCATTCTTAAAGTTAATAGAGCTAATCTACTATCTGCATGAAAAAGAAAATTAGATGTAGGTACTAGGTACCTACTTTTCTAGCGGGCCCCCCTAGAATAGATTGATAGAATAGCATGAAACCGGTAGGTACTTGTAGAGCTTTCAATGTAAGTACCTCGTGAATTTAATGATCAAATCCAATGTACCAAAACGCTGGAGATGGCCTCTAAAATCGGTGTTAATCAAGCGGGACCCCTTTTTAGTCTTCAGGCTGATAAATTTGAGACACATAACTAAATATGCACACTCGGCTAACTTGCGGCTCCCTGCGACTCGTTTGATGTTGTCGGTCCACCTAGTGGGGGTCTGCCAACACTGCGCTTCCCGGTGCGGGGTCGCCACTCCAGCACCTTGGGACCCCAACGACCATAAGCTCTTCGAACTATGTGCTCCGCCAATTTGCACTGAGCTATGTCGACTGACTGTCGAGGTGACTTTGGTTCTCCTACGGATCTCCTCATTTTTGATTTGATCTCGCAGATCATCGATAACATATTTAAATCGAATACCATTATTTTGCCTTGCCATATTTTTTGGTTTGACCGCTTGCACCATACCAGATTGGAGTTATAAGAGCCTTGTAACTTTTGAAAATTTATATTGTGACGCTACTAAAATGTGTGTATGATGTTGTGTCTTTAGCAGTATAAACTCGGCGTTCGACGAATTGCGTGTGCACGTGCCGACTTTCCCCTATGAGAAACGGCTGAGCAAGATCGACACTTTACGCCTCGCGATCGCATATATTGCGCTTCTGAGGGAGGTAAGATTGCCTACCATATTATTCCTTAGACGTCGTAAAAGGTAAAAAAATTGCAGAAAGCGTTTCGGAGGAACGCGTAACCGAAGTACGTAGCCAGGCGCTTACGACGTTCTACATAATGGTTTTTGACTGGAAACCCGGTTTCATCGTCAGTGCGGTAAGAACGTAATAAGCGCTATGCTTAGTGCGTCACTAGTGTCTTTTCACACGTAACGGTAGCCGGGTAGCCGGCGCCGGATACCCGGTGTCAAATAAGCTTTCACATGTCCCGGTTGATGCCGGCAGTATCGGCTAGAGAACCGACAAGAGTACAGTCTCGTTCTATAGTTCAAAGATGGACCCGTGAACAAATAATTGCAATGTGGCTTTTATATCGAAGACGAAAATATCTGCGCCGGAAAGAAAAATCAAGAAATTATTGGGTTCATCCAATTAATATGAAAAGAGAAGTATTAGGTGCATTCTATACATTATTCCCAGATCTACGAGCACATGAAGACAGGTTTTTCAAGTACTTTAGAATGTCTATAACTTCTTTTGACGAATTACATATTAGAATTACATAACCGTTTGAAGAACTCTTTGCAACGTCAGGATACAAAAATGAGAAACTGCATTCAGCCTGTCGAGATGTTAGCTGTTACAATTCGGTAAGTAACATAAAAATCAATTAATTTTTTATGTTTATTGAAAAAATAATTATTTTGTTACAACATATTTTCATCCGCAAAATCAATGGAATCCATTGTAGAAGAATTTATTGAATATGGAGATGGAGTATTTGATAATTCTTCGCCGTAAACACGATAAAACTGGGCAGTAGAAGTCGTTGGAGAAGTCAGAGGCAATTGTGGTGATGGTACAGTTGATTGTATTGGTGATGGTACATTTAGTGGTACAGTTTGGTACGGTAGTGTTGATGGTGAAACAAAAGTTTGGTGTGAAAACTGTGATTGTGGAGGTATAATATTTTGAAATGAAACAGGCAACTGTGGGCGAAATGTTTGATGTATTATTGGTTGCGAAAGGTTGCGAATGAGTCGTATCAGGGTGGTATATTCTGTGGTACTGTACCGAGCATCTCTGCTTTTTAATTTTCGTTATTAATTCCATTACTCCCAACTGGAATTGTATAACTTCATCGTCCGTAAAAGTGTTTAGGGATGGAATTATTCCTTTGAAAAAACACAAATGTCTATCTGGTTCTTCTTCCATTTTTTTCAACATTTTCAATTCTATTGGCAAGCAAAGATGGATATCTTTGCTTGCCGTTTTCGAGATCCTAGTTCTTTATTAGGTTTTTTAAATTTTTCAAATTGTTCTTTTTTGTTTTCAATCTCTGGTGTATTTCCTTCCATTGTTTGAGGATCTTCTGTTTCCTGTGTCAAACTATCAGTAGTGGGACGTTTCTTAAAAACTTTGTTGAGAAATTGTAGCTGATCATTGAAAACATATTTTTTTACATTTGAAGCACCAGCACCTGATTTGGTAACGTCCTTTTGTTTTTTACAAGACTTTTTAAATGAATCACGAACGTTTCCCCAACGTTTTATCACTTCTTTACCTGTAATAATAAAAATAATTTTAATTATATTGTTTCAGATACCTAGCAAGTGGTCATACTTTTACAGATATGAGCTTCGAGTACAGACTTGGCATCTCAACTATAAGCGTTATAGTAAAAGAAGTGTGCCAAGCTGTGTGGTCTATTATGAAATTTGAATGTTTGCCTATACCTGGAAAAGAAATGTGGGAATCGATTGCCTTAAAATTTGAACAACGGGCAAACTTTCCACACTGCTTAGGTGCAGTTGACGGGAAGCACATTCGAATTATCAATCCTCTTGGGTCGATGTACCATAATTATAAAGGCTATGCTTCAGTAGTATTAATGGCTGTAGCAGATTCGGAGTACTGCTTTACATATGTTGATATTGGTAGCTACGGAAAAGACTGTGACTCTCACATTTTCAAGAAATGTTCATTGTGGTCATCAATTTTAAATAGAGAGCTCGAGCTACCGAAGGAAAATTGTCTCACGGGAACAACGAGCCCTAATATGCCTTATTTCTTTGTTGGTGACGAAGCATTCGCTATACACAAACATCTACTTCGGCCATATGGTGGATCGAATTTAACCATGAAACAACGAAATTATAATTATCGTTTATGCAGAGCTCGGAGGTATGTGGAGTGCACATTTGGAATTCTCACTAATAAGTGGAGAATATTACATCGTGCCATTAATTTGGAACCCGACTTCGCGGTCGATATTGTAAAGGCTTGTGTAATCCTGCACAATTTTGTCCGCGTCAGAGATGGATATCAACCAGAGGATACAATGACCGTATTCGGATTAGAAGATTTAAGTGGAGAACAAGTAAGACGTGGAGGGTTAGCAGCAAATAATGTTAGAAATATTTTAGTGGACTATTTTATGACCGAACCTGGACAAGTCAATTGGCAGTTATCTAAAATATAAATAAAACCGGCCAAGTGCGTGTCGGGCCACGCGCAGTATAGGGTTCCGTAGTTGAAAGTCTCAAATATTATTGCTGACCTAGGATAGTGCTTTTGTTTTATTTATGAATATTGAATAAATTTTGAGTTCCATGGTTTAAATACTATAATATTCTACAAAATCTGCAACTTACACTACGTGTAATACCTAACTTAGAAAAAACAGATATAACTCCTTAACTAATGAACCCTACTTAGCCGTGATAGTTTTCCTTTAAAATTCATTATATATACTACTGCTGTGAATTTTTTCTTGTATCCTATATACAACCATTTAGCTGGCAGAGGGGGGGGGACACTTGACTCTAATAAAATTTAGCACTTTAAAACATCATATTTCACAAACGGATCCCTGAATTGAAAAATGATGTTCCCACACCCACAATATTTTTGAAAGACCTATTCAACGACACCCCACACTATGGGATAAACGAGAAAAAAAAAATTCATCCCCACCTTACATGTAGGGAAGGTACCCTAAAAAAAATATTTTTCACAATTTTATTTCACGAATTTGTCGGTGTGATTGAGATTTATACCCTTGTCAAATTACAGATTTCTAGTACCAATAGTCTCTGAGCTAAACCGCGGACAGACAGACAGACAGACAGACAGACAGACAGACGGACGGACATGGCGAAACTATAAGGGTTCCTTGTTTACTACGGAACCCTAAAAAGTGTTATTACTATCAGTTGTGTAATATTAAATGATTTGCAAACTTACCAAATGAGTTTTTTTCACCGTCAGTAATTTCTCCGAAGTCGGGCTTAGGTATTGCGCAAACTTCCCGCCAAGCTTTTTTTGTTTCATTTTTGTCCTTGTACTCAGCGCAAGTTTTGTCCCATAAAACTGGCTTCGCTTCCACCAAAGTTATCAATAGTTCGATATCTATCTCCATTTTATAGTTTAGAAGAAGGTATGCAGTTAATCGAGCGTAGTCGAGCGTGCGACAGAACTACGCACGCGCGTGCTCTCGCAGACTGTACCTGGGCGACTGACCGGCCGGCGCGTCTGAGTTCCGTGTTCTAAGCTAGTTGCGTGTTCCATACACCACTGTCAGTTCGGCCGCCGGCTAACCGATGCCCGGCGACCGGACGCACAGTGGTGGTACCGGCGCGCATCTGGCAACCGCCTGCCGGATAAATTACGCCGGTACATGTGAAAGCTATGTACCATGCCCATACACTTCACCACCGGGTAACCGGCGCCGGCTACCCGGCAACCGGTACGTGTGAAAAGGCACTAAGCTTTACTGCAACCAAACCAAAAGACATCGTATGCGCCCAGTTACGTTCGTCGGTTACGCATATAACTCCGAAACGCTTTCTGCGATTTGTTTACCTTTTAGACAGCTAAAAAATGATAATACTTCATGACTTTGCCGTCATTAACGGATAGCTTCATTGCACCTACTTGAAATTTTAAACGGTTAACTAACAGAAATAATATGTAATGCAGGTATTGGATGCTGATTATGATCCCCTCACATACGTTGAGAAATGTCTTCGTGGTGAAATCAAGGCTGACAGAGCACACTGGAACACAAGCGGTAAGGTTTAAGAAGATAGATAAAACACAACAAACAGAACAAAAAAAAAGGAAAAAGCAGGTGATCAGCCCTATAGCCAAGTAACACTTCGTTGTGTCTATTCTCTTTCCACGATAGTTGTATTGATAATATATCGCGGCATTTTGAATTATAATTGTTTTAAATGCTAAAAAACCACTACAAAATGCCGCGAAATATTATCAATACACTTCTGTCTTTCATTAGCTGCAGCGCCATCTAGTCTAGCTCTAGCCAAAACTTCAAGTGACAACTATCGTGGAAAGAGAATAGACACAACGAAGTGTTACTTGGCTACAGGGGCTGATCACCTGCTTTTTCCTTTTTTTTTTTGTTTAAAAAAAGAGATGACAATTTCAAAGAGAATACTGGGCCCATCGTTTTATTTCCTCTCTAGCGCTCAATGCGGACTTAAGTCAATGATTTAATTTTGTTGTTTATAATTTTGTTTAAATACCTAAAATCAAAAACGAGTAACGAGTATCTCACTGAACGTGCGTGTTTGTACCAGGTGCGGTTTCTCCTTATTTTACAAGGAACTTTAAGATGCACTCAACCCTACTACCCTATTTTAATTTGCGCAGATTTGACAGCCCGACTGTCCTGGATCAACTGGGAAAACCTTGGAGTGAACCCGCAGCGAAGAAGCGTCTTGGCATCCCTCGCCCTAAGTTCCGATAACCTACAGTATCCTCATAATTAACTCATTACTGAATAAGTTATTGCGTGTAACGGTTATTTATAAATTCACCGTAGGCTAACGGCTACCTATACGCGTTAGTAGGTACAAAAATTACAAAATAATGTTAGGTAGGTAAATAGATAAGTACATAAGGACGCAATCTTTACAATATGATTAAACTAAGAAACTCAATAAGTACCCATCATCCGGTATTATTAATAACCTATCTAATACATACAAGATCCACAGATTGTTGTAAATCGTGTCAAAAGTCAATCCACTTTACTCTATTATTTGTAGACACTAAAAACTTGTGAGTTGGGAATTGGGATTATTCGACATTAGGCTCGTCGATTTTGCATTAGATAGATTTTAATAGCGGCCGTAAATCAATAGGAAGATAGATAGGTACCTACAGTACAAATTTCAAATTACTTTATAGCTGTAGGTTCTTTGCCTTGACATTTAAATAATCATTAGAAAATTTGTTAAAGTTCGATGATGTTAACATAACTTTACTACTTTAGGTACTATTTGTAACTAATGTTCTTCCAACTTTCGGTCCAATGTATTCGACTGGAAAGTACATATTAACATAGTACAATGTTATGTAGTGATATAATTAAAATATGCAAGCTTAGTAAGAAATATGAAATAATAAATGTAGGCGGTGGTGGAAACGTATCAACTATGTATGTGGCTGTAAAAGTTACTATTATATAAGTTGGTAGATACCTTATACAATATAAGACGACATAGCTATAGGAACATTTCAACATATTTGGTAAGAACTTAGCCATTTAGCACATCACCGTCAAAGTGGTCACCTTGTAGTCAAATGTCTTCATTATAGAATACGCAGTTCCGCTATGGTTTCGCTTCTGATGAACGCGGCAGCACACTGCGAACCTTTAGGGCATTTATGCACTCATTTGTAATAGATCCGTAATCGTGTTCGAAAAATTACGATTCGAAGTGGCCGACATACAAAATTTACGTGCGCTTTTTGTGCTCATTCGATTTTTATTTTGAGGGATAGGTACGTATAAGTACGAATCAAACCAGTGCACAAGCTTAGGTACATTTCATATGACGGCCACTTTAAATCGTATTTTTACGAATACGAATGAATGCACAAACGCCCTTAGTGTAAAAAAGTTTCCATCATTCACTTGTTTTTGTCTAGTCAGAAAGTGCAATATAGATTTAAGTTAATTGTTACGTATAAGAGTTATAGGCAACTTGAAAACGAGACTATTTGATTGATCAGTCCTCATTATGAAAAGCTAATTCAATCAACGAGCTGATCGATTTTTCCAGCAGGATGCAGGGTTCTCTAAAAATTATTGCTACAGTGCAGTAAGCCAGTAACAATAGTTCAGAGTATCCACGATTGGCCCTTGACTAAAATTCAATGCCATACATTCGCAATGCATTGTTGCAATCGAATAGCGGGGCGTTTGACAGCTACTGTGTATCACTGCAATCATTCCTGATTGGTTGGAACTTTTTTGGAATCAATGCGTAGTTTCACTTTTTCATGTTAGCCTGTTGACCCACTACAAACACTATTGGTTTAAAAAGCCTGACCAGACTTTCTAAACTAATAGTGCGGTAGTACGATAATTCACTAATGAGCGAATTATCGCAATAGTTATAATTATATATATATATGGATTTTCTTTAAATAATAATACAACAAAATGTTTTCTAAGATGAATAATCTTTTATTTAATTTAATAAAGAGTATTAGTACAAACATATTTGATGTTGTTTTATTTTAAAGTTATGGAGTTATATATTTTATTGGTGCACTAAAGTGGATTGCCAGTTCTAAATGTATCGCTGTCATTTTGACAAAAAAAAAACAGCACTACTTATAGACGTGTCAATTTAGTTCACCGATAGTGTGCAAGAGAATCAGTACCACTGTGACATTTTAACTATTACTTTTTTGACCTTAACTAAACTTTACAATTACAATATAACAATTTAGGCTCTTCAATTGAATTCTTCTCTATTTTAAGTGATAATACCAACACGTTAGATGAAGAGTGGAATCGAATAAAGGTGGCTTACAACGAGGCCAGCTCCATCTTTCTTGGGCACAAACCAAATCTTCGCGAGGAATGGATGTCGCAACATACTTGGGAACTTATCGAAAATAGAAGAAAACTCCACCTGAAAATAATTAACGCAGTAGAAGATGCAGAACGCGCAAATTTACGTTTACAGTACCGCCAACTCCGCAGATTTATTTACCGTAGTGCGCGTAAAGACCGCCGAGCGTGGGCCGACAGTATTGCTACACGCGCTCAACGTGCTGCAGCATCAGGTAACATGAGAGAAGTTTATAATGGCACAAAACTACTGATAGGAAAAGCTAATCGAATTAGGAGAATACCACTGAGGGATAAAAATGGCACGCTAATTGCAACATCTGAAGGTCAGCTGCAACGCTGGCATGAGCACTTTGAGGAGGTATTTAGCTGTCCTACACCATCTACCCTAGACTCTGCAACTCCTACACCACCAACAAACCAGCTGCTAGATGTCGATACTTCACCTCCTTCCAAGAAGGAAATTGAGAATGCCATCCGCTCTCTGAAGCCCAGAAAAGCACCGGGTCTCGATCTCATTACAGCAGAAATGCTTAATGCCGATGTATACACGGCCGTTGAAGTTCTGACTCCTCTGCTTCAAAAAATTTGGGAACTTAATGATCACCCTAGTGACTGGAATAAGGGTCTTTTGATCACAGTTCCTAAAAAAGGAGATTTGAGTCAATGCAGTAACTGGAGAGGAATAACCTTACTACCTGTACCATCCAAGGTACTCTGTAAGATACTCCTGGATAGGTTATCAACAGCTGTCGAGCCCCTCCTTCGCAGAGAACAAGCAGAATTCCGGCCAGGTCGCTCCTGTACAGACCAGATTAATACACTTCGCATTATTCTCGAACAAGCATCAGAATGGCAAAGGGACATATATTTGACCTTTGTTGACTTTGAAAAAGCTTTCGATACTCTACGATGGTCTAACATCTGGGCGCGACTTCAAGAAATAGGAGTACCGGCAAAGATAACGGAGATCCTTCAAGCTTTGTATGCTTTTGTATAAGAACTACTCCTGCAAAGTATCACACGACGGTCTTATCTCGGAGGATATAAAGGTACATGCGGGGGTGCGACAAGGGTGTCTCCTATCACCTCTACTTTTTCTGGTCGTTCTCGACGGAATTTTACACCGGGCTTTCGATAATAAACCACGTGGAATAGAGTGGGGACTCTCTGAAATACTTGAGGACCTAGACTATGCTGACGACTTATGTCTATTAAGTCACAGACATACAGATATGCAAGCTAAGCTGAATGACCTACAAACAGAGGCTTTAAGCGCGGGATTACGCATAAACATCCGAAAGACTCAAGAGATGCGTGTTGGTGGGGGGAATTCCTCTGCTATCCGCATCGGCACGGAAGATATAGAGAGAGTCGAAAGCTTCACTTATCTTGGGAGTGTCGTGTCAGGGATGGGGGATACCGAAGTGGACATCGCTTCGCGAATCTTCAAGGCTAAAGCAGCCTTTGCTCAGCTCCGCTCTGTATGGCAATCGCGAAAATTGACAAGAAATCTAAAACTCAAAATTTTTCGAAGCAACGTCAAACCCGTCTTAACATATGGGTGCGAGACATGGAAAGTCACGAAAGCCATATCGCATCAAATCCAAGTTTTCGTCAACCGGTGCCTCCGCCGCATTCTCGGTATACACTGGCCGGAGAAGATCAGTAACATCGATCTTTTGATACGCTGTAAAGAATCGCCAATGGACGAGCAGATTAAACGTCGTAAATGGGGATGGATCGGTCACACTGTTCGAAGGGAACCCAACAACATAGCGAGACAGGCTCTCGACTGGAACCCTCAGGGAAAGAGAAAGCGGGGTCGGCCTAAGCAAACTTGGCGGCGTACAGTTCTGGCGGAGGTTGCGAGGATAGGGATGACGTGGAACGAAGTTAAGGCTGTGGCTCAAAACCGATCGGTATGGCGTAGTACTGTGGACGCCCTCTGCCCCACTTGGGGGACATAGGACTAAAAACAAAAAAACAACAATTGAATTCGATCACCTAAGCAAATTAACTAGCATTTATCTGCATGATTTTACAAACTTTTTTATTTTACTTTTAAAGTGATAAAAATATTGTTATGTAGGTATGTCACAATTAGAAAGAAGTTTAGTCAGTTTTGAAATCGGATGAAAACCGGCCGTTTTGGTACTCATACGCAATATAAGAAAAATAGATTTTCTTACGCTTTTTGTACTCCAATAAAATTACCCAAAGTTACGTTTTATTTACTTCTGAAGTATTCTCAGGAAGACTCATTTTGTCATTTTTTGTGGCATAAGTTCTTGCTTGCTCATCAAGCTAGAACATTTTAGGATAGTTATTTTGTACGCGCAATGCTGCTATTAATATTTTATGAGAATGATCAATCGTATCGTATCATAATCGTAAAGATTTCCAAAACCGTTTAAAGTGAGCTAAATAGCTGCTTTCATCACCCTAGAATTTTTTTTATAACCTTTAATTTCAACGGACCTTTGGTATTGTAAGTGTGTTCCATAGCGCCAATCAAATCAATTCAAAAGAAAGTCAATTTGTCAACTATAAAAAAATCGTAGATGATCGAATTCCATTCAACAGTGTATCTTAAAAAATTCGTATCGTGTGGATGTCACTTTAATAAATTATAAGTAATCTATATAATTATTGACGAAAACATATTAAAATGGAAGCAATTACCTAAAACAATTTTTCATAAAATTAACATCTAAAAATATTCATGTAAACAACTCCACTAACTTAAATGACTAGTAATTCACTGGAAGATATTGTTTACACCTTAAAACGTGAATTTAGGTAAGAACGATGCCACACGGCTTTGCGGAGTCGCTACTTTGATTCTGAGGTTTTCTACATAGAAAAATCCACGGTATGCCAATATTTGGGAATCGGTGTATTACGAGCGCTTGCGAGGCTATTCCGCATCAGCTGCAGCATTGTTTTAAAATTATTGATACAGTGTGACGATTGCAATCCCGTCTGATCTGATCCTCTCTTGCTATTGGCTAAATTTCATTGTTGCAGCAGGAGTGCCTTAAATTCCGCCAATAGCCACAATAATTGAGACTGCAGTAATGAAAACAGCAGAAGTAGGACAGTACAAAATCACTAGGCGCCTTGTAGCCTGGCATCGCTCTTAAGTCAATACTTACTTAGAATACTTTTTTATACATTTGCTCGTAACACAATTAGACACCAATTATATCACTTAAACATCTATAATAACCTAGATACTTCTTACATTACGAGTGCCTAAATAATATCCATTACATCACATTCAAAGTTAATTGTAGAGTTTTAAAGTGAAGGCGACATAACAACAATCTTTATTTCATAGGTTACGTAAAAACCAACGCAACCCACAATCAATAACAAACATCTATAAATAAGCTATATCTATATACACATAAAAAAAAGGAAACTTATTATTACTAGGTATACTGATTTATTAAATAATGAGATCTTTTCAAATGAAATATTTAAAAATGGACGTTCTAAACTGATTTTATCTCTTAAACAGCACAATATCCAAGCCAGCATGGAATGCCTAACAGTCTCTATATAATTTTTACTTTATGTAGGTTGGTTGTAAAATGAGATAGTAATAAATATTTAAAGATGTTTTGAGGAAAATTGGGGGCACAGTAGTAACATTTCTCCGTTCCTCCCTCATATCTTCCTGCAGTTTATGCCCCGAAATCATCTCAATAATTTCACAAGACACATTTTTTCCTACTAACAAAAAAGGCCTTTTTTCCTACTATCATTTATGAGCGGATTTAATTAACAAAGTATATTATATTGGCTAAATTATATATATTGGGCTAAAAATATATTTTGAAAAAATCAACCATCCAAATACCATCTTAGTTATAATTCTGTTTCAAAGTTACACTAATAAGTTAACTACTATTAACAGCTATTAATTGATACATCTTTAATAAAAATACTTAAAATGAAGTCTCCACAAAGGCTACACCTTGAGTGAGAAAAAATTTGGCATAGTTAACTGTGGACAATTGAGAAATTAATTTCTTTTTGTGCCACTATTTCGTCAGTCTTATTCTACTGTTTGTATCAATTCATTTTACATTCAGACTGCAAATCTCTAGATAGATAACCTGCAAGCTGGTTGCCAAATTACAGTTTTAATGTAGTAAGATCAACTGCAAATAAACTGCATTTAAATTGGAATGTTTATGTCGGCTTTCCAGTTCAAATACTGTACATTGCAGAAACTAAATTGTCGAAGATACAAACAAACATCATTGGTTAGGAAACCTAAATAGTGTAATACGTCGTGTATTATAAACCAGAAGGCTATTCTTATTAAGGCCAATCTTCAATTGCATTATTCACAGTATGCCATGATAGTCCCGTCCCATTCGGTGGATGAGGGGAAGGCAATAACACATGCCTCAGAAACGTTCTACCTTGTGTCAGTCCAAGGAAAAGCTTCCAATTTTTCATTCGGCCAAAGTTGTATGGGTTCCTGAACTGGTGCCTCGTGTGAGTCTTCCTCAAAGTGGCATTTATGTGCGACTCTATACTCGTTTCTCCTCTGCTTATGTTCCTTGCATGAAGTACTGTCAGCGTGCCTAGGGCAAAGAATACTGATAGACACATGACTGTCATAAAGACGACTGCCTTTCGTTTGGTAGGGTTAGCTGTGATCCTTTGAGCTTCTGTGATGACAGGGATAGGTAAATCGTGTACTCGGGGAGAGTTTTCCGCGTCGTACTCAGCAATTACTTTTACTGGTACAAATACACCGCTCCGGTTCAATCGCACTGGGTGTCCGATCAAATCGGGGTCATTCTCATGTGTGATACCCCCTGTAAGTGAATAAAAATAACGTGAATATTCCAAGACGAATTTCACATGGAAGGGATTGCTTCTAGGAATTAAGTTTGCCTTTGTACAAGAAAAAATATAAACCGTAATGCCATTCGCCAGAGTTCGCAATCAATGAAAAGATGTATATATAATAGACATGTTGTATCGCAATAATGTAGATTTTAAGCTTTATTTTATTAAAATAAGCATTCATATGTAGCTTAACAACTTATAACTCAAGAATCATCATTCCTATAACTCAGTGGGGACTTTTAGATTTTACAGCATAAAAGTTATTATATACCAGAATCCAGAGCCTGTCACAATCAGTGGAGCAGTGAAACTTCCATAAAATATGAATTAATAAATGAGTTAAATTCGCTTTGGAAAAAACTAGCAGCCCAAATAACAGCAGTATTCACAAACATTATATTGATTGTGATTGACGCATTGCCTAGTAGCCATATACCCAACGTGGATAATTTGGAGTTCCATTATACACAATCTCTAAACTAAACTAAAATAACAAATTTAAATCCTGGGGAAAAGGATAGCATTAGATTTAGCCACATTGTATAGAAGTAAGCAACTCTGTACATTCCAGGACACTGTGAAACTTCATACATAATACATATATTTATTAATACAGGTGCAATGCATTTTGAATTTACTCACCATTATCGTTTACCCAAAGAACTTGATATCCCAAATCGAAGCCAGCGATTATAATAAATGTCACCCCGGCAACCATGTAAGCCATGTAGAGGAAAAAGTGGCGAGCATTATAGTATCCCACACAGTTATTGAGCCACGGGCAGTGGTGGTCCATGCAGAGCACACATCGGTCGCACACAGAGCAGTGATGAGTGCGTGGAGGCTTTGGTGATATACACTTCCTACATATGCTGGCCGCTTCTGCTATCAGTGCACCCTGGAATTGTTTATTAGTCACTTATAAATACTTACAGTAAAATGTATCATACCACTCATTATCCTATGCTAGTATATATATTATATATATATCTATATATATAAAAGAAAGTGGTGTTAGTTACACTTTTTATAACTCAAGAACGGATGAACCGATTTGGCTGAAAATTGGTGGAGAGGTAGCTTAGAACCAGGAGATGGACATAGGATACTTTTTATCCCGTTCGACTGCGTTTCCCTCATGTCCCTATAAAACGTGGTATAGGAAAAACGCATCTGACATGGAATAACAAAACGTAAATGACAGCTAAACGTAATTTTGTCTTTGGTTAATTAAGGTAAAAAATTTGACAATAATTATAAAAAGTGTTATAATATAGCATTACTGATATTATAAATGCGAAAGTGTGTTTGTTTGTTGGTTTGTCCTTCAATCACGTCGCAACAGAACAGCGGATTGATGCGATTTTTTGCATGGGTATAGTAATGGATGTAATAGTGGTTCCTCAGACCGGGAGAGCTACTTTTTATCTCGGATAAATAAAGAGTTCCCGCGGGATTTTTAAAAACTAAATCCATGCGGACGAAGTCGCGGGCATCAGCTAGTATATATATATATATATATATATATACATATATACACATACTATTCTACTCACACAGTTGAGGCAACCGGAACTAGGTTTTAGGTCCCCCTCACCAAGGCAACTGTGCCTAAATTTTGGTTTAGGTTTGATACTGAATTATTGTCATTATCACTCAAAATACTAGTTCGACGTCTATGCTTGGGCTTTCACTGAATTAATGAAATAATATACTCCACAAATATACTTACATCAGGTGGATATCCTGGTGAAGTAGTAACGCCCATGTAATAATGAAATGCAACATTGAGCAAGAGCCAATTTCCAAAAATGACCAAGAACACTGTCATGTACGGATTTCTCTCCCACCAATACGGCAACCCAAGCCAATAGGCGATTGCAACTACAGCTGTTGTTAGAAATGTCACACAGAAAACAAAAACCTAAAACAAATTAATAAAATCATGCAAACATCATGACAATAAAAATAAATATTCAGTTTAAAGCCATTGGCATTTTACTTTCAATCAATTCATTTATACTTTCCCTTTGTCCACATAGAAGCTGTATAGAGTATGGGCTTAATAAAAACTGCCATGGGCTTTCTAGATTAGCCCATTTCGTCTTAGACTGCACTGTCACTACCAGGTGATATCTCAAACCAAGCAGTTAAGGGCTGACTTGTGGATGAATAAAATTAAAAATAATTATTTTATATAGTCAGTCAATGTTTGTCCTTTTCTATACTTTAAAACCTATTATACCTACCTGTAGTATAATATATTTTATATTATACTTACTCATTTTATAGGTTAGTGTAAGAACAGCCAAGACAAAATAAAAATAGGGAAACCCAAAACAACAGATAAAAATCTGAAAAATCAATATTGGTAATTTGGTAAGTATAGGAATCACTTTGGATTAGTTTTCATAGATAGAGGGAGAAAGGCCGCTGGTAAAAGCTAGTAAATAAATAGTTTCTAACACACCTTTCCTAAGTAACCAGCAAAGTTGTCAACAAACCAAAAAATAGGTTCTAGAATACAATCCACCATGTAGCTTTGACTCATGTGTATGTTGTATGTCAGCGAGTAGAACGTTAACACTGCCTGTGATATCTTCCAGGCTATGTAGCCCCTGAAAAAAACAACCCCTTTAAAAAAGTCCATGTGGCATGACAAAGCTTAAATTTTGCTAACCGGTTTTTTTAAAAAGCATTTCAGTAAACATAAATGCACTGAGAGAATACATTCAGTGTCATTCAATTTTAAACCTCACTTTCCATTGCTCCCATTCCAAACTTTGCAATTATAATTTTTTTTTTATTAAAAAATTTATGTATTTAATAAGGTACGGCGCATACATACAACTTTTACATCGACTAAACTGTTTAGTCGAGTTGTGTACTTTTCGTGAATTCCATACAATCAAAAGCAAATCGTATGGCTTTTGTCGAGCAACTATCGTGGTGATAGTTTGCGTACATTCTATGATCGCAGTACATTCCTATAAACTTATGAAACACAACTAAAAGTTGTATGTTTGCGCTAGGCCTAAGAAATGTTTGATTATATTGAAAAGCAATTTCATCAAAATTTATGGCCCGTTTCTATATTCAATCTATCTGTAATCAGATACTAAGTTTCCTAGAAACATTGTAGTTATTGCTATTTGTCAAAAAAATACATTCATTTTTAACTCTTAACAAGAGATTACAGATAGATTGAAAATAGGAACTGGCCTTTAGGCCATGGCAACTATCGTGACAAAGTCTTGAAGGCATTAATTGCTGTGGCTCTAGAGATCAATCTGTGATTTCATAACCACTACCAGTGGTAAGATGTTTGTCTTATGTAAAGTCCTCCGCAGTACTTTGCCCAAGTCTTGGATTGCATTTCTATTGATGTCTTCAATCCTACAAGTTGCGGGCCTACAAATAGTATGTGTTATATTAAGAAACTATAGGTACTTTATTACTCACTTAATATTTCCGAAGAGTCCTCTCCAATGAAATCTCCATTGAACAACCACCATTATATTAAAACAATCGCGATGTAAAAAAAAAACTATTTATGTACTAAAATTAATAGATAATAATATAGCAAATAAATTGGTAACGCAACAAGAACAGAACAAGAACAGTTAAATATTAAAAGCAAACAAAAATTACAAAATTAGTTCTATGATTTGTAATTATTACTTTTACTTTCTTTCTAGCCAGGATTTTAGTACTACTACTATGTTTTCTTTTTTTAAGGCTATGTAAATTAACTAAATACTAAAAATCACAAACAAAGTACCTAAAAACAGGAACAATATATGAGAGAGAACACTTCTTAATTCAATTCACCATAGTAATCGTTCACGAATAAATAATATTATTATTATTAATTATTATAATGAATAATATTATATGGGTAAAATGTGCCTGGATCATGGTAGGTAGGAAATAGGTGGAGATGAAGTATATAAAGTAATTACTACTCAAGCCATTGCTACCTTCATGACTCAAGCCGGGTGCCATCCACCATTTTATGAGTGTTATGTACAACACATTATGTAATGTAATGTAAATATGAGCCCTAGGGATGTCCATTGTTTATTTGTGTCAATGGAGTATCGACTTGTCGATATTATTATTGATAACGTTTAACGACTTGAATAAAAGCTGATATAAAAGATGGCAGAATTGAGAATTGCGTTCCTCTTAATAAATATTAAATTGTTCAAGAAAAACCCAGCTAACAAAGACTGATTTAACAGAAAAAATTATCCTCGTACAGATTGAAGAAGACCGCAGCAATCTTTATGAGAGGTACATAAACTATATACAATACGTTCTGAGTTGGAAAATTAAACCGAAGTTGTTGAATATATCGCAGGTTCACTGCAAGGAAATTTTGAATTAATGGAAAAATAAATTAAAATTTTAAATTAAGTTTTATTAAAGGAAATTGATGAAACTAATTTTAAATGGTAAAACGAAACCTGAAACGTACGTATACTAAAACCATATAACCTTAATGTATTGAGGTTCTCATTAAATACGACACAGAAAATACTTTTGGAATGATCCAACACTAATGACTAATTAATGCCCATAAAAAGTGTGATTTAAACATATTTAGACCTAAGATTCCGTTAAAAATAACATGGTACTAAAATGCAGTGCAGATGCAGTGTTGCAAAGGAATTTTCTATCTAACTTAATTTTATTCAGAAACGAATGAAAATTGGTTTGGTTCGCTTCATAAAAAGTGTCCCATTTCGATAGTTAAAAAATTGTAATATTAATAAAATATGTGTACTTACACTTTTTTCACCAATTAAATACATACCTATCAATCATACACTAACTGTGTTTTATATTTTCATTTATTATTTGACAACATATTTTGCTAGTTGCTCTTGCTTTTATTCTCTTTGAATTTATTCTATAGTAATTTATTGACTTATCATTTCAACTGCTTTTAATTATATTGAAATTTTGGAAAATAATGACATTTATCTATATTGTGCTAATAACTTGACTTTTTTGAATTAGTGACATAAAAATTTAAATAATGTAGGTAACTTAAAAAAAATACCTCAGATTTGTACACCATTGTATGGTAGAACATGTACATGTACAAAATACTATTTACTTACTATAAGATCTATATAATGTACCCATGTTCCAGCAAATAAATATTATTATTATTTAAAAAACCTAAATCCACGCGAATAATAGGTACCTGATAGAGTACAAACTATATAAGATATGCTACGTAATTATTATTAACTATAAATACTACGTACCTTAATACTCGATTATCGCTTCACTCCTTATCGATGTCGATAGTTTCGAAGCACACTCCCTAATGGGCGGCCATTTTATGAGATTTGTATGGTCCAACCGTTTATTTTGTTTTTGATAGGTCACGCCATTATGCGCCATTATGTGTATTATCTATGGCTCACGCCTATACCGCCAGCGTTGCCAGAAGATTACTTTTCTACCCTTTTAGGTGATTTTAAACACCATCAGGTTAGTTCTAGGTTACACTATTCAAAAGGTTACTTTTATGTAATCTTTTGGATCTTGCAGAATTAATTCTTAATTTTATTCTTAACTTCTTAAGGCGAAGGTACTACCATTTTTTTAAATATTGTTAAATGGATCCTGTATGATTTGTCAATCGGTAGATTAGAAAAATTACGATCCTTATTTCACTTACAAATTACATTTTTCTGTCTTTCATTTCAGGTGTTTTGAATAAGTACAAAATGCAACTTAAACTGGATGGTATAATATAAAAAATTCTTTAAAAAAAACACTATACAAAATATATAATTTATTGTTGATATTTTAAAAACCGCTGTAATAATATTATAATAATAATTGTAATTTCAATGAAATTGGGACCGCCTGGTTCCCTTTCAAACAAAAAAGAATTTTCCATATCAGTTCAGGCGTCTTCGAGCAATCGGTGAACGTTCACCGATTGCGAGATTCTTACGAATTGATAACTTCCTCCTTTTTTTGAAGTCGGTTAAAAATACAACTACATACCTACAACAGAAAAATGAAAGGTTGTTTTTTACACTAAAAAGGTTACTTTTTTATTTATTTTAGGTAACTTTTAACGTGACCGTGCTGGCAACACTATAACACCGCACGGCGCACCTTGAAGGCTTCAAGGTGCGCCGTGCGGTGCCGCGTGCTTGAAGTTGAAGCACTTCGGTGTTCGTGGTCTATGGCACTTCGTGGATCGTAATCTGTGTGGTGTCCACGTGGTAGATTCAATTTTAGTTAAAAACCAAAGGTTTAACTGATCAACATGAGTGATTTCGATAGTGACGACGAAGAAAATGAAATGCAAGATTTGGAACAACTCTACGCTGTTGTACCACAATTGAACAGCGAGGAGCCCAGGGCCGGGAGCAGCGCAGCGTCCGTACAGCATGACACCTCTACAGCCTCCACGAGCTACTGGGAGTATTCCAAAGTGGAGACTGCTCTAGCGCTTAATAGTATGTGTGCTGAATATGAAACGCAAGATTTGGAACAACTCAACGCTGTAGTACCACCATTGAACAGCGAGGAGCCCAAGACCGGCAGCAGCGCAGCGTCCGTGCCGGATGACGCCTCTACAGTCGACAGCGCCTCCACGAGCAATTCCAAAGTGGAGACTGCTATAGCGCTTAATATACAGGTTGCTGAAAAATTGCGAAAACTTGAGTCGACACTTAGAAGTCGATTGATCGAGTGTCGCCGAAGGCTAGCCGAAGTTCGGGGCGCTTCCAAGAACAACCAGCCGGAGAGAACGCAAGGACACACCTATGCCAACTGTGGGAAGCCATATTTTAAAGACAAAAATGGTTTTGCTGCCCCAGACAACGAGGACACCTTGCTGATGAAAAGATCTAAGATGTTCGACTTCTCTAGCATAGTATCGCGATCAGGATGGACAGCTAAGGACAAAAGCCAACTGTCGATGATCATTCATCAGATGTCGACAGACATAAAGAAGAAAAAACTGTATTCACAAATAACACAATTGCAGAATGAAAACAAGTTGCTGAAATAAAAAAAAAACAGTAAGATGATAGCGCAACTCAGAAAAGAGCTCGCTAATGTCCATAAAAAGCCTCTCAAGTCTCTAGCTCTTCCCATAGAAGAGGAGTACGACTGGGACTTCATTGCAAGCAAATTGAGCAAGAGGCACAACGCAAATGAGTACAGAACCTTTTGGAAAACATTTTTACATCCATCTATAAATAAAAATGCTTGGACCGAATCGGAACATGTAACTTTGCAAAAAATTGCCTTTGAAAAGAATTTGCAAGATTGGGATACAATAGCAAAGGAGTTGGGCACTGGCAGATCAGGGTACCAGTGTTTTGTTTACTTCCGCACCAATATGAAGAACACATTAAGTAAAAAATGGACGAAAGAGGAGGAAGAGTATCTTATGCACTTGATCGAGTATTATAGACAGGGTAACTATATTCCATGGGGGAAAGTAGCTGCGTCAATGGAAAATAGGACCAAAGTACAAGTTTATAACAAGTTTGCCCGCCTCTCTGAACTTAGAAAAGGCAAATTTCTTCCAGAGGAAGATTCTGTTGTACTAACTTGTGTCAAAACTTTTGGACCAAATTTTAGAAAAGTAAGTGAATATCTTTACGGTCGCTCAGTAACTCAGTGCCGGGAACGATACCACATCCTGGCCAAGAGACAATGTTCTGCAATTTGGACGAAGGATGAAGATCGGAAATTAGTTCAGTCGATGGCTAATCAAGATTCATCAAATAATTTTTCAAATGTGGCAAAATACTTTCCCGGTAAGGATAGGGTAAACATTAGATCTAGATACTTGACTTTAAGTAAATGGATGAGGCAAAATCCTAATACAGACATCAGCAATGCTCCGAGGCGTAAAGCGAGACGTTTGTGCCATGGCAAGGCTGCAAAGGATCTAAATACAGCTATAAAGAACCTGAAAAAACGTTTACAGAGTGAAGTAATTGTGAAAAAGAAAACAAGGATTACAAAAGATTCGCCGGAAGATGATATAGACGATGCAATAGTTGCCTTAGTTGCTGCTAACCAGAAGCGGCTGAAGGAAGAGCAAAAGCTACAGGCAGATCAGGAGGAACAGGGCAGCAATAGTGCAATTAACTGTAGAGAAAAATGTGATGTTACAACTCTACAAAAAATTACTTATTTTGTTGAAAGCAAAGTTGAATCGACAAAAGTTTGCAAACAGTCCATTGCATAATAAGTACCAAGGCCTGTTTGATACAGAACCTGGACCAAGCACTGTTCAAGTCAGGTCGGATTCTAATAAGGAAGCAGTGAGGAACCTCGAAATTGAGAATAGGATAAATATTTGGGGTAATGTTTTACCGAATCAGTTATCATATGTTCTTCCACCACACTATGCCACAATCACAGGCTGCAGGCAATTGTTGGCATATTTCATGAAATCTAAAGCGGGGAGTGATGAAACAAAATCTATGAACATTATGATTAAAGGAAATATGTTGCTCAAAGAGCAAGTTGATATTCTGATGGAGCGATTTAAGATCTTGTTTCTCTGGCCAATGCTGATGTCAAATGCATTCCCAGAAGATTGTAAGGTTACAAATACAGAAAGTGTGCCTTCTACTTCCACTGCCGAATAAAATAGAAAATATTGATAATTAGGACACCATAGACTTAGTAGAGTCAGTGGACCTCCACAAAATTGAAGTTGACGATAGTTATTTTGCCTTCATTAAATAGTGTTTGAACTCTTAATGGCTCAATGGGCGAACAGAAAAATGAAATTCATAAGAATGGCTCCTTGGTTTGCCTTGACAACTCCAAAAGTGTTTACATAGTGCAAGATAATTAAACTGTTGAAAAATTGTGAACAGAAAGTTTGTTTCAAACCATATAATGCAGTTTGCAATTTACAGACCATTTCTCTTTTTACATTCCTTAGGTTTCTAACATTCTCTTTGCATTTAGTATTGTAATAAGTTTGAATTTGGATTGCTACTTTGGTTTGGATCTTTTATAATTTCAATTAAATATTTTTCTAAATATTCTGGTGTTTTCATTTGAATTTCCTCATCAAAATCACCATTTAAATAAAATTTCACCATTTAAATTTCCAAAAAATGGCAAGATAAGTAGGTAGGTACATAGCTTATTACGTCACAGGTATGGACAATAATCTTTGAGTAATAAACCAACACAATAATATAGATAACTTTTTTAACCCCCGACGCAAAAAGAGAGGGGTGTTATAAGTTTAACGTGTCTGTGTATCTGTCTGTGGTAGCGTAGCCGCCAAACGGATGAACCGATTTTCGTTTAGTTTTTTTTTGTGTCATAGATAATTTTATCCCGAGTGTTCTTAGCCATGTTTCATGAAAATCTGTTCAGCCGTTTGAAGATTATCAGCTCTTTTCTAGTTGATTAGGGGATCTGACTAACTTCCTTATGTCCGATCGATTCGAAATTTGGTACCGTGTTACTTCAATGACATTGAATAGTATCCTCTAATCTGTGACATTGAAACTATATGGTAAGGTAACCATGACCTGATCAGCCGTTTGAAGATCATCAACTCTTTAATAGTTGATGAGGGGATCTGACTACCTTTCATATGTCCTATCGATTCGAAATTTGGTACCGTGTTACTTCAATGATATTGAAAGTATATGGTAAGGTAACCATGACCTGATCAGCCGTTTGAAGATCATCAACTCTTTAATAGTTGATGAGGGGATCTGACTACCTTCCATATGTCCTGTCGATTCGAAATTTGGTACCTTGTTACTTCAATGATATTGAAAGTATATGGTAAGGTAACCATGACCTGATCAGCCGTTTGAAGATCATCAGCTCTTTAATAGTTGATGAGGTGATCTGACTACCTTCCATATGTCCTATCGATTCGAAAGGTACCGTATTACTTCAATGATATTGAAAGAACATGGTAAGGTAACCATGAATTGAAATATGACATGTTAGAGTAAGGTTTAGATTTCGAAGGTGGGTAATTAAATGGGATCAATTAGGCTCAATTACTACTGCGCTAACAAATCACTATAAATACCTTCCTAATATTTATACCTACTTTAAAAAGGACTAAATAAAAGTAAAATTAAAAATTTTAAAAACCCCCCGACACAAAAAATAATCTCTAAAAACTCACAAATAATATTTTATACCTATATATAATTATTATCGTCACATATATTATTATGTAAGTTCAAATATTTTTATTTGCCAAGTGTCGTCGTCGCGTCGGGGGACCGCTAAGTGAGAAAAACAGGTGTAGTCGCAGATTGCAACAAAAGAATTTACTCAAAATCGACACAACCGTCAACGTCGTCTGCCCTCACGTGTCGCGCGCGGCATTACGTAGAGCGTAGACTATAATTACATGCATGAAACTTAAGATCGCTCGTACCTAAATGTAATTCGTAATAATTAATTAGCTGTTGGAAAAATACTTTATAAACTTTAGTTGTTTGTCCGCGATGGACTCCTAAACTACTTAACATATTTTGATCAATCTTCGTAACTACCTGTAATTTGGTCCAACTTGAAAGATAGGATAGTTTTTTTTGGATTAGGATAGTATATTTGTTTTATTCATATAGATAAGTTGGCGGTACGAAGTTCGCCGGGTCAGCTAGTTATATATTATATTACCTATTACAAGATCAATAATTTTATATTGAACGTCTTGGTAGGTACTTTTAATTTTAACACGTCTTGTTCAAATATTCAAATTATCAATTTATATGACTTCATGACGCATTAACTTTTACCCGTGGCAGACAAAATGGAATAAGTACATAATATTATGTATCTACTGTAAATTATAATAGCTCATTTTAGTTTAACGTGATTTCCGCATGTTACTGGTTACATGGTAAAATTCCCAACTCTTTTGCTAACGAAAGTGAGAGAAGCATAAGATACAATTTAGCCTATGAATACTTATATGTCTAGAAGGAGCATCGCGCTACTAAAGAACGAAAAAAAACAGGCCAATGAAAATATGCTAGTGTGCGTGACGTGAGTGCCGCGCATGCGCGGCGTGGATTACTGAGCGTGCGTAATGATACCAGGTACGCAGGTGATTCCAATAAAATGGGGAGAATTATGTCATTAAAATTTTTAAACTTTAAAAATAAAATTAATATCTACTTTTTTTTTAATTTTTATCTTAAAACAATAATTTTATTAATACCTTTAACTATAGTGAGTTATTGTATTTAGTATTTTGTATTAGATAAATGGTTTCCAAAATTTTAAAAAGTCAGCTCCATACTGAACTTCTTTGTTATTGCACCGATGTCGTTCAAAATCGATATTTAGGGTCCCCTAGCGTCAAATGAGAGGAAATGGTTGCCAGTATTTTTTTAAAAGTCAGCGCCATATTGAAATTCTTTGTTATTGCACCGATGTCGTTCAAAATCGATATTTAGGGTTCCCTAGGGTCAAGAAAGACGAATTGGTGGCCAAAATTTTAAAAAGTCAGCGCCATATTGAAATTCTTTGTTATTCGTCTCTCTTGACCCCAGTGAACCCTAAATATGGATTTTGAACGACATCGGTACAATAACAAAGAATTTCAATATGGCACTGACTTTTAAACATTTTGGCAACTATTCCCTCTCTTTTGACGCTAGGGGACCCTAAATAGCGATTTTGAACCACATCGGTGCAATAAAAAAGAATTTCAATATGGCGTTGACTTTTTAAAATTTTGGCAACCAATTCGTCTCTTTAGACGCTAGTGAACCCTAAATATCGATTTTGAACGACATCGGTACAATAATAAAGAATTTCAATATGGCGCTGACTTTTTAAAATTTTGGCAACCAATTCGTCTCTTTAGACGCTAGTGAACCCTAAATATCGATTTTGAACGACATCGGTACAATAACAAAGAATTTCAATATGGCGCTGACTTTTAAACATTTTGGCAACTATTCCCTCTCTTTTGACGCTAGGGGACCCTAAATAGCGATTTTGAACTACATCGGTGCAATAAAAAAGAATTTCAATATGGCGCTGACTTTTTAAAATTTTGGCAACCAATTCGTCTCTTTAGACGCTAGTGAACCCTAAATATCGATTTTGAACGACATCGGTGCAATAACAAAGAATTTCAATATGGCGCTGACTTTTAAAAATTTTGGCAACCAATTCGTCTCTTTAGACGCTAGTGAACCCTAAATATCGATTTTGAACGACATCGGTGCAATAACAAAGAATTTCAATATGGCGCTGACTTTTTAAAATTTTGGCAACCAATTCGTCTCTTTAGACGCTAGTGAACCTTAAATATCGATTTTGAACGACATCGGTACAATAACAAAGAATTTCAATATGGCGCTGACTTTTTAAAATTTTGGCAACCAATTCGTCTCTTTAGACGCTAGTGAACCCTAAATATCGATTTTGAACGACATCGGTGCAATAACAAAGAATTTCAATATGGCGCTGACTTTTAAGAATTTTGGCAACCATTTCCTATTTTTGATCCAAGGTAACCCTAAACCCTATTTCCAACTCGATCGGTGAATCGCTAAATCGCTAAAGTCATAAAAACTCTCTCCCGGTAAAATATTCGTTTAAAAAAATAAAAAAAAATTAAGATGAATATAAATAAAAGAAAATCAGAAACGAAAAAGTTAAAAAAAAATAAGAGGGGAATTCTTGAGTTCGATTATCGGTGGAGACAATTTCGAAATTTATAATTTCTGAAATATCTCAGATCTGGCTTCGGCCGTGGCTAGTTACCATTCTACCATCAAAGACGTATCGCTAAGCTATTTAGCGTTCCGGCTCGATAGCGTATAAAAATTTAATAAATCCTAGCTTATCCCCTTCCAAGTTAGCCCGCTGCCATCTAAACTGCATCGTCACTTACCATCAGGTGAGATCGTAGAACAAGGACTGTCTTGGAAAGAAAATTAAAAAATGACATTATCTGCAATCGCTTTTCGAATATTATCGGTATCTACATTCTAAGGTTTCATTGTTTATTAGGGAAATTTTGGGTTCGTAAACTGGCAACACACATTAAATGGCGAACTCTAATTTAATTATTTTCTACAAATTTCAATTTCTTATTTTGCAGGAACTGATGTGCTTGAATGTTATTTACTGATGGTAGGTGATGTTATTGGTTATTTTAGATCGTCCTGTTAAGTTTTTTTCACATTTTATTTACCAAAAACCGCCATTTAAAAAAACAAAATATTGGCTCGCGAGCTCCATATCTGGTGATGACCTAATTCAAACTGAGCGCGGGAAAAGGGCGTGAACCACATGTGGCAGCACAAATTTTCGACGCGTTCACAGCCTTTAGACTCCATCTTGTATATCTTTGAATTTAGCACAGTCCACATAACCTCCGTGGACCTTTCACGGGACTATTTTGAATGTTCATATTTTATGCGTGGCAATAGGTGCGGCGCTTTATCGCCGGAACCTGATAAACGTAGATACTTCTACGAGCTGTAATATGGTCAGTGTAATACATATTATAACCGAGTGGATTGTGTTCTTTCCTCAGGCTTACAACCATCGACTACCTACGTGCTAATTCTTCAACTGGCAGTACACTACGTAGCCTATTGGATGTTTGTGGTGTTTTTCGATCCTGCAAAGGAGGTTTCAGTGAGTATGCACGAACCAGTTGGACCATGTAATGAAACGGCCTCTTTCACAACACCTTTTGGACAGGTGAGACTGGTCCATACCATAAAGAGTTGTTCTTGGCATACTTTTGTTATCTATCAGTAGGTATAAAAATCCAATGTGTTTATAATTATGTTCCCTATGGATTCTAAAAAGGCTGGACAGATTTTGAAGTAATTTCAGATCTTCAGATTAGCCCAGCGGGTAATCCTGTGTTCGGTGGCGATCGGATCAGTATTTTTTTATAGATAAATAACAATTACTGCTATCCGTACAAAACCGGGGCGGATCGCTAGTCTTACTCCTTCATAAATGTATATATCGACGGCAGAAAGCGGAACTGGCGTATCTCGAAAAATCCAGTTTTACACCAGAGCCAAAAAATCATAACTCGTAAATTACTAAAACTTATAAAGATAGAAAGTTGAAACTTGCAACATATTTCTATCAAACTAAACGTTATTTGATACAGTTATTAGGAAAGTCCTAAAGTTACTGCTTCATTGATTTTTTACAAGTTACAGCAGTTGATGTTTAAATATCGAGCAGCGGAAAAGCTGTAACTGCAAGGTGAAATGTATGACCAATTAAAATAGATACAAGTTTTCGTGCTACGATCTGCTGTATCTCAAATATGAACTATTAGAAACATGATCATTTTGCTGTATGTGATTTTAATTGAATTATTTTATAAAAATGAAATGTTTTTAAACATTCCGAATTATAAATTTACTATCTATACATGATATATTATAATAAATCTGTAATTGATCGTTGTCTGTACTATTGGATAGAAGCAGGCGTTACTTTGCGGAAGTCCATGATTAGCAAGAAAAGGTTAGAATTATTTTGCTATAATCCGCCAACAGAAAAAATCTGTATAACTTTTACACTACTCTCGACGCACGTTTCGCCCCGACACCGGAGCATCCTCAGGAGATGTCCACTTTACAATGATGTATTGTCTAGACAATTCATTATTGTGTGTTCAGTGTCGGGGCGAAACGTGCGTCGAGAGTAGTGTAAAAGTTATACAGATTTTTTCTGTTGGCGGATTATAGCAAAATAATTCTAACCTTTTCTTGCGTTGTCTATACATCAAAAATTTATGAGAAAATCTGTTATTGGGGGCCTTATCAAAACAATAGATCCCTAAACAATAATTGTTAGAATTTTTTCTGTTTGTCTGTGTGTCTGTGTGTTTGTGCGCGCTATAATCTCAGAAACGGCTAAACCGATTGGGGTGCGTGCGCGAAAAATGGCGATGCGAAGCTCGCGGGCAGCAGCTAGTAAAAAATAAAATACTGTAACTTTTGCATAATGCTTTTATTATAATATTCAGAATGTAGGAAATGACACAAAAAAATCAGTCTGCTCTATATACTTCCTCTTGTCCATTAGTTTCAACAATCAGTCTGCTATACTTTCTCTTTTTAATTAGTTTCATCAATCAGTTTACTATACTTCCTCGTCTTCATTAGTCAATAATCAGTCTGCTGTATCTATTAATCCTTCAACACCGCACCGGTATATAGCTACCTAAATCAAAAGAAGAATTAATTAGTAATAGACAAGCTATTTACCTAATTACTGAGCCTATCAAATATCTTCAGACCTAGTCTAATATTTAGGTAAGTTATAAAAACATCACTCACTTTCTTTACTGTGTACCTTCCTAATGTTTGTTAACTATCTACTTATTCGAGACCTTAAGATACTGATAAACGAAACAATCAAGGTAGCTATGTAAAATATAAGCAGGTAAGGTTATAGTAAGCTTTGCTTGCTCATTAGATATAGTAGGTATGCTAAATATACAGACTTCCAATTAACTCATTTAACAAAAAATAGGTTAAATTTTAATATTCTTTTACTTACCCGAACTCCTGAAGTATAATTATTAATTTTAAACACGTAAATAACACGTAAACGACACGTTAACAATCTTTTAAAAAAAATTGGCAGTCATAGGGACTGCCGATAGAAGTGAAAACTAGATCATACTAATATTAAGTATAAAATCCTGGGGCCCAGGCCCAGGCATACATTTTCGCCGCGCCGTAGAGAGGTGATAGCTGTCTACTCTCCATCCGTCTTACGCTTTTTCGATCAGGTCACGTGTCCTGACGCGAGTTTAAGATTTTATACCCATTACAGAAAAAGTGCTCAACGCCGCTAAAGAAGTTTTCACTTCAATAATATTTTTGTTAACAACTAATACGCTTTCTCACTATCGGCGCTTACGCATCAGATGCCGCGCGATCAGTATGGCGTATATAGCAAACACCTCGGGATTGGAGAGGGGTGCGGGTCTATCTAGAGTGGCGTATTGATTACTCAACACAAAACAATACTCTAATCTTATGATGTAAGTAAGATATTTGCTCTTAAATTAAATGTTTGAAATGTAGTAACTGTTCGATAAACACTCACCAGTTCCGAGCATATTGCTGTATCCTTGTCAGCGTAAAATTTTGGGGCGGCTGAAATGCTGTATCTCTTTTGAAATCAATGTCCGTCAGGGTAAAATAATGGTGTAACTGTTATTTATGTTGGACGTGGTGTCGTATCTATTTTATTTTCAAAATAGGGGTTTTTCCTCTATTTACAGCAATATGCCATGTAAGCAGTACCAAAAATAGAAAAAATTCAATGGCGTATCATTAAATTTTTTCATCGTAGAAAGACGAGACATATACCATTCGACGCGGCTTTTTTTGCTTATCAACAATATAGTAAAAAGTCATTTAGCCCAAATTTTGAGATACGAAATTTCCGCTTTCTGCCGTCGATATATGTATATATATATATAATATATATATATTATTGGCGGACCCTTATTAATTCACAAAAAAAATACAAAGTAAGGAATACTTCATTTAGCAAATATCTGTTACTCAATAATTGAATAATCAATACAACACAAGTAGGTATAAGGAGACCCGACCGGCGTAATAACTCAAAGCAGAATGGCACCTGGCGTCAATACTCGTTGGCTTTTATAGAATTGACGAAAGTCGCACTCGGTAGTTATTATAAAAATCTACCCTCAGCTAACACGGCCTCTCCTGACCTGTGGTCGTCCCGACCAAATTTTTATTGCCATCGCTGCAACTATGCAGACTTTGTCTATCTTCAGCATCCTGAAGATAAGTAAATCACTCTTTTAGACAGTCCAAATAGCGGAACTCAAAGCTCTTCGCACGACTAGCGGAGCGACAGTTTGACGAATAAAGTACATTGGACATTAGGAGCATCTATTCAATACAGAAACTACGGGATATAATGTACATTGGACATAGGCACTCAGTTCGCATATCCCCCTCTCACAACTACATCCACAGGACATAGGCACTCAGTTCGCATATCCCCCTCTCACAACTACATCTACAGGACATAGGCACTCAGTTCGCATATCCCCCTCTCACAACTACATCTACAGGACATAGGCACTCAGTTCGCATATCCCGCTCTCACAACTACATCCACAGGACATAGGCACTCAGTTCGCATATCCCCCTCTCACAACTACATCCACAGGACATAGGCACTCAGTTCGCATATCCCGCTCTCACAACTACATCTACAGGACATAGGCACTCAGTTCGCATATCCCCCTCTCACAACTACATCTACAGGACATAGGCACTCAGTTCGCATATCCCCCTCTCACAACTACATCTACAGGACATAGGCACTCATTTCGCATATCCCGCTCTCACAACTACATCCACAGGACATAGGCACTCAGTTCGCATATCCCCCTCTCACAACTACATCCACAGGACATAGGCACTCAGTTCGCATATCACCCTCTCACAACTACATCAACAGGACATAGGCACCCAGTTCGCATATCCCAGTTAACAAAACATGAAGTGCTATACATACATCAGTGTTGCAATCGTTTACCATCGGTATCGCATGTACCAGGACCAGCCACTTCATGTCGTGCCTCAGGAGCACGCTGCATCTAGGCTATACTAGCCACACACCCAGCAAGGCAACTTGCCTCACACCAACACGCTCGCAAGCACATTTAACGTGCTACTATAACATAAAAGAAACATTTAAATGTTGGGTTGAACATAGCTTCAACAATGCAGCGTAACTCTCAGAACATCACCTCCTAAAACTTTTCAACTCTTTTGCGTTTTGCTCACGCATTGAATATATAGGAGATGGTACTTGGTAACAACCAATTTAAAAGCAACTATATAACTAGAACTACCAGCTCTAATTCCAAAACTGCAGCTCAACCACCGAAAATATCTGCTAAACACTATAACAGCTGCTCAACTACCGTAACAGCTGCTAAGCCATCAAAGCAGCTGCTCAACTACCGTAACAGCTGCTCAGCCATCAAAACAGCAGCTCTCGACTACAGCAGCAACATTCGACCACAACAGCAGCTCTAGATCACAGCAGAAGCTCTCAACCACAGCAGCAGCTCTCGACCACAGCAGTAGCTCTCAACCACAGTAGCAGCTCTCAGCAACAATAGCAGCTCTCAACCACAGCAGCAGCTCTCGATCACAGCAGAAGCTCTCAACCACAGCAGCAGTTCTCAACCACAGCAGCAGCTCTCAACCACAGCAGCAGCTCTCAACCACAGCAGCAGCTCTCAACCACAGCAGTAGCTCTCAACCACAGTAGCAGCTCCCAACAACAACAGCAGCTCTCGACCACAGCAGCAGCTCTAGATCACAGCAGAAGCTCTCAACCACAGCAGTCGCTCTCGACCACAGTAGCAGCTCTCGACCACAGTAGCAGCTGTCAATCACAGCAGCAGTTAGCAGTAGCTAACCATAACAGCAGCTAACTAAAACGGCAGCTAAACAGAACAGCAGCTAAACCAAATCAGCAGCTAAACAGAACAGCAGCTAAACCAAATCAGCATCTAAACAGAACAGCAGCTAAACTAAATCAGCAGCTAACCAAACCAGCAGCTAAGAACAGCAGCTAAACCAAATTAGCAGCTAACCAAAACAGCAGCTAGACAGAACATAAGTTATTGATTTCACATCGGTAATAAAATTCGGTAGGTAGCTCATTTTCAATTTAACCACTAAGTATAGGAACACTGGACAAACAAGTCCGTTACATGGGACTCATGACAACAACTTTAAATTAAGTAGGAATGCAGAATACGTTCAATTAAGTAACCACATAGGTACATACCAAAAATTCAGAATTAACGTAAAAGTTTAAGGACAAAATATACTTGACCAGTCAAAGCATTGATCAAATAATGGCTCGGTCACACCTGACCCTATCCAATGACTCCAATGAGCAATTTCAATTATGTACGTCAGTGATAGCAAGTATACGTCACACGTAAACACAAAGACATTTAAATCGGATCTAACTTATTACATCATGAAATGCGCAGTCACATGTTACGCGAAATCATTACTTCACTTGATCGGGAGCAACAACATTGCACATCTACCCGCGTAGGTCGTTACATTTTATTGCTAACAAATCCAACAGAGGAATAACCCATATCACCGGTTCGCATATACCTATATGCGACAACTATTCTATTCAACAAATAGGTAACACCGGCAAATAAAACAAAGTACGTAACCGCACCTTTGTTAACACGTCAGAATAACATCGAAGGAATACTATTCACTTTTATAGCAATTACAAATGTAACAAAACGTTGTTTGATATTCGTTTCCGCGTAAGAACTAACTTGTCGTAATTGGTTTTATCCAACAGCAAAAATGCTCGGAAAATAAACTACTTCACGAATTTAGTTTTTACCGTCATTTGCACAACGTAATATTTACATCGCGGTTTATTTAATTTACAACACGACCTTTGATAAAGAGACTTTGCTATTTATACCCAGAACACGGGCACTACACTTTATTCTTTAACCTGTTTTTGTAACTGCTCACATCACGATTAAAGGATACTCAAGTACCCACTCAACTTAGGGACTCCACTCAACAGGATATTGGAAACGTCTTACTTGTACTCTTTTCTGGTCGCCCCATAACGGCGTTGCGCTCATACCCGCTTGCACCGGTCAGCACAGCGGTAGCTCCGTGTCGCATAGTGACCGACGTGCCGTAGTCACCGTGGCGCTTAGTTACGTGATCACCATCGCACCAACAGGCAACGCGTAGACTGGCGCCTTCCAGCACCGATAGGCGCTGGTGACAAGCACTGCGACAGGCAGTGACATGCCTCACCCACCGGGTCGTCACGTGATCCGATGCTCATCACACCACACATCATCGAAGCCACTCGTGACTCATGAAGCTCTTGTAGTTGTTATAAAAATCTACCCTCAGCTAACAATATATTATATATATATATATATATATATATATATATATATATATATATATATATATATATATATATATAAAAGAAAGTGGTGTTAGTTACACTATTTATAACTCAAGAACGGATGAACCGATTTGGCTGAAAATTGGTGGAGAGGTAGCTTAGAACCAGGAGACGGACATAGGATACTTTTTATCCCGTTCGACCGCGTTTCCGTCAAGTCACTATAAAACGTGGTATAACAAAAACGCATCTGACATGGAATAACAAAACGCAAATGACAGTGGAATAACAAAACGTAAATGACAGCTAAACGTATTTTGTCTTTGGTTAAGTATGGTAAAAAATATGACAATTATAAAAAGTGTTATAATAAAGCATTACTGATATTATAAATGCGAAAGAGTGTTTGTTTGTTGGTTTGTCCTTCAATCACGTCGCAACAGAACAGCGGATTGATGCGATTTTTTGCATGGGTATAGTATGGATGTAGTAGTGATTCCTCAGACCGGGAGAGCTACTTTTTATCTCGGATAATGAAAGAGTTCCCGCGGGATTTTTAAAAACTAAATCCATGCGGACGAAGTCGCGGGCATCAGCTAGAATTTCATATAAGTAACTAAATTAAATGAACTGCCAACCGACGGCGCAATTAGAGTCCGGCCACACTGCGTTTTTCAGCTGCGCGTTTTTGCGTCTTCTGCGCGTTTCGCGTTTTAAAAAAGCCAAAACGCGCGTTTTCGTGGTTTTAGCTATAATTTATGAAGATCTGTTCAAGAGTTTGCAGATCATCAGCTCACGCAATGCCCAAGCACCTGATCACCGAATCTTGCCTAAAAAGTACTATGTTTGCCAAAATCTAAAGTTAGGCTTAGGTTAGGTCATTGGCGTCGCCAGGGGGGTGGGCAGGTAGGAGCAGCTGCCCCTCCCCTCCCCCCTAGAGATTTGAAATAATTGGTTGTCCTGTAGTCGGTAAAAAGATAACGTCATAAAGAACGATCGGGCCTCTCTATCGGTTGTTCCGTACACGAATGTATGGAAAATGACAGTTTGTATAGGCAAAATCCGAATCGATCCTCACAAATGTGGTTCCACCCTTATTATAGAGCGCGCAAGATAAGGGTGGAACCACATTCCTCTCCTTGATCTTCTAGCTCCTGTAATTGCTTCTATCTTTAATCACTCTATTCGTACAAGTGTTTTTCCTTCTCCTTGGAAGGAGGCACAGGTTACTCCTATTCCAAAAAAATCGAATCCAGTCAGTTTTTCTGATTATCGTCCTATTTCTATTTTACCATTCCTTTCAAAAGTTTTTGAGCGTATAGTTCATAAGCAAATGACGCTTTTTCTCTCTCGATATAACCTATTAAACCCTTTTCAATCCGGTTTTCGACCCGGACATAGTACGACTACTGCATTAATTAAAATAACTGATGACATCCGCTTTGGTATGGATAATCAACGTGTAACATTATTGACCCTACTAGATTTTAGTAATGCTTTTAACAATGTTGATTTTGAACTGCTATTAGCAACTTTAACTTCTCTTAACATATCTCCTGGAGTCGTTGACTGGTTTCATAGTTACTTGCATGGGCTCAGGCAGCGTATACGTGTCGAGGATCATTTTTCTGTTTGGTGTTCGATAAGTGCCGGCGTACCGCAAGGTGGCGTGTTGTCTCCTCTCCTTTTTTCAATTTTCATTAGTTCAGTTACTCAGCACATAACTTCTCACTACCACCTGTATGCTGACGATCTCCAAGTGTATGCTCAATCTAAACTACAAGATTTGCCCAGGACCATTGACTTGGTTAATAAAGATTTAGACGCCATTGTTCACTGGAGCAAATCGCACGGACTAAAAGTAAATCCAACCAAGACTCAAGTCATTATAATGGGAAGTCAAAGTCTAATATCACGCATTGACTGGACTACTCTTCCCTGCGTTACTTTTGATGGGGTCCAATTACAATATAGTGATACTGTCAAAAACTTGGGCATTGTATTTGACAAGTTTCTTTCTTGGGTTCCTCAGGTTAGTGAAGTGAGTAGGAAAATGTTTGCAGCGGTTGGTTCTCTCCGGAGGTTAAGTAACTTTCTACCCATACCGACTAAAATTGCGCTTGCACAATCTCTCTTTTTACAAATTCTTGATTATGCTGATTCTTGTTACCTAGACTTAAGTGTGGAGCAGCTTAATAAGCTCGAGCGCATCCAAAATCTCTGTATACGGTTCATATTTGGGCTTCGTAAATATGACCATGTTTCAGAATTTCGCAAAAAACTCGAGTGGCTCCCAATTCGCCTTCGCAGGAATACTCGAATTTTATCTCTCTTATACAGTGTCTTTTTCAATCCAACTACTCCTCCGTATTTGAAAGAGCGGTTCGAGTTTCTCGGGGATTCTCATCCGGGTCGATCTCTCCGCTCTGGGGATAACTTGACTCTTAGAATTCCTTCCCATAGCACATCTTTCTACTCCAAGTCCTTCTCCATTACAGCTGTTCGTCTTTGGAACTCTCTCCCTGTCAATTTGCGGCGGGCACAATCTCTGCCTATTTTTAAGCAGCTCCTTAAAAAACATTTTATGCCCCCGTAATTTTGTATAGGTAGATATTTATCTACTTAATTCCTTATTTATTATTATGGCTAATCATATAATATGATACTTAAGTATATATTGTATGTATGTATTTAGTATGTAACATTTATGTATATATATATATATATATATATATATATATATATATATATATATATATATATATATATATATATATATATATATATATAAGGCCGCCTATTGTACAGCTTATATCCTTATATTATGTATGTTTTATGTTCTTTTATTTTATGTTAATTGGTGTACAATAAAGAATATTTTCATTTCATTTCATTTCACATTTGTGAGGATCGTTTCGGATTTCACCCATACAAAACTGTCAAATTCCATAGAAACGTGTACGGATCAAATCGGCTTTTCGATGCGTATACGAATGTATGGAAAATGACAGTTTTTAACCGACTTCCAAAAAGGAGGAGGTTCTCAATTCGGCCGGTATCTTTTTTTTTTTTTTTTCTTTTTTTTTTTCTATGTATGTCCACCGATTTCTCCGGGATTACTGGACCGATTCGCGTGATTTTTTTTTAATCGACAGAGGATGTTTGCGAAATGGTCCCATAAAAATTTTAACCTTCAACTCCTCAAGCCTGATGCTGCAGGCTAAAACTATGGCGATTTAGGAAATTTCGATTACGAATTGATATTGTAGGTAACAAGTATGGACTACCTACATCATGGAGCTCCAGGTCCTAGCTCCTCAATCATAGGTACTACACTTAAAAGCTTAAAATAAAAATTCTTTTCAAAAAACCGACTTCTAACGCCACTACAAAGTATAAAAATAATTTTAGTTTGTTCACGTTTGTTGAAGTCGGGCGGGCCTAAAATACAAACTATGAAACCGACTCGCGATGCTCGCTCGACTTCTACAAACGAGTCTATCATATTCTGTAGCGTCGCGCATCGGTTTCATAGTTTGTATATAGGCCCGCCCTGTCGCGAAGTGCATATGCTATCGCGAAATACTTAGACCTTTGGTAAGGATAAGGTTGTATAAGTCTATGGTAGTATATGACATCGGAAATTTGTCGTTGGTTTGTAGTTTAAATATTTTTGGTTTTGAAATGTTCTTTTTTTCTGACGGACATTTGTTGCATAGCAACGAGTTGTTTTTTCTCGCATCCTGAAGAAAGTGGTGAAATTGTGAGTTGCGCTACGAGGAGAAGATGTGATGAAAGCTAAGTATCTGAGGAGTATCTAAGTATCTGATAGCTAAGTACCTGATTATCTACGCAATTGATCTATGAGGTTCTTGAACCCTCATAAGTGAATTTCTAGATACTAATACATTTACTAGCATCTGGGAGCGCGCTCTAGGGCTGTGTGTGAGTTGGCAAGGGATGTGTAAGGGACGGTTTTAATGGTGTTTAAATTGTGAGTAAATCATTATGGCTATTAAGAGCTGAGAGCACATCAGACCCGATGAGATGAGATGAGATGACGTTGAGCCCTCGTGGAGGGGTGCTCCGAGGTGGTTTAGCCCTCGGAGGGGGGCTCCGAGGAGGTTCGTACGAATGGGGAAGATTAC
The DNA here is from genome assembly GCA_029955525.1 of Oeneis ivallda. Classification (NCBI taxonomy): domain Eukaryota; kingdom Metazoa; phylum Arthropoda; class Insecta; order Lepidoptera; family Nymphalidae; genus Oeneis; species Oeneis ivallda. The sequence continues at coordinate 14,995,884 of JARPMR010000001.1, forward strand.
GTTGATCCTTCGGGTAGATAGAACCCGAAGAAGGTTCATGTTTATGAATAGGAGACATTATGTCCCGCCCTTGGGTAAGGGGCCCAAGGAAGATTCGTGCGGACTAGAAATACTCTTAGACATAGGGGGTCTAAGAGTATGGATCAGAAAGATCGGGTCCGATGGTCAGATGAGATTAGATTCAGATGAGATTAGATTCCGATGGTCAGATGAGACTAGATTCCGAATGGGAGATGAGTTTGATTCCTTACACGTCCACGGCTAGAAATAACTAGAATAATAGATCAGATCTTAGGGCGTCACAAATGGTGATGTCATAGTTAATTTAATCATGCAGGTTACCGGTGCACTCCCGCAGTAGAGAGAGAGAGAGAGAGAATTAATCGGAGTAGAGCGGTGCGACAGGAGCCTTCTAGTTGATGGGCAGGTATGACTCCATTGGGATAGGTAATTAAATCGGCGACATTCTGTTCCACTAGACATCCTTATTTAATATCCATATACAAGCGGTTCAACCGTGTATAGCGCGTAGTTACCCTTAAATATATACCTAGAGAGAAAGCAGATAGTGGAGTAGAATGGCCTCGCCGACATGGTGGAGGTGCTGGGATATTAGTAAGATGAACCAGAATCTTTAGCACATGGAGTCATACTAAGCTTAAATTATAATAAAGTGTCTATTTGTTGCCTTTTTGTTGATTTGAATAAATAGAGGTGCTGCATTAGTTTCGCTACTCGCCGCTGGAGGGAGCGTCAACGCAGTTTTCAACTTTAAATCGAAAGAAATGGCCCAAGTAAGTTGGTAGAATTGACTTCAGAGATACTAATGTCATAGAGCGTTCGAAAGTTTGAATTTACGAACATTTGACCAATTTCCGATGTGTCATTTATTTTTAAATTGTTCTAAAGTCAGATGGTGGAATTGGGAACATTTGAAATTTGAATTCTATTACGCCATTTCAGTGTCAATTATATTGCTGATTGAGTATTGTGAAGGAAACATTGTTGTGAAAAAGAAATAGAGATCTGAAAACAATTTAAGGTTGGAAATTATCCTATTTAATATAAAGAAGGAAATCATATCACTCAGTTTTAATAACTGAGACTGAAGTTCGACTAATTTACTGAATTTTTAACACAAAAGGTACATCTGGTGTGTTATCTTATATTTTTAGAATAGCTACCAATGCACTATAAGGCTATTATTTCGAATGTCTGAGTGTCTATCGAGTAAGAATTGATCTAAGAACTGAATACTTTCCTTTACCAATTAGAACTAGGAATATGGTCAACATAGGTAAACTTGAATACTTATTAAAAATGAAATTTGACGTCTAATGAAAGGGATTGCTAGACAAGATACATTTTGATGTTAAGGGTATATAATGAAAGTGTAATTGTTTAAGGATTATTAAATTCAATTTGATTTGGTAATTATTGAATTCATAGAGTAACTTAATTTAAGGCTTATCCAATTAAGGATTCAGGGCCTATCTACAAGTATGTGGAGGATTATAGTTATATTTTTATATGGAGAAAACAATCTTTAAATTATTGAGTTAAGATTTTACTTCGAAAGGAGTCTTAAAGTATATAGACACATGATAATAGATACTAGAGTCCTATGTACCAAACTCAAGGGTTGATAACCCTATTGAAGGTTAGAATTTTATTTGATCTGGGTAATTTTGTAAATTCAAGCAAATATAGTTATTCTTTTAAAGAAGTTGGGACTTTAATTATAGCTAAATTAGTGAGAATATACATGGAGTATGTTCAAAATAATTTTGAAAGAAATTCTATGGTATTAGTTTGACCCAATAATAAGTTTTAATCTCATGAATGTTATTATGAATTTCAATTCTTTTACCTTTCAGTTATTATTATAGTGCGAGCTATTTGTATAATGGAAAGGTATCTTAATGTTAAATCTGTACTCATGGTTTAGGTACTCTCTGCATTTGGTGGTAAATAATGGTTGGATAAACTGATGATTAGTATAAGAGCAAGTTACTTGTTTAGCAAGCGAATTATACAACTGGTTAGATTGAAATAACTCTCTAAAAATCTTAATGGAAAATTAGACTGGGAATGCTCATTCTTTATTTGTGTGGGATTATTAACATTCGAGTTTGGCATATACACTATAATATATTTCGAAGTTAGTCTCTATACTTTAAATTAAATAGAGCAAGTATATGAATCATAAAGAAGTGTTCAAAGATATAAGGATAATTAATCTAGAAGTGGTATTTCCACAGAGATCCATAGATTTAGGGACAGGTATTTACATCCATGTGATAAGGCGTTAGGTATTGTTCAAATATAATGTCTGATTACAGAAAATTCATCATGGATGATTTATTGCTAAAAAGGCTAAGACTACTTATTACCCAAATAGAAACTCACTCGAATCAGGCTGTAAATCTCGGCTCTTTGAATGCTAACCTAATCCACGATGCAGAAGTAAACAAGACAAAATTAAAAAATCTTTTGACGAGATTCGAAAATGATTTAATAAATTATTTTAAATTGGTAAATGATCCTGCAGCTGACGAGATAAGTGAAATGAGTGAAATACAACTGAAAGCTGAGGAAAATCTAGCGGAGCTAGAAGTGAAATTAAAATTATTTCAGGGCAGTTCAGAAACTCCATCGAAGCATAAGGAGAAGGATGCAATAACATCATGCCGTTTACCTAAATTAAATTTACCTGAATTTGAGGGTGATATTTTGAACTGGCATCAATTTTGGGATCAATTTCAATCAAATATTCATAACAGAAACATAGCAGATGTAGACAAATTGCTATACCTTAAGTCTTCATTAAAGGGAGAAGCTAGAAAAGCTATTGAGGGTCTAGATACAACAAACAAGAATTACAACATAGCTATTAAAACTCTTACAGAAAGATATGGCAAAAGTTCTCATTTAATTGATGCACATTATTCAGCGTTATCTAAGGTGGTGACTGCAGACTCTACGATAACATCATGTCGTAAATCATTTAATGAAATGGAAAAACATTTACGGGTCTTGGAATCATTAGGAGAAGACGTGAATCACAATCATCTACGGCATATTATATTTAGTAAATTTCCAGAGGATCTTATCTATGAGTTAAAATTAAAAACCAAAGACGACTCTATAAATGAGATAAGGCAAGAATTAGAGAAAATACTTACAGCAAAGGAAGACGCTAATAGGATCACTCAAGGAAATAGTGCGGAAGGAGTTGGTAACTATACAGTGGAAACTCTACATGTAACTCAAGAAAATCAGAGATATAAGCATAGCAGGGGAGAGAGGCGACCTAGAAGCGAATTCAGAAGGAATGATTGGGGTATGCAGGCTGATAATTTAAAACCTCCAAATTTTAGAAAGAGACAGTACCTACAAAGAGGAGGACAGTGGGGACAGAGGAGAAATACAACATTCGGAGGAGGTAATAGGTTGGAAGATGGAGCTCACGGGAAGAGGATGAAACCTTACTGTATGTTTTGTAAGAGTGATCATTTCTCTGATCTATGTAAAAAATACAGAACATACCAGGAACGTACTGCGCTGATGAAAGACAGATGCTATAAATGTCTTAAAAGTGGTCATAGGGTTCTGCAGTGTCAGTATAATAAACCTTGTTATTTTTGTAAAAAACATGAACACCACAGCGCACTGTGTAAGGAGAAGTTTCAGTCTGGATCAGAGAGCGCGACTCTAACAACGATGGATAGAGAATGACATACGGCTCTTCAAACAGCTGTAGTAACAGCCCGGGGGAAAGGTGAGACGTCTAATCAAATATCATGCCGTATACTATTCGATTCAGGCTCCCAAAGATCTTACATCACCCAAAAGATTGCAAGGGAATTAAAATTGTCCACGGAAAAGGATGAAAGTTTATCGGTTTATACTTTTGGTTCAAAGAGTCCTCAAGAATTTAATAGTCCAGTTGTTCAATTGGAGTTACAAACTAAATCTAAAAATTGGAAGAGTGTTTATGCAAACGTCGTACCTATGATTTCAAAAGGTGTACCGTATGTAGTTGAACTTGACGATTGGAAGAATAAATTGAAACTTGCAGACGATGGGTCTTTGAAAGATCAAGTTGATATTCTTATAGGGAATGATTATTACTACTCGTTTCTTTGCTTAGAAAGAATATGGATAAGGGAAGATTTATATTTAATTGATTCAGAGTTTGGATGGATACTTTCGGGTCAAATTCCGCATGAGAATAAAGAAGGAGAACATATGTCAGTTGTTACATACTTTCAAACAGAGATTGATTTCAGATTAAGCAAACCTGACATGCCACTAGATTTAGGAAGTATAACATTCCTTTGGGAACTGGAGTCAATCGGTATAACCGATTCACCTAAGATTACTAGAGAAGAAGAGGCTATAAATAAATTTAATGAAACGACAAAATTAATAGATGGTAGATATTATGTTAGTTGGCCGTGGAATGAATATCCTCCAGCACTAACACCTAATTATGGATTGGCATATGGTCGTTTAGGAAATTTGGTTAAACGATTAGATAAAGAAACTTTAAGATGTTATAATAATACTATACAGGCACAAATATCGAAGGGAATAGTCGAAACAGTGTTAAATAAGACACATGTGAACCATCCAGTACATTATTTACCGCACTATTGTGTTGCTCAAAAGGGTAAACCAATTAGAATTGTTTATGATGCTTCATCGAAAATTAAAAATACTAAAAGTTTAAATGAATGCCTCTATTGCGGTCCGTTGATGTTAGAAGATTTGACAAGTATAATTATCAGATTTCGAAGCCATAATGTTGCTTTGTCAGCAGATGTAGAGAAGGCCTTCCTTCAGATAGGACTACATGAACAAGATCGCGATGTAACCAGATTTATTTGGTTGAAAGATGTAGAAAAACCACCGAGTGATGATAACATTGTTTGTTTACGGTTTCGTAGAGTCCCTTTCGGAGTTATATCAAGTCCATTTCTACTGAACGCGACGATTAAACATCATCTTTCTAAAGGAAATGAACGACTACAATTGGCTGCCAAAGACATATACGTTGATAACTTAGTAAGTGGAGTCCAAACACAAGAGGAAGCAATACAATTCTATAAAGACGTGAAGAACGCCTTTTGTCAAATATCTATGAACCTTAGAGATTGGAGTTCAAATTCAAAACAATTTCTAGACAAGGTACCCGATAGTGTTAAGGAAGAAGTTGTGAAAATTTTAGGCTTAGATTGGAATGTAAAGGATGATACTTTGTGCCTAAGATTCAAGATAGATACAGAGGCAAATTCTAAGCGTGAAGTTTTAAAAGTAATTGCTTCAGTATTCGATCCATGTGGGTTAGCAGTACCACAAATTTTGTCAGCTAAATTATTTCTCCAAAAGCTATGGCAGACCAAGGTTAAATGGGATATAAAACTTTCAAAGGAAAATCAGGTGGAATGGACGGAAATAAAGAAGGAATTAGAAAGTATTAAAGAAATATCGGTACCCAGATGTTACATAAAAAACGTGAAAAATGAAGAATATCATTTGCAGTGTTTCACCGACGCATCACTTAAGGCATATGCTGCTGTTGTGTACGTGACACACGGGACTAAGAGAAGTTTTGTAATTGGGAAAACACGATTAGTCCCTATAAAAGATCAACAACACTTAAAAATCCCTCGATTGGAATTACTAGGAGTGTTGATAGGATGTAGATTAATTAAGATGGTTTCAAAAGCATTTAACATGAAGGTAGGACGTCAAACGTTATGGACAGACAGTCAAATTGTCATAGAATGGTGTCAATCTGATAAATTGCTACCACCGTTTGTGGCTAGACGAGTTGAAGAAATTAGAAGTAATAGAGAACTTATGATTAAATATGTACCTTCAGAGTTAAACCCGGCGGATGTTGCGACTAGACCGATAAGTTCCAGGGAAGATAAAGAGAGATGGATTAAAGGTCCACAGTTTTTATCAGACTCCAATATTAGGACGTTTCCTATTAAGAATACGTCACAAACTTTTTTTCTTTCGACGCGGGAGGGTCTAACGAATACTTCTAATGGAGAAATTGTTGATTTAGAGAAAGAGAATAATTCCACAGAGAAGGATGTCGGTACTAGACATAATGAACCACTTAGTATTACAGAAGAAATAAGGAAGCTTCAAGCAGAGCATTTTGCGTAGGAATTTGCTGGAAAAGAAACTGATTTAAGTCGTTGCCTTAAGTTATTTAAAGATGTTGATGGATTACTACGTTGCAAGGGACGTCTTCAGAATGCAGATCTGTCATTCGATAAACGGTACCCAATATTGATTCCTAAGGAATGTGATTTTACAATTAATTTGATAAAGAAGGTACACAATGATAATTACCATGTAGGAGCAAATCATACACTCAGCCTTATTAGACAATCCTATTGGATACCACAAGGCAAATCTCAAGTCCAGAAAGTAATAAGGAGATGTCCAAGTTGTGTTAAGCACGGAGCTGGTCCGTTTAAGTTACCAAATACTCCAGCACTTCCGGCAGAAAGAGTGAGTTATAGTGAACCATTTACTTTTGTGGGTGTGGACTATATGGGTCCGGTCCTTGTCAAGAATGGTCAGAAAAGATGGATTTGTTTGTTCACTTGTTTAGCGATAAGGGCTGTTCATTTAGAACTTGTGCAAGACCTTACAGCCGAAGAAGGTCTGTTAGCATTGAGAAGAATGATAGCGACCAGAAAGGTCCCTCAATTAATTACATCAGATAACGCAGCTCATTTCAAACTTATATCAGAAATTCTCTTGAAACAGTATTGTGTGGTTAACAAGATTAAGTGGAGATTCATACCACAACTAGCACCTTGGTATGGTGGATTCTGTGAGAGACTCGTTGGTTTAGTTAAGAAATGCATGAAACGCACATTAGCGAAACATATGCTTTCAGATAGTCAACTAACTACTGTTGTCAAGGAAATAGAAGCTGTATTAAATTCACGACCACTCACATGCGTTGATTCAGAGTTGGATATAATCTTGAGACCAATGGATTTTCTTACACTTGGAAGTTGCATTACTTTTGAAGAATCAGTCGAAGATTGTATAGATAAAGGTACTACGATTAAGATCGATCTTGTAGAAAGTTGGAGAAGAGGTCTCATTATTTTAAGAGAATTTAAGGAGATGTTTGTGAACAGATACTTGTTAAGTCTTCGAGAAAGGTATCACCACTCGCTTAAAGAACCACGGGTCACTTCGAAGCTATCTCCAGCAATGGGACAAGTGGTTCAAATAAAAGGAGATAATAAGAATAGAGAAACCTGGAAAACAGGGAAAATTATTTCGTTAAAAACGGGAAGTGATGGTTTGTGCAGAGTAGCCATAATAAAAGTGGGGGATAAAGAGTTCACGAGGTCGATAGCACATCTATATCCTCTAGAAGCCCAAGAAGCAGGAGGATTGATAGACATACGATTGGAAAACGAGGATACCTCGAGTGAATGTACTCCTGCAATTTTAATAGAGCCTTTAGACGAAAGTATAGAAAGACCAACAATTATTTCAGAGGACACAGAACGTGAAGGGATCTTACCATTAGAACAAGTTGTCGTACTAACTCGGGATGATTCCGAGTGCGGAATTGTAGATCAAGAAATGAGAGAATTGGACAGAGAGGTTAGCGAGTCGGACAGGTCAGAGCCATTAGAGCGAGACAGTGAGATGGTTGAAGTAAGTCAAGGAACTAAAGTAAGGAGAGTTGCAGCCAAAAAGCTTTAGCTTTACAGAAAATCAAAGAGTGGACGAGCAACATGCTATGTCTGCTCTAGTTTTTTGCTTCGGCCGGGAGTGTCGCGAAGTGCATATGCTATCGCGAAATACTTAGACCTTTGGTAAGGATAAGGTTGTATAAGTCTATGGTAGTATATGACATCGGAAATTTGTCGTTGGTTTGTAGTTTAAATATTTTGGTTTTGAAATGTTCTTTTTTTCTGACGGACATTTGTTGCATAGCAACGAGTTGTTTTTTCTCGCATCCTAAAGAAAGTGGTGAAATTGTGAGTTGCGCTACGAGGAGAAGATGTGATGAAAGCTAAGTATCTGAGGAGTATCTAAGTATCTGATAGCTAAGTACCTGATTATCTACGCAATTGATCTATGAGGTTCTTGAACCCTCATAAGTGAATTTCTAGATACTAATACATTTACTAGCATCTGGGAGCGCGCTCTAGGGCTGTGTGTGAGTTGGCAAGGGATGTGTAAGGGACGGTTTTAATGGTGTTTAAATTGTGAGTAAATCATTATGGCTATTAAGAGCTGAGAGCACATCAGACCCGATGAGATGAGATGAGATGACGTTGAGCCCTCGTGGAGGGGTGCTCCGAGGTGGTTTAGCCCTCGGAGGGGGGCTCCGAGGAGGTTCGTACGAATGGGGAAGATTACGTTGATCCTTCGGGTAGATAGAACCCGAAGAAGGTTCATGTTTATGAATAGGAGACATTATGTCCCGCCCTTGGGTAAGGGGCCCAAGGAAGATTCGTGCGGACTAGAAATACTCTTAGACATAGGGGGTCTAAGAGTATGGATCAGAAAGATCGGGTCCGATGGTCAGATGAGATTAGATTCAGATGAGATTAGATTCCGATGGTCAGATGAGACTAGATTCCGAATGGGAGATGAGTTTGATTCCTTACACGTCCACGGCTAGAAATAACTAGAATAATAGATCAGATCTTAGGGCGTCACAAATGGTGATGTCATAGTTAATTTAATCATGCAGGTTACCGGTGCACTCCCGCAGTAGAGAGAGAGAGAGAGAGAATTAATCGGAGTAGAGCGGTGCGACAGGAGCCTTCTAGTTGATGGGCAGGTATGACTCCATTGGGATAGTTAATTAAATCGGCGACATTCTGTTCCACTAGACATCCTTATTTAATATCCATATACAAGCGGTTCAACCGTGTATAGCGCGTAGTTACCCTTAAATATATACCTAGAGAGAAAGCAGATAGTGGAGTAGAATGGCCTCGCCGACACGCCCGACTTCAACAAACGTGAACAAACTAAAATTATTTTTATACTTTGTAGTGGCGTTAGAAGTCGGTTCTTTGAAAAGAATTTTTATGTATAGGCTAAATCCGAATCGATCCTCACAAATATGTTTCCACCCTAAGTCTGCGCGCGGCCCAAATCGAAACTAATCATGTGCCGCCATTTTGTTATCTGTGTCAGGTGTTCAGAGAGTAGTGTTGCAAAAGTTCCCGATTTCTCGAGAGATCTACTGATTTTGGGTACTGTCTCCCGATATCCCGATTTAGCAATCATATCTCCCGAATTTTTAATAAAAATGGAAATAATATTATATTAAGGGGCTTTCTATCTGGAAAATGTCAAAATAGGTGAACTGTCGTCTATAATTCCAATATGTAAGTAGACAATTCCCCAGTCAATGATTATTATCAAAAAAATGACTCAGAATGGCATTTGCTTCGTAATACGAAAGAAATTAAGTCGCTTAGTGAAAAAAATCGGCCAAGTGCGAGTCGGTCTCGCTCTTTTAGGGTTCCGTTAAAAAAAATTAAATAAAAATATTTCCATGTACCCATGGAAATATTTTAATTTAATTTTTTTAATTTAATTTAATTTTTATTATTTGTTGTTATAGCGGCAATAGAAATACAAAATATGTGAAAATTTCATCTGTCTATCTACAACGGTTTACGAGATACAGCCCTCTGACAGACGGACGGACGGACGGACGGACGGACAGCGTAGGCTTAGTAATAGGGTCCCGTTGGTACCCTTTGGTTACGCCGTAACCGTTACGGAACACTAAAAACAGACTTTAGGACAATCGTGAGTAGCATGAAAATATATGGTGAATTTGCCACACCCATCTGCAAATGTGGAAAGAATATTTTCATCTAATTTGATGAAAACTAAACAACGAAATAAACTTTCCACTTAGTCAACGATAGGTCTTTTACAAACAAAAAGATGTACCTATAGAGAAATATTCAAAGTTGCTACAATTTTAACTAGTGGTTCGCCCCGAACTGAGACCTCGCGGTATCCCATGATTCCCATAAGGTAGTTTTAACTATATTATATTGTAATTAAAACGCAAACGGATTTACTTTTGCAAAAACAACGTGATACTTTTATTGATAATAATTTGCTAATTGAATAACATAATTAGTAATAGACAAAATAAGAATCGCTGACGCAAAACTGTATTTACAATATTAAAGACGCCATCTATTAACAGTATAGTGAAGTTTTGTTAAAAACATTGATGCCCATTAAAACTTAAATAATTTCGTTTCTTTATAATATTTATCTAATCTTAGTATTTGTTGTTCAAGTACAGAATATAACTCAAATTATGTGTAAGTTTCAAGTTGTAAAATAAAGTGGTTTTAGAGATCTAGCCTCGAATACAATCTCCACTTTGAAAGCCCCCCATTTCGTCAATTTAAGAAAAAAAAAAGAAATACTTTTGTACTCTGTTCCAAATTATCTTTAAAATGAGGTACTGCAACCCTATGAAATGCAAAAAAATATATTTTACTTCGCATTCGCTCCTATGAGAGCCCCCCTGAAATAAAGATTTTTATAACTTTTTAATCCATTTTCGGCTGGCGGCCATCGGTTTACATATCATATCTAAAATTGAAGTAATTACGTTCAGTAATTCAGAAGTTATAAGGCTCTGACAGACGGACGGACGGACGGACAAGTGCAAATTCACTCAAGTAAACTCAGAGACCTTCGCTTCGCTCGGTCGATAAAGGTAAAAAAATGTTCACAAAAATATTTAGTAAGAGGTGGTATGAAGACGGAAATGATTAATCAATATATAAATAATCAATGTACAATAGTCATATCTTCTTCTTCTTCTTTATAAACCGATAGACGTCCACTGCTGGACAAAGGTCTCTAGCATGGACTTCCACAGGCCTCGGTCTTGCACCGCCTGAATCCAGCGGCTCCCTGCGACTCGTTTGATGTCGTCGGTCCACCTGGTGGGGGGTCTGCCAACACTGCGCTTCCCGGTGCGCGGTCGCCACTCCAGCACCTTGGGACCCCAACGACCATCAGCTCTTCGAACTATGTGCCCCGCCCATTTCCACTTCAGTATCGCGACTCGCTTAGCTATGTCGGTGACTCTGGTTCTCCTACGGATCTCCTCATTTCTGATTCGATCCCGCAGGGACACTCCAAGCATAGCTCTCTCCATCGCCCGCTGAACGGTCCTGAGCCTACTTATGAGGCCCTTAGTTAGCGACCATGTCTCGGATCCGTAAGTCATCACTGGCAACACGCACTGTTCGAAGACTTTAGTCTACAGGCAACAAGCGGTTGATCTCTTTCTCGAAATTGGACCTACCTAGCTGGACTGTGTGTCCCAGGTAAATATACTCGTCAACAATTTCGAGTGCAGAGTTCTCAACAATTACTGGGTGGAGCGGTGCATGAGCATTGGACATGATTTTCGTCTTGCTCATGTTCATTTTCAGGCCCACCTGTTGAGAAACCCTGCTGAGATCGTTGAGCATTGTATTGAGGTCTCTCAGAGTCTCTGCCATGACTACTATGTCATCGGCAAATCGCAGGTGAGTGACGTACTCGCCGTTTATGTTGATGCCAAGCCCGTTCCAATCCAGAAGCTTAAAGACGTCCTCCAACGCAGCGGTAAAGAGCTTCGGGGAGATAACGTCTCCCTGTCGCACTCCACGCTGCAAGTGGATTGGCCTCGTAGTCTGGTCCTGTATACGTACTGACATTGTGGCGTTTTCATACAAGCACTTCAGCACTTGGATATACCGGTAGTCAATCCGGCATCTCTGCAGCGACCTCAACACAGCCCAAGTTTCCACCGAATCGAAGGCTTTCTCATAGTCCACAAACGCTAAGCAAAGTGGCCGGTTATACTCTTCTGTCTTTTGTATAACCTGCCGCAGCGTATGAATGTGATCTATGGTACCAAAGCCTTTTCGGAATCCGGCTTTTTCTGGAGGCTGGAAGTCGTCAAACCTACGAGCGAGACGATTCGTAATTACTCTCGAGAACAATTTATAAACATGACTCAACAACGAGATGGGTCTATAATTCTTCAACAAGGTATTATCACCCTTTTTGAAGAACAGAACCACCACGCTCCTGTGCCATGCTTCCGGCGTTGTGCCCTCGTGGATGACGGAATTGAACAATCGCTGAAAGATCTTAAGTACCGGTTTTCCACCCGCTTTCAGGAGTTCCGCAGTGATTTCGTCATCACCTGGCGCCTTGTTGTCCTTAAGCTGTTTGAGAGCCATTCTAATCCCGTATAGGCTGACGTCCGGGATATCTTCGGTATAGTGTCGGGTCAGTTTGGCTCTGGGATCTTTCGCCAGATCTTCAACAGGTTTTTGTGTCGTGTTATATAACTGTCCATAGAACTTCTCAACCTCTCCCAAAACCTCAGGTCGAGAAAAGACGAGACGGCCGTCATTAGTTTTCAGCCGCGTCAGCTGGCTCTGTCCGATAGACAGATCTCTCGCGAACACTTTTGAGCCTTTGTTCCGCTCAATGGTATCTTTAATACACTTGGTATTAAAGACACGGAGGTCGCGAGTTTGTGCCTTAGAGATCTGCCTATTAATCCGCCGGTAGGCAGCCGCGTCTGCCGATGACTGCAGCCTCATCTCTTGTCTCTCCTTCATTAGCTTGAGAGTATGGTCAGAGAACTGTTCGGTTCTTTTCCTGCGGTGGGTCTTAAAGAATTTAGACCCCACAGTATGGACAGTTTCCACGAACCTGTTGTTTAGATCGTCCACAGAAACGCAGTCTGCTAGGCACTCGAATCGGTTCTGCAGTTCGAGTTGGAAGTTTTCGGGATTTTGGATATGAGCACGAGAAGGTCGGAGAGTGGACTTCACCAGTCTGGCCCTTTCCAGCTTCACATTAATATTCAACGTGCCTCTTACCATCCGGTGATCGCTACCGGTTTTCACCCTATTGATCACAGAGATATCATTGAATATATGCCGCTTGGTCGACATAATGTAGTCGATCTCATTTCTCGTGGAACCATCGGGACTCAACCATTTCCATTTTCTGTGTGGCCGCTTCCTGAAGAAGGAATTCATCATAAAGAGGCCCTCCTTCTCCATGAAGTCGGCCAGCATTTGGCCCCTTTGGTTCCTTCGCCCATACCCAAAATGCCCCACTCTCGTCTCTGCACCGCTTCGTTCGCCCAGCCTTGCATTGAAATCCCCCATCACAACACTGTAATGAGTGGTAGAGGCGTGTATGGCTTTTGATATATCCTCATACAGCGCCTCTACCTCCTCGTCAGAATGTGTCGATGTCGGTGCGTAGACCTGTATAACCTTCAGCGAATACCGTTAATTGGTGATTCTGAGTATAAGGTACGCTACCATACTCGACACACTCTTGACTTGTACAATGTTGTTGACGAGGGACTTGTGGACGATGAACCCGACACCACCCTGGGACTGTTGATCGCCCTCCCGGTAGTAAAACAAGTTGCCGGAATTGAGGATTATCGAGTCCTCCCCCTCTCTTCGGACTTCAGACAATCCTATAATGTTCCAGCGCAACTCGCTCACTGCTTCTTCCAGCTCGATGATCTTTTCGTCGGTCCTCAAAGTGCGTGCGTTATACGTCACCAGGCCCAGTCGTCGGGGTTGGCAGCGGAATCTCGTCCGGAGATTCTTAGCACCCCCTGCCCCGCCATTACCGTGACCGCTGCCAGGGTCAGGAATAGCGAGGCCGCCGGGAACTAGGGGCCATGGTCTTGTGCGAATATCCATACAATATTCATATATAAATAATTAAATATACATTACAAATTATGTATCAATCTTCTTCATCAAAAATTGCCGTCAAATTGCATTGTGGTATGGACAATGCGTCATATCATTGCACGCAATCGCAAATAAACAAGGCCCCTACAATGGGCAATACGAAAGCAGAGTGGCTCCAAGAGTGGCTTACTAAAAATAATAGGCTATTTGGGACGAGAATCGGCGTCGAAAAGGGCTACTTAGGGACAAGGTATATATTAGACGAAGCACAAATAATGAGCTTATTAGCTAAAAAAATTGTAGTTGCACTTGTAAAAAAGATACCGTACCTACCATCTTACAAGATTTGTACTACATAAGTAGGTACTTAAGGTAGGTAGGTTTTAAAAGCCTCAGCCTTCCTCATACAGCCACTTCCCGCCACCCGCTTTATATCGTCAGTCCAACGTGCTGGAGGGCGCCCCACACTAAGCTTACTTGTTCGCGGTCTCCACTCTAGGACTTTTCCTTTTTATTACATTTTATTTCCCTGACAGACAGACAGACGGATGGACGGATAGATGGATAGACAGCGGAGGCTTAGTACATAATAGGGTCCTGGTGACAACCTTTTCGCACGGAAACCTTAAAATCAACGCCCACGCTAATAATTATAAAAGATCTCTGATTTCGAAAAATAGAAATAAGTAATAGAAAAAGACCACCTATTGTTTATGGTTGTCTTGTTGATGCCCTAAGGTATTAATACATACATCAGGCGAAGCTGAATCAAGTTAATTTATTAATTTTTGATAAATTAATTTGATTCTGCTTTATATATAAGTAAATAAAATTATATAAAATATACTAGCTGACCCGGCGAACTTCGTACCGCCAACTTATCTATATAAATAAAACAAATAAACTATCCTAATCAAAAAAAACTATCCTATCTTTCAAGTTGGACCAAATTACAGATAGTTACGAAGTTTTATCTAAATCGGTTAAGTAGTTTAGGAGTCCATCGCGGACAAACAACGTGACACGTAATTTATATATATTAAGATTTTCATTTTACTCGTTGTGAAATGACCTCAATAGGCCTAAAATACCTACTTTAAGCTAGCTGAAAAAAATGGCGACATCAGGTTCTGCATCGTTGGCAACACTGTCTGATATACATTAATGATCATAGACCACGAACGCTAGGATACATCATGGATACTTATTTTTAATCTGCGACGTTTATGAGTGTGCTGTGCATGGTAGGTAGGAAATAGAGTGTTTACCTGTGGACAGGCTGTGGTTCTCTGCTCTGTGGTTTATAGTGGTGTTTACGTATAATGTACTTTGTGGTGTTTACTATTTTGCTATATAGGTAGGTGGTCAAGAAGCCGATCACATTATAAATGTGATGTGTGATAAATAGGAAAAATGGGGTTGATACACCTCGCACATCTTATTTCACTTTGCTGTTTCAACTTTGTCTTTGTTATTGCCATTGATAATGATGACCTGTGCAATGCAACTTCGTCAGCACGCGTTGAATATGAATTCAGTACGGATTTAGTGAACAGCGAACACATTATAACTTTCAAAGGATATTTTTCAAGATCCACAAGAGAAAACTATGTGAATGCTGCATTGAGAAATGCTGGGGTTAGTCATTTTATTTTAAACTAGTGTTTGCTCAAATTGTTGTTTGTTTGTTTCAAACGAGTCGCAGGGAGCCGCTGGATTCAAGCGTCGAAAGACCGAAGCCTGTGGAAGTCCATGCAGACCTTTGTCCAGCTGTGGACGTCTATAGGTTGATAAAGAAGAAGAAGTGTTTGCCCTTGTTTTCCTGTAATGAATTGTATAGTAGGTATGTTATTCTCTAGGACACTCTTAGGTCTTTAACTATATTCATGCCAAAGTTCAAATTCATCTGTTGCTCTGCTGCTGCAACTTAATAAACAAACTTTTGCAATTTATTATTTTAGTGTGATTGTGGACAAACCCAGATTGCATCACTAACCCCCAAAAAGAAGCCTTGGAATGTCAATCACATTGTTCAAGTAGATCTATGGTCTCACTACTATGACTAGAAATACCATCATGTCGCCTGTGCAAAGTGCAAAAATCCTTTTTGGGGCTGAGCGTACGCTTATATAATATGATTCCGAAGGAATTGCTAGATTTGCCACTGCACAAATTTAAACTATGTGTAAAAACTCACTTACTGAGTCGCCGTTATTACAAAGTTAATGACTTTCTTAATGACAAAGTTGCATGGGATATTAAAATGAGTATTTGAATATTAGTATTCAATTCGATGCCTCAACATGGGTAACCTAAGTATGTCACACTCTCTTTAAACATTTCTGTGGTGGTGTCGTGCGGTGCTGGTTGTTGCGTTTCCTCAAATATGGACTAGCAAAGCAACGGCTGGATCATGCGTCATGCTCGTGAACGGGTGCCGCCGGTGGGAATGGGGCTACTTTGTGTCTGCCCGTCTTAACATGAATTGAATTGTAGTTTTCTTTTTGGAACTTCCCCTCATTGTGGAAATGTTATATTTTATTCTAACAAGGTTGCAGTAGGTTAAATCGGCTTGGCATTCAGCTGCCCACAAGATAGTATAAAAAACTTATTACAATGTAATTTAGCTTCATAATAATATTGTAAAATGATTATTTTGAAAAAAGCAACTGCTGAGTTTCTTGCCGGCTCTTCTCAGCAGAATCCGCTTTCCGAACTGGTGGTAGAGTAATGACTTGTCATAAGAGCTACAGATTGGCCTACGTGAAATAAATAATTTTGAATTTGAATTTAACACACAAGACAATTTTTGTTGAATGTTGCCATAGCCGTCTCTATTTCCTGTATTACAGAAGATAGAGACGGCTATTTCTATACATTCGCCATCTCTATCTTGAGCCTACCCTTTTTAAAGCTTAAAATTTTATTATTAGTATGTATATAGCTAATTCAGATTATACTATTAGGAAGAATACAGTGGATTATATTTATTTGGTTTCATTTAAGAATTTTACTATTCACATATTTATTTTTTGATGTGGTATAGCTGTTTATGCGAAGTATAACTGTATAATAGTTTAAGTTATGTAAATAAAATATAAACAAAAACTTAAAATTATCAATAAAAGCAAACAATAATGGAAAAACAGTAATTAAACTTAATCAGTAAGACAAAAATGGATTAGTAGCATAGAAAATACAGATTACAGATACTCTACACTTTTAAAACTCAATACAATGATTTTCCATCAAAAAATTAATCAAATGTTACTAAAAAATTGATTTTCCTCCATTGACTTAAAAAATATGTATATTTTTCCTCGCTTTTGCGTTTGCTTTTCATCGCTTGAATTACGACTTAAATCCTGGTAAAACACTTTGTTCATGTAAAGTGTCCTCATTTTGCTTCAGATAGTAAGTAGTAGAAGTATAGATAGATGGATTTTTTTATAATGTATCTAAAACGCAACTAAGGCATTGTGATAATCAGAATTTGGCAACATAATGTAATTAGAATTTAAAAATTGAATAAAATAGAATAGATAAGCTTTTTTTCTAATAAACTTTAAATATTATGAAGTGCTTTTGAATCATCAAGTGAATCTACCATTGCACATTGATCCTTTATAGACTGTTTCAATAATATACAGGGTGGGCCAAACCAGGTGGATATAAAATTTTTTTTAGATTGTTCACTTAGGGGCCTACCAGGAACCGGAAGGAAAAAAATCGGTTCCCACCCGATTACGAGAAAATTTTTTTATTTAAAATTTTGGAATATCATTGCTTTGACGAACTTTTAATTTTTTTTAAATTTTTCTAGTGACAATTTCCGTAATTTTTTTTTTGGAATATCTTTACCTAATAATTGTACTCTCTTAGAAAAAAATTTCAGTCTGGTTAGCTGGTTTTAAGAGCATTAAATTTTAAATTATTTCAAGAAAATTAAGTTCATCCAATATCTACAGAAAACTTTAAAATTCCATTAAAAATAAAAAAAGAGGTTCGTAGCACTGGTGATTTTTTAAAAACTGTAGCAACTTATGTTCTTTTGATTGCCACAAGAAAAATTGTATGTCAATGTGCCGGATAAAAAGTTATGATTTTTCAAAAGTCTTCGTTCCTCATTCGTGTAAATAACGATCTTATTGAAAAAAATGTTTATTGTTTGTGGAGACTGCAGTATGTCCTTTAATTTTAACTGCCTCGTTGGTCTCGTGTTTGACTGCGGCCGACGAGGTCCCGGGTTCGAGTCCCGGGTCGGACCATATCAAGTATTGGGGTTTTCCGTAAGAAATTCTCAGTACTAGCCCGGAGTTAGGAAGTTGGCGTTGTTTCACCCCCGTACCTTGGAGAGCACGTAAAGCCGTTGGTCCTGCGCCTAATCTCTCTCCGCCTGCGCCTAATCTCTCTCCGGTCGCGAATTTTCCGTCCCATCGGGCTATGAGAGTAAAGAAACAGAGAGTGCACCTATGTTCGCGCACACACTTGTGCACTTCAATATCTCCCGCAGTGCGGGAGATATTAAAGTGCACAAGTGTGTGCCGCACAGATGGTTAATCTCTCTGTAGATAGGTCACTGTGGTCGAAATTTGGTCGGGAGGACATTAATCCTTTAATGATGACTGACGGTATCTACATTTTTAAGAGAAAGAAAAATAAAACAATGTTTTATTTTCCGAATTTCGGCCACGGCGGCGGCATATCTTCAGAGAGATTAACGATCTGTGCGGGTGTGTGCGCGAACACAGGTGCACTCTCTGTTTCTTTACTCTCATAGCCCTATAGGACGGAAAATTCGACATGACCGGAGAGAGATTAGGCGCAGGCGGAGAGAGATTAGGCGCAGGACCAACGGCTTTACGAGCTCTCCAAGGTACGGGGCTGAAACAACGCCAACTTCCTAACTCCGGGCTAGTACTGAGAATTTCTTACGGAAAACCCCAATACTTGATATGGTCCGACCCGGGACTCGAACCCGGGACCTCGTCGGCCGCAGTCAAACACGAGACCAACGAGGCAGTTAAAATTAAAGGACATACTGCAGTCTCCACAAACAATAAACATTTTTTTCAATAAGGTCGTTATTTACACGAATGAGGAACGAAGACTTTTGAAAAATCATAACTTTTTATCCGGCACATTGACAAACAATTTTTCTTATGGCAATCAAAAGAACATAAGTTGCTACAGTTTTTAAAAAATCACCAGTGCTACGAACCTCTTTTTTTATTTTTAATGGAATTTTAAAGTTTTCTGTAGATTTTGGATGAACTTAATTTTCTTGAAATAATTTAAAATTTAATGCTCTTAAAACCAGCTAACCAGACTGAAATTTTTTTCTAAGAGAGTACAGTTATTAGGTAAAGATATTCCATAAAAAAATTACGGAAATTGTCACTAGAAAAATTTAAAAAAAAATTAAAAGTTCGTCAAAGCAATGATATTCCAAAATTTTAAATAAAAAATTTTTTCATCATACCTATTCGAAAAACGAATATTGGCTTCAGAGGACAGCGGGAGCAAAATTTCATTTTAACCCCATGGGACTTTTCATTTCTCTCTTCTGATTGGTCCGCGTTATAGTGCTTTAGCATACTAAAGCACTAACGCGGACCAATCAGAAGAGAGAATTCAAAAATGTGTCGAAATTCAAAAATGTTTGAGAAGCTGTTGTCTACGATAAGTCACGTGATCAAATTTGTTGATTAGACATATACGCCCATACTTCCAGCATAAATATTAATGTTTAATTATTTCATAAAAATTTATTTGTGTTTTATTTAAACTTTCAATATATTTACGTATTGGTAATGTCTATACTCTATATGTATACTCTATGTGTTGGAGTGGCGACCCCGCACCGGTAAACGCAGTGTTGGCAGACCCCCCACTAGGTGGACCGACGACATCAAACGAGTCGCAGGGAGCCGCTGGATTCAGGCGGCGCAAGACCGAAGCCTGTGGAGGTCCATGCAGGAGACCTATGTCCAGCAGTGGACATCTAAAGGTTGATAATGATGATGATGACTCTATATATTGTAGGTTGATACTCCTAGCTTTTTCTCATAGGTAATGATGAAAAATATTGTGTGTCATTCGGAGCCAAAATTTTTTGTTCTCGGGCGGCGTATATTGAATTCCTCGCTCCGCTCAGGATTCTACTTTAGAATCCCTCGCTGCGCTCGGGAGTCTACTATAGAATCCTTCACTTCGCTCTGAATTCAAAATAACGCCCTCGGGGAACAAAAAATTCCTTTGGCCTCATATAACACAAATAACTATTTCTCGTAATCGGGTGGGAACCGATTTTTTTCCTTCCGGTTCCTGGTAGGCCCCTAAGTGAACAATCTAAAAAAAATTTTATATCCACCTGGTTTGGCCCACCCTGTATGTATTGTGTAATGAAAATGAGTGAAAACTATATTTTGACATTGATGCAGCGATCTATCGTTTGATTGAGTTTATCTTATTACTAGATGATGCCCGCGACTTCGTCCGTGTGGATTAAGGGTTTTTAATTCTGTGGGAACTCTTTAATTTTCCGGGATATAAATGTAGCCAATGTGCTAATCCTAGATATGAGCTATCTCCATTCGAAATTTCAGCCTAATCAGTTCATTCGTTGTGGCGTTAAAGAGTAACAAACATACATCCATCCATACATCCATCCATATATACATCCATCCTTCCATACATACGTCCATACATCCATACATCCTTATATCCATCCATCCATCCATCCATCCATCCATCCATCCATCCATATATCCATCCATCCATACATCCGTTTACATACAAACTTTCGCATTTATAATATTAGTAGGATAATAATTGTAACACCGCCTACGTCTTATCCATAAGGTCTGGAAGAGATCGCTTTTTAACGAATGTAACAACGTAAAATGTTCTTGCTTTTGTTAACCAGTTTTTCTGTGCCATAAAGTATATAATTATGTATAAATAAATAAGTAGTTGCAGCTTTTACAGAAGTGACCCGCTGGTTCGGAATGCCGAATTGTAGGTTCAACAACAGTGACTTGTATTGTTTTAGGTGTCAAATTGGACGATAGTGCTCCGAAACAACCCAGCGAAAGAGTATCCAAGCGACTTTGACGTGATAGCATTTGGAGATGGCAGTGGCGACGGTATTGCAGCTCTTCGGGACCACCCCGCCGTTCGACGCGTCACTGCGCAACGCCAAGTTCAGCGCACAATAAAATACGTGCGCGAGGTTTGTGGAATTAAAGCTATCTCTCTCCCTTCTCCTGCTGGGGTGTTATTGATTTCCTGTAATATAGGTGACTGGGTCAATGCTACTTGAAATTTGGCTGCTGTTCATTCTATTACTTAAGAGCAATCTAGACATTATGTATTGGGAACTAG
Source organism: Oeneis ivallda (assembly GCA_029955525.1). Taxonomy (NCBI): domain Eukaryota; kingdom Metazoa; phylum Arthropoda; class Insecta; order Lepidoptera; family Nymphalidae; genus Oeneis; species Oeneis ivallda. The sequence continues at coordinate 15,017,063 of JARPMR010000001.1, forward strand.
CTGATTCCGGCGTGGATACGTGACTACGCGTGGATTTAGTTTTTAAAATTCCTGTGGGAATTCTATATTTGCGAAGATAAGAAGTAGCCTTATATCCATGTAAAACTCATGTCAATCTAAACCAACAAACAAACACGTTCGCATTTATAATATTAGAAGGATAGGCCCACTACAAATTGTGGTGAAACTGAAACGCATGTTTATTTACGCTTTATGATCTCTATATTACATTGATAAATAATAATAATAGTACCTCTTCTAGGGAATACTGAGAAATCGACAAATAAAAATATTTCAAGCCTTCGATCACAAAAGTGATCGAAGTCTCCCATCAAATTAAGAGATCGATGGGTTAATTATATTAAAAAAAAAAATGTAATTTTGTTTACTAGGCGATATTACATAAGGTTTTCAAATACAACTGGGAGCAAGTATTTCTGGATTTTTATAAACAAATATCCGCGAAAACTAGTGTGGCAGGACCGGAGTGGAGTGAAGCTCTTCCACTCGAAATTAACATGGGCCAATACAGGTCGAATGGTGTGACAGAACCGAATTGGCCAAATCCGACTCCACGTAGTCTTGTCTGCCGTACCGATAGAGTGTTTTTATGAAGCGCAAAGCCAGAAGCTCGCGAAGGAGGTCCTGAATGAAACGAAGGTCGAGTAGATGAAGCTGAATGAAGGGGCGACGGAGCGAGTCTTCTGGCGTAGCCCATTTGATTTGTAGCTTCGCTCTGCTATGGTCCTGCTACAGTTTTATAACCTTAGTTTTGAAATCTTAGGTTAAGTTGGGGTTGTACATAAACAGTCAGTATAGAACCTAAGGGCACTTAGGTTCTATTAGTTTGAAATGAAAAATTAAATTTGAGGGGGTTCTGAGCCCCCTACTCCTTTTCCCCTCCCACCCACTCCTTTTTACCTTCCCGCTTCACTAAGCGAGGTTTTACTCGAATTTCGGCATAACTAACATGAAAATTTTCAAGATTAAAAAATGTATATTTCGAAAACTATCAAGATTCGAGAGGTTCCCTCGGGAGAGAGGAGGGCAGAGAGGGGGTCACCCTCTCCCTGCCCTCCTCCCGAAACCCCTCCCTGCCCCCTCCGTTGCGTCAACCGTACTAAAGTTTAACCTGTTTTCTTATGAATAAATACATATACTTAAATGTAATTTTTCTTAACACAGGATGATTGTGGACCTGGCGGTTGTTTATATTCGGGATGGAGGAACCATAGACACCGAGCGCGTTCGCTGAATTCTCTAAGACAGCCGCGAGAGGTAATTATTTTGTACTGGGATAGAGCAAACCCAACGGCTTTTGGTGATGGGTTGATCCATATCCAATATACAACACATAGGTTATATTAAATCGAAAACCTACAACTTGGACTTCTAGATCATTCATGGCAGGAATTGTCGTTTAAGCAATATTTTTTTTACAGAATAACGGCTATACGTCCAGAAAGTTATTGAGGACAGTCCCACGGCAGATAACCTCCGTGTTGAAAGCAGATCTATTATGGTCTCTGGGGGTGACAGGTCAGTTTTTATTATCGAGTTTTTACACAAACCGTTCAAAGTTTCTGGTTTTAGATACATAATATTATGTATAATGTATTTATGTATATACATATATATTATTGTATCGGTGCATAGCGGAATTTTAATTGTACATGTTTACTCTCACAATACAATAAAAAACAAGTTTAAAAGTTATAATTCCCTGTCTAGTGATTTTATCACACCACAACAAAGGTATAATTATAATGCTCAATGAAAGGTTATTTGCAATAGATACAATAAAACGTCTGGAACAAAACTCGATAAGTACTTACTTTAATTCAAAGTTATTTTTATATTATCGTATTTTATCTCTTATTTATATATCGTACTCTACCATTTTAGACTTTTCAAATAGTAACAACAGATTATTTATTTATTTAGCTTTTGAGTAGTTAAGCAATTATTAGGGATGAAAAAATATACACAAGATTGCTAAACTCACAGCCTTCACGTCTACAAGTATTTTGCTTACACCCAAATTGATAAATTATCTCTTAGCTGATTTCGTTTATATATATATATATATATATATATATATATATATATATATATATATATATATATATATTTCCGTTGCAGAATCTTTACAAATACCCTGTTAGGGTGTAGCAACTTGGTCTGGAATCGACCGTAGTAGAGAGACCGATTTTATTTATTTTTATTTGCATCGTCGAAAAAATCACTTAAACTGTAGTAACATTTTTCTAATAAAAAGTTTTTTAATATTTTATAAAATTTGTTTTCTTTTTCAACGTTTCGAATGCAGTCTGGCAAATTATTATATACTTTTATGGACATTACGAAGGGACTGGAGGTGTAAAGTTTTAGTTTTGATGGTGGTAGGGTTAGCTTATTTCTATGTCTTTCGGGAAATCGACGAGGTTTCTGTTCTTTTTTTTTATAAAAGTGTAGGTTTTTCCGAACAAATTTACATATCTCAAAGATATAGATGGAAGGTAGGGTTAAGATTTTTAATTCTTTAAAATGAGGTAGACATGAGTCTGTAGATTTTATATTTGCTAATATGCGGATGCACTTTTTTTGTAGTATGAAAAGGTCCGGGGCATCGGTGCTATTTCCCCAGAGAATAACACCATATCTCAAAAATGTGTACCCATAAGCATAATACGCAGCTAGTGCGGTTTTTAAGTTGGTGGTTCTTTTTAATTCTCTGAGGCCATAAATAAATTTACTTAGTTTAGTTTTTGTCTCTTCGATATGGTCCTTCCAATTTAGATTTGTGTCAATTTCAATGCCTAGAAACGTTAAGCTGTCGGCGCATTCAATGTCTGTTTTATTATAATTAAATTTAATATGTAATTGTTGTTTTTGGTATGGTCGAAATTGAATTATTTTGGTTTTGTTGTAATTTATTTCTAATTTATGGTCAGTCATCCAGTCGGTAATGTTGTTTAACAGTCGAGTCATTGTATCATGGAGGTTATCATTATTTGATAGAGGAAATAATAAAGAGATGTCATCCGCGAATAATAGACAATATTTGTCAAAAATTTTTGGTAAGTCATTTATATAAATTAAAAACAAAATACACCCAAGGACACTTCCTTGGGGTATTGAGTTAGTCATTATTGTTACGTCCGATCTGATCAAGCTTACTAGTCCTGTTTCTTGGTCACAATTTTCAATTTCAACATATTGTTCGCGGTTTCCTAAATACGATTTAAACCATTCGTGTGGTGTACCTCGTATGCCTATGCCGTATAATTTATTTAGTAGAATGTCATATTGGACTTTGTCATACGCCTTCGACATGTCCAACATGATCCCAACTGCGTATTGTTTGTCATTTAGAATGTTGTATACCTCCTGAATGTATTTATATACTGCCAATGTTGTACTGCGATTTTTTCGAAACCCGTGTTGGCTTTCATCAAAGATTTTAAACTTTTCACAAAACGAATTTAATTGTCGACACATAGCTGTTTCAAAGATTTTTGACGCTGCAGGGAGTAAGGCTATTGGACGATAATTGCTTGGATCACTTTTTTCACCCTTTTTTTTGTATATCGGCCTTATAATGGATTTTTTTAGGAGGTCTGGAAATATGCCATCACTAAAAGATTGGTTAACAAGTAGGTATAATGGTAGTGTCAGCTCTTTTTGCACATTTTCTTAGCAATGAGGGTGGTACTTCGTCAATTCCACAGCTGTTTTTATTTTTTAGCGAGCGAATAATATCGTACATTTCACGCGGCTCCACTAAGCGCAAGAACATACTATTTTCGATTGGATTAATTATTGGGCGACTGGTCGAGTGATTGATCGAGCGACTGGTGCATGTGCCTCCTCCAACGGAAGCAAAATAGGTATTAAATGCGTTTGCTACCTGCTTTGGTTTCGACGTAAGTTTATTGTCGATCTTTAATTTAATGTTAGACCGGGGCCTTATTGTAATTTTATTTGTACTGTTTCTTACTATTTGCCACATAGTCTTTGAGATGTTGTTTGACCGCTCCATTTGCCTAATATTATCGATCTTTTTTGATTGTATTACTGTTTGTTTCAGTAGCTTAGTGTATTTCTTATAGTCGTCTTTGAGAATTCTATTTTTAGAGTTTACTACGAGAATATTAAGTAATCTTTTATTTTTACACGAAATTTTTATACCTTTTGTTAAGTAGGTTTTCTTTTTCGTATTTATTCTAATTTTTTTTATAGGTATACACTGATTTAAGAGATCTGTAGTTATTGAATGAAATAAGTTGTAGTTATCATTTAGTGTTTTATTAATTGTTATTATTTTATTCCAATCAATTTTAACTAACTCTGATTTAAAATAATTTATGTTTCTTTCGCTGTAGATTCTTTTCCTTATAATTAATTTATTTGTTGTTTTATTTTTTAAACCTTTTTTCTTATATATTGTTCCCTTGTGGTCTGAAAATCCGTAGTCGTGTACATAGATACTTTGGTTATCGTCTTTGAAGTTTGTAAATATGAGGTCTAAGCAGGTTGAAGTAGTTTTAGTAACACGGGTCGGTTCGTTAATGTGTTGGGCGAAGTTATATTCCAACATGAGGTTGATTAAAGTATTTGATTTATTTGAATTTTCCATGACATTTATGTTAAAATCGCCGCCGAGTATAATTTGTTTTTTAGCATATTTTATAGTAATTAATTCTAGTATTTTTTTTAATTGGGCTAACATAGTATCGGTCTCTCTACCATTACAATACACACATATTATAAGAGTATTTAAATAAATTAGTTCTACTGCGCAAACTTCAATGATATATTCAATTGTCAAGTCTATGATGTCCTTTCGTTCAGTAAATTCTATGTTGTTTTGCAGTAGTATTAGAACCCCGCCTCCTTCGTAATTCTTACGACAGTATGATGTCGCAATTGAATAGTCACGGAACTGAATTTGGTCAATTTTTACATTTGATAGCCATGTTTCTGATACGCAGATGCATTGATATAGGTTTTCCTGTAAATTGATATGTTTGTTTGACAAATAAATCTTGTTTTATTTTAACAGTTCGTTATCATTAACATGAAAAATATCATAGATTTCCTTATAAGACTGTATACTGCCGACCACGAGTTCATTTATTACTTTATATTATACTAAATACGTTTTAGTTGTAGTAAGATAAGGTTTATTGTTTGATAAATGATAAGTAATAATAATTGATAATTATATCAGTCGTATGTCGGTTGTAATAGATATTAATTGCTAAGATAAAAATTAAATGATTTCTTTATTCCTTGCAACGAAATGACGTTAATATTACAAAGGTGTATTAGCTTACATAATTAATGTTTATTATGCACGCATATTTATTTAAAGTTGCACAAAAGTTGCCCTTAATTAGGAACGGTATAAGTAAAAGTCATACATATAAATAATGAAGAGATTAATTAATATCTGATGTAGCTTTCTATCTAAAACAATAAAATATGCATTGAATAATAATAAATAATCATCGTGTAATACGATAACACTGTTCGTATGTAAAAGGTGTTGAGATGCAAAACCTAATAATAAATACGTTTAAAATGCAAAAGTTTTTACTCTAGGTTTGAGTGCAGAATCACATAAAACGATCGATTCCTGGCGGCGAATTTTTTATAGAATCGCGCGCGAGTCGTACGTGAACACGTCATTACTTCAAAACGCGTGATATTTCGTAATTTTGCAAGCGCGCCCGCCACTGCGCAAGCGAGAGAGCGTGAATACGCACCAAAGAGGTTTTTAATAATTAAAAAAAAAAAATTTTGGCTTTGCTACATTATTCCCCTATATAATTCACGAGGGCGACTGACTTATGGTTGTGTGTGTGTGTCGTACCTGTATAAGTGTGAGCGAGCGCCTAGGGGCCTAGGCTTTGACAGTGCGTGCCTGTCTTATGCAATGTGCATGTACACGAAGTAACCACAAGTAAAGCTCACTCTCCTTCGTGAATTGCAAAAACTGTAATAGTTTTTTGGTATCCTCGCAGGCGAAGGTATCAAAGTGGCGGTATTCGATACGGGGCTGGCGCGTCATCACCCGCATTTTGGTCGCGTGCGCGAACGTACAGACTGGACGGGTGAAAATACGCTAGACGACGCTTTGGGCCACGGCACCTTCGTGGCCGGCGTCATCGCATCGCGCGCCGATTGCCTCGGCTTCGCACCAGACTCTGACTTGCATATCTTTAGAGTCTTTACTGATAACCAAGTGAGTGATTGGTTTTCGATTAATTATTGGAACGTAGTTCCTTATCGCGCGGTACGGAAGGGGGCTAGACGGAAAAAATTAAGGAAACCGACACGACACATTTTTGAAACGTCATTTTTTGTTGAATGTGAATTTTGCATTGTATTCGGTATTTTCGCCTTAGAACTCGGCGTCTGCATGGCCTAGTGGTTAGGAGAGTCGCCTATAAATTCAACGTCGATGGTTCGAATCCCAGCTCGACAGACTGAATTTTCTATTTTATTTTAAATAATTTCTAAATGTGGAATTTTTCCCTAATTTTTTATTGTATAAATTGGATAACGCCATCTGTGAAAAAACAGTAACTCCACCAGAGTAACTCTTTGGTGTTGTATCAGTGCAATAGAAATAAACTAAAAATAATTCATCGTAGTTAATCAATTTAATACTAGATGACACCACTAGTTTATTACAATTCCTTCACTAAAATACTACTACTAAGGTACTACGTTCCATCCGGGTGTCCCTTGACACGTCTCTTTTTTTATTATGGGGGTAGACCAATTAATGCCAGCCAATTCAGCAGAGCCTGTTGATAAAGAAGAAGAAGGAGCCTCCTTCTTCTTCTTTATCATCCGCTAGACGTCCACGCTTTATCCCGAGCCCGCATTTTTGAGCGTACACTAAGCGCTAATTCAGTATGCAAACCGAATTAGCACTTGAACATGTCGTCATCAACGCCAAGTGCCAAGTTAACTTGACCAGGTGATTACACCATAATCATTGAACCTATCTGATGATGTCAGTTGGATATGGGCACTGGTACTAAATATTTCGTTTACATATTATTAATATATTAATATCTATTTGAATGTTTTGCAGGTTTCCTACACTTCATGGTTTCTTGACGCTTTCAACTATGCTATAATGCGAAAGATTGACGTTCTGAATTTGAGTATCGGAGGGCCAGATTTCATGGACCATCCTTTTGTCGACAAAGTATGGGAGCTCAGTGCTAACAAGGTACTTAAGTAAGAGAACTTGGAGAGATTTTTTCATTCAATTTTATTCAGATTCAATTCATTCATTCATCAAGCAATATTTTGATATTCTTTCTTAAATCTTGTTTCCATAAAAGTTGTGTTCTTCTTTTGAAAGGTGTCCATTGCTGGACAAAGGTCCTTGCATGAACTGCAATAGGCCTCGATCTTAAGCTCATTTACCTTGTAAAGTCCGTGAATGTTGTGTAAGTAAATACGTATTATTGTTTGAAGGTGATAATGGTGTCAGCGATAGGCAATGACGGCCCTCTGTACGGAACTCTGAACAACCCAGCAGACCAGATGGACGTGATAGGAGTGGGCGGTATTGGATTCGACGACCGCATCGCCAAGTTCTCTTCCCGAGGCATGACTACTTGGGAGTTGCCGCATGTGAGTTTAAATCAGTACGATGATATGAAACCTGAGTAAAATATTGGAACGTAGTTCCTTATCGCGCGGTACGGAAGGGGGCTAGACGGAAAAAATTAAGGAACCGACACTCGACACATTTTTGAAACCGACACTTTTTTGTTGAATGTGAATTTTGCATTGTGTTCGGGATTTTCGCCATATAACACGGCGTCTGCATGGCCTAGTGGTTCCGGCAGTCGCCTAAAAGTTCAACGTCGATGGTTCGAATCCCAGCTCGACAGACTGAATTTTCTATTTTCAATTTTATTTAAAATAATTTCTACATGTGGAATTTTTCCATAATTTTTTACTGTATAAATTGGATAAAATGTTATTGTACTACTAACGCCATCTGTTAAAAAACCAGAGTAACTCTTTGGTTTTGTAACAGAGCTGCAATAGAAATAAACTAAATATAATTTCGTCATCATCGTAGTTAATCAATTTAATACTAGATGACAGCACTAGTTTATTACAATTCCTTCACTAAAATTAATCGAAAGGAACTACGTTCCACCCGGGTGTCCCTTGACACCTCTCAAGTTTTTTTTTTAGTCTCTGCGATTGTCTTGTTATGTGAACTTTTGTGAGTGTTATAATGATTATGATCCATTTTCAATCGTTCGCAATATTTTCTAGGGCTATGGCCGAATGAAACCGGATATAGTGACGTATGGGAGTGGCGTCCGTGGCTCCAACGTTAATGGTGGCTGCAGATCCCTTAGCGGTAAGAAAAATTCAAAATATAAATAATCATGAGATATTATCATAGATAACATTATAATAGGATGAGCGAAGCGCACGCAAAGGATTGATGTCTGTTTTACATGACTTCAAAAAATAATTAAATTTTTTAACCACAGACAACACCAAAATCGTTAGAGAATAAATTTACAGATTATTATTATCATAAGTAGATTGAATATAAAAAGGATGTAAACGAATAACGATATAAATAATGACTATTCGAATAGATGGCATGCGAGTAAAAAAGGGGAGAGCAAACACGATGTACTATAAATTAAAACTTTTACACTCGTAATAAAGATTTTGAAAAGGATTTTTTTTTTCATTATGGTAAAAGATTTCAAATAATCAATAGTAGGAGTATTTTTCTTGAATAATTTGTTTTAATGGTCGCTCTGGTTCATTTGTTTTGGCCCAAGCTCCCAGAAACTTGCCAATCTCCTGTGAGATGGAACATTTTGTATAGGCACATCGGTCGCGTCGCCCGTGGTCGCAGGCGCAATCGCGTTGCTGGCTAGTGGAGTGCCGCGACAAAACCTGACTCCTGCGTCAGTGAAGCAGGCTCTATGCATCACCGCCAGACGGTTGGCAGGCCCGAACATGTTCGAACAGGGCCACGGAAAGTTGGACCTTATCAGCGCTTATCAGGTACTCATACTAATAATTTTATTACACAACTACGGTAAAGCCAAAAGGAAGAGTTTATGATTTTATCTACTCCCATGCTTTAAATCCTCTATAAAAGATTCTGAAACAGATAGCTTATTGCCAACATTAAAACACCCAATGTCTTAATAACCATAATGTCATCCAAACGGATGATATACTGTTGTACTGAATTTCATAATAACACTCCTTTGTTTTTTTTTCCAATCCCTTCTGAGCAAAGGTTTACTCCACAGACAGCCATATTCTTACTGTTCGATGCGTGGTATCTATGAATTTCAAAAAAAAAAAACATTTGTATGAATTTCAAAAAAAGAACATTGTCATTCACGCGCGTTTCAGTACCGAACGCCGCGCGCCGTAAAAAAAATAGGTTATTCGAATCCCTGCCATTTTTCTTAATTTACAAAAAAATCGGCCAAGTGCGAGTCGGGCCTCGCTCTTTTAGGGTTCCGTTAAAAAAATTAAATTAAAACATTTCCATGTACCCATGGAAATATTTTAATTTAATTTTTTTCATTTTATTTAATTTTTATTATTTGTTGTTATAGCGGCAATAGAAATACATAATATGTGAAAATTTCATCTGTCTAACTATTACGGTTTACGAGATACAGCCCGCTGACAGACGGACGGACGGACAGCGTAGGCTTAGTAATAGGGTCCCTTTGGTACCCTTTGGGTACGGAACCCTAAAAATGAGCGATTCAAGTTTCGACAGCACACCGCCAGATATTTTAAACGCTGCAAAAGACAATTCCAACAAAGTACTACCGTGATATTAGGTTACTAGGACTGGCTGTTTTAATGTTAGCAGTAAGCTAACTGTTTCAGAATCTTTTATAGAGGATTCATATTATTGGGAGTAGATAAAGTCTTGTATGCAACTGTTGATAATTAGGTATTAAAACACTCATGTGATAAACCCACATTCGTGTTTTAATACCCCTTATTATACAACAGTTGCATAAATAACTATTAACAGACTATGTATGTATGTGTCTATTTACGTATGTGCCACCGTATTGCCTAAATTTGCCTACATTTTATACGAAGTCAATGTGACGGATTTGTATATCCAATTTTCCACTTTTCGGATACGTTTTTTGAGAAGTTTTTAAAGAAATCTGTGGTCCATTACTTTGATTTTTCAATATACAACAATCCATTTTCGAAATAGCTATTTCAAATGTCAATATCAATTAAAATTCGACAGGTCCTCAATCCCCACAACATAGGTGGGCAGTATCCATGCAACATTAGCATTGAAGAGTTGGAACCAGAAATCTTTTTTTTTTTAAATTACGCAAATCTGTTTAGAAATCTCGTAGATATCGGTGTACATACCTAAAAACACGCCTCTTCTTTTTTTTTACTTAACCTAGGGCTGATTTTTCAATCATCAGATAAAACTTTATCTGACGAATAAATTTGACAGATTTACTATATAAAAACTGCCATAGGTACCTCTTTATTCCTCAAATAAAAGTTATTTGACTGTTGAAAAATCGGCCCTTACTCTTTTTTTACAATATTTTGTTGAGTGATTCGAGGGGGAATGTATTGACAATAACTTGGCGCGGCTGCCATGCCATTTTCCCTCAACAGTTTCTCCGTGAATACGAGCCTCAAGCCAGCCTCAGCCCGCCCTATATAGACCTGACCGAATGCCAGTACATGTGGCCGTACTGCACCCAGCCACTGTACTACAGCGCTCAGCCCACCATCGCGAATGTGACAGTTATCAACGGTCTCGGCGTGGCGGGCGAAGTGGTGAGCTATTGATGTTTCAAATTAATTATAAGTACAACATTGATTGTATTGGAACGAAGTTCCTTAACGCACGGTACGGACTTGGCGGATAGGGGCTAGGCGAAAAAATGTGTAAGAATTTTATGTCACGAGTAGTGTAGACGCGGTGTAGACGGTTATCCATAGCGTGTATGCTATATTACGAGATGGTTCTAATATGTGGCGAGAGATGGCGTTGATTCTAATAAGAATTTTCCCGAGTAGTGTAGACAGTTATTTATAGTGCTATTGGCTGTGCCTAGTCATAGGTTCGCGCTTACGAGGTGGTTCTAACATGTGACGAGAGATGGCGTTGATTCTGAAAGGTAATGTTTTGATTAATAGAAGATAATATTTTCATACTATTTTTTAAATAGGTATCATAATTATAATTTATTAAAAGGAACTTCGCTCCAACCAAGTCTTCCACGACACCCACGCATTTTTTATTTTCTAAACAATTGCGAAAGTACTACATAGGAACTAGCCGCAGGCATTTCTAGATTCATATCTAGAAAGTCTATTTCTAGATAATATTATATTCTCTTCATTTGTAGATAAGATTACTGTAGCAATAATTGATGCAGATTTTCCAGCAGATAATGACTGCAGATTAACCTACAGTTCATCAAGATAATAAATCTAACAGGAACTTTATTACATGATGGACGCGTCTATCTATCGTAACCTTACTCGTACAATACTAGTTTGTTAAATTTTATTTCAGAAAAAAGTAAGCTGGCACCCACATCTCCCGCACGGTGTGATAATGTCTGTGTCGGCGGATTACAGCCAGATACTTTGGCCGTGGTCCGGTTGGCTCGCTCTAAGCTTTACCATTCTCGAGAGCGGTGTAAACTTTGACGGCATTGTAGAGGTAACTGCCATTTATCTAACGCTAGGTATGACAGAGTTGCATGGCTTTATTTCAGCTGCCCACAAGATTCTACAATAACCTATTGCACTTTAATAAATTCTTTAAAAAGTTCGCTTAAACCAAACAACAATTTAGGCAAATGAAAGATGTGATGATGATTTATTAATTTTTGTCTCAATATTAGGGACACGTGAACGTGACAATCGAAAGCTATGATGAGGTGCACGAGCGCGCCTTGAAAAACACGACGCTCATGTTACCAATCAGGTAAAATTATTCATTTTATATGTAACTGTCCGCAACTTCGTTCCCGTAGAGTCAGGTTTCCGACATCAAAGGTAGCCTATGTCACTCTTCTAGTCCTTAATTACTATACTTTGCATTAAATTATGTCGATCCGATGCTCCGTTATTGCGCATCTTCACACACTTTCGCATTTAAAAACGATAGAATTCAGTTTTAATTACAATTGTAAATTAAGTTTAGTACGGAGATTGTGTCATCAGAATTAGTATCAATAAATGGATAGTCCCTTTCGCCCGCAGTTTTTAAAATAAGATTCACCAGTGCTTTAATGTAAACTGCAATAAACATAGGCATGATGACATGGATGATAAACTAGTGGTTCGCCCCGAACTGAGACCTCGCGGTAACGGTTTCCCATAATTAGGTACTTATTCATTCAATAGATACATGACGATCAAAATTGACATTATTATTATGCCCGTTTTCACCAACCATACCTAAATCATCTCCTTTGTAGAAGTCTCTTTACGTAGGTAGCCCCTAAATACAATCCTAACATCCCAATGTCATTTTTACCTTTAGTTGTCCCGTAGAGGTTTGTAATAACAAAGTTGACAGAAAGTGTCAACTAACTTAACATATGTAGCCCGTAAAGGTTAGGGAACTGTTATAGTGAAATCCTCAAGGCCTCAATCAAACTTAGGTATAGTTTTTTGGAACATTCAAATTAAATTACTTGTACACAGCGTCAACTATCGACACGATCAGAAAACATGTAAAAACAAACTGCAACGTGAAGTTTTATTGATGTTTGCTAAATGACTAAATAATAATTTTAATTGAATATAATATGTTACATATAGCTGCATTTGCTATATGAGAGCGCCATCTATTGACATCATTGTGAAGTTCTGTTGTTGCTGCTCATTAAAAGTTAAATAATTTAGTTTCCTTATTACATTTATCTAATTTTAGTATTTGTTGTTCAAGTACATGATATTACGCTAAAATTATAAAACTTTCAAGCCCCAGCTTTCAATGGTTATTCCGTTGTGAGGTCAAATATAATCTCCACTTTGAAAGCCCCCCATTTCGTCAATTTTAGGAAAAAAATTAAAAAAAAAATACTTTTGTACTCTGTTCCAAATTATCTTTAAAATGACGTACTGTAACCCTATGAAAAGCAAAAATTTTTTTTTTCTTCGCATTCGCTTCTATGAGAGCCCCCCTGAAATAAAGATTTTTATAACTTTTTAAGCCATTTTCGGCTGGAGGCCATCGGTTTACATATTATATCTAAAATTGAAGTAATTACGTTCAGTAATTCAGAAGTTATAAGGCTCTGACAGACGGACGGACGGACGGACGGACGGACGGACAAGTGCAAATTCACTCAAGTAGACTCAAAGACCTTCGCTTCGCTCGGTCGAAAAGACCTTCGCTTCGCTCGGTCGATGAAATTATTAATTTATTTAATGAAATAGGATTCATGGATTATCAAAAACGTATTTATTTTTCTATTTTGAGTGATTAATATTTTGATAAAATAAACAATGTAGCCATCCGCCATATTGGACTGAACACCAATCAGAGCGATGCGTCACATCTAGCTTCAAACTTTGACAAACTACTATGACGTCACAAAAAACCATGTCATTGGCGAACGTTTTTGCGTGAATTTTAAAACTTAAAATTGAAATGACAATTTTATCTAACAAACCGTTTTTATATTGCTGAAATATTTTTCGAAATGATACACATCCGTACGTCAGCCAACAGTTTTTCAAAATCGGTCATCATGCCTTTTGTTACCCGTGTTGCAGGGCGCGTATAATCCCCGTCCCGGTGCGAGGCAGGCGTCTGCTCTGGGACCAATTCCACAGTCTGCGCTACCCCGGCGGCTACTTCCCCCGCGACGACCTGCGCGCCAAGCACGATCCTCTCGACTGGCACGCCGACCACGTGCACACCAACTTCCGAGATATGTACCGGAGGCTGCGCGAGCATGGTTTCTACCTCGAAGTTATGGGTAAGAAACTTTTTGGATTAGAATAGTGTGTTCATTTTTAGGCCCGCCTCTCTCTCGCACATTCTAAATGTCGGATACTCTTGACAAAATGTGGTCAATTATTATGTTCGACAATTAAATTACGGATATTTTAGGTATAGTTTTATTGATTTATACCTAGATTTTGATAAAGGAAAAGGGCGAAAACTACTATTAACTTTTATCGCTTTTATTCTTTCATTGAAAATATTAGAATGTGCGAGAGAGAGAGGGATGCGAAATGTAATAGTGCCCTTGAGAAATCCTGCTGAGGTCATTAAGCATTGTAATAAGGTTTCTCAGAGTCTCTGCCATAACGTCAATACCATACTTGCCGTTTTCCCGCATCGGGAATCGCAGTATTGGCAGATTTCCACTTCAGTTTCGCGACTCGCTGAGCTATGTCGGTGACTTTGGTTCTCCTACGGATCTCCTCATAGCGGGTTCGATCCCGCAGGGACACTCCAGGGGTTAGGACTGCGGTCTCCTATTTTAATTTTAATTGATACTAAACTTGTTCCAGGAAGTCCTTTAACTTGCATCGACACATCGCTCTACGGAGCCCTACTCTTAGTGGACCCAGAAGATGAGTATTTCCCCGAAGAAATGGCAGCTTTCAAAAAAGCCATTGACTCTGGGCTGTCCCTCATCGTGTTTGCCGACTGGTACAACGCCTCGTTGCTGCGACATGTAAAGTTTTACGATGAAAACACAAGACAGTGGTAAGACTGTACTCTCAGATCATGTACCTATAGATGGTGCAATTATGGTACTTATGCCATCCATATATATCCAAATTCAGTTCTCATCTATGCAAAATAAACAAAAATAATTTTTCCTTCAAAATGTTCTTGAAGTTTTAAACAACTGCGGCATCATGATTTAATATTATAAATAAGTTTTTATCGCGATTGAGACTTATAAATTTACAGAGACTTTAATCTAACAGTCTATTACATCAGTTCAACTGCTAAGCCGAACTTGACGAAATCAAGCACAGATAGCTTGCGACCTAGATAATATATGGACATACACTTTATATACCGGAAAGGCAACGAATTCCGGTGGCGAGGCTTAGTCAAATTATGTTGAACAGTAACTGTACAAGTTACAGAGTGAACACCTAAAATCTTAGAATGTGTCGTAATCGAATAATACTTTTAGGTGGATACCAGAAACGGGTGGGGCAAATGTGCCAGCATTGAATGATCTACTAAGTATGTACCAAGTAAGTGTGTTTTTAGCGTTCCGTACCAAAATGGTAAAAATGGAACCCTTATTTTAATTAATTATGCTATTATCTAAATTCTAAATGCGGCCACGCTTCGCTGTGGCATTCTAATATTTATTTTTATTAGAATTCCCCGTTCCCTGGGAGCTTTGGGATATAAAGTATTTAAAAATAATCTTATATGGAAATCCAACGTTGTGTAGAAATATCAAGTCAATCCATGGACTGCTTTTCTCACCACTACTCTACATTGTAGCTATGTACTACTAAACTATATTGACATATCTATATCTAATGCTACCCTTTCCCGCGTTATGAAAGGGATAGCACGAGATTTAGTTTAGTTGAGATTGTGTACAACAGAATTAACCACAATATCAGTCTGGCCAATATTAGTTATTAATTGTTAAAAAAAGTTATTCATTGTAAAAAAATACATAAAGAGAAAAACCGAAGATCTATTTTTTTCTTTTAGGTAGCGTTAGGAGACAGGGTTTTCGAAGGCTCCTTCAAGCTGGCTGGTCACCCTATGTACTACGCAAGCGGTACGCACATCCACAGCTTTCCAGAACACGGTGTTTTGGTCACCGCTCAGCTGACTGATCAAGGACAACAGGTATACCATATTTTAACACAGAAAGAAGATGCGTCTCGTTCTTACATTGCGTTATCGATAAATAGGCTCAGTGTATGTTGTATGCCGCCAAACGTCAGTTTGAGTGATTCAGGGCGGTTGCGCGAGCGAGACAAGCAGCAGTTTCTTAGTCACGCGCTGTAAACGTCATTATCCATTCTAATATTAAAAAAATGCTAAAGTAAATCTGTCTATTTGTTGGATGTAGTTTACATAAAATCGTTGGTCTACCTAGTGGTTTCACTTTGAAAGCATTTTTATTATTTTTTAGTCCCTTCAAATTCATCAAAGTTTTCTTACTTAGTTGCTTCACTGTATGTGATTTTATAAGGATGTTTTTTTGTAGATAATGTCCGGTGAAAAGGCAAGTGAAGGTGCGGGTGCGTCCGGTGCGAGTCACACTGTCGACGTGCCCATACTAGGCCTGCTTCAAACCGAGGGCGAAACGCGAGAATACACAAACGACACTAGTGACAAAATGCCCAAGGTAACACGCTTAAATACTACTTTTTATTTGTATGAACCCAGAACTAAATTTAGTGAGGGCACTAGTATAACAAGTGTAAACTGAAAATATAAAACACCCCCGACATGTGAATCTATGGCCGGACTATGTACGATATATCTGACATCCTGTTACCTAGTTTTCTGCTCCATCATCAGATCCTCTTCCTCGATCATCATCTATCTAACACCTACTCATTGAGACCATTCTAATGAGCCCAAACACACTAGATCTGTTGTAAGTTGCTAAGGAGTTGGGTATCCCACAGACTACCTGATGCTGCAGCATCAGCTTAAGGTAACCATGCCTTGGAAATGATTCGAAGTAACAGTACACCAAATTTCAAGTCAATCACACCAGTGAAAGCTTGTAAGACCCTAATCAAATAGGAAATGAGCTGATGATCTTCAAACGCCTGAGCAGATCTTCATAAATTATAGCTAAAACCCACCGCGATCCATCATCACCACCATTAGCTATCAAACAGAATAAATCGCATCAAAATCGGTCCATTGGGGACACTGCTAGGAGGGTATAGACCGACTCATAAACAGATCACGTTAAACTTGTATCACTCCTCTTTTGTGTTAGGGTTAAAAAGAAATTATAATAAATTCATAGTGTTATTTACCTAAAGAAAAATTTATATTCATTTTCTTTAATCCGCCAAACAGAATAAATCTTTTAACACTCGACGTACGTTTCGCTTCGATGTACCTATGATGTGCCAGGTTCGAATCTCACTCACGAAATCGTGACAGTGCGCTCTCCTTATTTGTTTTTAATTATTAGCAAATCTAGTTCTCAATTCTATCGGCAGTCCCTATGACTGCAGATTTTTTTCTTTGGGTGTTATGGAGTTCCGCAAAGCAGCAAGCAGTGGTAGCCTAGTGTTTAGGACTGTGGTCTCCTATTCGGGGGGTCGCAGGTTCGATCCCGGGTACGCACCTCTGACTTTTCGGAGTCAAGTGTGTTTAAGCAATTAACTATCACTTGCTTCAACGGTGAAGGAAAACATCGTGAGGAAACCTGCACATCTGAGAGTTCTTCATAATGTTCTCGAAGGTGTGTGAAGTCCACCAATTCGCATTGGGCCAGCGTGGTGGACTATGGCCTATAACCCTTCTCTGAGAGGAGACCTGCGCTTAGTAGTGAGCCGTTGATGGGTTGCTAATGATGATGATGAGTTCCGCCAAGTAACGCCTGATTGTATCCAATATTCACAATGTTGCCGGCAGGCGGGGCGGCTGGTCGTGTACGGCGATTCGTCGTGCCTGGAGGGCGGCGCGGCGCGCGCGTGCCACTGGCTGCTGCTGGCCGCGCTGCAGTACGCGCTGGGGGGGCACGTGCCGAGCGCGCTGCGCGACGCCGCCGCCACCAGCCGCCGCCGCGACGTGCACATCATCCCCTCGGGTACGATAGCACACCGCACACCGCACACCTAGCGATGTGCGAGTCCAGCTACACGACTCGAGACGCTCGCATCTAATCTTAAGGTTGATTATACGGATCTGACCGCGAAATTCAGATTCAATTTGGTTTTTCGCAATTTGTAAACTAATACGACAAAGTAGGCTTATGGCATTTTAATTGCGACGATGCCAGTATTCATCTTCACAGATTTATATAAAGATCTTTACTTGAAAGTGTCCAGTTTTCGAGTTTGACGTGAGTTACTCACAAATTAGTCGATATTCTGACTAATTTCTTGAACTGGACACTTTCAAGTAAAGATTTTTATATAAACCTGTGAAGATGATACTGCCATTGGCGCAATTAGAATGCCAAAAGCCTACTTTGTCGTATTAATTACAAATTGCGAAAAACCAAATTAAATCTGAATTTCGCGGGCAGACCCGTATAATCCGCCTTAAACGAGACCACTCGATTGTCAATTCAGTCCCCCGATTGTCTAAAAGTTTCCGAACAAAATCGTATTCATTTGATGGCAGTAGCGTTAAAATTAAATATTCCTTGACTATATTGATTTAAAGTCACAAATTCAGTACAAGTTTAACTTGGAGCGTTATGGGGCGTATCGTACATACCTAAACGTATAAGAATGCATACACGAAATTGAGCTCTAATTCAATGCTGTGATTTATTTTACTTTGACAATAATGCCATCAAATGAATACGATTTTGATTGGAAACTTTTAGACAATCGGGGGCAGTTTTAAACAACTCGAATCAACTCGGTCCGAGATCTACAGCGTACCTATTAACGTCGCGTCGCAACTCGCGTCGACACCGAGTCAATTCGAGGTGCGACGAGTCTCAACTCGCACCTCGAATTGACTCTGTGCCCTCGGTAGCGATGCCTTGTCTCGCTCGGTTGCATCGGTGCGCTATGCTACTAGGCACCGACTCGAGTCGACTCGACTTGTACTTCGTTGCAACCGAGTGTTCCACGACACTCACGCATTTTTTATGGCATTAACCTGTACGCTTACTACAAGATTTGATAGTTAACTATAAATAGTAAACTATGACATTACCATCAAAGTAAAATAAACCATAACAGTATTGAGTCAGAGCTGAATTTCGTGTATGTATTCTTATACGTTTACGTAACGTAAACGCTCCAAATTAAAATCGCCTGTATTATGGTTCATTTATAACTTTTATGCTAATGTCATAACAAACGAATTAAAAAACTCAGACTAACCACATTGCAGCGATAGCCTAGTGGTTAGGACTGTGGTCTCCTATTCGGGGGGTCGCAGGTTCGATCCCGGGGCACCTCTGACTTTTCGGAGTCAAGTGCGTTTAAGCAATTAAATATCATTTGCTTCGACGGTGAAGGAAAACATCGTGAGGAAACCTGCACATCTGAGAGTTCTTCATAATGTTCTCGAAGGTGTGTAAAGTCCACCAATTCGCATTGGGCCAGCGTGGTGGACTATGGCCTATAACCCTTCTCTGAGAGGAGACCTGCGCTCAGTAGTGAGCTGTTGATGGGTTGCTAATGATGATGATGATGAACCACACTGATTGTTATTGGGACAAAAGATCCTATGGGAAAAACTAAACCCCCCAAAACAGATAAGTTGAAACGTATAGAAATCCACAGATTTGCCGAAACGCGCGGAAGGTGGCCGCTTACATGCGTACTCGAGAGTTCTGTCGCCGGACGGGAGCGGGCCGCGGCCGGTCCCGGAGTGTGTGAAGCCCGTCGCACTAGAACCGCACCCGGTCCACGCGCCGCCTTCTTCCAGGACCCTGGCCCCACGACATCAACCCACCGACCCCAAGAGCATAGGTGATTATATTATCTAATATCTTTAAACGAGCAATTCTTGTATATATATATATATATATATATATATATATATATATATATATATATATATATATAATATATAATCTGAATCTCGGAAACGGCGATAAATCGATCTAGCTAGGTTACATTTTTAGAAAAGGTCGGTTTATCCGTGTTTTCAGGCAATAAAAAAGCCCTTACAATATCATTAGAATACGAAGGTAAATTTCGCCATTATTTATAAATTTCTGATAGCTCGACGGTAAGTCGGACGGTCCCGAAACCAGAAGACCCCGGTTCGAGTCCAAGACGATTATATTTTCCCCTATGAATTTTATTATAATTTTTTAATTTTTTTTTAATATGTAATTTCCAAAAAACACGATTTACCAAAAAAAAAACCGAGTAAAGCTCGGTCACCCAGATATTTATTATTATTATATATATTATACATTATAATGAACTAGGTCAGGGATTCCCAAAGTGGTCGATATCGACCCCTTGGAGTCGAAATATGTTTCCCAGGGGTCGACATAAAGGCAAACTGATTTTAGGGATCGACGAGGTCTAAGAGTCGACCCTATTAATTAACACTAGTTCTTATTTGAAACTTTCAAGATACTCAATAAGTTGTGTTATGTGTACCAACTTGTTATAAGAATGTAATTTGTATTATAATAATTATGTATTAACACTTGATATTTATTGAATTTTATGTATATTTATTGAATTTTGATAAGAAAATGATGTCAAGTATACTCACTTAACCAACCGCAAAGTTTTTAAGTTGGTAAGTACCTAAGTATTTTGTATCAATATGAAAAACTAGACAGGATTTTTAAAGTAATTTGGCTATGGGGGTCTGTGGCATCAGTTTATTTTGGAAAAGGGGTCTCTTGCCCAAAATAGTTTGGGAATCTCTGAAGTAGGTGATGCCGGCGACTTCGTCCGCGTGGATCAAGGGTTTTTTGATTCCCGCAGGAACTCTTTAATTTTCCTGGACAAAATGTAGCCTATGTGTTAATCCTGGATATGAGCTAACTCCATTTTCATTATCTTTCAGCCAAATCAATTGTAGCATGAAGGAGTAACAAACATCCATCCATCCATACATCCATCTTCACGAACTTTCACATTTATAATAATAGCTGACCCAGCGAACTTCGTACCGCCAACAAAAATATTTAGGGGTGGGTCACCCTTATCAGTTAGGTGTATAAAAAATAGATGTTGGCTGATTCTCAGACCAACCCGATATGCACACAAAATTTCATAAAAATCGGTCCAGCCGTTTCGGAGGAGTTTGGTAACAAACACCGCGACATGAGAATTTTATACATTAAAAAAGTTTAAGTAGGAGGATATTATTAGTAGGATAGGATTTGTTTGTTGAAATAGTTTGAGTGATTGTACAATTGAATGAATGAATTGAATGCAGCTATTTTTGTAAAAGTTCATTTAGAAATCAAATAAAAATATGAAATTATTTAGATTTTATAAAAACAAAAATAATAATTAGTTCTTCTTAACTTTTCTACTATCGGATAAGATGGTCCGTTGGGATTACGATTTTTAAAAAATACCGTGATAGCTCTTTGATTATATATTTATCCGGAACAGAAAATATCTTGTGTCCGTCACCGTGCAAGCTGTCTTTATGTCTAGTTTCATCTCGGACTGTTCAGGATGAAAAAGCAACATACATAAACAGACAAGAATAACTTTCGTATCTATACTATATATATTTAATATATAAAGCTGAAGAGTTTGTTTGTTTGCTTGAACGCGCTAATCTCAGGAACTACTGGTCCAATTTGAAAAATTTGTTTCAGTGTTAGATAGCCCATTTAAAGAGGAAGGCTATATAGCATCACGCTAAGACCAATAGGAGCGGAGCACCATATGAAGATTGTTTCAAAATCGGGGTTTTTTTTTCCTTTTGAGAGCTTCCGCTGCGTGCGCTGCGTAAACGGTTAAAGTTTCGCAAAAATCATGTATGACAGGATTGTTCCCCTTTAAATGTTCTAAAAAAAGTCCGTGACAGCGTATGTCTATCTTTTAAGGTTGGTTCACTATAACTTTTTTTATGCTAACCAAATTTGTTCTAAAATAATGCGTTATTTGCGAAGGTGTTTTTAAGGTGGTGAAGGTGAAGTTAAAACTATCCCACGCGGACGAAGTCGCGGGCAGAAGCTAGTTTACAATATTTGTAACCATCAAGATAAATTTGTTCTAAAATAATGCGTTATTTGCGAAGGTGTTTTTAAGGTGGTGAAGGTGAAGTTAAAACTATCCCACGCGGACGAAGTCGCGGGCAGAAGCTAGTTTACAATATTTGTAACCATCAAGAATGAATCTTAGATTAGTGTCTAGATACGAAACAGAACTGTACAGATGTGATTTGTCGCAGGCGCCCCAGACATTGAAGGCACGGAAGCCGCGCCGCGAGCGTGGCGCGGCGCCGGAGCGGCCCCGTCCCGGTCACACCCCGACACCGAACCGGCCCCGTCCACCTTCGCCAGCAAGGTCTTTATGCTCTGTGCCATCACCCTCATCGTTTACAGTCTGACGGCGTTCTGGAAGCGTTGCGGACGGAAAGTTAGACGACGAAAACTGATCTCATTAGCTACCTAGCATAAGCCTACATCACCTAGACGGGTGAAACGCGGATAATAGTGCACTCCTCAGCGAGCCCAAGGCGTGCTTGAGAGCGCGCTATTTGTGTACCGCAGTAATGGGCGGAACATACTCATGAGCGAGATTCGCGATGTTTTTACAACGCGAGTAGTAACTAAAGACTTTTTAAATTACTATTAATTAAACTATACCTCTACGTTGTTAGTTTTGAAATGCTGTTTTTTCTTAGTTTATTTATGCACGGAGTTTCTTCATTTTCCTTAAGGTTGAAGACAAGGCTCTGCCCGCGAAATTCAAATTTAATTTGGTTTTTCGCAATTTGTTAACTAATACGACCATAGACTTAGAATTTTTTGCCTATGAATACGACAAACTAGGCTTATGGCATTCTAATTGCGACAATGGCAGTATCATCTTCACAGGTTTATAAAAAAAAATTTTACTTGAAAGTGTCCAGTTTAAGAAATTAATCAAAATATCGACTAATTTGTGAGTAACTCACGTCCAACTCAGTATTTTGATTAATTTCTTAAACTGGTCACTTTCAAGTAAAGATTTTTATGTAAACCTGTGGAGATGATGTACAAATTGCGAAAAACCAAATTAAATTTTGAATTTCGCGGGCAGACCCTTGTCTTCAACCTTAAAGAGATGTTTGAAGGTCGTAAAAATTTTAAAAACAAATATAGTTTTACTGTTTTAGGTATCTTTAGGTTGTAGATCAGGCGTCGACGGATTAGTTTTTCGATTATATTCAGACATGCTTTAAGCAACGTCTGGCGCGTGTTATTGAATGCTTAAGTATACGTGGATTAATGTATTCTGTTATTCTTACTCTATGTAGTCAATTAAGATGAAGAGACAATTCGATTCGTATCGAAATTTTGAAACTAGCACAATAAAAATAGTATAATTAGCGCAACAAGTTTATATGAAGAAGCGCAAGTGCAGTTTCACCTTAAACGAAGCCCAGGGACCAAACGTTGAAAACAATTGTCCGGGAAGAACATTCCGACACCAGGAAGGGTTTTAGGTAAAATAAGTTAAATAGTAGATTATTAACCAAGGGGATAAAGCAGTGTCTTCTGTCGCGGGTGACGATTTAAATCGCGAGTGTAGCGAGGGATTTAAGTTCACCCAAGACTAAGACAGCTTTATCACCGAGGAAAATACTCTACTTTTCGTACCATTTGCGAAAAAATTAACACAATAATAATATGAGATAAGCATTTATTAAAAATAATGACAGTTAAAAGTAAAAGTTAACATTCGAAACATTGGTGCAATTATTGATAGAGAGAGTTACATTTTTGTTTGGTACATTAATTGTTGATGAGTTGATTTGAGTATTTCTCTGTTCTTGCGTCTGAGGAACTTGCGTTTCATAATACGTCGGAGATAGTGGTGGTGGTGCATCGTGAGTTACGGACGAAGATAAGATGCCGGAAGTTAATGGTTGTGGCTCTGATGGATTAAGTTTTATATTTTTGTTAATTTGACTGCTTAATATGGTTATAATTGCGGCAGCATTAGCACTGATGGAATCCGACAAATCACTGTCACTGTCGCTTTGATTTAACATCGTAACGTATTTTTAGAACATTAACTTATTTATAAAAATAAATTAAAATAAACTTAACGTTTATGTATTTAAAGAAAACAAAAACGCTGCAAATTCCTAGACTAATATTTTTTTGTCGGAAAAGCAAAGGCATCAAGCTCATACGGCCTCGTCGGTTTTCGTAATTTTATTTAATAATCATAACTGCATAATAAATGCGTATTCCTTTTTCAAAAAGATGTATAATGCTTTATATACAAACTCAATGGTGTAAGCACAGATGTAGTTCAGTATTTTCGGTAAGTATTCCAAATTTAAATCACATTCTCCCCCTAGAGGATGAATAAAATTCAGTACAATTTTCTTTCCCTGTTTTTAACAGATTAAAAATGACTATTGTTATGTTCGCTTTTTGTGGCACAGAATGTCACTTTTTTGAGCAAGTGGTACGAAAAGATAATTTTCTATCTGCCAAAAATATGTGTTAGTGCATTCCTTTTAAAGAAAAAAGTGAGTTAGAAAAAAGAAGATATTAACAAAGGACCAGAGCCTTAAACCCGTTCATCAACGTTCCCTAACTTTTACGGGCTACCTAAGCTAAGTTAGGTGACGCTTTCTGTCAATTTAGTTTTCACAAATCTTTATGGAACACCTAAAGGAGGAAATTCATTGGGTAGGGGCTACCTACGTAGAGAATCGTATACTTAGGGGATGATTTAAGTATTTTTAGAATATTTCTCAGTGTGCGTTGAGTATAATTTATTATGTATTTTATTTAGAATACTTGATTGCACACTCAGAAAGAAACCGGTAAATAAACTGAGGCACTACAATTAATTTAGTTGTTGATAAATTAGTTAAGTTTTTGTAATATACCTGTAATTATTATTTAATAATGTTGTATTTCGAGTTTAGTTTTTATGACAAACTGTTGATTTATATGCTTTAGGCCAAATTTTAGTTTGCTTGCTGTGAAACGTTCGTGTATAATATTCATTAGTATTCCAGAAAATTGATTTACGCCCATCAAATAAACAAAAAATATAATATATTTTTCCTTAGCTTCCTAAAATGTAAAAAAACGCAGAAAAAGTTTCGGAGAGCCGCGTAACCGACGAATGCAGCTGCACGCTTACGTTCCTGATTGTGGTTTTTCTCTTGTGGCGCGGTTTCATTGTCTTTAAATAAGTGCACTTATTAAACGCGTTTCTGCCAGAAACTAACTTATTTACCTTTTAAGGCAGCTAAGGAAAAAGAGATTATATGAGTATCATTATTCCCTAATCTCTGAACTCAAAGCTAAACAAATTGCAGAAAATATTTATTAAGAAATTTTTCACTTGTATCACGTTTTCATTTCATTAGGACAATAACGCAGTAAAGGAAAATATACTGTAGTGACAAAGCATTTTTGTAATATCACACACTAATGGAAGAATCTTCCATTAAGAATAGATATCAAAATGTCAGTGATTGCGATTGATATTAGCACAAGTTTCCATGGTAGTACATTTTACTGAACACTTCAATTAATATATTTTATTATCATTATAATTATATTTTATTTTCATTATATTAGAAGCAGTGATAGCCTAGTGGTTACGACTGTGGTCTCCTATTCGGGGGGGTCGCAGGTTCCATCCCGGGTACGCACCTCTGACTTTTCGAAGTTAAGTGCGTTTAAGAAATTAAATATCACGTGCTTTATGTAACGGTGAAGGAATACATCGTGAGGAAACCTGCACGCCTGAGAGTTCTCCATAATCAATAACAAATAGTCTATGATTATTACATGTATAATTATTATGATGTGTACCATGGAAGCTTAGTCAATATGTTGTCAATTTTAGGTGAAAGTAAGTGCGCGTTATTTAAAAAACGCAATTAGTATTACTTGGCCAATACTATATTTGTTACTACATCATGTATTATTACATGTATTACATGTATACATTATTATTATTATACTTAATGTTCTGTAAGTAGAAAAATGTAAAAGTAATATAATACAATAACATTTAAAAAAATAAATAAGTTTCTTTTTTCAAACTTTCTTTTTTAATGCAATACCTACCATTGACTCCTTTTAAAACTTGTTGACAATATAAATATTTATTCGGCAATTTTATTAATTTGCTCATCATCATATTTACAATACACTGAACAGACCTTTCATTCAACAAGGATAGTAATTTATGATCAAAAGTCTCCACGTTTTACATAGCAATATTAGGATGATGACATGAACTTTAGAGCCAAGCCGAGCCGAGAGCCCCGAAACAAGTTGCAGGCGTTTGTGTTGTTTGACAAAAGCTGAAAGTTGTTAAGTTTGTTCCAGTGCGCAGTAAGTAATAGGTGCAATAGTAAAAGGTCCTACCATGGAATTATTATGTACTACGTACAACCATAATAATTCCATGGGTCCTACTTCTATACTAATATTATAAAGAGGAAAGATTTCGTGTTTCTTTGTTTGTTTGTTTGTACCGAATAGGCTCTGTAACTACTGGACCGATTTGAACCATTTTTTCACCAATAGATAGCTAAGTTATCAGGAAGTAAAATAGGCTATAATTTATTGTCAAAAAAATTAGAGATCGTTAAGAAAATTGCAATAATGTAATCCAAAGTAGGAAAATTTTGCCTATAATATGCATTATTTGGCGTGTGCTGAGAAAACTATTGATACATAAAAATGATGTACTACATGATTAATGTACCTACTCATTATTCTCTACAAAAAATTCCCCAAGGGAATATATCTGACTATCATATTTAAGACAATAGTAGGTTTTGCGTTCTAAAATTTAATTAGATCGCCTTTATTATCGTTGTATTAATTCTTCCTTACTAATACGTCATACTAATATTATAAATGCAAAAGTGTGTTTGTTTGTTGTTTTGTCCTTCAATCACGCCGCAACAGAGCTACAGATCGACATGATTTTTGCATGGGTATAGTTGAGGACCTGGAGAGTGACATAGGTCACGTTATATCCCGGACAATCAAAGAGTTCCCGAGGGATTTCAAAAACTAAATCCACGCTGGCGAAGTCGCGGGCATAGCTGCTATAGGGCAAGCTGGTCTATTATAAAGACTGATAGCCGAAAGACACTGCACCCTATTTTGTATATTTACTTCATGTCTATATCAAACCTGCGATCCACCACAGCCTAAGAGTATTAAACCAATTAATACTCAAAGACCACGGCTTCGCATCGCATGGGTACAATTTATTTATGAAAAAATATAAGTTCTATAGATACATATGAGGACTCAACTCATCTCATACAAAAAAAAACCGGCCAAGTGCGAGTCGGACTTGCGCACCGAGGGTTCCGTACTCTAAAAGTAAAAGTAAAACGATAATATTATATTAATTTGCTTATTTATCGTTAACTTTGTTTGTAGAGGTTTATTGTTAATATAAAAAAACTATGCTAGTTAGAGCGTTGGTTTTATTTTTCCTGTAAAATATACATAAACTTGTATTGACCATAATTATTTCAGATTTTTTTCAACATTTTGGCCGATTACCCAAAAACTATTATATATAAAAATAAATAAAAAACTGTTTTAGAATGCACAAGTAAAGGCCTTTCATATGATACCCCACTCGGTATAATTATCTTACTTTGAAATTTCAAACCCCTGATTTTCCCCCTTTTTTAATTAAACTAAAATAATTTTCACGTTCATTTTATTTTTCCTGTAAAATATACATAAACCTGTATTGACCATAATTATTTCAGATTTTTCGATTGGTAAACTTCGGAGATAAGGGGGGGGGGGGACGGTATTTTTTTCGACATTTTGGCCGATTACTCAAAAACTATTATATATAGAAATAAATAAAAAACTGTTTTAGAATGCACAAGTAAAGGCCTTTCATATGATACCCCACTCGGTATAGTTATCTTACTTTCAAATTTCAAGCCCCTGATTTTCCCCCTTTTTTAATCAAACTAAAATAATTTTCGCGTTGCTTTTATTTTTCCTGTAAAATATACATAAACCTGTATTGACCATAATTATTTCAGATTTTTCGATTGGTAAACTTCGGAGATAAGGGGGGGGGGGGGGAACGGTATTTTTTTCGACATTTTGGCCGATTACTCAAAAACTATTATATATAGAAATAAATAAAAAACTGTTTTAGAATGCACGAGTAAAGGCCTTTCATATGATACCCCACTCGGTATAGTTATTTTACTTTAAAATTTCAAAACCCCCGATTTTCCCCCTTTTTTAATAAAACTAAAAATAATTTTCGAGTTTTATTTATCCCAATGATGTTGGGCCACTATTATACACAACTATGCCAAATTTCATGTCGATAGCTTTAATAGTTACTGAAATAATCGACTGTGACAGACGGACGGACGGACGGACGGACGGAGAAAGTCTCATTATAAGGGTTCCATTTTTACCATTTTGGTACGGAACCCTAATAACATCAAAACTGACTTTTTCGGTGGATGTTACAAAAATTTTTTTCTTACAAACCTTGTCAACAAAAAAATCAGCCAAATCGGTCGAGCCGTGCTCAATAATGATGATCGTTCATACATTGCTATATTTGAGCAGTTCAATGAACTCATATTTCGAAGAGCTAATGGTCGTTGGGGTCCCAAAGCGCTGGAGGGGCGACCTCGTACTGGGAAGCGCAGTGTTGGCAGACCCCCCACAAGGACATTAGACGAGTCGCAGGGAGCCGCTGGATACAGGCGGTGCAAGGCCAAGAAATGTGGAACTCCATGTTAGAGACCCTTGTTCAAGTGTTGAAGAAAATATTTGAACATGGGTATCCATTAGTTGACTACTAGTGAGCACAACTGCTATAGGTACCTACTACACAAAAATTAAGGTGTTTTTTCTAAGGTAGATGAAGACGACCCGTGTGGGTCCACTATGACCCACTCGCTGTTCTTGTTTGCCATCGCAAGGCAACTCAGATGAACCACCTCCTGAAAATATCCTATGAGAACTCGGAATTCCGAAGCTCCGCGATGTCTTGTCGTCCAAAATCCATAAGTGCCTGAAGACAAAATTTTTCTAACAGTGCGTGTTGCCAGTGATTACTTACAGATCCGAGACATTGTCGCTGACTATGGGCCTCATAAAAAGGCTCAGGGTCACTCAGCGAGCGATGGAGAGAGCTATGCTCGGAGTAGGTAAGCCTGCGAGATCAAATTAGAAATGAGGAGATCCGTAGGAGAACCAAGTCACTGAAATAGCCCAGCAAGTCGCGAAACTGAAGTGAAAATGGGCGGAGCACATAGTTCGAAGAGCTGATGGTCGCTGGGGTTCCAAGGTGCTGGAGTGGTGTCCCCGCACCGGGAAGCACAGTGTTAGCAGACCCCCACTAGGTGGACCGACGACATCAAACGAGTCGCAGGGAGCCGCTGGATTCAGGGGGCACAAGATCGAAGCCTGTGGAAGTCCATGGAGGAGACTTTTGTCCAGCAGTGAACGTCTATAGTTGATTAAGACGAAGAAATATTGTTGCTGCCTTTGAATTTAAAAAATCGCGCTAATTTCAATAAACAATTCTAAAGGCGCACGTGCGATTCGTAGTCCGTGCGTCATAGGTAACTACCTATTTAAATTACGTTGGTTTAGACCTTAGATTACCGAACGTCTACCAAAGAGTATAAAACACTACGTTATAATACTTCAACTTTAACGTTTCCATTCAGTATTCAGTAGCAATTCAGTAGCCGTGCGGACATCGTCACGGCAAGACAAGTATTCGTTATTGCGCGTGTTCTTAGCGCAAACTGCTGCTATGTCGCGCGTTTACAGGCCAACTGACTATGTGGTCAAAAAATCTCGGGTTCCGTCCCTCGAGAAATATAAAGAGATGTACAAAAATTCTCTCGATGATCCAGAAGCTTTTTGGTCAAAAATAGCAGATGAATTTCACTGGGAGATTCCGTACCAGCCCGGCAATTTCGTTTCGTACAACTTCGATATCGACAAGGGGGATATTTTTATTAAATGGATGGAAGGGGCTGTGACCAACGTTTGTTTTAATATTTTGGACCGCAACGTGAGAAATGGTTATGGGGACAAGATCGCGTATTATTGGTAAGTTCCTTTTGCACAGGCCATTCAAGAATCGATAGACAGCTGAGCGAATGCACCGCACTGAGACGGCGCGCGAACGTATTGATTTTGTTTTTGTATTTTACGAATCTCCCCTTTAATACGTAATTTTTTCTAATTTTTTATTTGCCTTTACATTACTTTTATTTCAATATAACTTTTTTATAAGAACTTATCTATCAGATTAATTTTGATTTCACCGTTCTTTTTGTGTTTGATCTTTTCTAATTACTGAATATAATTTTATACATTTAGGGATATTGTATGAGGCTGCCTTAAATTAAGAGTAAGTATCGAATTGCGAGAGCCACTAATATTTAGGTAGCCTAAGTGCTTATTTTTGTACAAATAACCGGGTAACTCTACATTTAAAGTTACTTATTGTTAGTTTGAATACTTGGCGGATATAGGTACTTTCTAATAAGAACCTTGATTTACCTTAGGCTAGTTTCTTTTACCGGTGCATTAATAATTTTCGCAATAACCTTACAGTTATTTTATTGTTGAATTACAGTATCAACAAGGGGCTACTGCGCAAAGCATGTTGATATATTTTGAAATCCATGACCATCTTAAAAATGAAAAGTAGAATTCCCAATCAATTAAAATTAGACACCTTGCATTGTACCTACAACTTGTAAGTGCAATAGCATAATTAAGTAGTACTCCTTAGGTCAAGGAGTTCTCACTTGTATTTGATGTGGGGAAATATTATAAATTCCTTAACCTAACGTGACTAAATATAAATGGTTACTACATATTAAAATTTTATAATAAGGGGCAAATAGGTACTATACGTAAAGCAGCTAAAGTAAATTCACCCCTCTATCCCAGTCCTAAATAGGAAACACCTGAGCCCAATTAGGTGATATTTGATTTAAATTACGAATTGGTTTTCACCAACTTTTAAGGGGTTAATTAAACACTTCGGATGATGCTTAGATTTAGGTGATGTATTACTCTAAGATATCTTTACTTATTATTTTATTAAAATATTTACGAACTACTGGTGGAACCGGCTTCATAAAAGTAGTAGGTAATAGGTATATCGTTGTAGTTACCTACTTGGTAAAAATATTACGATACAAATTATATTAATTGGTATGAACAGAACTTGTTAGTTTATGTAATCAGAAGCAGTTATCTGCGCAGCTTTTCAAGTACAATTCAAATCTAGAGTTGAACCTCCGCATTGCAGGTTTCAACCTTAGCTAACTAACTAATTAGGTATTTATAACGAACCCCTGCCCGTATGGATTTACAGTTATTATGCCCGTTTTTAGGGTTCCGTAGTAAACAAGGAACCCTTATAGTTTCGCCATGTCCGTCCGTCTGTCTGTCTGTCTGTCCGCGGTTTAGCTCAGAGACTATTGGTACTAGAAATCTGTAATTTGACAAGGGTATAAATATCAAACACGCCGACAAAGTGGTGAAATAAAACGGACATGGCGAAACTATAAGGGTTCCTTGTTTACTACGGAACCCTAATAAATAAATAGCCTCAATAGCGCAAAGCTCAGGGGCCAGGGCAACGACCTGAAAAACCGAAATATCGACGGTTCAATACCCATCGGTTTCACTATTGTATCCACTCCTAGCATAACCTTTACGCTTAATTGCAGGGATAAGGGGATTAGTCATATTCAGCTGTCTAACATTCTTAAAAAAAACCGGCCAAGTGCGAGTTGGGCTCGCGCACCGAGGCTCCGTACTCCAGAAGTAAAAGTAAAACGATAATATTAATTTGCTTATTATTCATCGTTTGTTTGTAGAGGTTTATTGTTAATTTCAAAAAAACTGTGCTAGTTAGAGCGTTGCTTTTATTTTTCCTGTAAAATATACATAATTTAATTACCTATATTGACCATAATTATTTCTGATTTTTCGATTGGTGGATAAACTTCGGAGATAAGGGGGGAACGGTATTTTTTAGGACATTTTGCACGATTACTCAAAAACTATTATATATAAAAATAAATAAAAATCTGTTTTAGAATGTAGGTAAAGGGATAATTATGATACCCCACTCGGCATAGTTATCTTCCTTTGAAATTTCAAACCCCCGTCTTTCCCCCTTTTTTAATTAAATGAAAAAAAGTTAGAGCGTTAGTTTTATTTTTCCTGTAAAATATACATTAACTTCTATTGATCATAATTATTTCTGATTTTTCGATTGGTAAACTTCCGCACGATTAATCAAAAACTAATAAGCACAAAAACAAATAAAAATCTGTTTTGTCCAGGTAAAGGCTTTCATATGATACCTCACTCGGTATAGTTATCTTACTTTGAAATTTCCAACCCCTGATTTTCCCCCTTTTTAATAAAACTAAAAATAATTTGATTTTTTTTATTCCAATGATGTTGGGCCACTATTATACACAACTATTCCAAATTTCATGTCGATAGCTTTAAAAGTTACTAAAATAATCGACTGTGACAGACGGACGGATGGACGGACGGACGGAGAAAGTAGTACCAGAAGGGTTCTATTTTTACCATTTTGGTACGGAACCCTAAAAATATGCGTAGCAGTTGTTTTTCGCATGATGATCGCCAAACTTCAACACGAGGAAGGCACATGATGATGATGATGATAGCAATTGATATTTAAGTAGGCGTTGAGTCAAAGACAACTTTCTTCGTTCATATTCTTGTCCAAATTTATTAGCGAGTGGGTATCTAAAGAATTCGTCACCATAATTTGGGTCGTGGCATATTCAAAGTCAAGATAGTTCTTAATAGAATATAATAATAACATTATATTAACAATAAAAATTCTTTTCAAAAAACCGACTTCTAACGCCACTGCAAAGTATAAAATTAATTTTAGTTTGTCCACGTTTGTTGAAGTCGGGCGGGCCTATATACAAACTATGAAACCGATGCGCGACGCTACAGAATATGATAGACTCGTTTGTAGAAGTCGAGCGAGCATCGCGAGTCGGTTTCATAGTTTGTATTTTAGGCCCGCCCGACTTCAACACGCCGACTTTTTTTGCAGTCAGGACACGAAACCAATCTTTGCATAGATAACTTTAATTTAGCATCAAGTTTTTCTAGGAAAAAAGCTAAACGAGGGGGAGTTTGCATACTAGCCCGCCACGGAATTGATTTTGAAGATATAAAAAGCCTACATGAAAATGCACAGGAGAAAGATTTTGAATGCTGTGGTATATTTATAAAGGATTTTAATATTATAATAGTGTGTCTGTATAGAATTCCACATTCAAATGTACAAATATTTCTTACGAATCTAGATATTATGTTACAAAACTTAACAAATAAATTCAAAGAATGTAAATTAGTAATATGTGGCGATATGAACATAAATACGTTAATAAATAACTCAATTTCAAAATCCTACAATGATCTACTATCTAATTACAATATCGTCAATAAAATACTGAAACCTACCAGATCTACATCACGGAGCGAAACTTGCATTGATCATATTCTCACTAATATTAATAAATCTACAGGACTATTACACAACCTATGCCTATCTGATCACAACACCGCACAAACCTTGCACTTTAATTGTAACAATGAAATAAAAAATGGATCACAAACTTATTATGCATACAAAAGAGACTACTCTAAAAATAATGTTAATATTTTCGTAAATTGCATGAAAAATCTTTCTTTTACGGATATACTAGAAGAACAAGATACAAACATTGCATTTAATCTACTACATGATACACTAGTATTATTCCACAGACTTTGTTTCCCTCTCATTAAAGTATCAATTAGAAAAAAAACAAATAATGCTAGATGGATAACTAAAGGTCTTAAAATTAGTACAAAACGTAAACGGTTGCTATATTATGAATCTTGCATTAATCGGGATAAATCAAAGAAGTACAAGGAATACTCTGCAATTTTGCGGCAGTGTATTTATTTCAGACAACGGGATTGTAACAAAAAATATATCAATAAAGCAAAAAATGTATGCAGTGCAACCTGGAATATTATTAAAAAGAAAGTAGGACAAAGTAATTGTCAGCAGAACATTAAATATCTAACTAACGATGGTAGGAAAATAACGAATCCCGCTGAAATATGTGACATATTAAATAAACATTATATAACGACATCCAATAAACAACATAAAAACTATAATAATAAACTAAAAAATATAAATGCTAACCCTAATAATATGTATTGTAGTCCCTCTGATCCCTTTGAAATAAAAAAAATCATAATGAATTTAAAAAATACTAATGCAACTGGATATGACGAATTAAATACCTATTTATTAAAATGCTCATCAGTCTATTTATCTAAACCAATAGCCCACATTGTAAATCTTTCTATTGAAAACGGTATTTTTCCGGATAGATTAAAGTTATCGGTTATAAAGCCTCTTTACAAAAAAGGAAAGAAAGATGAGGCAAATAACTACAGACCAATTGCCTTAATCCCAGTGTTATCAAAAATATTTGAAAAGGTCATATATAATAGGATAAGTAATTTTGCTGAACGATTTAATATTTTAAATAACGCACAGCATGGTTTTAGAAAAAATAAATCGACGACAACTGCTATGTTCGAGTTAGTGAAAATAATTTCGGAATCAGTAGATAAAGGAAAACCGGTAACTGTTCTTTTTCTCGACATGTCTAAGGCCTTCGACCTCGTTTGTCACGAAAAATTATTAAACAAGTTGGAGCACTACGGAATACGCGGGCAGATACACCAATGGCTCAAATCATACTTAGACAATAGAAGGCAAAAAACTATAATCCAGAAACAAATTGGTAAAACTATGAATGTGTTTGAATCAGAGTACAAAAATAATAAATTCGGCGTGCCCCAGGGCAGTATTTTAGGCCCACTTCTATTTTTACTATACATAAATGACCTTTCCAACAATATATCACATCAATCAATACTCTTTGCGGACGATACTACAGTAATCATTCCATGTGACAACACTTACACACAAGAATCCAAAGTTAACAGATCGTTAGAGGAAACTGTTAATTGGTTAGAAAACAATAACTTAAGCGTAAATATTACTAAAACGAAGTGTATACAATTTAGAACAAAAAGAGGACAAATAAAAACATTAAATATAAATTATAATAATGAATCAATTGACAACGTTCATAATACAAAATTTTTGGGAGTTAAATTTGACGAACATTGTGATTGGACTTACCACATTGAGGACATTTGTGCTAAAATTAATAAATTCGTGTACCCTTTACGTCGTCTTAGGCGTACAGTATCTCTTGAGGCAGCCCTCACAGCTTATCATGGTTATGTAATGTCTGTCATGCGTTATGGTATTGTCATTTGGGGGAACTCTATTCACTTAAACAAATTGTTTGTGACACAGAAAAAATGCCTCAGGAGCATCTTCCTAATGGACCCTACTGATTCGTGTAGGCCACTATTTAAAGCGCACAATCTTCTTACCCTGCCTTGTCTCTATATTTACGAAATAGCGGTATTCGTACACAGACACATGGACTACTTTAAGATTTCTGATCTTCCAAATGTAAATAAATGTTACAGAAAAACAAGACAAAGGAATCGATTATGTACCACAAAATATAACTTAAGACAAACAGCAAAATCTCCACATGCCATGTGCATAAAAATTTATAACAAACTTGATGCTAGCCTAAAAAACTTACCTACAGGTCATTTTAAAAAAAATCTCTTTCGTTGGCTGTGTAACAAATCTTTTTATTCCGTACCAGAATACCTATCTTATTAACATTGAAATTAATAAAAATTATTGACATTGTATACTGACCTAATTGAAATTTAAACTAACGTAATTGACACTTTATATTCATTTTAATTAATTTAGCTCATCGAATTTTCAAAATTATGATGAGTACCTAATTTAAACATTTGCATGCTATTTAGCAGAATATGGAGGAAATTTTATGACATTGTTAATAACATCTAACTATACTGTACTCATATTCAGCAAATAAAGTTTCATTTCATTTCATTTCATTTCAACAAACGTGGACAAACTAAAATTAATTTTATACTTTGTAGTGGCGTTAGAAGTCGGTTTTTTGAAAAGAATTTTTATTTTAAGCTTTTAAGTGTAGTATCCTATGATTGAGGAGCTAGGACCTGGAGCTCCATGATGTAGTCCATACTTGTTACCTACAATATCAATTCGTTATCGAAATTTCCTAAATCGCCATAGTTTTAGCCTGCAGCATCAGGCTTGAGGAGTTGAAGGTTAAAATTTTTATGGGACCATTTCGCAAACATCCTCTGTCGATTAAAAAAAAAATCACGCGAATCGGTCCAGTAATCCCGGAGAAATCGGTGGACATACATAGAAAAAAAAAAGAAAAAAAAAAAAAAAAGATACCGGCCGAATTGAGAACCTCCTCCTTTTTGGAAGTCGGTTAAAAAGGCTAAAATGTTTAAAACACAAACCTCGTCGATTTCCCGAAAGCGAAAGACATGGAAATAAACTAACCCTACCACCATCAAAACTAAAACTTCACACATCGAGTCCCTTCGTCCATAAAAATATATAATAATTTGCCAGACAGCATTCGAAACATAGAAAAAAAACAAATTTTATAAAACATTAAAAAACTTTTTATTGGAAAAGTGCTACTATAAAATAAATGATTATTTTGACGATACAAATAAAAATAAATAAAATCGGTCTCTCTACTGCGGTCGATTCCAGACCAAGTTGCTACACCCTAATGGGGAATGTGTAAAGAATCTGCAACTGAAATAAATAAATAAAAACATATAAGTGCACTCTTTTAGTTCGCAAATAGCCATTGTGCTCCTTTACAAGATAAGATTGGTTCGGGAGTGCATTACAAAGGGCGCATTCTTGAAGGGGTAACACTGAAAAGCATTCATGTACAATCAACGCGTAAGTCACTAGTTCTCTGAGAAAGCCTCATATAGCATTATGTTTGCGAATTGTTGCTAATAGCGACCTTTGTGCGTCCATTGGCGAGATTGGTAATCGATCAATGAATTTATGGTTTCAATGACTGTTAACGTTAGCAGTCGCCAGCGATCGCTGACACATACGTATAATCGTATTGTTTAGGTTTTGCAGGCATGGTTATGGTGGTAGTGGCACAACCAGGCTGCAAAACCTGCCATTTTATGATAAAGCTCATGTAGTTAAGTTGCAGGTTAAGGCTAGGTCTTGAAGTATCGTAGTTGAATTTGAGCCTAACTAACTACCCACCCTGATTTTACTTCCCTGGCTCAGGGATAAAAGGATTCTTGGCCATACGGGTACTTGGACCATAAGGGTTCCATTTTTACCATTTTGGTACGGAACCCTAAAAAACGATAGGTAAATTTGTTCCAATATCAATTAATATACCTAACTAATATTTTGAAGCAGTGATAGCCTAGTGGTTAGGACTGTGGTCTCCTATTCGGGGGGTCGCAGGTTCGATCCCGGGTACGCACCTCTGACTTTTCGGAGTCAAGTGCGTTTAAGCAATTAACTATCACTTGCTTCAACGGTGAAGGAAAACATCGTGAGGAAACCTGCATATCTGAGAGTTCTTCATAATGTTCTCGAAGTTGTGTGAAGTCCACCTATTCGCATTGGGCCAGCGTGGTGGACTATGGCCTATAACCCTTCTCTGAGAGGAGACCTGCGCTCAGTAGTGAGCCGTTGATGGGTTGCTGATGAATATTTTTCCATAGATTCTTTGCTTCGATTAGACGCTTCGTAGCGACTAACCAAAACTAAATCTATGCATTTCTCCTTTAACTGATTTCCCTATTATAATTAATGAATATTAATTATTATAACTTCATAAAAAATTATTTTGCTAACTTAGTCACGAAGATATTTCCGTAGTCATCCAAGAGAATGGAATATAACTACTTACTTCGTTCTTGATAAAGATCTGGTTCGCGATGTCCTCACTCCGTTGTAGGGGTCAACTCTGTGTTACTATTAGGTATAAAGGTAAAAGTTATTGTACCTATACCTACGCTTGCTATAATGTTTCCACATGCTGTTCAAATGGCAGATGACTTTTCCGATAAATCTACTTAATAAATAATAATAATAATAAGTGCATACACGTCGATAACTGTTGAGTGGATTACGTCATAATATTATAACCGACTAGGTATAATAAAATGAAAACGATGAAGACGCGTGAATGATTTAGGTAGAAAGATACTTGATAGATAATTCTTACGATTAGGTATTATGTAAATATTTTGTATAGGGAAACAGCTAAAACAGAAAGAAACTAACGATATTTATTTTCAGTTCATCTTGAACTCTTGTCTCTACGTTACTATTTATAACCAATATAGAATTTGTATCCTTACTAACCTTCATTACCTGCTCTCCTCTCTACATAGTAACAACTACCATCAACTACGTACCTACCTATTTTGATACGGTTTTTACAGTTTACCTGTGGGTCTACATGACAGGTTAACTTAAAACTCTACCTTAAGACATAATAAATAGGATACAAGGAGTAACATAGGTTAAAAATATAAAAAAAGCCGGCCAAGTGCGAATCGGACTCGCGCACCGAGGGTTCCAAAAGTAAAAGTTAAACGATAATATTATATTAATTTGCTTATTTATCGTTAACTTTTTTTGTAGAGGTTTATTGTTAATATAAAAAAAACTATGCTAGTTAGAGCGATGGTTTTATTTTTCCTGTAAAATATACATAAACCTCTATTGAACATAATTATTTCAGATTTTTAGATTGGTAAACTTCGGAGATAAAGGGGGGGGGGCGGATTACTCAAAAACTATTATATCTAGAAATAAATCAAAAACTGTTTTAGAATGCACAAGTAAAGGCCTTTCATATGATACCCCACTTGGTACAGTTATCTTACTTTGAAATTTCAAACCCCCGATTTTCCCCCTTTTTTAATCAAACTA
Organism: Oeneis ivallda; assembly: GCA_029955525.1. NCBI lineage: Eukaryota > Metazoa > Arthropoda > Insecta > Lepidoptera > Nymphalidae > Oeneis > Oeneis ivallda. The sequence goes on from JARPMR010000001.1 coordinate 15,055,958, forward strand.
AAATAATTTTCGCGTTGCTTTTATTTTTCCTGTAAAATATACATAAACCTCTGTTGACTATAATTATTTCAGATTTTTCGATTGGTAAACTTCGGAGATAAGGGGGGGGGGACGGTATTTTTTTCGACATTTTGGCCGATTTATCAAAAACTATTATATATAGAAATAAATAAAAAACTGTTTTAGAATGCACAAGTAAAGGCCTTTCATATAATACCCCACTCGATATATTTAGTTATTTTACTTTGAAATTTCAAACCCCCGATTTTCCCCCTTTTTTAATTAAACTAAAATAATTTTCACGTTCATTTTATTTTTCCTGTAAAATATACATAAACCTGTATTGACCATAATTATTTCAGATTTTTCGATTGGTAAACTTCGAAGATAAGGGGGGGGAACGGTATTTTTTTCGACATTTTGGCCGATTACTCAAAAACTATTATATATAGAAATAAATAAAAAACTGTTTTAGAATGCACAAGTAAAGGCCTTTCATATGATACCCCACTCGGTACCCTTTTTTTAATAAAACTAAAAATAATTTTCGATTTTTCTTTATTCCAATGATGTTGGGCCACTATTATACACAACTATGAAAAATTTTATGTCGATAGCTTTAATAGTTACTGAAATAATCGACTGTGACAGACGGACGGACAGACGGACGGAGAAAGTCTCACCATTAGGGTTCCATTTTTACCATTTTGGTATGGAACCCTAAAAATAATACAGGTTCCTTGTTAAAATATATTTACAACTTGATATTAGGACGTTATGTGGTTTTAAAATTAAACTAATCTTCACTAATAGTGGCACAGAGATAGAGTATACTTTTTATCGAGGGAAACCAAAGCGTTCCCACAGGATTTTATATATCCTAGTCGCGAGCGACATTGAGGGCACCATGTAAAATAATTAAATACTTACCTACTTAATATGTATCACACACGAATCCTTCCTCCTATGAGTCACAAAGACTCAATAGTAAAAATATGTCTCACGTATTATGTACATTAATATCGGTAGGTAGATAAGTTCCTACCTATTAATAATAATTATTTAGTACCTAACAATTCTTTACACAGATTAATGATTATGTATACCAGATAATTCTTTAGGTATAATTCTGTGCCTCCTGTGCCGAGTGGCACAAGTCAAAAATCAACACTACAGTAGAGCAAAAACAAGATTTAAAAAATTCTAGTTCGCGATCTAAGTAGGCTAGATTAAACTTGGGTACCTTTTTTGTAGATAAAAACATTCATTTTCACTATGCATTTAATTTTTTTTGGTAAATATTATAGTGTAATACCTAACTTAGAAAAAACAGATATAACTCGTTAACTTATGAACCCTACTTAGCCGTGATAGTTTTCCTTTAAAATTCCTACTGCTGTGAATTTTTTCAAAAATCCTATAAACAACCATTTAGCTGGCAGAAGGGGGGCGGGAGGCACTTGACTCTAATAAAATTTAGCACTTTAAAGTCACAAAGTTCACAAACGGATCCCTGATACGAAAAATGGTGTTCCCACAACCACAATATTTTCGAAAGACATATTTAACGACACCCCTCACTATGGGATACAGGCGAAAAAAAAATTCATCTCCACTTACATGTAGGGGAGGTACCCTAAAAAAATAATTTTCACAATTTTATTTCACCACTTTGTTGGTGTGATTAATATTTATACCCTTGTCAAATTACAGTTTTCTAGTACCGATAATAGTCTTTGAACTAAACCGCGGACTGACGGACGAACGGACAGACGGACGGACATGGCGAAACTATAAGGGTTCCTTGTTTACTACGTAACCCTAAAAATAGGAAATAGGATAGGATATTGTAGGTACCAGGATTCGTAGATCATTAAGGCGCACAAGGTGCTAACCATTTCCTAACTGCAAAATTTCTCTAATACGTCGGGGAGGAACTCGATTGTGGATGATATAGATACCAAGTCAGTAAAGGCTCATCATTGAATAGTAATAGTATAGTAATAGCACAGAATAAGGATAGGTAATAGTAAGAGAGTAGTTCGTCTGATGTCGTCGATCTACCTAAGTAGTTGGCTTTTCCTGGTGCGGGATCGCCACTCCAGCACTTTGGAACCTCAACGTTCATCAGCTCTTTAAACTATGCTTTGCGACTCGCTGAGCTATGTCGCTAACTTTATATATTATATAGTTACGTTCCCTCAAATATGGTTGACCGAAGCAATGGCTGGGTCATGCGTCATGCTCGTGAACGGGTGCCACCAGCGGCAATGGGGCTACTTTCTGTCTGCCCGTCTTAACATGTGTTGAATTATAATTAGATATAATTACGTATGCTTTTTTTTCTTTTCTTAAATATATAGACTAGCGCTTGACTGCAATCTCACCTGATGGTAAGTGAAGATGCAGCCTAAGATTGAGCTTTTGTGGAACTTCCCCTCATTGTGGAAACTCTGCATACATAGCATAATATCTATTAAGTATATTGTAAAAGTATTTTGAAAAGAGCAACTGCCGAGTTTCTTGCTGGTTCTTCTCGGCAGGAACGGCATTCCGAACCAGTGGTAGACTCATTGACGATTCAAAAGTACTTGTAAAAGTTTATTTGAATAAAAAACATTTCTATTCTATTCTATATTAATTGGGAATAAGTAGTAACACGGTACTATGAAATGGGTAAAATATTCTTTACCTATTACGTAGGTTCAGCTTTGGTTGGGCGTAGCTATAAAGTGACATGGACGACGCCGACGGATATAACTCTTTCGCATAATTCACAATAGACTTAAGAACTAAATATTAAAAGATTAGATCGTATCGGCCGACGGCGGTTAAAGCCAGTAAATTATTTTGTGGACCTCGAGGTTAAGTTACATTTAATTGGGTAGGTATATTTTTTCACATTGAACATGCAGATATTCACTTCCTGACCTCGATTACGGTGCTACTCTAACATACGGTATCACACGTGTCGTAAACGTGCACAGCATACGCCCGGTGTGTCAAAAGGTTATTTACCTAAAGTTAGGTAGGTTTATTATTGTTATCATCAATTTTAATAAATTTTTTGTCCATACACACAACTTGACCCCTTTATTAATCTGTCTGTGGCATCGTAGCTTCTTAATTAATGAACCGATTTCAATGCTTTCAATGCAGCTTACTTCAACTCACTTCAAGGCGGAAAAGCAGTTGGGTGAAATTTTTTGCCCAATTGATTATTATTTCCTATCTATCAAATTCAATCAATGAAGCCAGTGCCTAGTGGTTAGGACTGCGGTCTCCTATATAGGGGGTCGCAGGTTCGAGCCCGGGCACGCACCTCTGACTTTTCGGAGTCAAGTGTGTTTAAGCAATTAACTATCACTTGCTTCAACGGTGTAGGAAAACATCTTGAGGAAACCGGCACACCTAAGAGTTCTCCATAATGTTCTCGAAAGTGTGTGAAGTCTACCGATTCGCATTGGGCCAGCGTGGTGGACTATGGCCATAACCCTTCCCTGAGTGGAGACCTGCGCTCAGTAGTGGGCTATTCATGACATCTATCAAATTATGGATAGGTATACTTAAGTATGTTTATTATATTTCCATTATTATCTTCAATTCCAAAGAGGTTTAACATCATATTATTATTATATTATTATAGGTACCTGTATTATATAATATTTTAATAAACGTTGTTTTAATTTGAATATATTGAGATTTTATTTGTGTTTATTTACAATTATTAATAAAGTTCTCTTAGTATTTGAAAAATCAACATTTTGTCCTTCAATCATGCAGCAACGGGTTGACGTGATTTTTTGCATATGTATAGTTGAGGACTTGGAGAGTAACAGTTTTATCCCGGAAAAATCCCGCAGAAATTCGTACAAAATCCGCGAGATTTTGAAAAACCTAACTCCACGCGGATGAATTCGCAGGCAAAAGCTAGTGTTAAAACAGATATCAGTCCGGCCTGGGTCCCGGTGGATACCGGATCGCAGAATTTGGCGGTTGCTTGATTTACAAAACAATTAAGAAAATAACTAGGTAGTGAAATAAACAATTTAGAATTTGAATTTTTTATGTATAGGTAATTTGTATTTTATAGGGCAGGAAATCACCCGGATGACTACAGTCGCATTTCGTACAGGACACTAATGGACCTGGTGTGCCAGTTTGCGAATGCTTTACGTAAAAACGGTGTCAAGAAGGGTGATAGAGTGTCCATTTACATGCCTATGATCTTGGAGACAGTAGTATCCATGTTAGCCTGTGCAAGAATCGGCGCTATACATTCAGTTGTGGTAAGACTATGTAAATATGACGTGTATTTCGGTGTTTGCCGAAAACCGTTACTCGATTTCCGTTGCATGCATTTTGTCGTATTCATTTACAATCTCGTACGCTATAGAGTTGAGTCTCCGTAGAAACGTATATTTCCTTGAATTTAGAAACTATGAGTTGGATTGCTATCAAGGCTTGAAATAGCGGCGCGGGCGTTTGAATTCGGTTTTTTTTTTAAGTTTTTAAAAAACCGACTTCAAACGCTGGCGCCACTACAAAGTACATAAATTATTATTGTTTTTTTAAAAACCGTTTGACTGATTTCGATACAATTTCAATGGGAACCTGGGAAGTATACCCTTTGAAACAAAAAAGAATTTTCCAAATCGGTTCAGGCGTCTTCGAGTAATCGGTGAACATACATAAAAAAGTATTCCGACGAATTGATAACCTCCTCCTTTTTTGAAGTCGGTTAAAAAATAGAGCCGAGTTGAATCCGAATATGGAATGTAATGCAGTGTAATGGCACTGAAAAGAAAAAAAAATCTTACTTAGGGACTTAAGAAGGCATTCCTTTTGCAGTTCGCGGGATTCTCGCCTGATTCTTTGGCGGAACGTATGTCCGATTGTAAAGCTAAAGTCCTAATAACCTCAGACGGTGCATGGCGAGGTGAGAAGCTCCTGACGTTGAAGAAAACGTGCGACAAGGCGTTAGAAATTGCGAAGACCAAACACAATCACAAAGTCGACATGTGCGTAGTGGTGGCACATCTCAAAAGGGTCACGCCGTGCGGCCCAATGCCTGACATCGAAACATTGGTAATGTCGATTATTTAATTTAAAGTTAACTTAAATAATCTAACCTAACCTAACCCAACCCAACCCATACAGGTAGGTACTGTAGCTTTCGGTTAAAAATGAAGAAACGCGTCTTATACGATTTTGGCAATTTTAACAAAAGCACACAAGATGCCGCAAACAAAACTGTTGTATCGCTCAAACCAATCATTAAAACTAGTTCAAGTAACAGAGAGCATACTTATTAGAAATATTCTCATTGGTCTAGTCACTAGTGGTTAGCATGCGGATGACGAGACGTTAGGTATTGGATTTTCCTGCCGCGAAATTCTCAGTACCACAAGTCGTGTGTCTGATCTCACTAAGATTGGAACGGATTACCGCTCCATCGGATTATGAGAATGAGGGAATAGCGAGTGCACCTGTGTTTGCGAACACACTTGTGCACTATAGTATATCCCGCGGAGATAGCTCATCCCCTTGGAAAATGGCCATGATGTCCAAACTTGGTCGGAACGGCATTAATATTATTAAGAACATTTCGTAGGTAGGATTATTAGAATAGAATAGAAATGTTTTTTATTCAAATAAACTTTTTTACAAGTGCTTTTGAATCGTCGATGGGTCTACCACTGGTTCGGAATGCCGTTCCTGCCGAGAAGAACCAGCAAGAAACTCGGCAGTTGCTCTTTTCAAAACAAGTTTACAATTCAATAGAATAGTTATACAGTTTAATTACCACCTGCTGTCTCATGAATCGCTGGGACGACTTATGTCCACGCTTAGTGTCCACGCTTTTTTATCATCTAAATAGTCTTCAATTGCATAATATGCTTTTTTGACTGTGGAATTTTATTATAAAACGTCTCGCCCATTCCCACAAATGTCTTTCGGACCCTCTTGAGGCGCAATCGAGGAATCACGAGCCTGTTTGGATCGCCTATCGTGTAGATCACCCTTTTTTTTGTAGTTCACAATGTTTTGTCTGACAAATATTATATTGTTGTAAATATATTGTGAAGCTACTGTAAGAATGCCTATTTCTTTAAATTTTTCTCGAAGAGAATCCCGCGGTTTTAAATTATAGATTGCGCGAATTGCCCTCTTCTGCAATACAATAATTTTTCCAATATCGCCTGCTTTACCCCATAATAAGATTCCGTATGACATAATACTATGAAAATATGCAAAATAAACAATTTTTGCAGTTTCTATGTCAGTTAACTGTCGAATCTTCCTAACAGCGTAAGCAGCAGAGCTAAGCTTGCCAGCAAGTGTTGCTATATGGGTGCCCGTTTGCAGCTTTGAGTCCAGGGTTAATACCAAGCACACTATGGAGTCCTCACTTTTCAAGGGTTCATTACTTATCTTTAAATTTTTACTGACAGTTCAGTATTAAAATCAATCTACAACACACAACTGATATTAATTTTAGATTTTTTTACTGTTACAGTACGAATGGCATGACGATATTGATGTGTGGTGGCATGATATTATTGAAGATCAATCCACTATCTGTCAACCCGAGTGGATGGGAGCCGAGGATCCGCTCTTTATGTTGTACACAAGGTATTTACTTATGTTATTTCAAAACTTAGTTATCAGAAGTGCAATAGAGACACATTGATATAGGTAGTAACATTTGTTTCGAAAAGATGTTATTTAATTTTGGGAAACGATTTGAGATCTCCATACAATTTAAATAATGGATTCAGAAAAGTTACCCTAGTCTCAAATTTTTTAGCGCAATTTTTACAGTTACTAAACCTGAGATTTAATAATAATAAACAATTTTTTTTATTTTATAAAATTTTTATGAAATCGCCTTTTTTAACGCCGTATGTAAATTGTAACATCTACCCTAAATTGTCATATTGCAGTGGCTCTACGGGCAAGCCAAAAGGTGTTCTTCACACAACCGCGGGCTACATGATCTACGCTACGGCAACATTCCGTCACGTGTTCGACTATCGCAACGAAGACATCTATTGGTGCACAGCCGATGTGGGTTGGATCACCGGACACACATACGTGGTCTACGCACCTTTGGCCAATGCCGCCACATCTGTGATGGTGAGAAATTTTACTACCTACCTAAAATTTTCGACACGAAGTACAAATCAAACACAAATACAACCGGCGGCGGGCGGCGCGAGTTGATCGAAGGGCTTGAGGCACCACGCACGGCTTTACATTTTCACAATCCCATGTAAGCTTGGTTCGAAAGTAGAACGAGGAGTTTGCTAAATGTCGTCGAAATGTTTAAACTGAAACCGAAAAAACTTTGAATTTCAGCGTGCTCCTTACCGTTGAAGGCGATCTAATGGTAGTTTAAACACCAGTTCATCCCTATCGTTGAGCAACAGAACTAGATACTTCACTAAGAAATAATACATATGCTAGATTGCTAGAAACAGTTTTACAGGCAATTCTTATCACAAGTTCAAATGATTTTAGTATGCTAAACAGCATCCAGCGATAACAAGATACTATTCATATACGAGTAATTATTTACCGAATGATAAATACCTACTACTTAATGCTAAAGATTTAAAGAAAATTTCAAAAATACTTGCATCCGTCCTAAGTTAAACGGACACTCGTAAAATTCTATTTAATATCTAATATCTGGGTGACCGAGCTTTGCTCGATTTTTTTTTTGGTAAATCGTGTTTTTTGGAAATTATATATTAAAAAAAATTATAAAAAACATAATAATAATAAAATTCATAGGGGAAAATATAATCGTCTTGGACTCGAACCGGGGTCTTCTGGTTTCGGGACCGTCCGACTTACCGTCGAGCTATCAGAAATTTATAAATAATGGCGAAATTTACCTTCGTATTCTAATGATATTGTAAGGGGTTTTTCATTGCCTGAAAACACGGATAAAACGACGTTTTATAAAAATGAAACCTAGCTAGATCGATTTATCGCCCTCGAAACCAAACCTATCGCATACCAAATTTCATGAAAATCGTTGGACCCGTTTCCGAGATGCAGATTATATATATAGGTATATATATATATATATATATATACATATGTATTGTGCAACAATTGTAAGCAATTTTTTCTATTTTATTTATGTACTAATAGCTCAGTAATTTTAGCATTGGTCAGAATAGAATAGATAGTCTTGTAAATTAATTACTTATTGTGTACCTACTTACGTACCTATTTTAAGTCCTGCTATAAGCGGTCAGGAGTCAGGACCTTAAGGAATCGCTTGAATAATTTATCTAACCCATTTTGCAACAGTTATTTTTTTTAAGTGCAGTGAGTTTCAAAATTAAAAAAAAAATGTTAGCTTCTTTACACGGGCCTGTGCACTTATGTAAAGTCAAATCAGCCTGTCTGCACTGACTCTACCGTCATTCTCCTACCAACAAGGTAATCCAAGAATTTGTTTTATTTTAAGGTCTCTGGTGAATCGCAGTTGTTTAACTTGAACCGATAGCTAGCTGACCTCGTACCTTTTTAAAAATCTTATAACAATTTAATCCATCCAATATCGGGTTTTATTTGTGTGACGATGTGGAAGTGTCCTCAGGCTTTTCCGTATCAATTTTCCTTCCAGCTTATCCTATGCATAATTGAGTGAAGGTACCTATTATTTTCGCTTTACTTGCCTTAATTGGACGTCTTATGTAGAGAAAAACTTCTATAAGAAATTAATTGTTTACTCTGTAATAAAGAAAAGAAACTGAACTCAGGAAATTAAGTAAAGAGATTGTTGGACGATTGACTTTCTTGAAGACAAATCTACATTCGAATCAAGAAGAAAATATTAGTGTCTACTACTAATATACTTATGCTTGGAAATTCTTTGCGGGATCAAATTAGAAATGAGGAGATCCGTATAAGAGAACCAGAATGTTGACATTGCTTATCGAGTCACCTAATATTTAAGTTCTTAATCATAGATAGGTACGTACTGGACTACGCTACGAAATGGAATCTTGATACTCTTGTATGCTTGTATTCATAACTAGCTGATGCCCGCAACTTTGTCCGCGTGGATTTAGTTTTTAAAGTCCCTCGGGAACTCCTTGATTTTCCGGGATAAAAAGTAGCCTAGATGTTGACCCGAGTAATAAGCTACCACGGTATAAAATTTTGTAGAAATCTGTGCGGTAGTTTTTACGTGAAAGCAGGACAAACAAACAGACAAACAGACAAAAATTAAATAAAAATCTGTTTTGGGCTCAGTGTCGATAGTAAAGCATCCCCCAATTAAAATTTTCAAAATATATTAAATGTACAGAAATATTCCAGTTACAGTTTTATTATATGTATAGATGCCTTTTATCTACCTTATTCGTGATAAGTCTCTTTCAAAAATATTATACTTATAGGTAAATATGCACGTACCTACAACATAAACAGTATTCCTTACTAAAGGAGGCTATAGTGTTTACTCATGTACTTTTGCAATTTGCATATGAGGAAAATGACAGTTATATTTATTGTATAACTGTGTTTATGTTTTTAGGGTTCCATACCAAAATGGTAAAAATGGAACCCTTATGGTGAGACTTTCTCCGTCCGTCTGTCCGTTTGTCACAGTCGATTATTTCAGTAACTATAAAAGCTATCGACATGAAATTTGGCATAGTTGTGTATAATAGTGGCCCAAAAGCATTGAAATAAAGAAAAGTTGAAAATTATTTTTAGTTTTATTAAAAAAAGGGGGGAAATCGGGGGTTTGAAATTTAAAAGTAAAATAACTATATCGAGTGGGGTATCATATGAAAGGCCTTTACTTGTGCATTCTAAAACAGTTTTTTATTTATTTCTTTAAATAATAGTTTTTGAATAATCGGCCAAAATGTCGAAAAAAATACCGTTCCCCCCCTCTTATCTCCGAAGTTTACTAATCGAAAAATCTGAAATAATTATGGTCAATAGAGGTTTATGTATATTTTACAGGAAAAATAAAAGCAACGCGAAAATTATTTTAGTTTGATTAAAAAAGGGGGAAAATCGGGGGTTTGAAATTTCAAAGTAAGATAACTATACCGAGTGGGGTATCATATGAAAGGCCTTTACTTGTGCATTCTAAAACAGTTTTTTATTTATTTCTAGATATAATAGTTTTTGATTAATCGGCCAAAATGTCGAAAAAAATACCGTCCCCCCCTCCTCCCCCCCTTATCTCCGAAGTTTACCAATCGAAAAATCTAAAATAATTATGGTCAATAGAGGTTTATGTATATTTTACATGAAAAATAAAATCAACGTGAAAATTATTTTAGTTTAATTAAAAAAGGGGAAAAGTCAGGGGTTTGAAATTTCAAAGTAAGATATTTATACCGAGTGGGGTATCATATGAAAGGCCTTTACTTGTGAATTCTAAAGCAGTTTTTTATTTATTTCTATATATAATAGCTTTTGAGTAATCGGCCAAAATGTCGAAAAAAATACCGTCCCCCCCCCCCCCCCCCTTAAAGTTAACGATAACTATGCAAATTAATATAATATTATCGTTTTACTTTTACTTTTGGAGTATGGAACCCTCGGTGCGCGAGTCCGACTCGGTCTTGACCGGTTTTTTTTATTATGTCAATGCCTTTAAGCCTTGTAAGGGTTTGGGACGCACGCACATCATGTATGCGCTACTTTTTTGTTTCAGTTCGAGGGTACACCCTTCTATCCTGACAACGCTCGCTACTGGTCTTTGATTGAGAAGTACAAAATTAATCAGTTCTACACAGCACCTACAGCCATCAGATCTCTCATGAAATTTGGCGAAGAAATCGTTAAACAGTAAGAAATTTTATTTATTAATTCTTTGATAGGTAGGTATCAATAATATTATATTACAACTTTATATTGAAGAAACGAAATATGATCAAAGTGAAGTTCAATTGATATTATATGAGTCCTTTAATTCGAAAATAATAATAGTAACAAGCGAATTAATATAAATCATATCTGAAGAATGTAGCGACGAAATATAATAGTTAACTATCAAGAATTCATTCTCTTTTCCTTGGTGTAGACAAACAATATTTAATTAATTCACACAAAATATATAACCACCATTTGGAACTTCTCGCTTTACTTTAATAATTTGAACATTACACAACAATAATACATACAAGCTAGTAGGTAGGTACTTCCGCAAACAAAAGTCCAGGCGGTTAAAGTAAGGAAGTAAGTAAGTGACCTTTAAGATCTATCAAATTAGAGTTTTAAGGTCACAATTTCTTGTGTGGTGTATTATTGTAAAGTACAGGCCACTTTGAAGTTCACTCTTGTGTCTTTCGAGATAAAATACGAGAAGGTTTTACTTTCAATCGACCCGCTTGGGCTTCCCAGGGCTAGTCACGTATCTAGATTTTTGGTGGTATTCTTAATCTTAGTAGGTAGGCTAACTATGCCGATTCATCATCGCCAGCCTCACTCACGCAACATGCGAATGCCGAATTATAAATGACGTGTCCAATTATAGTGGCTGCAAATAAGAACACCGCGTTCCGTAGTACGCGTACCCGACTGTTCAAAAACCAGAACGCGAAGTGCGTACTCATACTTGGCTTAATTTACATACGTAGTAGATATGCATACACCATATTTTGTAATTTTTCAGCCTGGCTGGATTTTTGCCGCCTTCATCAATGATTATTGTCTAGTAGGCAAAAATACGCTAAACCTACATAAATTATACAATATCAATGAAATCATTCATGAAAACCAAATTAAAAAGTCCCTACAGTAGTTTCAGAGATTAACGTCGAATGTGCAATGATGGCATTCATATCCGCCGTTTTCATTCCTTATAGGCACAAATTGTGCTCACTACGTGTTTTGGGAAGCGTTGGGGAGCCAATCAACCCTGAAGCGTGGCTCTGGTATTACAACATCGTTGGCAACGGCAGATGCTCCATATCAGATACATTTTGGCAGACTGAAACCGGTGGTCATGTTCTTACAAGTCTGCCTGGAGCCACACCTATGAAACCTGGCGCTGCTGTAAGATCTTAAAATTTACATAAGTTAAGGCTAAAAAGCAAAAATAGTCGGCTGCGCTTCCATCTCCTATTGGATACTTGTCACATATAAATACCTACTGCACAATAACCTGTGGGTAGGCGTAGGTTTGCGTCGTAACGACTGCCACATACTCACTGTTTTAAAAATATTTTAATACCAAATCTTTCTAGCTTGAGGTTATAATAATCATGGATATCTAGTTATAGCCAATCCATACATATGAGTTACCGACAAAGGAAGGCAGCACAAGGATGAGGCCTGTGGACGTCCATGCAAGAGACCTATGTCCAGCTGTGGACGTCTACTGGTTAAAAAGAGAAGAAAGTTTCTAGTGTTAAAGGATTCACTAATAGCACCGTTCCATTCATCCAGGGTTTTCCATTCTTCGGAGTTGAACCGACTCTGCTGGATGAGAACGGCGCAGTGATCAAGGGTGAAGGCGAAGGATACCTGGTGTTTTCCAAGCCGTGGCCCGGCATCATGAGGACGCTGTTCGGAGACCACAGCCGATACGAGAGCGTTTACTTCTCGAAATTCAAAGGATACTACTGTACTGGTGATGGTAAGTGATTTTGATAAGGAATAGGAAAACAACAGCAAAAACTAGTTGATTGAATCTCTCATACATGCAAATATTATATACTCTTAAACTACGGCCGTTCAGAGAATGCGTTCCTGACACGTCGCGATTGAACTGACGACGTAACTTTGTAATGGCGTTGCAGTTACGATAAAAATATGATTGCTGGTTGTTTACCGTTTTAACAATTGATGAGCATTAAAACAACATTATTATATCAATAATCAATTAATGTTATAATTTTGTGCCAAACTGAGTGTCAAATAAATTGGTAAACAATATTTTTCTAAATCTAACTGATAGGTGTCAGGAACGCATTCTCTGAACGGCCGAACTTTAATATAACTATTAAGCAATGATACCTCACTATAACGAATAGGGTGTGACACCAAAATTGAATAATTTGTCATCGAACATCCTGTGAATGGCAATGGAAATAACTTTTATTGTAGCCTCTTAATTACCTAGTAATAATAATGAATCATCGATTCCTACTGGACGAAACACTATACATCTACAAGATAAGGACTTTGGGCAAACGTCATGGATCAAAGCGGAAACTGACTTGAAATCATGAAAACCAATGAGTCTCTAAGAAAACTTCTGCTCCCTTGCCTTTTTTAATAGATAAACATGTGATAAACATATATTTTGCAGGCGCTAGGCGCGACGAAGACGGTTTTCTGTGGGTTACTGGACGTATTGACGATATGCTCAACGTGTCTGGCCACTTGATGTCAACCGCCGAAGTCGAAGGTGTCCTCACCGAGGAGCCGAGGGTGTCTGAAGCCGCTGTCGTCTCCAAACCGCACCCAGTGAAGGGTGAATCTCTCTACTGTTTCGTTATTCTCAACGAAGGCGCTAAATTCGATGCCGATTTAGTCGACAGTCTAAAGAAACTCGTTAGAAACAGGATTGGCGCCTTCGCGGCGCCTGATGTCATCCAATATGCACCAGGGCTACCAAAAACCAGATCAGGGAAGATCATGAGAAGGATATTGAGAAAAATAGCCCTCGGAGATAAGAATATCGGTGACACTTCGACATTGGCTGATCCGTCCGTTATAGAGGAACTTTTCAAAAATCGACCCTAAATATTTTTATGGTTAGGTACTATGTATTTGGTATCTGTTGACATCACCGATTCTTATCAATACGATCGACACAATTTTATTTATTAATAAAATGATACTGAGATTTTTTAGTACTGACTATAATAAATAATTAATTAGTTCAATGATTTAAATGCACAATTTTTTGTAGCTGTAATATACCTAATGAGCACGACCTCATTATTAGTTTCATGAAATGTACGTATTGAGAGAATATTAACTTTACGCGTCTCTCAAATATGAAATTATTTATTATACCTGGTTAAAAATATATTGTTACTGATTAGGTTATTAGTGATTACGCAATAAGAACTATTTATTTAAATTGTTAAGTATGGGTTTAGTACTTTACTTATCTTGTAAGTACCTTTCTGGGGCTGCGAAAAATATTCTCGTTATCTTAATCTAACAATTTGGGTGTAGTACAGTTTATTAAATATTATTGTTTGCCATTATTATATGTATTAATGTTTGTAAGATTCAGTCTTTAGTGATAAATGCTACAAAAATATATAAATAAATACATCTAAATGTTGTTAACTAGTAGATCACTGTTCTAGCATGAGTTGGGAATTTTAATTAAGACAAAAGGCATTCCAGAGCGGCTTAATCAGTCGTAGATAGAATTTGTGTAGAATTTAACCGAAATGTAAAACTCTGTATGAAGGATATATCTCAAATGAAGGATATATTTTTCTTTTTTGACGCAACAGCTGTCTTAGGTTGCGTAATACAGTTTATTGATTATTTAGGTAAAACGCTAAATTGCGTGCTTGTTTGTATAGTAATGTAATAAATATTGGTAGTGACATGAGTATGTGTTCATCAAATTATTAGTATTTAATTATTATTAGTTTATATTAATGTCTAACCTTTGAAAATTGTGGTTGAGTAATCTAAGCATGCTGAATATATCTTGGCAATTCATAAAATTAAAGTAAAATTAACACTAATATTGCAAAATGTTCTGCATGGAAAACTATCACCTAAATTATTATTTTTGATGAGGTGATGCCCGCAACTTCATCCGCGTTAGTTTTTCCTTTTCCTAAAGGCTTTTAAATTTCCTTTTGAATTAATTGATTTCTCAGCTTCACACCCTATTACCCGTTCAATTCAAGTTGGCCCTCGACGACCGTTCCAAAATGACGTCATACTGTAGCGTTGACATAAAAAATGATTCTATTTTTTACTGTTACCACGACTGTAACGGAAGTGTTCTTTTCTGGCAATGCTTTTCATGGCAATCGCGTCTTGATTGTCGAAGGGCGTGATTTTAAATTTCTTATTTTTCTCCTCTTCTAAGAAAGTCATTAATTTAAGTAGTAAAAAGTCTGCGCTATGCAAAACTTTTCCATTTTTACTCATCGTAGAAAACGAGACGCGAGCAATAGTGACCGAACAACAATAAATAACTAATTCAAACTTAACAAAACAATTAAAACGTAACAATAATAAAAGTTTGAAAAAACACGGTACTGACAATCGCGATACGTTGTTATCTGTACTAAGTGGGTCTGACTAGAGGTGCGGTGCGGGGAGGTAGGGGCCAACTTGAATTGAACGTCTTTTATTTCGTTGTACACAATCTCCAAACTCAACTAAATTAGCTGCTCTAAAAATAGTGCCATGCTTTTCACAATACTCAAAGTTTCGTATGTAAAATTTAGTTCAGGTGTAGTGATTTAGTACAACCGAATTAGCATTATTATTGAATACTAAGTTTAATTTTGAGGTCTTCGGCTACTCCGGCGCCAAATCTTAAAGCGGGGTTTCTAACGCGAGCGGAGCGGACTCAATACTCCGCTTGACTCGCAGAGTAAAACTGCAAGGCACATCCACCAACAAAGAGTCTAGCGGAAAGGACTGAGCGAGCAAAAGAGTTCAACAAGAGTAAAAATGAGCACGCTCGGGGTGGCGTTAAGGCAACTTTCAAAACTTCTCCGCTATACTGTACGAAAGCCGTGTGACATTTGAAAAAATCGGTTCAAGGGTTCAAATTGTGTTCAAAAGAAGTCTTACACAGTTTCATACAGTTATTTACCGACCTAGTTGACGAAGCTAATATGCTTGTAAAAAACCGGCCAAGTGCGTGTCGGGCCACGCGCGGTGTAGGGTTCCGTAGTTGAAAGTCTCAAATATTATTGCTGACCTAGGATAATGCTTTTATTTTATTTATGAATATTGAATACATTTTGAGTTCCATGGTTTAAATACTATAATATACTACAAAATATGCAACTTACAATACGTGTAATACCTAACTTAGAAAAAACAGATATAACTCCTTAACTAATGAAATGAAAAATTCATTATATATATACTACTGCTGTGATTTTTTTCTTGTAACCTATATACTACCATTTAGCTGGCAGAGGGGGGGGACACTTGACTCTAATAAAATTTAACACTTTAAAGTATCATATTTCACAAAGGGATCCCTGAATTGAAAAATGGTGTTCCCACACCTACAATATTTTTGAAAGACTTATTCAACGACACCCCACACTATGGGATAGTCAAGAAAAAAAAAATTCATCCCCACTTTACATGTAGGGGAGGTACCCTAAAAAAATTATTTTTCAAAATTTTATTTCACCACTTTGTCGGCGTGATTGATATTTATACCCTTGTCAAATTACAGATTTCTAGTTCCAATAGTCTCTGAGCTAAACCGCGGACAGACAGACAGACAGACAGACGGACGGACATGGCGAAACTATAAGGGTTCCTTGTTTACTCCGGAACCCTAAAAACCGGTTAAAGTCGTGTCATTTCGCCTTTACGCTAATATTCTTTCAGCCGTTCTTTAAGATTTATTAAACTCAGCTCTACCTAATTGAATTGCACAATTTCTAGATTATGTTATGTACAATAAATAGCGTTTGTGGGTAGTAGAACTTATATAGTATAGGAATAGACGTGCTGTTGTTAGAGGTCATTACTTGCTTTTTATGTCATTATATTCTACAATAAAAACCACCAAATAAAAATATGAGATATTTGAGAATACGCTTTTGTGCAAATAATATATTCTTTATCAAATTAACATACTTTTTATTTCTGAAACAATAATAATGATACTAGTCAAGAAATGGAACTCTTTTAGGGAAATATTCCTGAGTACACAATTGTATGTTCCTACAGCTCTCAAAATCTCTACAAAGACTCAAAATCTCAAATTTAAAATAAGAATGAAGAATGAAGATAAATAAAAGAGATAATTATATTTGATTTTTGTTATTTGTTGTAATTACATAAAATGCCAAGGATGTAGATACATCCTTTAATAATAATTATGTTTGATATTTATAAAATAATTTTTTTAGTTTATTTATGTGTGTTAGTTTGTATGAAACTCTGGGCAGTTAAGTTGGGCAGCATTACGCCGCTTCCTGATTTTTCAGTGCAGTATCTGTATGCGATATCAACTGCTTTACCACCTAGAGACCCCTTCCCATCACGATACCGCTGTAGGCCGAAAGTAAACATTCAAATAAAAGCGCTCGGTAAATATAATCGGTACAGTGCATTCAGAGGATACAGATATTGCTGACTAATCGTTCAGGAAGGGACCTATTCTGCGCAAAATCGCTATATAACTGCTTTCAGGTTATACATATTTATCAAGAACTTTGTATGATATTATTGTATTTGAATGTAAAATTCTTGACATTGACCAATGAAAACGGCTAAACTTTGCTATAAATAAATAATCATCTGCTAAATTATGCTACGTTTTCACGAGTACTAAATACCAAGCTCGTAAAAATAACTACTAACTGTCACTAACACCTTGCGTGTACACATGCTCTTCGCAATATATTAATATGTATTCAACATGATTGCACAAAAGGTATTCAGGTGACAAGTATTAAGCTCCTAGACCTGGCATTAGGGCAAGCTTTCTTACTAAGATAATAAAATGCCCTGTAATTTTAAGAAAATCAATTCACACTGAATCATATGAAAATAAAATTCAAATTTGTGGTTCTGCTTAATTTAAATTATAGCGAAGGTAGTGTCATAGATACTGTTGAGGTATTAGGTGTATAGCTCAAATAAAACTAGATTTTAAGAATGGAATTGTGATTGTATGTTGAAACAAACATATCATTAAAAGTGATATATTAATCCAATTCATTGTTGATTATCATTTACCTACACTAATGAGAATAAACTGAACCCTAATGAAAGGATTATATACTTTAAATTAACACACTATACTATTCCAATTACTACATACAATCACACATTACTTTCACCTTCTGACATACCAATAAAACCTATAATGTATGTGTGTCGTTTGATTTTTCACTTTTTCGACACATACACATTTAAATTATCGTTTTAACTAAGCATACTCTAACAAACACACAACAATTCATGGAACAAATAAAAGATACTTATTATTCAATATAATATTATATTATCAATTAATAAGGCTTACCTAGAATTCTATAAAGCAATTAGAGTTTATTCACATATTACTTGATTTATAAAAGTGGGAGTTTCCTTATAAAATATCGATGCCACATTGTTCCTGTAAAAGCAGACAGCAAATACCATGTGATGAGGTAGGATACATGTTCATTTCTCATAGTGACTCTAGTCTGATTTGGTAAAGGCCAACCTTCAGGAGGGTCCGGAATCCCCTTTGCATCTAACCATACAGGTGCAGAGCCAAGGTAAGCACTCATTTGGTCCAAATCTCTAGAACAAGATAATGTTTTTGGTGATTTTCGATCTGACATAATAATATGAATATCATACCAATATTATAAATGCAAAAGTGTGTTTGTTTATTGGTTTGTCCTTCAATCACGCCGCAACAGAGATACGGATCGACGTGATTTTTTGCATACGTATAGTTGAGGACCATCATATCAAATCAATTAACACCTCATTCATTAGAATCGGCTCAGTAGTTTATTCGCTAGGGTGGAATATTCGTAAATAGTCACTTCCATCTTCTTCTTCTTCTTCTTTATCAACCTATAGACTTCCACTTCTGGACAAAGGTCTCCTGTATGGACTTCCACAGGCTTCGGTCTTGCGCCGCTTGAATCCAGCGGCTCCCTGCGACTCGTTTGATGTCGTCGGTCCACCAGGTGGGGGGTCTGCCAACACTGCGTTTCCCGGTGCGGGGTCGCCACTCCAACACCTTGGGACGCCCAGCGAGTCGACCAACACTCTTAGAACTATGTGCCCCGCCCATTTCCACTTTTTTTCTCGACGCGCTGAACTATGTCGGTGACTTTGGTTCTCCTACGAATTTCCTCATTTCTGATTTGATCTCACAGGGATATACCGAGCATAGCTCTCTCCATTGCTCGCTGAGTGACCCTGAGCCTTGTCACCTGCATAGACTTCTAAAATTATAACCCTTCCTTAGCAGCTAGCTTTGCAGTAGTCTAGGTAACAAGGGGGATCCTGAATGAATTGCTATGGAAGGCTAATGGCAGAACATAAAATATGAAGAACTGATAAACATAGGGTTCCAAAAGGCGATCTTGCACTAGAAATCTCAATGTAGTTCCCAAAAGGTGAAAGATGATAATTGATATCATAGGTCGTAAAGAAGCTGCTAGACACAAGTGGCGCTTGGAAGTACTTAAAGTTTCAGGTGACAAACAAGAAGGAAGACAAACCTGTAAAGCCAAGAACCTTTTTCTGGGTTATTTTTTGGCATAAAAGGACTCCGAGGTTCTGTAAGTCGCACTATTCCAATCAGTTCTACTTCGGCGGTGATCAGAGAGGGCTCTCGCTTTTCTTTAGGACGCATACTCTGGGGTATCCAGCCTCTGTTTACTAATATAATTTTCCTGTTAACAAATATTGACAGTTACAGAAATGGACTGCATGAAAAGACTATTACTAAGTGTGTGTATGTCAATTCTCTTGTACTAACACTATTTAGCTTTCCCTAAAATCTGACAATAACTTTGTCCATTTAAAAATACAACAATAGTCTCCAACAAGAATAGAATAGAAATGTTTTTATTCAAATAAACTTCTTTACAAGTGCTTTTGAATCGTCAATGAGTCTACCACTGGTTCGAACTGCCCTTCCTGCCGAGAAGAACCAGCAAGAAACTCGGCAGTTGCTCTTTTCAAAACAAGTTTACATGTTAGGTTACATGAGGGGAAGAACACATGCAACTCTAATTGAATCCATAGGTGTTCTGTACATATATTGAGTGCAAATTTTTATAAGTAAGTGTATATGTATAAAAACTACAGGGATTTGTATTCAGAGTGACTTAACAACCACAGCACAACAAACAAAAATCTATCAATGCAACTCAATCCCAAGGAACTTTCATGACATCGTTTACATTGCAATTAGACTCTAAGGTACTTGTAGAAGGTTATTTGTTTTTTTTTTAATTAACACTATATGTAGGAAGCCGTAAATCTCTTGTTATTTACTATACTATGAATGAATCTTTGATAAATACTGATATATGTACAGTGAAACTTGAACTGAGAGTTAGGGTTAAGATAGTTAATAAAGGAATTGATATGTTGAAAAATTGCTTACCCACTGTCAGATAACTGAAAAGGAGTGATTACCAGCCAACCCTGGTTCTTTTTAGGGTCAGACATAAGGGAACCTGTACGTGGCATAACAACTTCATTTTCAATAAGAGCTCTCGGTCCAATGAGAATTTCTTTTTCGTGAAGAAACTTGCCTTTCACTTTAACAGGCCTGTATTCCATACCCTGTAGTGCTTCAAAACTGTAATATAGACAAATTAAGGACATTTAATGAAATAAGTATCTTCTTCTTAGTCAACCGATAGTGTTCACTGCTGGACAAAGGTATCTTGCATGGACTTCCACAGGCCTTGGTCTTGTCCTGCTTGATCTTGTCATTTTTGATTTGATTTTCCAAGCATAGCTCTCGCAATGGAAATAAGTCTAATGTACATTTAATTTGGTGCTGTATGGTAATATAAGGTAAGTCATCATCATCAGCAAGCCATCAATGGTTCACTACTGAGCGCAAGTCGCCTTTCAGAGAAGGGTTAAGGTATAAGGTAAACACAACACAATTTGTTAAGTATATAAACTTGATCTTACTCCTCTGGCATCTCAGTAGGTGGAGCATTAGATTTGGCTTGAAGTATTTCTATTAGCTCCAGTTTCCACTGCAGTCTATAAACTTGCCAACAACCCAAACCAAATGATGTTACAGGGATCATCTATAAAAATTAAGAAAGATTTTTAAATAACTGCTAACTTTATTCACAACTTCGTTCTGTGTTTATTAGCATTTGGTAAAGGTTATTTATTCTATAGATCCACAATCATGTTACAAGTAGTACAATGAATAGATCAGGCTTCCATTTATTTTAAGTTAATTAAGGAAATACCTACCAATAACACCCATTTAATCACTTCACCCGGCTCTTTATCTTTTGATTTAGGTATTTTTATTGAACCGCTCAAAGATTTATTAGTGCGCACAACATTAACGATTACATTTTTGGACTTTTTAAGCAAGGCAAGATTCTTTATTACTTTTGAGAAATTCCGCATTAATAGCATTGTTTAACGCCAGGACAAATAAATTAGAAAATCAGAAAACTGGAAACTTTAGGAAACTGAAAACATTTATTATAGTTAAAACCACAGACCAGGAACAACAAGAGTTAAAACCCCCAATCACAGATTAGTTAAAGGTAATCAGTAAGCACAACCATAGACCACGAACACTAGGATCACAGACCAGGAACTAGGATATAGTGCATTATCTATGGTATAAACATCGTAGGTAGGAAATAGGTTCCTACCTAATTATCTTAGGTTCCTAGTTCCTACCTTCATGGGTATAAAGTGTTCTGTGGTCTGTGCCCGGTGTTCGTGATCTATGGTGCCCGGCACCCGCCATTTTTCTTGCTTGACTGCTTTGTTTGCACTTTGCGAGGAACAAGGGATACTAAAAAGAAATCGATTTAATGATCTTCAAGTGTTGGATCTTGATATTTTCATAATGTCTTACAACAAATGTAAGTTTATTTTGTATTTTGATTATATTATATTCGGCAGGCCAAGTCGCCACAGGCCACTCGCCATTGCATTGTTCACGCTGAACTGAAAAGCTCTGTCTGCACTCGGCAGATGTTTTCTGTTCCTAATTCAATAATATCAAAGAAGACTTAAAGCGCGAAGCGAAGTATTAAAATAGTAAAAGCATTTTTTATGTTTAAGTATATTTAACGCACAACTGGACAGCAATCACGGTATTGATTATTCGGCAGAGCATGTGCAGAATGCAGATCCTCACACTGCTTTCTCTTCTTCAGATAATACCCGCCATTCCGGCCGCTTCAATACTCCGGGACAATTTGTGCCTGCTGCAGAGGTAAGTTTCGAAACTCACAAACTGTTATGACTCTGTGTGAATACTGGCACATACGCGTGATAGTGTATCAGCTGCATTATTCTCTTTGCCGGGACGATAGATGTTGTCATATCTGAAACAAGACAATTCTAAGCGCCATCTCTCAATCTTCTCATTTTTTATTTTGCTCGTATGCGTCCGATCAAACATAAAAGATACTGATCTCTGGTCAGTAATCAGCCGAAAATGCCTTCCGATTAAGTAATGGCGCCACTTCCGAAGGGCCTCGACTATAGCATAGGCTTCTTTCTCAATAGATGGATGTCGTTTCTCTGTCACGGATAGTGTTCGAGAAAAGAAAGCCACTGGACGCCCTTCTTGTGACGATGTAGCAGCTATGGCGTTATCAGATGCGTCCGTCTCCGCCGTAAAGATCTTGTTCTCATCTATTGCAAAGATAGTAGATTTTGCTATACAACTCTTTAAATGTTCAAAATCGGATTTTGCTTCTGCACTCAAAGGAAAGTTAGGATTCACAAGACGATGAATTCTCTCTGAAAATCTTGGTATCCATTTAGAATAGTGAGAAAACATCCCAAGAGCTCTTTTCAATGAAGAATTGTCAGAGGGTATGGGCAAATCGATAAGAGGCTGGAGTCTATCAGGATCTGGTGTTATAGATTTCTTTGAAATTCTATATCCGAGAATATTAATAGTATCTATGGTAAACTGCGAGTGGCGCTAGCATCGCAAAGTGTACATGATAGGCTCCGTACTAAATTTCGTCTTATAAATACAGACTTTTAAATTTTTGTAAAAACAAGTGATTATTCGATTAACAACCGTCCAAAACAACAGTGAAAACGTTAGCAAAGTATACTGTGCTGCAATTTCCCTAAAAATTGTGCCGGAAATACTGACTCATTTGAGTGGAATTTAACAGCAAAATTATAGACATTTAATAACTATTGAACTTAATTTCTATGAACTGAATAACAACGAGTGCTCAAATATTCAAAAAAGTGTATTTAAAACAGTAAAATCGAGTTATTTCGCGCAAAATACAGTGATCGTCTGTTGGTATTCAAACTGAGTGACGTAACGAGTGCACCTACGCTGCATTCACTCGGATTGCAGTGCGGTGACCTACATACAACCGGTTATTGACATTGAACTTGTGCATCGATCGGCGGCAAATATCATAATTATTTACAGACAGTTTTAACTAGATCTGTGTTGACGCGATGAGTCGATGTTGATTTCAGTAGTTTTATACTGTTATCATATACACATAAGGGATTAATTGCAAATAATCGGAAACTAAAATTAATACTGTCATCAAATTAGTGAAAATAAAATAATAATAAGACACTACCTATAAGTAACATTTAAAAGTTTTGACGATTATATGTAGCTATCAATGAACTACCGGACTGCCGCGACCTTGTCTGGGCGAATTTGGATTTAAATTAAATTGAACTGAATTTGGGAATTAAAACAAAAAAAAAAAAAGTTAACTATCTATTACAATCTCTTTGAAAACCTGAATAAAATTTAACCTGGTAAATACTACTGTACCAACATGGAAAATCTGCAAGAATTCTTCAACCAAATGAAAATAGAGATGTCAAACCAAACGAAAGATATTATCTCACAAATAGATAGTAAATTAGTACCATTCACACAGGAAATAGAAAAATTGAAGCTTGAGAACCAATATTTAAAGGAAAAAGTAGCCAACTTAGAACGAAGTAAGAGAGCAAACAATATTATTATATATGGATTAAAAGAAAATGAACAATCTTCGTTTGAGTTATTGGAAACTATAAAAGATAAGGTAAAATTAGACTTGAATATTACCTTCGAGATTAGAGATATCGAGTCGGTCCGCCGAATTGGAAAGAAAGATAGCAATGAGGAAAAAGTAAGACCAGTAATGATGTCATTGGTGAATGGTTGGAAGAAAAACGAAATAATGAGAAACAAGAAGAAGCTCAAAGAAGTTCACATTTCAGAGGACTATCCGAAGGAGGTCCTGTCTAAGAGGAAGGAACTTCAAGAAAAACTCATGGAAGAGAGAAAAAAGGGAAGATATGCAGTTATTAAGTACGATAAGTTAATTGTAAGCGAACAAGATTCAAGCAAAGATAAACGCAAAAGATCCTCAACAATATCTCCTAAAGATACAGCTCAGCCTCGCAAACAGCACGCAACATCAAAAACAAATAGATTCAACGCATTTGATATAATGAGAGGAAGAAGTAACTCCCTTTCTGCGTGTGCGTCTTCAACGGAACAGAAATTATAGGATACAGCTATCAGCCACCAGAATACAGAAATTATCAAACTAAATCTACATGAAAACCAAACCCAAATATTCCCCAAGCCGACTGGTCCTCGTGGGGAATTAGGCCGCAACCCTCCACCTAGGAAAACTACAAAGACAGAGAACAATAAAATAATTTTAAAAATATGCACATTTAACGTGAGATCTCTGTCATCTATAGAAAGGTATCTTCAACTAACTTATGCACTTGAAAACGTCAATTTCGATATATTAGGACTCTCGGAAGTAAGGAAAATAGGTTGTAACATAGAAGAGTATACAGATTACATTCTATGCTATATCGGAGAAACCAAGGGATTCCATGGAGTGGGATTCCTAATTAAAAAAGCATACAAGAATAACATACACAACTTTGTAGGAATTTCAGAAAGGGTAGCTATACTCCAGCTAAAATTTGAAGAACATTTTATTTCATTGATTCAAGTATATGCACCCACAGAACGATCGAGCGAAGACGATATTCAAAAATTCTATAGTGATCTCACAAAAGCGCACTCAATAGCCGACAGTAAAGTGATAGTAATGGGCGACTTCAACGCAAAAATCGGGCACCCCAAAATTGAAGAAAGTTTAATAATGGGCAATTACGGTTACGGAGAACGAAATGAAAGGGGTGAACGACTTATAGACTATGCTCTGGAAAACAATCTATCAATTATGAATACATTCTTCAAAAAAAAGGACAGTCGAAAATGGACGTGGATATCACCTGATCAAAAAACCATGAACGAAATTGATTTTATCATGACGAATAACCCAAAATTAATAACTAACATTGAAGTTCTTAACGAAATACGCTTCGCTTCCGATCACAGACTATTGAGAGCCACATTTACTCTATACCAACCAAAAAAAAGTAGAAAAACCTTCAAAGCTCAACCTATAATCCCAAGAACTGATGATGAAATCAAAAGTTACACTAATAATCTAAAATTACACATTAAAGAAGAAACACTACAAACTAATGTTCAAAGGTATTACAATTTATTAGAAAAAAGTATAAAAGATAGTTTAATAATAAAGAAAAGAATTCAGAAGAAAGGACATAAAATATTTAGTGAAAAAACAGAACAACTAATTAAAAAACGTACAGAGTTGATTCTAATGAAGAATAAGAATAAGGACATGAAAAAAGAACTAAGTAAATTATTTAAACAAACTAATAAATCAATTCGAAGAGACTACAGTAAATACAGACAAAATATAATAACAACAAACCTTATGAAGTTTAGAAGCACTAAAAGAGCATTTAAGCAATTAAATCTCCAAAAAACATGGATACAAAAACTTAAACAACAAACAGCAGAAACAAAAACAAGGAAAGATATCTTAGATTATGCAACAAAGTTTTATAGAGAACTATATAGGAAAAGAGATAATTACAACGACGGAGAAGAAATGTTGAATGAAAAAACCAATTTAAACTCAAATATTATCAAACCAATAGATGAAATAGAAATATATAAACACATAAAACAGCTGAAAAATGAAAAATCACCAGGTTCTGACGGATTATCTAATGAAGCTTTAAAATTAGGTTCTCCTATATTACTTAGTCACTTTACGAAATTATTTAACATGATAATGGACACAGAAACTGTACCAATACAATGGTGCTCATCAGACATAATACTGCTCTATAAAAAAGGAAACCCACTAGATATAGGAAATTACAGACCGATCAGCCTACTCTCAAGCAGTTACAAACTATTCTCATCTATAATATTAAAAAGAATAACTTCAAAAATTGACGATTCCCTACCAATTGAGCAGGCAGGCTTTCGCTCAGGCTTTAGTACCACTGATCATATACAGACATTAGAACAAGTAATCGAAAAGTTCAAAAGACCTCTCTACTTAGGTTTCATTGACTACAGCAAAGCCTTCGATAGCATTAGTCACAATTCAATCTGGGAAGCATTAAAACTATTTAAAATTGAGCAAAAATATATAAATATCATAAAAAACATATACGATAATAGCACCAGTACAGTAAAACTAGAAACTAGAGGAGAGCCAATTAGAATAGGAAGAGGAGTAAGACAGGGAGACCCTTTATCACCAAAACTATTTATCGCAGTATTAGAAAATATATTTCTTAAACTGAACTGGTCACAAAAAGGCATTAAAGTAGGAGGTTGTTATTTAAATCATCTGAAATTCGCAGACGATATTGTTTTACTAGCCGAAACACCTTCAGAACTACAGAATATGATTTACCTACTCGACCAAGAAAGCTCCAAAATAGGTTTAGAAATGAACGCAATGAAAACTAAGGTAATGACTAATAGCCACCAAACACCTATTATCGTAAATGGAAACAATATAGAATATGTAAACAATTATATTTACTTAGGTAAACAAGTATCTTTCAATAAGTCTAGTAATCAACAAGAAATAGAGAGAAGAATAAACCTAACTTGGAAAAAGTTTTGGGCTTTAAAAGAAATTTTAAAAGGAAGTTATAGTTTAAAATTGAAAAAAGTTGTGTTTGATACGTGTCTCCTTCCTTGTTTACTTTATAGTTGTCAAACTTGGATTTTCACAAATAAGGCGAAACATAAAATAAGATCATCTCAAAGAGCAATGGAAAGAAGTGTACTGAAATTAAGGAAAATACACAAAATAAGAAGCGAAAAAATTAGAGAGAAAACAAAAGTTACGGACGCATTAAAGCATGCTCTTACACTAAAATGGCAATGGGCTGGACACGTCTCACGCTACTCGGATAAAAGGTGGACAATACAAACCACACAATGGAGAGGACCAGAAGGCAAAAGGGATGTTGGCAGGCCGTACAAACGGTGGGCTGATGATTTAATACAAATCGCAGGGAAGGAGTGGATGAATCTGGGCAAGGACAGAAAGATATGGAAGAGGTTGGAGGAGGCCTATACCCGCAAAGGGGCCCATATTTCATAATAAACAAATCGTTAATAACCATACTAACTTAGGATTTAAGAAAAATACTAACAAATGTTAGTTTTGTCTATTTATTGTAAGTATAGTAATATTTAAGGAATATGGGAATTAAAGGCTTTTTTATTTTTATTTATTTATGGTAAACTGCGATTTGTCTTTATTAACAGTTAGTTTGTATGTATCAACAGCATCCATAAATCTCTTCAAACCTTATAATAGAATTAGGCTTTATTCTGCTAAAAATTTTACATAGGTATGACAAATGTTGATATGTGACAACATGACAAAGATTTGTCATACCTATGTAAAATTTTTAGCAGAATAAAGCCTAATTCTATTATAAAGGTGATTTTTATTTCATAACACAAACTTTGTTTTTAATATCATCTTTAATCTGGTCACTCCGAGCAGGTAGAGCGGTACTCTTTCCAAGTCACTGGTGCTGGTAAATGCTCTTGAAATCGGTGATTGGTAGTCATGATCTGCAGCATAAGTGAGTGTTTCCATGCTGCTGTAGCAAGTAGAAGCTGTAGCTCTAGCAGCAGCAGTGCACCATGACTGTTTTAATGTGATGCGATATGTATATTATGCGTTGCAAGGCTGTTCTTAATTCTGTTCACAATACTCCTTACTAAATTTATAGTTGACAGTTTTAAAAATAGTCATCAACCCATCAACAGCTCACTACTGAGTGCACGTCTCAGAGGGTTATAGGCCATAACCCACCACGTTGGCCCAATGCGAATTGCTTGACTTCACACACCTTTGAAAACATTATGGAGAACCCTAAGGTGTGCAGGTTTCCTCACGATATTCTCCTTCACTGTTAATGCATGTGATATTTAATTTCTTAAAAGTACATAATTTCGAAAAGTCAGAGGTGCGTACCTGAGACCTGAGATCAAACCTGAGACCCCCTCTCCCCTGAATAGCCCCTGAAGCCCACCACTAGCACACGAGTAAATATTCCGAACAGAGAGGAAGCTTCCTAACAAGGTCGAAGAAGTATAACTATTCTGCTAGGGTTGTCACCTGATGCATGTCAACAATTTAAGGAAAAAATAAAAATATTTTTAAAGTTTGTATAATTTTAATTATGTATAATTTCAGTCATATTCTGAACTTGAACAAAAAATACTTAAATTAACAAAAATATAAAGAAACGATTTTTTTTAATGAACATCAGTATTTTTGCCATAACTTCGCAATTAATGTTGTTTCACAAATAATGGCCCAGGGAAGCCTTAATATCGATTTTGAACGAAATCTGTCGAATAACAAAGAATTTCAATATGGCGGTGAATTTTAAAATTTTGGCACCCATTAACTCTTTCTTGACCCCAGGGAAGCCCAAATATGGATTTTGAACGAAATCGGTCGAATAACAAAGAATTTCAATATGGCGGTGACTTTTTATAATTTTGGCATCCATTTCCTCTTTCTTGACCCCAGGGAAGCCTAAATATCGATTTTAAACGAAATCGGTCGAATAACAGAGATTTTCAATATGGCGGTGACTTTTTAAAATTTTGGAACCCATTTCCTAATTCTTGACCCCAGGGAATCCTAAATATCGATTTTGAACGAAATCGGTCGAATAACAAAGAATTTCAATATGGCGGTGACTTTTTAAAATTTTGGAACCCATTTCCTAATTCTTGACCCCAGGGAATCCTAAATATCGATTTTGAACGAAATCGGTCGAATAACAAAGAATTTCAATATGGTGGTGACTTTAAAATTTTGGCATCCATTTCCTCTTTCTTGACCCAAGGGAAGCCCAAATATTGATTTTAAACGAAATCGGTCGAATAACAAATAATTTTAATATTATTTATTAATTAATTTAATATGTACCTATACGTATAAAAAACTAATTACTTCTCTTTATCTCTCGGATATAAAAAAAGGAAATGTCCTTATTGTCTTTGGCTTGTTTTAAGCAAACTGTGCAAGAGTTTGGCATTTTTACACTATTACATACATATTAAGTACACAAATAAATCTTCGTCTATTTATTTCCACTAAACGCACGACCGTCAGCCCTTACGTCCAGACCCTGAGTTACGCGCGCTGAGCTGAGCGGCGCGCCGCGGCGTGTCGGTGAGAGCTCACGCACACAGCGTTGCGCTATGTATGGGTGAGCCCGCCGCGAGCCGTTTGTATGTAGCTTCCGCTCTGTTACTTTAATACCTACTCTGTGCCACTAGGCTGTCCCTGCTTCCCAAAACAATTAATATTCTAAAAATATTGCTCTCTTAAATCTGTCAATTCAGCATGACTTTGTGTTTAACAAACTGTTGTCACACATACAATAATTGAATATTTTGAAACTGTTAAAAAGCTCAAAGGAAGTTAGCTGCTGCAGTAGCCAATAGCCACAGCTGTTTGTATCTCATTATCCATTCCATTATGAGGTTGAAAGTTAGTTAGTGTGAAGCAGCAATTGTAAACACTCCCTCCACTCCCCAACAGCCACAGAAGTAGGTATCTAGGGATGATATTTTCGTTAACTTTGTTTACACAGAGATTGACAAAGTACTTGTGTTACATGCTCTGAGCTTCCACACTCAATGCTGGTCAGAGTTCTCAATAAAATTCTCTGCTCAATGAGTTAAAGTACAGTTACTAGTGGGTTTAAGGGAGAGGGCAGACTGGCTACTTTTAGCGGCAGCGATCGCGTCGCGATTTTTTTTTGCCTTTAGTGTTTATATGGCCTTTTGCGACTGCATTGCTAAAATCGATGGTTTTCGATCGTGAACTCGCGCGAAACGTGATGCACGCAAAAGGCCATTAAAACGTTAAAGGCCATAAAAACGCGTGATCGCTGCCGCTAAAAGTAGTCAGTCTGTCCTCTCCTTAAGTATCATTATATACAATCATAATATAATAATATATTAAGATTAATAAACCAAATGTGTTGTCATCATTGTGTAATTGAGTCAAAAGCAAAAAACCTCTTTGACTAGATAAATATAGTAATACTATATACAAACAAAAAAAACAAATAGAATAAGTGAGCTGTATGTTAACAGCACAATGCCGAGCCCACAGACCCCTGGCACTGGCCGCACCGAGTCACCAGCCGCTCTCCAACTGTGCCAAAGCTACCCCCTCCACCTATGTTGTACCAGATGAGAGTGACACTTGAATCTCTTGCGACATGTGGTGTCCACCAAGGCATTGCTTAAACTGCAGCTGAAGGGTGAACAGCTACAAATCGTTACCGGTAATGTTTCAGAGAGCCTTTTCTAACACATGAACACTCAAAACTCATCAGTTTTCACCAGCATTGTGCTATTGGCACATTTGAGCTTTCACAATCTCAATTCTCAGCAGACTATTTATTTGAACAGTGATATGACTGGGTATGTCGTAGACTGCTTAGATGACACTGGGGGTTTTTTCCAATTGGATGTGTCAGGATGAAACTGACCTGTTGATCTTTGGAGCTCTGAGCTCCTTGATTTTGAAGTTCAAATACAGCCAAAATGCTCACAATTTTCACACCTGTGAACTTTTTAAGGAATTGAGTGACATTCCAAACTTGATTTAGGCCGAATTCAGTGCGACGCGGATATCCGCGACGGACGGTAAAATGTATTAAGCTCTTAAAGCGTGTTCAGTGCGACGCGGAACTGTCCGCGCTGCGGAGAGCTATCCGCACGCGGTTGAAATCCCTCTGCGCCAATACTCCGCGCCGCGGGTCTCCGCGTGCGGACGCGTATGCACTATGTATGTAGTCGTTCAGTGCTCGACGGACGGTCGCGCGGGGCGGACGTGAAGTACTGTCGTAATAATGACTACTTTTAATGTGCAAACTGTTATACAAGAAGTACGACTTCGACCATGTCTTTGCAATCTCCGCGATAATTTATATAAAAATAAAGATGCGAAATTAAAGGCCTGCGAACATATAGAGGTGTCTTGTCTAAATCGCAATGCTTCATAAAAGGCTCTAGTTTCGCATGCAACTCCTCAAATGTCTTATTGGACATTTCAAAATATTTACAAAAATTTCATTTCGTCTTCTTGCAAATCCGAAAATAAGGATACAAATTCTCCTTAAAGAAGCCTTTTCGCAACGATTGGATGCACATTAAATCTTCTAACACTATGGCATCGTTTTCTGCTGTTTAATAAATAGGCAGCAACAACCAAATTCAAATTATTATCCATGACCGTAACTGTACCATTCTTGAACACGATCCGCGTGGAAGTGAACGACGAATTCATACGCGGCGGACGCATGTTCTAATCCGCGCGCGGATAGTCCGCGTCGCACTGAATACGGCCTTATAGTGACACATGTAGTTGAAAATGCTCTATGAAACTGCACCAATGTGGGTCAAGTAGACAACGTGATGGCGCTGAAACCATCTGAAAGCTCAAGTCAACAAGTTGCTTAGTCACGGTTTAACTCTCGGCTGCCATGAACTTTGATGCGCATCGTAAGTTGGGCCGATGGTGCGCGCTCGCGGGCGAGCGGAGGCCTCTGGGGGGGGGTGGCTGAAGACTGAGAATGCATTATGGTCACGAGGCGGCAGTTTCGTGCACATACCGGGTTCTCTAGACTTAACTTAGCTGCCCCAAATTCCTAACACGGGCCTGCCCTCCACAGTTATAACACGAGTTAATCGATTGTAGCAAAGCGAAGTTAGTCGCGGCGCCGCGCAGGTTGTTGGTGCAACTGTAGAGGATCAAGGTCGTGATAGGAATGTGGTGGAACGTGGTTAATGTGCGCTCATGACTGACGCGTGAGGCGGATGACTGTGAACTGTATGAATACCTTGCCTTTCGTAACCTTTTAGAGGTGACTTAGGACACATGCTGTAATGGTTGATCTTGTAGTGTTGATCCCAGAAAGTGTTTTTCATCTTTTGTTCACCTATTCGTTGAACTGTTTTGTTTTAAGTTGTAGAAATATTTAATGCTAGCAGTACCAGAGACTGAGTATCTCCAAAATAAGTTTAGCGATAGAATGAATCTCTAAGTTTCTCGCTTTTGTTGCCTGTCCTATTTTAATGCATCTGTTGTATTATAGTTCAGTACTTCATTATATGTCTGATGCGGATCCCACTTCTGATCTTTCCCCTTGTCATATCGATGCCGATCCCACTTCTGACGTTTCCCTGTAGTGTGAGTGTGGTGTGAGTGTGTGTGGTGGGGTGTGAGCGCACATTGGCAGCGCGGCTGACTGAGCCAGCTGTCGGCGGGTCCACAGGGCGGCTTCGGCGGCGCCGCGGCGCAGGCGCGCACGCTGCAGAACGTGCAGTACAACAAGCAGCAAACTGTGAGTACATGCGTAAACAACACCAGCATCGTGTGCCGTCCGCAAACCAGGGTTCGAGGATATATATCAATGGATATATATCAAGATATATATCCGATATATATCAAACTGGGTTCGACGATATATATCAATGGATTTTTTTATAATATATTGCAAAAAAAAAATGGATTAAAAAATTAATATTATTAAGTTTGTTACTGTATTTCTACTTGCCAAATGAAGATGGTGTGGGAGTAGAGTTAAAACATACTCCCTAATGGTTAGTTCTAATCCATAAATGGCAACACTTCTGCCGGCATTTGGCGTCAGTCTGTCATTCGTGTCAGAAAAAATTCTTCAAAAAAATAAAAAAAGGTTTTATGTTTTTGAGTAGATTTTTTGTTATATAAGATTTTACGTTTTTTAGTTGATTTTGCCTATCTAAAAGAAGATTTTATATTTTTTAGTTAATTTTGCCTTATCTAAAAGAAGATTTTATGTTTTGGTTTCATTTGTCTGATTTTAAGTACCTAAATAAATAAAACATTAAAAACATTTTAGATCTTTTTTTTGATAATTTTGGTATGTTTATGTGACATAGTATTCATAAATAATACAATAAAATAATAATATGGCTTTATATTATAAATATCCGATATTTTGATATTTATAATAAATATCGGATATTTTCGAACCCTGCCGCAAACTGCAGCGAGGCGGACACTATCCTAGCGGACAGGACGTTTGTACCTGCCTTACTGCAAACTGACAATGAAACCGTGCTACTATTGAAAAAAACAATAATTTTTGCCATTCAAAATAGCTTAGCTAGCTCCCCTGGTAAGACCTTCCAAATCGATTAGGCATTTTAATGATTAAAATATACTTTTCTAGTTAAATAAAGTTTAAACATTATTATAATGATAATAAATTGTTTTTAATTAATTATTAAATTGAATGAACTTTTTTTCTCATACAGCAAGCCAATAACATCCAAACTCCGAGCTACAACACATTCCAAGCTCCGACGCCACCACCCCCGCCGCCGTCCAATGCAGCGGTGAGTCATCATCATCAGAAACCCATTCACATCTCACTACTGAGTAGAGGTCTCTCAGAATACCCTATCAATGCGAATTGGTAGACTTCACACACTTTTGAGTACATTATGGAGAATTCTCAGGCCATGCAGGTATCCTCGCGATGTTATCTTCACCGTTAAAGAATGTCATATTGAAATTTGAATTGCATAAACGCATGTTACTCCGAAAAGTTAGAGGTGCAGGCCCGGCATCGAACCTTTTTTATTTATACAGTAGGGGAAATTCTCATGGACACCCGCTTTGGGTAGTGCCGGACTCTTACTGGCTAAAACCTCTACTGTCCCCTGTTGTCCGTGTACCCGCCTTGCAGCCTAAAACACAGCAACACTACAGTCTTTACGCCCTTTTCATTCTTCTTTTTTCTTCTTCCTCCTTTCCCTTTATTATTTTTTCAATAAACTTGCTACAGCTTTCCAGTTCTTCTTATTCTAACATTCTATTTACTAAATTTCCGATACATAGATCTCCTATTTTATTTATAATATCTTGTCTGTCTCTATTACATTTCTAACTGACAAATATGGTGTGCATTGCATCATCTATTTCGGTACAATACATGCATAAATGGCATCTTGTCTTTTTCCAATGCTTGCAAGAAACTCCATAAATATCCCATCCCCAGTCAAGCATTGTGTCAATCTGTAGGACAGTTGGCCATGTTGTCTACTTGTCCATTTTTCCAGGTTTGGGATTAGTTGGTGTGTCAACAGCCTTTAGTTGAGCTGTCCCACTCCTTTTGCCACCTGTCGATTGTCGTCTTTTTGGCGGCTGTAATAGTTTCAGGTTCCTTTATATCCTTTATGTTTCCTAACTCATATCTTTCCAGAGCTAGTCAAGTGGATGGGCGTCAGATTTGCCAGCACCAGCGCTGCGTCCGTGGAAACGGTTTTGTAGGCAGTACATAACCGCAGTGCTAGCACACGTTGCGCTTTAAGGACCCGCCTTTTATGCACGGCAAACTTCATCGCAGATTCCCAGATAGGTGCCGAATATAGGATTATGGACTGATTTGCCATAGCCAGTGTCCTTCTTTTCTTGTCACTTGGTCCTTTTGTGTTAAGCAGCAACCTACATAGAGCTCCTGCGCTTCTGGATGCCTTGTCGCAAACAGAATTTAGGTGTGATCCAAAGGTGAGACTCCAGTCCAACTTGACTCCAAAGAGTACTATTATATATTCTGTGTCCAAAGTAACGCTAGTTGCTGGTAATACCACAGTTCCTCCACAGTCGAATTCTATGCCGTGAGCTTTTGCCTTCTGTTAAAAACGACTGCTTCAGTCTTTTCCGGTGCAATTTCCAGTTTATTTTGGCGCATTCACAAATCAACGGCGTGCAGCGTCTCGTTTGCTTTGACTACTGTTTCAAATGCATCCCTTGCGTTATTGAGATTGCCAGATCGTCCGCGTAACAGATAAGCTTTACCCCATCTGGAACTTCGATGTTCATCACATCATCGTAGAGAATGTTCCACAGGTAGGAACTCCCCCAGTTATTTTTTCGTTAACTTTGCTGTCCAATTGTATGAAGCTGTTCCCAGATAGGTGCATTTCTTAGGAAGTTCTTCACCCTTCTTATTTAAATGCATTCCACCCCAGCAAGGGTGTTTTGCATTTAAATCTGTGATCATTATTTTCTTATTCCTTCCTTGTACCTCGATGATATCGTTTTTAATTATGTTAAGATGGTTTTTAAACTCCTCCAACCTGCATTTGTTACGGCTCAAGTAAATGCTGTATAACGCGGTGTCCGCTGTTTCTACGCACACAAAACCCTCAGCTGAACGATAAGCTCTGACCTGATATTTTCTACTGAAAGGACATGTCCCAGTTCAGTATGAAGTGTGGTTTTTTTATTCCGAGTGTCCATGAACTTGAACCAAACTGCCATCACGTGAAAGAGAAAAATAAATAAAACTAAACGCCATAACAATAATAATTTTAGAATCCTCGGTTTTTTTAAATTAATTTTGAAAAATATCGTGTGTAAAAAATATTTTTTGATTGATGGCAACACTAAAAACTTTTTCTAATCTTTTGATCTATCAAATCTGGCACCTGTTACTGTCACCTAAATGTCATTTTGAACCATGGCACTAGGAAATAGGTAATTTTGGCTTTACCATGGAACTAGGAATTACGACTACGGGCTTTACTATCTAAAATAATCGACATTCGATAATATACGAAAATTGTCGAAAATGAAATTCCTGCAATTCCTGACAATCACCTGACATTGACAACTTACATTGACAAATGATATTTTCAAGTTTTTTTTAAACCGGTGTGTAATCAGTATAAACAAAGGTCGTTAAATGAGTCAAACATGGAACTAGGAATATGGAGTCAAAACAAAAAATATTTTTCTTATTTTCGGAGGCTTTAAAAAAATCTGTAAATTATTTTGATAGAAGCGTTTTTGGATCTCTATCCAACTACATTAAAATCATCCTAGTTCATTAAATTCAAATTTAAAAAACCAATTTTGGACAACACATTTACAACCATAGCATCTCCACTGACATCACTGTAACTATGCTTTCCTCTAATGGTCCGGGAGCCAGTGACAGATTTTCATGACCAAGTCCCTCCCAATCAAAACTTCGTTAAATGCATTAGGGATTTATATTATGAATATTCGCGACCGTCAGCTGCGACTCCGTGGGTGGGGCGGGCAGTGGCAGCCTCCAACGCATGGAGAAAAAAAAAAGTTTTTTAGTCATTTCCTCCCATTTGAAAATTTGTCAGATTATAGTTTACCTAATATTTTGAAGGAAAAATAAATTCAGCTGACCATAACATGGTGGATTATACTTCAGCTGGCTGCTTGAACATGAAAAAAAAAATTATATTTTCAATGATTTCCTCTCAACTAAAAATTTACCTGGTGATCGTTTATATGCTACTATGAATGAAAATTAATTTCAGCTTGCTGTATCGCGGTGGAAAGTTCGTCAGCTGGTACCTTGAAAGTGTGACGCAGCAGCATCTATCACCTACTGAATCTTATCAGCTGACGACTTTTCCCTTGACTTACAGCTAGCTAATTCTTTTCTTTATTTACTAATGCATGTTAACAATCCTCTTATAAATTTTCATCCAGGAGGAAATCACTTTTCTTAAGTTATTCTCTTTCTTTTTACAGATTGAGGCTATACATAATCCCTTTCTATATTGCAGCTAGATTGTGGATTAAAATTACCTTCTCCAGATGCTATGCTATAGCAGAGCATAGAATGCTAAAGGTCCACTTGGAGGGGGTAAGTTTTACCCATGACTACGTATAAAGGTACAGATTTTTGGTAGAAATTAATTGGTTGTCTGTAAACTCGGTTTACGGACGGTAGTTTTCCGTGATAACGTCTTATAGAAACAATAGCTGATGCCCGCGACTTTGTCCGCGTGGATTTAGTTTTTTAAAGTCCCTCGGGAACTCCTTGATTTTCCGGGATAAAAAGTAGCCTAGATGTTGACCCGAGTAATAAGCTACCACGGTATAAAATTTTGTAGAAATCTGTGCGGTAGTTTTTACGTGAAAGAAGGACAAACAAACAGACAAACAGACAAAAATTAAATAAAAATCTGTTTTGGGCTCAGTATCCATAGTAAAGCATCCCCCAATTAAAATTTTCAAAATATATTAAATGTAAAGAAATCTTCCAGTTACAGTTTTATTATATGTATAGATTGATGAATGAATGTGTCACAAGCCAACGCTTAAAAGTGATTTCCTCCTGGATGAAAATTTATAAGAGGATTGTTAACATGCATTAGTAAATAATGAAAAAAATCAGCTAGCTGTAAGTCAAGGGAAAAGTCGTCAGCTTATAAGATTCAGTAGGTGATAGATGCTGCTGCGTCACACCTTTCAAGGTACCAGCTGACAAACTTTCCACTGCGATACAGCAAGCTGAAATTAATTTTTATTCATAGTAGCATATAAACGATCACCAGGTAAATTTTTAGTTGAGAGGAAATCATTGAATATATAATTTTTTTTTTCATGTTCAAGCAGCCAGCTGACGTATAATCCACCATGTTATGGTCAGCTGACTTTATTTTTCCTTCAAAATATTAGGTAAACTATAATCTGACAAATTTTCAAATGGGAGGAAATGACTAAAAAACTTTTTTTCCCTCCATGCTTATGTATAGCCTCAATCTGTAAAAAGAAAGAGAATAACTTAAGAAAAGTGATTTTCTCCTGGATGAAAATTTATAAGAGGATTGTTAATATGCATTAGTAAATAATGAAAAAAATCAGCTAGCTGTAAGTCAAGGGACAAGTCGTCAGCTGATAAGATTCAGTAGGTGATAGGTGCTGCTGCGTCACACCTTTCAAGGTACCAGCTGACGAACTCTCCACCGCGATACAGCAAGCTGAAATTAATTTTCATTCATAGTAGCATATAAACGTTCACCAGGTAAATTTATAGTTGAGAGGAAATCATTGAAAATATAATTTTTTTTTTCATGTTCAAGCAGCCAGCTGAAGTATAATCCACCATGTTATGGTCAGCTGAATTTATTTTTCCTTCAAAATATTAGGTAAACTATAATCTGACAAATTTTCAAATGGGAGGAAATGACTAAAAAACTTTTTTTTTTCTCCATGCGTTGGAGGCTGCCACTGGCCCGCCCCACCCACGGAGTCGCAGCTGACGGTCGCGAATATTCATAATATAAATCCCTAATGCGTTTCACGAAGTTTCGCTCGAGAGGAAATAATTGACCGAATTTGTACCTGGCTCCCGGTCCATAAGTTTCCACGTTGTTATATTTGGTTCACAGATGACGACGAAGTCGCATTTCGTCTCTGCTGCAACGACGTTAGCCATATCATGTGCGTTTACACTCCTGTTTGTGTTTACTTTGAGATCTGTGAATGTTTCTGATTTTTTCTACGGTCTATATTTTTTCTCGCCGCATTGAATACTTTTTGAAAGGCATTACATCTGCTTCCGCCAGCTGCATGCCCCTGCTCTTCACAATGTGGACAGTATGGTTCTTCTTTACAGTCTTTTGCTTTATGGTCATCGCCATTACACTTGCGGCATTTTTTGCTCCTGTCTTCTCCTTTGCAATGGGCAGCCCTATGGTCGTAGCCCCAGCAACGGTAGCATCTTAATATCTCTATTCTTTCCTGTATTTGACATATATTAAGTCCAATTCTTAATTTCTGTATGTCCAATATTTTCCTGCAGTCTGTCTCTTCCATTCTGATCGTGGCTATCTGGTTTCCATTCTTCATAGATT
Source organism: Oeneis ivallda (assembly GCA_029955525.1). Taxonomy (NCBI): domain Eukaryota; kingdom Metazoa; phylum Arthropoda; class Insecta; order Lepidoptera; family Nymphalidae; genus Oeneis; species Oeneis ivallda. The sequence goes on from JARPMR010000001.1 coordinate 15,094,962, forward strand.
GTAGTGCTTTAATTTCTATCTCGTCTTGATATGAAACTAAGTTTGTGTTAATTATTATTGCTTCTCTAATAATATCTTCTTTTTCCGCAGTTGCATTTACGTCTTTTGATATTCAAGAACTTCCTTTTCATTTTATTTGTACCACTATATTACAGCTTTCGTTGATTCTATTAATAACCTTTTCCTTATCCACCTTGTCTGAGACTTTAACCAGAACTTTTCCTGTATTTGTTTTCCTAACTCCTTTTATATATTTCAATGTGTTACCATCTTTCACCATATTAAATCATTCTTCATCGATTAATGTATTTGCAGGACATAGCGATGAAGGCGGAGCCGGGCCTGAACGCCGCGGATGGGAGCCGGCCGCCCTGGATGAAAGCCAAGCTGCAGGGAGGTGGGTGCACTTCTGGACTTTTTCCGGTTCCACTTCCATTATCGGACCGCAGCTTAACATAGATTTTCTTCATCATCGCTCAAATATGGTTGAGCGAAACAACGGCTGGGTCATGCGTTATGCTCGTGAACGGGTTCCACCGGCGGGAATGGGGCTACTTTCTGTCTGTCCATCTTAACATGTATTGAATTGTAACTTTTGGAACTTCCCCTCATTGTGGAAACACTGAATGCATTAAAAAAGTTCAAAATTATTTATTTCATGAATGCCAATCTGTGGCTCCTAAAAGCGAAAGTTTGTGAGGATGGATGGATGTTTGTTACTCTTTCACGCCACAACGAATGAACCGACTTGGTTGAAATTTGGAATAGTGATAGCTCATACCCAAGATTAACACATTGGCTACTTTTTATCCCGGAAAATTATAGAAGTTCCCGTAAGAATTAAAAAAAACCTTAATCCACGCGGACCAAGTCGCGGGCATCATCTAGTAGAAAATAAATATGTTGTTTATAATCCATGAATACCATTTCATTAGATAAATACATAATTTCATTGATTATTGGTTATGTCTTACTGTCATCATGCCTATTGAAGTTGCTCCGTGTTTCATATTGATACAGTTGTTAACAGTAAGGTTAGTAACAAGTATGGTGGTTTGCAGTGAAGAAGATCTCTAACAAGGAGCGTCGTCGTCGCCAGAACGAGAACCTGCGCAGGCTGCTGACGCCCAAGAGCGCGCTGATGGTGCTGAACGAGATCATGCCCGGAGAACAGGTCACCAACGTGAGTGCACGTGTTGTACGATGACAAGATAGTCCTTGACTGTGATCTAATCTGATTTTATTTTCTGGGGAGGAGGAAATCCTCATGGATACCATTAGATGGCATGTCCGACTACACTGCTTAGTGCCCTACGGACCAAAACCTCCCGTCTCCGGCCGTCCATCCCGGTACTGCTGGGGGGGGGGGGGGGGCTGTCAGTTTAGGCTGTGTTCAAGTTTTGCCTTTTCAACTCATCCTTGACGCGTCGTCCTACTATCTTGTGGAGCAATGTTGCGCATTTGTTCCATCCTTCCCTGCTGCTGATTTAGACGTACAGTTTTCCGCTTTGTGACCAACACCGCTACATCTCCTGCAGAGGTCAGCTCTGTTAGGTCCATTGTATTTTGTGGCTTTGTATCCCGTTTCCCATCATCTATAGCATTTCTTTATGTATACCCGTTTTCTTAGCTTGCATCTTGTCCAGCCAATGTAGTATTTTCAAGGTGTCTAGCACATTGTGGATATGGCACGTACGAGACGTGACCATAGAGCACCTCATAGCATATTTTAATTCCGCGATAATTACCTTGTAATTTATTTCAACAAACTTATAATAATATTAATCAGCAAATTTCGCACGTACATAATATCTGAGCACCAACTTCTCCCACCTTTATTTATAATTTTTTTAGTATAAAAGACCTTTGTAAATATGTAATATATGCCACTACCATTAGACACTGCAGTCTGTGTTTCTTTATTCCTTCACCGGTCTCTCTGCAAGAACACGCTGTTACACTGCAACCATTGCTGTAACGCAACAGTGGTGACCCCGACCGTGAAAAAACCTCAACGTGATTCTGCTCTCCGACGTACGAAGCAGTGATCCTCAACCGAGTCATCCGACGCGTTCATCCGACGAGATCGTACCCAACGTGTCCAACCAACCAACGAGATCGGCCAACACATCAAGACATCCTCATCATCGTGAGTCACATTTTTTCGTCATCATGGGTCGTCCAACACCTGTCAAAGGTTTCGGCGCTGGCAACTCTACAGACGAACAACTCAACGGCAGCACAGACTTAGTGGCATCAATATCAATAGCAGAGAGGATTCCGCAGTTCTGGACGGATTCACCGCGTCTTTGGTTCTCTCAATTTGACGCAATTGTGGCTCCGCAGAAACAAGGCGATGAATACAAGTTCAACGCGGTCGTATCAAAATTACCCCAAGACGTCATCTATCAAGTCAGCGACATTTTAACGAGTCCGCCTTCAGAGAACAAATACCACTGCATCCGGGAACGACTCATCAGCTGTTATGAAGAAAGCGAACATCGGCGATTCCATAAGCTTTTGTCTGAGATGGACCTGGGAGATCAAAAGCCATCTCAACTATTAAGAAGAATGAAAGAAGCTGGCTGCGGCAAGATTAATGACGACACACTACGTTTATTATGGATGAGACAACTTCCTCCATCCGTAACCTCCGTGTTAGCGATCTCCGAAAATTTGGCACTGGACAAGCTGAGCGAAATGGCTGATCGCATCTACGAGAATAGCCGCTGCAATACGAACATATCGTCTTCAGCATCAGCTGACATGAATTTAATCACCCAACTGACGTCACAAATTGCAACGATGCAGTTAGAAATTGCAGCGCTACGCAATGACCGCTCGCGAACAATGCACCGACGCAGCAGTTTTAGTCAACCTCGGTACAATAGACCCAGGTCAAGTTCACGCCTGCATTCACGATCGGAACAACGAAGCAATTTTTGTTACTATCATAAAAACTTTAGAGGCAAAGCTCGTAAGTGTGAAAAACCCTGTTCTTGGGTGAACAAACATTCGGAAAACTAGATTCAGCACAGCGTGCGGCGAGACTCTGTGCTATTCTTCCCTCAAATCGCCTAACGATTACCGACTCTAACAGTGGTTATCGATTCCTCGTGGACACTGGGGCGAACATTTCAGTCATTTCAAAGCCATCACAGAGCTCAAAAAAGGCAAGCGAGTTGAAATTATTTGCCGCTAACGGAACCATTATCAATACGTATGGAGAAAAAACCCTAACCTTAAATTTGGGGTTACGCCGCCCATTCATCTGGACCTTCGTTATTGCCGACGTCAAGATGCCTATATTAGGAGCTGATTTCCTAGACCACTACCGACTTTTGGTAGACATACACGGGAAAACTTTAATCGACAAAACGACTGAAATCAAGAAACCAGTGAATTCTATACGAGTAAATATTCCGTCCGTCCGCTCCATCGACTACAACTTATCCGCTCCTCTCAAACAATTACTAGAAAAATACGAAAGTATTACAAGGCCAACTTCAATGAAAGGACCTACGCAGCACAATGTTCAACATCACATCATCACGGAAGGATTTCCAGTATGCGCCAAAGCTCGCCCACTTCCTCCTGACAAGTACAAAATCGCTAAAAAAGAATTTCAAGAGATGATGGAGATGGGAATTTGCAGACCATCCAGTAGCCCATGGGCCAGTCCATTGCACATGGTAAAAAAGAAGAATGGTGAATGGAGACCTTGCGGTGACTACCGCGCCCTTAACAAGATTACTGTTCCAGACAGATACCCGTTGCCAAGGTTACTGGATTTTACATATATCGCAAACGGGAAAAACATATTTAGCAAAATCGACGTGCGGAAGGCTTATCATTCTATACCAGTAGCGGAACCCGAGAAAACCGCGATCGTTTCACCGATCGGTTTATACGAATTTTTAAAAATGCCTTTCGGTTTACGTAATTCAGGACAGACCTTCCAGAGATTCATGGATTCAATATTCCGAGATTTAGACTACGTTTTCATTTTTGTCGACGACATATTTATCGCAAGCAAGTCCGAAGAGCAACACTACAAACATTTGGAAACAGTTTTCAAGAGATTGCAACAAAATGGTATTACAATCAACATGAACAAATGCGAGTTCGCCAAGCAAGAACTAGATTTTCTTGGTTATCATATAACGAGCCAAGGAATGAAACCAACACAAGAAAAAATTCAAGCAATCATCGATTATCCCAAACCCAAAACTGTGAAGGAACTTCGTCGTTTCCTGGGCATGGTCAACTTTTACAGACATGCAATCAAGCAATCCGCCAATCATCAAGCTCCACTCAACATATTTTTAATAAATTCAAGAAAAAACGATAATACGCTGATTAAGTGGAACACAGAGGCCGAGCGTGCTTTTCAACAATGCAAGCAAGATTTACGTGACATTGCAACGATAGCATTTCCTGATGAAAACGCACCGATCGCAATAATGACCGACGCTAGTTTAAAATGCGTCGGTGCAGTTTTACAACAAAAGATCAAGCAAAAATGGATACCTATTGCATATTTTTCAAAATCCTTATCAGATACGCAAGTCAAGTATTCAACTTATGATCGAGAGCTACTCGGAATTTATATGGCGGTAAAACATTTCCGGCGACTGATAGAAGGTCGCATTTTTACAATTTACACCGACCACAAACCATTGGTGCACGCCTTCGACAAGAAGCCGTCCCTAGATGACACTCGGAGTGTAAGATATTTGGATTATATATCACAATTTAGCACCGATATACAGCACGTAAGCGGGAATCACAACGTAGTGGCTGACGCCTTATCTCGAGTTGTGGAAACTATTACGTTACCCACCGTTATCGATTATTCTGAGCTAGAAAAATACCAAGAAGGTGACATCGAGCTACAGCGACTCAAACAAAATAGGTCATTACACATGACGCGAGTAGCAGTACCCAATACAAATAGCAAGATTTATTGCGACATTTCTACTGGAATTACGCGACCATACATTCCAAAGCAACTTAGAAGAACTATTTTTGACAGCTATCATAACTTCAGCCATCCGGGCAAAAATACGACAAGGAAATTAATCGGAAGAAATTACATTTGGCCTAGCATGAACACAGAAATAAATCAGTGGTGCGATTCGTGCTTACCATGCCAACTATCAAAAAAGTGCATAGGCACACAGTATCGCCACTCGGGAAATTTATGCCTGCACAGCGTTTTGCGCACATACATATTGACATCGTCGGACCATTACCTACATCACAAAACAAAATGTATTTAGTAACGATGATCGATCGATGCACGTCATGGCCAGAAGCTTTTCCTGTATCTGATATAACAGCCACCACGGTAGCCAGACTGGTGTATGAAGGATGGATTTGCAGGTACGGAACCCCTATCCATTTAACGTCAGATTTGGGGCTCCAGATGGAGAGTGAGATACTCAAAAGTCTCGCAAAATTAATGGGAATTGAGAAGATCCGGACCACACCTTACCACCCACAATCTAATGCGAAAGTTGAGAGATTACACAGGACGATAAAAACAGCATTAAGGGCTCGTGCAAACACAGCGAATTGGGCAAAAGAATTGCCATCAGTTCTATTAGGCATACGTTCCAGTTATCGACAAGATACTGGCTATAGCGCCGCAGAACTCGTTTATGGCACAGCTATTCGGTTACCGGCAAGTTTTTTCGGCGACAAGACAGAGACCGCATACCCCGAATTCGTTCAAGATATCAAAGAAAACATAAGTCGAGCCACGAACATTCCGCAAAGAGAGAGTTCAAATCGAAACGTTTTCGTCCACCCGCGCCTGTCAGACTGTACGCACGTATTCCTGAGGTGCGATAGACTACGTCCATCTTTAACTCCTCCGTATGAGGGACCTTTCCGTGTAATCAGACGAAACGATAAAGTCTTCACCATTGAACGAGACGGCAAAGAATACAACGTATCAATAGACCGGATCAAGCCAGCATTTCTGATGAACAAAGAGATCGACGAGCGTAACAACAGCAACAAACGTGACATAGCAACAGATCACAGAGAGATTCAACAGCAGAAAGTTACGCGTTCAGGACGCATATCTCGTCCTACAGTTCGTTTTCAACAATGTTAATTAGTAGTAGTTTTTCTTCCCTTTTTGATGTATACGTCATTTTTTCCCTAAAGGGGGGAATATCTATGGCACGTACGAGACGTGACCATAGAGCACCTCATAGCATATTTTAATTCCGCGATAATTACCTTGTAATTTATTTCAACAAACTTATAATAATATTAATCAGCAAATTTCGCACGTACATAATATCTGAGCACCAACTTCTCCCACCTTTATTTATAATTTTTATTAGTATAAAAGACCTTTGTAAATATGTAATATATGCCACTACCATTAGACACTGCAGTCTGTGTTTCTTTATTCCTTCACCGGTCTCTCTGCAAGAACACGCTGTTACACTGCAGCCGCGGTGTAACGCAATAGTGGACTCATCGAGATTGTAGCAGTCTTGCTCCCTTATTGGGTGAGTCTTGATTTGACTTTCACCGACACTTTCAGTTCCGTCTCTATTGCCGCCTTTACTTCTTCAGCGGTTACATCCTCTTCCATACCTGTGATGTGGTATATTATAGCTTCTCTATTCTCTCCAACTTCTGCATAATCTACTGCGGTTTGCAAACAGTTATATAGCAGAGGCTCTGTTTGCTTGCAGCAATTCCACGTAGAGGCGGTGGGCAACGCAAGCGGCAACCAGTACTATCGCGCCAACGTCGCGACCAGCTTCTGCGCGGACCTCACGCTCAAGGGGAACAACTACAAAGGCTACGGTACGTTACCATCCTTGCAGCAATTCCACGTGGAGGCGGTGGGCAACGCAAGCGGCAACCAGTACTATCGCGCCAACGTCGCGACCAGCTTCTGCGCGGACCTCACGCTCAAGGGGAACAACTACAAGGGCTACGGTACGTTACCATGCTTGCAGCAATTCCACGTGGAGGCGGTACGACAACATTGGTTTTCCTTTCATTTTGGACTAAGCTAATGCAGAAGTGGATGATTATGGATCATCGTGTCGTACCTCCTTGCTATGTCTTGTTGGACTTGTTGTCAGTTCTTCTTAGATTGGAATGGCTTTCGAGAAGACATGTATCTACATGTCTTCTCAAAAGCTTTGATTTGACGCTTCAAATACACATATAAGTTAATTTGAATAAAAACTTTTCGATTATATTCTGTATTCAACATTTCTGATGTTTATGTCCGTTTTCAGGTGAAAACAAGTTGACGGCGCGCAACGCGGCGGCCGAGCAGGCGGTGCGCGACCTCATTCTGCGCAAGATGTCTAAAGTGCTGCTGCCGGAAGCCAACCAGAACGTTACTGACGGTACGCCATGATTATACTTATTTTCGCCGTATTAGTAAGGATAACATCATGAATGCGAAACTCTGTTTGTTTGGAGGTTTATCCTTCAATCATAATATTATTCAAGTGGCTAATATTCTTTTTTATAGAAAAAAACATAGGACATTATCATAGAATAGGGCAAGTGCAGTAATTGTTGATGTCCTTCAGAACCAGCAGCAGAGGCGGCCGAGGGCGAGGAGGAGACTCTGCCCATGATCCAGCTCGCGTCGTTCGCGCTGCACAAGCTGTTCGCCGAGTGGGAAAACGAGGGGCACAAGGTGCCGCAGCTCAGGAATCCCAACCCCTCAGTGAGTGTTGCAACGTCGTATGCGGAATCGTGTAGTACAACCCACCTCCTCCCATGGCTCCTCCAACTTCACGATTATATGGGCCGAAACCGCGGGAGGGCGCCCGGTACTTGCTCTTGGCGTTTTTCCCAGTGCGCCTTGCGTCTTTCGCACTTTTCTGGGGCAGTCGATTACAAAACATACAAAGACCCCCGCGTGCCCAGCGGTTCGAGTCCGAACACCACTTTCCGGTCCACTATCACGGAGCCAAGCTGTTCCGCCTCTTTTACCAGTGGTGCGCGAACTCCCGTAGCTAGCCGAAGCTTTCCTCCGAAGAGACGAGGTCCTGGTAGAAGACTGGACCCTCCTCCCGGCGAACGACCCCATCCAACAGGTTGAGCCGAATCGTGTAGTTCAGTCGTATGCGGGATCTCATAACGGCGGTTTGTCGGCAGGTGTCGGAAACGGCGTCGGTGACGTCAGACGGCGGCTCGACCGCGAAGCCGCGGCAGAAGGCGCCCAAGAAGAAGGTGCTGCCCGAGAACGCGTCGTCCATGCACCCGTGCATGCTGCTCACGTACATGCGGCCGCAGCTGGAGTACCGTGAGCTGGGTAATGTACTACGTCCTTGACCGTCAGTGACGTCAGACGGCGGATCGACCGCGACGCCGAAGCCGCGGCAGAAGGCGCCCGAGAACGCGTCATCCATGCACCCGTGCATGCTGCTCACGTACATGCGGTCGCAGCTGGAGTGCCGCGAGCTGGGTAATGTACTACGTCCTTGACCGTCAGTGACGTCAGACGGCGGCTCGACCGCGACGCCGAAGCCGCGGCAGAAGGCGCCCAAGAAGGTGCTGCCCGGGAACGCGTCGTCCATGCACCCGTCCATGCTGCTCACGTACATGCGGCCGCAGCTGGAGTACCGCGAGCTGGGTAATGTACTACGTCCTTGACCGTCAGTGACGTCAGACGGCGGCTCGACCGCGACGCCGAAGCCGCGGCAGAAGGCGCCCAAGAAGAAGGTGCTGCCCGAGAACGCGTCGTCCATGCACCCGTGCATGCTGCTCACGTACATGCGGCCGCAGCTGGAGTACCGCGAGCTGGGTAATGTACTGCGTCTCTGAGTCTTCTTGAGTGAATTTGCACTTGTCTGTTTGTCAGTCAGAGCCTTATAACTTCTGAATTAGTGAACGTAATTACTTCAAAGGGAGTGTTTCATCTTGGGCCAAATACTTGTATATACGCTATACCAAAAAATAGTATTAAATCATAGAAATTAAGATAAAAATGTTTTTTTGTAGTATTACAGTGAATAAGAGGTAAAGATATTATTAAATTGATAATTGGGTACATCTGTAGAATGGCAACTCCCGGAGTGCATCCATCTGCTTTTTTGTCTATGTGTGTAATGACGTAACGTCATCTTAATGTCATTTCAATTGTCAAACGTAATTGCTGGTATGTCAAATGTCAATTGCTGTCAATTGTGGTTATTTTTATGTCAAATGTCAATGTAGTGTATAAATGTAGTGTAAGTATGTGTCATTGTTAAAAAGAACGCCATGTTGTTGCGCTTTTATTTTGCAAAATAATTTTGCATTGTACCTCGTAAAAAGGACCTGTTAATGAGAAATAAAGGAAAAATAATCACTATTTCATGACCCCAAACATTTTGAAAGACTGTACAAAGACCTGGCCCAGGCTCCATATATATTTGGAACAACCCCTTTAAACATAATATGTAAACCGATGGCCTTCACCTTATTGGATTTAGATTGACATATACCCACTCCTGTTTCTATGTTTTCGATTATTATTATCAGTTGTTTTAAACATTTAGATTAACTAAGGATTATTTTTGCACTACAAACTTGGCAGGATATCTTGAACTATATTATTGTAAACTTAACACTTGTACCATATCCATGCAAAATAAAAAGATTGATTGATTGATTAAGCCGAATATTGCTGTACAAATACGAAGTAAGATATTTTTTAAGGAGTACAAAAATATATTTTTTTAATTTTTCCCTCAAAAATTGACGAAATGGGGGGCTTTCAAAGTAGAGATTGATGTCGAGGCTCTATGTCAAAAACGGTTTTACATTAAAAGCTGTAACTTGTGTATAGTTTCAGTTATACCCTGTACTTGAACAACAAATACTAAAATTAGATAAATATTATGAAGAAACGTAATTATTTAATTTTTTAATGAGCATCAGTATACAAATATTTAAAAAAATATTCAAAATATGTGATGATGGCTAGGAATGAAGAAGGAATCAGTATTGATTGTGTTAGGAAGACAATGAATAATGATTCCTTGCTGTAATACAAATGTTTGTCCGTATCTCAGGCGTGGAGGGAGACCGCCCACAAAACATGATGTTCACGATGGGCGTCGACGTCGACGGCACCACATACATGGGCAAAGGTAACTTATTAAGATATAATATTTTTTTTTAGTTCAATAAAAAGATAGTCCTTGACTGCGATCTCACCTGATGGTAAGTGATGATGCAGTCTAAATAGCGGTAGCGGGTTAGCGGGCTAATTTGGAAGGAGTATATCAGTGAAAATCAACCCACACCCCTTATCGGTTTCTACACGCCATCGAACGTTTTTGCGTGGATTTTAAAACTTAAAATTGAAATGGCAATTTTATCTACCAAACCCTTTTTTTTTTTTTTTGCTGAAATAAGGTATTTTTTCGAAATAATCAGTGCAAGAACTATAATATCCATTGCATGTGTTCTGCTCACAGCCACCAACAAGAAGGAGGCTCGCAAGCACGCCGCGCGCGCCGCCTGCGTCGCCGTCTTCGGCGTGCAGTTCGACGCGACCGTGTAGACGTGCACACAGTGTGTGTGTGCCCGTGTGTGTGTTCCCGTGTGCACGTGTCCGTACACGTGCACACGGGAACACACACACGGGCACACGCACGACGTCCAGAGGGTCTATCCTCTATCTCAGCTATCATTAAAGCCGCGGCCGCACTGGTAAGGCGACTGCGACGCGACGGCGATTTCGTTGGAACAAACTTTTGCGTCTGCTGCGCGATTCCGCGATCGAATGCAAAAGGCCATAAAAACGCTAAAAGCCATAAAAACCAGTGAAAACAACCTCACAACCTCTCCTTAAGCGACGCGCGTTTATTTGTTTATGTCGCGCGCAATTTCCAATAGTACTACAACCAATTAATGTGTCCGCACTGAGTACTGCCAGCCATCACGCGATGTGAGCGCGGTTCGCTAGTTTATCGCCGCTGCAACGCGGACACACGGCTTATCGAGCCGCCAGTCGCCTTACCAGTGCGGCCGCGGCCACAGTTGCTGAAAACAAATCTACTAAACTAGACCTGTCAAACCCGCATTTTGTATTGGGAAATGCGTGTTTGACAGTTCTTAGGTTGGCGACTTTCCATTTTTTTTTTCGAATGGCCACTGAAAATGACAAAAATGGAGAATAGCCCCGCATATGGGCCGGCCATAGTGGCGTTAAACTTTTTGTTTCGAGTGTCCGACGAGCATTAGAAGGGGAAATATTGATCTGGCAAAATTCTGATAGTGTGCAGCCTGGTGTACATAGCATAGTAGGTACCTTGCGACGCCCGTCGGGGCTCAGGAATAGTCTGACGGAATTTTTGAAAATCTACGGTACTGGCTTATAGGCGTATTTTGAAGGAAATGTCAACATGGTCTGTACTGTACCGAGGAAATCTCGATACAGTTTGTACTCGTGTATGGCGGTTTTCTTATTACCTGTTTAGAAATGTTAATGTGTGGGTCTTTCATTAGTTGTTTTCACACAAGTGTATTAAAAATATAATACACGGGTTTTGAGTGTTTGATTGTTGTCAAAATGTTGATATTCATTAATTCTAAACGAAAATGTAACATGTTTAAAAACGGAAATAAATTGGTCAAAGAACAAATATAAGTTAATTTAAATTATGTACCTAGTCTCTTTCTAAAACCAATTTTCTATGAGGAGTGTATGAAGCTACTGTCTTGTGACATCACACTTCAATAGCGCTCTCTGTCTAGCAGGAAACTTTGAAGCTCTATATTTCCGAGACTAGTTGAGATAATTAAGAAAAATGACGTGTTATTCTATATAAATATATTATATATAAATAAATACCCAATTAAGTTTTTAAAAACTAGTGAAGATGGCAAACCCTCGCCTGTGTCTCGGGCGTTCAAAGATCATTTCGTACTGACCTCCTTCCCGCCATTGTAGCACAATGTAGTATTAACAGATAATAATAATATCTATAAATCTTTAGAGTTGGTCAATTCATTTATTTTAGAATACAACTATTATAGAGTAGGGTTAAGGATTTTATTAGTCTTACGTTTACCTCTACCAAAGTGGTAGGTTATTTTTGTACCTTTAAAAATTATAAAATATTGTAATAAGTAGGCAGATATTGTATAAGCTAAATTAGTTTTTTTTAATAAATTATTTCAATCGATTTATGTTATATCGATTGAAATGGTTCTACACTTCTGTCAGTAAAATACTTTGATCTATGGAAACTCGAATTTTTCCTTCCTCTATAGTTGAAGTTTTAGTGTTTAAATACAAAATCATGCCTTATCCAGCTATGATCTGGATTTCATACTAAGAAAGCGTCTTTCATGTAAAAGAACTAGATAAATAAAAACATTTTCATATTTGAAAATCGCGTTTTATTTTAGTCTTATTTTAGTTTTAAAAATGAAGGTGTTACAACCATCAGTGAATGATGAGATGTTAGGTAAAATAACTGTCTAACAAGCTACTAGACTTCAATATACCGTAATCTATCTATCTATATAAATAAAAATGAATGTTGGTAAGCGCATAACTCAAGAATGGATGGACCAATTCGGTTAATTTATTTTTTTGTATGTTCCTTAAGTTCCACGGAAGGTTTTAATACAAAAAAAAAACTAAATTCACGCGGACGAAGTCGCGGGCATCAGCTAGTAAAGAATAAATGTAAAGGGAAAAGTGTCCATATCTTGAAAACTACTGAACTGATTTTGATTAAAAGTTGAAGTAAATGTAAGCAAATAAAAACAGAAGGACCACAAGCCGATTAATACGGGAATTTTAGTGTTACCGGCTCCCGAACCTATAGGTTCCGTTTTCTAAGATTCCCTAAAAATTAACGAATGAGGTATGAGGGTAGTATTATACGCATAATTGGCATATTAGGCAAGAAGCCAGAGACATATTTAATTTTGCATCCCTCACTGCTTGAAGATCTATCTTCGACCAGTGCGTGTTGCCAGTGATGACTTTTCTCTAACTGCTCGCTCGGCCTCTAGTCAAGCTATAGGTTTGCATAGTGCACTCGATCGTTATCGATGTATAATTAAAGACAATCCAAGCCCGGGCGATTGAGTGTGAAGCGACGACGGTCGACGACGTATACGAAATATGAATTTTAATGTAGGTATCGATTGGATAAGCCGATCGAGGTTGAGAAAATATTCGATGCTTCTCGATCAGACATTGCTCTACATACGCACATCTCAGAATACCGATACTATCGATTAGTAAGTATCGATTTTACCACATCACTATTTAAGAGCGGTAAAAAACAGGCAACACATGAAACGTCATTTTTAGGGTGGAACCACATGTGAGGATCGTTTCGGATTTCGCCCATACAAAACTGTCAAATTCCATAGAAACGTGTACGGATCAAATCGGCTTTTCGATGCGTACACGAATCTAAGGAAAATGACAGTTTTGTATAGGCAAAATCCGAATCGATCCTCACAAATGTGGTTCCACCCTTAGTCTCTGGAATTAAAAAGATGACATTCCTTCTCATTCTACGTACAGTCTGTAACAGTTGTCAGTTTAACATAAATAGGTCTGGGACAATGTTGAAAATCCATCATAATTATATCGATATTATTACAAATGTCGATTTTATTGTTAGGTACTATATTAATAAAATTATTTTCATTGATGCTATAATAGGTTTATTATTTGTAACTACTTATTATAATGAAATCAAACAAAAGGGATTTATACCTTTTGTTTGATTTCATTATGTATTTAATTAAGCAGTGGTGGTGAACCTAAATCATCGTCACTATCATCACATACGGAGTCGCTAGAGCACTCCTGCAGATAAATTGTAAATTATTATACCGTTTTACTTATATGTAGTACCCGTAAGTTATAGAGTTTGGTTAGGATAACAAAAGAAACGTCACTATTAATGTGCATAAACCAATGAAGTTTGATATTTTTCGCGTACATTCTTCATATACTAAATTAATGAACTTCATAGGCGTCATTTGGATGACATCTGTCACAGGACTCTAGCTATATTTTACAGAGTATACGCAATACATTCGTGTTACTACAAGACTGACGTGGGCGCCAACGTGTGGATGAATGGCGAACGTAGGCGCAGATCCTTTTGAAAAAACCGATACGGAACAGCCAACTCCCAACATTGGCGCAACTGTCGGCGCCAATGCTAATTTCCCGATCCACACTTTGGGCGAACAGTTATGGCAAGAGCGTTGGAGCCAGCGTAATCCTACAATAGTGTTGTGGTTCGTTGCGCAATCGTAATTCGTAGTTCCATGGTTCATTGAGCACTGTCTGTGGCCTGTGCCGCCCAAACTTCAAAGAGAATCTAATCCCCGTTCTGCCACGGTCTGTGCCCATGAAGTTATTACACAAACAGGAGTGATAAGCCGGAAAATTTGTGTTGACGAAAATGAACCTTATAACAAGTAGATAAAGTATATTTCCTGTTGCGCATTACACAGAGGCTAATCCGAGCCGAGAGGGATAGTAATAACGGAGGCCGTGTGTCTCGTTCTTTCATCTTGCCAGCCTAAAAAAATGATTTTGATCAAAAATTTTGGCTCAAAAAACTCAGTTGAGACACTTATGTTTTAATTTTATTTTAATATTTTTAAGTCGCCGTATTTAATTGCATTAATTTCGATAGATATATTCCTTAACAAAAAATAAAATTTAAATTGTTATCTAGTCTATTTTTTTTCGAGCGGCAACCCGTTAAAACGTGAACGCTAAATCTAAAACTATGTTGACCATGAATTTTTAAATTCTTGTATTGTGTGATGGGTCGAGTACGTACGATGCCGATGCCGATTACGATGGTTCCTTATTCCTTACTTTTGTACTATTATTATCATCTTTATTTCCTTTTAATCATACTTTTTATATTTTTAAATATTTCATTACAAAACGTAAATCAAAAAAAAAACATTTAAAAATATAAAAAATAGCGATCCACCGGCCTCGGGAACAGGGTCCAAGCAACCGGCGGTCAGGGCCCCAGAGAGAGGAACCTCCTGACGATGCGAGCCGTGTCCAGGAGTACAGCCTTCTGGATCTGGCCCTTGACCCAGCTATCCAACGAAAGCCTCGAAAGATGTTGGTCGAGGCTCTTGGCTATAAGACCATTAGCGGTAATGACTATCGGTACAATGATTGCTGAGTCTACATTCCACATGGCGACAACCTCGTGCGCCAAGTCGAGATACTTGGTGAGTTTCTCTTTCTCGGCTTTCACGAGGTTCTCGTCATGCGGGACAGCAACATCAACAATCATTGCACGGCGCTCTGATCGATCTATCACCACTATGTCAGGCTTATTGGCTACAATAGTCCTGTCTGTAATGATAGACCGATCCCAGTACAGTGTGATATGACCATTTTCAAGAACTGGGTCGGGCACATACTTGTAGTACGGTACCTCCGATTCCACAAGATTGTATTTCAAGGCAAGTTGCTGGTGGATAATCCTGGCCACTTGGTTATGTCTGTGTAAGTATTCGCCGTTAGCTAGATGAGAACAACCAGAAACAATGTGACGGATAGTTTCTCCAGGACGGCGACATGCCCGACATACGTCTACCGTTCCATCCTTCACAATGTATTTTCTGTAATTGTTCGTCATCATGACCTCGTCCATAATTGCACATACAAACCCTTCGGTTTCCCCAAAGAGGTCACCAAAGCGCAGCCAGGCCACGGACGCTTCAAAGTCAACATCAGGCCCGTGGAGGGCCCGATAAAAGCGTCCGTGAAGCTCCTTACCTTGCCATACAACCCTGCGGTCATTGGTACTGAGCACCAGAGGTATGCGCCAGTTCTCGTTAGCCAAGGAGAGCGGCGTCAGACCCCTGTCCACTGCGACCACATCACGGTGCATTCCCGTCTCGGCGTGGAGAAAGTACTCCCTGAGACTGCACACCTCGCGGTTGTGGAGGGTTTTGGCATTCAAAAGGCCTCTTCCCCCACACTTCCGCGGAATGTACAGCCTCATCACCGAGGAGCGCGGGTGATGCATCCGATATGTGGTCAGCAGCGCACGAACTTGTCTGTCCAGGGCGTCAAGCTCAGTCTGAGTCCACCTGATTATGCCGAAGGAATACATCAAGACCGGCATGACCCAACCGTTGAAGGCGCGCACCTTATTGCCGCCCGACAAAAGGCTTTTCAGCACTTTCTTCAGGCGGCCAAGGAAACGCTCCCTCACCGACTGCCTCATGTCGGCCTCTCTGATACCTATCGCCTCCGCCATGCCCAAGTATTTGTAGGTTTCAGTTGGGGAGAGCGATCTGAGGTATATGGAATCCGAGAGCTCAACCCCCTCTGATTCCACAATCCTCCCTCGCTTTACATGCATGACCGCACATTTGTCCACACCAAATTCCATCCTAATGGAATCACTAAAGGCTTTAGTTACCTTTAGTAACTCTAGTAGATGTGATTTGTTGGGGGCAATGAGTTTTAGGTCATCCATGTAAAGGAGGTGTGATATAACCTGACCACCTCTCCTCAACCGGTAACCTAGCCCTGAATCCTCCAAGAGAGTACTCAGAGGATTCAGAGCCAGGCAAAACCACAAAGGACTCAGACTATCGCCCTGGAATATGCCTCGCTCAATCCTTATAGGCTCCGCGCTCCCCAGGGTCCGGCGACACCCTGGATAGTGAAGGACTGTCCTCCACTGCCTCATACACGTCTGTAGGAAGGCGCGTAGTACTGAGTTTACTTTGTACAGTTCCAGCACCTTCATGAGCCATGTATGGGGCACAGAGTCGTAGGCCTTCTTATAGTCTATCCAACATGTCGACAGATCCCTTCGGGAGCGCCGAACCTGTTGACAAATGGCCATATCAATGAGGAGAAGCTCCTTAGTACCACGGGAGCCATTCCTACATCCGTTCTGAGAAATAGACATGATGGATTTTGTATCGATATGATCGTTAATTTTTGTTCTCAGAATGGATGTAAGAAGTTTATACAATGTTGGTAGGCACGTAATCGGCCTATAATTTTTGGGCTCCGTGGTACTACCTGACTTATGGAGCAGGAGGGTAATACCTGTTGTCAGAAACTGGGGTAGCGACTCTGACTCTAGAGATGATTGGAATTGGGATGCCAAACGAGCGTGCGAGCTGCGTAGCCACTTTATCCAAAAGTTGTGCAGCCCGTCCGGCCCAGGGGATATCCATTTGGGTAGGGGACGGGCTGCAGTGGTCACGTCTTCAGAGGTGATAGTAACTAGGTCCATTTCTGGAATTTGATCGCAGGCTCTTTCTACATCCCACGTCCAACCACCCTCAGTGTGAGCGGCAGGCGCCGACCAGATGTTGCGCCAGAATGAGGTCATGGCTTCATCATCCGGTAGGCGCGCATCGGTGACACCTTGGTCAGGGTGTTCCCAACCTCGATATACCCGCCTCTGATCGCTTTGGAAAGTGCGATTCAGGGTATATCTCTCAACCCGGCTCTTGTATCTACGAATACGGCTAGCCCATGCCGAGACCTTCTGTTTCAGGAAGTCAATGCGCTCAGTGACGCGCGCCATATAATCTTGAGGGCTGATATCAGTCCCCAAGAAAGCGCGCCTCACAAATCGCATGACTCTAGGGCGAGTGTTGCCCTACCTGAAGCAGAGTAGTTTGCCAATGAGTGCCCTAGCCCCATCAATACGACGTTCGATCCTGCACTGCCAGGCTGGTGCGGCAGGCTTCGGTCGTGTTGCTGTATCATTAATAAACTTTACATTAGCAACACGACATGCCGCAACAGCCGCGCAGTACAGAATCGAATGTGTGTCGGAAAGGTCTTCGCTGCTGTCAAAATAACTCGGCAGCAGCGAATCCAGGGCACCCATTAGCGCTTTGTTCTTATTTTTCATGGGCATCCGAGGTAACCGCGGTCTAAACTCGGGTGGTGAAGATCTATATTCCCGAATAGCACTCTCCAAAGCACTCCTCAATTGTTCACTACACTGGGTACTTACATGTGCAGCCCCGCTATCCTGTCCCTCACCAGCCTGAGTGGGCTGCAGCGAAATCGCATGAGCAGTTTGCGATTGTGCTGGAGCTTGCGGTGAGGAGGGGGTAGCGCGGTTACATTGCAGTTCAGAGCGAAGCCGATCAAGCACGGTGTTGTCCAGCATGTGATTACGCTGAATAACCCGCACCTGGTCCGATAGTCGCTGAGCCGACACATTGAGAGCTGGTTCAAGGACCTGAAACAAAGCATGCATCCTAGCACGGTACGCGGTCATGTTGGTTCCACCCTCAGTAGCCCCTAAGTATGCGCGCATGACATTTTCATTAATGGATGTTGTCCACCTCATGCGCGACACACTACCGCCGGAAGCGGGGACCCTATCAGAAGCCGGTGGACCTCGGGATCCCAAGCAAGTCGGCGGCCGGCCTCTCCCACGACGATGTACTGGTGGTGGCGACGTCGGCGGGGAGAAAAACTCGTCGCTCGAACTCGACGCAACTGCAGCATTGGGCGTGGTCCCGGGTGGCTGCGAGGCGGGGTTGAGTGACGAGTCCGGGGGTGTTGTTTGTGCGTTCCGTGCCCTGGATCGTGTCAGCATTCTACATTATTAATTCATCTAATTTCTTTTGTATTCATCATATGGCATCTATTGACAGCTTGTGTCAGTTAAATTTCGGACTATTTTAATTTTCTTCACGGTTTCTAATTCTTCTAATTAGGTTTTGGTTCTTCTAATTAGTTTTAAGTATGGTAAATTTATTAAATTAAATCTAAAATTCTGTTGAGATCGGTTGTATAATATTTATTTCGGCGAAAATGTAACGGTGAAAAAATATAACGTATTCTGACATTTAGTGTTGCCAGGTTATTATTATTATTATTACAATTTTCATTATTTTAATTTTTCATTTCAAACCAATAGAACCTAAGTGCCCTGCCAAGTGGACACCTGAATATTTCTGTACAACCTTCACCTAACCTAAGATTTTGGTAAATATACCGATCGTGCGGCAACGGAATAAGGCGCGGGAGGGGAAGTGGGGCTGTATTTATTACTTTGGGTGCCTTTGGCCAGCTATTATATTTAATATCCAGAGAAAGTGATGAATTTATCACATTATCTACACATGACCAGTCATTATAATATCTAGCAATGTATAGGTCGCGGCACGAAAGTCTAGCGCTGAACAAAGTAGCTGCGCATGGGGTACTGTCGCGCAACCAATGACGACGGCCGGAATGCGACTGGAGAGCCAATCAGCGCTATGATACCTTATTTTCGACTTCTGCGCAATAACGGTCACCGCTAGACTTTCGTGCCGCTACCTATACTCACTATGACTGGACAAATCGATATCGTGTACTATTTGTATTATTTATTTCGTAATCCATCCCTAATCCCTAAGAAATTTTCCATTGCTAATGAAAAACTTCAATAACTGTGTTTATAATAAACTAATTAGTAGGAAGATTGCACGATTGAATTTGTCTCACATATCGAAAATTTTACTGTCACCCTGTTAGTAAGGGACACACGGCCTCTGTACTATCTCGCTCGGCTCGCTTTTCAGCTGCGAGTACTCGGTCCTGTTTGTTTATTACGTCCATGAGGATAAGCACAACAACTAGACACAAAGTAGGTACATTATGCTTTCAATTTAGACCATATTTAGGGTGGAACCACATCTGTGAGGATCGATTCGCATTTATGCCGATGCTATAAGAGACACACTTGTAAGGATCGCGTAGGCTTTCGCCTCCTTACGGATCCTTACGGATCCGTAAGGAGGCGAAAGCCTACGAGTATAAACATTGTTGTCTGAGTAGGGATGGTCGATGATGGCATCGATATGTTAATTGCTAGCTCAACCACGATATTAATCTTCTTCTACACAGAGGAAATGGATGCCAAAAATTGAAAAAGTCGCCGCCATATTGAAATTCTTTGTTTTTCGACCGATTTCGTTCAAATTCGATATTTGGGCTTCCCTGTGGTCAAGAAAAAGGAAATGGATGCCAAAAATTAAAAAAGTCACCGCCATATTGAAATTCTTTGTTTTTCGACCGATTTCGTTCAAAATGGATATTTAGGCTTCCCTTGGGTCAAGAAAGAGAAAATAGATGCCAAAATTTTAAAAAGTCACCGCCATATTGAAATTCTTTGTAAATGGACCGATTTCGATCAAAATCGATATTTGGGCTTCCCTGGGGTCAAGAAAGAGGAAATCGTTGAAAAAATTATAAAAAGTCACCGCCATATTGAAATTCTTCGTTATTGGACCGATTTCGCTCAAAATCGATATTTAGGCTTCGCTTGGGTCAAGAAAGAGGAAATAGATGCCAAAATATAAAAAAGTCCCCGCCATATTGAAATTCTTTGTTATTGGACCGATTTCGTTCAAAATCAATATTAAGGCTTCACTTGGGGTCAAAAAAGAGGAAATGGTTGCCAAAATTTTAAAAAGTGACCGCCATATTGAAATTCTATGTTATTGGAATAATTTCGTTCAAAATCGATAATAGGGCTTCCCTGGGGTCAAGAAAGAGGAAATATATGCCAAAATTTTAAAAAGTGACCGCCATATTGAAATTCTATGTTATTCGACCGATTTGGTTCAAAATCGATATTTAGGCTTCTCAAGGGGCAAGAAAGAGGAAATAGATGCCAAAATTTAAAAAAGTCCCCGCCATATTGAAATTCTTTGTTATTGGACCGATTTCGTTCAAAATCGATATTTAGGCTTCACTGGGGCTAAGTAAGGTAAGTAAAGTAAAGTAAGTACTGGAAATGATTAGCAAAATTTTAAAAAGTCACCGCCATATTGAAATTCTATGTTATTGGACCGATTTCCTTCAAAATCGATATTTGGCCTTCCCTGGGTCAAGGAAGAGGAAATGATAGGCAAAATTTTAAAAAGTCACCGCCATATTGAAATTCTTTGTTATTGGACCGATTTCGTTCAAAATCGATATTTGTGCTTCCCTGGGGTCAAGTAGGAGGAAATGGATGCCAAAAATTAAAAAAGTAACCGCCATATTGAAATTCTTTGTTCTTGGACCGATTTCGTTCAAAATCGATATTTAGGCTTCACTGGGGTCAAGTAAGAGGAAATGAATAGCAAAATTTTTAAAAGTCACCGCCATATAGAAATTCTATGTTATTCGACCGATTTCGTAGGACACAGGTAACAGGAGGGACACCCGGATGGAACGTAGTTCCTTTCGATTAGTTAATTTGGCATTGTGTTCGGTATTTTCGCGGTACAATAATGGGTCTCCGTAGCCTTGTTGTTTGCGATTTATACAGCAGATATTACAAAGTGCATCAAGCATTGCCTATATCATCTTTATGCTGATGATACGCAACTTTATATTTCTTTTGATCCTGTAGACACAGTGGCTGCTGCACTTAAACTTAATTCTGACTTAGAGCAAATAAGTTTATGGGCAAAAAGGAATTGCTTAGTGTTAAATCCCATTAAGTCTCAGTGTATGGTATTGGGCTCTAAAACTGTTGTTAATAAAATAAACTTGCTTAATTCTATAGTAAAAATAGATACTAATATAATTGAACAGGTCAAGGAGGCTCGAAATTTGGGAGTAGTTTTTGACACAGCACTGCGCTTTGAAACTCACGCCCTTAATTCCGTCCGCAGCAGCTTATATCGTTTAAAGCTGCTTTATAAGTTGAGAACATATATTAGTGTAAAGCTAAGAATACGTCTATGCGAATCACTTGTGTTATCAAGACTGAATTATGCTGACGCTGTATATGGGCCTCGCCTCTTGAGCAGGACCATAAGAATTATTCAGCGCGTTCAAAATGCCTGTGCTAGGTTCTGCTTCAACATCCCTCCTCGCTCACATGTCACTCCTTACATTAATGAAGCAAACCTTCTAAAGATGGAATCACGCAGAAGATTACATCTTGCCACTCTACTCTTTGGGGTGCTTAAAAGTGGAATTCCAAAATACTTACGTGAGAAACTTATGTGGTTGACTGATAAGTCAGCACGCATCAAGAGAGATTCTTATCTATTTTTATTGGCTACGCCAAGGCACAAAACAGCGGCATTTAAGGGTAGCTTTAAGTTCGCGGCGACTAAGTGCTGGAATGATTTACCACCACCAGTAAGATCGCTAAAATAATTTTCAACATTTAAAACTAAATTAAAAAATTATCTTTTAACAGAACAAAAATTATAATAAACTTAGATTTATTATTATGAATATCGAGTTCTTAAAACGAATCATTCCAGCATTTATGTGCTTGCGGTATTGCTTGCCACCTGTATTGTGTTTTGTGCTTTTGTTTTTGTTTTGTGTTTTATTCTATTGTTTTTCTTTTACCTTTTAATAGTTTCTTTTAAATTTGTATTTCGTTTATTTTAATTAAATTTTCTGTTCACTTAATTTTAATTTGTTTTTATAAATAATTGAATAACGTGTCCGTGATTGCACTCAAATAAGGCTCCCACTGAAAACCAGCGCTGCAGCTTGCTGCAGCACAATGCTGAGTGGGAGACCTATTTGATCATTCTAAATTGTTATTTTTATTTTTATTTTAGTATATTTAAGTAGTTATGCTTTTTATTTCTTTTTCTTTTAATTTGTTTAATTTTGTTGATCAAATAAAATAGTTTTCTTTCTTTCTTTCTTTCTTTGTGGCTTCTGCAGTCGTTCCAAAGGTTGATGGTTCGAATTCCAGCTCGACAGACCGAATTTTTCATTTTCAATTTTATTTTAAACAATTTCTACATGTGGAACTTATAAGTTATAAAAAATTAAGGAAAAATAGTAAAAAGTTTTGCACTTTTATCTTGAATTTTTGATAAAGCATCTTTAAGCTTGAAGTCGCGCTATGCTAGGGAGAAATTTTCGATAAAAATTAATCAAATCTTCTAAATCCCTGTACTGTTTTAGGTAGAGGAAAATCCTGTAAACTCTTAATGCGGTCAGCAGGAGGGCCAATCCCGGGAGCGCTTAATTTGTATCCAAGGAAACAAACCTCTGGAACATTAAAATGACATTCTTCCCGTTATTAACTATACCGTATCCTTCAAAAACGTTTGAAAAGAATACGTAAATGTTTTGCATGCTGTTCGCTATCTTTTGAAGAAACTAAAATATCATCGACGTACGCGAAGTAAAACTCCAAACCACGAACAACTCTGAACCCAGAGAAGCCTAAATATCAGACAGAGACAGACCAATAGCCCCAACAGGTGGACTGGTGGAAATTCTCTTTGAATCACGGGCAAGCCTGGCGATTGCGTAACTTTTAACGCTGTCCTTATAGGCCTATTTCAATGTCAAAACATGTTTTATCTACTCCAACATCGAAAAGTTCCAATTTCGAATTTGACAGCTGAATCGAAATGAACCCTCTTTCGGTTTTGCTTCTCATTTCGATGCAGCTCGTTGTATGGGAGCTGAATCGAAATGGTTATTGTTAATATTTCAGTGGGTTTGGGTTCTTTGGTTGAGAAATAACGAAGTCCAAATTTGACAAATGTTCGGTTTATTGAACAGAGTTTCAAAAAGTACCTTTGAACATTTCGATAATACTTGTTTCTTAACAAAACTCTCGCTAAACAATCTACTTATTGCTGCTCAATACTTTCTAGTTTCTTATAAACGAGATAACAATTTCGGAGCACGTTTTCCTTTTGCCATTCAATTTTGCTCTGTCACTGTCAACTTTGACTCTATATAAAACAAAAGTAAAGTGTGAAGTAAGAATAAGGTCAAGGTTGGTTGGGTTTGGTTAGCTGTCAATTGATCAATTCTCAACACTCCTCCTTGATCAATTTACAGCGGAGCGTCTCAAAAACTCTTCTGTTGAGTGGCTTGGTGAGAATGTCTGCAATCTGTTTGCTGCTCTCAACGTGTTGCAGTGTCACAGTGTTGCCGACGTGTTGCTGGATGTATTTTCGTGGTATCTCAATGTGTTTCTTTCCTCTGGTCGTCTTTCCTTCGTGAGCATTCTGTAACATGTGTATGGCTGACATGTTGTCGACTTTCAGGATGATTGGCTGATCACTTTTCAGTATACCAAGTTCCAGTGCGATTCGTTTGATCCAGCACACATCGTCAATCACTGACACCGCAGCTCGGTACTCGGCTTCTGCAGTTGAAGTCGCTACCAGACGCTGCTTTTGTGAATACCAGATTACTGGTCCTCCTCTCATCACTAATACTCCACTCGTCGACTGTCCTGTCTCAGAGTCTCCTCCAAAGTCTGAGTCAGTGTAGGCCACGAGTTCAGTGTCTCCTCCGAAGTGGATTCCAGCTGTCACTGTCCCTCTCAAGTACTGGAATACACGTTTCACCATTGCCTGGTGACTTTTCATGGGTTTGTTACAGAATCGACTGAGGTAGTTCACGGCGAAGCTGATGTCTGGCCGGGTGATTGTAGCTAAGTACAACAAATTCCCTATCGCCTCGCGATAGTTGTTGTTCGCCGGAAGTGGCTCGTCGTTCTTGAAGTCTGTCTTTTTGTTGATCATTCCTTGCTCAATGGGTGTGGATGCTGGGTTGCACTGTTCGAGTTTCATCTTTCTCAAGATCTTCTCCGTGTAACGAGGCTGATTTACAAAGATACCATCATGGTCAATCTTGATTTCCATGCCCAAATACGTTAACTTGTCCGGAGCTTTCTTGCTGAATGTGATCTGAAATTCTTTGCTTATCTCACCTAAGAGTATGTATATTTCATTTTCTTCTTTCCCAGCTATCAATCCATCATCCACGAAGAGTGAGAGCATAATGCTCTTGTCCTTGTTATAGTAGATACACGGGTCGTCATCTGTGTTGATCAGGCCTATCTTCTTTTCAAAGTGTGTGGTAACCCTCTTGTTCCACATCCTTGGGGCTTGTTTGAGCCCATAAAGACTCTTATCTAACTTGCAGATTTTTCCTGATCCGTCGTCGAACCCTTCAGGCTGGTTCATATAAATGTCTCGCTCCAGATTTCCATACAAGAATGCAGTTTTCACATCAAACGATACTAACTTCATTTTCTCTGACGCTGCGTGGCTCAAAAGTAGTCGAATCGATGCATGGCGGGCTACTGGGCTGAAAGTTTCCGCGTAGTCCACTCCTTCTTTCTGTTCAAATCCCCTTGCCACGAGTCTGGCCTTGTATCTCCCGTCTGCCTTCTCTCGAAGTACCCAACGACAAGTGATCGGCTTCACTCCTTCTGGACAGTCCACCAGCTTCCAAGTTTTCATTTCCATTAACGAGTCGTACTCCTCCTGCATTGCTTGCCTCCACTTCTCATCTTTGAGTGCCTCACTCACCGGGATGTCTTCAGTTTCACCAATCATGGCTACTTTTGCACTATTTCCTCCACGACGTGAGTCAAGTATGCAATCTCTCAGTCTCGGTGGTGGTTGCAAGGTTCGACGATCTCGCAAATTTCTCCTTCCTTGCTCTTCTGCTGGCGGTTGTGTCTCATTTTCGTTGTCGCTTGGCTCCTCAGCACTTTCTCCAGTTCTCCAGGTCTCGTCTTCTGCCTCTGACTCACTGCTGCTTTCTTCTTGCTTCTCAGGTATGCCCTCTGGTGTCGATGTCTCAAGTTCAGTGCCTTGCCTCAGTCTGATCTTTTCCTCGTCGAAGATAACATTGTCTTCGCTGATGACATCTCTCTTTTCTTTCAAATAAATCCTGTAGCAGGGTGAATCAAAGTCATAGCCAACCAGAATTCCCTTTTCTGATTTTCTATATATCTTGCCTCTCTTCTGTGCTTGCGTCAGCACATAACACTCGCATCCAAAAGGTCGCAGTTTCTCAATCTGCATCTTCCTTCCAAACCAAAGTTCTGCCGGACTTTTCCCTGGTACGTTGCTGGTTCCAGTCTGGTTGATCGTGAAGATGGCATGGTTCATTGCTTCTGCCCACAGTCTCTCGTCCAAATCGTTTGCATGTATCGCTGCTCTGGCTGCCTCGACAATCGTTCTCATCTCTCTCTCAACCCTTCCATTCTGCTCTGGCGTGTGTACATTCGTAAATGTGTGAAAAATTCCCAACTTGTCCATCATCTCTTTGGTTTTTGTATTCTTCAGTTCAGTGCCATTATCAGATCTCAGACTCTTCACTCTCCTTCCTAGCTGATTTTCAACAAGTCTTAAGTAGCTTTCAATTTTCTCTGGGGCCTCACTTTTCGTCTTCATAAAGTAACAGCTTCGGTAGTGGGTGAAGTCATCCTTAAACTTGAGCCAATACTTTGCTCCTCCCAGCGATGGAATGTTCATCTCACCGGTGTCGACGTGTACGAGATCCAATGGCTGTTGGGCTGTCTTGGGGTTGGTTGGGTGTGAGGTTCGATGTTGATCTTCCTGACTTATTTCCTTCTTCTCGGGATTCGCAATCTTTTGCGAAATGCCCTTTCTTCTTGCAGATGTTACATGAGTATTTCTTCTTGCAGTAGTCAATGTATTTTTGACACGGTTTTCCTCTGCACTCCTTGATCACGTGACCTTTCTTCCCACATTTGTAGCATGCGAACGATGACTTGTCCTGCTTGCCGTTTGACGACTGTCCCTGTTTCTCACGTTTTGCCATGAGAGCGTTGCTTGTGCTGCCCTCTGCATTTGTCGTCGTTTCCTTAAGTTGCTCGTCCTCGAGCCTCAGACGTTCGATGAGAGTTTCTATGTTCTTGGTTGGTCCGGTCACGTTGTTCCAGGAAGTTCTGAAATGCGCCAACTTTGGCGGTAGTACACTCAATATTCTCGTCATGACCCAACTTTGTCTGACAGGATCATCTTCGGTTGACACTTCTTCAGCAAGATCTAAAATCTCCATACAATTCTCTACTGCTGACTTACTTTCATCATATTCAAAAGTAAAGAATTTAATTCGGGACGTTTCTAAAGTTACATCAGTCTTTGTACCATATAAACTAGTTAACTTATCGATCATATCTTTGGCAGTTTTGCAATTTGCAATTTTGTTCGCAATTTTACTATTAACATTTAAACCTATCAACGTTTGCGCTTCAACATCTTTCTTTATCCAAGCTGAAACGTTTGCATCTGACTTAGCACCTGCTGGTCTGGGCTTTTCACCTGTTACAATGTCGTACAAGTCCTTATTCTTAAGTGCTAGGTTTAATTTAAAACGCCATGAAATGAAATTGACATTTCCCTGACTATCTTCGCTTAACATTTCCAACTGAGACTTCACAGTATCCATTTTGCTTTAAATTTTACAATTTGACTGACTTCTGACAATTTTTAAATAAACAAAATGAATTTTTAATCTTTCGTGACGATTTTCTGACTTAAAGGGACTTGCGTGTACGTAGCTCAACGTTGACTTTCTGTGCGGTGGCTGCTCCGATGTCGCTGACTTGTAGATTATGTCGGCCGTGCTGGTTCTGACACTCTGGACTGCTTTTCTCGACTTTACGTTTACTTTCCTGTCCTGACTTCCAAAGAAACCATTTCACAGCTGTCCTGGGCCCATAACCTGTTAATATTTCAGTGGGTTTGGGTTCTTTGGTTGAGAAATAACGAAGTCCAAATTTGACAAATGTTCGGTTTATTGAACAGAGTTTCAAAAAGTACCTTTGAACATTTCGATAATACTTGTTTCTTAACAAAACTCTCGCTAAACAATCTACTTATTGCTGCTCAATACTTTCTAGTTTCTTATAAACGAGATAACAATTTCGGAGCACGTTTTCCTTTTGCCATTCAATTTTGCTCTGTCACTGTCAACTTTGACTCTATATAAAACAAAAGTAAAGTGTGAAGTAAGAATAAGGTCAAGGTTGGTTGGGTTTGGTTAGCTGTCAATTGATCAATTCTCAACAGTTATCTTCTTAAAATAGGATACCTAAAGCTAAGGCTCTGAGTTCTGGCATTTTTGTACCGTTCATACAACAGAGGCGCCACAGGCGGCTGGTGGCGGCTTACGGAGTTACTTTTTGTTGACAGAGGCGCCACAGGCGGCTGGTGGCAGCTTACGGAGTTACTTTTTGTTACTTTATTGAGCCTATGGCGTATTTTGTTAATTATATTATTTTCCTTGTCGTAGATAAAAGCTTGTATGCAACTGAACGTAATTAGTCATTTTAATTCTCGTACTATCCTATTTTGATACTCGGCAAGCCTCGTATCAAAAAACAGCACTCGAATTAAAATGACCCTCATTACGATGCAGTTGCATAAATAGCTATTTAGCCAATAGGAGAAGCCCAAAATCATATTTTGACATTGATGCAGTCCTTTAAGAGTTTGACATTGAGTATAAACCTTTGTTTCCTGGTGGCTTCGCGTAATTTTTTCTAGGTCCTTAAACTCCATAAACTCAAACCGTAGTCGTAATTCCTAGTTCCATGACTCAAAGCACTGTCAACTTGACCACAGAGTACTTTGAAAAATATGAGGCTGTCATTTTTTGAAATAGGTACCAGAATTGGGGCATTTAATGGGCATTTTTGGGCTGTCATTTTTTAGTAGTACACTTATAGATAAAACAATCTTATAGTCAACACAATCATACCCACACACACACACACACACGTGCGTGCACACACACACACTCACACACTCACACTCACACACACACACACACTCACACACACACAGTATAACTTGCATGCTCTTTTGTTGTCTATGTAGTATGAGAAGTTTGTAAGGGGAAAGCTCTGATGCCTATAACACGAGTTTTAAACTTATCGTAGACATCAGACGCTAAACCTATTAATGAAATTGTACTTACTTTCTGGACAATAAATGATTTATTATTATTATTTACATTTATTTCATTTATATCATATAATTTACATTTTTAAATATTTGATTATAAAAAAAAAACATTTAAAAATATAAAAAATAGCGGTCCACCGGCCTCGGGAACAGGGTCCAAGCAACCGGCGGTCAGGGCCCCAGAGAGAGGAACCTCCTGACTATGCGAGCCGTGTCCAGGAGAACAGCCTTCTGGATCTGGCCCTTGACCCAGCTACCCAACGAGAGCCTCGAAAGATGTTGGTCGAGGCTCTTGGCTATAAGACCATTAGCGGTGACGACTATCGGTACAATGATTGCTGAGTCTACATTCCACATGGCGACAACCTCGTGCGCCAAGTCGAGATACTTGGTGAGTTTCTCTTTCTCGGCTTTCACGAGGTTCTCGTCATGCGGGACAGCAACATCAACAATCATTGCACGGCGCTCTGATCGATCTATCACCACTATGTCAGGCTTATTGGCTACAATAGTCCTGTCTGTAATGATAGATCGATCCCAGTACAGTGTGATATGACCATTTTCAAGAACTGGGTCGGGCACATACTTGTAGTACGGTACCTCCGATTCCACAAGATTGTATTTCAAGGCAAGTTGCTGGTGGATAATCCTGGCCACTTGGTTATGTCTGTGTAAGTATTCGCCGTTAGCCAGATGAGAACAACCAGAGACAATGTGACGGATAGTTTCTCCAGGACGGCGACATGCCCGACATATGTCTACCGTTCCATCCTTCACTATGTATTTTCTGTAATTGTTCGTCATCATGACCTCGTCCATAATTGCACACACAAACCCTTCGGTTTCCCCAAAGAGGTCACCAAAGCGCAGCCAGGCCACGGACGCTTCAAAGTCAACATCAGGTCCATGGAGGGCCCGATAAAAGCGTCCGTGAAGCTCCTTACCTTGCCATACAACCCTGCGGTCATCGGTACTGAGCACCACAGGTATGCGCCAGTTCTCTTTAGCCAAGGAGAGCGGCGTCAGACCCCTGTCCACTGCGACCACATCGCGGTGCATCTCCGTCTCGGCGTGGAGAAAGTACTCCCTGAGACTGCACACCTCGCGGTTGTGGAGGGTTTTGGCATTCAAAAGGCCTCTTCCCCCACACTTCCGCGGGATGTACAGCCTCATCACCGAGGAGCGCGGGTGATGCATCCGATATGTGGTCAGCAGTGCACGAACTTGTCTGTCCAGGGCGTCAAGCTCAGTCTGAGTCCACCTGAGTATGCCGAAGGAATACATCAAGACCGGCATGACCCAACCGTTGAAGGCGCGCACCTTATTGCCGCCCGACAAAAGGCTTTTCAGCACTTTCTTCAGGCGGCCAAGGAAACGCTCCCTCACCGACTGCCTCATGTCGGCCTCTCTGATACCTAACGCCTCCGCCATGCCCAGGTATTTGTAGGCTTCAGTTGGGGAGAGCGATCTGAGGTATATGGAATCCGAGAGCTCAACACCCTCAGATTCCACAATCCTCCCTCGCTTTACATGCATGACCGCACATTTTTCCACACCAAATTCCATCCTAATGGAATCACTAAAGGCTTTAGTTACCTTTAGTAACTCTAGTAGATGTGATTTGTTGGGGGCAATGAGTTTTAGGTCATCCATGTAAAGGAGGTGTGATATAACCTGACCACCTCTCCTCAACCGGTAACCTAGCCCTGAATTCTCCAAGAGAGTGCTCAGAGGATTCAGAGCCAGGCAAAACCACAAAGGACTGAGGCTATCGCCCTGGAATATGCCTCGCTCAATCCTTATAGGCTCCGCGTTCCCCAGGGTCCGGCGACACCCTGGATAGTGAAGGACTGTCCTCCACTGCCCCATACACGTCTGTAGGAAGGCGCGTAGTACTGTGTTTACTTTGTACAGTTCCAGCACCTTCATGAGCCATGTATGGGGCACAGAGTCGTAGGCCTTCTTATAGTCTATCCAACATGTCGACAGATCCTTTCGGGAGCGCCGAACCTGTTGACAAATGGCCATATCAATGAGGAGAAGCTCCTTAGTACCACGGGAGCCATTCCTACATCCGTTCTGAGAAATAGACATGATGGATTTTGTATTGATATGATCGTTAATTTTTGTTCTCAGAATGGATGTAAGAAGTTTATACAATGTTGGTAGGCACGTAATCGGCCTATAATTTTTGGGCTCCGTGGTACTACCTGACTTATGGAGCAGGAGGGTAATACCTGTTGTCAGAAACTGGGGTAGCGACTCTGACTCTAGAGATGATTGGAATTGGGATGCCAAACGAGCGTGCGAGCTGCGTAGCCACTTTATCCAAAAGTTGTGCAGCCCGTCCGGCCCGGGGGATTTCCAATTGGGCAGGGGACGGGCTGCAGTGGCCACGTCTTCAGGGGTGATAGTAACTAGGTCCATTTCTGGAATTTGATCGCACGCTCTTTCTACATCCC
This sequence comes from Oeneis ivallda, assembly GCA_029955525.1. NCBI lineage: Eukaryota > Metazoa > Arthropoda > Insecta > Lepidoptera > Nymphalidae > Oeneis > Oeneis ivallda. The sequence continues at coordinate 15,126,140 of JARPMR010000001.1, forward strand.
ACGTCCAACCACCCTCAGTGTGAGCGACAGGCGCCGACCAGATGTTGCGCCAGAATGAGGTCATGGCTTCATCATCCGGTAGGCGCGTATCGGTGACACCTTGGTCAGGGTGTTCCCAACCTCGGTATACCCGCCTCTGATCGCTTCGGAAAGTGCGATTCAGGGTATATCTCTCGACCCGGCACTTGTATCTGCGAATACGGCTAGCCCATGCTGAGACCTTCTGTTTCAGGAAGTCAATGCGCTCAGTGACGCGCGCCTTATAATCTTGAGGGCTGATATCAGTCCCCAAGAAAGCGCGCCTCACAAAGCGCATGACTCTAGGGCGAGTGTTGCCCTCCCTGAAGCAGAGTAGTTTGCCAATGAGTGCCCGAGCCCCATCAATACGACGTTCGATCCTGCACTGCCATGCTGGTGCGGTAGGCTTCGGTCGTGTTGCTGTATCATTATTAATAAACTTTACATTAGCAACACGACATGCCGCAACAGCCGCGCAGTACAGAATCGAATGTGTGTCGGAAAGGTCTTCGCTGCTGTCAAAATAACTCGGCAGCAGTGAATCCAGGGCACCCATTAGCGCTTTGTTCTTATTTTTCATGGGCATCCGAGGTAACCGCGGTCTAAACTCGGGTGGTGAAGATCTATATTCCCGAATAGCACTCTCCAAAGCACTCCTCAATTGTTCACTACACTGGGTACTTACATGTGCAGCCCCGCTATCCTGTCCCTCACCAGCCTGAGTGGGCTGCAGCGAAATCGCATGAGCAGTTTGCGATTGTGCTGGAGCTTGCGGTGAGGGGGGGGTAGCGCGGTTACATTGCAGTTCAGAGCGAAGCCGATCAAGCACGGCGCTGTCCAGCATGTGATTACGCTGAATAACCCGCACCTGGTCCGACAGTCGCTGAGCCGACACATTAAGAGCTGGTTCAAGGACCTGAAACAAAGCATGCATCCTAGCACGGTACGCGGTCATGTTGGTTCCACCCTCAGTAGCCCCTAAGTATGCGCGCATGACATTTTCATTAATGGATGTTGTCCACCTCATGCGCGACACACTACCGCCGGATGCGGGGACCCTATCAGAAGCCGGTGGGCCTCGGGATCCCAAGCAAGTCGGTGGCCGGCCTCTCCCACGACGATGTACTGGTGGTGGCGACGTCGGCGGGGAGAAAAACTCGTCGCTCGAACTCGACGCAACTGCAGCATTGGGCGTGGTCCCGGGTGGCTGCGAGGCGGAACTGAGCGACGAGTCCGGGGGTGGCGTTTGTGCGTTCCGTGCTCTGGATCGTGTCAGCATTCTACATTATTAATTCGTGCAATTTCTTTTGTAGTCTTTCAGGCATCTAATGACAGGTTGTGTCAGTTATGTTTCGGACTGTTTTGATTTTCTTTGTTTGCTCTTTCATGGTTTCTTGTTCTAATTAGTTTTCACTATGGTAAATTTATTGAATTAAATCGAAAATTCTGTTGAGATCTGTTTTATAATATTTATTTCGGCAAAAATGTAACGGCGAAAAAATATGATGTATGCTGACATTCAGGGTTGCCAGGTTATTATTATTATTATTATATTTGGGTGAAACCGCATTTGTGAGGATCGATTCGGATTAAATGTCTATACAAAACTGTCATTTTCCATAGAGTCGTGTACGCCAATTCTAAAACAGATTTTTATTTATTTTAATTTATTAATAGTTTTTGATTAGATAAAAATACCATCCACCCCAAGTCTATGATCAATATGAAAAATCAGAATTAATTACGGTCCATAGAGGTTTAATGTATTTTATAGAAAAAATAAAACCAACGCGAAATTATTTTAGTTTAATTAAAAAAGGGGGAAAATCGGAGGTTTGAAATTGCAAAGTAAGAGAACTGTGCCGAGTGGGTATCATGAAAGGGTTTTACATGTACATTCTGAAACAGATTTTTATTTATTTTTAACCGACTTCCAAAAAGGAGGAGGTGTGGTGGAGCAACCTACTTCATAGCTGGCCGTTTTCCTGATGCTGGCCGCTTGTCCTCTCCGAACAGTCTCTACTTCGACGAATGTTATTTTTATATAAAGAACATGCTCGTAATTTGAAATCGGATGTTAAGCGGATGCGTGTGTAGGGTGCGCGTTGGTCATTTACATTCTAGATTTTATCAAGATAGGTCGGCCTCCTTGTACTAAATTACCAGTGATTATTTATTCATTCTATCTCGGCATCTCGAAGAAGACGTACCTCGTAACTTGGCAAATAGACAACCGCGCGATTAATAGTTATATTTTCTTAAGTGATTTTACCTGTGCTACAAGTCTGTAAATAACAAATATACTATCAAGTTGTGAACCATCTTTTATTTATGAAGAGCTGAGAAATTCCAGTAAGAGCTGAGCATTATAGTGGTAACCGCCACTATAATTTGGTGACCCCGCACAAGGTCAATTTAAGGTCAGTACAGTGACCCCGCGCGTAGGGGGTCCACTTTGTATGATGAATTTTCATTAAAGTGATTGAAGTGTTTGAAGAAAATTTTTACAAATTTTTACGAAGTATGTTGAAGAGTTGGAGGTTCCATACCCAACAGAGACCCCGCGCGTGGAGGGGGTCCTTGTTATATGCCAACATGTGAATTTAAATATTGGGAAAAACAAATTGAAAATAATCTTTGGGAAAATAATTCATTGTGACAATTCAATTTCAATTCGGACATTTTGGAGTAAATATTGACTTTGAAGAATAATATCAAAAGGAAATAAATATTTTGAAGAGGACAACTGTCAATAAATAATTTTCAGAAGAATTTTCATTCCGCCATTTTATATTGAAAATTTTCGCCGTGAATCATGAAAATTTTAAAGACTATAATGTGATATTATTCGGAAATAAAGATTGAAATTGTTAAATACTATTAACCATAATATTTATTTTATTTTTCAGGAATTTTAGGTAAATATTTTTGTTTTTAAAAAAAAAGAAATAATGTAATTTTAAATTTATTTTTCTTTACAATAACAGTTTCGTAATTCCTCAATATGGAGGATAGATTTAGACAACTTGAGGAAGAGAACAGCAAACTAAAGGCAAGCCTCGAAGAGCTTGCGGACAAAGCTATTCCTTTATTTAAAGAAAATAAATTATTACGATCTCAGCTGGCTAGCGCATCCACATCCACACCGCTCCCCGCATCAGAGAACACAACGGAACAGAAAGTATGTAAGGTATCAGCTAAATTACCGCCCTTTTGGCCTGACCGGCCTAATGTTTGGTTTGCCCAGGTTGAGGCACAATTTTCAATTTCAGGAATTACTGCGGATCAAACAAAATTTGACTACGTCATCGCGCAGTTAGACTCGCGTATTATTGGAGAAGTCGAGGACATTGTTACTCAACCTCCCGTATCGGACCGTTTCGAGTTTTTAAAGAAGGAACTCATCCGTAGGCTTTCCACGTCGGAAGAGCAGCGCGTTAGGCAGTTAGTGAGCGATGAGGTATTAGGCGATCGGAAACCATCGCAGTTCCTGCGCCATTTGCGGTCGTTGGCAGGGCACGCTCTAACTGACCAGAGTTTTCTAAGACAGCTGTGGATGCGTCGCCTCCCTCAGCATTTACAGGCTATTTTGGCTGCACAATCAGAGCTTTCTTTAGACAAAGTCGCCGAGTTAGCAGACAAAATTTTAGAAGTTTCGCCGAGTGTCGTTTCCCATTCGGTAGCCGCAAACTGCGCGCAAAGTTCATCGAACTCGAGCATAGACGAAATTGTTGTGAAATTAGAGCGGTTATCGAAGGAGATTTCTGAGATAAAAGGGAGGAGAGAATTCGTACCGCGCCACAGAAGTACCTCAAGAGGCAGGTATAACTACAGACGTTGTAGGTCGCCGTCGCCGAGTAGGGTCAATGCGAGGCACAATCCAAGTTTTTGTTGGTACCACAATCGTTTCGCATCTCGCGCGACAAAATGTGTTAAACCATGTTCGTTTGTTGACCCGGAAAACTCAGGCGGCGAGCAGTAAAGGCGGTTCCCTGCTCGTCTCCATCGCGCAGCCGTCGTTTATTCATTAGTGATTGGAAATCTGGTAAACGTTTTTTAATAGATACAGGGTCTGATGTTTCGTGTTTCCCTGTTTCGTGGCTAAGTCATCGTCCTAAGGTAGCGGATTATTGCATGCGCGCCGCTAACGGCAGCGACATTAAAACGTTCGGGACTGTTTTATTATCGCTTGATTTTAGGCTAAGGCGCGATTTCAGGTGGAATTTTATTAAATGCGATGTTACAACTGCGATTATTGGTGCAGATTTTCTCGCCTTTTTTAATTTATTGCCGGATTGCAGATCAGGTCGAATTATAGATAACTCCACTGGTCTCACGTGTGTTGCATTGATTCATTCGCACGGGCAAGCGAGCATTAAAACTATAGCTTCAAGGAACGGAATTTTATCGGAATTTCCCGCGCTTACTCGTCCACCTGGTCCGGATAAGGAAATTAAACATAACACCGTGCATTATATTCGGACCACTGATGGTCCTCCGGTGTGCTGCCGACCACGTCGTCTTGGTCCGCTCAAGTTGGCCATCGCTAGGAAGGAATTCGACAACATGATAGCTTGCGGTTATGCTAGGCCGTCTGATAGTCCGTGGTCTTCCCCTTTGCATTTAGCTCCAAAAGGTGAATCGGATTGGCGCCCGTGCGGTGATTATCGCGCATTAAACGCGAGGACAATTCCAGACCGCTACCCAGTAAAGCATATTGGTGATTTTAACCAAAATTTGGTTGGTTCATCGGTATTCAGCACCATAGATCTGGTAAAAGCATATCACCAGATCCCAGTAGCAAAAGAGGACATATGTAAAACCGCGGTGGCGACACCTTTCGGGTTATATGAGTTCCCTTTTATGGCTTTCGGTTTGAGAAACGCAGGTCAGACATTCCAGAGGTTCATCGATGAGGTTGTCCGCGGCTTAGATTTCTGTTTCGCATATGTTGATGATATTTTAATTTTTTCAAAAGACAGCGAACAACATGCAAAGCATTTACGTATTCTTTTCAAACGCTTGGAAGAATACGGCATTGTTATTAACGAGAAGAAATGTCATTTTAATGTTCCAGAAGTTCGTTTCCTGGGATACAAGATAAGCGCTGCGGGGATTTGCCCTCCTGCTGACCGCATTAAAAGTCTGCAGGATTTTCCGCTACCCAAAACCGTTCAAGGTGTAAGGCGTTTTTTGGGTATGATAAATTTTTATCGTAAATTTCTCCCCAGTATAGCGCGATTCCAAGCTCCTTTAATTGATGCTTTATCGGAGATCCAAGGTAAAGGCGCTAAACCTTTTACTTGGACCCCTGACTTAGAGCAGTGTTTTTCGGAGTGCAAAAATAGCTTAGCTAATGCAACTCTTTTAGCTCACCCAGTCTCAACAGCTAGATTAGGTTTGTTCACAGATGCGTCGAGCTCTCATGTCGGTGCATGCCTGCAGCAAGAGATTAAGCAGGGTTGGCAACCTATCGCATTTTTCAGTAAAAAGCTGACTACCAAGCAATCGGCTTGGCCGGCTTATTACCGTGAGCTCCTAGCGATTTATGAAAGTGTCTAACATTTTAGACACATTCTAGAAGCTCAGCACGCAACGATCTATACAGATCACAAACCTCTCCTTTACGTTTTTACACAAAAACGTGACAAGCTTCCGCCCGTACAGCTTAACCAAATAGTTTTCATTTCGCAGTTCACTACGGACATCCAACATGTCAAGGGTGCGGAGAATATTGTTGCCGACACGTTCTCTCGTGTTGAGGCCGTCACTGCCGAAGACATACTCTTGGCGCTGGCGAAGTCGCAAGCATCCGATGAAGAATTGAAAACGCTGGGCGATTCGACATCGTTAGAATTAACCCGTATCACTATTCCTGGTACCAGAGTAAGAATTACTTGCGACGTTTCAACAGGTAAACCACGTCCTTATGTAACTCCGCAGTTTAGGAAAAGTATTTTTGAAAGTTTTCACAATTTTAGTCATCCTGGTTCTCGTGCTAGTTATAAATTGATTTCGGAACGTTTTGTATGGCCGTCTATGAGAAAGGACTGCCGTGTTTGGACACGCGCGTGCCAAGCGTGTCAGTCATCTAAGGTGGTACGTCATACTAGTGCCCCTTTTTCTAAATTTCCCTGTCCCTCTGAGAGATTTGCAGATACTCATATGGATATTATAGGCCCGTTACCCATTTCAGCTGGCATGAAGTATTGTCTAACTATCATCGACAGGTTCACACGTTGGCCTGAAGTTCTTCCTATGCCAGACATTACTGCTGAGACTTGTGTATCAACCTACATTTCGGGTTGGCAGAGTCGCTTTGGCCAAGCTAGGTCTATTCAAACTGATCGTGGATCTCAATTTGGTTCGCATCTGTTTCAGAAGGTGTTTGAGTTGACTGGCACCAAGCATCAGTCGACCACCGCATATCATCCCCAGGCGAATGGGATGGTAGAGAGACTCCACCGGCAGCTGAAGGCAGCTATCATGTGCCACGCTAGCCCGAGGTGGACCGAGGTGCTTCCATGGGTACTCCTGGGCATCAGGAGTGCGTGGAAGGAGGACCTCGGAGCATCATGCGCAGAGCTCGTGTATGGTGAGCCCCTGCGATTACCGGGTGAGTTTTTTAACCCTATAGTAGATCGTGTAGTTGATTATTCTTCTTTTGTAGATAGACTTAGATCGTATTTTAGAGACCTATCTCCAGTACCCGCTTCTGATCACAATAGTAAGAAAATTTTTCATTTTCCGAAGGATCTTCTATCCTCGGAATTTGTTTTCGTTCGTAGAGGTCCATTCTGTAAGGCGTTAGAGCCCCCTTATGTTGGCCCATTTAAAGTATTGGAGAGGGGTGATAAGTATTTTAGTTTAGATTTTAGCGGTAGAACAGAAAAGGTTTCAGTGGATAGGCTGAAACCTGCTTTTATATTAGGTACTACTGAATTAGACCACTTGGACAGACCGGTCGTTAGGACCCGGTCGGGTCGAAGGGTACATTTCGCTGTATAGAATTTACTAACATTTTTTTTTCTTTCCTTGCATTTCCAATCTCCGTGGGGGAGCGATGTGGTGGAGCAACCTACTTCATAGCTGGCCGTTTTCCTGATGCTGGCCGCTTGTCCTCTCCGAACAGTCTCTACTTCGACGAATGTTATTTTTATATAAAGAACATGCTCGTAATTTGAAATCGGATGTTAAGCGGATGCGTGTGTAGGGTGCGCGTTGGTCATTTACATTCTAGATTTTATCAAGATAGGTCGGCCTCCTTGTACTAAATTACCAGTGATTATTTATTCATTCTATCTCGGCATCTCGAAGAAGACGTACCTCGTAACTTGGCAAATAGACAACCGCGCGATTAATAGTTATATTTTCTTAAGTGATTTTACCTGTGCTACAAGACTGTAAATAACAAATATACTATCAAGTTGTGAACCATCTTTTATTTATGAAGAGCTGAGAAATTCCAGTAAGAGCTGAGCATTATAGTGGTAACCGCCACTATAGAGGTTCTCAATTCGGCCGGTATCTTTTTTTTTTTTTTTTTCTATTTATGTCCACCGATTTCTCCGGGATTACTGGACCGATTCGCGTGATGTTTTTTTTAATCGACAGAGGATGATTGCGAAATGGTCCCATAAAAATGTTCACCTTCAACTCCTCAAGCCTGATGCTGCAGGGATATTGCTCACCTAAAATAAAGAGATTTAGGAAATGTCGATTACGAATTATTATTGTAGGTAACAAGTATGGACTACATCATGGAGCTCCAGGTCCTAGCTCCTTAATCATAGGATACTACACTTAAAAGCTTAAAATAAAAATTCTTTTCAAAAAACCGACTTCTAACGCCACTACAAAGTATAAAAATAATTTTAGTTTGTCCACGTTTGTTGAAGTCGGGCGGGCCTAAAATACAAACTATGAAACCGACTCGCGATGCTCGCTCGACTTCTACAAACGAGTCTCTCATATTGTGTAGCGTCGCGCATCGGTTTCATAGTTTGTATTTAGGCCCGCCCGACTTCAACAAACGTGGACAAACTAAAATTATTTTTATACTTTGTAGTGGCGTTAGAAGTCGGTTTTTTGAAAAGAATTTTTTTATACATAATAGTTTTTGATTTATCGTGCAAAATGTCGAAATAATACCATTCTCCGTTTATCTCCGAAGTTTACCAATCGCAAAATCAGAAATAATTATGGTTAATAGAGGTTTATGTATATTTTACAGGAAAAATAAAACCAACGCTCTAACTAGCATAGTTTTTTTGATATTAACAATAAACCTCTACAAACAAAGTTATCGAATAATAAAAACAAAAAAAATATGATTAAGAAAATTAATATAAAATTATCGTTTTACTTGAATACTTTTACCTCTGGAGTACGGAACCCTCGGTGCGTGAGTTCGACTCGCACTTGGCCGGTTTTTTTTCAAATCTTTAGGCGCTGTTCTACTTTTTGATCACGTGATCAAAGTTCTGAGAGCACCTTACCATCTTGTTGTTCCTGGTCTGTGCTTACCATGACCTTACCTCGAAAGCGCCAGTTCTAACAGTATGAAAATGGCGGCAAGTTAAGATGTCGTAGTTTTTCATAACTAGGAGGTACGCGGCAATGGCAGTCTATAACGGAACGAATTTTTCACCAGTGAGAGCACTCGCAGTGTATATTGGAACACATCCATAATCTCTGATAGTACGCATTGTTGTCATAGCGCACCACGTTACATACACGTATTCAGAATGGCGGGAAATCTACATGTAAGTTTTTTATTATTATGTATTTAAACTTAAGTAATGATTATTATTTTTGTAAAAATATGAGCTAGCAGGTAATTAAATTATAAGTAAAGTACCTATATTTCTTTTATGCGGCTCTTAAAAAGGCAGATATATCAAAATCGCAGACACAATCATTTTAGGGTTCCGTAGTAAACAAGGAACACTTATAGTTTCACCATGTCCGTCCGTCTGTCCGTCCGTCCGCGGTTTAGCTCAGAGACTATTGGTACTAGAAATCTGTAAATTTAACAAGATTATAAATATTAATCACGCCAACAAAGTGGTGAAATAAAATTGTGAAAATAATTTTTTTTAGGGTACCTGCCCTTCATGTAAAATGGGGATCATTTTTTTCTCATCTATCCCATATTGTGGGGTGTCGTTGAATAAAAATCTTTCAAAAATATTGTGGGTGTGGGAACACCATTTTATGATTCAGGGATACGTTTGGGAAATGTGATATTTTAAAGTGCTAAATTTTATTAGAGTCAAATGTCCCCTCTGCTAGCTAAATGGTTGTTTATAGAATACGTGAAAAAGTTCACAGCAGTAGTTTAAATAAAGAATTATATAGGAAAACTATCACGGCTAAGTAGTTCACGGGGGAGTTATATCTGTTTTGTCTAGGTTACGTATTCTAAGTTGCATATTTTGTAGTATATTATAGTATTTAAACCATGGAACTCAAAATATATTCAATATTCATAAATATAATGAAAGCACTATCCTATATAATATTTGTGACTTGCAACTACGGAACCCTACACTGCGCGTGGCCCGACACGCACTTGGCCATTTGTCATATATTTGTGGGATTTGTGCCTTCTTTTAGAAGAAAATCTGGATAATTACATAAATTATAAATATGAGCAGAGGAATAAATAAATCTAGGTAATTTAATGCTGAATTATTTTAAATCTACCTGTCCATTTTCCCTTATCAGTTAGGTAATTATACGTACGTACTTATTAGGTAATTAAACTGTTTTGATAATATTATGAAAAATTGATAAACTTAGCAAAAATAGTTAATTATATCATCGCATCATCGTAACAATCAAGTAGGAAGGTCGAGCGTCGCACATGGCTTATAACTTTTTGTTGAAACAAGTGCAAATTGAAAATTGAATACAACCCCGACGTGAATCTTTGGCCGGACTACGATATTCCTGACATCCTGTTACCCAGTTCTGCTCCATCATCAGATCCTCCTTCTCCATCCTCGATCATCATCTATCTAACTCCTACTCATTGAAACCATTCCAATGAGCCCAAACACTTTTACACAGACAATAATTTTATCTGCAGTAAGTTTCTGAGGGGTTGGGTATCAGCATCAGCTCAAGGTTACCATGCCTTGGAAATAATCCGAAGTAATAGTACCTAAGAGGCTAAGTACCTACACCCAAATCAATCGCACCAGTTAGTTTGTAAGACCCTTTAATCAAGTAGGAAATGAGCTGATGACTTCAAACACCTCAGCAGATCTTCATTAGTTATAGCTAAGATCCACCTCGATTACATTAGCTTTCAAATAGAAAAAACCGCATCAAAATTGGTTCATTCATTAGGGAGCTAGTAGGGAACAGACAGACACACAGATGCACAGGTCAAACTAATAAAGCCCATCTTTTTTGTCAGATGTTAAAAACATTCGCGATGACTTGAGTAGTGAGAACCTCTTTTTTTTTCTTAATATTCACTGTTGTATATGACTTCGCTTCTGTATATTTTAACTTTACCTAAATCCTTAAAAATAAATAAATTATTATATAAAATCAATTGCTGTTCGTTAGTCTGGCTAAAGCCTAAAACTCATAAACGGCTTGACAATTTTTTTTTTATTCTGTTCGCCCTTTTTAGGGGTGGTTTAAAATTAAAATAAAACCAGCCAAGTGCGAGTCGGACTCGCGCACCGAGGGTTCCGTACTCCAAAAGTAAAACTATAATATTATATATTATATAAATTTGCTTATTTATCGTTAACTTTGTTTGTAGAGGTTTATTGTTAATATAAAAAAAAAATGCTAGTCAGAGCGGTGGTTTTATTTTTCCTGTAAAATATACATAAACCTCTATTGACGATAATTATTTCTGATTTTTCGATTGGTAAACTTCGGAGATATAAGGGGGGTGGTGTATTTTTTTCGACATTTAATAAAAAAAAACGGCCAAGTGCGAGTCGGGCCTAGCTCTTTTAGGGTTCCGTTAAAAAATATTTTTTAAATTTAATTTAATTCTTATTATTTGTTGTTATAGCGGCAATAGAAATACATAATATGTGAAAATTTCATCTGTCTATCTATTACGGTTTACGAGATACAGCCCGCTGACAGACGGACGGACGGACGGACAGCGTAGGCTTAGTAATAGGGTCCCGTTGGTACCCTTTGGGTACGGAACCCTAACTATTTTAAATACAAATAAATAAAAAACTGTTTTAGAATGCAAGGCCTTTCATATTATACCCCAGCACTCGATATCCTAGTTATCTTACTTTGAAATTTCAAACCCCTGATTTTCCCCCCTTTTTAATTAAAGTAAAATAATTTTCGCGTTGATTTTATTTTTCCTGTAAAAAATACATAAACTTCTATTGACCATAATTATTTCAGATTTTTCGATTGGTAAACATTTTGGCAGATTAATCAAAAACTTTAAAACTATTATGAATAAAAAAAAAAACTGTTTCAGAATGTACAAGTAAAGGCCTTTCATGTGATACTCCACTCGATATATTATTTCTTTTACTTTGAAAATTCAAAGCCCCGATGTTCCCCCTTTTTTAATAAAACTAACCATTTTGGTACGGAACCCTAAAAACCGGCCAAGTTCGTGTCGGACCACGCTTACTGTAGGGTTCCCTAGTTGCAAGTCACAAATAAATTATTGCTGACCTAGGATAGTGCTTTTATTTTATTTATGAATATTGAATATATTTTGACTTCCATGGTTTAAATACTATAATATATTACAAAATATGCAACTTACAATACCTAACCTAGACAAAACAGATATAACTCCTTAAACTTATGTACCCGTGAACTACTTAGCCGTGATAGTTTTCCTCTAAAATTCTTTATTTTAAACTACTGCTGTGAACTTTTTCACGTATCCTATAAACAGCCATTTAGCTGGCAGAGGGAGGACATTTGACTCTAATAAAATTTAGCACTTTAAAATATTGTTACGTGTAAGGGGTTCAATTAAGACGCCAGTTCCGAAACAAGAAGGTACTGTACAACAGTCCACTAGCTCTTACATTATATCGCACAATGATCACAAATAAAGCACTCTTACAAACACTTTCGACTTCGAACTGGTTACTTCGCACTTGATCTCTCTTGATGCCCACAGATTAGAGGATTGCTTGATGCCTGTTCAAAACAAACTGACTCCCGGCCTATGCAGTTCTTCACTCGAACCCTCACGGGTCCGGGGAAATCCGAACAGAGCGTGAGCCCTCCGCGGATGGTGTCAATCGCGTGCCGTGGAGAACGGCACCGTCCTTGGATATGCCATATCATGGCGTTTTTGTTCCTTCTTGGAATTTTGGAGTCCTCTTTTTGTTCTTCTTTCTTCTTCCTTTGGGAGGAAGAGGAGGGTACATCATCTTATTTATCTGGATTCAGATCTGGGAGTTGGCAGGAGATCACGTGGAAGCGCCCTCTTGTCCGGTGGGCGCGCGTGCCATGGAGCGAGGCCTCTGAGGTGCTGATGTTCAGAGGCCTACGCTTTGGTGAAAACCTTTGTGGCAAGATTTGTGACCACTTTGTCAAGGTCCTCGATACGTAGATCCTTCTGGATCGTAGCGTTCCTTACGTATCGAGGGGCGTTCGTGAGCAGTCGCAGGGCCTTCGACTGTTGTGCGCGTAGAGTCTTCTTCGCCGACTCGCACACTAGCGCATACCACGCTGGTGCGGCGTACGTGAGATGGGGGCGTATGTAAGTTTTATACACCCCGATCTTGGTGCGCAGTGGGAGTCGGGAGTTCAGTACCGGACGTAAGAGACGAGTCGCCGTACTCGTTTGGGCAGCGATATGCTTCACATGGTGTTTCATGGTGAGGTTAGAGTCAATGGTGACCCCCAAATATTTGGCTTTCCGGCTCCATTCGATTTGGACTCCGGAGAGGGAGAGCTGTGGAGGCATGGTCTGTTGGCGATACCCAAAAAGGATCGCTTGTGTTTTCTGGGCATTGGCGCTTAGCCTCCAGAGTCGCAGCCAGTCCGGGATAAGGTCTAGTGTCCTTTGCAATTTTAGCGCTGCATGGGCATTGTTAAGGGATGTCGCCACGTAAGCAGCGTCATCCGCATAGAGCGCTAGTGTGACGCCTTCTGGGCATGGGATGTCGTCTGTATAGCAGGTGTACAGCACCGGCGATAGGCAGCTGCCCTGGGGTACACCTGCTAGTATAGGTCTTGTGGACGAGAGCTCTTGGTCCACCCTGACCTGGAAGTTTCTGTCTTCGAGGAAGGACTTTATAACTCTTGCGATCTGAGTGGGCGTGGAGGAGTTGGCGATCTTGTATAGCAGCCCTGGATGCCATACACGATCAAATGCTTTTTCCATGTCCAGGAAGACTGCCGCTGCTTTCTCCTTCTTGTTCAGGGAAGCTGTAACTAGATGTAGAACTCTGGCCAGCTGCTGCGTGGTACTGTGTTCAGACCGGAATCCGAACTGTTCCGGTCGTGGTGTTATATGAGGTACCAGCTTCCGAAGGAGTAGCGCCTCGAACACTTTGGAGATGGTCGGGAGAAGAGTAATGGGCCTGTAACTCTCCGGCTTCAGTGTGTTCTTCCCGGGTTTTGGTATCATAATAACGAGGCCGGACTTCCACTTACTTGGGAAGTGTCCTGTGCGCAGGATTCCATTAAACAATCTGGTCACTGCGGCAACGGTCTTCTTCGGTAGATGTCTAAGTGTGGAATTTGTGATGCCATCAGCACCTGGGGCTTTTCGAGGCTTGGTCTTAGCGATGGCGCACTTTACCATTCCCGGGGAGAAATATAGGAGTTCCGCATCTGCTGGTGTGGAGGAAGCAAAATACTCTTCGAGGAAGTGTTCGACCATCTCGCTATGGGCGGCATCCTGCATTGGGAACGGAGAGAACTGGCGTTCCAGGTGCGATGCCAGTATCTCCGCTCGGTCAATAGCCCGGTATCTCAAATTACCGTCTTCATGGTAGAGCGGGCGTATTGGCTCAGGAGTCTTCGTGAACTGTCGGCATATCATGTGGAGGGACTGTGGTTTTTCCTCCGCGGCGTCGATACGTGTGTCCCATTCCTCGGCGGCTTTTTCGTCAAGCGCGTCCTGGACCTTCCTCACCAGCTGGTTGAGGCGATTCCTGAGGGTTGGGCAGCGCGTGATCTGCCATTGGCGTCGTAGTTTCCGCTTTTCCTCTACTAAGAGCCGTATCTTGCGGGGAAGCGGCGGTTTTGAAGCTTCGGATCTCTCTGAGGTTGCACTGGCCAAGGCTGTTTGTATACTGGTCGTGATTTCGTCAGCGAGAGTTTCGACGTCTTCTTTCACAGTCACTGGTTTGTTCGGAGTGCTTGCCTTGATTTGCTCCTCGAAGGTCTGCCAGTTGATGGTCCTGCGAGGGGCAATTTGAGGAATTCTGCGCAGGTTCCCGTGGAAGATCGCTAGGACCGGTTGGTGATCGGAGCCTAGCTGGTCGCAGATGACCTCCAGTGTTGGTTGTTGCTGGAGGCCTCTCGAGACCACAATGTCGAGGACATCCGGGATGTAACTTGTGTTCGCCGGGTAGTATGTGGGTACCTCCGGACCGGAAATGTCATACCCTGTGGTGTCGGCATCGTGGAGAAGGCATCTGCCTATGTGACTCGTCGTGCTGGAGTTCCAAGCTGGATGTTTTGCGTTCCAGTCCCCGGCGAGTATAGTTGGGACGGTACTATCCAATAATTGGTGAATTGCTGCGGGTACCAAACGCTCTTGAGGAGGCCGGTAGATGCTGTACACTCTGTGGGGGGCGTCGCCGATCAGAAGCTCCACGCCTAGAGCTTGGAGAATGTCTGAAGATAGCGACGGGAGGACTTGGTGGATGATCCGACGACGCACCAGTACAGCCAGTCCACGTTTGGCATGGATTGCAGCGTTGGGGTCATCTAGCCGGTAGGTATGATATCCGGGGAAGTTAGTTTTTATTTCCGGAGTCAACTTTGTTTCACAGATGAGGGCCAAGTCTACGTCATACTCGGCAAGGAGAGTGCGAAGTAGCTTGACCTTGTGACGTAATCCGTTGGCGTTCCAGTACATGGTTCTCAGGGGACTAGCGTATGTTGAGGAGTACGCTCATCCCTCTGAGAACCACTGATGCGGGGTCTTCGCCCGCACGCAGGGCCTGTAGCACGTCGGATAGGACTTGGATGGCGGCCTCGATCACTGCCATTCGTCCGTCTGACGTCTGTTGTTTGTTGCCTTGTTGTTGTTGTTGTTTAGGTTGGTGTTCTTGCCTCTCAGGAGCAGGAGCGGCCGTCTGGGTTGACGGTGCCGGAGCGGGAGTTGATTTAGGTGCAGAAGAGGCACCAGAAGGCTTCTTTTGAGTTTTCTTCTTCTTTTTGCCCTTCTTGGGCTTCGGCTCCGCGCCTCTTGGTGTGGGGTCGTTTGCGGGTGTCCTGATGTTGGACCCGCTAGGTTGAGTCGGTGCAGCGTCTTCGTTTGTGGTCTGCGAGCGTGGTATCTGGTCTTTGCTCACTGTGGTGGCTACGGTGCCAGCGCGTTTGTTTCGTGCCTCGCGGCGGAACACCGGGCAGGAAGTTAAGTTTGCCGGGTGGGGGCCACCGCAGTTTGCGCAGGTGGCGGGCTCTTCACGTGGACGTGGGCATTCGTGGGCGCTGTGCTCCCCTCCACAGCGCACGCAGGCTTGCCGCCGGTGGCAATTGTGGCTGGAGTGCCGAAATTGCTGGCACCGGTGGCATTGAGCTGGGCCTTTCTTGCCGCGCCAGGCTTCAATGTGCACGCCGGGCATGCACAAGAGTTCTTTGACCTTATAAATGGCCGGGGTCAACTCAGGCGTCCTCTTAAGAATTGCGAAGTAAATGCAACCTGGGCGGCCCTTGCGCGCCTTGATTGGGCGCACGAGTTCTGGTTCGAAGCCCAGGTTGCGGAGCTCACCTTCGATCTCCGCGGGGTCGGTGTCCACTGGGATGCCGCGAATGGCTACCTTCAGGCTTCTCTCCTGTGGCAAGGAGTAGGAAAACCATGAGATCCTCTCGGTCTTCTCTAATTCCGAGAGGTATCTTTGAACAACGCGGTATTCTTGCTCTTCTGTAGGGCTAAATTTAATTCCTTTGCCGAACGGTCTGGCATTGGGAGTCCTGCCAAGTTTGTCCCTTAGGTTCTTTAAGTGTTGAGACCAGTTCGGCAAGGTCTCTACAATTAAGGGCGGGTAGCGTGGCGTCTTGGGTTTTGTGTTCTCACTTGATGGCCCGGGCGTGGGCTGCGATGGTCCCTGTTCGGAACTGGCGGCGCTGGCAGTCGCGGGTTTAGAAGTCCTTGCGGCATCCGCGAATGTCGCCGTGTTTGGCGTGGGTTGTGTGGGCGGCACGTCTCGCTGCGGTGCGCCTTGATCCTCGGCGTCCATAGGCACCACGCGTGGAGTGGCGGCCGCACGGGCGCGGAGGCGGGGGTCACGTTCTCGTTGGGGGAGGACTTCTGTAGATACCGAGGTCCGTGGGAGCTTGGGCTCTAGGCTCATCTCGGTGTCGGTCCTTTGGCGCTTTAGTGCTTGAGGAGGCGCCGTAGGTATAGGGGTCAGGGCAGCAAATTGCCTAGTGGCCTCCATCTCCTCTTCCGTGGGTGTCATTACGCCTTGCTCTTCCAGCAGCCGTTGTCTGTCGTGTAGGCTCACTGCGACGACCCTTGCGAGATCCTCCGACATCGCGCCAACCTGGGCGAGGCGGGACACGATGATGAAGTCGGACTCCAAGTCCGACTTGGGTGATCTGGACGGTCGTGGTGCAGGATGCGGGACGGCTGACAGAGTCGAAGGACCCGGGGTCGCCGGCGCTGGGGCTTGCGCAACCGCGGGCGCTTGGCTGGCCGCGAGCTGAGGCCGCGCGGCGCGGTGCGGGGTGTCTCGATGGGCTACCTGTGTTGGTAGTGGTTGTGTCTCGCTCTCGCGGGGTGCGGGGGCGGGGCGCGGGGGTTGCGGGGTGGCGGTAGACGTCGTCAATCGATAGATCAAAACAATAGAACATTCGAGACCCGATTAGATGTAAACAAGTTGTTGACAATAACAAGTCATTCCCGAAAGTTCGCGATACAAAAGAATAGGTAAACAAAAGGGTAGGTACCTACAGTTTTTGTAAACAACCCAAGGACATGGTAGGTACTTATTACGGACCTACCTATGCGGCATATTTACCTACTCTAGTGTAGCGATACATCGGTAGGTATTCGTAACAATATCATATTTCCCAAACGTATCCCTGAATCGTAAAATACTGTTCCCACACCCACAATATTTTTGAAAGACTTATTCAACGACACCCCACAATACGGGATAGATGAGAAAAAAAATCATCCCCATTTTACATGTAGGGGAGGTACACTATTGTAAACAAAATTATTTTCACAATTTTATTTCACCACTTTGTTTGCGTGACTAGGGATAGATATTATTATAATATTAATTTAACAATATTAATATTTATTTATATCTAATATTATTATTATAATATTATTTAATACTATAAATTAGATTATATTTATTTTTATGATTAGGTATAATTCATAAATTGATTCAATATATTATTTTTATTATTTCTATTCTATTTACATAATATATACCAAATACTACACTAAAACTAAATTTATTCTAAAATGAAAACTAAAATAAAAATTAAATAAAATCTAAAACCCCATCCAAGCCACTGCAGTGTGGCATAGTACCCAAGATGCTGGCAGCATTACCCCTTTGGATGGCCAAGCTAATCCTTTGGCCAAGGTAGCTGCCAGCTCTTGGATCCCCGGTAGACTCGATCACCTTTTAAGATAGCTCTACAAAAAGCGCTCGAGCCTCCGGGCCCCACGGCCCCAGGGTCTCTACACCAAAAGGCACAAATATATTAATTTATGATATTAATTTGTTTTAAAGTGGTCGCAGTGGTGGATATCGACAGCCGGTGTTGAGCCGCTGTGGAAGAGACAGCCGACGTTCATAATCTCCCAGCTCATCTACATCGCGGCTGGTATGATAACTTTGTTACACGGTAAGGAATGTTTTTGTACCTCATTACCTGCATATTATGTATTTTATAATTATTTAACTGCCTCGTTGGTCTAGTGGTGAGCACGTTCGACTACAGATGACGAGGTCCCGGGTTCGATTCCCGGGTCGGGCCAAAAAAAATAGGTATTGGGTTTTTCTGTCAAGAAATTCTCATTACTAGCCCGGAGTTAGGAAAGTTGGCGGTGAGTCACCCCCGTGCCTCGGAGAGCACGTAAAGCCGTCGGTCCTGCGCCTGATCTCTCTCCGGTCGTGTCGGATTTTCCGTCCCATCGGACTATGAGAGTGAGGGAATAGAGAGTGCACCTGTGTCTGCGCACACACTTGGGCACTATAATATCTCCCGCGCAGATGGCTAATCTCTGAGCAGGTTGGCCGCCGTGATCGGATACGGTCGGGAGGACATTATTATTATGTATTTTGTTTTACCCCCGCGATGTAAAAAAGGGAAGTTGAAACCTTAACCATGTTGTCTGCCAGTCTGTGTCAGACATCATAGCTTAAATGGATACCAGATTTGGTAAAATTTAGCCTGTAAAATGTAGCCTATATTGTGTTAATCCTGGATATGATCTCCATTCCAAATTTCAGCCAAATCAGTTTATTCGTTGTGGCGTGAAAATAAAAATCTTCCATCCAAACATCCTCACAAACATTCACATTTAATTTTATAATATTAGTGAGTAGGATATTTTACCAAATATTATTATTAAAATATAAATAATAATAATTTAATAATTAAAATAAAATAATAATAATCTGAAGTCAGGATTCAAACCCCCGAACCGATAGTTTCATTCCTTCGTTGAACCGATACGCCACTAAAGTTATGATGCAACGCGTGTAATAAGCGACCACAACAAGTGTCGTGACTGAAAATTCTTACACTATTTTCGGCTAGCCTCCATCTGCCAAACCGTCCGAAAATGAACTTCGTTCCAAAACATTACAAAGACCTAAAGCACAGAATATAATATAGTAAAAGTTTTTCTCATGTTATTATGGTTTGATTTTGTAGCATTCCGGAAAGGTGGTCGCTGGCCATACTTCTGGCTGGCCACCGTTTTGCATGGGCTGTACGCGGATAACTTCTGGCATTTCGTTTTACCAGAATACGACAACTTCTGGCATTCACAGACGCCAGTCATCTTTTTGGGCGGGCGTCTGCCGCTGCACATAATATTGTTGTGTAAGTTATCTATCTACAGAATATATTATATGACTGAGACAGTGTGATGATAGATTCAGATAGATGACAGTATACGGAGAAATCTATCCTATCAATTAATAATCTCCTCTAAAATGCACAGTTTCAATAACACTAATAATTCTTAATTACACCCAGAAATGCTTGCGTTCGTCGCACAGTTACGCGCTGATCAATTTTCCGCCGTATTGTTTGTCTATATTTGCCTACATGGTTACTGCAGATAATAAATATGTTCATTTGCTTTTTTAGGGTTCCGTAGTAAACAAGGAACCCTCATAGTTTCGCCATGTCCGTCCGTCTGTCTGTCTGTCTGTCTGTCTGTCTGTCTGTCCGCGGTTTAGCTCAGAGACTATTGATACTAGAAATCTGTAATTTGACAAGGGTATAAATATCAATCACGCCGACAAAGTGGTGAAATAAAATTGTGAAAAATATTTTTTTTTAGGGTACCTCCCCTACATGTAAAGTGGGGATGAATTATTTTTTTCTCATCTATCCCATAGTGTGGGGTGTCGTTGAATAGGTCTTTTAAAATCGTTGTGGGTGTGGGAACACCATTTTTCAATTCAGGGATCCGTTTGTGAAATATGATATTTTAAAGTGCTAAATTTTACTAGAGTCAAGTGTCCCCCCCCTCTGCCAGCTAAATGGTTGTATATAGGATACAAGAAAAAATTCACAGCAGTAGTATATATAATGAATTTTAAAGGAAAACTATCACGGCTAAGTAGGGTTCATTAGTGAAGGAGTTATATCGGTTTTTCTAAGTTAGATATTACAAGTAGTGTAAGTTGCATATTTTGTAGTATATTATAGTATTTAAACCATGGAACTCAAAATGTATGTTGAGACTTTCAACTACGGAACCCTACACTGCGCGTGGCCCGACACGCACTTGGCCGGTTTTCAATGGATAGTCTTTCCTTTATAAATTATAGTAACACCTTTAAGTCTTCTCGCAGAATCAGGCTATCCAATGGTCGCATTTGGTGAAAATCGGATGAAAATCTGTGCAGTAGTTTCTGAGATTGCCGCGCACAAACAGACAAACTCGACAGAGTGCCTGTTTTTCAATAGGTATCTCTGCTGTGTGATTCCCTTAAAAGGATCGATGCAGCATTTACAGAATCACCCTGCATGCTGTAGAGAAGTTACTCTAATAATTTCAGATCCAGCGTTTATTTACCACGCCGCATACGCTGTCAGTAGGCTGAATTTGCCTAAATACGCTGAGCCATTCGCTGTCGGGTTGCTCACAGTGCTGATCGATATACCGTATGATATCGTGGCCGTCAAGTTCGTGCATTGGACCTGGCACGACACAGACCCCAACATCTTTGATCGACACTACTGGGTGCCGTGGAACTCGTATTACTTCCATGCAACCTTTGCTGCAAGCTTATTCTTCTTTTTCAGCATCAGTCGACAATGGTTGGCTCCT
Organism: Oeneis ivallda; assembly: GCA_029955525.1. Classification (NCBI taxonomy): domain Eukaryota; kingdom Metazoa; phylum Arthropoda; class Insecta; order Lepidoptera; family Nymphalidae; genus Oeneis; species Oeneis ivallda. Next base: position 15,146,847 of record JARPMR010000001.1, read on the forward strand.
TTATGCCCTCAGTGGCAATCTGCATCGTAAGTATCTACGTATACATTATTTCGTATTACATATTCATCTTCATGCTTCATCAACCGATCGACGTGGGTACTAGATCCCTTGTCATGGAACTGGGAATTACGATTTACGACTAAATATGTCCATTGTGGTGACTTGTTTACTTGTCTATTCCAACTTCATGTCGTTGGATAGCATAGAAATATGAAGAATATGGAAGTAACATTGTCTTTATTTTGTCACTTTATCCTGACAGTAGGTATTATATTTGACTGAACTGTCAAAAAGAAATTAAACGGTTGGACAGGATTTTTCTAGTGATGGGTGGTTGTCGATTATAATATTTGTTGATTATATTATTAAAGAACATACCTAATATATGTAATGTCAAAGGACGATTTTTGTACAATGTATCCATAGAGCCTAAAATAATACCTTTACAGTTTTTGATGTGAAACATCTATAGCCGCACGTAAAACAGATTTCTGGCGTGACAACATCGCATCGCCACGGCGGTCGGCATGCGATGTTATATGTATGCTTAGTGACATATTTAGTTCCTGTCACAATCTGTTATTTTCTGCATATTACTTTTACAAAATAATGTCGATGTTTCACATCTGCCAGGCGTCCCACGACGGTTCACAATTTTTTTTTTTTAGCTGCCTGTTAACCGATCACGCTCCAAACTACTGAATGGGTTTGGTTTGATTGCAACTTGACGTACTGTCCTGAGGAGATAACTTATAGGTTATTTTTATCCTAAAAATTATAGGGTTCCTTCGAGATAGGCGATGAAAGGGTTTAATCATTTTATTTTTAAAAATACACAACCCATATTATTTTTAATCATTTTTAAAACGATTCGAATCGTGACCTAATGAATCGATTCACAAAAAAATCGAGGTCTATAAGATCGATTTCCGATTAATCGATCTTTTTTTCAAATTTTCGTTTATAATGTAATATAAATCTATTTTATTAAAAACTAGATACATATTATGATTTAACGATCTCTTATCAGTAAAATCAGGTAATTCGATAATAAAAAATATTTTTATTACAACATCAAACTAACAGATCAAGTATAAAACGAGACATTTATTTTTATATTTACGTCATAACATGGCTTCTCGATGGTTTCGTCAATTTACGCGCGAAAATTAAATATGCAAATTTAAAATGCATTTTATTGGTACCTTCTTATCGATGTAATAAAATTAAAAAAAAATTCTATTAGTAAATTATCACCTAAGGATTAAATTGAGACAAAAAATAATAAAACAAAACAAAAAATAGTAAAATACCCTATTATGAACAAAGCGCAATTGTCAAAACCATCACACAGACCATGGAACTAGGAATTACGACTTACACTTTACAGACATTTGTCAAAACTTTTGTCTCGACTAAGTCGCAATTCCTAGTTCCATGAGAGACGCGAAGGAATTACATAGACATCCATCTCGCGAGTTTTTGAATAATTAATTCTAACCGGCATGCAGCACATAAAAAATACGAGTACATTCAAATAATTGTAAATAGTTATATGGTTAAAAAAAAATCGAACGTCAATTTTCAGGGGTGAAAAATCGATTCACCGAATCGATTCAATACTAAATACGATTTAAAAAATCGATCTTTTTGGCTCCAAAAATCGATTCTTCGATTAATCGATTTCAGATCGCCATCCCTACCAAGCACTTCGTTTCGTGGATCGTGGTCTGTGTGTGGTCCACGTGGTAGATTCAATTTTAGTTAAAAACCAAAAGTTAACTTTAATCGATCAACATGAGTGATCTATATGATTTCGATAGTGACGACGAAGAAAAAGAAATGCAAGATTTGGAAAAACTCTACGCTTTAATAGAAGAACTAAGCAGCGATGAGTCCAGGGCCGGGAGCAGCGCAGCGTCCGTACAGCATGACGCCTCTACAGCCTCCACGAGCTACGGGGAGTATTCCAAAGTGGAGACTGCTCTAGCGCTTAATAGTATGTGTGCTGAATATGAAATGCAAGATTTGGAACAACTCAACGCTGTAGTACCACCATTGAACAGCGAGGAGCCCAAGGCCGACAGCAGCGCAGCGTCCGTGCCGGATGACGCCTCTACAGCCGCTGCGAGCGTCGACAGCGCCTCCACGAGCTTCTATTCCAAAGTGGAGACTGCTATAGCCGAAGTTCAGGGCGTTTCCGAGAACAACCAGCCGGAGAGAACGCAAGGACACACCTATGCCAACTGTGGGAAGCCATATTTTAAAGACAAAAATGGTTTTGCTGCCCCAGACAACGAGGACACCTTGCTGATGAAAAGATCTGAGATGTACGACTTCTCTAGCATAGTATCGCGATCAGGATGGACAGTTAAGGACAAGAGACAACTCTCGATGATCATTCATCAGATGTCGACCGACATAAAGAAGAAAAAACTGTATTCACAAATAACACAATTGCAGCATGAAAACAAGTTGCTGAAATCAAAAAAAAACAGTAAGATGATAGCGCAACTCAGAAAAGAGCTCGCTAATGTCCATAAAAAGCCTCTCAAGTCTCTAGCTCTTCCCATAGAAGAGGAGTACGACTGGGACTTCATTGCAAGCAAATTGAGCAAGAGGCACAACGCAAACGAGTACAGAACCTTTTGGAAAACATTTTTACATCCATCTATAAATAAAAAGGCTTGGACCGAATCGGAACATGTAACTTTGCATAATATTGCCTTTGAAAAGAATTTGCAAGATTGGGATACAATAGCAAAGGAGTTGGGCACTGGCAGATCAGGGTACCAGTGTATTGTTTACTTCCGCAACAATATGAAGAACACATTAAGTAAAAAATGGACGAAAGAGGAGGAAGAGTATCTTATGCACTTGATCGAGTATTATAGACAGGGTAACTATATTCCATGGGGGAAAGTAGCTGCGTCAATGGAAAATAGGACCAAAGTACAAGTTTATAACAAGTTTGCCCGCCTCTCTGAACTTAGAAAAGGCAAATTTCTTCCCGAGGAAGATTCTGTTGTACTAACTTGTGTCAAAACTTTTGGACCAAATTTTAGAAAAGTAAGTGAATATCTTTACGGTCGCTCAGTAATTCAGTGCCGGAAACGATACCACATCCTGGCCAAGAGACAATGTTCTGCAATTTGGACTAAGGATGAAGATCGGAAATTAGTTCAGTTGATGGCTAATCAAGATTCATCAAATAATTTTTCAAATGTGGCAAAATACTTTCCCGGTAAGGATAGGGTAAACATTAGATCTAGATACTTGACTTTAAGTAAATGGATGAGGCAAAATCCTAATACAGACATCAGCAATGCTCCGAGGCTTAAAGTGAGATGTTTGTGCCATGGCAAGGCTGCAAAGGATCTAAATACAGCTATAAAGAACCTGAAAAAACGTTTACAGAGTGAAGTAATTGTGAAAAAGAAAACAAGGATTACAAAAGATTCGCCGGAAGATGATATAGACGATGCAATAGTTGCCTTAGTTGCTGCTAACCAGGTGTGGCTGAAGGAAGAGCAAAAGCTACAGGCAGATCAGGAGGAACAGGGCAGCAATAGTGCAATTAACTGTGGAGAAAAATGTGATGTTACATCTCTACAAAAATTACTTATTTTGTTGAAAGCAAAGTTGAATCTACAAAAGTTTGCAAACAGTCCATTGCATAATAAGTACCAAGGCCTGTTTGATACAGAACCTGGACCGAGCACTGTTCAAGTCAGGTCGGATTCAAATAAGGAAGCAGTGAGGAACCTCAAAATTGAGAATAAGATAAATATTTGGGGTAATGTTTTACCGAATCAGTTATCATATGTTCTTCCACCACACTATGCCACAATCACAGGCTGCAGGCAATTGTTGGCATATTTCATGAAATCTAAAGCGGGGAGTGATGAAAGGTTAGTAGATTGTAAGGTTACAAATACAGAAAGTGTGCCTTCTACTTCCACTGCCGAATAAAATAGAAAATATTGATAATGAGGACACCATAGACTTAGTAGAGTCAGTGGACCTCCACAAAATTGAAGTTGACGATAGTTATTTTGCCTTCATTAAATAGTGTTTGAACTCTTAATAGCTCAATGGGCGAACAGAAAAGAAATTCATAAGAATGGCTCCTTGGTTTGCCTTGACAACTCCAAAAGTGTTTACATAGTGCAAGATAATTAAACTGTTGAAAAATTGTGAACAGACACTTTAAAGTTTAAGTATAAAGTATCTATACTATAATAATATTATGAGTACACTATTTTGCCATTGTACCTCCTTTATGGCTTCTGTTAATGCTTTCTACTTTCTTTTCCTTTTTATCTAACTTTAATTGTGCTTCTATGGGTGTACTGACTGGTTTACACTCCTCCATATTATATGTACAAAGAACTTTCTTGATATAATTTTCTTGCGATAACTTAATTTTTCCTTGTTTGATATCAACTTGTATACCTAAAAATTTGGATGGTTTTCCCAAGTTTTTCATATCAAACTTTGTTGTAAGAAAATTCTTTACCTTTTTTTAACTTCTTTTCTGATGTATAAGCAATCATGAAATCGTCAATGTAAAGACAAATTAATATTTTATCTCTTCCTTCTTTAAAATAATACATACATGGATCTGCCGGTGATGGTTTGAATCCAAAAGATTTTAGTTCTGTGTCCAACCTTTTGAACCATTGTTTTCCAGTTTGTTTCAAACCATATAATGCCTTTTGCAATTTACAGACCTTTTCTCTTTTTACATTCCTTAGGTTTCTAACATTCTCTTTGCATTAACTATTGTAATAAGTTTGAATTTGGATTGCTACTTTGGTTTGGATCTTTTATAATTTCAATTAAATATTTTTCTTAATATTCTGGTGTTTTCATTTGAATTTCCTCATCCAAATCACCATTTAAATAAAATTTCACCATTTAAATTTCCAAAAATTGGCAAGATAAGTAGGTACATAGCTAATTACGTCACAGGTATGGGCAATAATATAGATAACATTTTTTTTTTGCAGAAAATCTATAGAATGGAGGTCTTTAATGATCTCAACGTTGTTGGGCATGCCGGGCGGAGTCCTACTCTTTATACCAATTTACCATCCCTTACATGACGGTCTGAAGATCCATTCAGAAGTGACGTTTTTCTTATTATTTGCTGTTTTCGCTACACTCGTACTACATGGAATTCTCAAAGATCGTCCATATTGTAATGAAAAGTGAGTTCAATGTTGTCGGATGGTATCGCAAACAACGCATGCTTTTATAGGTATTTGTATAGGTGTCTACGACTAGATATACCTACTTACCTCCTACTCTTGTAGGTAATTTACTGAAAGTAGGGATGCATTTCATATAAGGTTTCAGTAGGTACATAATACTTTATATATATATATATATATATATATATATATATCTTTCTTAATATATATAAATTACGTGTCACGTTGTTTGTCCGCGATGGACTCCTAAACTACTTAACCGATTTTGATCAAACTTCGTAACTATCTGTAATTTGGTCCAACTTGAAAGATAGGATAGTTTTTTTTGGATTAGGATAGTTTATTTGTTTTATTCATATAGATAAGTTGGCGGTACGAAGTTCGCCGGGTAAGCTAGTAGGTATATATATTAGATTACCTATTACAAGATCAATAATTTTATTTTGAACGTCTTGGTAGGTACTTTTAATTTTAACACGTCTTGTTCAAATATTCAAATTATCAATTATGACTTCATGACGCATTTACGTTTACCAGTGACAGACAAAATGGAATCGAATAAGTACATAATATTATGTATCTACTGTAAATTATAATAGCTCATTTTAATCGGGGAGTTCAGGCGTAGGGACGACGAGGACGGTTTAACGTGCTTTCCGCATGTTACTGGTTACATGGTAAAATTCCCAACTCTTTTGCTAACGAAAGTGAGGGAAGCATAAGATACAATAGGCTATTTGACTTCTTTTAGAAAATCATCTTAAATTGTTAATAATGCTATGCTGAAGCTAATAAAACATATATTTCGGCATAATTTTCATTATTTTTTATAAAAATCGAGAAATAAATTCAAAAAAATAAATTGCCGCCGAAACGTTCCATTTGCTCTCATGACGTAACAGTTCACATTTCAAACAATGACAATTTTATAATATGTGTTTAGGCCGCGTGTCGCATACTATTTGGTATTTAATAAAATAGTAACGATGAAAAACAGACGAAATTAGCCTATTACGCCGCACAAACACGTTGAAATGTATTGACAAAATGAGAATTCCTTAAGTGGTGTGGACTGTGACGTCATTCGAGATCACGGAACGTTTTCGATCACGTGACCATGGCCAGAATTATAGCAATTTTATTTAATGTTTTCTAATTAAATAAAGCTTTATTTTTTAGTTTTGTCGTATGGAATAATGTTTTTAGATAATAATCTTTTAGGATGACACCAGTTGAAACGATATTTTTATTATAGTCAAATACCCTATTTAGCACAGTCCACATAACCTCCGTGGACCTTTCACGGGACTATTTTGAATGTTCATATTTTATGCGTGGCAATAGGTGCGGCGCTTTATCGCCGGAACCTGATAAACGAGATACTTCTACGAGCTGTAATATGGTCAGTGTAATACATATTATAACCGAGTGGATTGTGTTCTTTCCTCAGGCTTACAACCATCGACTACGTGCTAATTCTTCAACTGGCAGTACACTACGTAGCCTATTGGATGTTTGTGGTGTTTTTCGATCCTGCAAAGGAGGTTTCAGTGGGTCTGCACGAACCAGTTGGACCATGTAATGAAACAGCCTCTCTCACAACACCTTTTGGACAGGTGAGACTGGTCCATACCATAAAGAGTTGTTCTTGGCATACTTTTGTTATCTATCAGTATAAAAATCCAATGTGTTTATAATTATGTTCCCTATGGATTCTAAAACGGCTGGACAGATTTTGAAGTAATTTCAGATCTTCAGATTAGCCCAGCGGGTGATCCTGTGTTTGGTGGTGATCGGATCAGTATTTTTTTATAGATAAATAACAATTACTGCTATCCGTACAAAACCGGGGCGGATCGCTAGTCTTACTCCTTCATAAATATTTCATATAAGTAACTATTTTAAATTAAATGAACTGCCAACCGACGGCGCAATTAGAGTCCGGCCACACTGCGTTTTTCAGCTGCGCGATTTCGCGTCTTCTGCGCGTTTTAAAAAAGCCAAAAACGCGCGTTTTCGTGGTTTTAGCTATAATTTATGAATATCTGTTCAGGAGTTTGCAGATCATCAGCTCACGCAATTCCCAAGCACCAGATCACCGAATCTTGCCTAAAAAGTGCCTACTATGTTTGCCAAAATCTAAAGTTAGGCTTAGGTTAGGTTGCGGTTCGACATGAACAGTCAGGTGCCCTTAGGTTCCAGTTGGTCACTATACCTGAGTTAAGTATGCACGCATATCTGATTTATCGACGGCCGGGCACCTGCCTATTCATGTCGAGCCCAAACCTAACCTAACTTTATATTGTGGCAAACATGGTACTTCTATAACCATTTTACTAGATTAGTCTAGTCAGATAGCTATATTACTAGACCGCGTTCGTATTATAGCTATATTCCTAGTAAGATAGCTATGAATCGCTGTCGTATAGCTATAAAGCTACGTTTATAGCTATAACACGGCTTCAACTATCTTACTGCGACAGGTAGTCTAGGCAACGGGGCGGTCTGTTGTATGGAGACCCCCGCATCAAATCCTCAGTCGATGAAACTTGGCAGGGTTGTAGTATGGGATGACCCAAAATTTACACAAAAATATCCAAAAAAAACCATGCGGAAGTTAGGTATTTATACCTAAAAGTACAAATAGCTCAATAATTTGAACAGAATAATTTCTCCGTCCAATTTTTTTTTACCAAACTAATTATTAGCCTTAATAAGAGGTACTTGATAAAAATCCAAAACTTTTTTCAAACCGAACTGTCACTTTTTAAAGAGGTTTCCTTTTTTGTCCGTAATTTCGACAAAAAAATTGCTCAGTCAATTTTTTATTTTTAAATGTCCTTAAAATGTAATTTAGCATGACGTGTAAGAAAATCCAAAAAAAAATCCATACCTAAATCTATTTATCTTACTTCAACTGAAAATTGTTTATAACTCGGTATGAAAAATTTCTCAATCCAATTTCTTTTTTTATCATAGTAGGTAGTCACATTTACACTCTTATCCTAAATATCCAAAAAAATTATCACGAAGAACATCAATATTGAAACAGAGTTTTATAAATCTAAACTGCGTTTTCGCGATAATGTACCTTAACTCTTGAATCATTGGGTATAGTTTAGCGTGCGCGAGAGAAGCGACTTCACAAAATAATATATTACTACATGCCTTCTACAATGCTAAATATTGAACATAAACGTGTAACTGAACATTAATTTATTTGTACAAGCTTAAGCTTATGTCTATGTAAGTAAATAAAAATTCAAATTCAAATTTTTATCATTACTTGGATTTGAGGAAATAAAGGAGGAAATGTATTAAATATATTTTGTTTAAGTACGTATTTGGCACGCCAGAAATTTGCAAACTGTTTAAAGCATAATGCTAGACAGTTTATGCAACTAATGTCGACGCTGGAAATTTCAAATGTCGTAAGGGACATTCTGTCGTAAGTACATCTACGTTATCTTGATTCACCATCGAACTTGGAATTTTTCTCACTATCGATCTGTATAATTATTTAAAATTTTGATATCTCTTATAAATAAGGACTGGAGATACGAAATGTAATACTTTGTAGTAAGTAACAAAAAAGTAAAATTTTAGTTAGTATAGATCAAATTTTAGATTCTAACTTTCTTGTAGCTTTTTGTAATGTCGCAATTCATTTCAAACTGTCTGGTTTCTATGCTGTAACGCGTCTACAAAAATTAAAAATTCTTTACGATCTAAAATCTATTTGTTATTTAAAAATTTTAAATTAACATTGACGTAAGTAGCAGTGAATTGATATCAACGCTGGAGATTTCAAATGTAGTAAGGGACATCGACAGGGTCGTAAGTACACTTGATACACCAATGAACTTGAAATTTTTATCTCTATCGATCTGTATATTTTAAATTTTGATATCTGGAGGACTGGAGTTACGAGATGTAATATTTGTAGTAAGTAATAAAAAAAATTTTAGGTCGTATAGATCAAATTTTAGATTCTGACTTAGTAAATATTTTCGCGATTGCTTCGCTCGCGAAAATTTCAATTACAGATTGATATTTTAGGTATCAAGTATGGAATACATAGCTGCGTAGTAGGGCCGTTAATCACTGGCCTATATCATTGAGCTCAAGGTACCAACTCCTCAATCCTGATGCTGCTGGGCTTCGGCCCACCAGACTCAGCTAGCCTTAATTAAATCATTGGGTTGTTAAAATAATCTAGGAACTGACACAATATTGTAGAGATTTGTAGGGGTGGCAAAATTTGAATAGCCTACTGGTGGCAAATGTGTAAATCCGCCACTTGTGTGCGTTGCGCCTCCGTTTGTTTCGACGTTTCTTATATGCCCGTCCCACTTCAACATACGTGTAGAAATAAAGATTATATAATATGTAATTTATAGAGGCGTTTGAAGTTAGTTTTTTGAAAATGAATAAAAAATATTTCTATTCCATTCTAAAATTCGTTATTATTTTAAGTTTTTAGTGGCGTAGGAGTGCAATATCCTGCCGCATCACGTCTGATTTTCAGGTCAGGTGATCTGGAGTTCATAGTGTAGTCTAACTAAAGGTCTTTACAATATGAATGCACAATCAAAAATTCCTAAATTCTCACAGCTTAAGAGTGCAGCACCCTGCAGCATCAGATTTGAGGAGTTGGGGCCTCGAGCTTAACGATGTAGTCTATGCTTGATACCTATTACTTACATTATTAATACACAATCGATATTTTCTAAATCTTCATAGTTAATCGTGCCGATATAAACTTCCTTTTTTTGAAGTCTAATAAAGTATATAACTTTATTTTAGAGTAAATGAAATACAAAAATGGAAAATTAAAACATCCAAAGACATTACAAAGTATATTGTTTTTAACATACTTGGTAATGTCTTGAAATAATAAGTTTTAAATATTTAAGAATCAACCTTAGCCTAAACGACACAAACAGCAAAAGGCGTTAGCTTAGTTTAATTACAAAAAGCAAAAGCTCTTTGTTAATAAACTAAGTCAATTTAAAAAAATGAATTAAAGAAGTGTCTCGATGAAATGATTGTTAAAAATCAATGGAAGAAGAGTCCAAGGGAGTCTACATTTCAAATGCACCAAAAATCTTCTAAAGATGTAAGAATTGAATTGGAACCTGAAATATCTGTAGCAAAATGCAATGATCTGAAAAGTTTATGCAAATATAGAACAATATCAATACGGTTTTATACTTCAATGTTCTAAAAAAAACTCTAAAATTATCAAGCAATGAGTTGTCTTCTATTTAAGAGAACTACTATTTTCTATTTATTTAAGCTTTATATCACGAAATAGCTGAGTGAGCAAGACTTTTCAGGCAATTACGACAAAATGATTTCTATTATATTATTAGGCTTAGGGTGTAAGTTTCTTTTGACGTGATAACGTCTTATAAATCGATGAACACTGGCTGCACGCACGAAAAAGTGTCACGTTCCGCCTGAGCCTGAGGGTGAAAGCGAGAGCACGGAACAAGCGATAGAGAGGCATGATCGGCCCAAGCTTTGGCTTGTGACACATTTATTCATCAATGTTTCTTTATGACGTTAAACTATGGTCACGTCACGTAAAACTATGGTCCGTAAACCGACTTTGCAGACAACCAATTTTTTTAAAATTTTATTCCAAAATTTTACGATATTATTATATTAAATTGACTATTCATATTTTTTTGTTATACTATACAAGATGATGCCCGCGACTTCGTCCGCGTGATTTAAGGTTTTTTGATTCCCACGGGAAAAAAGTAGCCTATGTCTTAATCCTGTTTATAAGCTGTCTCCATTCCAAATTTCCGCCAAATCGGTTCATTCGTGAAAAAGTAATAAACATCCATCCATACATCCTCACAAACTTTCGCATTTATATTAGTAGGAACTAGGATAGTAGGATATACTGCATCACAAAAAAAAATATTTTTTGTGATGCAACTACAAATTTACGATTTTCGGATTTTTCCTTTACTTGTGCTACATGACATTGCTTCATGCCAAATTTCATCATTCTAGATCAACAGGAAGTACCCTCTAGGTCTTGCGAGTGTTAAAATATGCGGCATAGACGGACCATAAAAGGCCGTATCTTTTGATTGCGTTGACTTAGATTTTGTCACAGCTACAAGGGATTGCAGACCTGAGTATTTGATATTATTTTCAACTTGATACCTCCACGTGTTCCTGAGAAAATGGGTATTGACAGACGGACAGATAGACGGACAACGAAGTGATTCTATAAGGGTTCCGTTTTTAGTACGGAGTACGGAACCCTAAAAATGAGAGTTATGACAGTTTAAAAGGTAAAATTTTGTTTGGTCCTCCTGAAAAGTAGGGGTTTGTCGCTTACAACATTTGAAAATTCCATCGTCGATGTATCGGATTACACACGGACCTCAGATTACAAAGGGCGTAAAGGACATTTTGGCCAAAACTTGAACTTTTTAATGGTATCATACTCAGTTTTTTTACGCTCTTTCGATCTGTCTTATTTACGTCTCAATATTCACCAAAAATGTCGTTTACGACCTAAATTTTTGGTGTTCTTAAACATGAATTGTCGAATAAATAGGTCACTACTAATGGTACTACACTATGTAATGGTCGTAAGGCACCTTGAGTTAAAACGTAATATCATCAATTTTTTTTTAATTTTAAAAAGAAAAAAAATATTGATATCTATTTCTTCTTTATCAACCTATAAACGTCCACCCGCTTTCAGGAGTTTCGCAATGATTCCGTCATCACCAGGCACCTTGTTCTTGAGCTGTTTGAGAGCCATACTAATCTCGTATAGGCTGACTGACATCCGGGACATCTTCGGTATAGTTCATAAATCACAACGAATAATTGATCGTCATAGTCACCGTCGTTGGCAACAGTTTTTGATTGAAAATTGCACTGTCGATTCAACGAAATACAGTTGATTATCGAGTGCAGGCTCACGTCACTGTAGAAAAAATATGTCGATATAATAGGCAAATATGTCGGGTCTCGTGACGTCACCACGCTCCTGCTTCCCTTGATGGATTAAATATAAAATATTTCTTTCTAAAATGTTTATAGTTTTTAATGCGCTTGATTATTTTTTTGGATATTTTGAAACTTGATACAAAAAAAATAATTGTAATCATATCAATAAAAAAAATGGATGGAGAAATTTTCCACTGTGAGTAAAAGGGTAGTTTTTGAAAAAAATATAATCTCTTGGTAGATTGTTTGGATTTTCAAGTTGTAGGTACAAAACGGCTATAAAAGGATATTCCAGTGAAGAAAATTCACAGAGCAATTTTCCGCTGCAAGTTACATAAAAAAAACGTATTTTTCAAAATTTGGTGGTTTCAACTAGGAGTATATTTTGGATATTTTATATTTTGTTTCTAGACTTTACATGAATGCTTCAGGTGAAGAAAGTTTTGACCGAGCATTTTGCCGAACTGAGATATTAAGCATAAAAGAGTTTAGGTAAAAATACATAACTTCCGTTCTTATTTTTTTTTGGATATTTATAAAATACGTTTAACTACTGATACTTTATCATTCTGTAAGGTTTCGTCGCCTGAGGAATTGATGTTGGGGTCCACTAGCTTCATTGCCTAGACTAAGGTACATATGCCATAACACAACGATAATCAATTTTGTTTACAGACTCTCTACAAAAGAAAATACTTCTGCGCCGATGACTACGACGAGGGATATTTTGATTTTAGCTGCGTGGGCGGAGCTAAGCCACCGATCGGTGCCACGTGGTATACTATTTGTGGAACACCGTTCCAGTAAGTTATATATTTTCAGGGTGAATCTGCGATATCTAGTAGGTATATGGAGGAACGTGATTTAATGAGTATTACTTTATTACTGATTTCAAACTATTTATTTGTTATAGAAACCGGGCCGAGTACATAGCAGTGATCACGGGAATATTATTCTGTGCTGCTGGAATCTTCCGTGGAATATATTTCACCAAGGCCACGCCCCCATCTATAGCCAAAAAGCTTAAACTAAAATGATTTAAAGCTTCCGCGGAATTTATTTCTCCAACATCATAAGGTGAACTAAGGAGAAGGGGAAGGGCCACCTGTGAAATAAAAAAAAAATTCTTCGTTTCGCTCCCATCCATATTATAATAATTTATGTTAAAAATTACATCAATGTTTTTCATCTTTTTCGTCTCTTGAGTTTTAGTTATATTAATTAACTAGATGATGCCCGCGACTTCGTCCGCGTGGATTCAGGCGACGTTTTCGCATAGGAGTGGCGTTGTGCGACGCGTGGTGCGTCGTGTCGCGCGATTCTCCGTTTATGGAGAGGCGTTGCGAGAAACGCGAAGGGGCTAACACGCGATAAACAATCGATCGATACAAATCGGGCGATACGTACAGTAGACAGAACCGAATGCCGCCAGTCTTAATTCGGATTTCACACGACGCAGACGAGTATATTATCGACCAATTATGGAGCACGATTTAATTTATTTCAATTTTCTTGGGTCAGAGGAAATGGACTCCAAAATTTTAAAAAGTCACCGCCATATTGAAATTCTATGTTATTGGACCGATTACGTTCAAAATCGATATTTGGGCTTCCCTTGGGTCAAGAAATAGGAAATGGATGCCAAAATTTTTTAAAAGACACCGTCCTATTGAAATTCTTTGTTATTCGACTGATTTCGTTCAAAATTGATATATAGGCTTCCCTGGGGTCAAGAAAGAGCAAATGGATGTCAAAAATTTAAAAAGGCCCGCCGTATTGAAATTCTATGTTATTGGACCGATTACGTTCAAAATCGATATTTGGGATTCCCTTGGGCCAAGAAAGAGGAAATGGATACTAAAATTTAAAAAAGTCACCGCCATATTGAAATTCTTTGTAATTCGACCGATTTTTTTCGTTCGAAATCGATTTTGAACGAAATCATTTTGGCATCCATTTCCTCTTTCTTGACCCCAGGGAAGCCCAAATATCGATTTTGAATGTAATCGGTAATAACATAGAATTTCAATATGGTGGGACTTTTTAAATTTTTGGCATCCATTTGCTCTTTTTTGACCCCAGGGAAGCCTATACATCGATTTTGAACGTAATCGGTCCAATAACATAGAATTTCAATAAGGCGGTGACTTTTTAAAATTTTGGAATCCATTTCCTCTTTCTTGACCGAAGAGAAGCCCAAATATCAATTTTGAACGTAATCGGTCCAATAACATAGAATTTCAATAAGGCGGTGATTTTTTAAAATTTTGGAATCCATTTCCTCTTTCTTGACCCAAGCGAAGCCCAAATATCGATTTTGAACGTAATCGGTCCAATAACATATTATTATTATTTGTCATGACTCATGAGTGAGAAGCCATCCACAATTAGGGTCGCTCTTGAATTGCAGAAATATAAAGTTCTACTTTTTCGTCATTCATGTCGCATACGTACGCTCGCCTTCCTTGCTAAACACAAACTGGCCGAATAACGTTAAAGTCGCGTGCGTCGCCCTCGGTGCCCGCCGCGTTCAACGCCTGACACCTCTGCATAAACGCTCTCATACTTGGCCATATGTTTGAGTTTATCGCGTGACACGACGCACCACGCGCCGCGCAACGCCACGCCTATGCGAAAACGTCGCCTAAGGGTTTAAATTCCCGCGGGAACTGTGTTAATCCTGGTTATAAGCTATCTCCATTCCAAATTTCAGCTAATTCGGCCTATTCGTTGTAGAGTTATAGAGTAACAAACATCCATCCAGCCAAACAAACATATCCTCACAAACTTTCACTTTTATAATATTAGTATTTATAATATAAGTTTTTATAATATTAGTAGGATACAAAAATGAATAGATATGTTTAATTATAATATTTTCATCTTATAAAATTATTAAGACAATATTATTAACGATAAGCGTCCACAGCTTCCTATAAGACAGGTTATAGGACATAATATCGGTAAGATTTCATCAAACGGATTTTTAAATTTTATGTAGGTAGTTATTCTTTAGGCTTAGAGAAAGAGCATAGATTTAATACGATAAAGGTTCGACCAGACCTAAGGGCGAATATTGGTACTTGTGGTGGCCTGGTACTGGCAACACTGCTAGGTACTCTATTTGAGATACATCGTCAATGAAGCTTCATGATTATTGGTAATTTTTAGCTGAGTTAATAAAATGAATTAATAATGCAATATAACTCTGAGATCTTTATTTTATACAAATTAAAGAGAAATACATAATAAAGCAAATCTTATTTAACATAAAAAGAAGGGTTTTAATAATAAGCCTTATCAATGTTTGTCCCGTAAAAGAATGAACAATCTAAAATATATTACAGTGCTGGACTTCATGAATCATGATATATTAAGTATTTAATAAGAACTATATATTCAAATCAAAAACACCGAGTAAAATTTTATTATGTTTGATTAATTTCATTGATCAATATAAAATATTATTATGTTTGATTAATTTCATTTTGATTTAAATGATCAATAAATAAATAAAAACTGACTTTTTATTATTAATTACAGATTTTAAACTTATTTGATACTAAAAAAAAATAATTAAATACATAAATGTATTTGTGTACATGTTATAAATATTCTTGTATACTTTTTATATTCTTTTTTATTGAATTCATTTTTTTTTAATATTCTTGCTTTATCAATATGTAAAGTTAGTCTTCAGTTGGCTTCATGCCTAGTTTATGGTTTCTAATTTTTTGTAAGCTGCACAGTTTTATAAGAAAATAACCCGTTTCTATCAAACCCAGTACTTGTATTATTATTAGAAACCTTATCAATTATTCGGCGCTGGTAAACGATAATGCCATTGCCTTTAATAATAATTTAAATTCAAAAATATTGTTTTGGATACGATAATTTTGTTTTAAACGTGTATAATTATTATTTTAATGTATAGCGTCGTCTTTCGAGCGTCGATATAGTCTTATTTCTAGGTCAACAAAGTATGTAATTACTTAACTTAAACACTAATTATTATAATTATAACAATAATTCTGGTAGCAGCTGATTCTTTTGGAATATGCGAGATAGGTAGTTTGGGCTATATTCAAAGGTGCTTCTTATCCTTTACTGTGCCGAGACCCATAGTCGACCCCATTAAAATCACTTTGAATGGAGTCTACCATTGGTGTGATATTGTGTAACTTTTGAACATAGTCTTACAGAGAAGCCTTGTATCGAATCAATAGTCCGAAATGCTTAAGAGAATTCGAATTAAGTCAAATGTTGTTTTGTTGGGTTTAGTAATGTTAATCATGTACAACTTTATGAATTAATGTTCTGGTACAATCGAATTCTCAGTTTCAGATGCTCATGAATTGATAATAAGCTTCTGTGCATTGCCCTTGACAAACAGCTTTAGGCGGGCCTAAATTAGGCCCGCTTGCAGAGACGCCGAGTTAGGTTTAACCCAGGAATAAATTTGTACTTTTTACAGAAGCTTTATACGAAATCTGTCAAAGCAGCCGCTAATTCTGGGTTAAAAGGATAACCCGATGTTTCTGTGTGCGTGCCTTAATATTATAGCAAGACTCATATTACTATAAAAAAAAAATTATATAATATACTAATCAACATGAATGACCAATATGTCGAATTCTTGTGTATTGTGATGTCTGTGGTTTGGTTTTTATATCACAAACAAATTAAGAATACACAATCTTAAGTTAAAAATCAGATAGATCTACGAAATAGACGGATCTTGCTTCGATGTTTTAAATGACAAGTTTATGTAGTCATATAACATGCTATAATTTATATTATTAAATTGTAATACTTCAAGCTATAAAAAAGCCAGTAAAGCGCTTTAAAAGTGGAGAGTCAGCCTTTACCAGAATATGGTCGCAGGAAAGTCATGAGAAAAGTATCGACGACATAGTCAAAAAATTTTGAAGGCTTATAATCCAATTTCGTAGCTCCGCTTGAGCCGTATTACCAATTGATGTTATAAAAGTGTTTCGAGGAGGTCACGAGAATCACAAAACTTAGAAGTTAAAGCTAACAACACATTACATCACGCGTTTTTCAGCCTTGATTCTTTAATTTTTTTCAGTATTATCTCTCTGTTATCTGAGACTAGTTTATGTCCGTATTTACGTTGCTCTTTGATGAACGATGAACGATGTGTTGTAATGTGATATCAGCTTACGCCGGCACGATTCAGAGATCCCCGATCTGAATCGATCGTTTAGACTAGAACATCGATTTATGGCAATACAATATAACGATTTTTTGAATAGATTCAACAGGATGCCACTTTTAAGCAGATCGAATCGTATGCCCAGATAGTATATAAAGGTGTTTTCATTAAAAAAAATTATCGCATCGAAACAGATTTTTCAGCCGAAACGATAACTTAAGAAACCAACATAAGAAACACAAGCTATGCGTCCCTATGCAGAAGCTGGAGGTAGCCAAAAAAAATGCATACGGTATGGCTATTCGTATTTTTAATCACTTGCCGGATAATATGAAAAGTTTTCCTTTAAGTTCGATTTATAAAAGCACTATTTGACATGCTTATAGATAAAATGTATTATAAGATTAATGATTACCTAATTGAAGAGTTAAATTGATTTTCCGTATTTTACTGACATGTTTTCAATTATTAAGGATTGCTTTTTGCACGCCAAGCTTGGCAGGATATGTTGACGCTGTATAATTGTAAACTTAACATCTATGTAAATATGTAAATATTTCATGATTGATTGATTAATTTTCATTTTGGTGGGATAGATACATTTGTACAACAAATCGCGGATCGATTCACGGGGTTACGATCTATTACGATCCAAAAGATCGATTCAAATCAATATCGGGAATCTCTAGTACGATGGCGCCGGCCTTACATTAACACAGGCAATATTAACTTAAAATTCAAGCGGGCAAGTCAAAATTTGACACGTGTATCTGCGGCACGTGCGTGGGGTCGATCTTGGGCGATGTCTTGTAGTCGCACAGGCCAAGCTCCTTCAGCTTCCACTCCCACCCCATCAGCTGCACGGCGTGCAGCGTCTCGGCCTCCGTGTGCTGTCGGCGCAGCATACCTTCCTGCAAGGACCACATGGAGTGATTTTCTATAGCTCTTTCGTGGTATAGTTCTTGCAATTCACGAGGGCGACTGACTTATGGTTGGGTGTGTGTCGTATCTGTATAAGTGTGAGCGAGCGCAATGCTCGCGCCTGCCCGCTCCCACCTAGGCTTTGATAGGCACGCTCACTTATGCAATGTGCATGTACAAGAAGTAACCACGAGTAAAGCTCACTCGCCTTCGTGAATTGCAAAAACTGCAGCATGATGTGGGCAACTGTTTTTTTTTAAAGATTTTCAGCCAAACTGAACTCGACTAATATTCTCCTCAGTGTTAGGAGTGGGTACGAGAATAATGCAACAGACAGCGATCCTTTCAGTTTTCTGTCTGTTGGGCTATTGAGGCCTCTGAGTTGGTTTGCTTCAATCATACAGATTGTTGGACGAATCATCAAATAAGTACACTTTCGTATTTATAATGTTAGCAAGGATTAGTGTTTTTGTTATAGCAATTTTTTTTTAATTTTTAATGAGAGTGATGTTCATTGCCTCAATGGCCCAATGCAATGGCCACCCGTTGCAATTTAGTCGTACTCACTCCTAATACGAGCTTTCCGCTTATTTAGAGGGAAGAGAAGCATATAAGTTAAATCAGCTTGGCTAATCTTCTTTCTTTCAAAGGTTTCTTTCGTGGACTTCCACAGATCTCAATGTAACGCCGCCTGAATCCAGGTGCTCCCTGCGACACGTCTGATGTCGGTTGACGTCGGTCCACCTAGTGGGGGGTCTGCCAACACTGCGCTTCCCGGTGCGGGGTCGCCACTCCAGCACTTTAGGACCCCAATGCTTGGCTTATATTCTATATAAATAACCGGCCAAGTGCGAGTCATACTCGCGCACTGAGGGTTCATTCTGAAGATTATATTAATTATGTACGAACCACGAACTTACTCTCACAAATGGCGCTAAATGACACTGCGCTACAAAATACGCCTTATAAGCTGTAACTTTTCATTGAGGTAAACTAGAAACTTGAAATTTTCACAGCATTAAGACTCTATTGACCTTTCTATTCAGTTCCGCCGTTTCTGACAAAAAGGGCCTTGACACACGGACTGACAGACGGACAACGGAGCGAGCCTATAAGTGTGTGTCCTTATTGGACGCACAGTGAGTAAGTGAGTCGCTAACTCAATGTCGAGTTAGCGGAAAATTATAGGGAAGCAAACAGTTAGCCGCTCACTGTTCGTCTAATGGGGACACGGCCTAAAGGTTCCGTTCTTTCGGAGCCCTAAAAAAGAGATTAATTAATTAAATTTTCTAGATGTTTGTAATCACTTTGATTTTCTCCCACTTGTCGTCGACCTCCTGCAGCCACGAGTTGATCTGCCGTCCGTTGCAGCGGGAGCGCTGCGCGTTGCGCTTCTCCTCCTGCTCCGGCGCCAGCACGTTGTACACCTCCTTGTCGCGCAAGATCGTGCACACCGAAAACGGGAGAGACTGCAACCAACAATCAATTCAAATATGTGTCACATATGTCGCAGTAAGATAGTTAAAGCCGTGATATAGGTTTATAGCTGTAAACCGGAATATAGTTATACGGAAGCTGCGGTTCATAGCTATCTTACAACGAATATAGCTAAATATGAGCATGATCTAGTTATATGTACCTATAAGTATCTGACTAAACTAATCTAGTGAAATGACACAAGTATTAATTTTCTTTGATTTGCAGAACTAAGATAGCTATGAACCACTTCCGTTTAACTTATATTCCGACATAAAGCTATAAGCCTATGTTTATACCTATATCTTAATAGTTGAAGTGGTGATAAACCTAGGTTTATAGCTATATCACGGCTACAACTATCTTACTGCGACATATATAATATATTTGACGTAGGCCAAATTTTGGCACTTATGACAAGTCTAGAATCTACCACCGGTTCGGAATACTGATAGACATCTGCTGTTTAGAGCCCGCAAGAAACTCAACAGTGGATCTTCAAAACAAAAATGTTGTGTGTATTCAAAACAATATTATGTATTAACCATCTTGTGGACAGCTGAAGCAAAGCCGATCGCTTCCAAGCTACCTTGTCATTGAGAAATTTATTAACAATTTATTAGCCTCTACTTATTAAATGTGTCTTTACACACTGTTCAAATTTGTGTAATATAATAGAATAGAAATATTTTTTATTCAAATAAACTTTTTTACAAGTGCTTTTGAATCGTCGATGAATCTACCACTGGTTCGGAATGCCCTTCCTGTATTCTATGCGGCATAATTGTAAGTATGCATTAATGGAACTTCCCCTCAGTGTGGAAACACTGCATACATAGCATAATATCTATTATTGTAAACTTGTTTTGAAAAGAGCAACTGCCGAGTTTCTTGCTGGTTCTTCTCGGCAGGAACGGCATTCCGAACCAGTGGTAGACTCATCGACGATTCAAGCATTTAGGGTAATAGGAAACTGGGTGTAGAGAAATAAGCCCAACCCTGTACTCACAATTATATTCGCATGTTCACGGTGTGTACAGCGCAGTGTACCGATAAATACTAACTAACAATATCACACAAAATTTTCTATATAATAAAATACGACAACCGCGGCGGGACGACTCAGCGATGCATGTGTCCCTACAGGCTACAAGTACTTGTAAAAAGTTTATTTGAATAAAAAACATTTCTATTCTATTCTATTGCCTAACACAAAAGCTATCAGTAAAAATTCAAAGATAAATAATGAACCTTTCTTCTGTGTTCTTTGTGATGTTCTTGGGATTGGGGAAACGTGGATTCAAAGCTATAATGGGGCATCCATATAGCAACTGCTGGCAGGCTTACCTCTGCTGCTTACGCTGTTAGGAAGATTCGACAGTTAACGGACAGAAACTGCAAAAATTGTTTATTTTGCATATTTCCATGGTATTATGTCATACGGAATCTTACTATAGGGTAAAGCAAGAAGAGGGCATTTCGCGCAATCTACAATTTAAAACCGCGGGATTCCCTTTGAGAAAATTTGAAGAAATAGGCATTCTTACAGTAGCTTCACAATATATTAGGTCCTTACATATGAAATTAGCGTTTTGTAAGAGAGGAACATAAAGTCGATTTCTTTTTAAATATAATATTTAAAAAAAAGTTTTGCCATCTCATAGGTAGTTAATTGATCCCTTTAGTAAAAAAACCATTCGGACGGGAATCAATAAAATCTTTGAAGGCGCTTTGGACTGCCCCATCGGAGTTGAATTTTTTCCTTGCAAGAAGTTATCCAAATTTCGAAAAAAATGGTAATCTGTTGGAGCAAGGTCCGGGGAGTACGGTGGATGTCTTAAACAATCCAATTGAAGCTCCTCTAATTTGGTAGCCGTCTGTTGTGCAGTGTGTGGTCTAGCGTTGTCCTGAATCAGTAGTGGCCCAGAGCGATTGACCAGCGTCGGTTGTTTAGCAGCTAGGTTTTCCATCATGGTTTGTAGTTGCTAACAATAGACATCCTCCGTAATCGTCTGGCCAGATTTAAGAAAGCTGTAGTGAACGACACCGGCACTTTTTACGACACAAGTAATTTTTTTTGGGTCAATTTTCGCTTGGGGCAGGATTTGGCTGGTTCGCCAGGGTTCAGCCATTACGATGAGCGTTTTCGATTATCGTACAGGATCCACTTTTCGTTACAGGTAATGATTCGATTTAAAATCCCTTCCATATTGTTCCGGTTGAGTAATGTAACGCAGCAGTCGACGCGCGTTTACCGGTTTGCTGCACTCAATTCATGAGGTACCCACCTTTCCAGCTTTTTCACCTTCCCAATTTGCTTTAAGTGGATTAAAACAGTTTTATTACTAACACCGCAGTCTGCAGCTAGCTCGGACGTGGTTTGTCATGGATCCGCTTCCACAATAGCTTTCAATTCTTCATTATAAACTTTGATCTCCGGCGGTCCACGGGGCTTGTTCTGCAGGTCGAAATTTCCAGAATGAAAACGTTGGAACCAAAAACGCACAGTGTTTTCTTTTGCGTCACTGGTGCCACAATGGAACTCGTACTCGTAAATAACGCGATATTTCAAGTTTTCCATTTCGTAAACTGAGTGACGCAAAGAAAAAACCAAAAGAGGAAAAAACAAATGAATTAGGGTTTTCAAAACACAAATTTATTTTTTTATTCGATGACAAGCTAGTCCTTGACTGCCATCTCAACTGATGTTAAGTGACGATGCAGTCTAAGATGGCAGCGGGCTAACTTGGAAGGGGTATGGCAGTGAACATTCAACCCATCCCCTAATTGGTAGCTACACGCCATCGTGCCGGAACGCTAAATCGCTTGGCGGCATGTTTTTGACGGTAGGGTGGTAACTAACCACGGCCAAAGCCGCCCACCAGACCAGACCAGAGACAATTCAGAAACTTTAAATTCCCAAATTGACCCCGCCGGGAATCGAACCCGAGACCTCCCAGTTATAAGAAAACAGGGCTCACTGAGCCAGGGAGGTCGTCGAAAGTAGAAAGTATGAGTAAATAGCTGTATAAATTTGAAATTGGAATTCCTAACCAAATAGGAGATATTTGAGATCAAAGTGGCCAGTACGACAAAACGCTAATTTCTTAAGTAAGGACCTAATATTTATAAAAATATAATATTTGTTAGAAAAATATTTTGAGTTATAAAAAAAGGGTGATTTACACGATAGGCAAATTAGAGATCCAAATAGGCTCGTGATTCCTCGACTGCGCCTCAAGAGGGTCCGAAAGACGTTTGTGGGAATGGTCGTGACGTTCTATAGTAAAATTCCACAGTCGATCTTAGATTTGCCTTTACATAAGTTTAATAAATCAATTAAAATGGAAAAAGCATACTATATATACAATTGAAGACTATATAAATGACAAAACAGCATTACCACAGCGATTCATGAGACAGTAATAATTAACCTGTGTCATAAAATAATTCTATGCTATTCAGTGTTTCTACTTTATTTGTTTTAGCATTCAAATCGATGCCTTAACATGGGTAGCATAAGTGTGTCATTTTAATCTTTAAACATTTCTGTGGTGGTGTCGTGTGATGCGGGTTGTTACGTGCCGTCAAATATGGTTCAGCGATCAGCGAAGCAATGGCTGGATCATGCGTCATGCTCGCGAACGGGTGCCACCGGCGGGAATGGGGCTACTTTCTGTCTGACCGTCTTAACATGTGTTGAATTATAATTAGTTATGCTTTTATGGAACTCATTGTGGAAACACTGCATACATAGCATAGTATCTTATTGAATTGTAAACTTGTTTTGAAAAGAGCAACCGCCGAATTTCTTGCTGGTTCTTCTCGGCAAGAAGGGCATCCCGAACCAGTGGTAGACTCATCGACGATTCAAAAGCACTTGTAAAAAAGTTTATTTGAATAAAAACATTTCTATTCTATTCAATACATATTAAGACGGGCAGGCAGAAAGTAGCCCCATTCCCGCCGGCGGCACCCGTTCACGAGCATGACGCCTGACCCAGCCTTTGCTTCGCTCAACCATATTTGAGGGAACGTAACAACCCGCATCATGACATGACATCACAATGGTAGTTCTACAAATTCTTTCGGAACTAGTTTTAATTACACTAGCGGCACGCTATGATGGCCGGTTTGACGTTTGTCCGCTCATGAAGTTCCGTATTAATTGATAACGACTTTGAAGGAAATAATTGTATTACTTTATTGACGATAGTGATGTGCAGAGATTCATAAATTTTATCGAATGTAGTTTTAGGTTTAGGACTCAAAATTTATTTATTAAATTGATTTCTAAAATGTATACAAGTGTAGAAAAATCAGTTTGCACCATTTAAGGGGTGAATGTACTTGTGAATATGAACAATTTTCACTATGTGGACAAACCTCTGAAATCGCAAAAAAATATCAGCTGTTTCATACAAAAGGTAAAATTTTTATTTTTATATGATATATACCACAACTCGGCATTTGGTTTTCTAAATTGAAAATTTTTAAAAATGGAATCTAATACGATCGTCACATAGGATCGCTGGCTAGCACAACTACTACCTCCGGCAAACTCGCGTCAATGCTCAATGCAAAACAAAGCAGTTTCGAATTCACGTTGCTTCGAAAAGTATAAACTGTCAGTGCAATGCGATTGTGATATAGTTTTGACCTGGCTTTGGATTTCAAATATTGATACTGCATTACTGTTGACCCTTGCTCGTTAATTTGGACTCTGTTCAAGCCCTTTGTTGTGGATTTCGTCGATATGACCGAACGTACGCAGAGAACTGTTCTAAATAGTCAGACACGTGAGTTCGTAATACGCCTTCGTAACTATTTCGATCGTGAAGCTCAAAATGGAGGGCCAATTTTACCTATAACGTCAGTGGTTGAACGCGTAGCTGATGCGCTTAATATTGGACAACGAACTGTTAGACGGATAACTAAAAAAAAATATGGCGAGACTGGCACAGAAGAAAATAAACTTCACACACCAAAAAAGAGAAAACGAGCAAAACCAGTCGTAGGCATCGATAGCTTTGATGCCGATGCTATCTGAAGACATGTTTGTTTGTTTGTTTTTTTTTCTTGTGTGCATATAAAGTATGTATATTCATTTTCATTCAAATATTCAGTTCGTTCAAATAAATTAAATAAACATATACATTTTTGTTTTATTAAACCTATTTAATCAGGTACAAAAACAAAACTTAATTGTTTTTTGTTCGAGAATAAATTGACATTCCACATCACTATTGTAATGTGTCAAACCGGCCATCATAGCGTGCCGCTAGTTTAATCAAAAAAGTATTCCAACTTGTGGCTCTTATGACAGGTCATCATCATCATGAGCAAAATCATTAACATCTCACTACTGAACGTAGGTTTCCTCTCAGAGGTTTACAGGCCATAGTCAACTTTGAGAACGTTATGGAGAACTATCAGGTGTGCAGGTTTCCTCACGATGTTTTCCTTCGCCATTGAAGCATGTGATATTTAATTGCTTAAACGCACATAGCTCCGGAAAGTCTGAGGTGACCAACTAGTGAGCATAAAAACGGTAGCCCTAGTTGAACCCGGGACGTCGACATCCGCAGTCGACCATGCTAACCCCTAGGAGTTTACTACTATGTAATTAATTACATACCTGATTAGCCACAGCGCGTTCGGCGCGCCCGTGAACTCTCAATATTTCTTGTTCAACAGCAAGGACAAGCTTCTCTTTTTCAACCAGATGTTGTATGCGTAATCTCATCCTGTCATTTAAAAACAAACAAATCAAAACAGTTTCAAATCAAATAGAAAAAATACTTAATATATCCCCGTCCCCCATATATCGTATCCCATATATATAATATGCCCGTTTTCAACAAATAATTCATCCCCTAAATAGGAGTCCTAACTTAGCTTAGGTAACCCGTGAAAGTTTGGGAACGTTGGTAAAACTCTAGGTCTAGACTCTAGGGGGTAAGGGACTATTATAATCTATATTTCCTTAGTTGTCTTACTTAAAAAAAATCGCAGAAAACTGTAGCCGCGTACTTAATTTACGCTATTATTATTATTATTTTCTAAATATATAATTTCCAAAAAACACGATTTACTAAAAAACAAAAACGAGCAAAGCTCGGTCACCGGTACCGGTACTTATATATAAAACAACAGTAAACAAGGCAGGAATTAAGTATTTTATATGATCAATCGAACTTGTAAGGTTCTATCGTTATTAAATGAGTTGCATTATTCGAAGACTTGCCTCTTCTTTTCGTGAGCCATAAACTCGTTGACCATTTGCGGTGGCATGTTGTGTGGAATTTCAACTTGCGGCTCCGGATTGACATTGTTTTGCAAGGTGTATGTACATCTATTCATTAGATATTTGTTGAAATCCTTGGGCGGCTTCGGTTTCACAGGAAACAAGCTCTTCTGACGTCGCTCAATCTAAATTAATAAATGACCATGCAAAAAATCGACCCCACCCACCAACAGATTTGAAACGTATCTCAGTTAATACATCACGGTAGCCTGATGATTTTTTATTATGACGACATCCGTCGTAGGATTGGGGTTTTTAGAATTATTTATTTATTCATTTTTCAGTGTAGTGTTTTGGATACCAGTTTTGAAAATTACAACTATAAAAGAACATACAGGAGCATTAACCAACTAGAAAAAATCGGCCAAGTGCGAGTCGGGCCTCGCTCTTATAGGGTTCCGTTAAAAAAATGAAATTAAAATATTTCCATGGGTACATGTTTGTTTGGGTACAATTTTTATTATTTGTTGTTATAGCGGCAATTGAAATACATAATATGTGAAAATTTCATCGGTCTATCTATTACGGTTTACGAGATATAGCCCGCTGACAGACGGACGGACGGACAGCGTAGGCTTAGTAATAGGGTCCCGTTGGTACCCTTTGGGTACGGAACCCTAAAAAGCTATTGTAAGATGCAAATGCGTTACTGAGACGCAGAAAAAAACCGCGCCGCGCGCTGCCCGCGCTCCCTCTGACCACCTCCGGGCGGACCCTTGCGTCGCCTGTCGCCTGCGTCGCGCGCGCGTACTTTAGTTTGCGTACTTCTTTCGTATTTAAAAAAAACCCCAATCATTTTTGGATTGAAAATGGTTATAAGTCTTTTAATGGGACGTTACAATAATATTAAAAATAGTGTCACGTCTGTTGGGGGGGTGGTGACAGTGCCCATACAATTTTTTGCATAGTCCTTTCTTTATTTTAAAACTTATAAATACTTTAAAATAGCCTTTTAGAATATTAATTTCTTTTTCTTCAAATAAACTCAACATAACCAGTGCTAAAAGTGATTAAAACTGAAAATAAACGAAGTCACAACGAGGGACAAAATTGTGCTAAAAGCAGGTTTACAAAGACCAAAGTTGAGTCAAGTTTGATCTTTCCCATGTTGAATTAACGGAAACGAACCTCTGTGAGTCAATTAAATTCGATAAAACATAGATTTTCGCGGAGCCAAAAAAACGAAGAAGAAGAAGAAAACATAGATTTTTTAAATATCAAAAGAAAAATCATTAATTTAAAAAAACAGTGAATAGAAAAATACCTCCATCTGCCAAGGATCACTAGAACTTCTTAATTAGATCATTACTAAGAACAGATAACTCAAGGCGATACCACTAGATGTCATTAGTTGTTTCATTCGGAAATATTGAAGTCGGCAAAACAAAATTAATTAGGGTTTGCAACAGCAGCTACAGCGCAGTGGATACAGGCTTTGATTAAAAACTGGAACGCAGACAATAATTTGTGGTGCAACCACGGTGCAACATGATGGATTTAGAGATTTAAAAAAAGATACGGAAGACTCTGTGATTCGCTCTTCAACTATTCTTAATAGTTGAAGAGCGAATCACAAAAAATATCAATGGAAATATAGACAAGAAATTTGAAAGTATTCATTCGCAAATTGAGTTAATCAACAATAATGCCAGCGAACAAGACGAGAGGATTCTATTTAGTTATAGAAAAACAAATGAGATGCAGAAATATAGTATTTTTTGGGATTGAAGAAAATGAAAAATCTTATGAGGAATTAGAAAACAAAATGATTCACTTAATAACAACGGATATGAAGGTGGATTGCAATAGAAGCGAAATCGAAATAACAAGAAGGCTTGGGAAAAAACAGAAAATAAAATAAGACCTATGATTCTGCCTTTGCGAAAAGCTTTGTATTATTAAAAACAAGCAACAACTTAAGAATTGAAAAGAACCACATTATACATGTACTAAGTACTATTATAGTCTATTTTTTTTAACAAACGAGTACTGAGTATGTCTCTCTCACATTTCCGATATTGACAGAGTGAGATGTCATTTTAGGGGTGGGGCCTGGGACTCTATGTTGACCTATTTAGTTGGTCCTTGTGGACCTATTTAGTCTCGTGATTCTGTCGCTTGAACTACTGCACTAATAGTACTAGAAATCGGTACTAGTAGTCTTTGGAATGTACTAGTACGGAGCGCTTCTATTAGTGACCGAGAAAGAACAAGCCTACTAAAAATGATGGCATCAGTGTAAAGATCGCAATCACCTGATTACCTGAACTTATAGCGTTGTTGCTGCATCAATGAATTTTGACCAATAGCGGGAGAGTACCAGCCAATCAGAGGTCATTGCGATCGCTGCACTGAAGCAATCATTTTTAGACAATACCACAGCAGTTCTGTTAGGGCCAGTTCGCAACAGTCACCTGTTTCCGGATGTGTATATACATCTGATAGGGGTTTGAATGTGTGATGTTGTGCGTCGCCGCCGTGCTGTCCGGTGGTTCGTTCTTCTGCTCGCGCGAATGGCTGTCTCTCGACGCTTTGATCTTACGTTTCCGCGGGTGCAACTCGACAGACGGACCTGCAGTTATTTATTCAATGTATATATATAATGTTCTCTTTTGATATATTTATATCTTCCCATGATCGAAGTTTCTCTACGTGATCAAATCAGAAATGAGGAAATCCGAAGAAAATCTAGTCAACAACGTATTGTGAAGCTGAGTGGCAATGGACAGGGTACATAGTCGGAAGAACCGATAGACGTAGGGGTTCCACGATTATAAACGGCGACCTCCATATCGCCAGTGATTGTTGGGAGACCCAAGGGCTCTTGTGTACTTCCTGGTATTCGATTCGTTTTCGTGATTCGTGAAAATACGAATCGTAGTGGTCTACATACAAAATGTACGTGCGCTTGTGCATTCATTCGATTCGTGTTTTGACGGATCCGTATTAGTTTTGTATGACAGCAACTTCGAATCGTATTTTTACGAATACGATTACGAATCGAATATGAGGAATTGCACAAGAGCCCTTACCATGTGGACCAACGTTAGGCGAGTCGAAGAATGAGTCAAGTTCACGTTACGTTATGACGAGCTCGAACCTTGCGTAAAGAGGTTCGATCAATTTGATCGTGCCCTATAGTTGCCAAGGTTCTTTCCAGAACGCCGTAACGTGGATAATGTGTAAGTTCCTACACGATACTTATTTCTAGTAGAGACCACGACAACAGTTGATGAACGAGACCTTTAATTCATTACATTTTGTAGGAAAACGAGGATCAACGGGTAATAAAAACATACTGAAAATGAAAAGTAGGTATATCGGAACTGACGTCGTATATTCCTCTTCGCGAAAAAGTTTTCACGTGAACGAGACATCCTTAAGACTAGATATTCAGTCGGATCTTGCGGCCGTCGGCTGTACATCATCACAATTCAATGCGCATCCCAAGACTAAAGGCGGCTCCTATGTCCGCTTGTAACACGCCGTTAAAACCACCAGCTTCCAGTACTCCTTTAGAAACTGCCGGCGGCTTACATTCGCCGACATATTGATTCCGTTATATTGAGCAGCAGAAGATTTTGCAACATCGCTATAAATTTATTTTAGGCGTCCATGTTGCGCTGTAGAATTACCATCATAGATTCCAATATCACGTAAATAACGTAAATAGTAACGTAGCTTGAAATTAAGTATTATATTAAGTGTTACTTGATTGGTCTTAAACCTTTACAACATTAGTAGAATACACGAAATAAATGAATTCAGAAATCTCTTGTAATAATAGGTTCCAATATATTGATACCTTCCATGGCAGAAGATAACTTCACTAAGGTTAAATGTTAGGTTGTTACATAAAATTGTCACAGCAACGTTTACTGATTTAAAAGATAAAATATACATCACATTATGTAATTAAAATACGCAAACAACAACTAGTCATGCGATAAACATAAAAACTAAACAATGCAAGCACGATCTTTAATTTCTACTTCACATTCCGAAGCCATTTCACAAAGTCCATAAATTTATTAGGCTCGAGTTAGACTGAACATACAAACAAGATTGGAATGTACAAGTTCGTCGCATTCTTAATAATTACGTCATTAAACGACTAATATATTTATTGGGACTCTGTAAAATAGACAATTAATTATAATACCAATTTTGTATGCAAGTAAAACACTTATGCTTTAGAGGTTTCATTATTTTGTATGAAACAGTTTGAACAGTCAAGAAAGTTAAAAGAGAAACTTCCTCTCGATACTTTTATGAATACAAGAAATTCATCGTAAACTGGATTGCCAACCTTCTAGGTTAACTACAGAGATTGGCAAGCCAGATTACAGCCCTAGGACATCAAGTTCATTAGAGGAACATTTATTCAAAGTACGAGCAATATTTTACTTTAGGCGCTCCGCCCTCGTCCGACAATCGGTGACCGTTTTTTGTCGGCAAAAAATGAATCATACAGATTGCAATATCTAAACGCACATGTCCTACAATAAAAATCGGCCATGTGCGAGTCTGGCCTCGCTCTTTTAGGGTTCCGTACATATGAACAAATCATTTTTAAACTAGATACATATTAATTAGATTTTTTAGTTCCTGTGCTAAATTAGCATATGGGGAAAATGCTCGTTTGTTTTGGTCACAACTTTGATGGCCCCCATTTCTTCATTTTTGAAGCTAAAAAATAATAAACTAGTGGTTCGCCCCGAACTGAGACCTCGCGGTAACTTCTTCTTCTTCTTCTTTATCAACCTATAGATGTCCACTGCTGGACAAAGTTCTCCTGCATGGACTTCCACAGGCTTCGGTCTTGCGCCGCTTGAATCCAGCGGCTCCCTGCGACTCGTTTGATGTCGTCGGTCCACCTGGTGGGGGGTCTGCCAACACTGCGTTTCCCGGTGCGGGGTCGCCACTCCAACACCTTGGGACCCCAACGACCATCAGTTCTTCGAACTATGTGCCCCGCCCATTTCCACTTCAGTTTCGCGACACGCTGAGCTATGTCGGTGACTTTGGTTCTCCTACGAATCTCCTCATTTCTGATAACGCGGTAACGGTTTCCCATAATTACTTATTCATTCAAACGATACATGACGACCAAAATTGACATTATTACGTTTCACCAACTATACCTAAATCATCCCCTAAGTAGAAGTCTCTTTACGTAGGTAGCCCCTAAATACAATCCTAACATCCCAATGTCATTTTCACCTTTAGTTGTACCGTAGAGGTTCGTAATAACAAAGTTGACAGAAAGCGTCACCTTACTTAACATAGGTAGCCCGTAAAGGTTAGGGAACGGTAGTGAAATCAGGCATCAATAGGTACCTACTTAGGTATAGTTTTTTGGAACATTCAAATTAAATTTTTTGTCCACGCGTCATCTATCGACACGATCAGAAAACATTCGAAAACAAGCGCCACGTGAAGTTTTATTGATGTTTGATATTTAACTAAATAATAATTTTATTTGAATAATATGTTATTACATGCATTAGTACTTGTCATACAAAATAATAATGGTTTACGTAAAGCTGCGTTTGGAATATGAGATGAGAGCGCCAAATATTGACATCATTGTGAGGTTCTGTTAAAAATACTGCAGCTCATTAAAAGTTAAATATTTTAGTTTCCTTATTATATTTATCTAATTTCAGTATATGTTGTTCAAGTACATGATATAACGCTAATAATTATAAAAGTTTCAAGAGCTCAATAGATGGCGCTCTCATCTCATATTGTAAACGCAGCTTTACGTAAACTATTATTATTTTGTATGACAAGTAATAATGCATATAATAACATATTAATCAATTAAAATTATTATTTAGTTATATATCAAACATCTATAAAACTTCACTTTGCGGTATGTTTTTTGCATGTTTTTTTATCGTGTCGATAGATGTCACTGTGTACAAATAATTTAATTTTAATGTTCCAAAAACTATACCTAAGTAGGTACCTATAAATTGATGCCTGATTTCACTACAGTTCCCAACCTTTACAGCCTACCTATGTTAAGTTAGGTGACGCTTTCTGTTAACTTTATTACGAATCTCTACGGGACAACTAAAGGTGAAAATGACATGTTAGGATTGTATTTAGGGGCTACCTACGTTAAAAGACTTCTACTTAGGGGATGATTTAGGTATGGTTGGTGAAAACGGGCATAATAATAATGTCAATTTTAATCGTCATGTTATGACTATTGAATAAATAAGTAATTATGGGAAACCGTTACTGCGAGATCTCAGTTCGGGGCGAACCACTAGTTTTATTTTTATTATTTGTTGTTATAGCGGCAATAGAAATATATACTCTGTGAAAATTTCAACTGTCTACCTATTACGGTTTACGAGATACAGCCCGCTGACAGACGGACGGATGGACGGGCGGACAGACGGACAGACAGCGGAGGCTTAGTAATATAGTAATAGGTCCCGTCCCTAAAAAGTCAGTCAAAATCAGAACAGTCGGTGAAATTACCTACCCCATTATTATCGAACTTACAAAGTCTGACGTGGGCGGAGGGATTTTTTTATGAGATAAGGAGGATATTCTGTGGGCTATGAACTCGATGTCTGTTGGAAAGGGTGTTGAACGTGTTTCTTTCGACAATAGCATTACCTGCTTCGTTTCTCCCGCTCGATCCCGACGACGTGGAAGGCGCGTGGTCAGCGTCTTGGGCCTGCAATAGAACGTCATCGTTACACACTCGTTCACCACGCGCGCACAAGACACCGAGACAAATATGAAACACCTAAGGTCTCTACTGAGAGTATGGCAATAGTACTTACACGCGATGGACTTTTGTTGGAACTCAATGCCTGATTCGATCCCGAACCCGAGCGAGCCTCGGAGCCCGTCGGAGAGGTCCGCCCCTTATCTTTATCACCATCATTCGTTCTGTGGGAGCGGAGTACTCTTTGTCCTGCCTATAAGACAAGTATTTAATATTTCTTTTGGACAATAGTGCTACCGTCTGGGGCAGTGATCGTCATTTGCCTTCGGCGCCAGTCAACTGGTAATTTTTATTGTAGCCTACTTAAAACGAGACTATCATATGCAAGCAGGAATCATCCCGTAGGGTTCCGTACGGTTACATGTTTACCAACGCATTATGAAATTAAAGAAAAACATAGTACAAGATTCCGAAGAGAGGTCGACCTTCACCCATCTGTTTACCAGACAATTTTTATCGAATATTATCTATAAAAAACAAATCGCAATAGGATATTTTACTCCTAGTGAGAAATAATCTAAAACTACAAAAATCAGATAGTTTAGCCAATAAGGAATCAGGAAGTGGAAATTTTAGTTCACAAAATTATAAAATAAATTTTATATTGAATCTCAAAGTTTTCACTTTTTTGTCTATGCTACAAATATGCGAAATTTCAAACAGTACCCGCCATTACAATACGTCACAATGCCAGTAGTCTATATAGTTCATCCGCTCAAATAGTTTGCAGTACAAATACAC
Organism: Oeneis ivallda; assembly: GCA_029955525.1. NCBI lineage: Eukaryota > Metazoa > Arthropoda > Insecta > Lepidoptera > Nymphalidae > Oeneis > Oeneis ivallda. The sequence goes on from JARPMR010000001.1 coordinate 15,180,425, forward strand.
GGTATTTCAGAAACTATGTCAAAAAAAAAACTTTATTAAATTATTTAGTACCATCATTTATTTTAATTTTTTTAGATTAATGAAAACACAAAATCAAAATACTGGTAGTGTTAGATCCGAATCATCACTTTATATACATATACTATCGTCATAATACAGCACACAAACATTTAGCGTGACGCACTAAAGTACACAGTGGGTCACATAAGTCGCGCTGCCTTCGGCATGTACCGGCGGGCGGTCGCTATGTGTCGACTTTACAAAGGGCGCCTACTATTTGAGCGAACGAATTTACTGTCAATAGACGTCATCACATGGCGTCTAGCGTTTACGCGCGGAAAGGAGACGTCCAAAATTGTATTGAGTCTGGGTCTGGTCTTGTACCAGTGATAAAATAAAAGAAAATAGAATATGAACCCATTTTTGATTAATCAAATCCACGAACTCATCTAAATTATGGAGCAAAAAATATTTATTATCTCCACGTGACGTAACTTAACTAGCTAGGTATAATCTGGATAATGGCGGGCGGATTCATGTTTTTTGACGTAATGAGGTTAGCTGTCAAAATATCATGAGATATTATCCGACCAGAAAGCTATCTTGTGCCACAGAGTACTTTGTTAATAACAAAGTACTCTGTGATTTGTTACAAGCAATGAGCTTGGAACAGGAATAAATTAAAAAATAAGACAGCCATTTGAAAATAGATGCGCGTCTACATGATACCTATCTTCTCTATAGCTTAAACTCGGATTGAAGGACGCCATCTTGTAAGTGTTGCAAGTAGTACCGAAAAACTTGAAATTATTTTTATTTTAGCAAGTTATTTATTGCGATGTTCTAATTTATTTTATTTTTAATGAACTTTCTGTATTTTTCTGCTTTTCATGGTATAGTGTACAAGAGTACACCCAAAGTGGACCATCTCTTTTAAAAGGCATTTTTTGGTACTTATCGATTGAATAAAATTTTGAGTAAATTTTCTAGTAGTATATTATCACCATAGAATCAAATTTAGACACTTTTCAAAAAAGAGTAAAATACCCTATTGTATTGCCTATTAAAATATGGTCAAGACCATTTTTTTTATAAAAAATTTGAAACTTTAAAGCCTGGCAATAGTAATTCCTGAACGATTTTTCAAAGGCAATATTATATCATCGCATTTGCAGTAAAAATATCTTTATTTTAATAATTATGTCAATTAGAAAACAGATCGGTGCAATTACTTGTGCTGAGTTACCTGTTTATATCTGCTTGCCTGGTAATATTAGCCTTGAACATTTAATACGCTATATTAAATGTTCGTTATAACGCTTTGAAATGCTGTACCTTTTTTACGGTAAACTAGAAACATGATTTTTTTACAACTATTATATACTCTATATTCAATATTTATTTCAACTTTATATCTCAAGCCGTTCTAAGATAAAATACCTTGACTCGCGGCAACAAGTTCCGGTTTTCCATTATGAGGTACGGAACCCACTCCCTAGTCAGAACTCAGAAAGTAAAGATAATTCCAATCGGTATTATACAACGAACCAATCGCACTAATGTATTTATCAACTATGCAATAAAGTTGGCAGGACTTTCTCCAAATGAGGGTTACAGGCTCGAGTACAGAACAAATTAGAGAAGATCTTTATATAAGTTGTATCTAGTTTCATATAATTCCGAATCTGCAGATTTGGGGCTCTCCAAACATTTCAATACGCTACATTGGAGTTGTCCGGTATATTTTTCGTGGCCTTATTAGTACGCTTATGTAGGAAAAATAAAGCGTGTGGGTATTTCAAAACTACTACACCCGTTCCAGTATATCGCGTTGTTTTAGACTGGGTATATTCACTTACCATTCAGAGGCGTGCACTTGACAAAAAAGTGCTGCCTGAGAATTTTAGCACTATTTAGGGGTAAAAGAGAATAATACTCGTTGCATATCCTGGCTTCTCAGTGCACTCCGCTGTTCCCATAATTACAGAAAAGGTTGATTTTCTTAGTATACGATAAGAACTATCGTGTTAGTCGTTTTAATTGATTCAGTCACAATTGTAAACAAATACGTACCTTAGATCCCCTTCCCGTAATTCGTAGATCCCGTAGAGAGTATTTCGTAGAGAACGAACAAGTAAAATTATTGTATATTTACAGTACTAAGAGGTCCTTTATTTATGATAAATTCAACACTAATTGATACACTAAAGAACTCAACAAAAGCTGAATAAAAATTAACAAAGTACTGTCAAGTGAAATGAATAAATTTTAAACTGAACAGCAGCACTATTCAGTAAATTATAAACTCACTTAACCTTGGTTTACGAATCACAGAATATTTAAGGAAGACTGGAACAGTGATGATACTAATCTTAGTACAAAATAGGAGTAAAAGCCTATCCATTCTCTATCATCCCTTGTTTTACCTTAATGCCAAAGCAAGGTGAAGTGAGTTTGCTTTCAAAGTGAGTTAAATTTATTTCTGAAGAACTGAATTAGCACTTTTGTCTAATGAAGACGAAATTAGGTTTTTCTTTTATTCAACTTCTATTGATAGCTTACACCTAACAAATAAGTGACTTTACACACCTTAGTACCCTCGCCCGCCCTCTTGTCCTCGCAATTGCCATCAGAGCTGTCGGAGGTTTGGCCAGTGTCAGTGCTAGTACACGGTATCACGTAGGGTAAAGTCGACGCGCTGCCACGCCCCTTGCCGCTCCCTCTTTGTCCCGTACCACCTGTAGTTCCATGTAGTTAAACTACTTCGCACGATAATTACCTTAAGTCGACTCCTACAGTTGCTCTCAATGCTGTTTGCCAACTTAAGTATCGACTTAGAATTGGCCCCAGTATTGCCACCAATGTTGGCAGTTTTGTCTGTTTCTTCAAAGAAACCACGAAGTCCGGACGTGTGGCTACACTTTAAGAATCGTATCAGATCCGTGTCTGGCGCCAAACACACCCAACATTGGCGCCAATGTTGGGTGTAATGTATTGGGGGCAGCGTTGGTGCCAATGTGAAATATAGATAATGCCTTAAGTCCACATCGTCAGGAGTAGGCCGGTCTGGATTATCTTCAAAGACAATATTCGCTAAAACTTAACTCTGTGATAGCAGGTGAAAGAAAGATGAAAACACGGATAAATATAAAACCACCATGTAGCATTTTGTGACTACATTTTAATGCAGTGAAAGTCCTTTTAAGTTATTTTAGGTTAAACATTTATATGTACATTTAAATGGAAACATGAAGAACAAATTACATTACTTAATAAAAATATTACAGAATATGGGGAAGATTTTTCTTCCCCATTGACATTGACATTGTTGAAATTAGGAACAGAATATTGAACGGAACAGATTGGAACATCAGTTCAAATAAAAATTTGAACTACACAATATAATAAAGCAACGAAAAGACAGTAAGAAGTAATGTTATACCTTGTCTTCCTATTTGGTAGTCGAAGTGGCGTGCGCACGAGAACAAATAAGATATGTTTAAATACATTCTTTGTGCATATTGTGACATATATATGTGTGTGTATGTATATATGTGTGTGTGTGTGTGACAAGTGTAAATTAAAATTTTATTTTTAAAATAAGAGCTACATCATCCGACCCTGGATATCATCTAGGACCAGAGTACTTGTCAAAACGAATCAAGAGTCCAAACTTGATGGGGTAATGTCTACTCGTTTTATTACAAAGCTGCCAAAACCACCTTCCAGCTTTATTATAAGATCCTGGATATCATCTTTGACCAGAGAACTTGTCAAGACGATTCAAATGAACCTAAATTCGATGGAATTATGTCGTTTTATTACAGAGTTCCGATAACCATCTTCTAGCTCCATCATCAGATCAGCTCCATGACACAATAATATTGCATTGTCATCTGATTTACACATGCAAAAATCGGGACGTGATTCTAATTCATTTAGCAAGATTCGACCTACACATACATAATATGTATACATTATCATCATCATCAGCATTCCATCAACGGCGCGGCTCACTACTGACCGCAGGTCTCCTCTCCGAGAAGGGTTATAGGCCATAGTCCACCACGCTGGCGCAATGCAAATTAGCAGACTTCACACACCTTTGAGAACATTATGAAGAACTCTCAGGTGTGCAGGTTTCCTCACGATGTTTTCCTTCACAGTTGAAGCTTGTTATATTAAATTTCTTAAACGCACTTAACTTAGATTGAGTCAGAGGTGCATGCCCGGGATCGAACCTGTGACCCCCCGAACAGGAGACTACAGTACTAACCACTAGGCTATCACCTCTTCAAAAGAGAAGATAATAGCTTGTAAAAAAGTAGTTTACCTTCTCCTTCTTGCTCGTTCCTGCTGCCTGAGCCACCAGCTCCGCCTGGTATGACGATTTTCAACGGCGGTACCTTGGGCGCTGTTGACTCAGCCTTCTGCTCTTCATCGTCATTATTAGCATCCTTGCCCTGGTGCGGTTTCGGGCTGGCTACAGGGCTTTTCCTGTCTTGCTTACTTGCTTGTGAGCTCGAAGCGCCTTTCGGTGTACCCGATTTACCCTGTCGCAAATGAAACATAGCCCATGACACTATGAATAATATATTTACATTCCAATACTTTGAGTCTAGTTGATGTTGAAATATAGCATGTCAAGGCCCTAAACAACATGTCTTTGTGCACGTCATTTATACGTTTACTAGTTGACCCGGCTAACTTCCTACCGCCAACTTACCTATACAAATAACGGCCGGTTCCTATATTCAATCTATCTGCAATCTGTTGATAAGTTACCCAGTAACCTTGTAAATTATTATGGACTTTTCGACCGTTGCTAGGTAACTTATCGACAGATTGCAGTTATATTGAATATAGGAACCGGCCATTAAACTACAACTAATAAAAAAAAATGTCCAAAAATTTAAAGAAAAAATTGGGGTGGGCCACTCATTATCACTTAGGGGTATAAAAAGTAGTCTACGACCTATTCTCAGACCTACTAAATAAACACAAAAAATTTCATAAAAATCGGTCAAGCTGTTTCGCAGGGGTTTGATTACAAACATTGTGACACGAGAATTTTATATATAGAGAATAGAGATGTTTTATTTTGTTTCTGGTACTAAATAAATAAGGATTTATATAAAATAACCTGTACCTGGTGACTCTGTGCAGCCTTTCCACCAGCCCCGCCTCCCTTCCCTTGAGCCTGCGCCCCCTTTCCTGACGAAGAAGCACCAGACACCTTGCCAGTGCTCGGACTTGCCCCACTCTTCAGCGGCGTCGCGCCCGTTTTGCTCGCAGGTCCCGGAGGTTTGCTACCAGTTAGGATTCTGTTCAAGTATTTTTAAAACCATCTTACATAACATATAACTAGCAAAAAAAATCCCTTTTCATTCACCTTTCAAGCTCAGCTCAAGTTTTTTTTATTTGATGTCAAGATAGTTCTTGACTGCAATCTCACCTGATGGTAAACAACGATGCACTCTAAGATTGTAGTAAGCTCTAATCTGTTTCAATTTCTTTACACCATTGTGCTGGAACGCTAAATCGTTTGACGGCATGTCTTTGAAGGAACTGTGGTAACTAGCCACGGCCAAAGCCTCCCACCAGACAAGACCAGAGACAATTCAGAAAATATAAATTCCCAAACTGCCCCCACTGGGAATCGAACCTGAGACCAGTTATAAGACCACAGCACTTACTACTGCAACAGGGAGGTCATCACTTCAAAAAACGAAACTAAACAACTAAACTACTACTACTAACTAAACAAGCTAATGTTTACTAACTTGTGTGATCTACACCGACACTTAAGTAATCCTTATCCATGTAACATTGTCATGGATGAGAACTATTTAAATACAGTTTAAGGTCACACAATCTTCTTCTTCTTCTTCTTTATCAACCTATAGAGGTCCACTGCTGGACGTATATATATAGGTCACACAATGCTGTTATAAAATCAAATGGCTGGAAAATTTATCAAATGAAAATGTTCAAAAAGCTTTCAATAACATACTTATATATAATAAGATATTTACCGTCCAGCCCCGCCCCTGGCTACCGGTGCTGGCTTGGCCATTAGTTCCCTTTCGTCATTGTCTTTTCGCTTTTTCCGTTTGGACAATTCATCCTCTGCAGGCTCAGCTTCTTGAGTATCTTCTACATATGGCCTCCTATTAGTACTAGAAACTACCTCATCCTGAGTTGACGATACTATCCCACTACTTAACTGAGCTCCTTCTGCAAGTTAACTTTTTAAGTCTACAATTTATACAAGTTTTTTTAGAAAACCGGTAAACATCCATTTGAAATGGTCTCTTTTAGGTACTTTCACCCACAGCTGCATTATACAGCCTGTATATAACATCCCTGCAACTAGTAGGTCCAAAGTCCATGTCGGTCCAAACCTAGTGAAGGAATTGCCAAACATTCCAATGCTGAGACTCAGAATCATATTCTTGGTTTCAGTTTTCGTTAACAAAACCCCTTAAGCTGGAGACTGACTTGTACCATGTTGTTGTAATGTATCAAGTTTCTGTAACTCAAATCAAAGACTGACTTGTAATGTTAGTCTCTAATGTATCGTACGCGGCGAGCGCCGCGTGCTCCACTCGACTGTCGGTTTTTTCGCGAATTCCCTTTGAGTGTTACATTACAAGTTAGTGCAAGTCGCGTTATCGCAAGAGCAAGTCGCAAGCGGAAAATCACAAATGAAGCACACTTGAGCCAAGAGCTCCAATGATACATTACAAACACACAGCTACAAGTCAATCTATGTCGTCATAATATTGTAACAAGATCGTCTTGAATGGTACATTACAAACAAACGGTACAAGTTAGACTCCAGCTACACTTTGCATATTTTTACCATCTCTATTCTCAACATTGCCTTTTTCTTGCGAGGCGGCTTCCTTGCCCTCAAAATGCTCGCCCTGCGCTAGGCTCTCCATGTTGCTTCGTTTGTTAGAGTCACTGTTTGAATTGGCATTGCAACCTTTCTTGATGCTGTCATCCCTTGTGCGTCCAGTTTGGGCAACTCTCGCGTTATCTGTTGTAAAAAAGATAAGTCATATGAGCAGGAGATATCACACTAATATTATAAAGGCGAAAGTTTGTATGTGTGTTTGTGTATATTTGTTACTCTTTCACACAAAAACTACTTAAAGGATTTGGCTGAAATTTAGAATGGAGATAGCTCATACCCTGGATTAACACATAGGCTACATTCTATCCCGAAAAATTAGAGTTCCCAAGGGACTTAAAAATCGTAATCCACATGGACGAAGTCTCGGTCATCATCTAGTGAGTCATAAGAGCCACAAGGCTGACCTACATGAAATAAATAATATTGAATTTAAACAGATGAAACTCAATAAGTGGTTCAGTAGAGGATTATTATAAATTGAAGAAAATGTATTTTTTTCACTATATTATTTACCAGATGATGCCCGCGACTCCCTCTGTGTGGATTAAGGTTTTTAATTCCCACGGAAACTCTGTAATTTTTCAGGATAAAAGTAGCCTATGTGTTAATCCTGGGTATGAGCTATATCCATTCCAAATGTCAGCCAAATCGGTTCATTTGTTGTGGAGTTATAGAGTAACAAACATCCATCCATCCATCCATACATCCTCACAAACTTTTACATTTATAATATCAGTAGGATTATATTTTATATTCTTTTCATATTTGATGACATGTTGGCCCTTGGCTGAAATCTACCATATAGTAAGTGATGATGCATACAAGCTTGGAAGGGGTATGACAGTTTATAAAACCCATATATCTAGTAAACTATACCTATCTGATAATATTTAAATGAAATAATTTGATAACTGTTCATAAGTTAAATCATATCTAGAAGTTAATTATATATTAATGATGTGAGAGACATCACTCTTATCATCATCAGGGAGGGATCATCATTTGACATTTCCAAAATTTAAAATCTAATTCATTTAAAAATAAAAAAATAAATCATGAAATTTAACACGGAAAGTTGATTTTACAAGTCTTTTAAGAAGGATTTTTTGAAAAAAGTACAGGTAGCTACTCAAAATTTATATACATAATAATTGTATCAAATTAATCGCAGATTTCAATATATGGTAAAAAATTTAAACATCACCTATAAATTGGATGCATCCATAATTATTATGTATTTAATACACAGCTATTGGCCACCTCAAAATATTATTCAATTACAATGTATTGTTCAATAGATAACCAAAAAGCACCACTTCCAGTAATGCAATTCTAATTATTTGACAAACAAACAGCTGCAAATATTCACTAGGTTATGTTCACCTCACAGCATGATACAAAAGGCACTTACTTAAATATTACTGAATAATACTGTATAATTCTAATATAACCAAAATGTAAAAGTTACTACATAATAATATTGAAATACACTTTAATAATTATTGTGGTGCATTATGCATAGTTAAAACAACAGAACGCTTGCTGATATCAGTACAACATGTCGATAAGAACGAGTTCCAGTAAACACAAGCTGCTATTTAATTAATTTGTCACGTCAGTTGGGTCACTTTAATAATGTTTCACAAAATGATCACAGCATCTAGTCATGATATATTATGTACGGTGTGCAATATACATTTTATACAAATAGGTAAAAAAACGAAGAAACATCACTCCCCTTTACTGTGCGAGAGCGCTCTTCTTTGCATCTCACGATACCCGACACTTTTGATAAGTTAACTGCGCCAGTAAATAATTAATTTATCATTAAACTACAAAATTAGTCCGAGAATTCAACATCACGACGTTTGACATTTGGACATTACGATGCGGCCATACCCGTGCGACAGATTTAGCAACACGCCCTCTAAACGTTCCGTTGCATGCACACGTTTACTTTTTATATGTACAGTCGAGGTGATTAACATTGGCGCAACGCCTGCCCCTGTAGCCAAGTAACACTTAAAGCTAGAGCTAGACTAGATGGCGCTACAACTGATCAAAGACAGAAGTGTATTGATAATATTTCGCGGCATTTTGTATTTATTATAATAATTGTTTTAAATGCTAAAAAAACACTACAAAATGCCGCGAAATATTATCAATACACTTCTGTCTTTGATCAGCTGCAGCGCCATCTAGTCTAGCTCTAGCCAAAACCTCAAGTGACAACTATCGTAGAACTAGAAAGAGAATAGACACAACGAAGTGTTACTTGGCTACAGGGGCTGGTTTTTGATTAAGGGTCAATTGCAAAAAAAAAATGCACATTGGGTAAAAATTATTATTAAATTATTTAGTGATTAGTTTTTGTCTGCATATCATTCTTCTTAAAGACCTTCTTGTTAAAAGCTGAATAAATGTTTATTTATTTATTATTTATTTAAAAAAAAATTGTCCTCGGAAATAACATGTTTGTAAAAATATTTCAGTGAATGAATTTATTGATAATTATTTTTTCATGTTAGTTAAATATATGATTTTTATGAATAACTAGCTGATACCCGCGACTTCGTCCGCATGGATTTAGTTTTTAAAAATCCCGCGGGAACTCTTTCATTATCCGAGATAAAAGTAGCTCTCCCGGTCTGAGGAACCACTACTATATCCATTACTATACCCATGCAAAAAATCGCATCAATCCGCTGTCCTGTTGCCTACGTGATTGAAGGACAAACCAACAAACAGACACACTTTCGCATTTATAATATCAGTAATGCTTTATTATAACACTTTTTATAATTGTCAAATTTTTTACCATAGTTAACCAAAGACAAAATTACGTTTAGCTGTCATTTATGTTTTGTTATTCCACTGTTATTTGCGTTTTGTTATTCCATGTCAGATGCGTTTTTCTTATACCACGTTTTATAGTGACTTGACGGAAACGCGGTCGAACGGGATAAAAAGTATCCTATGTCCGTCTCCTGGTTCTAAGCTACCTCTCCACCAATTTTCAGCCAAATCGGTTCATCCGTTCTTGAGTTATAAATAGTGTAACTAACACCACTTTCTTTTATATATATAGATTATAATTGGTATTTTATCTAGGATTAAATAAAGAAAAAAAAATTAAAATTAATGATTCAAATTCAACTATACAAAAACTTCATGTCATACCCATGCCACGTTGTAAATAAAATTAATCTAGAAATAAAAATGTATGAAAATTGAAGAATTTTTCATTGAGTATCTTCAGGTTAATGCTTATTCTCTCTAAAATACTGTAAATGTTATAGTTATTTGTTAATTTATTTTAAAAACTACCTGACGAAAAAATTTCTCACATTTTCTTCCTTTGTGGTGTTCGTAATGACGAAGAAAATAAGTTTTACACACAATACAAACGCATCATCATATGTTTTTACGTGTAGCAGTACTTTTACTACTACCAACTTATGAGTATCAAATGCCAGCCATCTTATTTTTCTGGCAGTGTGTGATTTCCTAGTCGATACCGCGATAGTGAATTTCGTTCGCATCGCTGACCCGGCGGGCGGCGGCGCCATTTTGTTGTCACTTGCTATTATACCTGTGCTTGTCACGCGACGCTCGTGTGACATCCACTGTTTTTCAATTGATATGGGCACAAACCAAAGGGAAGGCAGCAAGAAAAAACACAACGCCGTCGTTTAAAGCTAATAAAATGATGCAAATCTATATAAATAAAAATGAATGTTGGTAAGCGCATAACTCAAGAATGGATGGACCAATTCGGTTAATTTATTTTTTGTATGTTCCTTAAGGTCCACGGAAGGTTTTTATAAAAAAAAAATTAATTTTTACTTTTAACTTTTGACAGAACGAAGTCTGTCCGGGCAGCTAGTATTAAATAATGCGTGTGATGAGTGACACCTGAAAAATGGACGAGTGTCGTGGAGAGGACAAGAAAAATAATAATGTCTGATTGGGATCGGGACGTTACGATCGACAATATAAATGAGCAAGAATTAATTATTCATGTAACCGAGGACTTAACTGACGAGTCTAGTGTAAATAATGAAGAAAAGTCTGATGCAGGGATTCCCAAACTATTTTCGGCAAGTGACCTCTTTTCCAAAATGAACTGATACCTCAGCCCCCGTAGCCAAATACTTTAAAAATCCTATCTCTAGTTTTTTTCCTATTGATACAAAATAATTACCAATTTAAAAACTTTGTGGTTGGTTAAGTGTGTAAACTTGACATTATTTTCTCATCAAAATTAAATAAATATTCATAAAATTCAATTTCAAATTCAGTAATTAATAATAAATATTAATACAAATTACGTAAAAAGTAGATACAACTTTGATACTTCCTATTAAAATATTAGTCATTCTTAACAAGTTTGTACAAGTAACTCAACTTATATTACTGTACTAGCTGCCCGGACAGACTTCGTTCTGTCAAAAGTTAAAAGTAAAAATTAAATTTTTTTTTATAAAAACCTTCCGTGGACCTTAAGGAACATACAAAAAATAAATTAACCGAATTGGTCCATCCATTCTTGAGTTATGCGCTTACCAACATTCATTTTTATTTATATAGAAGATAGATAACGATACCAGAAGTATCAATTAACGTAAGGGACATTTTGCCCAAAATGAGTTATATATATCATTGGATTCGGAATTTTGCGCTCTATCGACTGGTCGACCGAGCGAAGCGAAGGTCTTTGAGTCTACTTGAGTGAATTTGCACTTGTCCGTCCGTCCGTCTGTCAGAGCCTTATAACTTCTGAATTACTGAACGTAATTACTTCAATTTTAGATATAATATGTAAACCGATGGCCTCCAGCCGAAAATGGCTTAAAAAGTTATAAAAATCTTTATTTCAGGGGGGCTCTCATAGAAGCGAATGCGAAGAAAAAAAAATTTTTGCGTTTCATAGGGTTACAGTACCTCATTTTAAAGATAATTTGGAACAGAGTACAAAAGTATTTTTTTTTTCCTAGAATTGACGAAATGGGGGGCTTTCAAAGTGGAGATTATATTTGACCTCACAACGGAATAACCATTGAAAGCTGGGGCTTGAAAGTTTTATAATTTTAGCGTAATATCATGTACTTGAACAACAAATACTAAAATTAGATTAATGTAATAAGGAAACTAAATTATTTAACTTTTAATGAGCAGCAACAACAGAACTTCACAATGATGTCAATAGATGGCGCTCTCATCTCATATAGCAAATGCAGTACAGTACAGCAACATATAAAATTCAATTAAAATTATTATTTAGTCATTTAGCAAACATCAATAAAACTTCACGTTGCAGTTTGTTTTTACATGTTTTCTGATCGTGTCGATAGTTGACGCTGTGTACAAGTAATTTAATTTGAATGTTCCAAAAAACTATACTTAAGTTTAATTGAGGCCTTGAGGATTTCACTATAACAGTTCCCTAACCTTTACGGGCTACCTATGTTAAGTTAGTTGACACTTTCTGTCAACTTTGTTATTACGAACCTCTACGGGACAACTAAAGGTGAAAATGACATTGGGATGTTAGGATTGTATTTAGGGGCTACCTACGTAAAGAGACTTCTACAAAGGGGATGATTTAGGTATGGTTGGTGAAAACGGGCATAATAATAATGTCAATTTTGATCGTCATGTATCTATTGAATGAATAAGTAATTATGGGAAACCGTTACCGCGAGGTCTCAGTTCGGGGCGAACCACTAGTATACTTGAGATTTCGATATCGTTCAAAAAAATGTCCCTTACAGTAACATTTTCAGACATTCTAGACCGATTTTTGGTAGAAAATTAAGGGACTTTATTTTTTATTGTAAAATGAGAATTAAAGTAAATCTCATTGACAAATTTTTTTGTTCATTACATGTCCCTTACTTTACTTAATAATTAGAGCTTTTTCAGAATTAGTCCCTTACATTATTCTGTCATGAAAAAAGGTAAAGAATGCGCTCTTTTCTCTAATGGTATATGCATATAAAATATCCCAATTAATAGGTCTCTCATGTTATTCTACTTTCAGATTAACAAAAGGTAAATTAAATCTAAAAAAATTGGTTGTCTGTAAAGTCGGTTTAAGGACGATAGTTTTACGTGATAAGGTCATAAAGAAACATTGATGAATAAATGTGTCACAACAAGCTAATGCTTGGGCCAATCGTGCCTCTCTATCGCTTGTTCCGCGCTCTTGCCTGCACGCACAGGCTCAGGCAGAACGTGACATTTTTTCGTGCGTGCAGCCGGTGTTCATCGATTTATAAGACGTTATCACGTCAAAATTGATTGATTAACAAATTAAAATGTTCTATAATAACAACAAAATTAAGTCTGTAGGAATCAACGTTACAACTACCCCAGTAAACACAAATTACTAGGATAGTTGTAATGTTGATTATAATAGGCGCTAAACTGGTATGGCCCAAGAATCCAGGACAATCAGTCCTTCGTCATTTTATAAAAGCTGAAAGTTTCTCTGCGTATGTCCCCAGTACAGTTAAGAACGATCCCCGACTATGAAGTTTGGATCATGGTGGCTTTGGGAGATATCAAGTAGCAAAGGTTTATACACCTTTCCTACTAATTGTATTGTATGTACTAATTCAGGGTATAATCTATCTCCATTCCCAATTTCAGTCAAATCGGTTCAAGAGTTGTGGCGTGCAGAAGTAACACGTGAATTTCGGTATTTACAAAATCCTGCGGGAGTCAAGAATTTTTCGGGATGAAAAGTAATTTGTGTATTAATCCAAGGTATAATCTATCTTCATTTCAAATTTCAGCCAAATCCGTTCAGAAGTTTTTGCGTGAAAGAGTTACAAAGAACACACACACACACACACACTATATATATATATATATATATATATAACTAAATTTTAATAATTAATTGGACACACATTATATATAACTAAATTTTAATAATTAATTGGACAGATTTTACTGAAATTTGGAATGAATATAGATTAAAGCTTGGATTAACACCTGGGCTAATTTATATTTCGTAAAAATTCTTGGTTCCCGCAGGATTTTCAAAAACCGAAATTCACTTTTAACTTCTTCATGCCGTAACTAATGCAGCGATTTGGCTGAAATTTTGAATGAAGATACATTATACTCTGGACTAACACATGCTACTTTTTACTAACCCCTTAAAATCCATAGTTTACCAAATCAGGTAACAAAGGTGTATAAACATTTGCAACCTGATATCTCTCAAAGCTACCATGATCTTAAACTTCATAGTCGGGGATCTTTCTTACCTGTGCTGGGGACATATTACGCAGAGAAGCTTTCAACTTTTATAAAATAACGAAGGTCTGACTGTCCTGGGCTCTTTCGCTGACTGTGTATGACAGAGTTAGCCACTTAATTTAGTTAGTTAGTAAATGTATTAATATACGTCTAAATAATATGTTTATCTTTATATAAAAAGTAGCCTGAGGGTCTATCTATCTATGTCTATCAATTTTCATCAAAATTTATTTCCTGGCTTAGCCGTAAAAACATTACAGACACACACATTTATTTGGAATTAAAAATATTAGTGTGAATCAAACATAGACTTTAGCTCCTATATTAATAAGGTTCTAAATATCATTTATTTAGGTAGATATAGGCATGCTTACATCAAATTGCAACACTAAAAGAGTCTGTCACCTATGTCCGTTACCATAAAATGTTCTATTTTTCTTGCTGCTTACATTATTTCCCACGGTTTACATATAAAATTTGAGTAGGGTAAGGTACAACACAACAATTTTTTTTAATGTAACGGACAAGCTATCTTCTAAACTACTAAGTTTTCATCAATTTTGCAATTATGATGCGTAAGAATGGAAAAAACTAAGAAACTTTGCCCTAGACACCATTAAAATTGAAAAATTATTACAAAAGATACAGACAGATTTCGAAAAAAGAAAGTTTTTCGGCTCTCCTGAAAAACCGTGGTTTGTCCCTTACGTTAATTGATACTTCTGGTATCGATAAGTTGAGTTACGTGAAACGACTACGAAGTCTAGAAAGTTTCAAATAAAAACTTGTGTAAATTAAAAAGGGGTCGATTTTTAGACCTCGTCGACCCCCAAAATCAGTTTTCATTTGATGTCGACCCCTAGGTAAGCGATATCGACCCCAAGGGGTCCCGCGGAAAATCTTTGTTTTAGCGGGATAAAACGTAACGGTGTCACTTTGCAGGTCCGCAACCATGTCCATCAAAGATGCTTGAATTAATAATTCATGCTTGCTCCGTTCAAAAGCTGTGAAACATGTATTTTTTTTACCGAAATCCAAAATTTCAAATTTCATGGACATAACTTGTAAAATTACGGACTTGCATACAAACATTCAACCCCTATTTAAACTCTTTGGGGGTAGAATTTTCGAAAACTCTGAAATACTTCTCTATTTTTTATTGAGAATCAGAGCGTAGACCCGTGCGTACGCTCCATAATGGTTTCGTCACTGACACCGACATTAATAGACGCATAATTCTATGGAATTGTATAGCACGCTGACTCACTGGCCCGGCCCGACAACGACATGTTGACGCCGGCATGTCGTCGGTAGCAAAGCTCCCACTAGTATCGTTACGGCATCGTTAAGCATGTGTTGTGTACGAATGCAGTACTTCCATGTTGCGTGCGAGTGACGTGATCCGTGACCCAGCCCCGCACCCCCGTGGCTCTAAGTCTAGCACACAGCTGCCGTGTCGGGTCGGAACACGGAGCATGTTGGTTTCGTCAAATGAAGAATGTAGCTGTCGGTGTCGTGTCGTTCAGCACTGTCGGTGTCGGTCCCGGGCTAGAGCCGTGCCGTGCCGTGCAGTGTAGAAACGCCCATAGGTACCAAGTATCACATAATATTTATTATTAACTTAAAAAAAATTGCTTGATTGAAGGACTATTATACATATCCCCTATTTAACGCTTTTGGGGGTAAAACTGCCAAAAACCAAAACTGTGAAGCAGGTATTTCTTTATTTTTAATCGAAAGCTCAAATACCAAGTTTCACGGATATAACTTAAAAAAAAATGAGGGAATTTCATATAAATATTCAACTCCTATTTTACCCTTTTGGGGTAGAATTTTCAAAAAGTGTGAAAAACGTACTAGTTCGTTTTTAATCAAAAGCCAAAATACCAAGTTTCATATTATACACAACTTGAAAAATGACGGACTTTCATACAAATCATCAACCCCTAATTTTAGTTTCAATAAATGTAAAATACATACTTCTTTATTTTTTAATCAAGAGCCCGAATATATAGTTTGGTAAACATAACTTGTAAAATGAAGGATTATCATACAAATACTGAACCCCTATTTAACCCCTTTGAGAGTAGAATTTTCAAAAACTGTGAAACACATACTTCATTTTTAATTTAAAGCCCAAATACCGAGTTTCATGGCTATAACTTGAAAAATGAAGGACTTTCATTCAAACTTAACATTTAAGCCCCTTGGGGTTGGAATTTCAAAAAATCCTTTCTTAGTGCGCGCCTACGTCATAAAAGGAACCTACGTCAAAATTTCAAGTTTCTAACTTCATTGATTTAGGTGTTGGTTATATACTCAAAGGATTTAGGCTGTGCGTTGATAGATCAGTCAGTCAGTCTGTCAGGACTTGTCTTTTTAACCGACGTCAAAAAAAGGAGGAGGTTCACAATTCGACGCGTATTTTTTTGTCGATGTTTCTCCATAACTCTGTCAAATCTGAACCGATTTCAATATTTTTTTTAATATGAAAAGTCATACTGTAAGGTTGGTTCCATTTAAATTGGGTAAGTTCTGATGAACATGCACGGTGATGGAGGACGGAACTCCTCAATGAATAAGAGCATATCGCTCGCGATCAGAGAATATGAAGATTTGATCCTATGAAGCTACACTAAAAGCTTAAAATAATAATAATATTTAAAATTCTTTTTACAAACAGACTTCAAACGCCATCGCCACTTCAAAGTATAAAATAATATTAGTTTGTACAGCCATGTTGAAGTCAGGCAAGCATTGCGGTTTCATCGTTTCTATTGGGATCCGCCCAACTTCAACATTTGTTTGACATGGTTTGAAGTCGATTTTTTTTAAAAGAATTTTTATATATTATTATTGTTATAAGTATAGTCTTTTTATAGTATTTATAAAATTATAATGTGAATGACCAACCTAATCAATCTTCTTTGAAAAATGTTAGCCATAAGGGGAGGGTTATGACTTAATTCTTTCTGCTGGTTTAATTAATTACATGACATGACATGTGAAATCATTTAATGCAAAGCACCTCATACTTATTGAAATGTCACATAATATTTCCACGGCCAGAATTTGCAGGCTTTTCCATTACTTGTGTTATAAGACTTTACTTGTTGCATTATTTTTTAAACTCTTTAATAAGAGAGAATGCTTGGTCAATTGAATTTTGCTAAGACCCTGCATACCCTTGCATACCCTAATTACCCTGCATATATACACATATACATATGTTGCTTACGTCTTCTGCTAATATACACTACCATCCCTGATACAAGCCAAGACATACACTAGAATGAACAGGAGTATATTAAAAATTATAAAATAAATTCACCGAGCCACAAAAGGGTTTCAGATCTTACCTTTTAATGATTGCAAATATTCAAAAATATGTGGTGCTGCATAATCGGAGGGTGTCTTTCCTTTCGTGTTCTTAGCAAACGGGTCAGCTCCATGTTCAATGAGAAATTTCACCATTTTAAGATTGCCGGATGTTGTCGCATCATGTAGAGGTGTGTCGTCGTCTAAACCTTTCGCATTTACATTAGCATGACCCTCAACAAGTACTGTAACTACTTGCAACCAACCATAACTACATGCTTCATGGAGAGCTGTCCAACCTGAACAATAAACACAACAGTTTTGATGATTTAATGGTTTTTAACAGGGCCACACAACAAAAGGTAAACAGATTTTTAAAATGAAACACAAATTTTAAAAATTTTGCTTGTTAATCTGTTTGTATATCTTTTGAATGGCAGAAACAATTTTGACAGAATTTTCACAGGCAGGTCATCATCAGCAACTTCTCACTACTGAGCGCAGGTCTCCTCTCAGAGAAGGGTTATAGGCCTTAGTCCACCACGCCGGCCCAATTCGAATTTGCAGACTTCACACACCTTCAAGAACATTATGAAGAACTTTCAGGTGTGCAGGTTTCCTCACAATATTTTCCTTCACAGTTGAAGCAACTGATATTTAATTGCTTAAACACACTTGACTCCGTAAAGTCAGAGGTGCGTACCCGGGGTTCGATCCTGGGACCCTCGAATAGGAGATCACAGTCCA